>CM028136.1:521527500-522727500 GCA_016271365.2 Neoceratodus forsteri | reverse complement strand
ATAACGGACCCGTAGGACCGACATGGCCTGGAAGCGTGGGGGGTGGATGCAGAGGTACTGGAGAAGGGCACCTATGAAGAGGCAACTGATCTCTGCCAGGGCTCTGAAATCCAGGGAACGGAGTCCGAGCTGGCGGGATCCCGGACAACAAACCAGGCCGCAAGACGAGACCCTGAGGATGCGGTGCCTGGAAGAGCCCGGGGAGGGGGAACCTCCCCTGTGATGAACCCGGGACTGCATGGGTCCAGAAGGGCAGTCCACAACCGCCACGGAGGGAACCCGGGCCCAAGAGGAAAGGGCGGGGTTCGGCGCTACAGCTCCTAGCCACCCCACGAGGGTGGCCGGCAGAAACCGGGGCACCCGTCCCCTGCCCCTTGACCCCTCGGACTCCGAGAGAGCCCTCCTCCTTGACTGCAGCATTCCCCCACCCGAGAGGAGGCAACAGCACCGGGAGGCAGCTGTCTGAGCCCCAGGAGGGGCCTCCTCCAGTCCTCACCACATCACCCCCCTGGGACCCAGGGCCACCCCTAGCCCGAGGACCCTCAGGGGAGGACGGGAGTGGGGACAGTGGAAGGGGCCCGCTGCGCTGCCTAGCACCCTGTGCCACCAGGGACCCTGACCCCGAAGAGTCAGGGTGCCAGGATGGGTCCACATCTGTGTCATCGGCCTCCGAAGAGGACGAGACCAGCGGAACCTCAATGCTGGCAACTCCAGGGATCCCCGGAGCAACGGCGCCGTTCGGGATGGTGCCGGACGACCCCCACCCACTCGCGAAAGCCAGGCCCGGTCCTGGCTCCCTGCCGCACCAGTTAGGCCGCAGCACGCTCGGTGTCGGAACTCACCAGACTGCGGGAGCACAGACTGGGCCAGCGGCACACGCAGCGGCACACCCGAGCCAGGCGGGGCCGTCTGATCACTGGTGCCGCAAGCGGCGCCGGGATCTGGAACGGCACCGGAGGGCGTGTCGAGGGTCCACCGGTGCCAGGCCCAGAAATTGTGGGCCTCGAAACTGGGGGAGCCTGCACCTCCAAGGAGGTGACTGCCGAGGCGGTGTCCCCATCACAGCCCCGGAAGGGACCACGATGTTCCCCCAACACCGCGAGAGAAGCTTCCTCTTCGGCAAGAGAAGAGGAGGAAGCTTCCTCCTCCGCGGACCATATAGGCCCGGGAGGGGACCCGGGGGAAGGGCCTAGAGACCTTACCTGGGAATCCCTGGAGCGACGCTGTCCCCTGAAGGTCGGTGGGGCCTTGCCGAGCTTGAACGCGTGGACTTCGAGGACACGATGGTCCATGGAGAAACAAGCGTCGCACGCATCCATGTCGTGGTTGGGTCCCAGGCAACAGAGACAGACATCATGCCGGTCTGAGATGGAAAAATGCCGGCCACAGGAGCACCGACGCATAGGGGCGCGGCCCGCCTTCGACTTACGCCTTGCTCCCAAACCGGACATGATGCGAACTAAACAAGGAAAAAAAGTAATAAAGCACTCAGCGCCGCAGTATAGAAATAAAAAGGAACGGTCTTACTGGTATACGGCGTCGAGTGGATGGTCTGAGAAAAACGAGGAGTCTTCAGTTGAACCGAGAAACTATATGCTGCCGGCGCAGCAGGTACAGCCTCAGCAGCGGAGAAACAGAACTGAGATGGAGGAGGTCTGACACCTAATGGCCGCCCCTCGCGCAATAGCGGTGTACATCATCCTTGAGGTGGCGCCGTTGGAGCCGACTCAAAAAAAAAAAAACTCCCGTAGTGGGTGCGCGCCTCCGGCTTAGCCCAAGCAGTAATGAATGGTGAAGATTGACAAGGGAAGATAACAGTGATACATAAGGAGGGTAAGGATCTGACTGAGTGTGGATCCTACAGGCCAATCTCCTTGCTAAATGTGGATCAGAAGATCTACACCTCCATTCTGGCCTGTACAGTGCAGGAATGTGTGGGGAGACTGGTCCACCTGGATCAAACCGGCTTCATCAATGGATGAATACTCCACGACACTGAGGTGCCTGTTGAATTTGATCACATATCAGCAGGCCTCCTGGGAACCTACCCTGGCGGTCTTCAGGGAAGCTGAGAAGGCCTTCGACAGGATGAACTGGAGATTCCTCCACAGAACCCTGCTGGAGATGGGTCTGGGCCCTAAATTCTGAAACGTGGTCGAAGCCCTCTATGCAGCCCCTCATTCTACAGTCCGGGTCAATGGATATAGCACAAAGAGATTTAATCTCACCAGAGGTATGAGACAGGGATGCCCACTCTCCCCCTTGCTTTTTGCCTTGTGAACTGAGCCTCTGGCGGTGGTAGTTAGGGCTGCTGCGGATATTTAGGGGATCAGAGTGGACGATAGAGACCACAAGATATCCCTCTATGCTGATGATTCCCTTTTCTATGTGACCTACCCAGGGACTTCCCTACCGGCACTGGAGAAAGAGAACTTCGTCAGTATGGCCAGGTCTCCAGTTATAAGATTATCCTAGAAAAATCGGAGGCAATAAAGTTCAGGTGGATGATACCCAGGGAGGAACTTGCAGCTTTCCCATACAAATGGGCTAGGGCAAACACGGTGAGATACTTGGGTATCAAGATCACACCACAGACTTCCAGTTTGTTTAACCTGAACTATGGTAAATTATGAGGCGAGATGGCCACAGACCTGGCGAGGTGAGAGCTGCTCCCCCTCTCCCTGGGCACACGGAGCAAAGCAGTGAAGATGAACATCCTCCCCCATTTCCTGTTACTGTTTTAGGCCCTCCCAGTTCACATCCCAAACAGTTTCTGGAAGAAGGTGAATACGGCCCTGTTGGCCTTCATATGGCAGGGGGTCAAAAGGAGAATCAGCAGCAGACTACTCTCACAACCAAAGGAGAGGGGAGGCCTTACTTTCCCATACCTAAAATTATATTACTTGGTGACACAACTGGTCCTGCCCAGCCATTATAAACTTCTGGCAGGAGATCCAATGTACCCTTGGTCAGATGTGGGGGACTCGAATCTCTTCAAAATTCGACAAGATGATACTGGGACTGGACCTCTCTGAAATAGGGAATAACAGACAACAGGGCCTGTTCAGGATGTTATGCTGAGCAGCACTAAAAGAAATAACTGCCAACTGGCTGAGCCCCACAATACCAACACTTGGCTCTTGGCAGATGAGGGTGGAAAGCATTAGGCGTGTGGAAAGGTTGACAGCCAAGCTCTGACTCACAAAGGAAATGCACGAGGAACTCTGGAATAAATGGACCCTGGATCAGGGAGGAAACTCAGGGGAGAAGAAAGGAGACTGAACTATATACATAGATACCCGGATTGATCAGGACAAGGGAAGGGCAGCCCAGATACAATGCCCTAGTAGACATATATAGGGGTGTGACCGCCATAGGCCAACCAGGGCCTCCAACTCAAATGAAATGACAATACAAGGTGCTAGCAGGATCTCTCCAGTCCAATCTGAGACTCCAGTTGAATCGTTGATTGTTGTTTGCTTTCCTTTTTGTTTTTATTTTTACCAGTTGAACAGTTACTATAAGATGCAGACAGATTTGAGTAAATGACTGTGACCTCAGGTAATCCAGTATTTCCCATTATGATGCCACCTGAGTATAAGACACATACAAACAAAGTGGTTAGCGTACTCCACGGAGGGGGGTAAGGGAATTGTTAAGGGACCGTGTCCTTGCTATCAGCTGGGGCAGTGGTATGTTACACTGTGAGGGTAATGGTTTAAAATAGAATGTGTTACCAGGGCAAAAGTATTCATATCTTATAAAAACTGTCAGAATATTTGAACCTGTAACTTGACCTCTGCATACCTTCCCTGCTTGCCTCTGTGACATGTACGGTATATATCTGCAATAAAGATGAGTTTAAAAAAAAAATTCCTGCTGCTGCAGATCAGGTGCCCCTTCCGAAGGGCGGAGGAATGGTTTAGATACTTAGGGGTTCAGATCTCGAAAGAATCGGACAAGCTATAAAACATTAGTTATGTGCCCCTGATCCAGGTGATTCAAGCAGACCTAAATAGGTGGTCAGAACTGCCCTTCACACTGGTAGGGCGGGTTGAGGTCATTCATATGACCGTGTTGCCCCATCTGCTCTTTCTTTTCTCACCCTTACTGTTGCAACCCACCAGGACATTATGGACTACATTCACAAAGGTTGCTGCCAGATTTGTCTGGGTAGGATGTAAATCTCAACTAAGGTGGAACTTTTTAAAGCTAGATAGAGGGAAGGGTGGATTGATAGTCTCTGACTTCCAGCAGTATTTTCTAGTGTATCAAGCCCATGCCATGCATGCCCACTGATCCACCTCAATGGGTGGCAATGGAGAAGGGAGGCCAGGCCGTACACAGAACGGGGGACTTTCCATTCAGTTCCATGGATGGAAGCATGATCCAGCAGGTCACTAATATCGGGTGAAAACCATACTAAAGGCCTGGCAATAAGTTTTAGACTTGACTGAAGGAAATAAGGGCATTAACAAACTTACTCCCATTGGTGCCTGCCTAGGGTTTGCCCCACATAGATAGACCTAAAGTTTCAGAGGTGGAAACAGTTGGGACTCTGTAGGGTGGATCAGGTTCTAGTTCAACGGACAGTTAAAAGCGTTACACAACTTAAATAGGAATCTAAACTATTGCAAAGGGACTTCTACTGCTACTTGCAGCTTCAAGGCAACCTCCTTCTGGCTAATCGGAAGACAAAATGGCCAAGGCCGATGTACCCCCTACAGCAGGTTTTAGCAGTATACTTAGATAACCCCACCTTAGGACACTGGGTCTCCCATTTATATAAAGTACTGGAGGGGCAGGATGTGACACCTACCCAACAGGTCCAGGTCCAGTGGGTGGGAGAGATGGGCTCGACGCTCACGGAGAAGGAGTGGAAGGAGATATAGGATGGTACCGCTTGGGTCTCCTTTTTCACATGGAGGGCACTCAGGTAGAAAATGATCACGCACTTCTTCTAAACACCAGGGATCACAAAGTATTCTGGTACCTCCTACTTGGATAGAAGCTGGCGGGGATGTGGTATGCAGGCCCATCACTTGCATATATTTTGAGAGTGTCCCAAGTGGACAATGTCTGGGAAGAGATGGTGCAGACATTGAGCTCCATATTTAAGACACCAATTCCTAAGTCAATCAAATATCTTGTATTAGGAGTAATGCCCCCAGGTGTGAGGGAAAGATCTCATAAGTATTTGTTCCAGCTCCTGATAAGTTGCACGGCAAACGCAGTGACACAAAGGTGACCATGGGAGATTCCAGATAAGGGAGCATGGCTATCTGTTTGTAAACAAGCCCAAGTGATGGAGTCCATCGCAGCACACTTACATTTCCAGAAGGAGAAGCATTACATGAGGTGGTTGCCCTTCATGCATTATTTAGAATGCCGCACAGCACTAGAACAACTGGCAGGCATAGAGTCCTCTCCATGAGAAACATGGGTGGAAGATACAACACTACCAAACAACATACGGAAGGCTTCTGTCATCTCATAAGTGGTACAGGGAAAGTGAGCAGGAGGAGCGGTAGACAAATAGCAACCCCCCCCCATCTTGCAGCCAGCACACAAAAGATACATAACTTCACTGGTGCAGATCACAAAGAGGAGGTAAATCAGTGGGAAAACAAATAAGTCTGGATCTTTAATAAAGCCAAAATATACTCTCTCACCCCTCCCTTTTTTGTCAGGGCTCATTCCTAGTAGAAGATCAATGACCCTGAGGGAGCTAGAACTTTTCAAAGATCTGGTGACGCAGTAGGCACCGCACCCTCACTGTCGCACATCGTACACATACCCGCTGGTACAGTGGCACCAGCTCTCAACCGCCTCTGTACCTTTTCTACCAAGGAGGTAACCAGCATAACCTAACAAGAAAAATATGCACTTAACCTAAGGGCATAAGATAGCCTGGTGGCCCATTGTTTTTTAACTACTACAAGTATGCTTTTTCCGGCCGTACTTGTTCTCGTTAACCCCCACCTCCACCCATACCACATCAACGTCTCTTCGGGGACTGTACCATGGTGTTCCAGCCTGGCTTACCCCCAAGTGTGGCCTCTGGGGTCACCCTGACCCCCGTCGGATGCCACATTTTGGTGTCCAAAGGAAGCAGCCCTGGGCTTGCTGCCCAGCAGCAGAATGAGGCAAGCGTCATCCAGTATCAGCCAAGGTTTAGTGAAGTGGGAGGTGTGACATGCAATGATGCAACTGCATGAGCACCAAGGGTCCAGCATACCTCCCTTTCCCCTACCATGAAGCCAGTACCAGTCCTCCCCGTGGTCATCCATGGTCAATGTACCGATGGCACAAACCCCACCCTCCCCCCAGCAGGTGGACAGCAGATGATGGTCGCTCAATCCACCTCCTCCCCAGCCAGCCCTCTAGCGACCCAGATCTACTCTCGAACCCAGGTCACCAGCATTACAAGCGGTAACACTACTGCTGTGCTGGCAAGCCAGCAGTCTGGTGGCCCATATAAGAAGAGCCATCATATTAGAAAATTACATACTCACCGTAATTTTTGATCTTCTAGGAATATATTCACCATTGATTCCCACTAATGGGTTCAGAGCCGGAAGCACTAGGACCTTGTGAGAGCCAGAACTTTTCAGAAGGGCTGGCACCAAGATAAGCTGCGCACATGCACGGCACCGTGAAACTAGCTCATGCTACATAGCTTACATCAACACCAGCTCTCAACGGCCTCAATACCTTTTTTACCGCGGAGGTGCAGCATAAACTAACTAGCACTTACGCACTTTACCTAAGGGCATAAAATAGCCCTGGTGACCTGTATAAGAAGGGTCAACAAACCAGTAACACAGTGTCTTCACATTCCAGACAAAGAACAAAGGGTGAAGACCAACAAACCGACTGGAATGAGCCTGGGGGATGGAGGGTGTGCAAGTGAATCAATAATGAAGATTTTCCTGGAAGATCAAGAATTACGGTGAGTACATAGTTTTTATATCTTTCTGGAATCAGTGTTCACAATTGATTCACACTAATGGGTCCGCGTATCAAGCTCAGACAAAAGTCCTGTGGACTAGGGCAGCTACTGGCTTCTGGATGGGGAGCCTTGTGTGTAAAATGCCCTTAAGGACCCTCTTAATGAGTGGCAGTTGAACCAGGTAAGGGGTACTGATGGGTTCATGATATGCAGAAATAGCACACAACTGGACTTTGATTGTGAAATTCTGCTAGCAAGCATCAGAAAGGTCCTGCAAGTACTCCAGAACCTTCTCAGGCGGGCACTGAAAGTGGTCCATGCTGGTTTTGCAGCACCAGATGGAAAATCTTTTCCACTCAGCTGTGAAAGTCTTCCTGGTGGAAGGTTTATGGGCAGCCAAAAGTATTTTAGAGACCCTCAGAGACATTTTAATCTGTTCACTTCTATTTCTTCAGAAGCCAGGGCTGAAGGTGAAGAGAGTGCAGGGTGGGATGGACCAGCGGACCCTAAGTCAGTAGGTCCACCTCCATCCTGAGTGGGAGGATCCTCGGTGTGCTGACTGATAGTGTGTTCAACAGAGGAAACCATATCTATCAAAGCCAGAGGGGGATGGTTAGAATCATCTTGCCTCTGTGTGTCTCCAGTTTGAGCAGAACCTTCTGCACCAGAGGGACTAGAAGAAATTCATACAGAAACAGACTTTACCATTGCAGTCTGAATACATTCTGACAGAAAATGCCATGTCCTGGATTTCTGGAGCAGAACTGAGGCAGTTTGACATTGAGTGGGGACACAAAAAGGTCCACATCTGGTGTTCACCACTCGTCGAACAGTGATCTCACAATGTCTGGAGGTAGTGACCACTCAAGTGAACTGGCCTCTGTTCCACTGACTTCATCTGCCAGAGCATTTTGTACTCCTGGCAGGTAAACTGCTTGGAGTAGGATCTCCTGCTCCAGTCACCATTCCTACACTCTCATTGCCTCCCTGCAGAGAAGGTAAGAGTACATTCCTCCTTGTTTGGTAATGTAATACATGAGACTTATTGGCTGTTTGAAGGAGGACTGCTTTGTGGCTGACTAGGTCCACTAGAGCTCTCAGACTGTACAAAACATCTTGCATCTCCAACACATTGCTGTGGAGATGAGTCTCTGATGGGACCCAGGCACCCTGTGTTTGGAAACCCTGACAGTGGGCATTGTATTCCATTAGAGAGGCATCCATGGTGATTGTCCCCTGAGACTCTGGATGGAAAAGGGAAAGCCCTGGAGGAGCTTGTCCTCCTCGTTCACCATGCAAGTGACTGAACCAGGGGCTGGGTCATCAGAATGGGGTGAGTTTGAGAATGCAATGCTTGTGACCACTGTGCACTGAGCATCCACCAAGCTGTTCTCATGTGTAACCATGCCGAGGCACTGCGAACGCTGAGGAGGCTATCAGCCCTAGCATGCGCTGCATAGAGTATGTTAGTACAGATTTGTGCTCCATAATGAAGTGTGCCATCTTAAGGAATGCCTGCCTCCTGCTCTCTGGAGGAAAGTCCCTGACCTTGGTAGTATCCAGAAGAGCTCCTATGAACAGGAGTTGCTAAGAAGGCCGAAGAAAAAATTACTCACCGTAGTAATATTATTCTTCCAAGGTGCCCTTTAGCATCAGTAACAATATGCAGCAAGCTGACTAAGTTGAACTGCTTCGGAGGTGGAGACTATGATAATGAACTAAGTGAATTAGCGAATCAGGAGAGAGTTGGAGGGTGTGCTGAGAAGAGCCTGCCCAGAGGGTACCAGAATTTTTTCAAAGCTAGAATGGGAACATGCCCATGTTAAATGTGAACCAAAAGGATTTAAAAATCATGCAATGGCATGAACATAGAACAAGTGAAAAAACATGTAAACTTTGCTTTAAATTCAATTCAAATGTTCTGAGACAGATTTGGCAGTAATGAGAAAGCAGAGTCCTCTTCAGTTAGGTTACTTGGGGAGGAAGGGTGGGAGCTTACTGATGCTAAAAGACACCCTGGAAGAAACAATATTACTACGGAGAGTAATTTTTTCTTCTCACTCCAGGGGTCCTTTAACATCAGCAACAATGTGCAGACTACAAAGCAGTGCAGCTGGGAGACAGGAACAGAACCTACTTAGGGAAGAGGCTCTGCAGGACTGCTCTGCCAAATTTGGCATCAGATCTGGACTGCACATCCAGGTAATAATGCTTTGTGAATGTGTGTACAGTTTTCTATGTGGCTGCTTTGTAGACATCAAGTAAGGGAATTTCCCTTGCAGCTGCCACTGTGGCAGCAGTGCCCCTGGTAGAGTGAGCCCTGAGGCCCTCAAGGGACTGTTCAACAGCCTTGTCATAACAAAACTGAATACAGGAGACTATCCAGTGAGAGATCTCTCAGTAGCTGGCCTTCTTCTACCTACCTACCCAAAGGTGAGGAAAAGCTCGGTAGTAGAGCTCCTGAACTGCTTGGTGTGCTCCAAGTAGTAGGATAGGGCTCTTTTAACATCCAGACTATGGAGTATTTGTTCTCTAGGAGTGGATTTTTCAGTGAAGAAAATAGGAAGAGTGATAGACTGGTTAAGGTGGAATTCAGAGACCATGTTAAGCAGGAATTTCCTGTTTGTTCTGAGCTCTGCCTTGTCCCTGTAAGGGATAATGTAGTTAGGATATGTGCAGAGTGCTTGCAACTCTGAAATCCTTCTGGCACAGGTATTGGCAACTAGGAAGACTGTCTTCTAAGTGACATATTTCAGATGAGCAGTAGCCATGGGTTCAAAAGGCGACTCCATGAGTTTGGCAATGCACAGGTTATGGTCCCAAGGGGAAACAGGTTTCCTGATTGGGGGCTGAAAATGGAGAAGGCCTTTAAAAAATTTTTTGAAAACAGGTAATGAAATGATTGACTAATCTTTGCCCATGGAAAGGTAAGTAGAAATTGCAACTAGGTGCAGTTTTAAGCATGAGGCCTTCAAGCCCGAGACCTGCAAGTGCACCTAATAGTCTAAAAGATTAGGGACTGATGCTTTGAGAGGATCTATATGCTGCCTTTTGCACCAGAAAGAAAATCTTATCCACTTAGCTGCATAAGTTTTCTTGGCCATTCTCAGGATTTTAAGGACCTGTTCTGAATACTGGGATTCTGGGTACTCTAACTCCTCCAGAGCCAGGCTTTGAGGTGAAGAGACTGCAGATTGGGATGTCTCCCCTGTCTGAGGAAGAATCAGGAGACAATGACTGAGAGGAAGCCAGACAGGCTTGCTGCAGGCCAGGGCTAGCAGGAGAGAGTACCACGATTGCCTTGGCCAATCCGGTGCCACCAGGATCATTGTTGCAGGCTGGGACCTTAGCTTCAGCAACACTCTGTGTATCAGAAGGAAGGGAGAGAAGGCATAAAGGAACTTCCCTGACCAGTCCAAGGACAACAAATCTGTTGGAAGAGTCCCTAGTGCTGGGGGCCTGCAGCAGTACAAAGGAAGCTGATGATTGAGGTGAGAAGCAAACAGATCTATTTCTGGTGTGCCCCACCTTCTGAAAACTGTGGCCAGGACTTGCTTGTTCAGAGTCCATTCATTGTGCCCCTGACTGATGCAACTGAGGGCATCTGACAGAGTGTTGTCCTTGCCTGGAAGGTGTATGGCTGAGAGGCTGACATCCAGGGAGTAGGCTAGAGACCAGATTTTCATTGCCTCTGTACAAAGCACTGTAGACTGTGTGCCACCCTGCTTGTTTATGTAAAACATTGCAGTGGTGTTGTCTGTTCTGATTTGCACTGAATGGCCTTTCACCTGTGGGGCAAAGGACTTCAGGGAAAGGTAGCTGACTCTGAGCTCCAGTAGACTGATGTGGCTTGCAGATTCCTTGGGAGTCCAAGTGCCACTGACAGAATGACTGTTCAGATGAGCTCTCAATCCCAGGAGGGAGGCATCTGTGCTAATGACTTTTGTGGGAGAAGGCAGTTGGAAGGGGATTTCCATGGACAGGTTGGTAGGATCCTTCCATCAGTCCAGAGCTTGGAGTAAGGTTTTTGTGACTTGAACCAGCTTGGACAGAGAATGCCTGTTTTGGGACTCGTGAGCCCGTAGGTGGTACTGTATGTCCCTCATCTGGAATCCGACTTCTGGAACAACCGCTGTCATGGATGCCATGTGTCTCAGGAGCTTTAGAAAATGTCTGGCTGGCCTGGGCTGGCCCAAGACAAAGGAGTTTGCCAGTGACAGGAAATTTTGCATCCTGTCTGCAGGAAGGAAGGCCCTGCTTTGCTGTGTATCCAGCTCTGCTCCAGTAAAAGTAAGGAACTGAGATGGGGTCAGACGGGACTTTTTTTCATTTATAAGGAAGCCCAGAGACTGCAAAGTTTGCTTTGTGATGTTGAGGGCCTCTTCCACCTGCAGAGGAGTCTTGCCCACTAGGAGCCAGTCGTCCAAATATGGGTAGACTGAAATACCCTGTTTTCTGAGATAAGCTGCCACTACAGCTAGGCACTTGGTGAATACTCTTGAGGATGAAGAAAGGCCGAAGGGCATGATCTGCAAACTGTCCTGATGGCAGCCTGAACCTTAGAAACTGTCTGTGGGACTGCCTTATTGGGATATGAAAATAGGTGTCCTTGAGATCCAGGGAGACTAGCCATTCTCCTTGCTGAAGAGAATGAATCACTGTTGTGAGAGTGACCATTTTGAATTTTGGTTTGAGTAGGTTCCTGTTTAGATGCCTGTGGTCAAGGATAGGTCACCACTACCCATTTTTCTTCTCTGTGAGGAAGTATCTGGAATAGAGACCGTTCTCTCTCTGGGAAGGAGGTACTCTCTCTATTGCCTTTGCTGTTAGCAGCTTCTTTACTTCCAGCTCCAGAAGACATCTTTCTGTAGGAGTTTGTGGTTTTGCCAGGGAGGGACCCCTGAGAGATGGAAACATTTTGAACTGAAGGTGTAGGCCCTTTTCCACTATCTCCAGGACCCACTTGTCTGAAGTTATGAGGGTCCAAGACTGGAGGTAGTGGGAGAGCCTGCCTCCTACTGGTAGAGGGAAGGTGACCTGGATGCTGAAGTCAGGGCTTAGACTGTGTGGTAGGAGCAGGGATAGAGGTACCTCTCCTTTGTCCTCTCCTGCTTCTCCATCTGTAGAATCCTCTCATCTGTGTATAGTTCACTGGCATAGGGTAGGGAAAGAAGGGTCTAGGAAAGTAACCCCTGCCACTGTTCCCTTTGTTCTGAGCTCTTTGGTGAGTAGGAGCCTTCCCCCTGGCTGTATTACTCTGGTAGGCTGTTTTGTACTCGTCTACCTTCTTCACGTAAGTCTCCTTTCTATCACCAAAGAAGGAATTTTGGTCACAGGGGAAGTCCATTGCTTTGGACTGATATCCTGTGACACGTTAGTTGTTCTTAGCCAAGCAAAGCGCCTGAGGGAAATGGCTTGGGCCATGACCCTGGAGGCTGCATCATTTCTTCGACATTCCAGAGGCTCAATAAAGTTTCCGAGTGTCAGTTACATTGTTATCATACAAGATACTATAGAATTCTCTTGCTTAATCATGTCTAATACTATACTATTATGACCACTGACAGGGTTGTGGGCATCAAATGCAGTGTTTACCTTATGTACTGTCTGTCTAGCGAGGTTGCTGCTAATAAAACACTGAAATGCATACAAAATGAAGATATGTTTAAGAAAATATCTGCCTTCAACTCGAGACTAGCTGCCTTAGAATCAAGCCAGAAAGATATGGTTATTAGATTAAAAGCCAATACTTTAGCAGTTTCTAATTCCTGTCACCAAAATTCCAATCTAAGCAATAGCCAGCCAGTTAATAACTCTGTTTCTAAATGTATGCCAAACCCTCTGTCTGAAACCATCTTTCCTCCACTGATAGATGGTGATAATAGTGTTACTTCTAACAGGAAAAGAACCAGGGAGAACAAAAATATTATACGCTCAGACGAGGAATGGTATCTGATTCAAAATTCCAAAGTGGCAAAGAAAGTCTAATCATTTTACGATACCTACATTTAATAGATTTGATCCCATTAGTTTATTATCTGACGAGGAAATTGCTGTACTTTCAACTTCCCAGGAATCACCTATTCTTGAGCATTCTATAAATTTCACGCTTCACAACGTTAACATGACTAACTCTATGCTAATTCCATCTTGCAGTAATGTTTATGTAGACCCTACCCATCTCTCTCTCTACATCAAACCGTCCTTTGCAAAATTATTCATCCCCCTTGAATTCTGTCAGTTCTACAAATATTTCTAATATTTCTCCGAACAGAGACGAGGCCATGGATACTGCTAGCTACAAACACGTCACCCCTAGAAATGTTTAT
The DNA here is from genome assembly GCA_016271365.2 of Neoceratodus forsteri. Taxonomy (NCBI): domain Eukaryota; kingdom Metazoa; phylum Chordata; order Ceratodontiformes; family Ceratodontidae; genus Neoceratodus; species Neoceratodus forsteri. The sequence goes on along the minus strand of CM028136.1, from coordinate 522,714,219 downwards.
GTACTTGGTGATTCAATTGTTAAACACCTGGATCACACCATTTGTAATTCTGATAAATCAGGTAGGACATGTTCATCTTTCCAGGGGCAAGAATTTCAGACATCACACTCATGGTCTCTAATATGTTACAAAATGCCAGTGACAAACCTCTTGTAATTATTCATGCGGGAACAAACAACATTTTACACGACTCGATCAATAATATTCAGTACGACTGTGTTGCTCTTAATAACAAACTAGTAGACTTAGGGTGTGTTATTATGTTTTCTGAGATATTGCCTATTCCCAGAGCATCCGACTTTCATCTTAATAAAATAAAGATTATAAATGAATGGTTGAGGAAATGGTGCATAAAACAAAATACAACTTGTATCACAAATCAGGGGGAGTTTAATGATGGATTTGAACTGTTCTGCTGGGATGGGTTACATATTAGCAGAAGAGGTAGCTCTTTGTTGGGTAAACACATTATTACTTTCATCAATAAACATTTAAACTAGTTAACTGAGGGGAGGGGCAGGTACCCTCTGTCCCTCAAGAACACAGAATAAGTCCAAATAATCATATTTCACACCGACTAAACTATATGCATTTTAATGCTAGGGGTCTTACACAAAAAACTGACGAGTTATGGGTTAGAGCTACTCAAGGGCAAATCAACCTTATATCAATTACTGAAACATGGTGGGACAGCAAGTGTTCATGAGACTTTTCCCTACCAGGGTTCAATTTATTCAAATTGAATTGAATTTCCAAAAAAGGAGGCAGAGTAGTCTTATTCGTCAATAGTAACTTGAACGCCTGTGACATTTCTGATAAAATAAAAACTCATGGTCTTAACACAGAAACGTTACGGATTAAACTACTCATTGATCATTCAGACCCATTAATTATTAGTACTTGCTATCTCCCACCTAATTCCACTACTACTGTATCTGATGCCATTTTTCTTGAAATTGAACAAGCCAGTGGTTTGAGTAATATCATATTTTTAGGAGATTTCAATTTGAGTGAAATTAATTGGGCTAATGGTCCTGCTAACTCCACAACAGGAAATAAACTACTTTCCTTGTGCAAACAGTTGCAGTTAAAACAGAACATTATTTTCCCCACCAGAGAAGATAGAATACTTGATCTTGTTTCCAGTAGCGATTCTCTCAGTATTAACCCTTGCTGTGCTGCAGACTGATATATCAGTCCAGAATTCCTGTATGTTCTAATTCTGTCAGCAACCTAAGGGTTAATAATATCACTGTTTCCTCTCCAGTTGGGAACAGTGATCATCATAGGGTTCACTTCTCGTTACATAAACATTTCTCATATAATACTGGTTCTACAAAATTTTTTCTTATATAACAAAGGCAATATATCTGAATTAAATTCTGCTCTACAAAATATTGATTGGGTCTCTGAATTTAACAATAATCCAACTGATATATATTGGAATAAATTTAAAACAATGCTATCTCATTTGAGAGACAGGTATATATCTGCATGTCGAAAATATAATACGTTTAAACATTCTCCTAAATGGATAAATCATTCTATTAAAAAACTTATAAAAAAAAGAATAAGAAATACAGTTTATATATTAAAAATCCAAATCTAATGCTAACTGGACTGCATTTCTCTATATACAAAGAAAATGCAAGAGTAAAATAAAAAAAGTTAAATCAAGGTGGGAATTCAATTTAGCTAATTAGCTAATAATGCAAATAAAACTAACAGCAAACAATTTTATGCATATATTAACTCCCTATAAAAAACAACTAGCAAAGTAGGTCCAATCTTTTCTGGCACTGAACTAGTTCAGGATGATACAAACATGGCTAACCTATTTAATACAAAATTCTGCCAAGAGTTTAATCCCATTAGTAACCCCAATTCTAATTGTACTAATATAAGTAACTCTGAGTAGTGTAATACAGACTCTATTACTTTTCCTATAGATGATATATATTCAAAACTATTATCTCAAAAAGGGAAAACTAGTTCAGGACCCGATAATATCACTGGCCACTTGCTTTATCTACTAGTGGATACCTTAAAACTACCATTAAAACTACTCTTTGATGGCTGCTTTTCTCAAAATGTTGTACCTGCTGACTGGAAAATGGCAAATGTCATACCTTTACACAAGAAGGGTCTAAAAACATAATGGGAAAGCTATTGTTCTATTAGCTTAACATCTGCTATCAGCAAGGTTATGGAAAGCATCATTAAGGACATCATTTCCCCAGTTTTAAACATTCACGATACTGGACAACAGGGCCCAGATATTCAAAAGGGTTGCGCACGGCGCAACAGTGTTGCGCCATGGCACAATATTCAAAAGGGAAAAGTGCGCGGCACAAATCCCAATGCACTGGAGCACATCAGTAATGTATGCAGGCACAGGTGGGGGGGCGGGTGTGCCCATGTATAACCTGCACAGCCCAATATTCAGCCCGGGATGTGCAGAGCCATGCATGCGCAACCCCTACCTGAGCCAGCACAAACTTACTCAAAAAAAGAAAAAGGAACAAATGATGGCCACCCACAGGTGAGCTGCCGCAGTGCAGGTGCAGGGTGGAACAATGCAGCTGCCACCTGTGGGTGGCCACCCGAGTTCCGGCTGCACCTGGCAGCACCCCCCCATGCCCCATCGTGGGCATCTGTATAAAAAATACACGTGGTCCAATATCCCTGGTGGTCCAGTGGACCACTATCTGCCCGATCGCGGGCTTCTGTACAAAACAACTCGTCCAATATCTCTGGTGGTCCAGTGGACCGCTATCTGCCCGATCGCGGGCTTCTGTAAAACAGAAAAGAACTAGTCCAATATCCCTGGTGGTCCTGTGGACCGCTGACTGCCCGATCACAGGCATGTGTAAAAAAGAAAAATTCCAATATCCCTGGTGGTCTAGTGGTACCCCTCCCAGCGAGCCCCACTGCCCCGCTCCCCCCCGGTCAGCTGGCGGGCAGCAGCACCCCACCTGCCTGCCACCCGCCGACTGACACCTCAGTAGGGTTGCATGCCCATTGGTTCACAGCGTAAGCCAATGGGCATGCAGCCCCTACCATACTACACATTCCAGATATGTGAATGACATTCACATATCTGGAGATATGTGGCTACTAGAGACTGCGCCCATTGGCTCACGCTGTGAACCAATGGGTGTGCAGCCCTACGGTGTCAGTCGGCGGGCGATGTGAGCATGGAGTGCTGCCACCCGCCAGCTGACCGGGGGGGAGGTGGGGCTCAGTGGGCGTTGGGAGGTACCACTAGACCACCAGGGATATTGGGATCTGTTCCTTTCTTTTCAACAGAAGTCCACGATCGGGCAGTCAGCGTCCACTGGACCACCAGAATACAGACCAGTTATTTCTGTTTTACAAGCCAGCGATCGGCAGATAGCGTCCACTGACCACCGGGCATATAGGCGAAATAGTTTGTATTTTTACAGATGCCCGCGATCGGGTTGCAGAGGGCGTCGGTCCCCGACGGCTGCTGCCTGGCAGGGCGCCAGGCGTAAGTCGTCAGGGATCAGCGCACCTGCATGCAAATGGGGCCATAATGACATGCAAATAGCCCCATGTGCGCCTTGCATACATTATCGCCCCATTTGCATGTCAACTTTTGAATATCGCGGTTAATGTGCATGGCGCAATGGAACTTGCGCTAGTGCACACCCATGCTCCACTCTGGCCACTTGCGCTGGCGCAGTGCCACTGCGCCATGCACACTGGGGGTGGCCAAGGTGTGAAATTCAATGCTGCTGAGCCATGGCGCAGCTCATGGAATATCGCCCAGTCCACACCCCCAAGAGCTGCTGAGCTGCGTCCAAGCTTGCGCCACAGCCTGGCAGTTTGAATATCTGGGCCCATGGGTTTAGGCAAGGTAGGAGTTGCCTGGCTAATCTCATGCATTTTTATGAGTCTGTCAGTACCGAACTTGACAAAAATGTACCCTATGACATAATATATTTAGATTTTAATAAAGCGTTTGATGTAATGCCACATTGGGCCTTATATGTGAAACTGAATAATATGAATATTAATCTTCATATTGCTAATTGGATATGCAATTGGCTCACTGGTAGATCCCAAAAAGTAGTAATCAACGGAACCTTATCAAAGCCTGGGATTATTACAAGTGGGGTCCCTCAGGGTTCTGTTTTAGGCCCTTGTTTATTTCAACTGTTTATTTCAGATTTAACTAAGGACTGTCTATCGAAAACAATTAAGTATGCAGATGATATAAAAATTAGTGGCCCTGGTCCCACCTTGGAAGATTCATATATTATTCAACGTGATTGCAATAAGATTTCTGACTGGGTGACACATTGGGGTACGAGGCTTAACGTAGAAAAATGCAAAGTGATGCATTTTAGGAAGAAAAAAACTCTATTGCCTCATATACCCTAGGTGACACTTCCCAGGAAGAGAAGGATTTGGGTATCATTATTTCAAATGATTTTAAACAATCTTCTCACATAAACCAGGTAATCAATAAAACAAACAGGGTTATTTGGTCTATTAAACGGAATATTAAATCACAAGCCCCTGATGTTATGCTACCGTTATATAGAGCTTATGTCTGGCCACACCTAGAATATGCTTCTCAATTATGGTGTCCGTTTAGAAAGTCTGACTGCATCTCCTTAGAAAAAGTTCAACGTAAGTACCCCAAACATATCCTTGGCCTGTCAAACGATCCATATGAAACCAGATTATCTATTCTAAATTGATGCCGCTGGAGACTCGTAGGCTCCGAGGTGATCTATTATTTTTATATGACATTATACAAGATCCCTTTCTGATGACTGAGCTAGGGCTGGAGTTCAAAGATAGTACATACTACACTAGAGGTCATCCACTACAGCTTACTGACAAAAAATGTAACCATATCTGTAGGAAATTTTTCTTCACCCTAAGGGTCATAAACCCTTGGAACAGTTTACTGTTAAATATTGTGATCAGTGAATCGAAAAGTACATTGAAGAAAAGACTTGATACCTTGTTGCTTTCCAGTTATAAGTTAAAATATTATTCTTACTGAGATACAGGAGCACCTATAACTTCACCAGCCCCCTGGCTCCTCATCTGTTTTAGTATGAGCCTTTAGTATTGTTGTCTGCTGCCATATGAAATTGAAACTTGGTAGCTTCCAAGGCAGTTTTTGCTGTCTCTACTATGTCTTGGACCATGGTATCTGGCTTATACTGAGCAATAGCCAGGACAGTTCCACAGAGCCTTTTGGTACTTGGCAGTATGAGCGAGGTAGGATGAAAGGCGCAGGAAGAGAGAGAGGCTAAAGTATAAGATTTTTTAGCCATGAAGTCAAGTCTCCTAGACTCCTTCTCAGGGGGTTGAGAGAAGAGAGAAACATTGGTTTTAGCACAGGCTACCTGCTGTACTACTCTGTGACTAGGGTGCACATACAGGAAGTCAGTGTCAGTCTTAGATAGTTGATACTGTTTGTCTATTTTCTTGCTTACTCCGGACAGGGAGGACAGTAGGTGTCTGGAGCAGCTTCACAGTATTTTTCCTGAATGCTTTGTGTATAGGGAGGACAACGTTTTTTGGTGGGGGAATACCCATCATGTCTCTGTAGTCTTCATCCTCCTCATCTTCCTGGGCAGACTCCTGAAAGGGAGATCTAGGGTGTGCACCATATGCTGTAAAAAGGTTAGCATCGAGGAAGCATCCTTCTGATCACTGGGAAAAGCCACAAAAGTTGGTCAGGGGAAACATCAGGCTCTAAGGAATTTTCCCTGAGTCATCAACCAGACCATAGTAATCCTCATCCCCCCTTCCCCAGAAAGCCACCTGCTTCAGAGGGAGCTGAACTGGGGGGTTGACTAGCAGTGGCAGGGGTATTAAAAATGGGCCCCATACTCTGTAAAGTCTGGTAAAAATGCCAGGCTTTGGCCACTTCCTCCCCAGAGAGTAAATCCCTGTGTATGAATAAATAGGCCATTGACAGAATAAAGACCTATGGCACATTCAAAAGGTAGAAAAAATGGTCAGACTGGATGGGCCTTGCGGTCCTTATCTGCCATCAACTTCTATGTTTCTATGTAAATTTGGGGGAATATGCTCCTGGGACTCAGTGTTTTTTGGTTTGTCCTTATGCTTTTTGCCTACTGTCGTCTCTCCATGGTTAGATGTGGGAGGGGCAGTGGCATATTTGTCTTTATAAGGGTTCTTAACAGGTACCTCATCAGTGACCTGGTCTGATTTTCTTTTAGTAGCTGGCACTTCATCAGTACCTTTGGAAGTCTTAGACTTAACAGGCATTTCATCAGCACCTTTGTTTCCATTTTTCCCTTCATAGTACTTCATCAGCACCTTCATTGCTATTGTTTCTAGGCTTAGAAGGTACTTCATCAGCACTCTGGTTAGAGCCTTTGTTCTTAGAAGGCCCCTTATTGGTAGCCTTAGGGCTTAGCTTAGAAACTGAAGAGGACCCTTCCTCTGAAGCCATAGTTCCTAATGGTCCAGTCCTCTTTTTTTGGCTTTTCTGACATGCCAATTTGTCAGAAACGTTGAAATTATCGGTTCCCAATAGGGAAGTAGACAAAAATGGTTGGTTCCCTCATAGCAAAGAACCGTGATTTAAAACAGTAAAAGTGTGAAGAAAAATCAAGAACAATAGCGGTTCCTGGTAAAATAAGGGAACCGCTATTAAAATAAACTTAAAGAGAAACATCCATGTACCATTGGGCTCCACCGCCGTATGAAGTAGGGCCTGAATAGCAGTTTCAGAAATATGAACCCTTTTTGTACTTACTGGCCAATATTTTATTTAAAATTCGATCTGGTTAATCCTGCACCCTCCCCACCGGCATTTTATGTTTCAGAGTCCCTCCCGGCATGCCCACAACCACCCGTGGTTGTCCCAGAATGACGTGTCTTGTGGGGATCAGCCGAGGGGCTTCTATAGTATTACAGTATTGGCATTACTGTCAGAGAGCTCCGGTTTGGAGCCGACGTGTCTCCATGATACAGTGTCAGTGGCTCAGTAGGTAGCACACTCGCCTCTGAGGCCGGGAGATCAGAGGGCTGTGAGTTCAGTTCCCACATCTGGCACTTGGGTTAATATCCCAGTACTGACACTGTAATGCAGCATGAGAGGGGTGCTGCATTTCTGAGGTGCCGTCTTTCGGATGAGACGTTAAACCGAGGTCCCATCTGCCTGGATTGGTGGTAGTTCAGGTGGATGTTAAAAGATCCCATGGCACTTATCGAAAAGAGTAGGGGAATTTCCCCGGTGTCCTGGCCAAATTTCCCTCATTCACTAAAAATACCACCAACAGCTTAATCTGGTTCAAGGTCAGTTGGCATTCATCTGTATCCCCTTCCCCCGGGTCGTGCCTGAAAATAGGCAGGATTTGTCTAGTGCACTTACCAGGTCAACAAAAGATAAATAAATAAATAAATAAACAGAGACCAGGTGCAGACTGATAGGCACCCTAGCAATCTGTACCTGGTCTCGGTATAACACGGACACATGCAGGATCCAAACCAGAGCTATTTGAAGCTATAGCAATCTGTCATTGCCAAAGCAAACCATGCCAATGTGAAGACTGGCTTAACAGGCTTTAAAAATCAAGCCAGAGCATGAAACTAGTAACTTGTAACAAGATAAAAAAAAAAAAACTTTACTATAAATGCAATCCAAAACACTAGAACAAATTTGGCAGTAATAGAAGCAGCAAAGTCCCCTTCAGTTACAGTAGGTTGCCAGGGGAGGAATGTATTCCTGCGGCGTTTGTACCCCCTCATAATGTTTAACCTGGCCCTGCTCAAGTTCTTTGGTGGGGTAAGCCTCCTCAGAGGGCTCTAGTTAAACTTATAAGATCAAGAGAGGATGGAGGTTTAAAGGTCCCTAACATTTACCTTTATTATTTGGCCATACACTGCTCCTGCTATTTCTCCTGGTTCCGTCCAGCCTTCGGGGAGTCGGCCTCAGTTTATGTCCCCCATTGATTGGACATTGAGAGCTCGTTGTGTTCTCAATTAGCCCTGAATCTTTGTGCCCTGTTATATGTCCCCCCAAAAAAAGATTCCTGGCTCTTTAAAACATACTCCTATCTGTCATTCTCTTCACGCTCACAAACATCATCACTAGCTGACTCTAACCTAGCTCAACTCATCCTAGACCCAATTTGCATCAATACCAAAACTGGCAAACATTTTTTGCTTGACTGGGTGATCACTAACTGCCCTCTGAAGATGAAAGCTGTGCACATTCTCTCTGATTGTATAAGTGATCATTCTCCAACTCTCTGTGTCTGAAGGAATAATTACCCCCAACCCCCTCCCCCCCAACATTTCACTTGTCCGTGACATGTCCAAACTTGATACTGACAGCTTTATTAATACTATTTCTAATACTGACTGGGGACCTATCAAAACCCTCCCTGATATCAACCAAGCTCTGGATTTCTTTATGTCCACATTTACTCAAATTGTAGATAGGCATGCTCCTCTGAAAAAATGCAGGTCTAAGGGTTTCAAGGCCCCATGGCTCAATAAAGACCTCAGGATGCTTATGTCCTCCCATGACCATGCCTGGCAGACCTACAAAAAAAGTGGTCTGCCTGCTGACTGGCAACTTTACAGGCAATGCAGAAATAAATGCAAAAAACTCCCTACATAAAGCAAAATGCCACCACTACAAGTCACTGCAAACTGAACACCTTTGCAGTCCAAAAGCATTCTGGAGGCAGATCAAGTCCTTGTCACAGGAAATGCTACTGAGCTCCTGAGTTTCTCACTGCCTAGGGAACTATCCATACTGATCCACCATCTATTGCCACTGGATTCAATTAATTCTTCACTGACCTTGACAGATACATCTCACTCTTTAATAACTCCCCATTGCTCCCCTCTGCCTCAGTCACCCTCAACTACCTAGGGACTCATCCCTCTTTCCACCTGAAGCTGGTCACCACCAAGGAGGTCCGGAGGCTTCTTGCTAGTTTGAAGGCTGAGAGCTTGCCTGGTCATGACAACCTTAAACCAAAGTCTCTCAAACTAGATGTACCTGCCCTTGCTCGCCCAGTACGAGACCTTTTTAATCGCTCCTTCCTATCAAGTACTGTCCCTGACAAGTGGAAGGTAGTGGTAGTCATACCTGTGCATAAGTGGGAACCCAACTTAGTAGCTGAAAACTTTAGCCCAATATCCATCCTGTGCTCCCTGACTAAAATGCAGGAACATATAGTTTATAATCATCTGCAGAGTTACCTGGAACACCACAATCTACTCTCACTCCACCAGCATGGATTCAGAAAGAATCATAGCACCCTCACAGCCTTGATTAAAGTAACCACGGACATAATCCAGGCCATGGATCAAGGTTCTGCAATGGGTGCTATCTTTGTTCACCTGACAAAAGTGTTCAACCTGGTGAATCATGGTCTTCTGCTTCAATGGCTTCTCAAGCTTGGTCTTGATAATAATACCCTGGGTTGGATCCACAGCTATCTGTCCTGCCAATCACAAAGGGTTAAGTGGGCTGATGCCCTATCCAGCCTTAGACCCGTAACTCATGGAGTGCCACAGGACTCTATTCTTGGGTCTATATTGTTCTCCCTGTTTATTAATGACTTACCCAGTAACTGTGGTGGTCCATCTGTGCACCTCTATGCAGACAATGCAATCATATACCGCTCATCTCCTGATGTTAATCAAATAAAAAGTTACCTTGCCTCTGACTTTCTCCAACCTAGAAGGTTGGTTCAGGCATAATCATCTCATCCTTAACACAAAAAAAACTAAAAGTACGTTATTCTCGCACTCATCCTCCTCTCCTAGTACCCTCCCCCCGCTCAATATCACATCTCTGAATGGGGATGCCCTCGAATCTGTCCACACCTTTAAATATGTGGGCATCACCTTTGATTTCTCACTTTCCTTTAATATCCATGCCTCTACTATAGTTAAATTCCTGAACCAAAAGTTAGGTCTCCTCTACCATATCCGTCCCTTTTCACCTCTGCTTCTTGCTTTAAAATTGCTATCTCATCCCTTCTCCCTCTTCTAACTTATGGTACTCCTTTATTACCATCTACCAATGTCACTACCCTGTCTCTCCTGGCTCAGGCATATCATAGAGTAGGTAGGGTCGCACTGACGGTCAACGCCCGTCACCATCACTGTGACGTCCTTTCTTCCTTAGGTTGGCTACCTTATGAATCAAAACTGAGGTATACTACCCTGAGTCTCATGCATAAGCTGGTCCATAAATTTACCCCACCCTGCCACAGTGAGATCGTCCGCCGTAGACAAGCCCCTCAAGTTCTCAGATCTGCCTCCCTCCCCCTTCTCATGAGGCCTAACTTGCGACTAGCTACAGCTTGTAAGTCCTTCACTTTTGCAGCAGTGTCTGATTGAACTCTCTCCCTCCCTCCCTCCCTCCCTCCTTCAGTCCTATCTTACCTCTCTTCCCATGTTCCAATCCAATTTGCTCACCACTCTCTCTGATGCTGCTATGTGCTCCTGCTTCTGATGATGCCTATTCTACTCCTACCCTGCTGTTTTCCCTCTGCTCTCTTCTGCCTAACTCCCTATCTATGCTTCACTCCCTGCCCTTTACCCTGACTCATCTTTGCACCGTCCTGCACCTGTACTAATTGGTTTGACTTAAACATGATTATGGATAATCTGTAATATTTTATATGCCTAGCCTGTTGTTTATTTTGTGTCGTAACCATTGCTGCATTTTGCTGTGCTTGATGACAATTATTCCTTTACTATGATTTGTGTTTCTGCTGTAATTATCTTTCTGTGAAAATGCACTGTATTGAATTTTCTTTCTGTGTAACTGTTGAAATTGTTCTGTACTGTAGCTCTCTTGTTGCTTTATCAGGTCGTCCTTGAAAAAGGGACTGCTATTGTCTCAGTGGACTTAGTTGGTTACCAAAATTCAAATAAATAAATAAGTTATGTCTTCTGTTAAATTTGGATCCCTGCTTAGACATTACTTAACTCATTTTGGGAAACCCTAACTTGAAAATTGCTGGGAAACTGCTGACCCAGACAGCCTGGCCTTCTCTGCAGTTTTTGTCTGTCAATCATCTGGTACATGCTGGCAAACTCCTTACCTTTTTCGAGGCTCAATAGAAATTCGGCTGGCCCTCGTCTATGTGTTTCAAGTACCTCTAACTCAGGCACATGTTGTTTCATCACTTGGTGCTGATGTCTGGTCTAATGTGTATGGGGACAAATTGCTCCCCTTGATATAGGCCGCTCCTACATCCCATGCTATAGCTTTTTATCATGCCCGGTTGCGGGAGCTTCTTGCTCAGAAGGAACCTAGTTTTTTTTTTTACTCCTAGGATCAGGCTCTTCCCACCCAAGGTGGCTCTCGTGACTAGGCTGGCATCTGAAAGGCTATTTATAGACACATCAAATGGGACAGATATCATTTAATGCAGATCTAAATTTTACAAAATATGTTTTATGCACCGACTAAACTTCACAGAATGGGTAGCTTGGCCTCAGATTTATGTACTAGGTGTCAGAGGCAGCAGGGTTCATTACTTCACATCTTCTGCACCTGTGAAAACCTTTTTGGGAGGATATCAGACAGCACTTGGATCCTTTGTTGGGGCTTGACCAGGCACTTATGCCTGAAGTTCGCATTTTGGGGGACTTTGCTGGGGTCCTAATTGGTAACCAGAAACCACATATTGCTCTAATATTGACCTGTGCCAAGAAAAGTATTCTTTGACATTGGTGTGATCAGAACATCCCTACTTATGTGGAGTGGTATTGGGAAATGCTTTTTGCCCTTCAGGCCGAACATATTATTGCAAATATGTCGGACTCCAAGAAGAAATACACTCAGGTATGGGAATCCCTTTATAATTTGCAGACCCTTGGTGCTGGGTGATGGTCGGTTACTCAAAGCTTCGGCACCCCGTTACCCTGGAGAGGGCTGGGAACAGTTGTGCCCGGACTTGCATATAAGCTTCATATCCCTTTTTTTCCTTCAGGAATAAGGTGTTCCCCTTCTGTTAAGCCCTGTTTGCTATGGTTCTTGCCATTCCTGGGATTAGCTCAGTCTCTGGAGAAGAGTGGAGGGGGGGGTTCTCTTTTTCCTTTCGGTTTGGGGTGGGAGAGGGGATGGGTGGAATTGTTACCTTTTAGAACTTGAATGGAATGATTACTGCTTCGGGAATATTTCCTTGTAATCATTATAAGCCTGTGGATAATTAGCTCAATGTCTACCTTCCTGTTACTGATATGTATATCTGTATCATTTGTCTCTTTCTGTGATTCTTGCTTGTTTCATTCTAATCAAGTTTAATAAAGTTTATTAAATTTGGAAATAAAAAAAAGGTTACCAGGGAGGAAGGGTGGGAGGTTACTGATGCTAAAGGACACCTTGGAAGAAACAAGATTACTACAGTGAGTTATTTTTTCTTCTCACCCCAGGGGTCCTTTAGCATCAATAACAATAGCAGACTACAAAGCAGTGCAGTTGGGAGGCGAGTACAGAACCTACTTATCGAAGAGTCTCTGCAGGACCACCTTGCCAAATTTGGCATCAGATCTGGACTGTACATCCAAACAGTAATGCTTTGTGAATGTGTGTATGGTCTTCCAGGTGGCTGCTTTGCAGACATCCAGCAAAGGAATGTCCCCAGCAGCTGCCACTGTGGCAGCAGTTCCCCTCGTGGAGTGGGCCCTGAGGCATTGAGGGGGCTGTTTACCAGCTTTATCATAACAAAACTGGATGCTGAAGACTATCCAGTGGGAGATAGTTCTCTTTGTGGCTGGTTTTCCCCTGCCCACCTCACCATAGGTGAGGAAGAGCTGGGTAGTAGAGCCTCTGAACTGCTTAGTGTGCTCCAGTTAGTAGGACAGAGCTCTCTTAACATCCAGGCTGTGAAGCCTTCATTCCCCTGGAGTGTATTTGTCAGTGAAAAAGACAGAAAGGGTAATGGACTGGTTAAGGTGGAACTCAGAGACCACCTTGGACAGAGACTTTCCGTTTGTTCTGAGCTCTACTTTGTTCCTATGACGAATAATGTAGTTAGGCTCAGTACAGAGTGCTTGGAGTTCTGAAATCCTTCTTGTAGAAGTGATGGCAACTAGAAAAACTTTTCCAGGTGACATATTTCAAATGAGCCGTGGCCATGGGCTCGGAGGGAGGCTCCATGAGCTTGGCAATACAGAGGTTGAGATCCCAAGGGGGAACAGGTTCCCGGATTGGGGGTTGAAGATGAAGTAGGCCTTTGAAAAACATTTTGAAAATGGGCAGAGAGATAATAGACTTGTCCTTTCCAGTGGAAAAGGTAAGCTGAGATTGCAGCTAGGTGAAGCTTTAGGGATGAGGCCTTTAGGCCTGAGGCCTGTAGGTGAACCAGATAGTCCAGAAGGTTGGGTATCGAGGCCTTCAGAGGATCTACTCATTTCCCCTTGCACCAAATAGAAAATCTCTTCCATTTAGTTGCATAGGTTTTCTTGGTGTTCGTTTTTTTGGCCATATGAAGAATCTTCAGAACTTGTTCTGAATACTGAGTATCTGGGAATTCTAACTCCTCAAGAACCAGACTCTGAAGTGAAGATATTCCAAATCTGGATAGGTTATCCCTGCCAGTAGCACAGACAGGAAAGTGTGGCTCAGAGGAAGTCAAATAGGCTTCTTGTGAGACAGGGCTAGCAGAAGAGGATACCAAGGCTGCCTTGGCCAATACGAAGCTATCACGATCATGGTTGCTGATTAATCCTTGAGCTTCAGCAGGAGTCTGTGAATGAGAGGAAAGCGAGGGAAGGCATAGAGGAACTTCCCTGTCCAGTCCAAGGTTAAGGCATCTGCTGGGAGAGTGCGTACTGCTGGGGGCCTGTGGCAGTACAGAGGAAGATGATGGTTTAGGTGAGATGCAAACAGATATATTTCTGGCATGCCCCACCACCTGAACACTGTGGCAAGGATTTGCTTTTTCAGAATCCATTTGTTGTGGCCTTGACTGATGTAACTCAAGGCATCTGCCAAGGTATTGTCCTTGCCTGGTAGGTGTATGGCCAAGAGGCTCACATCTAGGGAGTAGGCTAGGGACCAAGTTTTCATGACCTCTGTGTAGAGCACAGTTGACCTCATGCCACCCTGCTTGTTCATATAAAACATGGCAGTGGTGTTGGTGTTGTCTGTTCTGGCCTGCACTGTGTCTCCTTTGACTTGGGGGGGGGGGGAGCCTTCAAGGCGAGGTACACCACTCTGAGATCCAGAAGACTGATGTGGCTTACAGATTCCTTAGGAGTCCAAGTGCCACTTATGGTGTGGTTGCCCAGATGAGCTCCCCAGCCCAAAAGAGAGGCATCTGTGGTAAGGATGTTTGTTGGACAAGGCAGCCGGAAGGAAACTCCCACTGACAGATTGTCTGTTTCCTTCCACTAATCCAAGGCTTGGAGCAGGGTCTGTGTTACTGGAACGAGCTTGGATAAGGAATGACTTTTTTGGGACCAATGTGCCTGCAAGTGGTACTGTATGTCCCTCATTTGGAATCTGATGCCTGGGACAATAGCTGTAAAGGAAGTCATGTGCCCCAGGAGCCCTGGAAAATGTCTGGCTGGCCTGGGCTGGCCTAAGACAAAGGAGTTTGCCAATGACAAGAAGTTTTGAATCCTGTCTACAAGGAGGAAGGCTTTGCCTTGTTGTGTATCCAGTTGTACTCCTATGAAATTCAGGAACTGAGTTGGCTCTGAGTGGCATTTCTTTTTGTGGATAAGAAAGTTCAGAGAGTGCAGGGTTTGTTTTGTACAGTTGAGAGCCTCTCTAACCTGTCGAGGGGTCTTGCCCACCAGGAGACAGCCGTCCAGGTATGGATAGACTGAAATGCCCTGTTTTCTTAGATAAGCTGCCAGAACAGCTAGGCACTTGGTGAACACTCTTGGGGGGGGGGGGGGCAATGTAAGGTTGAATGGCATGGCTGCAAACTGGTAGTGCCTTGACTGCAGCCTGAATCTCAGAAACTTTCTGTGGGACTACCATACTGGTATATGAAGGTAGGCGTCCTTGAGATCCAGGGAGGCTTGCCAGTCTTCCTGTTGCAGAGAATCACAGTTGAGAGAGTGACCATTTTGAACTTTGGTTTCAATAAGTGCTTGTTTGAGTACCTGAGGTCAAGAATAGGTCACCACTCCCCATTTTTCTTTTGTGTTAGAAATTATCTGGAGTAGAGGCTTTTTCCCTGCTGTGAAAAGGGAACTCTCTCCACTACTTTTGCTGACAATGATGTTTTGACCTCCATTCGCAACAGGAGTCTTTCTGTTGGACTTAGGGGGTTTTAGCATTGAGGGAACCCGAAGGGATGGAAATTTCTTGAACTGGAGGGGTAGGCCCTTTTCCACTACCTCCAGGACCCACTTGTCCGTGGTAATGAGGTTCAAATAATGGAGGTAGTGGGAGAGCCTGCCCCCTACTGGGAATGGGGAGGCGACCTGGTTGCTGGAGGTGGGGTTTAGGCTGAGTGGTAGGTGCAGAAGTGGTAGCAGCTCTTCTCTGTCCTCTCCTGCCTCTTCCTCTGAAAAATCCTCTCATTTGAGAGTAGTCTATGGGCACTGGCATAGGAAACAAGCATTTGTCAATGCTGAATGTTTGCTTGCTGATATTAGCATTGGACATGTAGGAGTTCGACAGATGCAGAATATGAATTTCACCAAATTTTCAACATAGGAATTTTGTGACCTCTGCTCATGAACACTTTCACTATAATTTTCTTAATCTGTCCCGAATGCTGATTTCCCACAGCGACCACTCCATTGTAAAACCAGATTTGTGAAAACACATTTCATGCAGGATTTGAAAAAGGACAGCTGTACTGTTCATAAGGAGGTGTGAAAAATTGACAATGTTGAAAATTTTGAGTGAAAATATTAAAAATTCTCAAAGTTACCAGTGTGCGTGGAAACTGCACAACGCACGCTAGTAACATAGGCATTTTATGGACGTTTGTCACCAAATTTTCAACATTGGCAGTTTAGGACCTCTGTTCATGAACAGTGTCACTGTGATTTTCTTAATCTGTCCTGAACATGGATTTCGCATAGTGACCGAGCTATTCTGCGCCGGAAGTGCGAAAACACATTTCAGCCAGGATGTGAAAAATGACAGCTGTACTGTTCATAAAGGAGGTGTGAAAAATGCCAGTATTGAAAAGATGGAGTGAAAATATTATAAATTTGCAAAGTTAAGAGTGTGCGTGGAAACTGCGCAACACATGCTCATAACACAGTCATTTTTGGGAATGTTTTTACCAAATTTGCAACATAGGCTTTTTGGGAGCCCACCTCATGAACAGTGACACTGTTGTTTCATTACTCGGTCCCGAAAGGTAATTCCGTGCAGTGACTGCAAAATCACCTTTCGGGACCGAATAACCAGATGACAGTCACTGAATTCATGAGATGGGGTCCCAAGAACCCCATGTTGAAAATTTGGTGCCAAACTTCATGAAAATGGCCGAGATATCCACATAACTTGAAAAAGCCCATTTATGCCATTATACAGCTTTTCTTCAGTTTGCGGTCGGCTTTGAAGAGTGCAGACGATATTCCCAGAGTCACCGAATCGTTACATGAATTCTGGAGGTTAAGTATAGGGTGAGGGGTGTGGGGAGGTGGGGTGCACAGAGGGTGGGTGCAGGTTGGGGAGGAGCATTGAACTCAACGAGGAACCTTTTTCTTTTATAGGGAAACAAAAACCAAAACCCAACACAGGAAGGTTTTCTTTTTTCACAGGTGGTTTGGTACACTGGGGTGGGCTCCCAGCATGCTACCTGGGTGTTTGCTGGAGGGGCTATAGCTGACGGGGATTGGGCACCCCATCAGAACAAAGAGTTTGGGGGACGCATGAGCCGAGGGGGGCTGGGCACTCCCCTTGGCAAACAACAAATGGGGGGGCATTATGCTAATTGGGACTGGGCCCCCCCAACGGCAAATTAACTTGGGAGGGGCATGCCGACAGGTGGATTGGGCACCCACTTCGGCTTTCATGGGGACTGTGAGAGGCATTTGGCAATAGCCGCCATATTAATTTAAAACAACTGTGGGGACCTCCGTCGGCTTTCATGGGGACTGAGAGGTGGCCGGCGACAGCCGCTGCTTAACGTCAATATGCAAATTGCGTACACATTGATGTCAATATGCAAATTGCATACACGTTACCACTGCTGATTGCAGCAGTGGTTTTTCTTTCAACTGCATGCCACTGCATCTGAACTGCTGTCATAGATAGCTCGGTCATTCATTGGTGCAGTGTGGTTGTGCCTGCAAAATGAATTGGGGCATTGGCAAAGCAGGCGGCACACCTCCAAAAAGTCGAATGGTGGCACAATGTTTCTTGCATGTGCGTGCAAGCAAACATAAAAATGGCCTAGGATAGTAACCCCTGCCTCTGTTCCCTTTGTACTGAGTCTTTTGGGAGGTAGAAGCCTTCTCCTTGGCAGAATTGCTCTCATAGGTGGTTTTGTATTCTTCCACCTTTTTCATGCAGGCTTCAGTTCTATCTCCAAAAAGGGAATTATTTTCACAGGGGGAGTCCACTGCTTTGGACTAAGTGTCCTGTGAAAGGTTTGTTGTTCTTAACCAAGCCATATATCTAAGGGATATAGCCTGAGCCATGATTCTGGAAGCTGTATCATTATCAACTACTGTATGAAAGTGGTATTTGGTGGCCTTGAGACCAGTTTTGATGGTTCAGTAATGTCCTTTACCATTTTGTCTGATTTTTGATTCAAAATGGCCAGACCTGAATTCCACAAGGCTTTCTGATATTTAGCAGAATATGCAAATAAGTGGACAAATGAAGCAGAAGAGAGGCTGTAGTGTAGGATTCTTTTGCCATGGAGTCCAGTTTTTTGGACTCTTTCTCAGGAAGCAGGGAGGAAAGTGGGACTTTAGCTTTATCACAAGCCACAGCCTGCACCACTCCCTCATGACTGGGATGAACAAACAGAAATTCAGCATCATTTCTTGCAAGCTAGTACTTTCTGTCAATTTTTTTGTCTACTCCAGGGACAGAAGTAGGGGTCTGGAGTAGCTTCACTGTATTCTTCTTTAAGGATTTATAGATAGGCAAAACAATCTTTTTTGGAGATGGAAGACCCATCATGTCTCTATAGTCTTCATCCTCCTCTTCATCCTCACTGGTGTCCTGGGTAGGAAGGTCCAATGTGTCCACCATGTGTTGCAGTAAGGTTAATAGGGAGGAAAAATCCTCCTGGCCATTTGGGGAGGTGCCAAACTCCTGGTACAGTGATACATCAGGCTACAGGGGCTGGTCCTCTGCTTCCTCATCATCCTTATCGTCTCCATCTCCCATAATAATAGTCTGGTCCAAAAGTTGGGGCAGGACTGGAAGGGTGAAGCGGGGTAGAGGGGGAATTGAAAATGGGGTCCATACTCTGTATAGTTTGATAAAGGTGCTAAGCCTTGGTCATTTCCTCAACAGAGGGTAAATCCTTCTCTAAGTCAGATTGTTTTTCTTTTTGTTTCTGACTTTCTCTTTTTGACTTACTGACGTCTCCCTTTGCCTCAATGTAGTAGGGGCAGTGCTATGATTTTCTTTAAATTTCTTTTTGGCAGGCACTGACTCAGTGGCTTGCTCTCCTTGTCTCTTTTTAAGCTGGTCACCATTGTTATTATTGTTACTTTTATCAGATTTATTATCAGAGGAGTCCTTGGGGGCTTTATCTTTTGGCTTGCCCTAGGAAGAGGACCCTTTTTCAGAAACTCTGGTAGAGGGGGAAGCAGACTGAGAAGCCATAATTTCCAATATTTTGGCTGTCTCTCTCTCTCTCTCTCTGATAGATTTTGAACAAAATTTAGAGCAAAGTACACAGTAATGGTCTGGACCTAGGCACTGTAAACACAAGTCATGGCTGTCTGCTTTGGCCACTATTTTATGACACTTTAAGCAATTTTTAAAACCTGTAGGTCCATTCCTTTTCTTAGATCTTTCTGACATGCCACATTGTCAGAAATGACTGAAAAATGTGTTCCCAAATAGGGAAAGAATAGATTAGTGGTTGGTTCCCTCGCGGTAAAGAACTGGGATTTACTGAAGTGAAAAACTGTTTGAAATAGGAGAAAAACTTGGTTCCTGCTTAAAACTGGGAACCGTTAACTAAATTAACTAAAGAACCATTAAAAATGCCAAGACGCTAAAAGTTTTACCTCAGAAAATAAAAAGGGAACCGCAGGAGGAACCGTGGTAAAGATAGAAAAATGTGTTTCCCGAGTACCGACAGGAACCGCTAAAAAACTAGAAAAAACAATAAAGAAGTATAAAATACTCACAAACTCAGCACTAAAATAAAAAAATAAAGAAAAACTTTTGGTTTAAAGTTCTCTTCAGGCCAGAATGAGAGAGCACCTCAGAGGCAGTGTTGCTCAGTCAGGTGGAGAAAAAATTCTGGTGCCCTCTGGGCAAGCTCCACTCAGCACACCCTCCAACTCTCTTCTGATTGACTAATTCATTTTACTCATTACCATAAACTTCAACTCCTGGGCAGCTCAACCTAGCCAGCTTACTGCTATTGTTACTGATGTTAAAGGACCCCTGGGGTGAGAATGTGCTAACAGGCATCCTGCATATCTAGATAGGCTAACCAGTCCTGACATTTCAGGAAGGGAAGCAGGAATCCCAAAGAAACCATCTTGAATTTCTCTTGATCCATGAATTTGTTCAAACTTCTGAGGGCGAGAATGAGGCACATGACCCCTGATTTCTTTGGTACAAGGAAGCAGTGGGAGTAAAAGCCTGTATTGTTCTCTAACTCTGGCACTACCTCCACTTTCCTGCTGCTCAGAAGGACCGCAATCTCATGTGCCAGAAGCTCTGACGTGAGCTAAGAGAGGTTGTCTTCTGAGTGGATAGACCAGAGGGATTTCTGTAACGTTCAGGAAGTATCCCTCTCAGATGATCCTAAGGACCCATTTGTCCATTGTGATGGACTCTCATTGATGGTAAAACTGGGTCAGGTGCCCTCCTACTGGAGGGGGGAGGTCCACCTCAGGCAGCTGAGGCAGGACCAGAGCCGGAACTTCAGAGGGTGGCACTAGGTGCTTTTGGTACCTGTCTTTTTGGCTGCGCCTTCTTTTGTGGTTGAGGAGGCTGAGATTTGTTTTGAGCTCCCCTCTATTTTCCTCGAAAGGACTGCCTGTTCTGAAAGAACCTCATCCCTTCCCTCTCTGAGGATTAGCAGGGGCTGGCCAAGAAGTCTTCATATCTGTTCTAGTTTTTTGAGCGGCTTCAAGAGACTTCACCTGCTGTAAAAACAGCTAAGTGCCATTGAATGGGACATTCATAACCTGCAGCTGGACATCTTACGAAAATCCAGAAATACAAAGCCAGGAGTGCCTAATGACACAACTGCCTGTGGCAGTGGAGTGGAAGTAGTGTCAAAGTCATCCATAGCTACTTTAAGTTGGTGACTGTTAGATTAAATGACACAAGTAACAGTTTGGAGGATCTTTTTGTTTAGTCTCAGAGTCAGGAAAGGACTCTGCGAGAGACTTAAGTGAAGTCCAAAGGGTATATTTGTATTCGGAAAAATGCTGTCGGTAGCTTGCAATTCTCATGTGCAGGTTAGCAGCATGAAAACTCGCTTACCCACAGTGTCTATCTTGCGCGATTCCTTGTTAATGGGATGTGCAGGGACCTCCTGGGGGAAGAATGGCTTTGTCATTCTCAGTGACAATAACAACAGCATCAGCTATAGGCTGAGAGACATACATTGGTCTGTTCTTAGGGGCAGTGTACTTTCTATCTATCTGCCTGCTGACAGACGGAATAGAAGCAGGTCTGTTCCAAACTGTATCCGACAGGGTTTCAAATGCTGGTGGAATAGGTGGAACTAAACTGACTGGCACGGTAGAGACATTTAGCCACTGTGGATTGAGACATTTACCTGGTTCAATAGCTGAAGGCTCAAAATCAAGTGCAGAATGCATTTTTTTTAACAAAACCTGGAATGTCAAATCCTCCTGAGGAACTGGAGGAGGGCTTGGGTTGGAAAAGTCCAGGTTACATAAAGAGTCATCATCATCACTCTGAGAAATAATGAATTTGGGGTAAGATTCATCCCCTTCCATCTCTCCCTCCAGAAAAAGGATCAGACAGGGGAGTGGATGACAAGTTCCCCAATCCAGAATGAGGCCTAGGCAACACTGGCAATGCTAACCCCAATTACTAGGAGCCAATGTCAAAGTGTCAAAGGTGGCTACATGGCCAGAAATGAATGTAGCTCCGGAAAGTCTCCTGGCACTGAGGGCAGTGCCAGTGATGAGGCCGGTGCCAGGGAAAGGTCCCAAGAAGCCTAAACCTGGTGCCAACCCTGAGGATCCAGCTGGCACCAAAGTGACCAGCAAAGGCTTTGCAGCGGTCCCATCACAGTGACACTGAACGGAGTTGCAGCCAGTGGGACAGGAGTTGATAGTGCAGTCACTGACAAGGGCCCTGGAGCTGTTGTCAGAGCAAAACACTCTACCTGGCTTGAAGAATTCCCCTGCAACGCCAGTGCCACAAGCCCCAAAGGGCTAGGGACCAGTTCCGCAGACACAGGAAAACAAGCCAGATGCTGCATCCACTGCTCCATAGGAGCTGCCCACCAGAGTCTCCACTGATAGACAGGGAAGGACTCTGGGCCTGACACCTCAACCTCCCGTGAATGGAAGCCTCCCCTGACACTGACAGTACTTTTGAAGGCCTACTGCACCAGGACATCAAGGACCTTGTGGCAGACCTCACAGAGGGCAACCTTGAGTGGTACCGCTTCTTCCCCTTCATACAGGAAGAGGAAGAACTCAAGGCCAAGAGGTGTTATGAACCCAACAGGGATCGGAACGGGCCCCTTTCTTTTTACACATCCGGAAGAAATGTTCTTCCTCCCAGGTACAGGACTGCCCATCGTCAGAACCCTCACCTGTAGAGGAAAGTGGACCGGACATGGCCCTGCTGCCAGAGCAACTTGCCTGAGGAGGCTCCTTACCATCATCACTCATGGCCATTGACCATTGACTCAACAGAGCTATGACAAACTAAGAGAAATATTTTTGTAAATTCACTAAACTGACACAAAAGTAACAAATTCTAACTTTAAACACTAAAAACTGAGAAGAACTGAGCACAGATGTCGTACAGACGTGAAGTTCTGACTCCTGATAGGCGAGCAACATCGTCACTATAGTGCACTCAGTGGCAAAAAAGGAACTGAGGCGGTTGAGGGCTGGTGCCCAAGTAAGCCTGTGCCATGAGCTCCCCTTTGTGGCACCATGAACGCATGCAGCTTACCTTGGCACCAGACCAACTGAAGAGTTCTGGCTCCAGCAGGGTTCTAACGCCTCCAGATCAGAACCCATTAGTGTGAATCGATGGTGAAGACTGATTCCTGGAAGATTGGGAGGTTATTTTTGTAAAACAAACAAAACTGACACAAAAATAACAAACTCTAAATTTAAACACTAAAACTCTGAAGAACTGAACATTGTTGTCACATAGATGGCGAAGTTCTGACTCCCCGTGGGTGAGCGATATTGTCACCGATACAAACCTGGGGGGGAAAGGAACTGAGGTGATTGGGGGCTTTTGCCACTGTATACCAGCAGGTATGTATATCAAAATGCGACGTCACGTACATGCGGTGCCTACTATGTCATTAGCCCTCTAGATAGATCTGGTCCTACTGGTTAATAGCACCTCTGGCTCAGACCCACTATTGGACTCAATGGTGAAGATCAATTCTTGGAAGGTCTTGACGTTTCTGGCCCCTCTACCTTCTTCTATGGTCATCAAGTGTTTGTACGAGGTAGGGTTGAGAGAAAAATGGAAATTACGTACCTACTGTATTTCTTGATCTTCTCGGACGAAGTCTCCACCACTCTTTCACACTAATGGGAACTACACCGGAGGTGCTAGGACTGAGCCAGAGCCAAAAATCCTCAGGAGGGCTAGCACCGAGGTAGAGCCACGAGGAAGCGGTGCCGTGAGACTGGCTTGCGCCATATGGGCTACCTCGGTGTCAACCCTCCAAGTGCCTCAGTACCTTTTTTTTACTGAGGAGGTGCAGAATAAACTAACCTAGTGAAACTAACCTATGTCGGACATAAGATGGTCCGAATGACCCGTATAAGAAGGGTCAACACAACAGAGTCTTCACAGCCCAGCCATTGAAGAAGTGAAGACCAACAACAGAGTGAGCTCGGGGGATGGAGGGTGGGCATGTGAATGAGTGGTGGAGACTTCATCCAAGAAGATCAAGAATTATGGTAGATATGTAATTTCCATATCTTCCTAGACATAAAGTCTCCACCACTCATTCACACTAATGGGAGAGTACTGAGCTAAATAATCCCCCGAGAAGGGCAGCAGGAGAGAGAGGAGCTCCCTTAGGACAGAAGTCCATTAAGGATTGACCTGCCAAAGGACTGATGCTGTCTGGCATGGACATCCAAAGCACAGTGATTCACAAACGTGTGTCCGGAGCTCCAAGTAGCTGTACTGCAGATGTTTGCAATGGGCACATTTCGTATTTCTGCCAGAGATGCCGCTACTGCTCTGGTAGAATGGGTGTATACCCTGCCTTCCAGCTTAACCTGTACCATGGAATAGCAGTGGCGAAGACATGCTACTAGCCACACCGAAATACATCTGATAGCAACAGGCTGACCCAGCCGGGCCATGCTGAATGACACAAAGAGTTGCTTTAACTTACCGATCTCTTTAGTTCTATCTAAGTAGAAATGCAAGGCCCTCTTAACATCCAGAGAATGCAGGGTACGTTCTCCCTCATTCTGGAAGTTCACAAAGGAAGTCCAAAGAACTAAGGGCTGGTTCACATAGAATTCCGAGACCACTTTGGGGAGAAATTTAGGATGGGTTCGAAGAACCACCTTGTCCTTGTGAAATACTGTGTAAAGATGGTCTGTGACCAAGGCATGTATTTCAGACACTCTGTGAGTGGAGGTAATGGCTGTGAGGAAGGCAGTCTACCAGGTCAGGAACTTCAGCTCACATGTTGCTAGAGGCTCAGAAGGTTTACAGGTGAGCATGTCTAGCACAAGGTTAAGATCCTAGGTGGCTACCCGTCTCCTGACTGGTGGCCTAGTGTGGAGTATACCTTTAAAGAATCTCTTGACCAAGGGTAACCGAGCTATAGACAATGTGTGTGCAGGCTCGTGATAAGCTGAGATCGCACAGAGATGGACTTACACAGTTGAGTACTGTAACCCTGTATTAGACAGGTCTAGAAGATACTCTAAGACTTTGGTGTGCAAGAAAAGGGATCCAAGGAGGACTTTACACACCAAATGGAGAATCGCTTACACTTTACCATATACACTTTCCTAGCAGCTGGCTTATGCGCTGCTAGGAGAATGTCTGAGACTCTATGTGAGACATCAGAACTACCCACTTCTGTCTCCTCAGGAGTCAGGCATGGACATGCTGGAACTTCAGGTTGAGGTGGACCACTGGGCCCTGGGTCAGAAGGTCCATACAAAGTGGTAGTTGTTTCGGTGGAACCTCTGATAATCTGTTGATCAATGGAAACCAAATCTGACGAGGCCAAAATGGGGCGATGAGAATCATTCTGCCCCCTTGTGCCTCCAGCTTGAGCAGCACCCTCTGAATTAAGGGAAGAGGAAGAAATGCGTACAGAAAGCGTCTTGTCCACCGCAGTCTGAATGCATCCTGACAGAAAACACCAGGTTCTGGATTTCTGGAGCAGAATAGAGGCAGTTTTGCATTGAGTGGGGACACAAAAAGGTCCAGGTCCGGCGTGCCCCACTCTTCGAAGAGCGATTGTACGGCATTTACGTCATGAGACCATTTGTGAGGATCCACCTCCGTTCTATTGAAGCAATCCACTAGATCATTCTGGACTCCTGGTAGGTAAACTGCCTGGCTCAGGGCTTTGTGTTCAAGGCACCATTCCAACAATCTCATCGCTTTCCTGCACATGGGATAAGAGTGCACCCCACCCTGTTTGTTGATGTAGTACATCACCGCTTTGTTGTCCATCTGAAGAAGAATTATTTTGCAACAGAGAATGGCCTTCAGGGTTTGAACAGCGTACAGGACAGCTCTCATTTCCAGGACATTTATGTGGAGTTGAGATTCGTCCTGACTCTACAGACCTTGGGTGTGGAGATCTTGACAGTGAGCTCCCCATCCGAGTAGAAAAGCATCTGTGGTGATGGTGATCTGAGTCTCCAGTGGAGCAAAGGGAAAGCCTTTCAGAAGGTTGTCCTCTTGAGTCCACCAGGTGAGTGACCACTTGAGACGTTGCGTTACCTTGATGTGAAAGGACTGGAGAGTGTGGTCAGAGGCCACTGAGTACTGAGCATCTATTGAGTGGTCCTCATGTGGAGGCAAGTCAAGGGTACCGTGAACGCTGAAGATGCTATAAGACCCAGCAGCTGCTGCATCGATAGAGCTTGGACTGAGTCGTTCTCTTTGGTGAAGTGAGCCATCTGGAGGATATCATTCCTCCTGTCCTCCGGGAGGAAGGCCCTTGCATTGGAGGTATCTAAGAGGGCTCCTATAAAGAGGAGTTGCTGGGAGGACTGTAGCTGTGATTTTTCCAGATTTAACAGGACTCCCATAGATATGAGGAACCTGGAAGCCGTGGTAACTGCTTCCTGTGTCCCTTGTCTGGAGGGGCTCGCCAGGAGCTAGTCATCCAGATATGGGAAGACTTGAATTCCGAGTTTTCTTAGGTGCACCACGAGAACTGCGAAGCACTTCATAAAGACTTGTGGCACAGAGGAAAGCCCAAAGGGCAGTACTCTGAATTGGTAGTGCTGACCCAGGGCCACAAATCGAAGATACTTGTGGTGGCTTGGGTGCACTAGAACATGGTAGGCATCCTGCATGTCCAGGGAGACCACCCGATCGTTTTGATGAATCAGCAGTAAAAGTGTACCGAGTGATATCATTTTGAATTTTTCCTTAAAAAGAAACTTGTTCAACTTCCTTAGATCCAGAATAGGGCGCATGCCTCCTGTTTTCTTTGGAACCAGGAAGTAGTGGGAGTAGAAGCCTGTGTTCTTCTGCTGCTGCGGAACTATATCTACTGCCCTGTTGCTCAGAAGGCCTTGAATCTCAGAGTCAAGGAGGTCTGACTGAGTTACTGACAGTGTGGGCTGTCATTTGGGTTGATGATCTGGAGGGGTATCTGAAAAATTCAGAGAATAGTCCTTGAAAATTTTGAAAACTTTCTCTAGGAAACTTATCACGCACACCATTCTCTCCATCAAAACACAGCTGATCTCTGTGGACAAAACCATTCAAAGGCAAAAGGATTTCCTGCAGCGAATGGCTCCACATAACCTTCCTTTTATTAAGCACTGCATCCAAAACCTTAACTCCACTCTCTTTCAGTTTCTCAAGGACACCAAATCTGCAAAACTCCAGTCTCTCACCCAGCAGATCAACAACCAACATGAGCCCTTGAGTCAGACACAACCTAACAATTTGGTATTTTGTATTCCTCCAGACCTTCTCCTGACACAAGATGAGCAATCGCTCCTTAGCAAAGGTCTATTTTGTGCCCACACCCACATACCTTAATGCACTCCAGGTTCAAGTTGATCTGCAGTGCTTCTAACGTAGAGTTCGCCTTGCAGCTCATTTTTCTAATATGACTCCTGTTCCCACAGATGATGACAGTATCACCAGAACAATCGATATCAATCCCCAGTGAAGTGCATGGACACCCCCTCCAGGACGTTTTGCTGCTGTTGATTATTTTGTTAACCAATGCATGGAAAACACCACTAACTTTAATCTTCATTGAAGGCACAACCATTCCAACCTGACACCTGGTGAGCTTGCAGCCCTCAGATCTCTACAATGTAGGAATGACATTGTTATTAAACCAGCTGATAAGGGAGGTGCTGTTGTGGTCTGGCAAAAGGAGCTATACATCACTGAAGCCACACAGCAACTCTCTGACACTAGGTTTTATTCTTCTCTTCCACAGGACCCCACTGCTGACTATCAGACTGAGGTCACGACCACCATCACCTCTGCTATTGAAAGCAATGAGTTCCCTGCTTCTGCTAAGAGACTCATAGTTCAGCATCCCCAGACATCCAGGTTTTATCTCCTTCCCAAAATCCACAAAACAGGTAACCTGGGTCGTCCCACAGTGTCTGCCTGCTCCTGCCCCACATCCCACATCTCCGCATTTTTGGACGGCCTCATGAGACCCCTTGTTGAGTCCCTGCCCTCCTATGTTAAAGATACTAACCATGCTCTCCAGTTATTTGACAGGTTCAGATTCAGTGACTCTCATCAGCTCATCTTCACCATGGACATCAAATCTCTTTACAGAGTGATCCCCCATGATGATGGTCAGACAGCTCTGCAGCATTTCTTGAATAAGCGGGAAGTCCAGCAGCCACCCACACACACACTAACTCGTCTGGCAGAACTGGTTCTTGAACTCAATGCTTTTCCTTTTAATAACAGTTTTTTTCAGCAGGTCAGTGGAGTTGCCATGGGTACCAAGATGGGTCCCAGCTTTGTTAATCTGTTTGTGGGTTGGGTAGAGGAACTTTTTTTTCTCTCATTCACAGGGACTGTGCCTGAACTCTACAAATTCTACATTGATGACTGTGTGGGGGCCACCTCCTGCTCCAGGGAGACCCTCCAAGTCTTCCTTGACAAGTTTACCACGGCCCATCCTTCCCTTCAGTACACTGTTGGAGTATCCTCCTCTACACTGCCTTTTCTGGATATCCAGCTGTCAGTCCAGAACACTGGCCTGAAGACAACAGTCTATTACAAACCCACTGACTCTCACAGTTTCCTCCTCCACAGCTCCTTCCATCCTAAACATGTCAAGAATGGCCGGCCTTATTCACAGTTTCTTAGACTTCGCAGGTTATGCAGTGAAGAGGATGATTTTGCTGAGCAGACCCAAATAATGCATAGTTTTTTTTATCAACAGGGGATACCCTAAAAGCACAGTGGACAGAGCACTCTCCTGGGTCAGTGACATGCCCCGTAACCTTGACCCCCGCAGGAGGGATACTGTTACACAAGAACAACGGCGAATTCCACTAGTTCTTCCTTTCCATCAGACACACCTTCTCTTCACAGGATCATCACTAGTAACTTTCCCATTTTGCAAACTGACCCTAACATTGGTGCTTCCTTTACAGAACCACCTATTGCCTCCTACCGCCGGCCACCTAACCTGCGGAATCTCCTGGTTAAAAGCAGCCTACCCACTCCTAACAGTTCCTCCCTCCCAGGTACCAAACCTTGCAACAGGACTCACTGCTACACCTGTAAATTTATTTCCAGTGTGACTGAGATTTGGGGGCCTACAGGTGTTTTTCACATCACCAAGGAGTTCTCATGCACCTCCACTAATGTGGTGTATTGTATTCTTTGCAGGAAGTGTACAGCTATTTACATCGGAGAAATTGGTAGGCGTCTTGCTGACCGTTTCAGGGAACATTACAGAGCAGTCAGGAATGGTGAAACTGCTAAACCCATTGTATCCCACTTTATCTCCAGGGACCACAGTGTCAATGACCTTTCTGTTTGTGTCCTTCAGCAGGGCTTCTGGGATCCTGACCATAGAAAAAACATGGAAACCAAGCTGATCATCCGCCTTGGCTCCCAGCAGCCCTCTGGTTTAAATGATAGACTTATTTTCCACTAACATCTTTCAGCCATCCCTTTTTTTTCCCTAAAGTATATTTGTTTTTGTACTCATTTAATTTATTTTTCATTTTCACCATATGTCTCCATTTCTATCTCCTTCCCACACATTTGTCACCTTTCAGCCTTCTTACTAGGCCCTATTAATTAGTCTCCACCTGGGAACTTCCCCAGCTCTTTCACTCCCATTATGCTTTATCTTTCCCATCATCACCTTTTTGTTTCACAGATTCTGTCTTAATCTTACCATTTAACACGTCTTCTCCCTGAGCCTCCCCTTTCTTCTTTCTCCACATATATAGCTCTCTCATTTTACCTTTCCTCTACACTAACTTGTTTTTTTTTTTTTCTCTTTTAGATATTTCCTGAAGAAGACCTAAGGTCGAAACGTAGATTTTTAACTCTATTTTCTATTTTCAGTGTGCATTTAATATAACCATTTTGTTTTGCTTGAAAATTATCCTGAGAACCCATTTGTCTGAAGTGACTGACTTCCACTGATTGTAAAACTGAGTCAGACGCTCCCCTACTGTCGAGAAAGAGTCCCCCTCTAGCAGTTGAGGACGGACCTGGGCCAGATTTTCAGATGGTGGCACTAGGTGCTTTCCAGCCCTGTGCCTTCTGCTGCATTTTCTTTTGTGGTTGAGTGGCTTGATTTTTGTTGAAACCCCCTCTGCCTCTGCCACGAAAGGACTGATGGTTATGAAACTGCCAGCGGTTTCCACCCCATTGAGAGGCAGTTGGAGCCAGTCTAGCAGTCTTGATAGCCACTATAGTTTTCTGAGTGGCCTCAAGTGCCTGCTCCACTTATGGGCCAAACAGATATGCACCATCAAATGGTAAGTTCATGACTCATTGCTGGGCATCATTCTCCATGATGAACCATGCCATCTGTAGGATGTCTATTCTCTAGTCTTCTGGGAGAAAAGCCTGTTCTTTGTTCGAGTCCCAAAAGGGCTTCGATGAAGAGAAGTTGGTGAGAGGGTTGAAAATGTGACTTCTCTATATTTAGCAACACCCCCATGGAGGTTAGGAACTAAGACACTGTAGAAATGGCTTGTTCCATGCCCTCATTGGACAGGCTGGCTAAGAACCAGTCAGCCAGATAGAGGTAGACCTGGAGGCCGAGCTCTCAAAGGTTTGCTGCCAGAACGGCGAAGCACTTTGTAAAGACTCAAGGCACTGAGAACAGCTCAAAGGACAGGACTTGGAATTTGTAATGCTGACCCAAGGCCGCAAAACAGAGAAACTTGTGGTGACTGAGGTGCACCCGAATATGCTGGTAGGTGTCCTACATGTCCAGGGAGGCCAACCAGGTCTGGGACTTGAGAAGTGGCAGCAAAGTTCCCAGAGAGACCATTTTGAACTTTTCCCTGAAGAGGAATTTGTTCAGTTTTCTGAGGTCTAAGATGAGGTGCATGCCCCCTGACTTTTTCGGAACAAGGAAGTAATGGGAGTAGAAGCATCTGTTTTGCTCTGACTCTGGGACTACTTCCATTGCCCTGTTGCTCAGAAGGCCTGCTATCTCCGAAGTGAGAAGGGTCAACCTGGCACAGGATATGGGTTGCTGCTTGCTGGGTGGGTTGCCTTGGGGGGGGTCCATGAAATTCAGCAAATAACCATCCCAGATAAGCTGCAGGACCCATTTGTTGGTAGTGACAGATTTCCACTGGCTGTAAAATTAGGTCAGATGCCCTCCCACTGGAGAGGAGAGGGATGCCTTGGGCAGTTGAGGCAGAGCCGGGGCCTGGGCGTCACAGGGTGGCACTGGGCTCTTTTGGTGCCTGTGCCTTCTGGTGCATTTTCTTCTGCTGCTGAGGAGGTTGGGGTCTGGTTTGGTGATACCTACCCCTGCCATGAAAGGACTGCTTATTACAGTAGAAAGACCTACCCCAACCCCTCTGTGGATGGGCTGGGGAGGGTCTAGCCAACATGATGGTCTTATAAATCTTCTGACAGACCTCAAGTGATTGCTCCACTTGTTGACTGAACAAGTAAGAGATATCAAACGGAACATTCATGACTTGCTTCTGGGCGTCATTTCAAAAACTGGATGTCTGGAGCCAAGAATGTTTCCTAACGCAGATAACGGCAGCAGTAGCATGGGAGGCACAATCATATGAATCCATGTCTGGCTTCAGTTGATGACTGTTAAGCTCTATACCATGGGTAACAGCGTGGAGGACCTTCTGCTTAGTGTCCCTCTCTGGCAGGGTGTCAGCCAAACATCTGAAGGTAGTTCAGAGGACATACTCATACAGAGAGAGAAATAGCCTTGGTAACAGGCTATGCGCAATCTTTGATGATTGTCTGTACTTCTCATTTTGACCTGCTCTGTTGCTTATTACAAGTCATTATCTAAGGATCCCTACGTTGAATTATCTGTACCTTAAATTTACTGTCTGTATTCCTCCTGGGTTGTGCCTTAAAATATGCAAATGTTTGTCTAGTGCACCTACCCGGGCAACAAAAACTAAATAAATAAATACCCATGGTAGCCACAGCAAAGGGTTGCTTCCCCATTGTGTCAGTCTTATGAGATTCCTTGTTAATGGGGTGGGCTGTAATTCTCTGAGGAAGGATGGCTTTATCGTTCTCAGCCAAAATGACAAGTTTGTCAGCAATACGTTGAGAAGCTAGGATAGGTCTTTCCGTTGGTATGATGTACTTTCAGTCTATCTGCTTAGAGATAGATGGAATGGTAACAGGCCTAGCTCACACTGTGTCTGAAAGCATCTCAAAGGTGAGAGGAATAGGGGGTGTGAGGTTAACCAGAATGTAAGGCACATGAAGCCACTCGAGATGTAACCACTTACCTGGATCTGGGGCAAAGGTCTCGAGTGCTAAGGTGGCCTGTCTGTTGTGAAGCAAAGTTTGAAAAGAGAGGTCCTTCTGTGGAACAGGAGGGGCACTTGCACTGAAACATTGTCATCATACTCTGAGATCCCCACCTTGCTTCAGCATTCCCAGAGAAAAAAGAGAATCGTAAATATCCAAAACATTACTATAAAAGTCTACTGCGGAAGGGGCTCTAGCACAGCTGCAGTGCATCTGGGAACCTGATCACACTTTTCCAACAAAGAACTAATTTGCCAGTTACTCTCATCACGCAGCATGATCTGAGGTGATCTGAGCATCCTTAAAGATGGGAATCCTAAAAATGCCACAGACATAAGAAAAGGACTTGGGCAGCAGGCCCAAGTGGCAGAGGTAAGGCAGTGGTGTCCACTAATTCTACTCCGCCAAAGCCAACAATGTCAGACTTGATTTAGGGCAATCTGAGTGTTGGATAAGTGTGTGTTGGTAGTAGATAGTAAAGTTGAGGACTAATTCAAGGGTGGTACTCTGTGAAACACAAGCAGCAACAGCACTAGCAGAGGCAAAGGAAACAGCAGGCTTGAACTTTGTTAGGACCTTATTATTTGAGCACTGGCCTTGAGCTGTTTGTATTGGCCATCTAAACTACTGAAATATGAAGTTTCAAAAACATTCCCTTCCCTCAGTCCATTCCAGTCCCATCAGTACTACTGGCTCACCTTAGTCCATTCCAGTCCCACCGGTACTATATGCTCACTGCAACACACACCCCCATCGCCCACTCTTATGCCCTGATACCACCTCCTTAGTATCCCAGAATATTTCTGCCAGCGTCCCTGCCTCCTATGCAAGCACTTTTCCATATCCCAGGGACTCCTTTACAGGCTATGAACATGTTGTTGATGGACAGGATTATAAAGGCATCTCTGTATATATTATTTACCTTTATTTCTACACTGTATATATTTTGCTACTGTTGTTTTATGTATATTTTACTTGTACTCTATTCTGTACCCTCGTCCTTGCAAACTGCAGGTCCACCTTGTAAATGAGCATGCTCAATGGTGATCGCCTGGGTAAATAAAGATTCTGATTGACTTGAGACTGTCTATTAAGTGTGTTCCACATTTTTTGCACAGTGACAACGATGTTACTGTATCACAAAACATGCTAGTGTGGGAGCAGTGCTCAGAACTGGAAAGTGAAAGGTATTGGTGGCTCAGCTCCACAGAGCTAAACTAAGATCCTTTCCTTTCCAAATTAGAGGCACAAAAAAATCTACTTTATGCAGGATTTAACTCAGGGGCATGTAAGAGTCCCTTTGTGTTTCTTGTGGGGGGGGGTCAATTGGTAAAAGAGCAGAAAAGCTGCTCTTTAAACTATCAGTAGACATCCTGGGCTTAGCCAGACATTATGTAATACCCCATATGAGCTACAGAACTAAATGATATAACAACCAATCCTAAGATAAGAATGAAGTACAATCATATTTGTGTCTCTAATCACTGTGGATCAAGTTTTGTAAGATTACCTTATAAAATAATAAAAAATTAAAAACACAAATGAATGGGGTGGGGGGTAAATTATACAAACAATACATAGACAGTTACCTGCCGGTGAGGTCAGCGCCTAAAAATAACCTTAAAGATCAATGGCAAATGTTTATTCTTTTTTTGAGGGCATGTAATTAAGTGGTATTTATCAGCTGCTTTTCTCTGCAATTAGACCTCAGATGTGTAAATAAATCATCCATCAAAGTTTTAGTCTCCTGTTGTGTTTTTTACCAATGGGTTTCTCTGCCATTTTCAATTGTGGTTTATTTGTTCTGATGTTAAGCAAATGAGGTCATTTGCTATTTCTGTAGCGCGAGTCCACACCTGGTAATGGTGCTTTTTGTGGGCTCGCGCTATATCACCTAGCTGGAGTGTTTATTTCGTTGAGCTGAAACGGAGTACTGGAGTTGTTCACTTACTATTCACTGAAATTTTGTTGGAAAGTGAAGTGGCTGTACAGAAAAATTGAGGAGAATGTAATTTTTTCCCCCCTTCTGTCTAACAGTCATTGTGCCATCTACAAGTACCCTCACATAACTTCTCCGCATGTCATAATTAGAATGTTATAGTTTTGTTTATGTAAATGTATTTATTTTGAGATAAGCAAGCAGTGCACAGCTGCCTGTTACTGCTGTTTGAGTTAAATTTGTTTTTTAAAATGTTACCTGTGTGTTTTCAATTGCTTATGTAGGTGTTCTCTTTTTGTTCCCACAGTATAAAACAGAATTGCGGTACAATATAAAGTGAAGTTCACAATGACAGGGCAGTCTGTTCATATAAATGCTGTTTACAAATAAGTTACACAACTAGCTCTCCTTAGTTCTACATTCTCCCCTAGTGCATCATGGTATGGTTTCTCTGAAATAAGTGCATGCGCCTGGGTATCCGTCAGCCTGTCAGCCCACGGTAAAGCATGTGGTGACATCCCTGTAATTAATTTTTCAGCATTACCTACTACTGGCAATGTCTGCCTATTAGTTTACTCTGCACTGTCATTTTGTGGATTACATTGCACACGGTTGTCTGTATGATGTTTGTGACACTTATCCTATCCCAACCCCTTTATGCACATGGAAATGTGCACTAAGAAGTTCACTGAATTTTGGAATGCCTTTGCCATATATCTTTCTTACTTACCGCGCAACTTGCTAAATTGTTTCCTGGAAAGGACGTAATGTCTATAATGAAATAATATTTATATCGGAGAAGAACACTTACGAAAATGGGGCAGCATGCACATTGTACTCGTGTGCATAATCCTTGCTTATCAGAAGCATGCAAGGTAACAGCAATCTGCTGCAACATGATGTATAATACTCTTTGGATATTTTCCATGACATAAGACATGGTGAAGCTGTATAAATACAGGTTACTCACCTGTAACAGGAGTTCTAGGAATGGTATATGTTGTTCATCCACACTTATTGGCAGGTTCCTTGCCGCTTTAAATCTTGCCGGAAGGTCTTCAAGCTGGCTCCTCCCACCCACCCGGGTGGTAAAACTCTCGGCTCCGCCCCATGACGCCAGATCTAGCCCGCTGGAAGCCAGGTTGTGCGTCGAAGCCGGGAGGCGGGAGGGTAGTTGGTGAACAACATATACCATTCCTAGAACTCCTGTTACAGGTGAGTAACCTGTATTTAGGGACATGGATATGTTGTTCATCCACACTTATTGGCAGACTCCAGCAGTTCTCCGGGAGGAGGGAGGCAAGCGACACCCCTTACTTAGGTAGAAAGACTGGAGAACCGAGGCCCTGACCAGCCCATGCGACCCAAGGTCGATGTGGAAGGGGAACGTAAAGCCTGCTTCCGGGCGGAAGCCCTCCGGATATCCTGGACTGGAGTATCCTTGGAAGCAGCCACCGATGCAGTGGAAGGACGGGTAAAAATGAGCACTTTTCCCTCTGGGAGGCTCCATGCCCGCCTGCCTATAGTGGAGACCTATGCAGGGGTGACCCTCCTGCTCATCGTCCACTTGGCTGCAGGTCTGCCAGATGCGGCTTCAGCGTAGATGACAAACAGCTGGCGAACCTCTCCCGAACTTCAGCCTTACGCTCCCTAGGTAGATGAGCGTTAAACAGGGTCCCATGGAACCTGTATACGGCCTCCGAGGTGTGAATGGGGATGAACCCCGGCAGAGGCAATACCCCCATAGGGAAGACTCCGCCACCGCCTTCGGAAGGACTTCGGGTGGGGCGCAGGATAACCTAGTCCCTGTGGAAGACCAGGTAGGGAGATTCAAAGGAGCGCCTGAAACTCTCCCCTCCTTCTGGATGGCAGAGTAGCCCCAAGAAGGTGTTCTTCCACAACAGGTGGGGGAACTCGCACCTGTGCAAAGGTTCGAACGGCTTGCCCGTGAGCTAAGCCCATACCAGCAAGGATCCCACAGAATGGGGATACTCTCCCCCAAAGGGGAGGCGTGATCGAGGCCTAGAAGTGCCCAACCACCTATTCTGCGCCACTGACTGCCTTCTGGCCCGCGACCGGAAGACAGGGGTGACCCACAGAAGCACCTAGAGGGTTGTCGGCTGAAGCCCTAATTCAAAGAACAGACGCAGATGGTCTGAAACGCTCGCCCAGGGACGGGAGAGGGCCAGGCCCTATCCCATCATCAAATGGAGAACTTTTCCAAAGAGGGCAAGCATTTTTGGCCGACTTCTAGCAGGACACCTCGAAAAGTCGAGGACCTTGCCGAAAGACCCTAGGCTTGGCTCCTAGCCGCAGAGGGACCGGGCCAGCAGGTGTAGGGAACTGAAGGTCCAGATGGAAAACCTTCCCCTGAAAAGGAGATCAGGACTGAGCAGACTGGAAGCCGCCTCGGGAGCCTGGGGCTGAGACTGAGGAGAGCTGGATACCAGAGCTGGCAATCCAGTCTGGGGCTACCAGCATCACCTGCGCCAAGTCCCTCCTCGCCTTGCCCGTAGGTAAAGGGAAATGGGGGAGAGGCGCGAAGGGCCCGGGGTCCGTGGGTCTCGATGGCATCCCCCAGCAGACCTTGCTGGGGGCGGGCATAAAACAGTCTTGGCCTCGTGATTCTCCCTGAGGAGGAGGAGAAGATCCTGTGCTACCTCTGGCAGGGAGACCACTCGTGAGGCGCAGCCTATGTCCGGCTTAGGGCAGCAGCCAGGAATTGGGCTCCTGCCATCAAATGGCTGGGAACCCGCGACTGCGCAAAAACCAATGCGGAGAACCTCCTTACGCCGAGGCAAGGGGTTCGACCGAACCTGGCAGGGTAGGTAGCACATGGTTGTGGTACTGTCCTCATGGACTTAAACCACTTGACCCCGCACACACGGAGCGAGCGGTGCAAGCTAAGCGGACCGCCTGGAGCTCCAGCAGGTAGGGAGGACATCGGGACTCCCGAGAGGACCAGCGGCGAAGCGCTCTGTATTCCCCTAGATGAGCACCCCCACCCATCTGAGAAGCATCGGTCAGAGAAGACCGTCGACTCAGGGAGGATGAACAGGATGTTCTCCTGCAGGAGTTGGAACGGTCCGAAGGGGAGCGTACCCTTAACTCCTGGGCTGTAGTCACGAACTAGTCCGAGGGATGCAGTGCTGTGACCGCTGGCTGGCCCATCCCACTATGAGAAGGCCACCATGAGGCCCCGGAGGTGCAGGAGGTCCCGGCAGGGCACAACTACCCGTCCAAACCTGACTGGGTAAGGGAGGAAGAACCTCAGCCCTATCGGCCCTGAGCCGGGCTCAGACTCAAGAGTCGAACCTAGTCCCAAAGAAGCCTCACCCGCTAAGGCACGAGTTCCAACGTGGCTCCGGTAAAGGGAGACCAGTCTGAGCCTGGAAGGGTTTAATCAGGCCGCCATCCGGGTGGGGTTACGCCCAGACCCTTCGATGCCGCAGAAACTGTGGAGCAGAGAACGAAGGGCCTGGCCAGGAACTCGTAAGGAGATCCCTCGCCTAGGAAAGGGAGGGGTCTCCCAAGAAACGGATGGAATCGAGGAGTAAGTACGTCCTGGAGGCCCAGGAGGAAGCTGCACGCCTCGATCTGAGGATGGGATATATGCAGAGGGACCATCCACGTGCAGAAGGATGGGCGCAAGCCCCCCCATCTGTTTGAGACCAGGAATACCTGGACATGAACCCAGGGTCAGAAAGGAGGGCCCACCACCTCCCTGATCACCTCTAATTAGAGGACCAGGCAAGTCGGCTCAGCAGTCCGACGAAGAGTCTGTGGACCCAAGATCCCTGTGGGGCAATGGCTCAAAAAGGGGGAACCTGTTCGCAACCCGCGACAGGGCTACCCTTAGCACCACCCAAGAGGAAGAGGTGCGGAGCCGTCCCCCCATGGGGAAACCTGGGCAGGGGCGACGGGGCTGGGGACAGCGCCCCTTAGCCCGTCACTGAGCAGGCTTGGCGGAGGAAGAGGCCGAGGGGGCTCTCGGATCCCTGGCTCCCTGTTTCCTTTTGGAGGAAGACGCTGGTCTGGCGACAGGCCACCCAGCGCATGCCTGCTGGCCCTCGTGCTGGGCCGGTCGAGCCGCAGGGGCCAGGGGGCAAAGGGGCTTATGCAAAGGCTGACGGCTGCCCTTGTCCCTCCGGGCGGGAGTGAGAGAGTCCGGAGTGGCATCGGACTTCTTGGGCCCCTGGATATGTCCCTCCATTCCAGGGCCGAAAAGGTCAGTCCCCAAGAAGGGGATGTCCGCCAACTCGTGCTGGGTTTCCAAGGAGAAGGAGGATAACCTCAGCCACGCCCTGCGGCACATGGCCACTGCAGCTGCCACTGATCTGGCACAGGAGTCGCCCAGATCCAGAGCCGTCTGGAGCTGCTGTTTTGCCACCGCCCTACCCTGGTCCCGCACCCGCCGGACCGTGGTCTGCAGGTCAGCCGGGAGATGAGGGAGGACCTCATCCAGGGAGCCCAAAAGGGCGTGGGAACAGTGTGCCATCAGTGCCGCCGAGCTGGCCTGACGGAGGCCTAGGGAGGATGTGGCGTAAACCTTGCGCCCGACGTAGTCCATTCTTTTGGACTCTTTGTCAGGGGGCCTATCCACATCCCTAGCGTTTCCAAAACATCGGAAAACATTGTCGGTGACTACCCCTTCAGCCGAGGGGTGCTCTGAGAAACCAGGCAGAGAACCGACAGGGACAGGGTACTTCCTGGCCACCCTGGCCAAAGGCACAGGGCAGGAAGTAGGCCGCCGACAGAGCTCCAAGGCTGGGCCCACGATAGCCTCAGCCACCGGGAAGGCCTCCGAGGGAGAGCCCCCTCGGTCCAGAATCTCCATAAGGGGGTAAGGTGCCCGTTTAGAAACGGGCTCGAGCTGCATCCCGGTGAATTCTGAGATAAGCTGGGGCAGACCCATAAAGGACGATGGGCTGTCGTCCTACGGATGTTCCGGGAAAGATCATGGGTCCTCCCTACTAGGAAACATAACGGAGCCGACTTCAGGCTCCGAGGGGTCTGCAAAAAGCTGCCGCAGGCCAGAGTCACTCTTCGTCCGCCGAGGGCAGGCGGGAGTGAGGGGACCGAGAAACCTGGGGAACAGGTCATGGCCTGGCCGGGGTTCCGCTGAGGGCGGCGGGGCAGCGAGGATCGGACGAGCAACCGGCCCTGGAGAGGGCTTCTCGACTGCCTCGAGGGGCTGCGTCGGCCGACCGGGCAGCGGCTGCTTACTAGCCGGAGAATGAATCGGGGTCGATTGATTCCTGGATAACAACAGCTGCCGCCACATAAGTTCCTTGTAACGTCGACACCAACAGCATCGAACCCACTCCTCATCCGAGGAGGGGGACTAGGAAGAACGGCAAAGCCACTTGACTCGGTGCCCTGACTGAGAACGCCGAGGTTGGCGTGAGTGGCTAGACCGAGAGGAAGACCGAGACCCAAATCCTCAGGGGAACTGAGGGCAGGCTTGGGAGGGAGTGGAGCGTGTCCTTTCCTCCTTCGGCTCGGAGAAAATGGCCGAGGACTGTCGACCCGAAGGTACTGGCAGAACCTCAGCCCCCGCCGGGGAAACCAGTGAAGGGATTGCGGCACTAGCAGGAGACAGCCCAGATGACGGGCCGAGAGGCTCGGCCACGTCGATGGAGGTCCTGACTGGCAGACCTGACGGGGACACCGTGAGGCCAGTGGCCGAAGCCACATGCTCGACCGAAGCCAAGCATCGGCCAGCGGGGGAGGGGGACTTTTCCCACTCCCACCAGGGCCAATGAAGGGACCCCACCTGTGGCACCTTGAAGTTGGGCCGAGAGGCAGGTCCCCAGGGCCCTCTCCCATCGAGGAAAGGGACTGACGAAGCTCCTTGAACGAAGCTGCACGAGTAGAGCCCAAGGAGAGTGGGATAAGCGCCGCAACCGAGGAAGAGGGAGGTGGAGCCGCCCCCTCCCCGGAATCGAGCTGCTCAGAAACAGCCAAAGTGGACACCCGACGAGCTGAGGGATTCTCCAGAGTGGGAAAAACTACCGGATGCCCGAGCCCCGAACGGGCCCCGCGGTCCTCCAGAGAGCTGGCCGAAGGCGCACAACAAAACTCGCAAAGCTGAGGATCATGATCCAGGTCAAGGCAGTAAATGCACGTGGAGTGCGAGTCTCTCCTGGAGGAATTAACCGGGTGCCCCGGGCCGGAAAAGGAATGAGCCATCGCCGCAGCGAAGAAGAAAAGATCGAAGTTTCAGAAAAACTTCCAATTGATTTCGAAGACCGAAATTTCCAGGAACCAGTCGAAAACGCAGGGCGCTAAGGAGGGAACCTGAGCTTCCAAGCGGTAAGGAAGATCTGGTGTCATGGGGCGGAGCCGAGAGTTTTACCACCCGGGTGGGTGGTGGGAGCCAGCTTGAAGACCTTCCGGCAAGATTTAAAGCGGCAAGGAACCTGCCAATAAGTGTGGATAAACAACATATCCATGTCCCTAGAAATATATTTATTGTCTCGTTCACTATGTGCTTTGCCTTCTCTAAATGTTTGAAAGTATTTGTGCAGTAACGGGATTCTAACCCACGGATGCCTAGTGTATGGTTTTGTCAAATCAGCTGCAGTAACACTTACATGTACAATCAAACTTGTGAATAATTATGTTTCATGAGCTATGACTGTGGTTGCTTCCTCCTAATAATTGAATAAGTGGTAATTGATTTTGTGGTGCTGTCACAGAAAATATACAGCAATATACACATATAGAATGGTGAATGGTCGCCCATCCACAACAAAGCTGTGTTTCCCTTGAGGGAGTTGATGACATCATCGAGACCTCGACAGCGAGAGGGAAACAGCCATAGTTGTGGATGGGTGACCTTCCCACTGTTTTATATAGCATATGGCTTAGGGCTTATTGTCGATGAACATTTTTTTGTTTCCGTTGCTGGCTTGTTTTACCGTCATGTTTCTCACTCGAGCATCTCCCCGCTCCCACTCCCTTCAAATCTGTCCTGCCCTTGCTCGCTTGTTGCCACTTCTGCTCCCTCCAGTGTCGCCATCAGTACTTTTTAAAATAAAAAAATCAATTTTGTGACACGGAGTGATGGTAGCTCCTCGTGTCAAAATGGGCAGAGTCCTCTACTTGCCGCTCGCTAAACTGCCGCTGCCATGTTTCCAGTATTTTTTTTTATGTCGAACTTGTTGGTATGAGCCAATCAGAAAGCAGTTCAAAGCTAAAAGCTGTTGTACTATCGTTCTGACATCACGTCGATAGTACAACAACTTTTTTGACCTCTGAACTGCCCTACAACAAGAGTTAGAAAGCCACCAGTTTTCATCAACAATAAGCCCTAACCATATACTAAAGTTATGTTGTTGTCTGGTTTAGCGTGATTTAGCATAATCATTTTTACTTATTCAATGATTTGAGAGATGCATCTCCAGATTTTGATTTTGAAAAACAGCTGAGTATAAAGTCCTTTGTTAATCTGTTTGAAACGCTGCAAAGGAGCTGTAGTCATCTTCAGGGGAGGCGTGGAGCAGAGATTTCCTGGCGGCTCGGATTTGGGCAGGCCAGGGCTGCAGGAAAGGAGTGCATCGGGGGAACAGAGGAGCCAGTGCTGCACTGGCAGCAGGAGCAGGGCGAGTGGGAGTTCCCGGCGGCTGCAGTCGGTAGCGGACCGGGGGAATTAAGGAGAGGCAGCCAATCAGGAGAGAGGGCACAAAGTTTTTGAATCAGGGCTGGTCATAAAAGGCAGGCCCAGCTGCTCACACAGCAGACGTCGCAAAGGAGCTGTAGTTATCTTTGGGGGAGGCGTAGAGCAGAGATTTCCCGGTGGCTCAGATCTGGGCAGGCCAGGATTACAGGAAAGGAGTGCATCATGGGGACAGAGGAGCCAGTGCTGCATTGGCAGCAGGAGCAGGGCGAGAGGGAGTTCCCGGTGGCTGCAGTTGGCAGCGGACCAGGGGGAATTAAGGAGAGGCAGCCAATCAGGAGAGAGGGTGCAAAGTTTTTGAATCAGGGCTGGGCATAAAAGGCAGGACCAGCCGCTCACACAGCAGACACCGCAAAGGAGCTATATTTTTCTTCCTATACCACCCACCCCAGCCCAACCTCTATTAAATAGGCAGTGGGGGTAGATTCTAGGGGAAGGAGTGGCCTGACTTTAGTGGATTTTAAAGAACATTGAGAGAGGTTTTTGTACGTGACTTTGGGTTATTTGGCCTGACTTTCATGGATTTTAAAGGACATTGATAGAGGTTTTGTATTCAAGAGCAGTAAGAGTAAAAAAAAAAAAAGGGCAAAAGGACAGTTTATTCGGGAACTTAATAATGTGTGGTTGTTTGTAAAGGCTAGGAGAAAGGAAACCACTTATTGTAGAAGTGGAAGTGCTTGTATAGTATTATTAAAAAGGGAGAATGACCAATGACACAAAACTGAATAGGAATGCGGCCTCAAGTTGCTAGAGCTAGCATCTTTGGGAGGGTGGTTGGATGCATGGGGTGTGGGGCAGCCATAGTACTAGACTGGGCTTGGAGGTTGCCCAGTATGCCACCAGTTGGCAAAGCTTGGGGAGGAAGTGGAAGGACTTTGGAGACAGCTGGTAGAGTGGAAAAGGAAGGGACATGGGGTGGCCTGCAAACATACACAGGGGAGTGAAATCTCAAGCAAAAGGGGAGGAACTGGACATTGGCTGGGGGAACAGGGGCAGCCTGGCAGGAGGAGCCCAGAAGTCGGGAGTGCCCGTAACACTGGGGTGTCATGGGAGACCAGAGAGAGGGGTAGTACAGGAAGAGGTCAAGGGTAGCAGAGGGAGTGGGGACCCAGGATCAGCAGAAAGGGGACTGGGGAGAGAGGTGCATGAACAGATAAGAAAGGGAAAGGAGGCAGTCTGGTGGAAAAAAAAATAGGCAGGAAGTGAGGACATCGGGGAAAAGGGGCTTTGGCAGGAAGGGAAGTGGAGCAGGGCCCGGCAATAAAGGTTGGGGTAGAAGGAAAAGCATGGGCGGGAGAGATCAAAGGGAGCAAAGCACAAGGAAGGATAGCACAACAGAAGTGCCAGAAAACCAGGATTTGGGTGAGGGAGATGAGCAGATTGGAGAAAGAGAGATTCGAAAAGCTTCAGAGGAGGGAAAGGGCGGAACGGAGAAACCAGAGAACCAGGAAGGGGCACAGGGAAGGGTACAGATGGAGGATGAGTGGAAGAAAGCTCAGGTAGTTTCGGAGGGGGGGAGAAAGCAAGGGGATGGAGGAGAAGAAAGTGGAAAAGAGGAGGAGAATGGCAGCACTGAGGGATATCCAGGAGAAAAAAGGGGATAGAGTCTTAACAGTGGGGGATTCTATTATAAAAGGGGTTACATGGGGGAGAAGGGAAGAGAGAGAGGGAAAAAAATATGGGTGGAGTGCCTGCCAGGTATGACGGCTGCCAAAGTTGTCCATTAGGTCCCCTCTAGGGGGAGGGAAATGGATAATAAAATGCATCTGATCTTCCACCTAGGCACAAACAACCCTGCAATATTGAGGAATTCAATGATTGGCTTGTAGGTTGGTGTGCCCAGAAGGGGTATGGTGTGATAGGAGATTGGGGGTCAACATGGAGTGACACGAGCCTATATGCCCCGGATAGGCTGCACCTAAATGGGGAGGGGAAGGCACTGCTCAATTGTAAACTGGATGATTATGTGGACAGACGCTACCATTTAAACTAAACAAGGGGAGGGCAGGAAAAGCACAGCTGTTGAGGCAGGTGGCTGGGGAGCAGAAAGCCCTACACACACAGCAAGAGGGCAAAGGGGACAAACATATAGGAAAGGAGGAGAGAGGGGCATGGAGGGTTATGTGTGCGAATGCCAGAAGTCTGGGTAGAAAGATCCCTGATCTAATGGCAAAAATGGCAGAGGAGGGCCTTGACATAGTGAGGGTAAGAGAAACATGGTGCCACCAGGAACAGGGATGGGAAATGGAGATACCAGGGCACAAATTGTTCAGGAAGGGAAAGAGAAGGGGGGTTGTACTCTATGTAAAGGAGGGTATCAGAGTTGCAGAGTAAGTGGGGAGAGGCAGAAGGACTCTGGGTCTTGTTAGTGGTGGGGAAGGGGGAGTCAGTGCATATGGGGGTGGTGTATAGACCCCCAGCGCAGCACGAATCTGCAGATAGAAGTATGGCCAATGAGTTTGTGAAAATGGCGGCAAGGGGAGAGGTGGTGCTGATGGGGGATCTAAACCTACCAGACGTAGACTGGAACACCCTTTCGGCTGCTTCAACCAGCAGCAGGGAAATATTGGACTCCCTGCAGTTGGCCCTCCTAAATCAACTG
The DNA here is from genome assembly GCA_016271365.2 of Neoceratodus forsteri. Taxonomy (NCBI): domain Eukaryota; kingdom Metazoa; phylum Chordata; order Ceratodontiformes; family Ceratodontidae; genus Neoceratodus; species Neoceratodus forsteri. Next base: position 522,670,481 of record CM028136.1, on the reverse strand, counting down.
GTCACGGAGCTAACCAGAACAGGAGCTACTCTTGATCTAGTCCTGATAAATGGAGAAAGGGTGGAAGAGCTATTGGTGGGGGAACATCTCGGTACAAGTGACCACAACACGGTCAGGTTTAAAATGAGAAACACTGCAGAGGTTCACCAATCTAGGTTAAAGGTCCTGGATTTTAGGAGGATGGACTTCAGGAGAATGGGGGAAAATAGTGGCGATGGCATTGCAGGGGGTTGGGGAGGTGATGGAGGCGGAGGCAAAGTGGGGGAGGATAAAGGATGCTATTGTAGGGGACACTGACGTCTGTGCCAAGAGAGAGAGTAAAAATAAGAGGAGGAGAAAACCTCTGTGGTATACGAGGGAAGTAACAGAAAAGATAAGGACAAAAAGGAAACCCTTTAGGAGGTTCAAGACAACTCAGAAGGAAGTGAACTGGGTAAAATACCAGGTGAACCAGAGAGAAGCCGGGGTAGAGGTATGGAGGGCAAAGGCACAGACAGAGGAGCGAATAACGAGAGGGGTCAAAAAAAGGGGATAAGACTTTCTTTCGATTTGTAAATGAAAAGAGGAAGACTAGGCAGGGGATTCTCCAGTTAAGAACAAAAGAGGGGGAGGCGCTACAAGGAGACAGAGAAAAGACAGACCTACTAAACACCTATTTTTGCTCTGTGTTCAAGAGGGAGGAAGAAGGGGAAGAAGGCAGCAGAGCAGGAAATAAAATGGCTGGGGGGGGTGGAGATGAGGCCATTTCTCGTGGAGGAAATATTGGAAGAACTGGGCTGCATGAAGGTGGACAGGGCAATGGGGCCAGATGGGGTGCACAAAAGGGTGTTAAGGGAGCTAAAGGAGGTATTGGCAGTACCCTTGACTGCACTCTTCAATCGGTCCCTGGAAACGGGGGTGGTGCCTGAGGACTGGAGGCAGGCAAATGTGGTCCCTCTGCATAAGGGGGGAGGGAGGGAGGACGTGGGAAGTTACAGACCCGTGAGCTTAACATCAGTGGTAGGCAGGCTCATGGAGAAGCTAGTAAAGGGCAGGATCCCCACCTACCTGGAGACAAATGACCTGATGAATCCAAGACAACATGGGTTTCCTAGGGGCAGATCCTGTCAAACAAATTTGATAGAGTTTTTTGACAAGGTCACCAAGGAAACAGATCAAGGCAGAGCGGTAGATGTAGCTTATTTGGATTTCAGAAAGGCGTTTGACTCAGTGCCCCATGGGAGGCTGCTGTGCAAAATGGCAGGACTGGGGAAGGGGCAGAGGTTAGTCAAATGGGTGGGAAGCTGGCTGGGGAGGCAGAGGGTCATAATAAATGGGGTGGCATCCAGAGAGGTCAAGGTCACGAGCGGGGTTCCTCAGGGATCGGTGTTGGGGCCCCTACTGTTCAATATATTTGTAGGGGACATAGTGGAGGGCCTTGAGGGGGTGTGTGAGTATGTTTGAGGACGATATCAAAATCTACAATAGGGTGGACACGGAGGAAGGGGTGGAACAAATGCAGAGACACTTGAGGAGACTTGAGGCATGGTCAAAAAGGTAGCAGCTTGAATTCAATATAGAAAAATATAAAATCATGCATCTGGGCTACAGAAATCAGAAGGCAGGGTACTGTATGGGGGGGCAGAGATCTGGAGAAGACAGAACAAGAAAGGGACCTAGGCATCATTATATCTGGGGACCTGCAGGTGGAAGGGCAGGGTGGGAGGGCAGTGGCCAGGGGGAGTGGAATGCTGGGATGCATCGGAAGAGGGATCACCAGTAGGAATAGGGAGGTCACAGTACCCTTGTATACCCATTTAGTTAGACAACACTTGGAGTACGGAGTCCAGTTCTGGAGGCCATACTTCAGGAAAGATGTAGGGAGGATAGAGAGGGTTCACAGAAGAGTGACAAAAATGGTAAAAGGGTTAGGCCACCTATCCTATGAAGAAAGCTTGAGAGATCTGAACATGTATTCCCTGGAGCAGAGGAGGGAGAGGGGGGACATGATCAAGACTTTCAAGTACCTTAAGGGTATAAACAGAGTGCCAGGGGGGACCGTCTTCAAGATGAAAGGAAAACCGAGGACGAGGGGCATGGCCTGCAGGTGGAGGGAGGACAGTTCAGGGGTAACATTAGAAAAGTACAGTTACGTAAGAACTTACTGTAACAGTAGATCTTTGAGAGAGGCTCTTGCAGTACGTAATTATATATAGGACTGACGCCGGCCGCAGCAGGACCCTCACGGAAAAATTTTCTAGCTAGTGTCCCGCGGGGACCGCCACTTCATGGTGACCAGCGCCATAATGACGCCGGTATAAAGGGGCGTGTCCCGATGCGATGCCCGCCTTCCAGTTCTTTCCTGCCACAGGCCCGGAAGGCCCAGACGAGAGAGAAGCAGACATTTCCCTCAATGGAAAAGGAGCTGAAAAAGCCTAGGGGGATGGAGGGCGGGAAGGTATTACTTACTGCAAGAGCCTCTCTCAAAGATCTACTGTTACGGTAAGTTCTTACGTAACTGTACTATCTTACTTCGAGAGGGCTCTTGCAGTAGGTAATTACATATAGGACAGAATCCCAAGCAGTCTGGAACAAATGAAAGGCACCGGGAGGAGGAACTACTCCAAAAAGTATTAAATAATCTAGCAGGTCTCAAGAAAGGAGGCCTTGCAAGACAGCTAACCTGAAGCCTGCTCTACGGCGAGAGGCAATGTCCAAACTGTAATGTTTAGTAAAGGTATGGACTGAAGTCCAAGTGGCGGCAGCACAGATGTCTGCTGCAGACACGTTCTTGAAACAAGCCTCAGAGGCGGCAACTCCACGAGTGGAGTGACCTCTGACTTGACCCGGGAGGGTCTTGTTGTACTTGTCATAACAGAAAGTGATGCAATGGGCCAACCATTTGATAGGCATTGCTTAGAGACAGCTATTGCTCTCTTTGTGAGCGAAAGAGACGAATAACTGATCAGTCTTTCTGAGATCCTTCGTCCTATCGGTGTAGTATCTCAGAATCCTGTGAACATCCATGGTATGAAGCAGGTATTCTCCTTGATTGGAGTACTGCGTGAAGAAAGCAGGTAATTCTATAGACTGATTTAAGGTAGATTCCACTACTACCTACGGAAGAAACTTAGGATTCATGCGAAGAGCTACTTGTTCTTTGTGAAAAATCAAATAAGGGATTTTGCTACATCAGGCCTGAGTCGGAAATTCCAAGTAGCAGAAGTAATGGCCACCAAGAAGAGCGCCTTCCACGATAAAACTTCAAGTTCACGTGAAGCCGCAGGCTCAAAGGGAGGAAGGGTAAGTTTCTCGAGGACAAAGTTTAAGGCCCAAGGCGGAGCTGGAGTCCGGACAGGGGGCCTGAGATGAAGGACCCCTCTGAGGAAAGTTTTGGATACCTCCAGCTGGGCAAATGCCTTATCAGTGAAAGGGACATGGTAGGCTGAAATAGTCACCATATGGACTTTCAAAGAGGAGTGACTGAGACCGAGGTTGAAAAGATGACGCATATACTCAAGCAGAATGGTCACAGGGCAGGAAAAGGGCTCCACGTTCCTGGCCGCAGCCCAGATAGAAAATCTTTTCCATTTCATGGCGTAGGTGGACCTAGTGGAAGGTTTTCTAGCCTCCACCAGAATCTCGGCCACCTTAGGAGAAATGCCAAAACGAGATTGAGCTAGGTCTGCTGGAGCCATGCATGAAGTTGAAGGGACTTGAGTCCCAGATGGACCAGGGTCCCCTGATCCTGGGTCAGCAATCCTGGAGATAAAGGAAGAGGAAGAGGAGGAACCTCTGAGTATTGTTGTAGAAGAGAGAACCAGATTTCCCTGGGCCAGAAAGGAGCGATCAGGATCATTCTCACTCCTTCTAAAGCCAGCTTCTGTAGCACACGAGGGACCAGAGGAATTGGGGGAAAGGCATAGATGAATCTGTCCTTCCAGCTTAGAGATAGAGCGTCGCTCCAGAAAGCGCCTCGCTCTGGAACGAGCGAGCAAAAGATTGGAAGCTTTGCATTTTGGGAGGAAGCTAACAGGTCTATCTGAGGAGTCCTCCAAATCTGGAAGATGCTTTTTAGAACTTTTTCGTCCAATTCCCACTCGTGTGGTAGAGCTGACGAGTGACTTAGTCTGTCTGCCAGGACATTGTCGACTCCCCGGAACATGGATCGCCGTGAGGTGAAGGTTGTGCAGCGTTGCCCAATCCCAAATCCTCATCACTTCCCTGCACAGCGAGTAGGACCGAGTCCCTCCCTGCTTGTTGATGTACCACACCACGCACATGTTGTCTGTTTGGACAGCTAGGTGACTGGGAAGGATGAACTGGGTGAAGGGCCTGGACAGCATACAGCACTGCTCGAAGCTTGAGCACGTTGAAATGGAGAACTAACTCCAACTTTGACCATAGGCCTTGGGTTCAGTGAGGACCCAGATGGGCTCCCCAACCTTCGCCTGAAGCGTCCGTGGTCAGAGTCTGATCGGGGGGAGGATGAAAAAAGGGGACCCCTTGGAATAGGTTCTCTCGAACCATCCACCATTGCAAGTCTCTTACCATCGGCGAGGAGATTAGAACCAGATGAGCTAGGTCATCTACCCGTTGATCCCACTGAGATTGGAGTCCACTGAGAGATTCTCATGTGGAGGCGCGCGCGCGGAACCGTCGGGATGGCCGCTGCCATAAGCCCCAGTAGACGGAGCACTGACCTCGCCGGGACCCTCCTGCGTTCCGATAGGAGGGAAATCTGTGACTGGAGAGAGGCCCCCCTGTCCGGAGGCAGAAAGGCCTTGCACAGTGATGTGTCGAGAATTGCCCAGATGAACTGGAGCCTCTGTGAAGGCTCCAGGTGAGACTTGGAATGGTTGATGGTAATACCCAGGCCAGTGAAAACCTGCTGGGTGAGGAAGAGAAAATGCAGGAGTTCCTCCCTTGACGAGGCCGCCAGGAGCCAGTCGTCCAGGTAGGGAAAAACCTGAGCTCCCAAAGAACGCAGGTGGGCCACTACCACCACCAGGCATTTGGTAAAGACTCGGGGGGCTGAGGAGAGACCAAACGGGAGTGCCTGGAATTGGTAGTGGATCCTCCGGAACGCAAACCTGAGGTACTTTCGGTGTGAAGGGCGAATGGGGATGTGCAGGTACGCATCCTGCATATCTAGTGCACAAAGCCATTGGCCCGGCCGAAGCAGGGGCAAAAGGGTTTGAAGGGAAAGCATCCTGAACCTCTTGTATTCCACATACAGGTTCAGAGAGCTGAGATCAAGAATAGGTCTGAGATCTCCGCCTTCTTTGGTACAAGGAAGAAGTGGGAATAGTAACCCGTCCCGTAGAGGTGAGGGGGATGGGTTCTATAGCCTGTTTCGCAAGGAGCGCCGAGATTTCTTCCCTGACCAAAGGAAGATGGTCCCTTGAGTAAGCGGAGTTCAGAGGGGGGTGACGCGGAGGTTTCTGTAGAAACTCTATGGAGTGCCCCTCTGTTATGATCTGAAGAACCCATGAATCCGATGTTATCCTCTCTCAACCCGGAAGGTGGAGGGAGAACCTCCCTCCTACCGGTTCCTCCGGGGCTACCGGAGGCGGTGGGAGAGGGGAGGAGTCAGGTGGTGTGAGGCAGCGCCGCAGCTGGGGCACCCGCTGCTTTTTGGGCGGCGGGGCCTGGCAGCTGTGGGGGCCCGACGCTTAGTGGCCCGCCTTCCCTGAGGTTCGCTGAGGCCGGCTGTGTCTGCGAGGGGACGGCGCTGTGGGGATGGGGACGGCACATTGAATCAACAGATTTGAGGGCCATCCCTTCTCCCAAATCAGTGATGATGTCCTTGACATCACCACCGAAAAAGCAGAGAACCCTGAAAGGTGCTTCTTGGATCACTGACTGCACCTCCGGACCAGACTTGACACACGGAGCCATGCATGACGCCGAAGACTCACGGCAAACACAGAACTCCGTCCTGCGGTGTCCACTGCGTCGTAGGTCATCCTCAAAATATGACGACTGGCCGAACGAGCAGAACGGACCAGGTCGGCCAACTCCTGCTTGACTTGGGAGTCAGGCAAAGAGTCGATCTCAGATTCCGCCTGGGTAAGGACGGCCTTCTGGTAATCCCCCATATGTGCTACATAGTTCAGGGCCCTAATCCCCAGTGTGGAAGAAGTGTAGATCTTCCTTCCATACTGATCCAGAAGGCGAGATTCCTTATCCGGGGGAGACGAGCTCATGTGTTTCAGGTGTGCTGACCGGCCGTGAGTGGCGCTAATCACAACCGAGTCTGCACGGGGGTGAGAGTCTAAAAAGTCTATACCCTCCGGAGCCTGGTATAGCCTGTTCGACTTCCTAGGAAGTGGGGCTAAAGCTGACGGTTGCTTCCAAATCGTGGAAACAAGGTGGGCGTGAGGCTCGATCCAGGGTGGCACTAGGGTAGGAGCCGTAAGGGGCAAGTCCAGATGTTCGGCGACTTTAACCCATTGAGGATCTGGCTCTAAGGAGTGCCACTGATGGACATCCTGGATCTTCCTGAGCAACTCCGTGAAGGAAGGACCCTCCGGAGGAGACTTCGGAGGAGTCCTCGGCCGGGGCTTGGACGGAAAGCGTGGCTCGTTGTCTTGCTCGGAACATCCATTGGAAGCCTCCGAGGAGTCCGAGAGAGAAGGGGAGGAAGAATCTGAAGCAGAGTAAGACTCCCTAACTCATCTAGGGGGAGGAACAGGTTCCTTGGGGGGGATCCCAGAACGCATGTCCTGCCCCTCTCTGGATCCCGAGGGTTAAGCCCGGAACTGGAGGAGGAGAGGGAGTGTGCCGTCTGGGGTGTACGGGAGCCGGGGTGGCACGCCGTCAGAAGACAGCTCTCAACTTCCTTGGTGAGCTGAGCCTTGCCTCAGCCCACCAGGAGGCAAGAGTCTCCTGAAGATCCACCCGGCAGCCTAGGGGGCGGAGGAGGAGGGGAGGGGATAGTTGTATGGAGGAACCTGTAGGGGAGATCCGTAACCCGGCTGCTGGTATACCGGGAGCCGGGTACCGCAGGCGTCGAAGAGTCGGCACCGGGTACTGCGGTGCAGGATACTGCGGACCTGGGAAAACCGGCGTCGGATATGACGACGGATGCCCAGGCACTGGAGGAGCTGCCGGAGCAGACGGCCCAGCCGGGTACTCCACGGGCGGATCAATCGGGATAGGCCCCTGGGTGGAGGGCCCGTGGAAGAGGATCTCCGCCGGCGCCTGAGGCGGTGTCGGAACCGCGCGGTGGGGCCGACGCCGGAGGAGCGGGCGCCGGGGCCAGAGCTGGCATCAGGGGAGCTCGGCCAGATCCGCTCTTCAAGAAGAGGATCGGATGCAGCCCAGGGTCCCGAGCCTCGCCCAGGGACGGAGGGGAAAACCCCCGGGTCGGGCAGGGGACTGGGGCTTCTGACGGCAGCGGCGCGCGGGAGCTTGGTACCACAGACGGAATAGGGTCTGCCGTAGGCTCCTGAGGCCCGCACATCGGAGGAGCCAACGGTGGCTTATGGGCCAAATCCCGGCGGATGCCAGAGGAGCCGGCGTCTGACTTCGGGGGTCCCTCATCGGAGGCGGGCCGAGTATGAGAGGAGGCCTGGTCCGAGGGGGACACTGCCGTGTGCCGCCCCGAAGGGTCGAGCATCTTAGCGGCCTTCTCCCGGCGCACGTCAGAGGAGCCGACGTCCGGCTTAAGGGAGGTGCCCGCACCAGTAGGCCGCAGGCCTGCGGTGGTACTGAGGGCTAGAGTCTCCTTTTGCCCAGAGATGCCCGGCGGGCTCGAACGCCGAACCCGACGGGCGGACGGACGCCTCCTCCAAAGCCTTGGAGGCTGCCTATTAGCGATCCCAGGAGGGGATGTTGTTTTTGCCCGCCATGACCGTTGGAGTCGCGGAGGAGGATGCTCCGTGCCTTCCTTGTCCCGCTTCTTATGCCCTTCAGGGGAGGTCGACGCCTGTCGAGGTTTCTTCAACTCCTTCTCCATCGCGGACATCTTCTTTTTGAGGAGATGGGCTTCGAGGGACTGCTGGCATCGTCTGCGGGTGGCCGCGTTGGAATCAAGGCAGTGCGGACACTTGTCGACCGCGTGGTCGGGGCCTAAGCAGAAAAGGCAGAGGGAGTGGCCGTCTTTGTGAGGCAGTTGGGCGCCGCACGAGTCACACTTATTCTTTGAAGGGGACGACATAAACCGACGTTCACCTGACGAAAAGAATAAAATTCTATACTGAAAACTTTTTCGGAAAAACCGACGAGGAAACAGGACTGAGCGATAAGAACTTAACCGCGAGGCGCTGCACGAGCTGATGGTGGGAAAGAACTGGAAGGCGGGCGTCCGGGACCGCCCCTTTATACCGACGTCGTATGACACTGGTCACCTGACGTGGGGGCGGTCCCCGCTGGGGACTGCTAGCTAGAAATTTTTCTGTGGGGTCCCGCCGCCGGCCGGCATCAGTCCTATATGTAATTACCTACTGCAAGAGCTCTCTTGAAGTAAGATATACTATTACACAGAGAGAGAGTGGTAGAAAAGTGGAACAGACTCCCAGAGGCAGTCGTTAGAGAGGAAACAGTGGAGGGATTCAAAAAAGTATGGGACAAGCACATGGGAGTGTTAAGGTGGGGAAGCACAGGTCCAAGCAGATAGCTGGGCAAATGGGCAGACTTGCTGGGCCTAGTTCGGTCCTTTTCTGCCATCACACTTCTATGAATCTATGAAAAAGTGCACCCAATGATACATAAATTGTTATGAAGCATCTGTGAGTTTGAATTCCAGTTCTGCTCTTGTAACCTTTAGTGCAGAATACAAAGCTGAGTAGAAGTTCTGTTGTTTATTTATGTGCTGCTCCTTAGAGGTGTACTTCTTGTTTTTTTTTTTCGTGTGATGCTTATTTACCTGTACATTGATTGATGTGATGGATTGAATGCACAGTGATGTAGCCATGGGCTTTCTGCGTCTGACGGCAGGATGAGGATATGCATTGCAGCCTTTCGAGAGTGTAAAACAAAGCGGTTACTTGAACGCTAACAACAGATGGGGGGAATCGCTGACTGTGGGTGTTCATTTCAGGTGTTTACGTCGGGGTACAGGGAAAAAAAAGGCACTGATGTGAACCGGCTCTTTTTTAACCTGCATGCGACTGCGGGTGTTCATTACAGCTGTTTATGTCGGGGCAGAGGGAAAGAGAGGCACTGATGGCGACAGACTGTGGGTGTTCATTACAGCAGTTTATGCTGGGGAAGAGGGAAAGGGAAGCACTGATGGGGACCAGCTCTCTTTTTCCCTGCATGCGGTGTCTTGTGCTGTTTGGGGGGGGGGGGGGCATGCCGGTTGGTGCCATAAAGGAACTGTGCCCAAGGAAGAATTGTTCTATACAACCGGTACTCATGGACAGGGTCACTGTACTGTGCGGGAGCCACCGGCATTCCTTGGTTCTCTGGGTGAAGTCAAAGACAGCCCTTTCAAATTGGAGCCCACTGGAGCCACTGCCGGGGTGACTTACTGCTGTCCTGTTCTGCCCGAGTGGTTATTGACCTTGTTTCCTCCATGCTGCTATCTCCCCAATTCCACTTCTGTCTCTCCCTGACTCCAGCTAGCCCTCCCTGCCCCGTTCTGCCACAGTGGTTATTGCCATCGCTCCCTCTGACCATGTTATTGTAGACCCTACACTGGAGCCAGTGACATCATCACAGCCCAGAAGGTAAAAGTAAACAGCAAGAGCTACAGGGAGTCAGGCAGCTAAGGAGGGACGGCTACCAGACGTGTCTGTGTTTACATATATCATACTTGTCTTCAGAGTGAATGGTGTTTTCAGATGTTAGGTATCACTGACCTTTGCATTCATATCAGCAATAAAAATGCAGAATAGTAGTTAATTTTTTTTCTATTTCACTTTGGAGTTTGCTTGTTGTTTTACATTCCCTAACTTGTTACAAAGTAGCAATGTGGCAAGCTTATGGTCTGGTATCTGAGGATTCAATAGGAATTACTGTGGATGACAGAGGACCGAGTACATCAATGTGGGCTTGTTAATTACAACCAGTCAGCTTGACGAACCAAACTGCGAAACAATGACATGACTCAGACCACTGTCAGTCTGCACTGCTCACACTGCTGGCTGATTTTTATGTTTGCTTGCACACATGTGCAAGAAACATAGTGCCATCATCCAAGTTTTCGGAGGTGTGGCACCCTCTTCCAATTCAGTCAGTGTGTTTGCAGGCGCAGCCCCAGTTCTCCAATGCCTGCTGGAGCTGTCTATGACAGCAGTCCAAAATGCAGTGGCGTACAGTTGAAAGCGGGAGCTATGCTTCAGTGAGCAGCGATAAGATATCGCCTGCTCATGCGAGCTCCCCCTACACACACACACACACACACACACACACATATGACACATGCACTACGTGCTCACCTCCTCCCCACACTGTATGGCGATGGGGGTGCCCAATCCCCATCGGCTGTGCTGCGCCCCCTCAAGCAGAGTTCTACATGCCACGCTGGGTGCCCACCCCAGCGTGGCTATCAACCACAGCCGACAGGGTGGCCAATCCCCGTCGCTGCTCGTCGCCCCACAAGTACAGGGTGCCACGCCTGGAGCCTACCCCAGCGTGGCAACAGATCTGTATCGCCGGCCGGGGTGCCAATCCCCGTCGGCTCCACGCCAAACAGCCGTTCTTGTGCCATGCTGGGAGCACACCCAGCGTGGCAAATGTCCCGTCATTCGCCCTTTTGTTTAAAAAAAAAACTCTGAAACAGAAAACGGTCCCTCGCTGTCTCTGCCCCCACCCACCGCGCACCTGCCTCCCCACACACCCTCACCCCATACTTACCTCCGGACTCCAGCGCAACGATCTTCGGTGGACCAGGAACACGTCTGCACTCTTCAAAGCCGACCGCGAACTGAGGAAATGCCGGTAAGCTGTATAATGGGATAGATAGGGTTTTTTCAACTTTGCTGCATATCTCAGACATTTTTTGGAATTTTTGCACCAAATTTTCAATATGGGGTTTTTGGGACCCCTTCTCATGAATGCTCTCATTGTCATGGCGTTAATCGTGCCCTAAGGGTGATTTCGCAGTCACTGCGCGAAATCACCTTTCGGGACCAAGTAACGAAACGACACTGCCACTGTTCATAAGGTGGGCTCTCAAAAAGCCTATGTCGAAAATTTGGTGGAAAATTCCTAAAAAAGACTGTTTTACGAGCATGCGTTGCGCAGTTCCTACGCACGCTCGCAAGTTCACAAATTTTCAATATTTTCGCTCCAGATTTTCAACATTGCCATTTTACCATACCTCCTTATGAGCAATACAGCTGTCATTTTCACATCTTGCCCAAAATTGTTTCCGCCACGTATGGCGCACAATGGCGCAGTCGGTGTGCAAAATCAATGTATGGGACACATTAAGAAAATCACAGTGACACTGTTCATGAGCAGAGATCTTAAAATGGCTACGTTGAAAATTTGGTGAAAAAATTCCTAAAAATGACTGTTTTACCAGCATGCATTGCGCAGTTCCTACGCACGCTCGTAAGTTTGCGAATTTTCAATATTTTCACTCCAGATTTTCAACATTGCCATTTTATTACATTTCCTTATGAACAGTACAGCTGCCATTTTTCACATGTCACCCAAAATGTGGTTTCACACATGTTGCACACAATGGTGCAGTCGGTGTGCAAAAGCAATGTTTGGGACAGATTAAGTAAATCACAGTTACACTATTCATGAGCAGAGGTCTTAAAATGGCCATGTTGAAAATTTGGTGACAAAAGTCCATAAAATGATTGTGTTACAAGTGAGCATTGCGCAGTTTCCACGCACCCTCGTAAGTTCATGACTTTGTAATATTTTCACTCCAGATTTTCACCAGTGGCATTTTCCACACTTCCTTATGAACAGTACAGCTGTAATTTTTCACAACATGGTCAGAATGCCTTTTCACACTTTCAGCGCAGAGATGCATGGTCGCTGTGGGAAATCATTGTTCAGGACAGATAAAGAAAATCACAGTGACACTGTTCATGATCGGAGGTCCCAAAATGCCTGTGTTGACAATCTCCTGTAAAAAAATCCCCAAACTAATTACATTACGGTTGTGCATTGCACAGTTTCTATGCACGCTCATGACTTCACCAGTTTTTATAATATTTCTACTGCAGATTTGCAACATTGCCATTTTTTACACCTCCCATGAACAGTACAACTGTCATTTTTCACATCCTGTTCGGAAAGTATTTTTGCACCTGTGGTGCTAAATGCCGTAGTCGCTGTGCATAAGCAGCTTTCCGCTAACAAACTGATATTGCCACTGTTCATGAGGTGGGGGTCACAAAAGAAAAAAATTACTCACCTTAGTAATGTTGTTTCTTCTAATGGAGTCTTGCTGTATTCTGACTATTGCAGTTAGGTCCTGCCTTTCAACTGCCCCGGAGAACAAAGAGATAATTTTCCATGGCCAGCATGGAACGTTCAGCGCGAGCTCGGTTGAAGACCCTGTCTGCTGTTTAAACTCCAACCGTCAGATCTTTACGAGCAATACTCACTACAAGCTCTGTGTGGAAACTGTAAAACTCACACTAGCCAACTGGCAACTAAATTTATTAAAAAAGGGTTTTTTGGGTTTCAAAGCAAAGACTCAAGTCAGGAAAGCCAAAAAACAAAACACAACACACACCCAAAATACAGAAGGGTGAAAAAGGGGCACCTCTAGGGTGCCCACACTGCTCCTGCCCACCCACATCCCAAAAACCAGGTTCTGAGAGGGGAGGCAGAGGGGGAGGTCAGAACACAGCAAGACTCCATTAGAAGAAACAACATTACTAAGGTGAGTAATTTTTTCTTCAAACAACATGAAGTCTTGCTGTATTCTGACTATTGCAGACTACCAAGCAGTACCTCCATGGAGGAGGGACAGAACCTACTTTGGGAATAGGCTCTGAAGTACTGCTGTGCCAAACCGAGCATCACTCCTAGCCTGGATATCCAGAGAGTAATGCTTGGTGAATGCATGGACTGTTTTCTAGGTGGCTGCTTGACAAATTTCTAAGATAGGAATATCCCTGGCAGCAGCCAGGGAAGCAGCTGTACCTCTAGTAGAGGGAGCTCTCAGGCCTGAGGGTGGGGTTCTACCCAGCTTTTCATAAAAGAACTGTATACAAGAGACAATCCACCTAGCAATAGATCTCTTAGTAGCAGGTGTGCCCTTACCGACCTCTCCATACGTGAGGAACAACTGGAGGGACTCAAACCTGTGACCCTTGGTGCGCTCTATGTAGTAGCTGGGGGCCCTCTTAACATCCAAGCTGTGCAACCTCCTCTCTCCAGAGGAGGAATGGTCAGTGAAGAAAACAGGGAGAGACATAGACTGATTAAGGTGGAAATCTGAAACCACCTTAGGCAAAAACTTCCTGTTAGTTCTTAGGACCACTTTATCTCTATGGAAAGAGATGAAATCAGGCTCCGCTGACAGGGCTTGCAATTCACTGATACGCCTGGCAGAGGTAATGGCTACCAAAAACACAGTTTTCCAAGTCAAGTACTTAAGCTCTGCAGAGGACAAAGGCTCAAAGGGTGGTTGCATAAGCTGAGCAATGCAAACATTAAGGTCCCAAGCAGGAGCAGGGTCCCTAAAGGGGGGATTGGTGTGCAGCAACCCCTTGAAGAACTTACAAAACACAGGATGGGCTGACAGAGGAGAGGGCTTGCCAACTGACAAGAAGAGAGAAACAGCTGCCAGATGCACTTTAAGTGTAGCCGGCCTAAGTCCTAAGCCATTAAGATGAACCATATAGTCCAGGATTGTAGGCAACCCAGCAGATTCTGGAGAAATATGCTTATTAGAGCACCAAATAGTGAACTTTTTCCATTTGGAGTTGTAAGTCTTTCTGGTGGAGGGCTTTTGAGAAGCCTTAAGGATATCCAAAACCCCTTGAGAGAGGTGCAGATCAGCAAGCTCTAACTCTTCAAGAGCCAGGCCTTGAGATTGAGAGATTTGAGGTTCGGATACCAAATCCTCCCCTGAGAGGATGTCAACAGGTTGTAATTCCTGGGAAGAGACAGGGGAAGGTAGACTGCTAAGGACAGCAACAGTGGGTACCAGAGCTGTCTGGCCCAGTCTGGAGCAATCAGAATCACTTTGCATGGTTGAGACCTGATCTTGACTAGCACTCTGAACAGGAGAGGGAAGGGGGCAAAAGCATACAGAAATCTCCCTTCCCAATTCAGAATCAGGGCATCCAGGGGGACTGAGCCCAAGACTGGGGGTTTGCAACAAAAGAGAGGAAGTTGGTGATTGTCTCGGGTTGCAAAAAGATCTATCTGTGGAGTGCCCCATCTCAAGAAAATCACTTTCAAAACTAGGGGATCTAGGGTCCATTCGTGATGGCCCTGGGATATCCTGCTGAGAGCATTTGCTAGGACATTGTCCTTCCCTGGGAGGTGAACTGCTATCAGAGAGGTTTGCAGGGAATAGGTCAGGGACCACAATTTCATTGCTTCTGTGCACAAGGCCAAAGACCGAGTGCCTCCTTGCTTGCTGATGTACCACATTGTGGTGGTACTGTCTGTTCTGATCTAGACCACCTTGTTGTGTACAGATTTGGAAAAGGCTTGCAGTGCCAGAAACACCGCTCTGAGTTCCAAGAGACTGATGTGAAGAAGAGATTCTTGAGGTGACCACAGCCCTTGGGTGGTAAGATCCCCCAGGTGGGCTCCCCAGCCCAGCAGGGAGGCATCTGTGGTGAGTATCACTGAATGAGACTGAGTGACAAAAGGAACTCCTTGTCTCAGATTGTCCTGATCCTTCCACCACTGCAAAGCCTGGATCAGGGTTCGAGTCACTGGGACTAGTTTGGTAAGGGAATCCTTTCTTTGGGATCAGAAGGCTGTTAAGTGGAACTGAATGTCCCTCATCTGAAATCTTGCTCCCTGGACCACTGCTGTAGAGGCTGCCACGTGGCCCAGAAGCTGCAGGAAATGCCTTGCTGGTCGAGACACCTGAAGGGTGAATGAAGAGGCCAGTTCCATAAGGGTCCTTGCCCTGTCCAGGGGAAGGAAGGCTCTTACCCTTACTTTATCCAGTTCCGCCCCTATGAAGGTGAGGAGCGTACTGGCTCGAGAACTGACTTTGGAAGGTCGAGGAGGAATCCTAAGGAAGTGAGCACTTGCTGAGTTATTTGCAGATGTGACTTGACTTGGTCTGGAGACTGACCCACTATGAGCCAGTCGTCCAAGTATGGAAAGATGGGAGATCTTTTTTCTCCTTAGGAAAGCAACCACTACTGCCAGGCACTTTGTGAACACCCTCGGGGCTGATGTTAGGCCAAAGGGCATTGCTCTGAACTGAGAGTGGCCTGAGGACAACTCGAACCTGAGGTTCCTTCTATGGGAGCACCTGATGGGAATGTGAAAATAGGCATCTTTGAGGTCCAGGGAGGCTAGCCAGTCCCCTGGCCTTAGAGAGGGCAGAATTATTCCCAGAGTCACCATTTTGAACTTTGGTTTTAAAAGGTGCTTGTTCAGATATCTTAGGTCCAGGATGGGCTGCCATTCTCCTGTCTTTTTGGGGGTTAGGAAGTACCTGGAGTACAATCCTTTGCCCTTGTGTAGGGTAGGAACCCTCTCTATGGCTCTGAGAGCCAGGAGGGGAAGAAACCTCTGCCTCTAGGGCAAGGGTCTCTGATGGATTTGCAGGTGGAAAGGATCTGGTTCTCATCTTGGGAAATTTTTTTGAAGCTGAGAACCAGTCCCTGGCTTACTACTTCCAGGACCCACTTGTCTGATGTCAGAGACTTCCAGTCCTGGACAAAGTAAGCCAGCCTGCCCCCTACAGGTATTGGAGAATCGGCCCGGGCAGACCCATCAGGGTGTCTGCTTGGCAGGGGCTTTAGGCTGAGGGGTGGAAGCAGGCCTGCTCATTCCCCATCTGCCTCTCCCTCTGAGCATAAGACGAAGAGGAGGCCTGGGCTTGGTAAAAAACCTGGACTGCTGCCTTTGAGGAGTGGCTTGTCTTTCTTTGGCCTGAGCACTCCTGTAGGTGGTCCTGTACTCATCCATCTTTTTCATGTAGTTCTCTGTCTGCTCCCCCAAACAGAGAATTACCAATAACAGGGAAATCCATGGCCTTAGCCTGGGTATCCTGTGATAGGCTAGTACATCTGAGCCAAGCCATCCTCCGAAGGGCCACAGATGTAGTCATGACTCTTGATGAAACATCACTGGAGTCCACAGCAGCATGAAATTGCACCTTGGATGCCTCAGTCTCATCTGCAGCCACCTGCTCCAGCTCCTTGGCAAGCTGGTCAGGGGCCTGTTTAGCCAGAGCCAGCACAGTGTCCCACCTGGACTTCTGGTATCTAGCTGTGTAGGCCATATAGTTAGCCTGACTGAGTCCCAAAGATGCTGCCATGTACTGCTTCCTTGCCATGGCATCAATCCTCCTGGAGTCCTTATCTTGGGGGGGGGGTGGTGATGCCAAGGGGATATTTGCCTTATCACAGGCAGCAGCCTGCACTACCCCAACATGGCTGCATTGCTGAGAAAGGAACTCCGTGTCCGAGCCTGAAAGGGTGTACCTCTTGTCCATTCGTCTGTCCACAAGAGGTCTGCAGTTAGGAGTCTTAAGAATTTTATTTGTCTGTTTCCCAAAAGATTTATGGAGGGGAATGGACAGTCTCCTGGACTCTAGGATGTCCATCATTTCAACAAAATCAGGCTCCTCCTGATCCTCTACTGCTTCTTCCATTGGAAGCTGGAGGGTTTCAGCCACTTTTTTATAAAACATAAAGTGGGAAGGGGACTCAGAAAGCCTAGGAGGAGAAACACCTGAAGGTCTGTCTGAGGAGATGTCCAGGTCAATAGGCACATCCAGACTTTCATAATCACCATCATCATCCTCATACACTCCCTCCTCCTCCGGTTCATAAAATTCTTCTGAAGCGTAATCCGGAACCGGGGGAACTGACCGAACCAAGCCCCTGCCAGATGGTGCCGGTTCGGCCAGAACCGAAGTTAGCAATTGCACTATTCTTATGGCTTTGGCTATCTCATCAGTGGTCGGAGTATGAATTTCTGGATCCGAACCGGACAATTTATCTTTTCTCTTCCTTTTAACCGGAACCAACTCATCAGAATCGGCTCTCCTTTTGCCCGAAGAAGTATCGCCCTGGTCAGAGCGCACTCCTTCTGGTTCGGTCGGAACCGAACCGGGCTGGCCACCTGGGTCAACAGACTTCTCGGCCTCCCTTTCCCTCAGTCTACCTACTCTCTTATCCAGGGTAGCTTTGGGAAAATTCTTACAAATTTGGGAGTCTGAATCAAGGTGGTCAAACCCCAGACAATAAACACAGGTGGTGTGGGGATCAGCCTTAGCAAAGGCTTCCCCACACACACTGCAGTGTTGAAACCCAGTGGGCCCGTTTTTTTCTTGGGTTTCTCAGACATGGCCAATCCTATCCAAAACGTACTCTTTTTTCGGCAATCCGCCAGGCAAGACTCTCCTATCGGTTGCTGACCGTGTTACGGGTCTTGGAAAAAAACATAATAAAATCTGCTTTTTTTAGAACCGATACGGACCGGTTACCACACTCTAAGTAAATTCACAAACTTTTTTAAACTAAACTGATTGGTTCAGCCGAACCGATCCGAAATTTACAAGTTCCACACAGAAACTAAATGTAAAACCTATCTAGTACTCACGGTACCACAGAGACTTAAACCGACAGATTCGGTAGCAGAAATTCGGTAGAAACCGAGTGAAAAACGACACTTTAACCGACTTTTTTGAACTGAGCAAAGGAGAAATCTCCAGAGCGGTGAACATTCCATACTGGCCATGGAAAGTTAACTCTTTGTTCTCCGGGGCAGTTGAAAGGCAGGACCTAACTGCAATAGTCAGAATACAGCAAGACTTCATGTTGTTTGAAATGATGATTACAGGAGTTCTGGTAGTCCAAGTTCCCTATTCAGGTACTATAGCTGTCTAAATACTATGAAGGCACTTGAATATACCATCTTCCCCAGAGAATCCATCTAGTTGCTCTCCTAATCACGAGGGTTGGTTGAGATGGTGGGCAGGTTCTTCTCAGCCGCAACTACTAGGTTAGTAGCTGTATGCTGGGTCTGCAGAATTCATGGTCCTCTTTAGGAGCGGCACCCCACTTGTGCATCCTTTATACAGGACTGGAGTCTGTGAGTAACCCTTCCAGGCCTTGTTGGCTTGGGATTAAAATATCCTGATACTAATGGTGATGTTAGAATGTTCCTGAATGGTTTCAAACGTTGGGAATCTTTCTTTTTTTTAATTTAGTTCTTTATCCTCTGGGTTCCTCTCTCCCAGTCCTCAGGGCTGTACTTATCAGTACTTGGTGATCTACCAGCCCCATCAGCTGCTAATGCCCCTCCCCGTACCACTGGTAGAGGTCCCTCTGGAGCATGGCCAGAGAGAGTAACTAAATCTGTCATAGTAACAGTCCATGTTTTTTCCATCTTTCTCCTGTTTTTCATCCAACAGATGGTGCCACCTGCCTACTACTGGCCTCAGGCACTACAGTGGGTCCCCTGGGTGGGGGAGACAAGCTCCCTGGCCCGCCACAGGAGTTACACAGAAATATAGAAAGTGTTGGCAAAAAAAGGCTGGTAGGCCCATTTATTCTGCCCTATTTTCCCTAACACTACACCTTGGATCCTACTTGGTCACAGGTGTCCCTCCCTTCCTCCTCCCTTACTTCTACTTATAAACACACATGTGCCTATCCCATGCATGTTTGAAGCCCTCCATTATTTTTGCTCCTACCACCTCTTCTGGTAGGATGTTCCAGGTGTCCACCGCCCTTTCTGTAAAGAAGTCTTGCCTTGTAACCACTGTGTTTCCTTGTACCCTTCCCCCCCAGTTGCACCTGGAGATGAGCCCTGGCACAGTGTGCCTTTCCTGGTCACCAAATGTTTAAGAAAAAAGTGTTTCCTCACATATCTTCTAACTCCCCCAACTTTCATAGCATGCCTCTGTGGACTGGCGCTCCTCCTCTTTTGAAAGAGGCTCCTCTGGTACCTTGCTCACCCCCATGAGGTACTTACAGGTTTCAATTATGTCCCCGCTTGTTCTCCTCTCTTCCAGAGAATACATGCTGAGCTCCCACAGCCTCTTCTCATATGGCTTCTCTTGCAAACCCCGCACCATTTTAGTAGCTCTCATCTGGATCACTTCCACTATGTCAGTGTCTTTGTGGAGGTGTAGCCTCCAGAATGGGACACAGTACTCCAGGTGGGGTCTCACTAGTGAGTGATACAGAGGCAACACCACCTCCCTTCTTCTGCAAGAGATCACCCTCCTTATGCATCCCAGCATCCAGCTTGCCTTTCCTACTGCCCTATTGCAGTGCCTTGCAACCTTGAGTTCATTAGATATGATCACCCCCAGGTCCCTCTCTTGCTTGGTAACTGTAAGTACACCCCCACAATCTTACATACAGTCCCCAGCTCACTCTAGTCCAGGTGCATGACTTTGCACCTTTTGGCACTGAAACCCAGCTGCCACTCCTCTAGTTTCTTCAGATCTCTTTGCATTCTTTCCACCCCCTCCTGAGTGTCTACCCTGTTGAAGATTTTTCTGTCATCTGCAGAGATGCACCTTCTCCTCCAGTTCCTCAGCAATGTCACTTATGAGGACACTGAAGAGGACAGGGCCCAGTACCAATCCCTGCAGTGCTCCACTGTTCACTCTCACGTCCTCCGAGAGGCTGCTGTTTACCACCACCCTCTTCCTCTTATTTTTCAACCAGTTTGATACCCAGCACATAACCTTCTTCACCACCCCCATGCTGGTAAGTTTCTTTATTAGCTTCATATGTGGTACAGTGTCAGAGGCCTTGCTGAAATCTAGATAGGCCACATCCATGGCCCTCCTCTGTTCCACTTCCCTAATTACCCAGTCAAAGAAATCTATGAAGATTTGTTTCACATGACCTCTCCCCTGTGAAGCCATGCTGCTGGTCGTCCTGCAGCCCATGTCTCCAGGTACTCCATCAGTCTCTCCTTCAGCAGAGACTCCATTAACATCCCCACTACCGATGTGAAACTGACTGGTCTGTAATTGCTGGCCTCCTCCCTGTTGCCGCTCTTGTGCAGAGGGACCACAGCAGCCTTCCTCCATTCATCTGGAACCACCCCTGTCTCCAATGAGGTAATAAATAGTGTTACCAGAGGGGTGCCTAGCACCGTGCTCAATTCCTTAAGTACTTTTGGGCGGATCCTGTCTGGCCCCATCACCTTGTTTTCCTTTAGGGCTTCCAACCAACGGTGGACCCTCTCGTTAGTAAATGCTTGTAAAGGGTTGCTTCAGTACTGGTTGTAGCAAAATGCCCTTACCAGGTGCAGAGACTCTGCCATCAGCAGCACTGTCTCCCAGTTTCAGCCACTTCTGAGCCCAGGTCACTGGCAGCAGCACATCAGGTGGCCTGGATGCAGGGAATCTGCAAGAGTGTGTCTATGAATGAATTCACTTCAAGAAATACAAATTTAATGTGTTTAATTGAAGGAAACCCCTAATCACTACTTAACTGTTACACAAAATTGTTCAAACAGCATACAGCGTTTGATAAATTTGCTGGCTATTACCTTTTTCATAATATTCTGACTGCACTTGTTGCCTAGACCTTACAAAGACATCAAGATGATCCCAGCCTTGGACTGGAGTTGGTGGACAATCTGGCCTTCTTTCAGAGCTTAAGGAAAATTGAAGAAAACACCTTTTTAAAAAAACTGTATATAGAGTACATTAAAGCAAAATAAGTCATACACACAATAAATGGCCCTAACAACCTTACTGCATAATTAGAATTAAGATCCACCCAGGCACATTAATTTTGTTAGATGATACTTACAACAGAATGGGTGTCAAAATGGAAATACAGAGAGGTTACTCACCTGTATCCATAGTTCTAATATTGGTAGTCAGTTCAAATCCACATTTTGGCAGTATTGCTGAGTGTAGCTAAGTCCTGGATATCTTCAAGCTAAGCATTTCAGTGCACGTCCTCTGGTTCCATGCCATCGACGTCAGCTCTAGCATGCAGGAAGCAGGTATCTGTGTATCTCTTGCCAGGAAAGGATGGGTGGGTTTTGTGGATGTAAACTGAATACCAATAGTAGAATTATGCAGAGCTAGCTCTACCGCTTGCCAGGAGAGCCAAAAATATAGGTTAGTCACCTGTAACCATAGTTCTTGGGGTGGTATACATGTGGAAATAGGCATCCTTGAGGTCCAGGGAGACTAGCCAGTTCCCTGGCCTTAGAGAGGGTAGAATTATTCCCAGAGTCACCATTTTGAACTTTGGCTTTAAAAGGTGCTTGTTTAAATATCTGAGATCCAGGATCGGCCACCATTCTCCTGTCTTTTTGGGGGGTTAGGAAGTACCTGGAGTACAATTCTTTTCCCCTGTGTAGGGGTGGGACCTTTTCTATGGCTCTGAGAGCCAAGCGGGAAGAGACCTCTGCCTCTAGGGCAAGTGCCTCTGAAGGATTTGCAGGTGGAAAGGATCTGGCTCTCATCTTGGGAAATTGTTTGAAGCTGAGAACCAGTCCCTGGCTTACTACTTCTAGGACCCATTTGTCTGATGTTAAAGACATCCAGTCCTGGACAAAGTAAGCCAGCCTGCACCCTACGGGTAGTGGAGAATCAGCCCGGGAAAACCCATCAGGGTTCCTGTTTAGCAGGAGCTTTAGGCTGAGGGGTGGTAGCAGGCCTGCTTATACCCAGTCTGCCTCTCCCTCTGAAGAACCCCCTCTGAGCAAAAACGGAAGAGGAGGACTGGGCTTGGTAGAAAGGCCTATGAAAAGGCCTGCCCTTGCCCCTGGAATGCTGCCTCCGGGAAGTGGCTTGTCTTTCCTTGGCCTGAGCACTCCTATAGGTGGTCCTGTACTCATCCATTTTCTTCATGTAGTTCTCTGTCTGCTCCCCAAACAGAGAATTACCAATAACAGGAAAATCCATGGCCTTAGTCTGGGTATCCTGTGACAGGCTAGTACATCTGAGCCAAGCCATCCTCCGAAGGGCCACAGATGTAGCCATGACTCTAGAGGAAACATCATTGGAGTCCACTGCAGCATGAAATTGCACCTTGGATGCCTCAATACCATCTGCAGCCACCTGCTCCAGCTCCTTGGCAAGCTGGTCAGGGACCTGTTTAGCCAGAGCCATCACAGTGTCCTATCTAGACTTCTGGTATCTAGCTGTGTAGGCCATATAGTTAGCCTGCCTGAGTCCCAAAGATGCTGCCATGTACTGTTTCTTTGCCATGGCATCAATCCTCCTGGAGTCCTTATCTGGGGTGTGTGAAGCCAAGGGTATATTTGCCTTATCACAGGCAGCAGCCTGCACTACCCCTACATGGCTGCATTGCTGGGGAAAGGAACTCAGTATCTGAGCCTGAAAGAGTATACCTCTTCTCCATTCTTCTGTCCACAGGAGGTATGGAATTAGGAGTCTTTAAAATTGTAAATGTCTGTTTCCCAAAAGACTTATGGAGGGGAATTGACAGTCTCCTGGACTCTGGGATGTCCATCATCTCAACATAATCAGGCTCCTCCTGATCCTCTACTGCTTCCTCCATAGGCAGCTGGAGAGTTTCAGCCACTTTTTTTGTAAAACATAAAGTGGGAAGGGGACTCAGAAAGCCTAGGAGGAGAAACACCTGAAGGTCTGTCTGGGGAGATGTCCAGGTCAATGGGCACATCCAGACTTTCATAATCACCATCACTATCCTCATACTCTCCCTCCTCTGGTTCAGAAAAATCCTCTAAATTATAATCTGGAACCGGGTGAACCGACCGAACCGAGCCCCTAACCGATGGTGCCGGTTTGGTCGGAACCGAAGTTAGTGATTGAACAATCCTTATCGCTTTGGCTATTTCATCAGCGGTCGGAGAAAGAACTTGTGGATCTGAACCGGCTGACTTATCCCTTCTTTTTCTTTTAACCGGAACTGACTCCTCAGAGTCAGTTCTCCTTTTGCCCAAGAAGTTTCGCCCTGGTCAGAGGACACTCCTTCTGGTTCGGTTGGAACCGAACCGGCGGCCATCCAGGTCAGTGGACTTCTTGGCCTCCCTTTCCCTCAGCCTACCTACTTTCTTTTCCAGGGTAGTTGTGGGAAAACTTTTGCAAATCTGGCAGCCTGAATCGAGGTGGTCAAACTCCAGACATTAAACACAGGTGGTGTGGGGGTCAGCCTTAGCAAAGGCTTCCCCCCACACACTACAGTGTTGAAACCCAGTGGGCCTGGTTTTTCTTTGGAGTTTCTCAGACATGGCCAGTCCTAACAAAACTTACCCTTTTTTCGGCAATCCATCAGGCAAGACACCCCTATCAGTTCCTGACCATGTTACGGGTCATGGAAAAAACCATAAGGAAATCCTTTTTTTTTAGAACCGATAAGGACCAGTTACCACACTCTTAAAAAGCAGAACAAACTTTTTTTACAAACCTGATCGGTTCAAACCGAACCAATCCGATGTTTACAAGTTCCACACAGAAACTAATAATAATAAACCTATCTAGTACTCACGGTACCACAGACAGAGACTTAACCGACAGGTTAGATGGAAGAAATTCGGTTGAACCGAGGGAAAAAACGACACTTTAACCGACTAAATTGAACCGAGCAAAGGAGAAATCTCCGAGCGACTGTTCAGTGAGGCGGAGTAAAGAATCTGGCGGTTTGGGTTCAAACAACAACAGACAGAGTCTCAACCGAGCTCGAGCTCAGCGTTCCATGCCTTGCATGGAAAGTTAACTCTTTCCTCTCCGGGGAAGTTCAAAGGTTGGATATCACTGCAATAGTCAGAATACAGCAAGACGTCATGTTGTTTGAAGCTGGGCTTCCTACCGGAGTTAGAAAATGTTGGGTTCAGGGAGTGGGAGGAAAGAGAAATAAAATGTTATGGGGAGTTATACACGTGTGAAGGGATTCGCCCCTTTGCAGAGCTCCAAGACAAGTTAGGGGTACCACGTGCCCATCTTTTTCGGTACTTACAGGTAAGGGTCTTTGAGAGGGGAATGCATAGAGATCAGGTAGAAGCATTGCCCCTGGCACAGGTGGTTTACAACACCAGGCTGGACAAAAGGGTCTGACACAAAAGGCAGCTAAACAGGACTGATTATTTTCTCCAGATTTATCAGGGAAGGTGAAGTCTCAATGGGAGAGGGACCTGGGAGTTACTATTACAGATGCTAATTGGGCAGCAGTCCTGTGCTCACATATGAGACTACTGATATGTAACCTACATAAGGAATCTCAGTTTAAATTTATACATAAGTCATATTGCCCTCCCAGTATGGCACACAGATTAAATCCAATGGTTTCCCCACTGTGTGGTAGATGTTGGAGGGCACTGAGTACATATATGCATTACTATTGGGACTGCCCTACTTTGAAACAGTTTTGGAATAAAGCATCCCAGGCTATTACTATGATAAGGGGGCCGGAGGGCTCCACTTCCGAATACACCAGTGTCCATGCTCCCGGGTATGGAAGACTTGAGGGAGGAGGGGTGGGAACCCTACCCAAGATGGGTCCGGGTCTTGCTAAATTTGACAAGGCAGTGTATCAAGAACACCTAGGTATCATGTATCACACCCACTACGACGCAATGGCAGATGCTGGCTATTTATACCCTAGCCATAGAGCATTTAACACATATTTCGAAGGGGAACGAAGACAGATTTCTGGATAGCTGGGGAAGGCTTCTGGAGTCTCTAACACCTGTTGCGGCCAGGATGCTTTGGAAGGGCTTGTGCTCAGATGGTTATTGTCCACTTGGGGACAAATGGCATTGCAAGATATGAGGAAAGGTTAGATCAGGTACAGGAAGAATTTAGGAGACTGGGGAAGGGCCTTAAACAGACAGCAACCTCCGTGTCCTTCTTGGAGGTGCTGCCTGTCTGAGGCAAGGAAGAGGTCAGGACATGTCGCATCACTGACCTCAACTCCTGGCTGAAGAAATGGTTAGGGAAAGAGGGTTTCAGCTACGTGGGGGACTGGGGCCCCACCTGGGTGGATGGGGGCCTGTATAAAGAAGATGGCCTGCATCCTTCCGGGAAAGGTACCACAGTCCTCACAAATAAGTTTAACAACTTCCTTGAGAAGCGCTTAAACTTGCCGGGGGTGGGGGTGGTGGTGGTGGTGGAGCAGAAGGGAGAGTTGTGCACCCACCCCTAATCAGATAAAATCAAACGAGAGCAGCAAAAACACACCAGATGACCCAAATAGTCACACAAGCAAGGAAAATAATAATTAATTCAGGACAAGGGAGGACAGCGGGTTAATCAGGAGAGGGCAAATGGGAATAGAGGGGAGGGATAAAAATACAAAATGGAGAGCCATGTGCACCAATACTCACAGCCTGAGCAACAAAATCTGTGACCTAGAGGCCACTATGGTGGAAGCAAACCTGGACATAGTGGCCATCACAGAAACGTGGTGCAATGACAACCAAAGCTGGGAGGTGGTCATTCTGGGATACAATCTATTTAGGAAGGATAGAGTATGCAAAAAGGTAGGAGGGGTGGTATTGTATGTTAGAGACACCATCAAGGCAACAGAGACACAGTGTAATCAGGGGAAAGCAGAAATATTATGGGTCACACTGGAGAAGAGAAAGGGAACAGCTATCCGTACATGGGTGGTCTACCGACCCCCATCTCAGGATGAATCTATGGATAAGGAAATGTTAGAATAGATTAATAAAATGTCAGATAAGGGGAGGTGTTGATAGTTGAGACTTCAACCTCCCAGATGTGGACTCAAGCCTGCAGACAGCTGCTACAGCTAAGAGCAGAAATTTCCTTGAAGGCCTCAAAGAGGCGTCCCTAAACCAGCTAGTCACAGACTCAACTATGGAAGGGGCAATACTTGACCTGGTGCTTTCAAACAGAGAAAATGTGGGAAAGGTCACAGTGGGAGAGCACCTGGGAAACAACGATTGCCAGACAGTATGGTTTGAGGTACTAGCTGAGCACGAAACAAACCCCACAAGGACAAAAACTCTAGACTTTAGAAGAGTGGACTATAAAAATTGGAGATTTCATGAGGGCAGCCCTAGGAGAAGTCACAGGTATGTCAACAGTGGGGGAGCAGTGGAAAACGATTAAGGAAGCCATAGAGGATGCAACAAAACTCTTTGTCAAACAGCTAACCAAAGGAAAGAGAAGAAGGAGGCCACTTTGGTTCTCTGGGTAAGTGACTAAAAAGGTTAGGGATAAGAGGGTGGCCTTCAGGACTTACAAGCAGTCTCAGGCAGTAGAAGACAGGGAGAGCTGCCAAGTAAACAGAGAGTGGCAGGGAAGGCAGTTAAGTTGGCGAAGCACAAACTGAAGAAAAGTTGGCAGATTCAACAAAAAGCAACAACAAAACATTCTTTAGGTACATAAGTGATAAGAAAAAATCTGGGAAGGGGGTATTGTCAGGCTGAAAAGTAGGGAAGGAGGGTGCGTGGAGGATGATGTACTCAAGGCAAAGAAGTACTGAACGATTATTTCTGTTCAGTATTCACTAAGGAGGCGGAAGGGAACAGCCCATCTTTAAAGGTGAGGGACACAAAGGGTAGGGAGGGAGGTGGACACTAGTCCATTCTCAGAGGAAAGGATCCTCAGGGAACTAACAGAAATAAAAATAGATAAGGCAATGGGTCCAGGTGGAGTGCACCCAAGGGTGCTGAGGGAGGTGTTGGCGGCACCACTGGCTTCAGTCTGTCATTGGAGATAGGGGAGGCACCAGAGGACTGGAGGAGGGCTAATGTGGCCCCACTACATAAAAGTGGTAGCAAGGAGGAGGCACGAAACTGCAGGCCAGTAAGCCTAACCTCGGTGGCATGTAAAGTAATGGAAAAACTGCTGAAGGAAAGGATAGTGGACCATCTGGCAGCGAGCGGTCTCCAAGACCCAAGACAACACGGTTTCACTGAGGGCAAGTCATGACAAATGAATCTTATAGAATTCTTCAACTGGGTAACCAGGCAGGTGGACCAGGGTAGGGCAGTGGATGTGGCATATAGGGATTTTAGCAAGGCTTTCGATATGGTACTATACAGAAGGCTGCTAAATAAACTAGGGAGCCTGGAGGTAGGGTGCAAGATACTGAAATGGGTGGGGAACTGGCTAGGCAACAGAACTCAGGGGGTGGTGGTAAATGGCTCATGTTCTGCAGAGGGAAAAATGACCAGCGGAGTACCACAGGGATCAATGTTGGGCCCAGTGCTCTTCAATGTCTTCATCAGTGACATTGCTGAGGGGCTGGAAGGGAAGGTTTGCCCATTTGCAGATGACACAAAAATGTGCAACAGGGTAGACACTCCGGACGGGGTGGATAAAATGCAAAGGGACCCAAAAAGCCTGGATGACTGGTCTATGGAGTGGCAGCTGGGGTTCAATCCTAAAAAATGTAATATTATGCACGTGGGTAACAATAACCCTGGGGCAGCTGACAGCTGACAAGATGGAAGCTGTCCAGAGGAGGGCAACTAAAATGGTGCAGGGTCTGCACCGGAAGACATATGAAGAGAGACTAAAGGAGCTTAATATGTATAGCCTCGAGGAAAGGAGGAAGAAGGGGGACATGATAGAAACGTTCAAGTACCTCAAGGGAATCAACAAAGTCCAAGAGTGTAGCATCTTTCCAAAAAAGAGGTGTGCAAGATCAAGGGGGCACAATTTGAAGATGGGGGGGCGGCTCAGAGATAATGTAAGGAAATACAGATTACTCACCTGTAACAGGAGTTCTAGGAATGGTATATGTTGTTCATCCACACTGTCTGGCAGGTATCCTTGCCGCTTTAATTTTTGGCGGAAGGTCTTCAAGCTGGCTCCTCCCACCCACCCGGGTGGTAAAACTCTCGGCTCCGCCACATGATGCCAGATCTGGCCCGCTGGAAGCTCAGGTTGTGCGTCGAAGCTGGGGAGGTTGGTGGGTCGAGTGGATGAACAACATATACCATTCCTAGAACTCCTGTTACAGGTGAGTAACCTGTATTTCTAGGGACATGGATATGTTGTTCATCCACACTGCCTGGCAGACTCCTAGCAGTTCTCCGGGAGGAGGGAGGCAAGGCGGACACCCCCAATACTTACTTGGGAAAGAGAGATTGGAGAACTGAGGCCCCAAAACCAGCATCCCGGCATGACTCGAGGTCGATGTGGTAGTGGGTAATAAAGGCATGTGCCGACTTTCAGGTAGCAGCCCTGCAGATATCCTGGATAGGGACATCCCTGGAAGCAGCTACCGATGCAGCGGTATGGCGGGTAGAATGAGCTCTTATCCCTCTGGGAGGCTCTATGCCCGCCAACCTGTAGCACAGCTCTATGCAGGAGGTGATCCATCTGCCTATCGTCCGCTTTGCTGCAGGTCTGCCAGGTGCGGCTTCAGCGTAGGTGACAAACAGCTGGCGAACCTCTCCTCAAACTTCAGCCATCCGCTCCTTATAATAAGCGAGTGCTCATCTAGGGTCCAAAGTATGGAGCCTATACTCAGCCTCCGAGGTGTGACTGGGGTAGAACACCAGCAGAGTCAACACCTGGTTAAGGTGAAACTCTGACACCACCATCGGAAGGAATTTCAGGTGGGGGCGCAGGACAACCTTGTCCCTGTGGAAGACCAGGTAGGGAGGCTCGATGGAAAGCGCCTGGAGCTCTCCCATCCTTCTGGCTGACGTGATAGCCACCAAGAAGGCGGTCTTCCACGACAGGTGTGAAAGATCACACCTGTGCATTGGTTCGAATGGCTTGCCCATGAGCTTGGCCAATACCAGCAGTAGATCCCACGGAGGTGGAGGTTCTCGCACCGGAGGGGAAATGTGGTCAAGGCCTTTGAAAAAGCGCCCGACCACCTTTTCCTGTGCCACCGACTGCTTGCGGCCGCGCCCGGTAAGCAGAGATGGCTGCCAGGTGCACCTTAAGGGTCGTCGACCGAAGCCCTTGCTGAGAAAGGGACCACAGGTAGTCCAGAATGCTTGCCAAGGGCAGTCTGAAGGGTCCAAGCTCTTCCCGCACCAAATGGAAACCCTTCCATTTGAAGGCATAGTATTCCTGGTCGACTTACGGGACGCCTCAACAACGTTGAGGACCTCATCAGAAAGACCCAAGGCCTGGAACTCTAGCCACTCAGGAACCAGGCCGTCAGGTGCAGGGATTGATGGTCCGGATGGAATACCTTTCCCTGATTGACTGAGATCAGGTCCGGGTGGGCTGGAAGCCGCCTCAGGAGCCTGGAGCTGAGGCTGAGGAGATCTGGATATCAGAACTGGCGGGCCCAGTCTGGGGCTACCAGAATCACCTGCGCCTTGTCCCTCCTCACCTTGAGAAGCACCTTGTGGATCAAGGGAAATGGGGGAAGGCGTAGAAGAGGACCGGGGTCCACGGCCTCGAGAAGGCATCCCCCTGCAGTGAGCCCTGCTGAGGGGGGCAGGCATGGAACAGACTCAGCTTCGCATTCTCCCTGGAGGCAAACAGGTCCACCTGAGGGGTGCCCCAGTAGGAGAAGAGTTCTTGTACTACCTCCGTCAGGAGAGACCACTCGTGGGACGCAGCCCCTATCCGGCTTAGGGCATCGGCCAGGGTGTTGGAGGCTCCAGCCACGTGAATGGGTAGGAGATCTGCCTCCAGGCTGCACACTAGCGACCAAATGCGGAGAGCTTCCTTGCATAACAGCAAGGATCGCGTCCTGCCCTGGCGGTTCAGATAGCACATGGTTATGGTGTTGTCCATCTGGACCTGAACCACTTGACCCCGTAGAAACAGAGCGAAGGCGGTGAGAGCTAGATGGACTGCTCAGAGCTCCAGCAGGTTGATGTGGCATCGGGACTCCCGAGGGGACCAGAGGCCATGCGCTCGTTGTTCCCCCAGATGGGCACCCCAACCCATCAGAGATGCGTCGGTCGAGAGAGAGACCGTCGGCTCAGGGCGGACGAACGGGATACCCTCCTGCAGATGTGCTGGAACGATCCACCATTGGAGAACATTCCACATCTCCTGGGTCACTGACACGGGCCGGTCCAACGGATCGCAGCGTTGTGACCATTGGCTGGCCAGTCCCCATTGAAGGGGACGCATGTACCAACGGGCCCAACCGACTACACTGGTGCAGGCCGCCATGAGGTCCAGGAGGTGCAGGAAGTCCCAGGCAGGGCGCAATTGCCCAACCAGAAATGATTGGGCAAAGGAGGAAAGAACCTCGGCCCTGTCCGCCGGGAGCCGTGCTCTGGCTCGCAGAGAGTCGAGCTCTGCCCCGATGAACAGAATCACCTGCTTTGGCATGAGTTCCGACTTGGCCTCATTGATGAGGAGGCCAACCTGAGAGCAAACCTGGAGGGCCAGATCTCTGGACCCCTCCACCTCCGGTCTGGAGGGGGCTGCTATCAGCCAATCGTTCAGGTAAGGGTACACCCGGACCCCTCAGTGCTGCAGGAATGCTGTCACCACTACCATGCATTTGGTGAAGACCCTGAGAGCTAGGGAGAGGCCAAGGACATGGCCCGAACTCAGATAGGGATCCCTCCGCTTCTGAAGCAGAGGAACCTCTGATGGGACGGACAGATTGGGACGTGAAAGAACGCGTCCTGGAAGTCCAGGGAGCAGAACCACATGCCTTGTTCCAAGGATGGGATTATCTGAGCCAGAGTGACCATCCTGGAGGTCCGAGACCTTAGGAACTTGTTCAGGTCGTGCAGGTCGAGAATGGGGCGCCAGCCCCCCCATCCGTTTTGGGACCAGGAAGTACCTGGACACAAACCTCGGGTCTGGAGGAGGATCCGCCACCTTCTTGATTACCTCTTTTTCGAGGAGCAGGGCAATATCGGCCGACAGCGAGGCTGCGGACCCCGTGGCCCCCCGAGGGACGACGGCTCGAAAAGGCGGAACCTGCTCGAACTTCAGAGGCAGGCCTTTTCCTACCACCTCCAACACCCAGCGGTCCGTGGTGATAGCGGACCAGGCGGAAAGGAAGTGGTGGAGCCGTCCCCCCACGGGGGGAACCCAGGGGAGTGATGAGGTTGGGGGCGGCACCCCTCAACCCGTCACTGGGCAGGCTTGGAGGAAGAACCAGCCGAGGGACCTCCCAGGCCTTTACCTCCTTGCTTCCTGTTGGAGGAAGCCGTCGGCTTGGGCTTGTGTCGCCAAGCGCGAGCCTGCTGGCCCTGTTGCTGGTGCTGCTGGGCCGGTCAAGGAGCAGGGACCGAGGGACGAAAGGACTTCTGCTGCTGACGGCGGCCTTTGTCCCTCTGGGCGGAGGTGACCGAGTCCAGAGTGGCATTGGACTTCTCGATCCGCTGGACGTGTCCCTCCACTCCAGGGCCAAAGAGGTCAGTCCCCAAGAAGGGGATGACCGCCAACTTGTGCTGGGTATCCGCCGTGAAGGTGGAAATCCTCAGCCACGCCCTGCATCGCATGGCCACTGCGGCCGCTACTGACCTGGCACAGGAATCGCCTATGTCCAGAGCAGTCTGGAGCTGCTGCTTCGCCACCGCCCTACCCT
Source organism: Neoceratodus forsteri (assembly GCA_016271365.2). NCBI lineage: Eukaryota > Metazoa > Chordata > Ceratodontiformes > Ceratodontidae > Neoceratodus > Neoceratodus forsteri. The sequence continues at coordinate 522,639,009 of CM028136.1, read as the reverse complement.
GGTCCCACACCTGGCGGACTGTGGTCTGCAGGTCAGGCGGGAGATGAGGAACAACCTCATCCAGGGAGCCCATGAGGGCGTGGGAGAAGTGTGCCATCAACACGGCCGAGCTGGCCTGTCGGAGGCCGAGGGAGGATGCAGCATGCACCTTGCGCCTGGCAAAGTCCAGCTTTTTGGACTCCTTGTCGGGGGCTTGTCCACATCCCGAGGGTTACCGGAACGCCGGAAACGCTGTCGGTAACTAGCCCCTCAGCAGAGGGGTGTTCCGAGAAACTGGGCAAAGAGCCGGTAGGGACCGCATACTTCCTGGCCATCCTGGCCGAGGGCGCAGAACAGGAAGCAGGCCGCTGCCAAAGCTCCAAGGCTGGGCCGACAATGGCCTCAGCCACAGGAAAGGCCTCCGTGGGTGAATCCCCTCAGTCCAGAATCTCCGTCAGGGGATATTTGACCCATTTGGACACGGGCTCGAGCTGCATCCCAGTGGACTCCAAGATGAGTCGAAGCAGACCCAAGAAGGACAATGGGCTATCATCCACTGACTGGCCCCCAGAGGACTCCAGATCGCACTGCCTGGAGAACAGGGAGGAATCATCATCGGATTCCGAAGAGTTTGCGAAAAGCTGCCTCGGCCCTGAGCCACCCTCCACCTGCCGAGGACGGTCGGGAGTGAGGGTGACCGACAACCTGTGGGGCAGGCCATGACCCGACTGAGAATTCTTGGTCAGTGCCCCCGACTTTGGTTGTGGAGGCGGAGGTTCCACCACAATTGGTGGACCAGCTGGTTTCGGCTTAGCAACCGGCCCTGGGGCGGGCAACTCGACTGGAACGAGTGGTTGCTTCGGCCATTCCGGCGACAGCCACTGGATGGCCAGGGTCGGCTTAGGCCCGGATAACAGCAACTGCTGCCACATAAGATCCTCGTAGCACCGGCGCAACTTGCGCCGTAGCCTCTCCTCACCCGAGGAGGAGGACGAGGCAGAACGGCGTCGCCGCCTGCTTCTGCATGAGACCGAGACACGTGATGTCGACGGAACGGGCTGGATTGAGAAGAGGTCCGAGATCGACCCCGGGGACCGAGGGTGGGTCTGGGAAGGGCGGGAAACCCGCCTTCCTCGCTCGAACTTTAACCCGACTGCGTCGAAGGAGCAGGCAGATCCTCGGTAACCACCGGGGAACCGTGAAGTAGGGTTGTCGGTCCCAGTCGACAGCCCGCCTAACGAATCGAAAAATCTCGACTTGCGTCAATGATCTCGGCAGGCTGGCCTGACGGGGCTACCTAAACCAGCTGCCCTCAGCCGCAACCTCCTCGACCGGGTCGATGGTCGGCAGCCCAGGGAGGGGGACCTCTCCCGCTCCCACGAACGCCGACGATGGGACTTACCTTTCGATTCCCTTTTCTTGGACTGAGAAGAATGTCCCGAGGGCCCCTCTCCTTTCGTGGAAAGGGACTGACAAAGCTCCATGAACTAAGCTGTATATGAGGAACTCAGAGAGAGCGGGATAAATGCCGCGGCCTAGGAGGAAGAAGATGCGGCCTGAGCCGCCTCCTCCTCCTCCTCGAGGGCGATCATCTGCTCGAGCTGCTCAACCGAGCCAGCCACCCCGGAAACCGCCCAACGAGCCTCTTTGGATTTAACCGGCGGAAAACGTTTCCCGGGGCGCCCGAGCTTCAAACGGGCAGCGCGATCGTCCAGAACATTGGCTGAGAAGAACGGCACGACTCGCAAAGCCTGCAGGTCGGGTCTAGGCCTACAGTAGACGACATGAGTGCGGATCTGTCCTGACATTTTCGCCCGCAAGGGCACCTCAAAGCCAGGAACAGATTTGTCCATCGCAGCCGCGAGGGAAGAAGAAGACCAAGTTTAGAAAACTTCAAAAATCAATTTTGACTAACCGAAGAATTAGGATCCAATCTAAACGCGAGCGCGAAGAGGAACCTGAGCTCAAGGTAAGGAAGATCTGATGTCATGGGGCGGAGCTGAGAGTTTTGCCACCCGGGTGGGTGGGAGGAGCCAGCTTGAAGACCTTCCGGCAAGAATTAAAGTGGCAAGGATACCTGCCAGACAGTATGGATGAACAACATATCCATGTCCCTAGAATTATTTTTTCACAGAGAGGGTTGTGGATGCATGGAGTCAAAACAGTAATTGAATTCAAGCATGCATGAGACAGCCATAAGGCAATTCTAGTGGGTGGGGGTAGAAAGAAGTAGGCTGCTGGTTAACTAGGATCTGCAGCTTATCCATTAGGTAGGGAAATGGGCAGACTGGTTGGGCCAAGTGGTCCTTATCTGCTGTCAAATTCTATGTTTCTATGCAGTGTACAACCTAGACGGGAGAGCACATTTCATGTTCCAGACAGGAGCAGGATCTGGGTGTCATTATTTCAGATGACCTGAAGAAGGCCAAACTTTGTGACAAGGCAGTAGCAAGAGCCAGCGGGATGCTGGATTGCATAGGTAGGGGTATAACTAGCAGAAGGAGGAAGGTTATACTCCCACTGAATAGATCATTGGTGAGGCCTCACCTTGAGTATTGCATCCAGTTCTAGAGACCCCATCTCCTGGGGGACATAAACAGAGTGGAGGTTACACAGAGGAGGGCAACCATGATGGTGGGAATTCTACACAATAAACCCTATAGAGACAGGCTGAGGGAGCCAAACATGTACAGTACTTATTGGAGGTGGGGGAGAGAGAGAGGGACATGATTGAAACATGTAAATACCTCACGGAAGAAACAAAGTACAAGTGGATTACATTTTCCAAAGAAAAAGTGCTCAAGAACTAGAGGCCACAACATGAAACCTTGGGTGGGGGAGTACTTTTACACGGAGAGGGTGATGGATAGATGGAACAGTCTGCCCGCTGAGGAGGTGGGGGCAGAAATGGTTACTGACTTCAAGAAGGCATAGGACAGGCACATAGGAAGCCTGAGGACACTAAGGGAGTAACCATTAGGCTAATCTGGGATTCACTAGATACAAAACAGGGCAGATGCGGTGGGCCTGTGGTCCTTGTCTGCTGTCAACTTCTATGTTTCTATGTGTGTGACAGGGCACTTCCAGGGTATAACCACATTGATGGTGGTCAGGCTTCCTATTGCTGGCACAGGGTACCCATGTGGCATTTTCTGACTGTGTTTCTATTTCCTATGTATTTGTAATTCCATGTCGGTGGAGTGGAAGGTTTGTTTTCCTGTTTCATACAGTTGTAATCACAGCCTGCAGAAACCTGTTGTCTTGTTCTGTTTTATGTCATTTTGAAATTTTATAAATATATTATACAAAAAAAAGCATTTTTTTTAAAGCGACTGGACACATCACAATTATACAGAGTTTTGTCACAAACTGCTGATGGTGCTGCAAGTGCATTTCCCATCTTAAACAGAGATGCTGGAAATCAAATCAGCCTCTAAATGCAAGATGCTTAACTGGTTAGCTGTCTAACTCTCTTCAGTCCCATGCTGGCTCTTTAAGGATATACAATATACTCTGGTAGTTTATCACAAAGTACTAGTTACCCAGGTAAGGCAGGTGTTGAGGTTTTTGATCTATACACAAATTGCTTTAGATCCACAGTTTGAGTTTCATTTTCCATTTGCATCTATTAAAAATCAGAAAAGGGGGCAGTCAGGAATATTTTTTAAACAATAAAATGTTGAACAGCATATTTGTGGCAACATCAAAATTACCTTTAGTCGTTTAACCAGTGGGGCTGATGAGGCCACATTTCTATTCTTGAGATCGCACAAGTATGAAGAAATATTCGAGTCCTTCTGGACAACTGAATATGGTACAGTTGTTACTCCAACTTTACCTAATAAAGGAAAACTGCTGTAGTTTTCAGCTGAATTAATTTTTTGGTTACATTATTCATACACTGAAAATGCTCACAGAAATAAAAATGACGTACCCACTGTAATCTTGATCTTCCCAAGTATCTTCACCATTCATTACGCTTGTGTCTAGGCTGGAGGACTGGACTCTGCTCAGCAGCTTGTCTCTTTAAGAAATGTTTAGTGCTGGGGAAGCTGACATCGGAGACAGCACCCCACCACGAGGCCTACGTATCATGTGGCGCTTGTGGAGTGGCCAGTAACCGACTCTGACTCCTCCCAGATCTTCAGCTCTGTCCACCAGGAGAGGAAGATAGAAACAGGGAGAGGAGTGAGGGCAAGGGAGCCCAGAGGGTAGGGAGGGTGGGAGAAAATAAAGATAAAAGGCCAACTTAATAGGAGATATAGATGAGTAGAGGGACTAGGAAGGGCAGGGATGGCCAGCACACTGGGCAGCCCTAGATAGAAGAGAAAAGAATAGGAAAAAGAAGAAGAGAGAGAGTGAGCTAATCCTCCTCCCATTATTTCCCTTTAAAACTTGAGGAAGGGAGCCCTAGAGAGGGCGCAAGGACAGGGTGCTCAGTATTTAACCAGACCTGAGGTCCGACAAGACATTAGAAAGAAAAAAGAACCCTAGATTTAGCCCAGCCAGGCTATGAGTGGGAGAAGCAGGGTGCCTCCACACTTGCAGACAAAAGAAACTCAGGCACACACCAGCACATTGAATGTCAACACCGTATAGACCTTAAAAAAATGTATTTACATGATAAAACAAATAAAAGCACCTGCCTGACACATTTTGGATCCCAAAGGGTCCAGGACGGATCCGAAACGCAATAAGCGGGCCCTTTTAATTGTTTTATTATATAAATACATTTTTTAAGGTCTATACAATATCGGCATTCAATGTGGTGGTGTGTGCCCGAGTTTCTTTTGTCTGCAGGTCTATGATATACTTGTGAACACCACAGCCTTGTACGCACTCTTTTGTCTACATTTGCCTTCCACTTCCACCCTTTCTTTATCATCTAATATTCTGTTCTTTGGGGGGGGGGTTGGATCAAAGGTTGGGCATGAGAAGGTAAGAATTGTGAGGGGGAGAGTTAGCTAGGAGAGGACAGTTTAAGAGATCACAGCCTAGGTGATCTCTTTACAGAAAGGAGCAACAGGACCAACCCTAGAATGAACCCTCTCTCGTTTTTATTTTTTTAATATAACCCTAAGGAGGAGAACAAAAACAGAGGAGGTTCAGAGAAGGAGAAGAAAACACAGGAGGACCTGTGTCATCGCTATCCACCTGCAGGCTGTACTGAAAGAACCTTCCAAGAGGTACTCAGTCGACCCCCCTCCTGACTGCCCCACCAACCCCTCACTGAGACCCCTTGTTTCATATAGAGCCAGGGAAGGGCTCAGTGGAGGAGCACAGAGACCCTCTTTTGGCATCCCGAGTGTGATGCCAACCACTGAAGGTTTTGGGGGGTCTCTCCCCAACCTCACAGCGCTGATAAATAGGGTACGGTAATCCACTGAGAAATACGGATTGCTTTTGTCCATCGCATGGCCAGGACCCAAACAAGAAAAACAGTGGTCACGGGTATTTGTCACGGTCATGCAGTTGTCACAGGGGCACCGATGCTCGGGGGCAACTCCTGCTTTTCTAGAACATTTTTTATGCTCTGAACCTGACATTGCGAAATGGAAAGAAAAACAAAAAGGGGGAAAAGTGCTTGGCACCGAGAAAAAAATGACAAAAATAAGAAAAAACGGTGCCATAAACGGAACCGGACTTATGGCGTCGAGAACTACGTCGAACTGTTGAATGGAGTCAAGTAGACTGAACGGAGCCAAGCTGATGCAGCAGATCCTGATATTTCCCTCGCTGAGATCCTTACTCAATGGTGGGAAAAACGGAACTGAGGAGCTGGGAGGAATTGGTGTCGGTTACTGGAAGTCCATGAGCACCACATAATACGCTGGCCTCATGGGTGGTGCCGTCTCCGACACTGGCTCCCCCAGCACTGAAAATTTCTTAAAGAAACAAGCTCCCGAGCAGAGTCCAGTCCTCCAGCCTAGACCCAAGCGTGATGAATGGTGAAGATTGACTTGGGGAAGATCATACATTCCTAACTCACTTAGAACTCCCTTTATTTGCTTCATTATCATTTCTTTTTTTCATATACTGGAAAGCAAGATAAGCTGGATAGAGCCTGTTTTCACAAGCAAACAGTTGTATAGAGTAAATACAAAATACCAACAAAGAATCACAGGTACATTATCATGTAATGGAAAGTTACTTGCCAGTAATTTTAGATCTTTGAGAAAATCTCCTCCGCCGAGCTACACTCTCTGGACTGGTGCCAGGACCTTGTGGGAACATTAGAACGTTGGGTCTCTCGTGCAATAGGCCAGAGGCTGACATGTGACCTTGTGCGCACGGATGCTGTATTTATGGCATGTGTATGTACATCTCTTCAATTCTGGATAGAGGACAGAGGACTCCACTTCTTAATAAAAAATAAAAAAAAAACATTTTGGAAATTTCTTTTACAACTACCAGGATTCTTTCTTTGTAGTCACAATTGTACAGTATTGTGAAAACAAAGTACTACCTGGATGGAGTCCAAGTATCTGCATCAGAGGAGGAGGAGAAGGACCTGGGAGTGATGATCACTAGTGACCTGAAGTTCTCCATGAAATGCAAGAAAGCAGCAGCAAAGGCAAACAAGATGCTGGGATGCATATCTAGGGGGATCAGTAGTAGGAGAGAGGAGGTTATACTGCCCTTGTACAGGTCACTGGTAAGGCCGCATCTACAGTATGGAGTTCAGTACTGGTGCCCAACACCTCAAAAAGGACATTAACCTGCTGGAGAAGGTCCAGGGGAGGGCTACAAAGATGACAGCCGGTCAGCAGGATAAGGTTTATGAGGAGAGGCTGAGGGGGGCACTAAACATGTACTCCCTGGAAGACAGAAGAGAGAGAGGGGACATGATTGGGGCCTCCAAGTAGTTGAAAGGGATAAATAAAGTTGATAAGGAGAGTCTATTTAAGCTCGGTGGCAACCATAACAAGAGGGGGCACAGTCTTAAGCTGGAGGGTTGGAGGTTTGGAGGGAGGTCAGGAAGCACGTCTTCACAGACAGGGTGGTGGGCACTTGAAATGTGCTGCCAGAAGAGGTAATCTTGTTGAAGACAGCGGGCAGCTGTAAGAGAGGCTGGAACAGGCATAGGGGGAGGGTAAGTGTCATGGGTAGGGAGGATGGGAGGAGTCAGGAGGGAGGGCAGGGACATTAGCTCAAGCTATGGACCCTGCAATATGAGCAGACTTGATAGACCAAATGGCCTTCTTCTGCTTGCTTTTTTCGTATGTATGTATGTACTCTAAGTATGTGCTATGTCCTCAGACAGCCTACAGGCTAGAGGTACATTTCCTTGCTTTCTTCAAGCACTCTCACTCCTCCATGATCCAGATATTTTTTTTTTAAACAATATCTTTTATTATTTTCACAACGAAAATTACAAACAGAAGTAGAAAGTACAGCAGACAATATTAAAACAGTCAAATATGTTGGTATTGTCTGAGATAAAAATGATAAAAGTAATGTCTCAAAGCCCATTCGTACAGCGAAACCCCTACAGCGGTGGCAATGTTGGCGCTGCAACCCTGATCGACAGTCATTCCATCGACTGGGATTTTGCAGCACCAGCCGTCTTACTGCTCTAGGGGTTTTCCGCTGTTTCCCCCCTACACCTCCAACCTGGAGATGATTATATAAATGTAACCCCTCACCCCTGTCTTTTTGCCAAAATGACAGGTGGCATGCTGTTGAAGCTGACAGCAGTACCTGGTGGGGACTGGGTTCGGGGAGGATGAGGTTACTCGGCACAGGGGGACCTAGGTTTGGCTACTCTGCACAGGGGCACCCAAGTAAATCCGAACACAGGAAGCAATAACTGTAATGTCCAGAACCAGGAATGGGATTCTTCGGTGTGGCTTTTATTCACATACTAGCTGAACAAACAAAGCATAGACAGACCCCCATGGGGCTACATCTCCTGGTAATGCAGATTAGAGACTACAGAACACTTTATCACCATTTCCAGCCCTCAGGCTCTGAACACACCAGGCACACAGCCTGGACTTGCACGCAGCTTTGGGTACACAGCCCGACTTGTACACACTTGGGTTTTTCCCACTGGCCCGGCTCCCCTGCCGGCCATTTGATCCATGGTCCATTTGAGGAATGAACCAATTATCCCATTCGCATGGTCCATTGGAAGAATGAACAAATTATCCTGTCGTGGCTCCCCACACCACACTAGAGTCTGCGACTCCTAGAGAGAATTTTCCTTACAATCCCACGTCTGGGTACTTCCCCCATCACTGGCCAAGTGCCTGAGGCAAAGTAGAAACCACAGAAGAAATCCGTAGAGGTGGACCTGATCACTAAAGATGGGGGGCCACCCACCTCCAGCCCCACAGCCCATACCCGCCATTTCTCTGGAAAACTGAGCACCTTTGCTGAACTTCTAAATGTAGATTAAGGGTAGACGTCTGTCACATCTCCTCTACATATTATTTGCATCTCACAAAACTCTGGGATTTGACACTACTTTTACCTGCCTGGCCCATTTCTCTAGGCTTCCCAATATGTAGTTCAATCCCTAGATTTTCACACAAGTCCCAGGGTGAAGAAAACATATGCCATTTTAGCCAGAGCAGACACTCACCCTTAAGTTGCAGGTGCCCCACAGGCGACTCACAAATTTTCCATCTTCCAAAATAAACCCTGGACTAAACAGGCAGCTTTTCCTCCACTAACAGAATTAAGGGGATTGCCCCAGGAATCTGCTGGGAATCTTTACATCCCCCCCCCGGAGGGAGGGAGCACTGAGACCCGAAAACAGCGGTCTCCACCACTTGAGTACAAACTTCACTCCTTCAAGCCAAACTGCAGACTCTCCTTTGAAAACTCCCAACGTTCTATCTAACTCCCTTTGCTGCAGATTCCAATGTGGCTTATGCAGCTGCTTAAGTTCTATTGGTGATGTCATCCCTCAGTCTCAGCTGAGACTGAGAACAGAGTGAGACAGTGTGAAACCCATCTAACTGCAGTTTCACAAGCTGCCTTCCCTGCCTACCACTAGGTCTTACTGGGATTCTAGTAACCCCGGGTAACAAGGGGGTTACATAAATTTTCGAGGGGTGTGGGGCAAAGCCCCCTGCAAACAGCCGGGATGTGCCTCAGTGTGTTGCTGCAATAGCAGTCAGTATTGCTGGGTTGCGTTGTTGCCAGTCGGCAAATCCTTGTCACTGTAAAGTCGGTCAACATCCTTGATGTCGAACCGGCATGGTGGAACCCACCATTTGTTCTAGATAGAGTGGGGCAGACAAATGAGCTTGTGGAGAATGACATTAAAAAGAGATTACAAAAGTTTAACTCAAATAAGGCACTAGGACTAAATGGTGTGCACCCTAGAGTTATCAAGAAATTGGCCGAGGAATAGCAGGACCAGTTACCAAGCTTTTTCAAACATCATTGAATAATGGTTGTGTGGTGGATAGTGGAGGAGAGCAACTGTTATTCCTGTTTACAAGAAAGGAGGTAGGAAGGAAAGGAAAAATTAGTGTCTGGTAAGTCTAACATCGGTGTTGGGGAAGGTGCTGGAAAATGTAATTAAGGATGAAATAGAGAAGTTTAATATGGAAACTAACATAGCTGATACTACCCAACATGGATTTACCAAAGGGAGATCATCATCAGACAAATTCATTAGAGTTTTTTGATAAGGTCAGGTAGGCCCTGGACAAAGGGTATCCGGTGGATGTAATATTTTTGGATTACAGTAAGGCCTTCCAGACAGTGCCACATTATGAATTAGTCAAGATTCTAACGGACTCCAGGATTAACATCAATATAGTGGCTTGGATCAAATCCTGGCTAGCCAATAGATAGCAACAGGTTTATATCCACAGTGTTTCATCTGAATGGGCTAGAATTACCAGCGGGGTGCCACAGGGATCTGTCTTGGGACCCTGTTAGTTTAGTCTATATGTGGCATCAATGAAGTGCAAAAAGGGAGTATGGCTCTCCAGATTTGCAGATAATACCATAATCGGCTCTGTGGTACAAAACTCCGTGGAGGTAGAAAATCTGCAGAATGAGTCATTTAGATTAGAACAATGGGCCATAATATATAAGCTAAAGTTTGATGCGGCTAAATGCTTTGTAATGCACTTGGGCAGATCAAATCAATTAAGGCCCAGCACTTACTGAATGGACAGTTTCTGAAAGAACATCTGAGGAACAGGACTTGGGAGTGATAGTAACAAATGCCTTGAAATTTAAAAGGCACTGTCATTGGAGTGCTAAAAGGGCAGATGGAAATTTGAGCTGCATTAGAAGACGTATTGATAGCAGGGATACGGGGTGGTAATCCCTCTATATGTCTCCCTTGTGAGACCCCACTTGGAATACTGCATCCAGTTGTGGTTGCCTAGCACAGAAGCAGAGATTACAGTCTTAGAGGGGGTTCAATGCAGAGCTACCAAGATGGTAACAGATTTTAAAAACCTAAGTTATAAGGACAGGCTAGAGTCCTTGGGATTGTATTCTTTAGAATACAGAAGGTTACGAGGAGGCCTGTGCCTACTCTATGGATCCCTTATGAATGATGATGTTTGGGATTGTTTGGAATTTGAATTCAAAGACCAGAGTCATAACACTAGAGCCCACATTTTACAACTTAAGGGTGAAACAAGTTCAGCCAAGTGAAGCGCTTCCTGGTTCAATCAGAGGGTGATTGCAGTGTGAAATGACCTTCCATTGGAGGTGGTGGGTAGTAGAAATATGTCTGAGTTCAAAGTTAAATTAGATAACTACTGTTTGAAACATGACAAAACAGGATATTCCCTTGTGTAAAGGGCGAGCTTCAAATGAGTCTTTGGCCTTATCTAGCTCGTAAATGACCTATGAGACCGAAGAGATATCAGATATGATGATAATGTTAAGGGCCCACACACAGACCAACAAAATAATTATGACTTTAACCGTCAACGCCAAATATTTAAAAGCAGTAAAATTAATATATGGAAGACCAAGAGCGATCCTAGGAAATTAAAAACCTGAGGGCATACATAAATCAATATGAAGACAGTGCATTAGGTACAATTATATTCTGAGCTCCGGATAACAATGTATAATATAAAGTACTGTATACAAGAGAGAGGAATTAGGGGGAAAAGAAGTTATAGAATAAGAGATGAAACAGATACATCTGAGAAAGTGTAAGGGCTCACCCCCTATGGCACAACATCTGAGTAATGGGCCATTTTATATAACACCCATTTCCTCCAACAAATCTCAAAAGAAGAGAGTCTATCCTGGGAGCTATATGTCATGCGCTCCATATTATAAATATCAATCATGATGGATCTCTGTCTCTAGCCTGCCAGTGTTGGAAGTTTGGAGGGGGGTGCCAAAGCCTTGTGATTACTTTTTTCACAGCTACTGTATGGTCGAGATGAGTATCAGTCAGAGACTCATGCTATCAAGCCTAGGATTATCTGGTGGGATAGCTAATAAAAGTAGGGTGGGAGTAATTGCACCAGGGCAGTCAAATGTAGCTTCAATGTCTCCCAAGACATCTTGCCAAAATGGTTGTATAGATGGACAATTCGAAAAAAATATGGGTTGTAGTTGAGGAGAGCTGGCCTCATCCTTTCCCAGCATGCTGCCAGGGCCTCTTCTATGAATCTGGCAATAATGTCTAGTGAGCGTAAAAATCAGGAGCAACATTTCCAGGAGAACTCTCTCCAGTAAGTTAAGGAAGTGAGGTGGTTCACACGAGTAACTTATTTGGTCCAAATATATACTGTATGTGTGGTATGTTCTGCATTTCACCATTCTAAAATGGACAGGGTTGAGTCCATGGGGGTCTCCTGGAGCATTCTGTAGGCATGCCCAATTATGTAATCCCAGGTGTTGCCCTAAAAATAAGATATTAAAAGTTGTGGGAGTGTAGGGAGCTTAACCGGGAGGCTGCGATAGGCTGCAGTCTTATCTATTATATAGGATCTCAGCTGTAAATAGCTGTAGTTATCCGTTGTGATAAGCTGACTGCAAAGAAACAAAAGACTTAATTCCCTGAGAATTTAGTAACTGAAAGAACAAACACAGCCCCAGTCTAGCCCAGCTCCACAGAGGCCGGTCTAATAAGTTCGGTGATCCAGATCTTTTGTTCCACTGAAAAAGTGAGAGCACTCTTTTTGTAGCTCCTGCCTTTTAAGATTTCGCTTGATTCTTTGTCAGTCTAGTCATATTATTTATTACTGTACTTGATTAGAGCTTCCTGATCCCTGTTGTGGGACATCCGCTGAGTTCCATAATTTTTTTCTGGGTCTTCTTTAGCTTGAACTACAGCTCCATTAAGGTACCCAAACCTAGCTTTACAATCACTGCACTCACTGCAACTCAAAGATGTCAGTGACAAATTGACAAGCCATCTAGTACATATGCCTTGCCCCCCCCCCAAGCCAAAAACTGTGCTCAGTGTCAGGCTATGATGCCTGTAATCTGCATCTGCCACACGTGCCATCTCTCTGAGTCTTTGGAAAAGGGTTAATCGATAAAGAATGAGGTTTGACCACAACCCCAAGTGTCCCTCTGGTGTTCCCAAGGTTTCAGTTGACCGAACACACAGCTTTGGTCGACAGGCCTAGACTGAGCTTAGTCCTCATTATTCTGGAGAGTTTGAGGACAAGGCATAACCCTGAACCCTCACAGTGAGAAAACGTTTGAATGGTATCACCACGATGCACACTGGTCAAATAGGGCAGAGCAGTATGCTTGGGTGTGCAATGGAGTATCCCCGAGGAGAGGAGCGGCAAGGCTTGCCCAGGGAATAGGAAAGTTAATGGAAATGTTGGAACTGAAGGAGGTTTCAAAGTTATATGTTAAGAAGAAAATAAAATGGAGAAAGTGTATGTTCAGGTTTGGTGTTAATAAAGTTTGATGGCTTGCATTGCTCTGTGTCAGCTTATGGCAACTCATGAACTAGCCACTACTCTATGGTGACTACTAAGAAATCAGATATAGTTGATTCAACCATGTGTCTTCCTTCCTGCATCACACTGATAGTCCTACTGTGTAAATGGGGAAGGGCACCACCATGGGTATTCATGTCTGGGCTTCCTGCTTCTGGCTGAGTCAGGAAGTACACAGCACAAACTTCAGCCACCCTAGCTCCTAGCTGAGGCCCACTAGAGAGCAGCTCTTGGGATCAGGATTAACCATTTGCTCGCTCTCCAGCAACCTGCCTTGAGAGACAAGAAAGGCTAGTTACACTTTCCTTTTGCAATATTCTTATGGTCCCCACAAGGGCAACCCACCACTGTTGACATGACAACTCCTGTTTGGGCAGTAGTACCGTCCTTGTGTACCTGCAAGGGAGCTTGTGATAAGTCTCCCTAAACTTGTGGCCAGCACAAGCCAGAGCACACAGAAGGTCTTTCACTGTACCAAAGCAGACCTATGCACAAGGGCCCTATCTATAGGAGTGGTGAGGCCCATATACGCTTAGATCCTTCATACTAGCCTATACTTTCCAGTTGTAACTCAACTTTTCTTTGTCTTAATCACTATTTGTATTCTGTAACTGTACTAACTGTACTTGTGTAATAGATTTGTTATATGTGACGTAGAACCTTTGTAAAGGAGTCTATGACTCAAAGGTATATCTGATTCTTCCGAAACAAAATAAAATAAAATATACTAACTACACTACACACTAACACATCATTATTACAATACTGTCAACACTATGTACTTTTAGTATACTTAAACCAGAAATAAGTGCCTAAGGGCATTCACAGTGGCTTTGAGCTGATGATTGTTAGACTCAGTTCCATGTGTGTCAGCCTGCAGAATCTTTTGTTTAGTTTCGGAATCTGGAAGAGACTCTGCCAGAGACTTAAGTCAGCTCTAAAGAGTATACTCACATTTGGAGAAATGCCCTTAGTACTAGCAATCCACATGCTAAGGATAGTTGCTGCAAAAACCTGCTTGCCCAAAGTGTCAATCTTAAGTGACTCCATGTTAATAGGGTGTGCAGTGACCTCTTGGGAAAGAATGACTTTGTTATTCTAAGTGAGAATAACAACGGCATCGGCTATAGGATGAGAAATATACACTGGTCTGTCCTTTGGGGCAGTGTATTTCCTGTCTATCTGCTTGCAGGCAGAAGGGATAAAGGCAGCTCTATTCTATACCACATCAGACAAGGTCTCAAATGTGGGCAGAATAGGGGGAAGTAAAACTGATTCGCATAATAGAACTGTTTAACTACTGCAAATGGAAATGTTTACCTGGGTCAATAGCTGAAGGCTCAAAATTAACTGCAGAATGCATTTTCCTGAGCAAACCCTGGAAAGTTAGATCCTTCTGTGGAACAGAAGAAGGGCCTGGGTTCGAAAAATCCAGGCTAAAGAAAGAACCTCCATTGCCACCCTCAGAAACAATGAGGTCAAGATCAGATTCTTCCTCTTCCACATCTTCCCCGGAAGGAGGGTCACAGAGAGGGGTGAATCATAGGCCCTCCAACCCAGAACATGGCCTTGGCAACATGGGTGACTCTGGCCCCAAGGGACGAGGGGCTGGTGCCAGAGGTGGTGCTGTAACCAGAACTGAATCCTGTGCCGGGGAGATCTCTGGTACCAAGGGCAGCACTGAAACCGGTGCCGAGCTAGCCTCAAACAGGCCTAAACCTGGTACTGACAGCGGTGCCAATCCTATCACTGATGACCCAGCTGGTGCTGAAGGAAGTGTTACCTGTCCCATCACAGTGACACTGAGTGGGGGTGCAGGCAGTGGGACAGGAGTTGATGGTGCAGTCACCAGCAAGGGCCCAGGGACTGTTGCTGGAGTCAGACACTATATTCAGCTTGAGGGCCCCACCTGTGGCTCCAGTTCTATAGGCCCTGAAGGTCCACGGACAAACTCTGTTAGCAGAGGCAAACAAGCCAGACACTGCACCCACTGATCCATAACAGCTGCCCAGTGGTGAACTGCCCACTGAAGTCCCCACTTACAGATGTGGGGGGGCACCAGGCCCGAGACATCGACCTATTACCAGAGGCCCTGGTGACACCGATGGCCCAGTGAGGACCTCCAACTTTGGAAGAGCAATGTTCTTACAGCAAACCTTGCAGAAGGTGACCTGGAGTGGTACCA
This sequence comes from Neoceratodus forsteri, assembly GCA_016271365.2. NCBI lineage: Eukaryota > Metazoa > Chordata > Ceratodontiformes > Ceratodontidae > Neoceratodus > Neoceratodus forsteri. The sequence goes on along the minus strand of CM028136.1, from coordinate 522,623,943 downwards.
CTTCTTCTCCTTCTGACAGAAAGAGCAATAACTTGAGGCTGAGTGGCACTGAGAATCCGACTGGGCTCATGAATGGGCCTGCTTCTTTTTGTGCGTACTGGAAGACTGTCCCTTCTCCCAGGCACAGGACCACCCATCATCAGAACCTTTCTGTAACTGGGAAAATGGACCGGACATAGTTCTGCTGCTAGAGCAGCTTGCCTGAGAAGGCTCCCTATTGTCGTCATCCATAGCCATTGACTCCGTAGGGCTGTGAGAGACTGACATAAAAAATTCTTATAAAATCACTAAACTTACTCAAAAATAACAAACTTTAGTTTTAAACACTACAACTGAAAGAACTGAACCCTGCTGTCATACAGAAGTGAAGTTTCAACTCCCAGCGGGCAAGTGACGTCATCACTGATGTGCACTCAACAGCAGGAAAAAAGGAACTGAGGTGACTGAAGGCTGGTGCTGAGGTAAGCGATGCGGCACAAATCGGTCTTATGGTGGCACACATGTGCGCAACTTGCCTCAGCACTAGCACCAGCCCTCCTGAAAAGTTTGGGCTCCTGCAGGGTCATAGCACCTCCTGCTAAGACCCACTAGTGTGAATCAAAGGCGAAGACTGATTTCTGGAAGATCTGCTCCCATGAACAACAGTTCCTGGGAGAGCTCCAGCTAAGACTTTAAGGGGTTCAGCAGGACTCCCACAGATGCCAGGAAGTTAGAGGCAATTGCCACTGCCTGCTTTGCCTCCTGTAGGATTTGGGGAGAACCGTGCTCCGTGGTGCAGGATCAAGTGCAGCCGGGCGGGGGGTGAATAGCTACCCCCTGATTGAACAAGGGTTCCATTCAACTCTAAACATAAACAGCAAACTATAATAAGCTTAGGCTCTAATGAGCTCCTGTAGTGTATCCTTCTATGAAGCCATTTGTAAACTCCGCTGTTTGCTGCCACAAAAAAATATTTCAAGAGATTCTCCAGGGCTTCTCATAGTGTTGGTGTTTGTTTGCCTTTATTTGCAATATAGTTTGAGAATCTCTAGAAATATTTTTTTGTGGCAGCAAACAGTGGAGTTTACAAGTGGCTTCATAGAAGGATACACTACATGAGCTCATTAGAGCTGAAGCTTATTATAGTTTGCTGTCTGTGTTTAGAGTGTGCTGAATGGAACCTCTGCTCTGACTCCTGTTTGGATGGGCTAGAGATTGATCAGTTGTCCAGATATAGGGAGACTTGGAATCCTAGCTTTCTGAGGTGTGCTACGAGTACTGCAAAGCACTTTGTAAAGAACTGCAGTGCTGAAGAAAGCCCCAGAGGGTAGGATCTGAGCTGGTGGTGGCCCACTTGCACAGTGGTAAGGCGATCACTTGTGACGCCGATGTCCCAAGTTCAGGAACGGACCCAGGAGTCAGAGGGCTGGCCGGGCGGAGAAGGATGGAGTGTCCGAGGGACGTCGCCTCCTTCTCCGGGAGGTCCGCTGGTCGCGACTCTTCGCCAGAGGCCAGGGAATCGCAGGGAGGCTGGCGCCTGGTTGAGCGGGAGGTGGGACAGATGCTGGTGTCATTGCACGCCCCACCTCCCAGGGGATCAATGCACTCAAAAACCTCTGGTCCCCCGGGTAGGACACCCTGCTCTGACACCATTCCCACTGCCACCAGTGCCCATTGGGGGGAGGTCCTGCTCCTGTGGCACTGCCCTGCCACTAGTGTCCTTTGGGGGTTGGGTGCCTGCCCGGTGGTACGCCTGTGCATGGTGGGACAGCGTTCAGGGTAGGGGCTGAGCTCACTCCTCGGAGGGAATTGAGGGCGTCGGAACAAAAAAATGAAAGGAAAAAAAAAAGGATTCTGAGTTGGTAGTGCTGCTACTCCAGAACCAGAGGTACCTGTGGTTGCTGGGGTGTACAAGTATGTGCTGGTATGCATCCTGCATATCCAGTGATGGTAGCCAATCCTGAAGTTTCAAGTAAGGCAGCAAAGATCCCAAAAACATCACCTTGGATGTTTCTCAATCTGTGTACTTGTTCAGATTTCTGAGGTCAAGAATGGGGTGCATGTCCCCTCATTTCTTTGGTACCAGTAAGCAGTGGGAGTAGAAACCTGTGTTCTGTTCTGACTCTGGCACTATTTCTACTGCCCTACTTCTCAGCAGGCCTGCAATCTCCTGTGCCAGAAGCTCTGACATATGAGTTGACAAGGAGAGTTGCCTTCTGCAAGGATTGTCTGGAAGGGTTTCCAACAATTCCAGGGAGTACCCTTCTCTGATGATCCTGAGAACCCATTTGTCTATCAAGATGGATTCTCACTGATGGTAAAACTGGGTCAGGTGCCCCCCTACCGGGGAGGAGAGGTCCACCCTGGATAGCTGAAGTGGATCTGGGGCTGCAGCTTCAGATGGAGGCACTGAGTGCCTTTGGCACCTGTGCATTCGGTTGTGCTTTCTTCTGGGGCTGGGGAGGCTGGGCTTTACTGTTTTGGGCTCCTCTGCCCCGTTACAAAAGGACTGCTTGTTGTGAAAAGGAGACATTCCTTCATACTTACCATAATTTCCTTTTCTGTTGGCTCCAACGTTGTCAATGGGGAGTTAATATATATGGGTAAAGACCACCCCTACTGAGGTCGTGGCACAGCCCAAAGTTTTCAATCAACATAGAATCCTAGGCACATGAACATTCTGAAAGCTGAGAATCTCCAGTCACCGTTTGACCACACAGTACCTGTAGACTCCTACATAACCAATAACCAGCAAAATGCACAGGTCAACAAGTTCTAACCAAATACTAACAATGCACATACAATTAACCTAACATTATAGGAAGTATAACATGTTGCCCTACCTAACTCAGGAGAGCTCACTCACAAAGTTCTATCCTTTTGTGAAGTCGTTTATTAACTGCTTGGCCTTCTGCTGACCGCTTGCAACATAAACATGTATAAACAGTAATAAAAACAATAACAGTAAACATGACTCCAAAACCAGGATAAGTATTAAACTATAATAGGAAAGAGCATAATGCAAGGTACAGAAAAACAACTCCACCTGTTAATCAGTGGGCCTGTACCCAAATAAACTGCAAAAAGTTAGTGGAACCAAAACAGGCAGATAGGAAAATTATACAAATTTTAAGAAACAGTCAGTTGTAACTTTTTATTTCTGAAGCAGTTTTCTTTTTCTTTTGCTCATTATAAACTTTGTCATGTGATAATATCGTGTTGGATGTGTGCAGTAGCTCTCAGCCTGACAGCTGACATATCTATCCTCAATCCCCAAACTACATCATCAGCATTGTGATCTCATTGACAGTGACATCACAGGTGACTGACCTGGCAGCTACTGAGTGGTTGTTCTTAAGCAGCAGTGATGTCACAGTGAGGTCACAATGGTGATGAAGTAATGGGTGGAACAGAGCTGGATTTATCAGCTGACAGGTGGAGTGCTGTTCCACACATCACATCTACTAACATCAGGTATATAATCTTCTAATTACCAAAGGGAAAACAAAAAGCACCTCAGCTATAAAAGGTAATGGTTGACTGCTTTTAAAAAATAATAGTAGTTTCAGGCTATACACTAGCTCTTCATGTTTTCCTGGTTAGCAGATAAATCTGGTCAAATTGTAAACAACTGCCATCCTTGCTGAAATACAAAATGCTGAAAATACATAGTGCAATATTCTCAAGTAGGAGCCATGGGCTCCTGGGAGAGACCCCACTGACAACACTGAAGCTAATGGAAAAGAAAATAACACTACGTATTAAGGAATTTCTCCTTTCTGTATCATTCCATGTTGTCAATGGTGAGTTAATACATATGGGTCCTAAGAAGCAGAACCCATTTCCCAACTGGGTGGGGGAAAATACTGCCCCATATATAACCTATATGGGTGATAATAATAATCTGCTAACCACTGCCTGCAAAACTCTGCGATCAAAGGCCGCATCAGCATAACTTTGGACATCCAATCTATAGTGCTCAGAGAATCAATAAACAGAGGACCATGTTACCACTTTGTATAGTTTTAACATGGATGCCTCCACCCAGAAAGTAGCCAAAGCTCTAGTGGAGTGGGCTTGACAAGGGCTGGAACTTTCTTTTTTTCTGGCGCATAATCCTTGAAAGTGCACATCCTCATCTACCTTGCCAGTGTGGCCTTTGAGGCCTTCTGACCCTTTTTTGCCACACCAAAATGAACAGAGTTTCAGATTTCCTGAATTCCATTGTCCTCTTAAGGTACATCCTGACTGCTCTGCATAAATTCAATTTGCAGTTAATCTTTTTATTGAGGTATTTATAAAGATAGACAAACATCTTCCAGGTACATGAATTTACATGTTTAACATTGAAAGAGAAAACAGCATATTGGCTAGTACAAATGCTTAAGTAATCTGGCGTAGGACTATGTATTATGAATTCTGAAGTAAACATTACAACCTTGAGACTAAATGCGATCAAGCATTAAACCTTCAAGGATGAGGGGAGGAAAAATTTAATTAAAGAGACAGTATATACAGTCTTGGTTATACATTGTTATGGCATGAATGTACTACAATGCTGTAAATCTTACATAAAGAATGGAAGACCTATGGAAGGATAACAGAATATTCAGAAAAAGCTAATGAGGAAAGGGAAGAGAAAAGAGAGAAAAGAAAAGAAAGACAAGAACTGAGAGAGACAGCAACGGTAGTGAATTGACAAAGGATGATAAAGAGTTGCAATATGTGTCAATCCATACATTAGTTACCAAGAGAGTCAGAAGAGTCCAAGTAATTAAAATCGTCCTGCTAACATTTATTATATATGTTGAGTCGACCAGAAAAAATATATGTCATACGATCAGGGGAAGCATACTGAGATAGTTGTTTGAGAAATTCTGAAAAACTAGGAATTATGATAGATTTCCAGTGCATAAGTATGCAGCGCTTAACTTGAAGAAATAATATGGTCAACCATCTATTCTGATCACAGGATATTTTATTATTACGGAAATTAAAAATGCCAAGAATACAATGTTTAGGATCTAATGTAAAAGACGGACCAACCACTTGTATTGCAAAATGGTATAATCCAATCTGTCTCCAGTCCAGAGAAGCTTTCTCTCAGCTAAGATGCGAGGAGTTCGCTTGATTTTTTGCAGATAAGGTTGCCAGCATCAGGTCTGGCATCGGTCCGACCTCTCCTTTCAAGGATTGCAGTTGTCGACGGGAAGTGTTATGCACCCGGTCTGTCTGGTTAGATTTTCGCCGGCTGGAGTTCACTGACATTGTGAAGATCATCCAAACTCTGCGACCAACCAGTTGTAGTTTGGATCCGGGTCCTATACCCCTTTTAGTAGGATGTGTAGAAGTTATCTGCCCAATGCTTGCTGACATTGTCTGGAAATCCTTGGAGAGGGGGGGTCTTTCCTGACCCCCTCAAGGAGGCGGTAGTTCGACCACTCCTTAAAAACCTTCCTTGGATCCAGATTGTCTAGCTAGCTACCAGCCTATCTCTAACCTGCCTTTTGTTGGTAAGGTTATTGAAAAGGCGGTTGCGTTACAATTGGATGATCATCTTACAACTCACAATGTCTATGATGCTCTCCAATCTGGCTTTAGGAAGAAGCATAGCATGGAGACTGCCCTTGTCCGGGTGTTGAATGATCTCCTAATGGCTAGAGATCGAAAGGCACGTACCATTGTGGTCCTTCTCGATCTCTCTACGGCATTAGACACTGTAGACCATGGCGTGCTGTTGGAGCGCCTACGGATTTATTGTGGGCTGTCTGGAACAGTCCTCAAATGGTTCCAGTCTTACCTCACAGACAGGTTTCAGAGAGTTGCCACTGGAATTTATTCCTCTGGTGCTCACTCCCTGCCTTGTGTGGTACCACAGGGTTCCATTCTAGCACCCATGTTGTTTGCAGTGTATATGCTGCCATTGGGAGATATCATCAGGCGATACAGTCTGGGTTTTCACTGCTATGCAGATGATACTTAGCTGTATTTGTCTTTTCCGCCTGGGCAAGATGATGCTCTCTCCATGCTAAATAATTGCCTTGCTGAAATCAGATCATGGATGAGTTCTAGCTGGCTGAGACTGAACCCGGACAAGACTGAGGTGTTGGTAGTGGACCCAGGTCATCTGGTGGTGGGTTTGGGGGCTGGACAACCATCGGGCTTATTGCTCGGTGGTATGTCGCTCACTACCTCTGATTGGGTACGAAACCTGGGCATTATTTTTGGCGATGGCTTGACCTTAAAATCTCAGGTATCAGCTGTAGTCAAATTCTCTTTTTATCATCTGAGGAATATCGCCCGGGTGAAACACCTGGTCCCACTGGGTGATCTACCAACATTGGTCCATGCCTTTATCACTACCCGTCTTGATTACTGTAATTCCCTCTACCTAGGGCTACCTGGGGTTGACATCTGCCACCTGCAGCTGGTGCAGAATGCGGTGGCCAGGCTTTTGACTGGGACTTCTAAATCCAGCCACATTACGCCTGTGCTCCGCGAACTGCACTGGCTGCCTGTTATGTGGCGGATCACCTATAAGGTTGGTTTACTAACCTTTAAAGCCCTACATGATCAGGGACCCGGCTACCTGAAAGATCTCTTGGTACCTTATTGCCCCCTCTGTCCTCTCCGCTCCACCAACGAGGGATTGCTGGAGATTCCCAGGGTTCGATTGAAAACATCAGGATCTCGTGCTTTTGCTTTCTCAGCACCAACCCTGTGGAATTCTCTACTTTGTTGGTTAAGAGAATGTCCAACTGTTGAGAGATTCAAAATGGAGCTAAAGACGTATTTATTTAGTTTAGCATATCCCAGTTATGGTTGATTAATTTATGTCTGTTTTTAATTTATATGTATGTATGATCTTTTTGTACAGCGCCTTGGTTCTGAAAGGCACTTTAGAAATAAAGATGATTTGATTTGATTGGCCTGGCCACCGGAACACAACCTGTAGGGGGTTGATCTTCATCCCACCGCCTAGGTGGTTTTCTACTGTTTTTCTCCTGATTCCCTCATGTTGCTGGGGCATGACACATCAGTGCGCGTATGTGGAGGTATACGCACGCTGCAGAGTCCTGCAGCACCCTCCCTTCATTGGCATCCCTGTCCCATCCTGCCCTCAGGCTTCCTCCTGGGGGCAGGACTGCCAAGCCACCCTCACTGAGAAAAGAGAGCTTTCCTCCAGACGCTTGATCCTCTCCCACCCCGGCCGGCCTCCAGCAACCCATTCGTACTGTAAACATGGGCCACCGGCATGGCAGGAGGTAAGGCATCGATGACTTAGCCCTCCACGCCACTGGGCTGGCATGAACCATAAGCTTTTGAGGGTCTGATACCTCTTTTTCTGGCCCAAGCCGAAAAGTTCTTCCACACAGTCATAAGTAGCGGACGTACACACCTTCCAATCAGCCATTAAGGTATCCACGACTTTCTTCGAAAACCCTTGTCTTAACAATCTCCTCCTCTCAGGAGCCAAGCCACCAGCTGCATCACATGTGGGTTTCAGTGCAGAATGGGCCCATGGAAGAGACAGTCCCCCTGGAGCGGGAGCTAGAAAATACAGTTACGTAAGAAATTACTGTAACAGTAGATCTTCGAGAGAGGCTCTTGCAGTAGGTAATTACATATAGGACTGATGCCGGCAGGTGGCAGAACCCCAGAAAAAAATTTCTAGCTAGCAGTCCCTGGCGAGAAACTGCCCCCACGTCAGGTGACTGGTGTCAGGAGATGTCGGTATAAAGGGGTGGTCCCGGACACCTGCCTTCCAGTTCTTTTCTGCCACAGGCCAAAAGAGGCCAGATGAGAGAGGAACGGATATCTCCCTCAATGGAAAAGGAGCTGAAAAAGCCTAGGGGAATGGAGGGCGGGAAGGTATTACCTACTGCAAGAGCCTCTCTCGAAGATATACTGTTACTGTAAGTTCTTATGTAACTCTACTATCTAGGACTGAATCCCAAGCAGTCTGGAACAAAGAGAGGCATCGGGAGGAGGAAAACTACTCCAAGAAGTAGTTCTAGCTGTGCAAGTCTCAAGATAGGAGGCCTTGCAAAACAGCCAGCCCAAAGCCTGCTCTATGGTGAGAGGCAACATCCAAACTGTAGTGTTTCATAAAGGTATGGACAGAAGTCCAGGTGGTGGCAGCGCAGATGTCTGCTGCAGACACATTCTTGAAATAAGCCGCAGAGGCAGCTACTCCTCTTGTGGAGTGGCCTCTGACTTGACCCGGGAGGGTCTTGTTGTATTTGTCATAACAGAAAGTGATGCAATGAGGCAACCACTTAGACAGGCATTGCTTGGAAACAGCATTGCCTTCCCTTTTGTGAGCAAAAGAGGTGAACAACTGGTCAGTCTTTCTGAGATCCTTCATCCTGTTGGTGTTGTATCTCAGAATCCGGTGAACATCCATAGTATGGAGTAAATACTTCCCTTGATTAGAGTACTGCGTAAAAAAGGCAAGTAACTCTATGGACTGATTTAAGGTAGACTCTGCTACTACTTTAGGTAGAAACTTAGGATTCATGCGAAGAGCAATTCGTTCCTTGTGAAAAATCAGGTAGGGGATTTTACACATCAGGGCCTGGAGTTCGGAGATTCTTCGAGCTGAAGTAATGGCCACCAAGAAGAGCATCTTCCATGACAGGAACTTCAAATCCACAGAAGCTGCAGGTTCGAAGGGAGGAACAGTAAGTTTCTCGAGAACAAAGTTCAAGTCCCAAGGGGGAGCAGGAGTACGGATGGGGGGCCTCAGATGGAGGACCCCTCTGAGAAAGGTCTTGGAGACCTCCAGTTGAGCAAAAGCCTTGTCTGCGAAGGGAACATGATAGGCCAAAATGGCCGCCATGTGTACCATCAGAGTGGAATGGCTGAGACCCAGGTCAAACAGATGACGTAGATACTCCAGCAGAAGCCCCGCTGAACAGGAGAAAGATTCCACGTTCTTGGAAGCAGCCCAAATAGTGAATCTTTTCCACTTCATGGCATAAGTGGATCTGGTGGAGGGTTTTCTGGCCTCCACTAAAATCTCCGCCACTTTGGGAGACACTCCAAAACGGGATTGGGCTAGGTCTGCAGGAGCCATGCATGCAGTTGAAGGGATTTGAGGCCTGGATGGACCAGGGTTCCCCTGATCCTGGGTCAACAAACCTCGACATAGAGGAAGAGGAAGAGGAGGATCCTCTGAATATTGTTGTAGAAGAGAGAACCAGATTTGCCTGGGCCAGAAAGGAGCAATCAGAATCATTCGCGCTCCTTCTGAAGCTAGTTTCTGCAAGACTCATGGGATAAGTGGAATTGGGGGAAAGGCATAAACGAATCTGTCCTCCCAGGCTAGAGACAGAGAGTCTCTCCAGAAAACGACTCGCTCTGGAATGAGCGAGCAGAAGATGGGAAGTTTTGCGTTTAGGGGGGATGCGAACAGGTCGACCTGTGGTGTTCCCCAAAGTTGGAAGATATTGTCTAGAACCCCCTTGGTCCAGTTCCCACTCGTGAGTCAGAGCAGAAGAGTGACTTAGCTTGTCTGCCAGGGTGTTGTCGACTCCCAGAACGTGAATCGCCGTGAGGTGAAGGTCGTGTTGTGTTGCCCAATCCCAAACCCTCATTGCCTCCCTGCATAGAGGGTAGGACCGAGTCCCTCCCTGCTTGTTGCTATACCACACCACGCACATGTTGTCCGTCTGGACAGCTAGGTGGCCAGGATGGATGTATTGGCGAAGGGCTTGGAGAGCGTACAACACTGCCCGAAGCTCGAGCACATTGATGTGGAAAGCTTGTTCTAGCTTGGACCAGGAGCCCTGGGACCGATGAGGGCCTAGATGGGCTCCCCAACCTTCGCCGGAGGCGTCTGTGGTTAGAGTCTGGGGGGGGGAGGATGAAAGAAAGGAACTCCCTGGAAAAAGGTTCTCTGGGAACCATCCACCATTGCAAGTCTTGCATCATCAGCGAGGAGATCAGAATTGAGTGATCTAGGTCATCCACTAGCTGATCCTACTGAGAGCGTAGAGTCCACTGAGAGATCCTCATGTGGAGTCGAGCACGAGGTACCGTTGGGATAGCAGCCACCATGAGCCCAAGAAGGTGAAGAACCGACCTCGCAGAGACCATCCTGCAGTCGGACTGCAGACTTATTTGGGTCTGAAGGGTGGCCGCCCTGTCCGGAGGCAGGAAGGCCTTACCCATGGTCGTATCGAGGATCACCCCAATAAACTGTAGCCTCTGGGATGGGTCCAGATGAGACTTGGAATTTTTGATAGTAATACCCAGGCAGGCAAAAACCTGCTGGGTAAGGAGAGAAGCAGGGAGTTCCTCCTGGACAAGGCCGCCAGGAGCCAGTCATCCAGGTAAGGAAAACCTGTACTCCCTTGGCACGCAGGTGGCCGCCACCACTGCCAAGCATTTGGTAAATACTTGGGGGCCGAGGGATAGACCAAACGGGAGCGCCTTGAACTGGTAGTGGTCCCCCTGGAACGCAAAACGAAGGTATTTGCGATGAGATGGGCGAATGGGAATGTGCAGATAAGCATCCTGCATATCCAGAGCACAAAGCCATTGACCCGGCCGGAGAGGGGGCAGAAGGCTCTGTAAAGAGAGCATCCTGAACCTTTTGTACTCCATGTAAAGATTCAGGGAACTGAGATCTAAAATTGGTCTGAGATCTCCTGTCTTCTCTGGGACCAGAAAGAAATGGAAATAGTAACCCGTCCCCTGAAGATGAAGGGGGACAGGCTCTATCGCTTGCTTCAGCAGAAGAGCCGAGATTTCCTCCTGGACCAAAGGAAGATGTTCCCGTGAATACGACGACTTCAGAGAGGGGTGGCGGGGTGGTTTCTGAAGAAACTCTATGGAATGTCCTTCTGCTATGAGCTGGAGCACCCAAGAATCCGTGGTTATCCTCTCCCATCCCGGAAGGTGGAGGGAACACCTCCCTCCTACCGGTTCCTCCGGGGAGTCCGGAGGCAGTGGGAGAGGAAAGGAGTCAGGTGGTGTGGGGCAGCGCCGCAGCTGAAGCACCTGCAGCTTTTTTGGATGGGGGGAGGGCTTGGCAGCTGTGGAGGCCCGGCATTTTGTGGCCCTTCCCTGGGGTTTCACCTTGGGCCGATTCCGTCTGCGAGAGGGACAGCGCTGCTGCTGATGGGGACGGTACATGGAATCAACTGACTTCAGAGCCGTCCCCTTCTCTTGCTAATCGGTAATGATGTCCTTGACATCACCCCCGAAAATCACCAACCCCCAGAAGGGTGCTTCCTGGATAGCAGATTGCACCTCCGGGACCAAACCTGACAAGCAGAGCCAAGCATGACGCCGTAGGCCTACAGTGAAAGCTGAGCTCCGCCCAGCAGTTTCCACTGCGTCGTATATCGCACGTAGCATGTGTTGACTGGCCGAACAAGCAGAGTAGATGAGATCAGCCAACTCCTGCTTGACTTGGGAGTCAGGCAAGGAGTCCAGTTTGGCTTCCGCCTGAGTGAGGATGGCCTTCTGGTAGTCCCCCATGTGGCCGACATAGTTCAGGGCCCTGATCCCCAGTGTGGAGGAAGAGTAAATCTTTCTCCCATACTGGTCCAGAAGGCGAGATTCCTTATCAGAAGGTGACGAGCTAAGATGTTTAGGGTTCGCTGACTGGCTGTTAGCGGCGCTAATCACGACCGAGTTGGCACGAGGGTGAGAATCCAGGAAATCAACACCCTCTGGAGCCTGATATAGCTGGTTCGACTTCCTAGGAAGTGGGGCTAAGGCCGACGGCTGTTTCCATATTGTGGTAACAAGGTTGGCGTGAGGCTCTATCCAGGGTGGCACCAAGGTAGGAGCTGTCACGGGCAGATCCAGATGTTCAGCGAGTTTCAGACGCTGAGGATCTGGTTCCAGGGAGTGCCACTGATGAACCTCCTGGATTTTCCTAAGCAACTCCGTAAAAGAAGGATCCTCCGGAGGAGTCCTTGGCCAGGGTCGATCGAGCGAGGCTCGCTGCCCTCTCGGAGCAACCGCTTGGAAGAGTCCGAGGAGTCTGAGAGCAAAGGAGGATGAAGAAGAGAAAGACTCCTTCCCGACCGGGAGGAACAGACCCCTGGGAAGTCCCCGGGAAGCGTGTTCTGCCCCTCTGGATCCAGATGGAAGAACCCTGGAGTCCGAGGTGGAGAGGAGAGTGCCGCCGGGCGGAGTGGAACCTGGGATGCACCGCTACCAGAAGGCAGCTCGACTTTGGTGAGCTGAGCCTTGGCTTCAGCCCACCAGGAGGCCACAGTCTCCCTCCAGGTCCACTGGTGGCAGTGAGGGAGGTGGAGGAGGAGGAGGTGGGGGATAAGGATACGGGTTATAACTGTATAGAGCGTATCCAAAACCCGGCTGCGGGTAGCCTGGTGTCGGGTATTGTGGTGTCGAGTACTGTGGTGTCAGGAAGCCTGGCATCGGGTACTGTGGCGCCGGATACTGTGTTTCCGGGTACACCGGCGTCAAATAAAATGGAGGATACCCGGGAACCAGGGGGAGCAGAGCTTTATGAGGATTGGGCTACTTGGTGGGAGGACACTAAGGAGGAGATTTGTTCCTTTTTATGAGTTTTGGGAAGGCTAAATGTACTAATGATTATATTAAATACTTGGAATATAGGAATCAGTATTATAAGTTGTCCTTTTCTGGTGTTTTGGACCCCAGGTTTCAGGACCAAATTTGCAGATTGAAGGGCATTATGAAGCATTACCAATATGATAGGGCAGCATCTTTACAAGGTGAAATGCAATCTGGCCTGCAGAAAACGCCTTATGCGGATCCTTTTTCTGCCTGTAGAAAAGATTTGGATACTAAACTGATGGAGGGTTTATGGGATGATAAGGAATGTGCTTGGTTTACTGATGTGGAAATGCTGGAAATTGTTTCTCAACGGTTGCAGTTCCAACATGGAGTCAGTTTTACCTCGACTAAACGGTGGGAGGATGTTGCACATTTTCCAGTCCCTGTTGCCACAGATAATCTTCTCAGTGATTTGGAAAGGCCTATTTCGCTTCTTGAGGTAATGGAGGTTATTATGCACCTTAAAACTGGGATTCACCTGGGAAAGATGGTTTGACTAATGAGTTTTATAAATGTTTTCTGGATGATATGAGTGAAATTTTATGTCATCTCTATAATGAAATTCTGGGGTGTGGGGTTTTCCCCGCATCTTTTTCTGATGCGGTTGTTATTTTTTTATATAAAAAGAAAGGACCAAAATGTGATTTTTGTAGTTAGAGGTCTATTAGCCTTCTGAATGTAAATTATAAGATTCTTGCCACTATCCTGTGTCACAGATTACAATCAGTTGCTGAACAGGTGATTATTCCTGTCCAAACCTGTTCTATACCTCACAGGAATATTCAACAAAATTTGCTTTTTCTTAGGAATGTTTGTGACTTTGGTAGGCAAAATAGGCTTAGTGGGTACTTAATAGCACTGGATCAGGAGAAGGCTTTTGATAAGGTCTCTCATGAATTTTTATACAGAACACTGTTGATGTATGGGATTCCTTGTAGATTTAGGCCTTGGTTGCAGTTTTTGTATAAAGATGCGGTTATATTTCCTCTGATCAATGGTCTTATGGGTGGTGGTTTACCTTTCCTACGAGGTGTAAGACAGGGGTGCCCTCTTAGTCCCTTATTATATACTTTTGTACTGGATCCTGTTCTTCGAACCATTATTCAGGATCAGAGAATTTGTGGGCTTTCACCTGATGTTACTATTGTACCCCAAAAATTAGCAGTTTATGCTGATGATGTTTGTCTTACTGTTAAGGACCAACAGTCTGCAGAGAGGGCTTTGCAGGTTTTTACAGACTATACGGACGTGGCTGGGACTACAGTACATTTTCATAAGAGTGTTGGTGTTTTCATAGGTCAGGGGTCTTTTCCTCATGCTATAGGTCCATTGCAGATTTTGGATACGCCTATTAAAGTGCTGGGGGTTATTTTTGGATCTGGGGATTTGGCCTTTCTTAATTGGGAGGAAAAGCTATGGCAGGGAGAAGCAAAGGTTCAATGTTGGAAAACTTGGTCTTTGTCTAAACAGAAACGGATTTTGATTATTAAGAAATTTTTACTGCCCCTTTTTCTTTATATTAGTTATATGTTTCCAGCTAGAGACTAGATTGTTGAGTGTTTTTTTTTTCCAGACGATATGGGGTAGTCGTTTGAATCCAGTTAAGCAGGATTTCACATATCTGAAAATACAGCAGGGAGGTCTCAGTGTGATTCATCTGGTGTTTTTTTTTTTTTATCTTTCCTTCTTTTTTAAATCAAATTTTGGATTTGGGACATTCATGTTTGCCATCCCTGAGAGGACTGGACTATAGGTGTATTTACTCCTTTTATGCAGCGATGGACCTCTCAGGTTCCGAGGCTTACGGCCTCTGTCAGGGTTCTGCAGTTTGCTAAGCCGGCAAATAGGAAACTTAGCATATGGGGGATTACTAAATTACATATTCAGACCTTGCATAGGAAAGCTCTTTATTCTGAGATTATGTCATGAAATTTTGTGTCCCAGGTGGAATTTCCTCAATGTGTCCCTTCTAAATTAAATTTTGCTTTACAAATTTTGACTAATAAAAGGCTCCCTGTTCATCTGTGGGATGTTCAGTGGCTATGCTGCCACGGTAGATTGGGGGTGCAGGGCAATTTGATGCACAAACCTTTGTTAGAAAGGCAATGTCTTAGGCCACAGTGTGTTGGGCAAGAGGAGACCATAGACCATTTTTTTTCCTGTATATATGCCATAGATTTTTGGACTGCTTTGGCCACTAGATGGCAGTGGAGGCCTGTTCAACATGTTACCTATGGTATTTTAATTCTGGGGATTATACAGGCCTGGTTCCCAGATATCATTCTAGCACTTCGACTCCGATTTTTGCTTTCATTAAGTACTATTTATGGCAAACGAAATGTAAATTTTCATTGCAACATGTAGAAACACCTGTATGCACACTAATCAAACAACTTGAAACTGTGATTTTACATCATAAAATGAAGGAACAAGCTATTATGGATGCTAGGCTTTATAATGTACTCTGGAGGAATGTGCCTTGGGTATCTTTAGGAGATGAAGGCTGATTTTCCTGCGGGTTGAGGTTTTTCTTTTTTTACATTCTCTGTTAATTATTGGACATTCTGGGGATGATGTATGGGGGTTTTGGAGTGGGTTTCTGATTTTTCATATGATTCTTTTTTGATTGCTGTGATTTCTTTTTTTTCCTCATTTTTGTTTCCCTATGTTTTATTGCAACATTATGTTATGCCTGTTCTTTTTACTTTGTGATGTTCTGTTTTCTTAATAAAAAATTCCCCTACTCTTTCGGAGGGGGCGCTATTGCGCTGCAGGAAGATGGAGGTCCCCATTTCAATGGAGGCTGTGGAGGAAGGAGGTTCTGTCCCTGGAGCTCCGGAACTCTTGGTGGTGATGCCTATAGCTAGTGCTGATACTGTGCTGCCTACAGACCAAGATATTGCTCCGAAGTTAGGGGACCAGAGTCGGTGTTGGACTCTACTAGTATTGAGTATACTGAGGAAGAATTGTTGCAAAATTAGTTGGAACTGAAGAAGTTCCAACTGTTGGGATTGATTTCTGTGTTTGAAAGAGATTTTGGTCTCTACCAAAAGCGATTGGAAGATGAAAAAAAAACGGAAGCAATCTTTGGCAAGTCCCTTATCTTCTGGGAATAAGAGATTACCTGCTAGCGCTGCAGAGGAATTACCTGCTGTTTCTACGAATACGGTGCTGTATCACGATATACCGCGGGTCCTTTCTTCGGACGATGCTATGGTAGCAGAAGATTCTTGGGTAGCAGGATATGTCCTGCAAAAAGCAGGTTGGATCAGACAGAATGATAGTTGGATTCCAGATCCAGATATTCAGCTTCCTGGATCTACATTTGTCTCTGGTCAGCATCAAGTTAGTGTATCAGAGACCCCTGTGGATTATCTGCTTTAAATCTTTCAAAGACTTGGTTTTCCTCTACTGCGCATGCGCTAGATAAGGGAGAGGTCACCAAAAATGGAACTGTGACAGACGCTGCTGGGCTGCCTTCTGAAGTTCTTGCACAGGAACAGGGACAAGCGAGGGTGAGTTCAGCATTCAGTCTGGAGAAGGGAAATGTACAAACACAGGGGGAAGGCCCCAATATTACTACACTGCAGAATGGTCCGGCTCAATTACGATTAGAAGAAGAGTAGGGGGTAGAACAACCTAAGCCATCTGACAAAAAGACTTATGCAGGATTGTTTAAACGACCTGCAATGGAAGCAAGAAGAATGTTTTTAGTTAGGCTCCGTTACAAGAGTAAAGCTCCTGTGGTTCCTGACAGAATATGGGTGGGCAAAACCTCACTGATTGACAATTTGGGTTTTTCACCGTCTGATGTGTATGCATTTATTCATTCTTCTGGTGACTAAAACTATGATATTGGTTTCTGCACTATGCAGTAACTTGATATATTCTGGAAGTTGTATTATGAGGTAAAGGATTTGGAGATATGGAGAGATTTTTTGGTGATCCCTGTTACTAAACCCACCATTAAGACTATTACAGTACTTTTTTGAAACAAGGGAGTTAATGTTGCCAATATTATATATTGGTTGGAGCAAAGATGTACTTTATTTGATCATCTTAAACCAATTATGGGTGATAATGGATTTTGGACTGGAAGTTGGACTTTTAGGGTACAACTTGCACACAGTAATGCTGGTATTCAACATCTACCAAGCTCCTTTTTTGGGGGAGGGATAGAGGTATTATTTTTTATGGAGGACAACCAAAAAGCTGCTACAAATGTGGTTTTCTCACTCATTTAAAGCCACGTAGCTGCTACTTGTGAAGCCTCTCCTGTTTGTAGTTTGTGTGGAGACACTGCACATTCTTATGAAGGCTGCCCTTGGGCGACCTATGATAGAGATGAAACTTCTGATCAAGAATACTTTTGAGCAAAGCTAGACTTCCTTTTGTTGGATGTCCTGGTGTTGGAGTTGTGCCTGGAGTGAGGGGTAGGCGCTGGGGTAGGGGGTAGTACAAATACTAGACCCATAATTCCTGAGGATAGTTTCCTTCCACCCCCTGTATGACAGGCTGTTCCACTTTTGAATATGGAAAAGGGAGTACCTCTATTATCGGGTGTGGGCTTAGAGGGTAAAGATACCCCCTTTGTTACACCACAAGGCTCCCCCACTAGGACTCACAGTGTGTTATCTAGGGGTTCACCATGTAGTACACACCTTGATGATTCTGATGTGGAAACTCCCTTGGAGATTTCGAGACCATCGGAGCCCATTCCAGAAGAAGGGGCATTCACTGTGGTAAAATAAAAGGATGGAGGTAAGGGCCTTGATCTCACTCTCCCCCTTTCTCCTGTACCTATTTCAAATAGATTTGTTCCCATTACGTTTTGGGGGAACAAATCGAACAGGTACAACCTATAGACATGGAGGGTGTTGGAGACTTTCAGGCACCCATGATTGGTGTTAGGGAGGAGGTTTTGCCTGTTAGGACGGCCCGTCTACCTGTTTACCAAAAACGGGTGACCAGATCTAGTGGGAAACCCATAAAATCCCTTCTTTGAGAGAGAATGGTGTTGGAATAGCCAGTCTTAATGTCAATAGTATCAAAATGGGGAAAAGACGTCTTACAACATTTGGTATCCTACATTCCATGATGTATGATATATTCTTTTTACAGGATACTAGGTTGCATCTGGATGGGGACAAAGCACAAGCCACATGGGATTGGGGTTGGGGTGCTTCATACTGGTCTCCAGGCATGGATTCTTGTAGTGGTTTGGGGTTTTGTTTTTCTACTATGGATGTTTGTGTCCATAAAATGGTGGATATTGAACCTGGAAGAGCGTTTTTGTTAGACATTGAATTTCAAGGTTTGCAATTCCGGCTGGTGAATTTATACAATCCACAAATGAAAGCTCTCAGAATAGAATTATTGCAGAAAGTGCAGCCTTATTTATACACTAACTGACAAATGATTTTTGGGGGTGATTTTAATATTAATTTTTTTGGAAAGACACAGTTTTGGAAAGCAATATTGTGATAACTCCTTTTTGAAACAGTTAATTTCATACGAAGACTTACCAGATGCTCACTGTAGTAGGGCACAGGCCTCAAAACCAATATTTTTTAAAGGTGTACTTTCCTCTCGTATTGATTTTATTTTTGTTACAAGGTCTTTACAGGTTTCTTCTACGTCTTTAGTGCCTATAGAAACTTTGGACCATTGTCTGCTTGGTATTCAGTTTGACTCCCCCCAGACATGTGCCAGGACAGGGAATACGGAGATCGAATGTGTCTTTATTAACTGATGCTTCTATACTACAGGAATTGCATACCATTGTACAGGATAGATTTACTACTTTACTGTTATATGAAAATATAGGTTTATTGTGGGTAGATTTCAAATGTTGCTTAGTCGGCTTTTTTTCAGGTAGTCAGCTCATACCGGACACAAAGTCAGAGGGAAATATATATGGCTTTAAGGACTGAACTGGGGTTATTGCTAACAGGGCAAGCTATGGAAGGAGGTGATTTGAGTGCATGTATCACTAAAGTTAGACAAGATATGGGGGAATACCAATATTCTCGACTTACTTCATTGCAAAAGGAACAAATGTTTGGTATGCAGGGGAAATCTGAGCATGTAAATCCTTTTTTGGCTAGCCAAAAGAGACAGGAGAAACGTGACTTTACGTCTCTTATTGATTCCGCAGAAATAGAACATGGGGATAATTTGGGGATTATGACAGTTGTGGAAGATTATGTTAAGAATGCTTTCTGTTTGCCTTTAGAGTCAACAAGTCAGACGTTTCAAATTTTGTGACTGGCTGAGCTTCCTCAGTTGTCAGGTTTATAAAGTGCCTCACTTGTGAAACCATTTTTGGTCCAGGAATTGGATACAGTGATTTCCTCTTTACACATGGACAGTTCGCCTGGTTCTGATGGTTTGCCCAGTGAATTTTATAAGATCGTATGGTCCTTGATACCTGTTATTTTGCTGCATTTGCCTAATTATTTTTTGGAGGACTACATTTTACCTACACAGATGTATGAAGGGCTATTGGTGTTTTTATTTAAATTAGAAAATCATGCTGTTATTCAGAATTGGAGGCCTTTGACTTTGCTCAACATTGACTTTAACAGTTTTGCAAAGTTATTGGCAAATAGATTATCTGAGGTTATGGATGTTCTTATTAGTCTTATGAAATTTTGTGCTGTTCCTGGGAGACGTATTTCTGATGTTGTATTGATTTTGAGAGAAGTTATGGTTGTACTACAGAGAATTCGGAGGATGATGGATATCTAGTGAGCTTGGACCAGGCCAAGGTATTTGATGCTGTATCACATTCCTTTCTGTGGTCTTGTCTGGAGGCATTTGGTATCCCTGAGTTTACTGGGTGGCTAAAACTGTGTTATGCCTTGGCTTATGTGGTGCCCTATGAAAATGGTTGGAGAGGTGCTCCCCATTTGATTTGTTGAGGGGTGCAACAGGGGTGCCCTTTAAGCCCCCTTTTATATGTTTTTGTTTTAGATCCCCTATTGCGGATTTTACAGCGTTCTCCATTACTTAGATCAGGACTTTAGGAAATGTTGCAAGGTTTTGGCATATGTTGATGATATGTGCTTGATTTTTTTTTTCAAATCAAATTTTATTAATTTCACACAAATAAGAACAGATCCATGTGTGATAGACAGCGTTGTACAAATGATCATAAATGAGCTTTTGCTACATACTTTGGAGCTGTTCTCCCCCATACCCACTCCCCCCTCCCTACTAACAAACCCTCCCAAATCAGCACAGCTCTAACTAATCAGATGGTAATCTATCCAGAACAACAAAACAACCTTAGTACCAACTAGGTGACAAGCAGCGTGTACAAAGGATCCCAGATTCTTCTATATCTATTCATACTATTACTTAGACTAGCCACCATTTTCTCCATCCTGAGATTGGCCAATATTTCTTTGAGACATTCTGAGAAAGGAATATCTACGTCATCTTTCCAATGCCGGAGAATAACCTTCTTAACCGACAAGGAAATTAGTGCCATATAATACCTTCTTGGTATCACAGAAGTAAAGGAGTAATCTCCTAACAGGCATACCTCCGGAATGAAAAGGTCAGAGAGGCCCAATAGGGGATCCATCCTCTGTTGGATATCTCCCCAGAGGGTGGAGGCCTTAGAGCATGACCAAAATATGTGATAAAGTGTGCCCTCCGCCTGCCTACATCTGGAACAGGAAGGGGAATCAATAAGACCATACTTATACAACTTTTGGGGAGTATAATATATGTTATGTAAAATATGAAACTGCGTGAGTCGTAACCTGTGCTGGGTAATATATTTATGACAGTTTGCCCACAATGTTGCCCAACTGATCTCCGAGTTCGGAAAACATGATGCCCAAAATCTCTCCGGTATAAACACCTCCAGATATTTACAGTTACATAAAACTTTGTAAATGTCAGATACTGAATGAGGGCTACTGAACATCGAGGTTAGCATATCCCTAAACTTATTCCTGCTTTGTTGAGGTGGAACCGGCCCAAATACCTTTGTTAGTAAATGTTTTAACTGGAATACTTTAAAAATAAACTCAGTGGGGATATTAAGACTACTCAATGTTTCAGTAACTGAAAGCCAGGAATCATTCGGAGCCATGACCTGAGAAAGCTTGACATTTTCTAACTGGGGGAGCCATTTTGACGAGATTGGCTTATTACTTATTTTAAAGTTAGGATTACCCCCAGTGGGTTGAGCTAGGTCTAAAGTATGGCTATATTCCATGAATAAACACACCTGGGTATGCACTCTGACCGAAATCGCAATAGGGGTAGATTTCAGCAGCGGGGGGAGGACACTCAGCCTAATGTGAAATAATGAAGCTGGTGATAAACCACACTGTTTAATCAGGGATAACTCTATTGTGAGCCAAATAGGTAACCAGCCCGTGGAATATGGTTCTCCTATACGCTCCATTCACCTGATATATTTTGCCATGTGACTCGCCCAGTAGTAGAAAATCAGATATGGTAGATGGAGATCCCCTTTATCCTTGGGTGCCGCCAGCTTATGAAATGCAATCCTGGGTTGCCTATTAGCCCAAATAAATTTTATTATCAAAGCATTAACTTTACGGAACCATGACATGGGGATCCAATTATTGAGCAAGTGCAACGGGTAGAAGATCCTGGGGAAAAGGTTCATCTTAATTAAATTCACACACCCTCAGAGTGAAATAGATAATTTGGCCCATCTGTCTAAATCCGCTTCTAAAATTTTGAGTAAGTCATCCAGATTTAACTTAAGAAATAAAGTGGGATTTCTGACAACTTGTATCCCTAAATATTTTAACGAGTTCGACGCCCAAGACATACCATACTCTACAACACTTGATTTAATCACTTTATGGTCAAGTGGGAAAACAAGGGATTTATCAATATTCAATTTATAATTGGAAAAATTGGCATATTCTTGTATGATAGTCAACACAGCCGGTATTGATTTATTCGGGTCCGATAACTGTAAAAGTAAATCGTCGGCATAAGCCGAGACTTTAACCTCATACCCCTGGATGGTGATGCCTTGAATCATCGGAGAGAACTTTAAGCGTCGGATGAGGGTCTCCAAGTATAAACTGAAAAGCAAAGGTGATAACGGACAACCTTGTCTGGTTCCAGAACGCAGTGGTAATCTCTCCAAGATAACCCCATTAACCATTACTCTGGCTGATGGGATGCTATAAAGGGTTTTATCCCAATTTTAAAAAAGTTCAGAGAATTTATGAGCACTGAGAGTCCTAAATAAGAAATTCCAATCTACCCTGTCAAACGCTTTCTCAGCATCCAGAGAGACCAGGACCGCTGGGAATGAGGCATCTCTGGATGTCGAGAGAACGTGCGACAGGGTTCTAAGGTGGTCTAATGAGGAACGTCCTTTCATGAATCCTACTTGCTCCGGTCCAATAAGGTCGGGCAGCACTAATGTCATACGATCTGCTAAAATCTTAGCTAATATCTTGATGTCTTGGTTCATCAGGGATATTGGGCGATAACTCGCGGGTAATTCTGGGTTTTTACCGGGTTTTAAAATTAAGACTATTAAAGCCTCCCATAAACTAGGATCCATCTGGGTGTCCGATAATATGTACTGAAATAAAGGTAACAACAAGGGGAATAGCTGATCTAGAAATTTCTTATAAAAATTCGCAGAGAAACCATCTGGACCAGGTGATTTATCTGAGGGCAAACTTTTAATAACCCTGGAGATTTCATCGGCAGTTATTGGGGAGACTAACCATTCCTGCTGAGATTCCGAGAGTGAGGCTAATCCAGAAGCCCCTAAGAATTTGTCTATATTGTCTGCAGATACTGAATTCATTTTAGAGCTATATAAACTAGCATAATACCTCAAACTCTAAAACTATATCCTCTGGGGCTGTGTTTAAGACATCATTTGTCTGGGAATGTACTGACAAAATGTACCTATTCGCTTCCATTTGCTTAATCCGGAGTGCCAATAGCCTTCCTGCTTTCTCTCCCTGGTTTGAATAAGCTGCTTTAGCTTTAAGAATTGCAAATTCGGCCTTATCCCTTAATAATTCCAAATAATCCTCTTTTAATTTAACCAGCTCTTGCTGTATGGGTTCCAAAAAACATTGGAATAACATTGTTTCCTTTACATGAATTTGACCCAATAGTGAGACTAATTTCTTATCCTTTTCCTTCTTTCTGTGCATAGCCATACTAATTAACACACCCCTAACAAACGCTTTAAAAGCCCCCCATACTAGATCTGGTCTGGTTATAGAGTAGATATTGGTTTCTATAAAACGCCCTATGTGTTCTCTGATCGCATTAACCACCTGATCATCTTACATTTGGTTATTAATCTTCCATCTGGGTGACTTCTTAGGGAGGGTTGAGGTAGCTAGCTGACACACTACCAGTGCATGATCCGAAGGTGGGCCTGGCTGTATAGAAGCTTCGATTACACCGGAGAGAAGAATTTGAGAGAGAAAAATATAATCTATATGCGTAGCCGTTTTGTGTACTGGGGATAGAAAAGTAAATTCCTTCTCCGAAGGATGTAAAACTCTCCAGACATCACACAAAGCATAATGCTCCAAGAGCTCTTGAAGGGCCCTTTGAGCAAGGGAATGACCTCTTCTCGTAGAAGAGGAACAATCCAGTAATGGATCCATAACGGTGTTCATATCCCCCCCATAATAATTGGTAAAGCAATATAAGGATATAGTAACTCAGTTAGCTTCACAAAGAAGTCAGGGGAATCTACATTGGGTCCATACAGAGTTCCCAGGAGGAGTTCGGTGGAATATATAAAGCAATGAATAAACAAGAATCGCCCCTGCAGATCTTTAAGCACCTGCTTTACAATGAATGGGGTCTTCTATTGATCAAAATTAGTACACCAGCACTATTAGTGGCAACCCCAGCTGAAAAAATGTGACCAATCTGCTGCCGTCTCATACAGTTGGCTTCCGAGTCCAATAAGTGTGACTCTTGTATTACTGCAATGTCTATGGACAACAAAGCAAGGTGCTTAAGGATTTTATATTGTTTCACACGCTGCCTTAATCCTTTAACATTCCATGTTGTAATTTTTATAATATTAATCATTATTGCAAGGTCTTAGTTATGTAAAATACCAAAAAACAAATCTCACAAAAGTATACATCCTTGGAAGTCCCCTATGCGCTGTGCTGATTCCCACCCCTCCAATTACCTCTATCCCACCCTCCCAGACCCCCAACCTATTAAAGAAGGCAAACATGAACAAACCCCCTCCCTCCCTCCCCCCATCTGTTATAGGTTCCGCTCTGTAGCATACCAACTTTTAGCCCCCAGCCACCCTCAGAGAGCCCTGTATTTAAATACTAACTTATTAATAAGTAAGGAAAACATTTTTAGAATGAACTTCCTAACAGTTTTGGAACCCAACATAGTCCAGTGAAGGACCATATACACTTGTCCCAGCTCTTTCTCTGTTGAACATTTTCGTCACAAAGATACATATAAGTACTTCAGCTTGCTCTACCTTCTAAATAAAATAGCAGTAAGCCCCAACGATGTAGACTAAATTATAATAATCTGTTTACACCCCCTTCTGCCAATGGGATCCTAAGCAAAATCCACTCAATCGCCCTGTTGCTAATGTCCATTTTCCGCATTTAAAGCTTGACTTAGCCGACTGGCCTTTATTAGAATCCCCATAAGCGAGTTTAGATGTACCACTTTATCTTAATTATCAACTGCGAATTCGCTTTTTGAAGCTTAAGCAAAACTATGCTAAGTGCCTGTCACTAACTGCATATTGATGTTATCCTATCAGCATTAGCACTTTAGCCTTAGAAATGGGCAGCAATGTCCAGCTAGGTAATGCGTATAATCTGATGGTGATCATCCGTTGGGAACTAACTTCGGGCAAGGAGCCCTCTATTAACTCGAGCACCAACTAGATCAAAAAGTCGGCAAGTACCACTCAGAAATTAAAAACTTAGGCTACCGAGCATTAGAGTAGCTTACAAGTCCCACCCCATTTTATGCTTGCCAATTTAAGACATCCCTATTCTGTTGGGGGGAGAGCTATAAATTAAATGTTAAGCCCAGAGCAAACGCTGCCAGCCTGGCAAATGGATCAGTACAATGGAACAATACCCCCCTCTAGCGGTTTAACCAAACTAAACGCGCTTATTCCCTTGTCTTGGAAACAACGAGAAAAGACCCCACTCATAGAAAACTTAGCCTGAGTTGTTCCCCTTATAAATCAGTATTAAGTTCGGCAACATGATCCTTCTGATTGGAATCAAAGTGTTCCCCAACTGGGGAGTCACCTAAATATCTAAATTAAAGATTCGTCAACCCTTTAGGGAGAGAACCTATTCAACACCCTCTGCATTCGGCTAGATTACATTGAGAAAAATAGCACAGTGATGAGAACAATAAACAAAACAGAATTATTTGATAGAGAAACCTTCCCCCCTAAATCTAAACATAAATGTAGCAAATCTGCATTCCGTTACTTTCTCAGAACCCGAACACTGAATAAGTCCTTAACTAAAAGAGCTATCAGAAAGTAAGGGTCCAGCAGAGACTTGACACTCCGATGAAGTAGTCTTGCTTCTGCCACATTCGTTCTGCCGAGGGTATAAGCTGAGAATACTGGTGGTAATTTTTCCCCCTACTCAGGAGTGTAGAATGAAAAAAGCAGATGTCCAGACTAAGACCCCGGGAAGATATTACACTTGCACAGCCTGCCACAAATGGAGCTCAGACTTCTCGGAGAAGATCAGGGAGCAGTTCCTTTAATCCTGAGTGAGCGATCTCTGGGTCGTTAAAGCTGTGCCATACCCCTGAGATGAAAACTTGTAATTTCGCCGGATACAACATTTTAAAATGAATACCCGCTGCTATTAACTTCGAGACGTAGGGATGAAAAGCAGCGCGCCGCTGCTGGACCGTAGCGGGGAGATCCTGAGCCACTCTTACTCTTTTACCTTCCCAGGTGATACCTTGTGCCTCCTTGACTTTCTTTAGAAAATACTGGCACTCAAGATAGTTGAGGAACCTTAATATTAGGGGTCTAGGCGGTGATCCTGAAGGGGGGGGGCGGTCTAAGGGCTCGATGCGCCCTCTCTATAGCATATTTGGCCCCATAGGGTGAGGGACCAGCCACACGCTCCATGAGTTTCTGAATAAAAAGAACTGCATCTTGCCCCTCTTCAGTTTTAGGCAGCCCTATCAGGACTGCATTATTCCTTCTACTTTGACCTTCAAGGTCCTCTAGTTTGGACTCCATTCTAGACATCTTCTGCCTTGTATTTATCAATTCTGATTCAGCCTTCTCCACTCTCTTTTCCAAAGAGTGAATTTTCACTTCAACATCTGAAGTTCGCCGTGCTACTTCCTCTAAAGCTGAAGACAATATCTTGATTTCAGCCGTCATAGATGTGATTTCCTCCTTAAAAGGCTTAAACTCAGCAAGAAACTTGGCCAGGGTTAACGGCTCTTGCTCGGCAGGATTAGAGGTTGTTTCACCCGGACCAGCTGAACTCTCAGGCCTAGGCTTCTTAGGGCCTTTCTCAGGAGTGTTAGGCGGCATTCTTTTGGGGAGAAATTTTTCCTCATTTCCACCTCCATTTGCGCTATCACTGTGACTCAAAGCGTAAAGAGCCTGCTCAAAAACTTCCCCTTTCCCTTTGCTAAGAGTTAGTCAGCCTTTAATCGTAAAATTAGCTCAAAATAGCGATCCGGTGGCTGGAGGAGACAATGGAGGCTTGCAATCGGCACCTACGTCATGTGACCAACCTCTATGTGCTTGATTGTACAGGACAGGACTTCCTTTCACATTGCCTGTGAGTTGATTCATGTTATAGTGCATGTCTCGGGAGAAGCCTTAAATTTGCATAAAACCAAGATTCTTAGACAAAGTGGTTTCTCCTGTGTTAAAGAATTCTTAGGTGAGTTTCTGGTGGCACAGAAGCCATGTAAAATTTTGGGAATTTATTTGGGGGGGGGTGTAGATATGGCCCTTTTTAATTGGAAACGAGCACTGGACATAGCAATAGCTAAGGTTGCGGTTTGGTCTCGGTGGAAGGTAGCGAAACAAAAGAGGGTGCATTATATAAAAACATTTTTACTTCTGGGGCGGGATATTCAGACTGCGCCAGGCTGTGGCGCAAGCCTGGGTGCAGCGCAACTTGGATCCGCAGGGGTGTTGACAGGGTGATATTCAACGGAGCTGTGCCATGGCACAGCATCGTTGAATATCGCTCCCTGGCCACCCGCAGTGCGCATGGCGCAGTGGCACTGTGTCAGCGCAAGTAGCCAGAGTGGAGCAGGGGGATGCGCTAGCGCAAGTACCGTTGCGTTAGGTGTAACTACCATGATATTCAAAAGTACACAAGCAAATGGGGCCATAATGTATGCAAGGTGCAAATGGGGCCATTTGCATGACATTATGGTCCCATTTGCATGCAGGTGCACCGATCCCCGGCGACTTAAACCTGGTGCCCTGCCAGGCTGCA
Organism: Neoceratodus forsteri; assembly: GCA_016271365.2. NCBI lineage: Eukaryota > Metazoa > Chordata > Ceratodontiformes > Ceratodontidae > Neoceratodus > Neoceratodus forsteri. The sequence continues at coordinate 522,596,908 of CM028136.1, read as the reverse complement.
GCTGTCGGGGACTGACACCCCCTGCACAGGCAGCACAGTGCCCCACTGCCCGATCACAGGCATATGTTAATATGAATAGTCCCATATCCCTGGTGGTCCAGTGGACCGCTCACAGCCCGATCGCAGGCATATGTATTATATGGATACATATGGATCCATTCACATATCTGGACTGTGTAGTACAGCACAGGCTGCTCGCCCATTGGCTCACGCTGTGGACCAATGGACGTACAGTCCTACTGTATGGAGTCAGTCAGCGGGCGGTGGGGCGGCAAGCTGGTGGGGAGCTGGACCACCAGGGTTGGATTGGTTTGGCATAGGACAGTACTGATGCCCGCGACCGAGCTGCGAGCGGTCCACTGGACCACCAGGGATATTGGACTGGTCTTTAATATAAATGCCTGCGATCGGGCTGCAAGCAGTCCACTGCACCACCAGGGATATTGGACTGATCTTTAATACAAATGCCCGCGATCAGGCTGCGAGTGGTTCGCTGGACCACCAGGGATATTAGACTGATATTTAATACAAATGCCCGCGATTGGGCTGTGAGCGGTAAGCTGGACCACCAGGGATATTGGACTATTATTTTCTACATATGCCCATGATCAGGCATGGGGAAGCGCCACCACAAAGGTGCCGCCGGAGCTCGGGTGGCCACCCACAGGTGGCAGCTGCCGTGTTGCACCCTGCAATACGGCAGCTCACCTGTGGGTGGACAGCTGTTGCTCCTTTTTTTTTTGGCTCACCTGTGTGCAGCACAGGTAGGGGTTGCACATGCATGGGCTCAGCACATCCAGGCTGAATATCGGGATGTGCACAGTATCATGCCCCCCACCTGCGCCGCATACATTACTGATGCGCTCTGGCACATCGGGATTTGTGCCAGGTTCAATCCCCCATTGAATATCGCACCGGGGCACATCAATGGGTTGCGCATGCCGCAGCTGTGTTGTGCCATGCACAACCCTTCTGAATATCCCGCCCCTGGTGTTTTTGCATATCAGTACAGCTTCTCCCTTACCAAAGCAGTTGCAGACCAAATTGTTGAGGGGTTTTTTTTTGGTTGTTTTTGGGGTAGCAGATTAAACCCCATTAAAATGAATACTTTATATCTGAGTATTAAGGATGGGGGGAGGTGAGAATGATCAATCCGGTTTTATTTATTTTTTTACAATTTTTTTATATCACAATTTGGTTCCCCTGATGAGGACTGAAGTCAGGTTATGGACCTGCTGGGGACTTCTAGTTTTGGAAGGAGTTCTCAGAGAATGGAAAGGTGCTGTATTTTTACATAAAAATAAAAGGTGTTCTAGGTTGGTTAAATTCTGGGAAGAGGTGTCTGATAAATTAAAATTATGGAACATAGGTTATGAACAGGTTTTAGGAATGTCTAGGAAGAAATTGTATGAGGAGGTGCGGTGTCATAGTTTTTCTGAAAGTCCTTTTTCTGTATTTTCTGCTTCTCAACAAAACCAGATTTCTGACTATATTAGGAATGTTAGAATTCCACCCCATATGTGGGATACTGCCTGGTTAGGGATCCATAATAGGGTTAATGTTAAAAGTAATCAAAAACATAAAGCGCTACAAGAACAATATTGCCCTAGGGTGGATTGTGTGGCTAAACTGGAAATGATGAACCATTTATATTTTCATTGTCCATATGCAGTTCGATTTTGGGATGTTCTGAAGAGTAGATGGAAAAGTTGGTTTGCGATCCCTCCATTACCAGATACATTATATTATGGCATTTTTTCTTTTAATATTATGGTAGATTGTTTGAGTACTTTATGGACTGTGCACTTACAATTCCTGTATTGGTTATGGTTAAGCAGATGTCGTTTGGTTTTACAACAGCAGGAAATTTCAGAATCAGTTCTTGTTCATATTATGACGACAGATCTGAGGACTTTGAAAATGGGAGAATGTAAAACCTTTTCGGCTTCTAAGTGGGTAGATTTCTGGGATCGATATGATTTTCTTTGAGGGTTGGACCTTGACATGGCATGGTCTTATTGTAGTTATTATAATTGGGTTCCTTGGTATTGAGAGTATAATTTTCATTCTCCTGAATTGGGGATCATTGTCTGCCTTGTTGACTATTCTGGCCGGAAAAAACAAAAACAAAGTGGGGAGGTAGGGATGGTATTGGGGTGTGTGTGTACTTTGGGTAGAGGTGGGTTTTTGCATGGGGTGTTCTATTGAGGTCGATTGCATTTGGTTTTCTGATACTTCTGTGGTTTCATTTTGGGGAGTCACCTTCTGATGTTTGAAATGTTTTCAATATTGATCTATGTTGTTATGCATCTTTATAGATGGGCTGTTGAATTTTTTTTTTATGTTTGGAAAAATAATATAAGCGAGGGGAGGAGGGTTTTTTTTGGCTATGTGATTGTTTCCTTTTTGTTTCAATAAAGAATTCCCCTACCCTAGAAGTGGGGGGCAGGGGATTTTTCTTTAAGGAGTTATGTTTCAGCTTTGTAATAGTCTTTCTACCTATGACACCATATGTAAGATCTAATATGTATACATGATTTCTAGGGTGACTTTGTTATGTGTGAATATGATACAGACGTTTCAATCATAACTCCCCTCTTCTTTACGGGGGGGGGCCCTTTTAAGCATTAGGTAGTATGTTGGGTGTTTCATCTTTTATTGAATGTCTTATGGATACTGTATGACTGTAATATTTATTTGATTTTTCTTATGTTTTGTCTTTTTTTTTGTGTGAGTTAACATTGTTTATGTTTATCTGAGTTGATTTTTGAAATTTATAATACAAATTCTCCTACTCACCAGGCTATATTATTTCATTAGACCAACAGAAGGCTTTTGATTCTGTAAGTTATGATTTCCTCTGGACCACCTTACACCATTAAAAAGTACCACAAGTTATGATTCACTGGTTACAATCTTTATATAGAATGGCCACAGTAAGGCCTATAGTAAATGGTTGGGTAGGCCCATTGGTACCCATCAAGCGAGGAGTGAGGCAAGGGTGCCCTCTGAGGCCCCCTTTTATATGTTTTCTTTATAGAGCCCCTATTACAGAAGTTAAACAGCTGTCCAAACATCCAGCATATCTCTAAGGAAGGAACACCAGCCATTCCTAAAGCATTGGTCTATGCTGACAACCTCTGCCTGTTAATGGCAGATAAAGCTTCAGTCAGTCATTCCTTAACACAGTGTACAACCTTTGGTAATTTTTCTGGGGTTACATTATACCTGAACAAATGCAGAAGTTTTTCCCTGGGCACCCTTCCTGTTACAGAAACTATGCTTGATCCAACTCACTTTACAAAGGATCCAGTTCCTATTTTAGGGGTCAAATTTGGCTCCCCTGGCATGGAGAAACTGAATTGGGAAGAAAAACTGAATATAGGCAAACAAAAGGTTGCCCAATGGAATAAAAGTAAAATTGGCAAGAAAAAAACAAGTATTTTTAGTCAAAACATTTTTGGTACTCATTTTTCTCTACTTATGTATTTCCAATCCCCAAGCAGCTGGACACTTCTGTTTTGAGTCTGTTTTTCCAAGCTGTTTGGGGAAGCCGCCTTAATCCAATCAAATGAAACATTCTCTACCTACCAGTAAGAGATGGTGGTCTTTCCATGGTTAACCCTATATTATTTTTTAACAGTAGTTTATTTTTTTCTAACTTGAAACCCCTTTTGGTTAATATAGGGAGACGTTGGGAGCCATGGTTACTTAGTAATTGTGGGCCTTGGTTCCACGAATGGGAGACAAATGCACTTAGAATACTGAAAACTTCCACATCAACTCCACTTTACATTTTCCTAAAGATTAAAACAATGGAAATTAAGTTCTCAGCAAATTATTTTAGCTCCTGCCCATAAAGTCTTGTATAAGAAACTTTTGATGACCCTGTGTGAGGTCTCGGTACCCTTCCCAAATTGTCCACAGAAATATTTACAATCCTTACAAACCTTCTTACATTTATCAAGAATTCTGATCCACATGTTGGATTTTCATTGGCTCTCTTGCCATGAAAAGATTAGTATTAAAGGTAACCAGAAACACAAGCAACTCTCAGAGAGGCTTTGTAGTCGTCTCCGCTGTATTAATATTCCTGAATCAATACGGCATTTGTCTTTTGAATGTTCTTTTATTTCTGATTTTTGGCACAACAATGGAAAGAACCTCTATTTGCAAAAGTTACCTTTGTTAACCTAATGTATGGGCATTTTTCTCAGCTATGGCAAAAGTGGAATCTTAGTACATTGCATCTACTTTTCACAGTTATAAAATGGAATATTTGGATGGCCAGGTGCTTATTTACCTTACAACAAAAAGAATGTACATATACTGAGTTGCTAAAAAAGATTGTTATAGATTTGCATAATGTTTATACTTCAGAATATGCACATCTGTCAAACCAGGATTTATTAGAGTTATGGAACAGACTCCCTTGGATAACAGATACGGATGCTGCCATTACATAACTGTAATATTATTATTACTTCTTTGTTTTCTTCATTTCATATGTATTCCCCTTTCTTTGGTTTGACTGTACGATTTATCTGATATAACTTTTTTGGATGTCTTCAGATTTTTGTTTAATAAACTTTCCCCTACTCACCAGTAGGGGAATTGCTGGCCGTCTCCAAGATTGCCATTCTGCAGGAGCCATGGAGGTGGTGGAAGCTGCAGAGACAGAAGAGCAGGCCTCCTCCTCTGATCTGTTACTGCAAGAGGCTACACTCAATAATGAAGTGGCGTTTGATATAAAGAATGATGGAGGCAATGACATCTTCGTCTCAACGGAAGATTTAAGTGTACCTGAGAATATGGACACTAATGTGGAGAATAAAGCAGAGTTACAGGAGAAAAAAAAAACAAGACCTTTTGAAAAATTATTAGTACATAATATTGATAGCACATTTACTCTCTGGATTGCTGAGTGGTTGAGAGATAGAAAGCAAAGTGTGGTAGTAAATGGACATAAGTCAACAGTTAGTGAAGTTCTAAGTGGGGTACTCCAGAGCTTGGTCCTGGGACTGGTTTTGTTTCATATATTTATCGCAGATCTGACACTGGATATACAGTCATGGAGCATTAAATATGCCAACGATACAAAGATCGGGGTCCTTGTACTAGTATAGATGATTGTGTCAAACTACAGAATGACCTAGATAAGGTTATGAGTTGGACAAATAAATGGGATATGACACTGAATTTAAGTAAATGTAAAGTGATGCATTTAAGGAAACATAATAAGAAATTCAAATATAATATAAATGGTCACACATTAGAAGAAACAACTTGTGAAAGAGATCTGGGTATCAATATTGGGCAGGCCATGGACTCAACGGAACAGATATCTGATGTAATTAAGAAAGCGAATAGAGCAGTTTATTCAGTTATAAGAAATATTGTATCTAGGTCAAGCACTGTTTAATTACCTTTATATAGATCTTATGTACACCCCCATTTGGAGTCCTCTGCCCAAATTTGGAATCCCTATAAAAAGGGTGATAGGCTAAAGCTAGAGAGGATCCAACGTAGATTTACTAAAATGATTCCTGATCTAAAAAATAACAATTACGATGACAGACTTAAATCATTAAACATTATGTCACTGGAGACACGTCGTGCCCATGGAGATCTGTTCTTTATGTATGATATCATACAAGATCCAGCCTTAATGTGCAATCTGGATAAACAGGTTACTTTCCTGTAACAGTAGATCTAGGAGTGGTATATGTTGTTCATCCACACTTCTTGGCAGGTACCTTGCCGCTTTAAGATGCTCTGGAAAGTCTTCAAGCTGGCTCCTCCCACCCACTCGGGTGGTATAACCCTCGGCTCCACCCCATGATGCCAGATCTTGGCCCACTGGAAGCCAGGTTTGTGCGTTGAAGCCAGGGAGGTCAGGTGGGTCAGTGTGGATGAACAACATACACTACTCCTAGAACTACTGTTACAGGTGAGTAACCTGTTTTTCTAGGATTGTGGATAGGTTGTTCTATCCACACTTCTTGGCAGACTCCTAGCAGTTCTCCGGGAGGAGGAGGAAGGCAAGACACACACCCACTACTTAGGAAAGAGGGACTGGAGAACTGAGGCTCCAAAACCAGCATCCTGGCGTGACTCGAGGTCGATGTGGTAATAGGAAATGAAGGTGTGTGTTGACTTCCAAGTAGCAGCCCTGCAGATTTCCTGGATAGAGATGTCCCTAGAAGCAGCCACCAACGCAGCGGTATGGTGGGTGGAATGAGTCTTAAGCCCTATGGGAGGCTCCCTACCCACCAACCTATAGCAGAGGTCAATGCAAGATGTAATCCATCGAGCTGTTCTCCACTTGGCTACAGTTCTGCCAGGTGTGGCTTCAGCATAGGTGACAAACAGCTGGCGAACCTCTCCCTAAACTTCCACCATTCACTCTTTGTAGTAGGTGAGCGTTCATCTCAGTTCCAAAGTATGGAGCCTGTACTCAGCCCCCGAAGTGTGACTGGGGTAGAACACCAGCAGAGTAATCACCTGGTTAAGATGAAACTGCGACACCACCACCACCTTTGGAAGGAATTTTGGTTGGGGGCGCAGGGCAACCTTGTCCTTGTAGAAGACCAGGTAAAGAGACTCGACAGAGAGCGCCTGTAACTCCCCAGTCCTTCTGGCTGATGTGATTGCCACCAAGAAGGTGGTCTTCCATGACAAATGTGAGATGTCACATTTGTGCATCGGTTCAAATGGCTTGTCCATGAGCTTTACCAAAACTAGCAGTAGATCCCACGGAGGTGGAGGTTTACGCACCAGAGGGGATATGTGATCTAGGCCTTTGAAAAAGCGCCAGGCCACCTTCTCCTGCGCCACTGACTGCTGACCGGCCCGCGCCCAGTAAGCAGAGATGGCTGTGAGGTGCACCTTTAGGGTTGTCAACTGAAGTCCCTGCTGGGAGAGGGGCCAAAGATAGTCCAAAATGCTAGCCACTAGATAGGATGATGGGTCCAACCCTTTGCCCTGACACCGGATGGAGAATCTCTTCCATTTAAAGGCATAGCATTTTCTGGTTGATTCCTTATGGGAAGCCTCAACAATGTTGAGGACCTTGTCGGAGAGACCCAAGGCCTGGAACTCTAGTCGCTCAGGAACCAGGCTGTCAGGTGCAGGGATTGAAGGTCTGGGTGCAGTACCTTACCCTGATTGACAGAGAGCAGGTCCAGGCATGCTGGAAGCCATCTCGGGAGCCTGGAGCTGAAGCTGAGGAGATCTGGATACCAGAACTGGCATGGCCAATCTGGGTCTATTAGGATCACCTATGCACTGTCCCTCCTGACCTTGATGAGCACTTTGTGAATCAAGGGAAGGCACAGAAGAGGCCTGGGGTCCACGGCCTCGAGAAGGCATCCCCCTGCAGTGAACCCTGCTGGGGGGGGGGCGGGCATGATACAGCCTCAGCTTTGCATTCTCCCTGGAGGCGAACAGGTCCACCTGAGGGGTGCCCCAGTGGGAGAATACATCTTGTACTACCCCCTGGTGGAGAGACCACTCGTGAGATGCCCCGCCCATCTGACTGAGGGCAATGGTCAGCTCATTCGAGGCTCCTGCCACGAGAATGGCCAGGAGATCTGCCTCCAGGCTGAGCATGAGGGACCAAATGCGGAGAGCTTCCTTGCAGAGGAGCAAGGAGCGCATCCTGCCCTGCCTGTTGAGATAGTACATGGTCGTGGTGTTGTCCGTCTGGACTGGGACCACTTGACCCCGAATAAAAAAAAAAGCGAATGTGGACAGGGTTAGCCGAACTGCTCAAAGTTCCAGCAGGTTGATGTGGTATTGGGACTCCTGGGGGGATCAATGCTCCCCCAGATGGGCACCCCAACCCATCAGAGAGGGGTCGGTTGTCAGGATGACCGTTGGCTCTGGGTGGACAAATGGGATCCCTTCCTGCAGGTGGGATGGGACGAGCCACCACTGGAGGCCATTCCACATCTTCTGGGTCACAGAGACCAGTTGGTCGAGATGACCTGAGCGCTGAGACCACTGGCTGGCCAGTTCCCACTGGAGGGAATGTACATGCCAGCAGGGCCATCGGACCACACTGGTACAGGCCGCCATGTAGCCCAGAAGATGCAGGAAGTCCCGGGCACGGCGCAATTGCCCAACCAGAAATTATTGGGCAAAAGAGGAGAGAATCTCCACCCTGTCCACCGGGAGCTGAGCTCTGGCTCGGCAGGAGTCGAGCTCTGCCCCGATGAACTGAATCACCTACGAAGGCATGATTTCCGACTTAGCCTCGTTGATAAGGAGGCCAAGGTCGAGGAAAGTCTGGAGGACCAGGTCCCTGGACTGCTCCATCTCCCACCTGAAGGAACCTGCTCAGGTAAGCCACCATCACTGCCATGCATTTGGCGAAGACCCTGGGGGCTGAAGATAGGCCGAAGGGCATGGCTAGGAACTCGTAAAGGGTTACCTTGGCTCAGAAGTGGAGGAACCGTTGATGGGACGGATGGATCGGGACATGAAAGAACGCATCCTGAAGATCTAGAGAGCAGAACCACATGCCTTGCTCCAAGGTTGGTATAATCTGAGCCAGAGTTACAATCCGGAAGGTGTGGAACCTGAGGAACTTGTTCAGGTTGTGCATATCTAGAATGGGGTGCCAGCCACCCCCGTCCATTTTGATACCATGAGGTACCTGGAAATGAACCCTGGGTCTAAAGGTGGGTCCACTACTCTGTGTACCACCTCCTTGAGGAGGAGCTGAGCTAAGTTGTCTCGGAGAGAAGACTGAGAGGCTGCGGACTCCAGATCCCCCATGGGGTACAGGCTCAATATGGAGGGGCTACTCGAATTCCAGAGGTAGCCTCGACCGACCACTTCCAGAACCCAACGGTCTATGGTGATAGCTGACCAGGTAGAAAGGAAGTGGCTGAGCAGGCCCCCACGGGAGGTCCCAAGGGAAATGTGATGGGATTGAGGGAGGTGCCCCCCAACCCATCACTGGGAAGGCTTGGAGGTGGGTCTGGCGGAGGAGCCGCTGGGACCTTCCCCTTGGTCTTCCTGAACAAGGAGGCCACAGACCGGACCCAAGGACACCAAAATTGAGCCTGTTGGCCCTGCTGCTGCTGTTGCTGGGCTGGTCTGGCCACAGGAGTAGACAAACAAAAGGGCCTGCAGTTCTGACGCTTAGGGCCCTTGTCCTTTTGGGTAGATATGGTGGAGTCCAAGGTGGCACTGGACTTCTCTATACATTGGAGGTGGCTCTCCATGCCAGGCCCGAACAGGTCGGTGCCAAAGAAGGGGACATCTGCCAGCTTGTGTTGTGTATCAGCCATAAAGGTTGAGATGCGCAGCCAAGCCCTGCAGCACATGGCTCCTTTGGCCACTACCAAACGGGCACGGGAGTCACCAATGTCCAGAGCCATCTGGAGATGTTGCTTCACCACTGCCCTACCCTGGTCCCGGTTCTGCTTGACCGTGGTCTGGAGGTTTGCTGGGAGATGAGGGATCACCTTGCCAAGGGAGCCCAAGAGGGCATGGGAGAAATGTGCCATAACAACAGCCGAACTGATCTGATGAAGTCCAAGGGAGGAGGCTGCATAGAGCTTCTTTCTGGAGTGATCCAACTGTTTGGATTCCTTGTCCAGGAGTTTGTCCACATCTCCTTTGTTGCCTGAGCGCTGAAAGATGGAGTCGGCCACCAACCCCACCACAGAGGGGTGCACCAAAAACCTTGAAAGGGACCCCCATAGGGACTGCATACTTGCAGGGCAAGATGAAGGATGCTGCCACAGCTCCAAGGCTGGACCTACAATGGCCTCAGATGCCAGAAAGGCCTCCACTGGAGCATCCCCTTTGTCCAGAATCTCTGTGAGGGGATACTTGGCCTGTTTCTGCACAGATTTGAGTTCCATTCCTGTGGACTCGGAAATGAGCCATCAAATACTCATCAGTGAGGTAGGGCCCTCATCAACGGAGAGAATCCCAAGAGACTCAGTGTCAACAGAACGGGAGACCATGGAGGAATTTTCGGACTCCGAGAAGCCCTGGTAAAGCGGGTGACCACCCAGGTCACTCTCAACCTACTTTGGGTGGTCAGAAGTAAGAGTGACCAACAAGTGATGGGGCAGGCCTTGGGCCGAATGAGAATCCTTTGTCGGAGCCCCGGACTTCCATTGCTTGGGTGGCTGTTCCACCCCAATCAGTGGAGTAGCCGGCTTTGGCTGAGCCGACGGGGCCTTAACCGGCACCTCAGTGATGGTGGCCGTGGGTGAAGTCGGTCACTTGGGTGAAAGCCACTTAATGACCAGGGTAGAAACCGGAATTGGTTTTGATCCAGACAGGACCGACTGCTGCCACATAAGGTCTTCGTAGCACTGATGCAACTTGCGCTGGAGACTCTCCTCAACTGAGGAAGACGAGGAGTGGCACTGCCACTTACCATGGCATTGAGAGTGAGATCACTGATGAGGGCGAGTCTTGTCTGATGTCGAAGTCGAGGAACGAGACCGAGACCTTGACCATCGTTGGGGATGACAGGGGACCTCAGGAGGACTTGGGAAAACTCATGGCTCCTCCTGGTCAGGTCCCTTGCGGGATGAGTCCTCCCCAGCAGGGCTGAACTGACCTGTCCGAGGGCACTGGAAGAACCGGCATCCAAAATAAAGAGTCGTCAGTCAGATTGGGTGACAACCCGCCGATTGGCTCGAGAAAAACCTCAGTCATGTCTCAGCCGACTGATCTGATGAGGTTACCATGAAGCCAACAGGAGTTTTCCCGGTCCCAAGAGCATTGACATTGTGACTTGTCCTTTTTTGACTCCTTCTGAGAACACAAAACATGCGAACCCAAAGGGCCCTCTCCCTTGGTAGAAAGAGACTGGCACAACTCCTTGAAGGAAGCCGAATAGGAGCATCCCAGTTGTTGTGGAATGAAGGCCGAAGTCAAAGAGAAGCCCGCCGACGCCTGAGCTGCTTCCTCCTCGAAGGCCTTAAGCTGTTCCAGTTGCTCGGTGCACTCCGCAGCCGCAGAGACCATCCAATGGGCATCCTTCGATTTAACTGGCGGGTAACGCTTTTCTGGTCGCCCCAGCTGAAGTCAGGCAGTGCAGTTTTCCAGAACCGAAGGTGAAAAGGACCAACAGTGATCGCAAGCCTGTGGATCATGGTCATGTCTCAGGCAGTAGATGCATGCGGTGTGAGGATCAGTGCAAGATATCTTCTGCCTGCAGGGGCACCAGCGAAACCCAGGAACTGATTTGTCTTCCATCGCGATAGTGAGAGAAGAAGGCTAAGATGAAACTCGAGAGAGTTTTAAAATAAGTTTTGGAAGAACATCCGAAGATTCTAGAGCCAGGGCCTACTACACACGGGAGCACTAAGGTGGGAATCTGAACCTTCCAGCAGAAAGGAAGATCTGACGTCATGGGGCAGAGCCAAGGGTTATACCACCTGGGTGGGTGGGAGGAGCCAGTTTGAAGACTTTCTGGGACATCTTAAAGCAGCAAGGTACCTGCCAAGAAGTGTGTATAGAACAACATATCCATGATCCTAAAAACTGAGTTTAAGGATACTTTTGTCTAAACCAGAGGTCACCCGCTCCAGATTAAGGGTAAGAAATTTAGAACAAATATGAGGAAAAACTCTTTTACCAATTAGATTATGAAGTTATGGAATGATCTACCACTAGGAATTATTATATCAGAAAGTAAGAATATCTTTAAGCAAAAACTTGACAGATATATATCGGCAGGAGGTAATCTAAAGGTATTTCTTGTAGGTTGGAAGCTACGGCCAGCTTGCTTCAGTGCTTGCTTTAGTTCCTTAGTAGGACATTCAAGAAGAAGAGTAAAGGCTTGAACGACGAAAGCTCCAAATCCAAAGGGACCTCACAAAACTGCAAGCAAATGTGGCATCTGTCAAAGGGCGTAGTGAAGCTGTCAATGCTCTGAGAGGCTCCTGTGATGCAGGAGCATCAAAGATTTCAGCCGCTCCGAATGCTGACAAAATCAACTTTCCCCAGATAATGTCTGCAATTTCTTACTCTGTAACAAATGCAGCTGGCAGCACAACCGCTCACAAAAGCGGGTGCCTAGAGCTGTGGGAAGAAATACAATGTAAAAATCCTGGGAGGGAAAGTATGCAGCAGCAGTTAAGAGACACAGGCTTTCTGGACGCCTTGCACCTTAAAACAGCTTCTGCTGCAGGTTCTGTTGCACCAATGAAGATTAGCTCAGCATGTAAAATAAATGAACATTCTTCTTCAGGACAAATACAGCATGATAGTACCCAAATGACTCTTCTAACCAGATTAAATATCAAACAGACAATGCTAACCAGACAGGAGCAACAATTTTTTCCTTTATTGCAAGAGGAACATGCCAAAAAACAATAAGAAAGTGGACAATAAGAATAAAAGGGATGTTTAACTCTTGCCAAACGTAATCTTTCTTCATTGGTCACTGCAGGCAGTGATGATTCAGCAGATGATATTCCATCTCAATCCAAAGAACAAATGGTGGCTTCTGCAATTCAGTCTGCCTTTGCTATCCAACCACAGCGCATGGACCCTTTTTCTAAATGGTCCCCTGAAAAGGCCTTAAAAGAAGTAGGATGAAAAAGTTTCCAGATGGCACTTGGCTTCCTGACCCTTAGTGGGATAAAGATCTCTTATCTCAAACTTCCCTAGTATGGCAACCAACTCTTCAGGATCAGGGCTTACAGGACTTTAATAAAAATGCTTTATCAGTACAAAAAGATATTACTAACAAAAGCATGGCTCTGTCTTGTCCTCCTAAGTTAACAACAGTCTTAGAATCCGAGAAGAAGGTACCCCCACCTTCTTGGCTTCCTGCTAACATCAATGTAGCAGAAAGGGTGCACTGCAACGAACAGAGAGACCAGCAGAATGACTCAGCCAATACAGAGGAGGGTCGTCTATGCAGACCTATGTTATCAGACTTTTTTAACAAAACAAAAAAGAATCAGCCCCCAGACATAATGCTGTTTGAATTAGGTATAAGGGAGGCTTGGATGACAGGCCTGATAGGCATTATGTTGGTAAATTCCTTGTGAAAGAGTCATTATACTTTTATCCTAGGGAAGTGTTCGCTTTTATTAATATATCAGGTGAAAATAATTATGACATAAGTTTTCACTGTTCATATGCACTTAAAACATTCTGGCAGAAGTACAATCTGGTTAAATCCCCCACCCATGGACTCCCTTTTAGTGATCCTTTAATTAAACCATTGATTAAATATGTCATTATCATGTTTAGAAATGAGGGAGTCCATGTGGAGGACATAACCTATTGGCTCTCACAAAAATGTGAGGTACTCAGCTCTCCAGAAGCAATTCTGGATTCAGAAGGATTTTGGACTGGGGGTGAAAACATAAAATTAAACTGTGTCAAAATGACAGTGGAACACAGCATATCCCAAACTAATTTCTGTTGGGAAGGGACCTTGGGGGGGGGGGGTATGTTTCTACAATGAGCAGCCCCAAGCATGCTATAAGTGTGGGCCAAGAACCCACCTGTTAAGTGTATGTGATAAACCCCGGTGCGACAATTGGACACAACAGTCATCAGTGTGCAAATTTAACAAAGTGTGACTTGTATGAGGAAACCTGTCACATTGTTTCTGAGTGCCCCTGGGTGGCAAAAAACAAGGCCTCTATGATCAGCTCTGAACTATTAATTCAAAAGGCTCAGAATGCTGCCTCATCAAGCCAGTCTGAGGCTAAAATCCCTCCCCTTCCCTCTCCCTCATCATCCGCAGAATGAAACGCAAGAGATTATAATACAAGAGGCAGAGATTCCAGATAAGACTTTAGAGGTCAATGTTGGTAGAAGCCCTCACCCCAGTATGTTACCAGGATCACACCCAGACATGATCCCTAAGGAGAGGAACATACTCAATTTCCCCCTAAACTTGTGCCTACTCCGAGAAGGAGAATAACATGAAATTCAAAACCTAACCCCATCCCCCAAAGATTCAAGAAATTCCAGTGATTACAACCTCCAACTCTTATGCCACCTTAGCTACTAGTTGGGCAGAGTCTGACATGGAGGTGGGTGAGCCTGATAATCTCGACCCCCCCTCCCGGCGGAGTCTGAAACCCAGGACTGCAAAGGGAAAAAGAAGAAAAAAAGGAGGAATCAAATTTGTTGATTTCTCCGTTTCCTGATTCCTCTCTCATACAAACCTGTCCATTTGTTCCTTGAATGTCTGCAGCTTAATCAATATTACAAAAAGACATGCTGTTTTCCAAAATATACATGAGTCACGTATAGATATCTGTTTTGTCTACATTAGATCAAGCACATAATTTTTCATCTGAATGGATATGGGGGCCTTCATTTTGGTCCTTTGGTACAGACAGAGCTGATCTTGTAGGGATTCTATGTAATTCATATTCGTTTTCACTTAAAAAAACTTGTTGATATAATTCCTGGTAGGCTGTTGATTGTAGATGGCAGTTGGAAGCATACAGCTTTTTGTTTCATAAATGTTTTTGGGCCTCAACAGCGATTTATTTAACTCCAAAAATTGATTAGCGTTTTGCTCATAAAAGTGCTAAAACATTGTGAAAATGCATAGAACTTGCCTCACTGTGTTTAACAAACATAACACTTCTAGAAAACATATATAAATACTTTCTGTACAGTTAGCATTGTCTCAAGGAAAAAAACTGCTAATCAATTATTTAAAACCCTGCTCAAGTAAAATCTGAAAGAGTGGCATTATTCAATCTTCTCTGGCCATACTTAGCCACCATACTACATATTATTGTAGGAGGGGATTTCAACTGTGATTTGCCCAAGGCAGGACTCCCTACATAATTTGATCCACACAGCCGAAATGGCTGATTGCAGGAGGAACCAAATCAAAGGTCCACAGTACACATACAAAAGAAGGAAATTCTTCACCTCCATAGATCACTTTTTTTCATCTCAAAAGAGGTACCAATTCCAGTTCTAGAAATTGTTCCTACAGAATTATCAGACCACTTACTTCCCAAAATTACCTTTAGTAGTCACCCCTCTAACACAGTGCACCACAACAGTTGGAAATTAAACACCTCTATTCTACAAGACCCAGAAGTTCAGATTGGTATATCCCAGCTTCTTGTAGCTAGAACTTCTGTCCAACTTTTGATGACTTATGTGCATAGTGGTTGGAAACTAAAGAGGACCTTAAACTATGGTTCCAAAAATATTCAAAATCCAAAGAGAGAGATACCTTAAAATATTTACAACTCCACAATCAGCTCCAATACTTATTTTCTTTATCTACAAATTCTAAACATGACTACGGACTACAAATCGAAAAAAATTAAACATGACATGAGGGACTATCAGTATGATAGAGCTAGAACATTAAGGGCAGAATTACAGTATGGTATCCAAAAGTCTCCTATAGGTGACCCATTTGAAAGTTTTAAAACCCGAAACCAAAATATGGCAACGCAGGAATTAAGAGAAAGTCACGGATCTCTGATCGATTCAGAAGAAGGGATGTTCAAAATCATTTCAGATCACTTGCACTCACATAATATGAGTACCAAGATTTCTGATATCACTAGAATGGTTAACGATATACTTGTTAATGCAGGTGACAATCCACTTGTTATTATACATGCAGGTACTAATGACTTAAATCAAAAAAAGCCTTTACAGATCAAAAAAGATTTTGTGGCCTTAAACAATTTGCTTATAGAGAGGGGCTGTACTGTATGCTTTTCTTAAATCCTTCCAGTACCCAGGGCAACGCTCAGTATGACTTGTCTAATTAGGGAAACAAATGAATGGTTAAGAAAGTGGTGCCTTGAACAACGATTTGTTGCATTCCTCACTGGGAGAACTTCAGTGACAGGGAATCTCTCTTCAGTTGGGATGGTTTGCACTTAAGTAGGAGGGGAAGTATCCTGTTGGGCAGATCAATTGTCTCTGTCATTAATAAACATTTAAACTAAACAGTCTGGGGGAGAAGGGGTCAGTTTCTAATTATCTTAAATCTAAAGTGAATACTAGTACTGGGAAATCATGTAACATACTGTCTTTTAATGCAAGATCACTGAACTCTCTTAAAATGGCTGAGCTTACAGCAAAATGTACCCTACTTGATCTTAGTATTATTGCTGTCACAGAGACTTGGTGGGACCCTTCTTCAGCTTGGTCCAGAAACATCCCCAATTATAAACTCTATCATAAAGACAGAACAGATAGTACAGGTGGTGGTGTGTCTCTTTTGGTCAGAGAAGACATTTCTACATATGAAATCTCTTCCCATACTCAAACAGAATCACTTTGGATATCCATCCAACTTATGGACCATCTTAAATTCATCATAGGGGTTTGCTATCGGCCACCCTCAGTGGACATTCAATATACAACTGAATTATTAAATATAATTTCAGATTTATCTCAGAATGATTACATTCTCATTTTAGGTGATTTTAGTTTGCCTGGTATTAATTGGAATTTCTATACAGGCAACAATAATCATGATAAATTATTTCTAAATTCAATTACCGATCTGGGTTTGGATCAATTGGTTAGTCAACCTACTCAAGGTAATAACATATTGGACCTAGTTATATCTAATGAGGGCTTCAGTGTCTCTGATATAAACATTACGGCCCCCATTGGTAACAGTGACCACAATTCTTTATTTTTTAATATTCCTCTACTTATCCCTAAGATTAATAATAACATTAAATATAAGGATTATAATAAAGCTAATCTCATACATATTAACTTACAATTAAATAGAATTAATTGGACAGAAATGTTTAGGGGCAAAAATGTTAACAAAACATATGAATGTCTGATTAATACTATATACCATCCAGAAGACATCTATGTTCCCTTAAAACCAAAATATAATAATAAACATAAAATTCCTATTTGGTACAATAACACTATTGATAAATAAAATCTAAGGCACATTTATTTAAGAAATTTAAACAAAATCCTATTCCATCTCTGAGATTTAAATATAAAACTGCTTTGTCCACATTAAAAAAAGCTAATTAAAACTGCTAGGCTTAAATTTGAGTTCAAACTGGTTCACTCTAAAGCTAACCAAAAATCCTTATATTCTTACATCAACGGTAACAAGGGAAATAACAGAAAAATAGGACCACTTTGTGGCAATGGGATTGTTATAACTTCAGATAAGGAGATGGCTCATCATTTTAACAGATACTTTTTTTCTGTTTTTTGATCAACCCATTAAACCCTCAATTTCTATGAACAGAAACAACTCCTCTATTTCTTTATTTGATTTATCTGAAATTAAGACCACGTTATCTAATATAAAAAGATCTACTAGCTCTGGTCCAGATAACATCAATGCTATACTCCTTTTAGAAATGCTAGATTCAATTGCAATTCCACTTCAAATCCTATTTAATAAATCATTACTAGATAGTGAAATACCTGATGTATGGTGTAATGCCATAGTCATTCCTATTTATAAGAAGACGATAAAGTCCAATGTCCAGGATTATCATCCAATTAGTCTGACCTCCATTTTAGGAAAAGCTACGGAACGTCTAATTAAATGTAGACTGGAGAATACACTGGAACAACTTGATATTTACGACTACTCTCAACATAGATTTAAATCTGGCTTTTCATGTACAACCAATCTCATATCTTTCTATCATAAGATTAGCAAGTTAATGGATAATAATATTCCAGCAGATGTACTATTGTTCGATTTCAGTAACGCATTTGATCATGTGTCAGACTCTTTGTTAACCAAAAAACTTCACAACTTGAGAATTCTGACTCAATTAGTTAATTGGATATCTCAATGGTTATTCAATCGTACACAATTTGTTACAATTAATGGAGTTGTTTCTTTTTCTGATAGGGTTACAAGTGGTGTCCCTCAGGGCTCCATGTTGGGACCTGTCCTGTTTAATCTCTTCTTTTATGATATGGACATCTACTCTAATAATTATCTTTCAAAATTTGCAGACGACACTTAACTTGGTGGTAGAGTCGATACTCTAGTCAATATTAAACTTCTTGAGCAAGATTTAGTCTCCATTGAGCAATGGGCCAAAACAAAACTCAATGTTCTTTAACATTGATAAATGTAAGATTTGACACTTTGGTAGGAACAACTTTTCTCACAAATATTACTTAAACAGTCAAGAACTTAAATCATCTAATTGTGAAAGTGATCTTGGTATTTTGATCAATAATAAATTGTCATCTAGTGACCATTGTAGCAAAGTAGTCCGAACATCTAATATAATTATGAGACAGATCAATAAAACCTTTATAAGCAAATCTGAACATTATTTAGTACCTTTGTATAGAGCTTATATCAGACCGCATTTGGACTATGGCTTTCCCTTCTGGAGTCCCTATCTTAAAGCTGATATAAATTGTCTTGAGCAAGTTCAAAGAAGGCTTACTAAATCCATCCCCAGATTAAGAAATAAATGTTACGATACCAGACTTAGAGAAACAAGCTTTATTCATTATTAGTGAGAAGAAAAAGGGATGATCTGTTACTTATGTACAAGCTAGTATATAATCCCAAGCTGCTCAACATATGTAGGCTATCATTAGCCAACAAGAGAATTGTGGGAAGAGTACATGCTAAACAACTAAAAATTGAATGGGTCAATAATAAAAAATATGATAATTTCTTCAACATAAAAGCAGCAAAATGCTGGAACTCTTTGCCTCAGACTATTGTAGAAGCAGCTAGCTTCGATTCCTTTAAATTTAGACTTGATTCCTGGCTACTTGCTCAACAATTTGTTTAATATCCCACTGTTGCGGGAGGACAATCTTGATGGGCCTTGTGCCTTCTTTTGTCCTGTTTTCATCCAGTAAATCCAGTACTCCTTTAACCCAAGACATAAACTCCTATTTAGCAAAGGCTAAGGTCCCTGTCCCTCCAGATAACCTTTCTGAAGTGACTATTCCCATTACTGCATTTGAAATTAAACAAACTATCCCTTAAACAAGGTGCATCCTCAGGGCCTGGTGGCCTTCCATATGAACTATATAAAGCTTTTCCTTTGATATTTGCAGCTTGTCTGGAAGCTGTCTTTTACTATTTTTTTAAAGTCAAATCCATCCCATCACAGTTCACTTCAGGTCTGATTAAATCAGGAGACAGGACTTGTATTCAAAATTGGAGACCCATTTCTACTTTAAACTCTGATTTTAAAATTCTGTCTACTATACTAAACAACAGACTAAAAAATAAAGCAAATAGGTTGATATACCCTTCCCAGTTTTGTGGTCTCCCTGACAGAAAAATTCAACATTCTCTCATGATTATGAGACCTTATTGAATACTATAATATGCAGAAGAAACAAGGTTGTATTATTTCATTAGATCAGTGCAATGCCTTTAACTGGGTCTATCACCCTATTTTGTTTGCCACTCTGGAAAAATATGGTATTCCATCCAATTTTATGGAGTGGATAAAATTATTGTATTCTTCAGACAGAGTACAACCAGTTATTAAGCAAAACATAGGGAGACAAATAAACATTACAACAGGAGTAAGACAAGGGTGCCCTTTCAGTCCCCTGCTTTATATTCTCTCATTAGAATCCTACTAAGAATAATTCAGGAAACATCTCAGTGGCAGGGACTGAAGGGTTCCACCCTGATGATCTTTTGCTAACACAGGCATATGCAGATGACACTGCAATATTTATTTCCAATTCTACTCACATTCTTTCCATGTTTCAAGCTATTAGCAATTATTCTAGAGTTTCAAACTCACGTCTAAATGTAGGGAAATGTAGGGGTCTCCTGATAAGCTCAACTCCCCAGCCGAATAGAACTATAAAAGGTGCTTGGATTTCTACATCTCCCTTAAAAAATTTAGGTGTAACTTTTGGGCAGCAAAATATGCCATTGGAAATTGGGAACTAGCTTTACAGGGAGTATAAGAAAAAATTACTCACCGCAGTAATGTTGTTTCTTCTAATGGAGTCTTGCTGTATTCAGACATAATGCAATTAGCCCAAGCACTTGAACTGCCCCGGAGAGTAAAGAGTTAACCCTATGCAGAAGTATAGAACGTTGAGCTCGAGCTCGGTTTTCGAACCTCTGTCTGTGGTACTTCTCAGTGTAACCATCAGATTCTTATGAGCACACTAACTAACATACTATAGTATGCTAATTGATCAACATATGGCCAAAGGGCAAAAAAATATTTTTGGGTCCAAAAGACTCAAGTTGAGAACCCAAGAAGGAAAGGTAGTGACAATATTTAAGTATAAGACACCAGAAAAATAATAACAACATCCACCCCACCCAAGAGGGAGGGTACAAGGTACACCCCTGAGGTGCAACACTGTACCTGTCAGACCACTTCCCAAAAACCCAGGTTCTGAGACATCCCAAAAAAGCATCATGCAAGTCTAGAATGGACAGTCAATCCATCCAGTCTTGCCTCCATTTCTTTTGAACAAATTCTTGCTTCGACAAGGAGCTATTTAAGCGCCAAGTTGCCTTCTCACAACTGGGAGACTGATCCCAATTTAAGTGTACCAAGATAGATTTATGGTCTGTGAACTCCCAGGCTTTCATATACATGCCTTGTATCTGTAATGTGGTAGACAGAAAAACAAAATCAATTCTCGTAGAGAGAGAGAGCCCAGGAAATAAGTATTGCCACCTGTTGAAAACCTGGTGCGGTAGGCAGCCACCAGTCCTGATGTAGCTACCACTGTTTTCAAGGCTGTAGTATCACAGTTTAATTTATTAGTTTGCACACCCCTATCTACCTGGCTTAAGCCACAGTTAGTTTCCTGCCTATATCACACCATTCGGGATGTGTGTAGGTAAGGTTGTATTTTTTTAAAAAGGGCTACTCTTTGGGCCTTGGTCTGGAGGGCACAAACTGCAATTAACCGGAAACAATCTTTAAAGTATCCTATATCTCATAAAAGGGCCCAGCCAGGTTGTATTTCTACAAGCCGAGATACCACTAGTTTAGGGTTTGTGAACAGAATGCTTATCCCATCACAGGTGTCCTCCCCTGAGGACCAAAATACTTTTATGTTATTTATTTATTGAGATATTCAGAAAGACATTTGAGTCAAAGATTCATTTACAAAGGTTCCACGTCATACATAGGACAGAGACAGGGACAATATTTGTACAGGGTGCTGTACATAACATTATATTACAATTCACTAACATGGTTTACCCATTTGTTCAATGGGTGCACTACTTATCCAGGATACATGATTTACAAGAGATTAGCACAGCCATATGGTAGCAAAGAGGTATTGAACGGGGCTGCTTGTCCAGAAAAAAGGTTAGCTTGTAGAGGCCATATATGTAGCCTTTTGTTCAGAGCTGGAAGGCATGATGTAGTTCTTGGGAGGTTTTAAGTCTATTGTCCTGTAAACAATAAATATCACCACCCTCCTCCACCAGTGTATACAATGCCATAACTCTTTTCCCATGGCTTTTAATACTGTTTACATTGAGGGTAGTGATACTTACTAACATACTAACATGTTAAAATGCCAGCAGAATAGGCCTAACGGTCTTTCGTGTCTGCTCGTTTGGTCAGCCCCCACCCTGGGTGCTGACCTTGCTGCCCCCTCAACTTCTCTGGCTTCTCCCTTCCCAGTTCCGGATATTCTTGCTGCATTGGATTTTGCTTCCAGAACCCTTCCCTGTACCTGTCCCACCCCTCTTGAACCCCTCCACCGTCTCTGCCTCCACCAGCCCCCTAGGCAGCGCACTCCATGGCTCCACCACCCTCTCAGTGAAGTAGCACCTCCTCCTTTCTCCCCTGAATCTTCCCCCCTCCAGCTTCCACCCATGCCCTCTAGTGGCCCCCTCCTCCTTCCTTAATGTCGCCATAATGTGTTGTAGGAAGAGAAAGGTTTGTACAATATCTCACTCCCTAGGGGTTCTTGGACTGTCTCCTTTGCCTAGTACATTTAGTATGGAAGAGCCCACCTCAGCCTCCTCCAGGTTTGATGGAGGCTACTGAGGAACTCTCTGAGTCTTCACCTTTTTTTTTTTTTTAACTTCAGATAATTTATTGATATCTCAAATATACAACACAATTATTAAATTCCCATAAGGGGAAACATAGTCAGCAGATACAGTTTCTCATAAGCTCTAACACAACAAAATATATTATTACAATGGTAGTTTCGACTTAAATATAATTTCCATTTTGTAAGGCTGTTTCCAGGCCTGGCAAAAAACACAAACCAAGATACACACTGTTTAGGGCCCTAGGCCTCTAGAAGATGGGTACAGTCTTGCAGTGTGAACTTAGTCTCCGTCCTAATCAGCCACTGAATAGATATTCTCGTATAAGTAACTATCTGTCACAACTGCTTTCTTAGAACTAAAACTTGCCTCACTTATGAAAATCGGGTTAATAAACAAAAGGAATAAACACATATATGCACAGTGGCATTATTTCTTATATATAATATTCAAAGTTCTGCGGCATTTGGCAAGTACCTTTACCTTCTTCCCCCCCTTAGAATTTCTATGTTTAAGGTCAACTATGCGTGGCTTTTTTTTCTTCTTTGTTCCCTTCCTTTCTTTCCTTTCCATCTTCCTTCCTCTGCTTCTCATAAAAAAAAAAAAAAAAAAAAGGTTTTACCCAATTAGATGGTCTGCCCCACCTCTCTGATTCTACCTCCTCCTTCCAGGCTTCCCTCCACAACTGCCAAGGCCACCATAACTCTAGGAACCTCTCCTTCCTTAAATGTATCATATAGGTAATGTTTTCTAAATGCTGTATTTCCTCTACCTTAGAAACCCATTGCCCTAAGGATGGAGGGTCCGTAGTTAACCACTGGATCATGATAAATTTTAAAGCTGCAACCCTCATTATCTGACATAGTTCTATTATTTTCCATTTCTTAGAGGACATGGTGGGGAGACCCAGTACCAGATCCTGAAAAGTGAAAGGAAGGGGGACAGCACTCACCTGTATTAAAGTATCATGAATATTGTGCCAGAACTGCTGTAATTTACTACACCCCAAAAGATATGATAATGTGTTCCTTTGGGTTCCCCACACCCATGCCAGCAGGCTGCAGTGGCTTGCGGGTTGAAATGTTGGGTAATCACTGGGGTCCTAAAGAAGCGCACCAAAATTTTCCAGTTAAACTCCCACCAAACCATTGCTGATGTCGCTTGCCAACCCCTTTGAAGTCTACAGGCCCAATCTTTCCTTCAGATGTCTTCACTGATCTCTGACTCCCACCTTTCTCTAATTTTTTCCATCATCTGGGCCCCTAGGCGGGAGGTAAGGATTTTATACAGAATGGATGAATATCTCAGTTTATCTCCAATTCTTATAGCATCCCACCAGTATGTCTCCAATTGTGTTAGTTCCCTGCTGATCATCTGAAAGTTATCTCCCATGTTTATAAAGCGTCGTGTTTGAAGCCATCTATAGAAATCTTCTCTGCGGAGTGTGTAACGCTCCTTAAGGGCAGCATAAGGGAGGCATCCTGTTCTATCCATCATTTGTTTAAAAGTGGTAAGGCCTTTAAGCTCCCAATAGGCATATCCCTGATCCATTCTGGGTGGGATAAAGCTATCTGCATGTCTAATCATAGAGAGCGGGCCTAATGTGTTCGGGGTATGTGTTACTTTACGTAATTTTAAGAAAATGCGTATGGAATGCTTAACCCAAGGATTAGAGATGGCGGGCCAAATCTGAGGACCTATGGCACCTGTGATCAATGCCCATAATTAAAAAATTTTTCCCAACTGCTTCAGCCTCAATTAAGTGCCAGCTGGAGTCTATATGTTGTTTAGCCCAGGTAATTAGTTGTGCACCTTGGGCAGCTAAATAGTAATTGTATATATGGGGGAGTCCCAGGCCTCCCTCTCCCCTGGGCCTCATCAGGATTTGAAGGGGTAATCTGGGACGTTGTCTCCCCCACACAAATCTGGAAATGTCCCTAGACAATTGGGCCCAAAAATATAGTGGAATGGAGATTGGAAGAGTTTGGAATAAAAATAGCAATCTAGGCAATACATTCATCTTTATAACCTGGATTCATCCATATATGGTGAGGGGTAACAGTTTCCAGTGGGCAAAGTCTGCTTGCAGCGTTTGGTATAATTTAAGTTATTTTTGAATATTCTGGTAGTATCTACTGAGATTTGAATCCCCAGGTACCGGAAAGTATTTGTCTTAGCCCACTTAAAGGGAAAAAGTTTGTTTAAATTGCCTTAGGAGAGTTCCACTCAACACTACTGCTTCAGCTTTATTTAGGTTAATTTTATAACCTGCTAATAGACCAAATTTCTCCAGGGTTTCTAACAAATAGGACAACAAGGTCTGAGGATCTTTTAAGAAAAAGAGTAAGTCGTCTGCATAAAATGCCACTTTCTGTTCAACTACGCCTGTCTGGATTCCCGTAATGTTTGGGTTGTTACATATCTCCATGGCCAGGGGCTCTAACCATAAGGCAAAAATTAGCGGTGAGAGAGGGCAACCTTGCCTGGTACCCCTTTTCAGAGGAAAGCGATTGGAGAGCAAACCGTTGACCTGGACTCTAGCCTCTGGTCTATGATACAAGGCTGCTATGGCTGATACAAAATGTTCTCCCAACCCGAACTTTGACAGGGTGGCTGACATAAAGTGCCAATCCACCCTGTCAAAGGCCTTCTCAGCATCCAAACTGATCGCCAACTGCAAGGAAGTGGAACTCCTCTGGGCCGTGATAATGTTCAATAACCTACATATATTGTCTTGGAGAAATCTCCCTGAAATGAATCCCATTTGATTATGGTGAATAAGAGTGGCAATACACTTCTGTAGTCTATCTGCCAAAATCCCTGTGAAAATTTTTAAATCTACAGGTAATAAAGATATTGGGCGATAGGAGCCACAGGCTTCAGGATTTTTACCTGGTTTCAGAATCACTGATATTTGAGCCAGACTCCAAGAGGGTGGGACTGCTTGTTTACTAATCAAAACCTCACTGCAGGTGGCAACCAGCTGGTCAAGTAGATGGGAAGTGAAGCCCTTATAAAATTCAACCGGATAGCAGTCCAGCCCTGGGGCCTTGCCATTCTGCATCTTTTTAATCTTAGCTAATACTTCCAAGGGGTGATTGGGGCATTAAGGGCTGCTCTATCTGCTTCTGTTAGGGTAGGTACTGGGAGACCTTCCAAAAAGGATTGTACAGCTGTCTGATGACGGGGAAGTTCTCAGCCTCAGAGAGGGTGGCATAAAATGTTTTAAATCTCCAAAGTACTTCAGTGGGAGAAGTTGTGGTTTGCACCCCCCCCTCCTCTCCCTGTAGGCGCAACACCGCTCTACTGGCTATTTCTTGGCGAAGTTGCCATGCCAACAGCTTCCCGGCCCGATTGCCCTGTTCGAAGTATTTTTGTCGAGCATATCTTAGCTGTCCTTCAATCTGGAGGTCCAGAATTTGATTTAATTCATGTCTTGCTTTATTTAGGTCATATTTGACCTGAGGGTCCTGATGAGTCTGGTGAGAAGTCTCTAATTGTGCTATGGTTTGCTTCAACTGTACTCTCTTAAGGGCGTGTTCTTTTTTTAAGTCTAGCTGAATATTTAATTATTTCTCCCCTAAGGCAGCATTCAGGAGCGTCCCACCTTATCACTTCTCCTGTATCTCCTTTGGGGTTGTCTGATTCAAATCTTTGGATCGTGCCCTTGATCATTTCTTGAAAATCTTCTCTTGTGAAAAGGCTCACATTCAGTCTCCAACTTGATTGTGGAGGGGTAGGAGTAGTAAGCAGTTTAAGGGTTACCGAGGCATGGTCAGAAATGGTGATGGAGCCTATATCACACTGATCTATTTTCTGTAACCAGCTAGTAGATATTAGAAAGTAATCTATTCTGGAATACCCCCCATGACGGGGGGAATAATAAATGTAATCTGTCTCCCAGGGGTGCATAAAATGCCAACATTCTGATAAGCCCAATTCTTAAATGAGGTGTAGAATGAGCGTCCCCATTCTTGAGGGCCTTCCCTGGTTTCTCCCTGATCTGTCCACTCCTGAGTATATGACCTCGTTGAAGTCCCCTCCAATAATTACCATACTGTGTGGGTCACTGACTGCCTCTTTGACAATTTTTTCTATAAAAGAAAGCCGAGGGGTTTCTTCATTTGGTGCGTACAAGTTTACAAGAATACATGATTGGCCTCTATAAAAACCCCAGAGCTGAACGAACCATCATTCCGGGTCTGTTCTGACCCTCGAGACTTCTAAAGGGGTATCCCGTTTTATCAAAATTGCCACTCCTCTGTGGTGTGGATTAGTTTCAAACTGAGAGGAGTACACACTTCCCACCCAAGATCTTTTTAACTTATTATGCTCTGCTGCAGTCAGATGTGTTTCTTGTAAAAAAGCTATTGTAGCTCTTTGCCTGCGCAGATCTTGTAATATTCTGGCTCTTTTAATCGGACTATTAATCCCATGCACGTTAAGCGTGACTACATTAAAGTCAGCCATTGTTGCTGGGGGGGTTTGGTACCAACTTTCTATCTGAAGGGGGGGTGATGCATGTCACTCTATATCTATGTGCTCTACAACACTGTGCATTTTGAATAACATTACCAACAATTGCCTATAACAGTAAACTTCACAACATAACTGTAACATGAATAACTGTGTAACTCGACAAAATGTGATTGTCTTCTAGGTGTTCTTACCCTATGTCCACCCTCTTTAGGATCTCACTTTTTAGAGAAGTGGTTGGAGAGTCCCAACTCAGTGAACCCTCCTTCCGGCTTAGCGTACGAAACGGCCTGATAGCCAGAAGGGCATGTTGTTATCACCACCCCTAAACGCACTAGATAATTTTAACTTTATATCTGGTGAAAACCCAGTCTAGAGTTAGAAGGATCTCGCCCCGCCAGTTCTTCCTTCTCACCCAAATAAAATATCCCTTACATCTGTGTGTCTGAGGTAATGATCTGTCCGCAACATTGAGAAAACTATAAACCTTCCTCCAGACTCTTTATTCCGATAATGGCAGGGAGGAGTATGAAAACACGGTAGGGTCCAGCTTGCCCAGCGCCACCCCCCCCCAATCACAACCATCTAAGGGGTAGGTAGAGGGACCTTTCTGAAGACCAATAGCAGCAGATCACTTATTACAGTATACTGTATGTTGAAACCAAGTAATTGAGGCCAGATACCAGACCCAACACACTCTGAGTGTAATAGCGCACCATCATGTTGGCTTAATGCTTGTTAGGGCTACGATACAGGGGGGGGAAATGCTTTTCCATAAGAGCCTGTTTGTTTTCATTATTTTTATTCCCTCACCAGTGGTTTTCTTCAGTGGACAGACCAATCTGGCCTCTGGGATTCAAACATAACTGAAGCTCTCCCTGGGTGATATATTAAGATAAAGCCCATCGCTAGTGCCAGCACTTGTCTGCCGCAATCTAGCCTTCTGAGCTATTTAAAAGGGTTATATCTGGATCGTAGTCCTGATACCAGGTCGTGGGCGCTCACTCTGATGTCAGATCATTCTGCTCGGTCTCCGACATTTTCAACTAGGATCGCACTCCAGTCTCCTCAGATCTACCTCCCCCCAAGGGGTAAGCACTAGAGCATCCAAACCCCACCCGCCACACCTCCCGATTTCATTGATTATTAAAGGGAGGTCTAACTGCTTCCACCTTAAAATTAAACAATTTAGTAAGGTTTTATGTAATCAGTTCCACCCTCCCTGCTGCTCTAGCAGGGTATATACAGAAGGTACTTCTGATGCTAGCACACATCAGTATTCTCCATAAAAGAGGCACTCACAGTCCCTTTCACTGAAGAGTCATCTGAGCTTAATAAAGATTCTTCAGGTCAACTGGTCTTCCGTCGCATTTTCCTTTTCCCTCAAGGATACTCCTTCACTTCTGGGTGCGGTACTTGATGAGGTCGGACTGGCGTTGAGGTCTTTGCATAGGTCTACTGCTTCCCACAAACTGGAAATGCCCGGGTGGTCATGTAACTCCTTTCTCTTGGTTCTCACCTTCTGCCAGGCCTATCATTCAGTCAATCCCTTCGTAATTGTGCAGCATCTTGAGGACCTCCATGAAGAGAGGAATTCCTTACCTGCCATCAGGTCAGGAAATCTTCTAAAGCCATTTTCTGTAGATATTTTTAATTTGGCCAGGTATTTGACAAACGCCTTTATTCCTTTTTGCTGGACAATACTGACAACAGCCAACACTTTTCTGCGCTGGATGAACAATTGGGGCGTGCAGTCCTGCTCAAAATAGAGTCTGGTATCACCGAAAATCACCTCCTTCTTGGACCAGGCTAGTTTTAGAATTTCCTCCTTAGTACGAAAATCTAGGATGGTGATCACCAGTGACCGGGGGCGGGCTTTAGGGTCTTTTGGTTTGGGTATCAAGGAGCGGTGAGCCCGAATAATTTGTAGTGGTTTATCTACTAGCCATTCCAAAATTTCAGGGAGAAACGATTCCAGGAAAGCAGGGACTGGACCCGATTCAGTGCCTTCAGGTAGCCCATGTATACGAATATTATTGCACCTATTACAGTTCTCTAGCTCCTCTAACCTGATTTCTAATTGTTGCTCTCTCTCCGGTGCAGGCCTAGGAAGGCTGCGTTGTGAATATCTGTGGTAGTAGAATACTCATTTAGCCCTTTTTCTAGCTGTTCCATTTTTTGGGCTGTAAGGTCTAGTTTCTGGTGGTCTTCCGTAGCTCTAGTCTGCAGTCACACCAGAGTTGCACTCATTTTCTGGACAGTTGCACATAGCTGTTTAGACGTTATTGTGAACTCCTGTTAATCTGCTTCCTCTAGGGTGGGTGAAGGGCACGGCAAAGCTGCGGTTGTGCAGGCCAGAGCAGACTGGGTGAAATAAAACAACGTTTTATGTTGTTTCATCTGTTGAGTGCCCAATTTCTCCTTCGGTTTATGTCTAGAGGATATTGTTGCTTTATTCTCTTATTGATGGAGGTCAGGATGGGTCAGTTAGCCGAACGATTGCAGTGGATTAATCAGCGGGGCAGAGCTTCCAAATCAGGCTGCCATTAGGTTGATGTGCGCACCGGAAGTCTGAGTTTTCATCTTCTGATTCCTCCCATGACTTCTTTGACAGAGCTGTGTATTTGTTCCCTGCCTTCCAAGTACCTTGGGCCTTTCCTTTCCCTTTCTTGCTGCCACAGGTAGTTTCATCAGGGGGCTTGCCCTGCCTGTTGCACTTCTTTGGTCCAATGACTGTGACCATGGGAACCTGCACTGGGGGGGGCATGGTTGCTTGTCGTGGGTCAGTCTCAAGGAGGGGACTTCCACCATGCGAAACTGAAGTGTTAGCACTGGTGCTGGGCTGCTCATCTGTAATATCCTCTTCAATAGGGTCTGGAAGGTGTACTTCTGTGAGCAATGTGTCTGTACTGTTAGCAGAGGCACCTTGTGGAGGGGGCTCTATAGGGTCAGCTCTACTAGCAGCCATACTTTGTTCAGTGACATGTTTCGCCTCCATCTGTTGGGCTCTGGAAATTAATCCTTCATGGGAGGGGCAGTCTTTCCAGTTATGGGAGGCCCAGGGGCATCTCCCATAAGCATGACCCGATCTTCCTGGACATAAAATCTCCACCACTCATTCACACTAATGGGATATTCGCCGGAGGCACTAGGACTCAGTGCGTAAAAAACTTTTTTGCAGGAGGGCCGGCACCGGAGATGGAGCCGTGAGCCTCTGCTCGTGCGGCAATGACTATCTCTGTGTCGACCCTCCAACCGCCTCAGTTCCTATTTTCCCGCCGTCGAGTGTGCTTCAGTGACGACGTTGCTCGCCTGCTAGAAGTCAAACTTCAAACTAGCAGCATAGTTTTCAGTTTATTTTGTAGTATTTTTCGTATAAAGTTCCGCTTATGATAATTTATTCTTATCAAAGAATGAAGTCTCAGCCTACACTGACGGAGTTGTCCATGAGTGGGTCAGGTGACGGTAGGGAGTCTTCCTAAGAAAGCTGTTCAGTCAGCCAGGCTGGGTCCGCTCTGCCACCTTCTCCGGAGGGAGGTCTGACAATGGACAGTCCAATTACTGAGGGGATGGGCGGTCCCCCCGGAAGTATAAAAGTAAACGGTTGCATTCTCGGCACTGTTCGGCCTCGAGCTCTTCTTCGGCCCGTAGGTCAAAAAAGAGAAAGCATCACTCAAGGTCGCCCTCTGATATGTCTGCATGTCGACGGTCGGTCATTGGGGTCAGTTGCCAGTCTCCTTGTTCAGAGTTGCCGGTTTCTGATTCTGGTCACCGACCTCTTTGACATCGGAGCCCTTCCCTGCCTTCTGGTAGGGCTTCCGATGAGCAGCTTCATCAGTGGGCCGCTCTGATGGAGCAGTGGGCTCAGAGTGGTCCAGCTGCCTGGCCCGGTCACTCCGGGGCTCTTCGGGGA
This sequence comes from Neoceratodus forsteri, assembly GCA_016271365.2. Taxonomy (NCBI): domain Eukaryota; kingdom Metazoa; phylum Chordata; order Ceratodontiformes; family Ceratodontidae; genus Neoceratodus; species Neoceratodus forsteri. The sequence goes on along the minus strand of CM028136.1, from coordinate 522,566,540 downwards.
ATCAGGGAGGGCGACTGAGCCTCCCTAGTCACACAGCGCCCTCTTCAGTGCCATTGACACCGCGCTCAGGAGTTTTCCCCACTCACATGGCTGTGGCACAGGGGGCCACACCGATGCTTCTATCTCCTGGTATTCTTCCTTCTTTTCCCTCAAATCCTAATTTTCAGGGCCCTAGGTTGGTTTTGATGCCATTGGCTTTGGTGGGTCGCTCGGCGCCGTTCTCAGAGCAATGTGGCTTTTTGGCGCCATTGAGTTTCTCAGCCAAGAATGTATGGGACAGCCATAAGGCAATTCTAGTTGGGGGCAGGAGGAAGTAAGCTGTTGATTAACTAGAATCTGTAGCTTATCCATCAGGTAGGGGAAATGGGCAGACTGGGTGGGCCAAGCAGTCCTTATCTGCCATCAAATTCTATGTTTCTATGGCGCTGTTTTCTGTGCTGTGCGGCCTTTCGGCTCCATGTTCTTCTTTGGTGCCATCTGCTTTGTCGGCGCCGTGCGGCCCTTCGGTGCCATGTTCTTCTTCGGCACCGAGGCCTGGCTTTTCAGCTGCCAATCTTCAGGGTTTCTCCTCTCTGAATTCTTTTCCTTCCTCTTTTCCTGCTGATTTTCATTCCTTTCCTGTCCATGCAGTCCCTCCTGGACTGTAAGGAAATTATATTGAGCATGACCCAGATCTTAGACTGGGTGCTGATGTGGAAGCAGCAGGACCTAATCCTGTTGCACAGCCTGTGGTCGAGGACCTGTCATTTAAGTCTCTGCTGAAAAATCTGAATACCACACTTTCTCTCCAGACTATGGACATCAATCCTGGGAAGCTTTTGAGACTCCAGTACCTTCATGTTCCGGACATCCCTACGGATTTAACTCCCCCGGTACAACCCTCCTTTGAGACGCTTTCTCAAACGGTATGGAATAATCCTGCCCTCATTCCTTCTGTGGCTAAGTCCATAGAAAGGAAGTATGCTGTTCCCAAGGATCGACCTATTTTGGTCTCCCAAGCCTTTGCAGATCCCATTTTTTTTTTTTGTTCTTATTTTTATCTCCCCGGGCCACTGGTCTGCTTACCTGCACGTCCTGGCATCACCCGCAGGTCTGTCTGGCCACCGACCCCCCCTGGAACTTCCCCATGCCACCCACCAGCCCCGCGACTACCCCCCGCTTATCCCCTGCGGCGGGGGGTGGGGAGCACCCCTCCGGAGCTCAACCCACCCAGTCCAAACCAGCATTGTCGCGGCGCCTGGTACCGAGAGAGTCCAGCACGGGATGGCCATCATGCCGCTTACGCAACCAGTGCCCTCCTTTTTCCCACCTTTTTGCCCCACTATGGCAGGCGTGCACTTGGCCTTGAGTGGCCAGCGTCTGGCGCCCACCTGCGCTCTTGGCCCAGCATCTGCCTCCGGCTATGTTTGTGATCCCAGCAGTTGAGGTACCTCCGGTCTCCACCGGGGGTCCCTCCTGTGCCGGAATGCCTCTGGATCCCCCCCAGGTAGAGGAGAGCTGTCCTACGGATGCTCAATCCTACTCCCTTCCCACCGACCCCCAGCTCCCCGGGCTAGATCCTATTGTAGTCTTGGCAGAGAATGATAAGGTCATCCTTCCTCAGACTACTATGGCTCGACCTATAAACAGAAATCTCGTAAGATAGATACTTTTGGTAAGAGAGTCCTTGCTGCATCCACCCTGGGTATGTGTAACGCCAGCTACCAGGGCTATTTCTCTCAATATGAGTATATTCTTTGGCATTCACTCAAACAAATGGTTGAAGCTCTACCGGAGTCAGACACTAATTCAGAGCTTTTTAAAACCATAACCAGGGGTATTGAGTCCAACAACCAGCAGGTTAAAGTAGCTATGGACGCCTTCGATATTGCCTCCCGAGCAGCGGCAAGCATTTGTACCCACCACCATTCCTGGCTGCGCACTTCAGGTTTCACGAATGATGCCCAGCAACAGGTCATGGCATTGCCCTTCGATGGTGTGCATCTCTTCGGCCCTCAAGTAGAACAAGCTCTAGAGGCCACACAAAAGACTAGGTCAGCCATTAAACTGACTCGACCTTCTGCCGTTCCCTCTCGGGGGTGTTAACAAATGCCAGTTTCATAACCATCAGTCCTTTCGAAGCAAAGGCAGGGGAGGTTTTAATAAAAATCAAGCCTCTCAGCCACAAAAGAAAACGCAACAGAAGGGTCAAAGACCCAAAGCGCCCAGGGCCGCCTTCTGAGTTCTTTGCCCAAGTCCCACCTCAGCTGCTCAAGGGGGACTCCTTAGCAGTGGGAGGTCATCTGACTCAATTCTACAACCGGTGGAAGTACATAACTTCGGACAAATGGGTCCTCCAGATAATCCGCGAGGGATATTCCCTCAGTTTTTCAGAGAACCCTACAGATTGTCCCCCCATATGGCAGCGAAAACTGTCAATGCTTCAGTCAGAACTTCCCTCCTCCGAGATACAAGGCCTTCTGAACAACAATAGGGCAGTAGAAGTAGTTCCGCTGGATCAACGGAACACAGGGTTCTACTCCCATTACTTTCTAATTCCAAAGAAAACCGGGGACATGCACCCCATTTTGCACCTCAGAAAATTAAACACATTTCTTCCCAAAGAGAAATTCAAAATGATATCGCTAGGAACCCTGTTACACTGCTTCATCAACACAACTGGTTAGCCTCCCTGAACATGCAGAATGCTTACCAATGTATTCCTATTCACCCAAGCCTTCACAAATACCTAAGGTTCGTGGCTTTGGGCCAGCATTATCAGTTCAGAGTCCTGCCCTTTTGGCTATCTTCGGCACTGCGAGTTTTTACAAAGTGTTGTGCAATCATCGCATCACAGAAAAATCGAAATACAAGTGTTCCCATATCTGGACAACTAGCTCCTAGCAAGCCCTTCCAGGCAAGGAACTCTTGACGCCGTTGCCATGGCCTCAAAGTCACTCACCTGGTGGTCGCAAGAGGACAATCTTCTGGAAGGGTATCCCTTTGCTCCTCTGGATCATCAGATTGCCATTACCACGGATGCATCCCTGATGGGGTGGGGAGCTCACTGTCAAGACTCTCCACACTCAAGGTACGTGGACTCAGGATGTGTCCCAGCCAGCTTCACATAAATGTCTTAGAAATGAGAGCCGTCCTTTATGCAGTCTGGACTTTGAAGAACATTCTCTGTCACAAGAACATTCTCCTTCAAACGGACAACAAAGCAGTGATGTATCACATCAACAAGCAGAGCAGTGCTCACTCTTACCCCTTATGCAGGGAAGTGATGAGAGTGTGGGAATGGTGCTTGGAGCACAAGGCTCCAGTTCAAGTGGTCTACCTGCTGGGAGTGCAGAACGAACTGGCAGACCGTCTCAGCAGAACAGAGACAGATCCTTACGAATGGTCTCTCGACTCAACCGTAGTTCAGTCACTATTCACAGAGTAGTGAACTCCAGGCCTGGACCTTTTTGCATCCTCACTCAACACAAATTGCCTGTCTTCTGCTCCAGAAATCCAGGGCCTAGCATCTTCTGTCAGGATGTGTTCACGCTGCAGTGGACAAAACGCTTTCTATATGCCTTTCCGCCTCTTCCTCTTATTCAGAGGGTGCTTCTCAAGTTTGAGTCCCAGGGGGACAAAATGATCCTCATTGTTCCCTTCTGGCCTCGACAAATATGGTTTCTGTTACTCAACAGTATGTCGGAAACCCCTCTGAAAGTGCTTGCCCTTCAGACGAACCTTCAGACTCAGGGGTCTGTGGTCCATCCCAATCTGAGATCGCTTCACCTTCATGCTTGGCTCCTGAAGAGATAGAAGTGAACAGGTTCAATGCCTGTCACAGAGTTTCAGATATTCTTCTGGCTGTGCCAAGCCAGCCACTAGAAAAACTTACACAGCCAAATGGAAGCGTTTTTCGCTCCAGTGTGCAAAATCCTCTTTGAATCCCTTTTCCTGCCCACCAAATAAAGTTCTAGAGTACCTTTTAGACCTCTCAAATTCAGGTCTGCAATACTCTACAGTCAAAGTTCACCTTTGTGCCATTTCAGCTTACCATGAGCCAGTACTTTCCTTATCACTGGCTCGGTTACCTGTGGTTAAGAGGTTTCTTAAAGGAATTCTGTATACCAGACCTCCTATCAGACGTCCAGTCGCAGCCTGGGACATTAATCTGGTGCTAGACATGCTCACTCTAAAACCTTTCGAGCCTCTAGCTACCTGTGAGTTGAAATTTCTCACTTGGAAAATGGCCTTCCTGGTGGCCATTACCTCAGCCCGCAGGGTCTCTGTGATACGTACCTTGGTCACAGACCCTCCGTATACTGTGTCTCATAAAGACAAAGTAGTTCTTAGGACCCATCCTAAGTTTCTCCCTAAGGTTGTTTCAGAGTTCCATCTAAACCAACCTTTGGTCCTTCCTACTTACTTTGCAAACTTCCAAAATGAAGGGGAGCATTCTCTCCATCCTTTGGACGTCAAAAGAGCTTTGCGTTTCTATTTAGAGAGAACAAAAGAATTTCACAAAGCTCAACAACTGTTTGTTTCCTTCAGAAAAACCCGGCTGGGACAACCTGTCGCTAGCAGATGCATTTCAGCATGGCTGGTGGCATGCCTTCGCCACTGTTATTCCATGGCACAGGTTAAGTGGGAGGGCAGAGTGTTTGCTCTCTCTACTACAGCAGTCATGGCATCCCTGGCGGAAATCCGTAATGTGCCCATTGCAGATATTTGCAATGTGGCTACCTGAAGCTCAGTGCATACTTTCGTCAAACACTATGCCCTGGATGTCCATGCCAGACAACATATTCCGTTTGGCAGAACCATCCTTAATGGACTTCTGTCCTAAATTTGTGAGCTTCTGGTCTCTCCTGCCGCCCTCTGGGGGGATAATTAGCTCGGTACTCTCCCATTAGTGTGAAGAATGACTGGTGGAGACTTTATGTCCAGGAAGATATGGAAATTATATACCTACCGTAATTCTTGATCTTCTTGGACAAAGTCTCCATCACTCATTCACACACCCACCCATCATCCACCGAGCTCACCTCTGTTGCTGGTCTTCACTCCCTCAATCCTTAGGCTGTGAAGACTTCTTTCTTGACCCTTCTTATATGGGTCTTCCGGACTATCTTATGTCCAGTTTTTGGTTAGGCTATCCTTCTAGGTTAGTTACGCTGCACCTCCTCAGAAAAAAAAGTACTGACACAGTTGGGGAGTTGACGCCGACACAGACATTGCCGCATGAGCAGAGGCTCGTGGCTCCATCTCTGGCACCGGGCCTCCTGCAAAAAAGTTTGCTCCCGCTGGGTCATAGTGCCTCCGGCGAAGATCCCATTAGTGTGAATGAGTGGTGGAGACTTTGTCCAGGAAGATCAAGAATTATGGTAGGTACGTATTTTCCATTTCTTTCACATAGATTACCTTTGAATAAGTTCACACAAGAGGCAGAGAGGTGGCCATACACTGAACAGTGGTCACAGTAGGGCATGTCGCATGCTGAACTCAGGTGCATTCTGGCTCCACAATTATGGCAAAATCTAGGTTGGCCAACATAGAATAGGACACCTCTGTATTTGCCTAAAAAGAAGCTGCTAGGCAGATGGACTATGCCAGAGTTAGTTGTGAACAGTTTTACTTTAATCTTCCATCCCCTGTTCTAAACCTGTTCACTATCTAGGATAGGGGAGGGTCTCTCCATCACCTCACAATGCTGCTTAAGACAGAACAAGATATCCTCCACATTTACCCCTTCATTGCAGAACATGACAGTAATGGTCTTCACCGCTGGTTCTGTGGGGGGACAGCAAAGAAGGGGATCCATAATGGGGTATGTTTAAGCATCTGGCACTGATCCCAAAACCTATCTGAATCCACTACTGCTAAAAAGCTAATCTCATAATTAGCATCTCCTATACAAATCAAGGCAAATATTTCAGTAGTGAAAACATCACAGATCCCTTTAATAACATTTTAGCCACATATTGTCTATCCGGTGGTTGCTTAAGTCTGCCTTTGTAGATCAGTCTGACAACATTACATTGTGGGGCGGGCTCTCCTTTGTTTTGAAACAAATCCGAAAGTTTAAACATCGGCTCCAGCCATGCTTTCCGGGCAGGGTCTTGCAAGGTTTTTTCTGCTGGTCCTAGTTCCATAGGGCTCTGTGGCACAAATGGCGGAGGTAGCACGGTGGGGATCTGCATGAGGTCAGGTTCTCCAGAAGGTGCACTGTCCGTGTCCTCTTGCATAGCAGGAATATTGTCTGATGCTGCATTTTCCAGTTCTGCTGGTATTAATAGGGTTTGACCCATCTCGTGTGCATAGCGGGGGGGGGGGCAGAGTCTTGGACCAAGTCACCCGTCTGTTCTTGCAGTGTCTATGCTTTTGGACACAGGAAATCAGTAGCATATTTCTGTATACATGGATCCTTGGGATCAGATATCCACTCACCACTGTCCTGCTGGACCCATACAGCATTTTCCAAAGCTCTATTGGGTGACTGGCCTCCCACCCCTGTGTTGGTCTGCCTCAGTTCCGGTGAGTCTGCTGTTTTTGTTGCAGGTGCAGCCTATATGTTTGCGGGAGGAATACTGTCATTGTTAGTTTCAGAATGTCCTGCGCTGCAGGCAATATTGTGGGCTGTGCTCCCTGGAGTTGCAACTCCACTCCTCGGGAGTGCTGTTTCTGTCCGACCAACAGGGGCTGCTTTAGGCCACACATCTTCCAGCTTCTCTGCGCCATTCTGAGCGACTCCCCCATGGTCACAACTTTTTTCTGATCTTTGGTTTTTGTTGGAGCTGACTGTGCATTTCCACTCTGCAAAGTACAGTTATGTAAGAACTTACCATAACAGTAGATCTTCGAGAGAAGCTCTTGCAGCAGGTTCCACAATGAGGACTGATGCCACCTGGCAGTGGCTCCGGCAACTTTTTTGCTCTAGCAGTACCGACGTGGGAACGCCCCCCCTGCAGAAGTCGGCTCCACCCCCGGCGTCGCCCTATATAAGGGAGGAGTTCCCCACGAGCTCCAGTTCTTGTACGCCCCCGTCAGGCAAAATCTGGTAGCAAGCAAAAGGTCAGAAGCAGAATTGATAGGAGATAATCGCTCAAGGGAGGGAAGACCGACCTGAAAAGGACCTGATCTCTGGGGGAAGAAGGGGTGGGAAATATACCTGCTGCAAGAGCTTCTCTCGAAGATCTACTGTTAAGGTAAGTTCTTACGTAAGTGTACTATCTTACTTTGAGAAGAAGCTCTTGCAGCAGGTTCCACAATGAGGACTGAGTCCCAAGCAGTATAAACATATAACAACCCCTGGGAGAGGGAAACAGTAAGGAAAGGAACAGCAGGATAAGGGAAGATCCCTCAGGAAACCAGGGCTTGCAGAACTGCGAGGCCAAACCCTGCTCTGCATCTGGAAACAATGTCGAGGCTGTAATGCCTGACGAAGGTATGAACAGAACTCCAGGTAGTGGCAGCACAAATATCCGCTGTCGGTACCTTCTTCAGTGCTGTGAAGGAAAAAGTGATAGCTCTAGTAGAATGAGCTTTAACCGGCCCCTGTGTCGACCTGTTGTGCTTCTCATAACAGAAAGAAATACAATGAACCAACCAGCGCGAAAGCGACCTATGGACTGTTGGGCAAAGGGCACGAAAAGCTGATCGGATTTCCTGTCCCCCTTGGTTCTAGCCAGGTAGCATCGGAGAACCCTGTGGACATCCAAGAAATGAAGCAGGGTCTCCCCCCATTTGAATGCTCCAGATAATAAACTGGGAGCTGAACCAATTGATTCACAGTGAGCTCCAAAACGACTTTAGGTAGGAACTTCAGATTACTGCAAAGATCAACCCTGTCCTTGTGGAAAAACAAGGTAGGGCTCTTTACACATTAGAGCTTGAAGCTCTGAAATCTGAGCGCCAAAGTAATGGCTACCAAGAACAAAGTCTTCCAGGAAAGGAAACGAAGCTCAGACTCCATGGATGGTTCGAAAGGTGGGGGTGGGGGGGGAGAGTAAGCTTCTACAGGATGAACAGGAGATCCCAAGGAGGAACAGGGTCCCGGGTGGGAGGTTGGATGTGAAGGATACCGTGCAAAAAAGCTTTGGAAACCTCCATCTGAGCCACCATTTTACCCGACACAGAAAAATGGTAAGTGGAGATGGCAGTCAGGTGTACCTTGATGGAGGAATAACAGCCCTTTCTCAGAAAAAGAAAGCAGGTATTCTAAGATCGTATTAAGTGGACAGACCAACAGATCCACTCTTTTGGCTGTGGCCCAAATACAAAAGCATTGCCACTTCATAGCGTAAGTGGCCCTGGTGGCAGGTTTCCAAGCCTCAACCAACACTTGAGTGAACTGATCAGATACCCTGAACCTAACCTTAGTTAGGTCCTGAGGAGCCAGGCATGCAGGTGTAGGGAACGCAGGTTCGGGTGTAACGGGGACCCCCTGTCCTGTGACAGGAGATGAGAAGAGAGAGGGAGAGGCACTGGTGACTCTACCGCTAAATGCTGTAGTAAGGGAAACCTAATTTGACAAGGCCATAGCAGACCGATCAGGATAAGAGTGGAAGGTTCCGACTTGAACCTTGAGGAGGACCTTCTGTAAGAGCAGAAAGGGGGGAGAATGCATAGAGAAACCTCCCGTTCCAGCAGAGGGACAACGCGGCTTGCCAAAAAGCTCCAGGCTCTGGACCTAGCGAGCAGAAATTGGTCAGTTTTGCGATGAATCGTGACACGAAAAGGTCCACTTCTGGCATCCCCCACAGACAGAAGATGTGATCTGCGATCTCTTGGAGCAACTCCTATTCATGGGATGGTGACTTTGTCCTGCTGAGCATGTTGGCCAACACATTTTGTTGCCCAGGAACATGCACTGCCGTCAGAAACAGATGATGTTTGAGGGCCCAATCCTACAATCGCATGGCTTCCCTGCAAAGGGGATAAGAATGTTTGCTGCCCTGCTTGTTGATATAGAACATCACTGAAGTGTTGTCCATCTGCACCAAGAGGTGGCCCAGCGCTAAGACAGAGACCAGGGCTTGGAGGGCGTAAAGCACTGCTCTCATCTCCAGGACATTGATATGCAGATCTACCACTATTGGGGACCAAGATTCCTGAGTATGGTGTGTCCCCAGGTGAGCACCCCATCCCTCAGACGAGGTGTCCGTGGTCAGAATCTGGGACGGCACCCCCGACTGGAAGGGGATGCCTGCCAGCAAATTTTTGGACGACATCCACCATCATAGCTCTCGGCAGATTGGCTCTGATATCATGATCGAAGCGTCCAGACTGTCTGATGTCTGATCCCACTGGACTCTCAAGGACCATTGTATGGTCCTCATGCACAGGCACGCCAGAGGAGCCGAGACTATGGCGGCAGCCATATGTCCCAACTGCCTGAGAAGGAGCTGAGCTGGCACCCTTGAGGTTGAAGAGACCTGAGACGCCAGGACCCGAATACAACCCGCTCTGTCGGAGGGAAGAAAAACCTTCCCGAGAGTGGTATCCAGAAGAGCTTCGATGAACTGGAGAATCTGGGCTGGGATCAAATGAGATTTGTCCTTGTTGATGGTGATTCCGAGGCGCTGAAACAGTGAGATGGAATCCTTGATGGTTTCCGACAGATGAGACCTGGAAGGAGCCAGGAGAAGCCAGTCGTCCAGATAAGGGAACACAAAGTGGCCCTGCCTCCGAAGTGCCACGGCCACGACAGCCAGGCACTCTTTGAAGACCCTGGGGGCTGAAGAGAGACCAGAGGGAAGGACTCGAAAAGTACAGTTATGTAAGAACTTACCGTAACAGTACATCTTCGAGAACAGCTCTTGCAGCAGGTTACACCATTAGGACTGAAGCCGGCAGGCGCCAGGACCCCACGGAAATTTTCTAGCTAGCAGTATCCAGCAGGGACTGCCCCCGACGTCGGCCCCGCCCCCAATGTCAGTCATCATATAAAAGGGGGAGGTCTCCCACAATCCCCAGTTCTCCTGCCGGAGACTCCCGGCCGCTAGATGACATCAGAAGTGGAGACTGAGGATCTGCCATCAAAAGGTATTTGGAGCCGTGTTAGAAACACTTAATCCTAGAAAAGAGATATCGGAACAACTCTACCTCCAGAGGGGATGGTGGGAGGGAACTACCTGCTGCAAGAGCTGTTCTCAAAGATCTACTGTTATGGTAAGTTCTTACATAACTGTACTAGCTTACTTCGAGAGACAGCTCTTGCAGCAGGTTACACCATTAGGATGGATTCCCAAGCAATACTGGAAATCCCTCGTAGGTGGGAGGAGGCTAGGTAGAGATTGCGAGTTGGACCGAAGCCTAGGACAGGAGTCCCTGAAGGACTGCTAGATCAAAACCAGCTCTTTCCCGTGGTGCAACGTCCAGGCTATAATGCCTGATAAAGGTGTGCACGGTACTCCAAGTGGCTGCTGCGCAGATGGCTGAAGTGGACATGTTCTTCAAGGCCGCAATGGAGGTAGCCACCCCCCTTGTGGAATGACCCTTAACCACACCTGGTAAAGGTTTGTTACATTTCTGGTAACAGAACGTGATACAATGGATGAGCCACCTAGACAGCGATTGTTTAGAAACCGGAGCTCCCATCATCCTATGGGTGAAGGAGATGAAAAGCTGATCAGATTTAAGGTGGTGCCTGGTTCTGGTCAGGTAGTATCTTAGACACCTACGCACATCTAGAGAGTGCAACAGGACCTCTCCTCTATTAGAGTATTTAGGAAAATACACTGGTAAGTCAGTGTCCTGAATGAGGGTGAGAGCTGAGACCACCTTAGGTAGAAACCTTGGATTTGTCCTTAGGGACACCCTGTCCGGGTGAAAAACCAAGTGAGGTTCTTTGAACATCAGTGCGTGAAGTTCAGAAATCCTTCTGGCCAAAGTAACGGCAACTAAAAATAATGTCTTCCATGTTAGGAGATGTAGCTCGCAATCCACGGTTGGTTCAAAAGGTGGCAGCATGAGCTGCTCCAGGACAAAGGGTAAATCCCATGGAGGAATAGGATCCTTAATCGGAGGTCTAAGGTGGAGAACACCTCTCAGGAAGGCTTGTGCTGTGTCCACCTGAGTTATGGGACGTCAGTCTATAGGTGTATGATAGGCTGAGATGGCATAAAGGTGTACTTAAATAGAGGAGTAGGCCAAGCCTACCTGGAAGAGAGACAGGAGGTAGTCCAGGACCGACCTTTCCAGACAATCCATTGGGGGAAGTCCTCGTGCTTGAGCCCAGAGGCAAAATCTGTGCCATTTCATGGCGTATGTGGCATGAGTGGCCAGTTTTCTAGCAGCCACTAGATCATCTGCTACCTCTTGAGAGACCCCGTACCGCATGATATCTATGTCTTTAGGAACCAGGCGTGCAGGTTCAGAGAGCAAAGGTCTGGATGGACCAAAGAACCTGCCTCCTGTGACAATAAGTGAGAGCTGACTGGCAGAGGCACCGGAGGTTCCTGGGACAGCTGGTACAGCAGAGGGAACCAAATCTGTCAGGGCCAAAAAGGTGCAATAAATATCATCATCGCCTACTCTCTGCAGAGTTTCAATAGGACCCTCTGGATCAACGGGAAGGGAGGAAATGCATAGAGGAATCTGCCCATCCAGGAGAGGGACAACGCATCTCTCCAGAAAACTCCAGACCCTGGATCTAGCAAAGCAGAAATTGGACAGTTTTGTGTTGGATGGGGATGCAAAAAGGTCTAACTCTGGTGTGCCCCATCTGTGAAACAGATCCTCTACTACCTCCTGGAGTAGTTCCCACTCGTGGACTCTGGCCTGAGAGTGGCTCAGGCTGTCTGCGATGACATTGTCCACTCCTGGGACATGAACAGCAATGAGGTTTGCACCATGTTGTAGAACCCAATCCCACACCCTCATGGCCTCCCTGAAAAGTGGGTAGGAATGGGTGCCTCCTTGTTTGTTGAGGTAATACATCACCGCAGTATTGTCTGTTTGTAACAGGAGAGTACCCGGTGGGATCTCCGACTGGAAGGCCTGCAGGGCATAAAGAACTGCTCTCATTTCCAAAATATTAATGTGGAGATTAGCTTCCTGGGGTGTCCACGAGCCATGAGACCTGACCCCATCAAGGTGTGCTCCCCAATCGAAACCTGAGGCATCCGTGGAGAGCATCACAATCGGAGACGGCACAATGAAGGGGAACCCCGCCAACAGGTTCTTTGAATCTAGTCACCATTGCCAGTCCCGGATTACGGCATTCATGATCCAAACTGGAAGCTGCAAATGGTCTTGCTTCTAATCCCATTGAACCCGTAACATCCACTGGGTCACCCGCACATGGAAATGACTGTTGCAATGGCCGCAGCCATGCGTCAGAGCAGGCAAAGGACCAGTCTGGCTGGGACAGTCTTCTTTGCCAAGATGCTCCTGATGAGGGATCTGATGTGTTCTGCTCAGTTCTGGGGCAGAAAAGCTCTCCCCTGGACGGTGTCCAGAACTGCGCCTATGAACTGCAGATTCTGTGACGAACCAGGTGTGACTTCTCCTGATTGATAATGATGCCCAATGTCCCGAACAGAGACTGAGTACAGTGAATTGCGGACATCAGAGCCTCCCAAGTGAGTGCCATGAGGAGCCAGTCATCCAGGTAGGGGAACACGTAGTGGCCTTGTCTCCTTAGAGCCGCTGTTACGACTGCCATGCACTTCGTAAACACCCAAGATGGCAGACAGTCCGAAAGGGAGGGCTCGGAACTGATAATGGTGACCTAGAAATTTGAAGCGCAAGAACTTCCTGTGCACTTGAGCAATGGGTATGTGCAGGTAGGCATCCTGCATGTCCAAGGACACTAGGAAGGTGCCCTGCCTGAACATGGGTATCAAACCGGGAAGGTTCACCATGCGGAAGCATTTGTAAAGGACCGAAACAATGAGATTGCTGAGATCCAGTATCGGATGGAGGTCCCCTGTCTTTTTGGGAGGCAGAAAGAAGTGGGAATAGTAACCTGCACCTCTCTGGTTCCTCGGTACGTGCTCTATAGCTTCCTTTCCCAGAAGAGCGAGTACCTCCTGCTGTATGAGCAGTGCATGCTGACCCGAATAACGGGAAAGCAGGGGAGGGCTTTAGGGTGGGTGGTCAAGGAATTCTATAAAGTGACCTCTCTTGACCAGTTGAAGGACCCACTGGTCGGCAGTAGTCGACTGCCACCCTGAAAAGTGGCGAGCGATGCGACCCCCGACCTTTTCTGCCTGTTGATTCAGAAGAGGGGCCGGGGCCGGGAAGGAGTCATGCTGTGGTGGCATTACCCCCCGTAGGCTGGGCCAGCTTGGTATACCGCTGACCTCGGTGTGGGGAAGACTTAGGTTGGGCCTTACGATGGAAGGTGCCCCTTTCCTGCTGGCCAGAACGTGGCTGCTGTTGTTGTCAGCCACGAAAATGGTTCTGGTTCCCATGAAAGGAACCTGATTTGGGTCTGTACATGGCCTGTACAGTCCTTACTGCCTTACCAGCATCCTGAAGCTTGGTGATGACCTTTTTAAAGGGCTCACCAAACAGGACCTCTCCATTATAAGGGAAATCCAGGATACTCTTCTTTACGTCCCAGGGTAAAACAGATGCCTGAAGCTGCGCCCCTGGCAGACGACTCCGCAGAATCATATGCGGCTCTTAACACTTGGGTCCCCACGTCTGACCCTGTGCGGAGAAGGTTCAAGAGCTCCGCCTTATGCTCGCCATCCAGTAGTTTGTCCACCAGGCCCTGACCCTGTTCCCACAGGGCATTCTGAAACTGAACCATATGAGTCAGATAGTTCAGTGACCTGATGGAGCATGCAGCAACCGCATACATGCACCTCCCCAGGGCATCCAACTCCTTGGATTCCTGGTCTGGTGGCTGTGTACTCAGATGCTGTGGTCATTGAGACCTATCATGGGAGGCTGTAATGACCAGGGAATCAGTCAGGGGTTGTTGTGCCAAGTACTGGTCCTCTGCCAGGCCCTGTACAGGCAGCTAGCTTTCTTCGGGACTGCAGGGGTGGAGTGTGGATGCTTCCACGCAGCCTTTGTGATGTCTAAGAAGGTGTCCATCAAGGGTGGTACCACCACAGGCTTAGGGTCCTTCTGCCGAAGGTAATGAGCTAGACACTGTCTCTCAGGGTCAAGATGTTCCGAATCCCATCCCATGTTCTCTTGGATGTGCCTCATGATTTCAGAAAAAGAGGGATCATCCGGAGGTGACCTGGGCAGGTCTCGTGGGTCAGGTGATGGGATGCTGATTGGAGAAGGAGACCTGGAGATATCTGAGGTGTCGGGTCTAGAGTCATCCCCCTGCAGAGTGAACCATCGACGTCTGGGTCATTTGCTAGATGAGTTGAACAGGCTCAAGGGAGGGGCTTGGCATTGGGGAAATGACGTTGGGGATTTGTAGTGGGACTTAATCAAAGTCTTCTTTGATGTGGGGGAGGGGGCAGTAACATTGACTGGGAGATTGTTCCAGGTGTTAGGGAGCCTGCATTTGATGGAGGCTTGGCCTAGGTTGGGCTTGTACTGTGGGAGATGGAGGTGGGAAAGACTGGGACCAATACTTACCATACCTGCTTTTTGCTTACAGAAACGTGCCACAGGCATCAAAAAGGTTTTTTACCATTTGAAATGCTGTATGGTAGACAACCTAGAGGGCCACTAGATGTAATAAAGAAACATGGGAAGATAAACCCCACCCATAGTAATCAGGAAGAGGCCCAAAACCAGCTGAAGGTGTATTATTACCATGGGGTAAAAGAAAATGTTTTTGAGCCAGGTGAAAAGGTCTTGATACTGTTACCAACCACAGAAAATACATTTTAATGAAGTGGCAAGGGTCTTATAAAGTGCATAAAGTACTGGCACAGTTAACTATAAGATTGAGATCCCTGATAGAAAAAATCCTACTAAGATATACCATGCTAACCTCCTCAAGAACAGGCTAAAAAAAAACACGAAAAGTTGTTCTGCTAGTTTTACCAGAAACTGATAAAGAAGTTATTGATGCAGTTTATGACAGACTGGAACAAACTGTTACTGCTGATGCTGTAAAGGTGAATGTTTTCTTAATCTCCGAACAAACTGCAGAAATTTGTAACTTGCTAAAGACATTTAACAGTACTTTTACCACAGTACCAGGCGGAGCAAAAGGGGTCGAGCATGTAATAGTGACAAGGAATGCTCACCCTATTAGACAAAATACATTCAGATTACCAGAGCGGTTAAAAGCTATCATGGTTAAGGAAATAAAAAAAAAGAAAGAACTGGGTATTACATAAGAATCGAGACATGCTTGGTCATCACCAATGGTGATTGTAAACAAAAAGGAAGGGGGTGTAAGAATCTGCCTTGATTTAAGGAAACTTAATCAAGTGTCAGAATTTGACAGTTATCCTATGCCCAGAACAGATGATCTGGTGGACAGACTGGGAAGTGCTGAGTATATCAGTACCCTTGATCTCACCAAGAGTTACTAGCAAATCCCCCTAGCCAAAGAATCTAGAGACAAAACTGCTTTTGGCACTCCTATAGGATTCTATCAGTTCACCACCATGCTGTTTGGCTTACATGGTGCTCCTACTACATTCCAGCGGTACATGGATGTAATTTTATTCCCTCACACTGGTTATTGTGCTGAGTACCTGGATGATGTTGTGGTGTACAGTGGTGCAAGTGGTAGACAAGAAGTACAGGAACTCAGGCATTGGCAAATATGAAATATAGAATGAAGATCCTCAATCTGAAGGATAGCGGTGTCAAGACACATCTATTTGTTTAGACACTAGTAGATTCAGTTAGAGATATTAAAGTATTTCTAGGAAAACTGCATTGTTGTACAAGTCACATGTTGTTATGGAAGCCCTGATTTCAGTTCACAGGCCCAGAAAATACAGGCTACTCACCTGTAACAGGAGTTCTAGGAATGGTATATGTTGTTCATCCACACTGTCTGGCAGGTATTCTTGCCACTTTAAATCTTGCCGGAAGGTCTTCAAGCTGGCTCCTCCCACCCACCCGGGTGGTAAAACTCTCGGCTCCGCCCCATGACGCCAGATCTGGTCCGCTGGAAGCTCAGGTTGTGCGTCGAAGCCGGGAGTAGGGAGTCGTGGATGAACAATATATACCATTCCTAGAACTCCTGTTACAGGTGAGTAACCTGTATTTCTAGGACATGGATATGTTGTTCATCCACACTGTCTGGCAGACTCCTAGCAGTTCTCTGGGAGGAAGGAGGCAGGCACACCCGATACTTACTTGGGAAAGAGAGACTGAGAACCGAGGCCCCAAACCAGCATCCCGGCGTGACTCAAGGTCGATGTGGTAGTGGGTAATAAAGGTATGTGCCGACTTCCAGGTAGCAGCCCTGCAGATTTCCTGGATAGGGGACGTCCCTGGAAGCAGCCACCGATGCAGCAGTATGGCGGGTAGAATGAGCTCTTTACCCTCTGGGAGGCTCCATGCCCGCCAACTTATAGGAGATCTATGCAGGAGGTGACCCACCTGTTATCGTCCGCTTTGCTGCAGGTCTGCCAGGTGTGGCTTCAGCGTAGGTGACAAACACCTGGCGAACCTCTCCCAATTTCAGCCGTGCGCTCCTTATAGTAAGTAGCCCCTTCTAGGTCCAGAGTATGGAGCCATATTCAGCCTCCAAGGTGTGATTGGGGTAGAACACCGCAGTCAACACCTGGTTAAGGTGAAACTCCGACACCACCTTCGAAGGAATTTCGGTGGGGCACAGGACAACCTTGTCCCTGTGGAAGACCAGGTAAGAAGACTCGATGGAAAGTGCCTGGAACTCTCCCATCCTTCTGGTTGACGTGATAGCCACCAAGAAGGCGGTCTTCCACGACAGGTGAGAGAGATCACACCTGTGCATTGGTTCGAATGGCTTGCCCATGAGCTTTGCCAGTACCAGCAGTAGATCCCACGGAGGTGGAGGTTCTCACACCGGAGGGGAAATGTGGTCAAGGCCTTTGAAAAAGCGCCAAACCACCTTCTGCGCCACCGACTGCTCCCCGGCCCGTGCCCAGTAAGCAGAGATGGCTGCCAGGTGCACCTTAAGGGTCTTCGACCTAAGCTCTTGCTGAGAAAGGGACCACAGGTAGTCCAATATGCTCGCCAGGGAACAGGAGGAAGGGTCAAGGCCCTTACCCTGACACCAAATGGAAAATCTCTTCCATTTGAAGGCGTAGCATTTCCTGGTCGACTCCTTACGGGACGCCTCAACTACATTGAGGACCTCGTCGGAAAGACCCAAGGCCTGGAACTCTAGCCGCTCAGGAACCAGGCCGTCAGGTGCAGGGATTGAAGGTCCGGATGGAACACCTTCCCCTGATTGACTGAGAGCAGGTCCGAGCGAGCTGGAAGCTGCCTCGGGATCCTGGAGCTGAGGCTGAGGAGATCTGGGTACTAGAACTGGCGGGGCCAGTCTGGGGCTATCAGAGTCACCTGCGCCTTGTCCCTCCTTGCTTTGAGAAGCACCTTGTGTATCAAGGGAAATGGGGGAAAGGCATAGAAGAGGTCCGGGGTCCACTGCCTCGAGAAGGCATCCCCCTGCAGCAAGTCGTGCTGAGGGGGGCGGGCATGGAACAGCCTCAGCTTCGCGTTCTCCCTGGAGGCAAACAGGTCCACCTGAGGTGTGCCTCAATGGAAGAACAGATCTTGTACTACCTCTGGCAGGAGAGAGACCACTCATGGGACGCAGCCCCTATCCGGCTTAGGGCATCGGCCAGGGTGTTGGAGGCTCCTGCCATGTGAATGGCTAGGAGATCCGCCTCCAGGCTGTGCACGAGTTACCAAATGTGGAGAGCTTCCTTGCATAGAAGCATGGAGCACGTCCCGCCCTGGCGGTTTAGATAGTATGTGGTCGTGGTACTGTCCGTCTGGACTCGGACCACTTGACCCCGGAGAAACGGAGCGAAGGCGTTGAGAGCTAGGCGGACCGCTCGGCACTTCAGCAGGTTGATGTGACATCGGGACTCCCGTGGGGACCAGAGGCCGTGCGCTTGGTGTTCCCCCAGATGGGTACCCCAACCCATCAGAGAGGCATCGGTCGATAGAGAGACCGTCGGCTCGGGGCGGACAAACGGGATGCCCTCCTGCAGATGAACTGGAACGGTCCACCACTGGAGAGCGTTCCACATCCCCTGGGTCACTGTCACTAGCTGGTCCAATGGATCGCAGCGTTGAGACCACTGGCTGGCCAGCCCCCAATGAAGGGGGCGCATGTTCCAGCGGGCCCAGTGGACCACGCTGGTACAGGCTGCCATGAGACCCAGGAGGCGCAGGAAGTCCAGGGCAGTAGCGATTGCCCAACCAGAAATGATTGGGCAAAGGAGGAAAGAACCTCGGCCCTGTCCGCCGGGAGCCGTGCTCTGGCTTGAAGAGAGTCAAGCTCTGCCCCGATGAAAAGAATCACCTGCTTCGGCTCGAGTTCTGACTTGGCCTCGTTGATGATAAGGCCGACTTGAGAGCAAACCTGGAGGGCCAGATCTCTGGACCGCTCCACCTCCTGCCTGGAGGGGGCTGCTATCAGCCAGTCGTCCAGGTAAGGGTACACCCGGACCCCTCGGCACCGCAGGAATGCTGTCACCACTGCCATGCATTTGGTGAAGACCCTGGGAGCTGGAGACAAGCCGAAGGGCATGGCTCGGAACTCGAAAAGGGATCCCTCCGCTCGAAAGTGAAGGAATCTCTGATGTTACGGACAGATAGGGACGTGAAAGAACGCGTCCTGCAGGTCCAGAGAGCAGAACCACACGCCACATTCCAAGGATGGTACTATCTGAGCCAGAGTGACCATCCTGAAGGTCCGAGACCTTAGGAACTTGTTTAGGTCTTGCAGGTCGAGAATGGGGCGCCAGCCCCCCGTCCGTTTCGGAACCAGGAAGTACCTGGACACAAACCCCGGGTCTGAGGGAAGGTCCGCTACCTCTCTGATCACCTCCTTCTCGAGGAGGAGAGCGATGTCGGCTCGGTGAGCCGACAGTGAGGCTGCGGACCCCGAGGTGCGACGGCTCTGAAGGGCGGGGTCTGCTCGAACTCCAGAGGCAGGCCCTTTCCGACCACTTCCAACACCCACCGGTCTGTGGTAATAATGGACCAGGTGGAAAGAAAGTGGCGGAGCCGCCCCCCCCACGAGGGGAACCTGGGGTGAGGTGACGGGGTTGGGGGCGACACCCCTCAACCCGTCACTGGGCAGGTTTGGAGGAGGGACCGGCCGAGGGACCTTCAGGGCCTTTACCTTCCTGCTTCTTGGAAGAGGAAGCCGAGGGCTTGGGTTTGGGATGCCAAGCTCGTGCCTGCTGGCCCTGACGTTGCTGGGCCGGACGTGCCGCGGGTGCAGAGGGACGAAAGGGCTTAGGCTGTGGTCTGCGGCCTTTGTCCTTCTGTACGGATGAGACCGAGTCCAAGGTAGCATTGGACTTCTTGATCTTCTGCAGGTGACCTTCCACCCCAGGGCTGAAGAGGTCGGTCCCCAGGAAGGGGACATCCACCAACTTGTGCTGGGTGTCCGAAGTGAAGGTGGATATCCTCAGCCATGCCCGATGGCGCATAGCCACTGTGGCCGCTACTGACCTGGCACATGAGTCTCCGATGTCCAGAGCAGTCTGAAGCTGCTGTTTGGCCACTGCTCTGCCCTGGTCCCGCACCTGCCTAACCATGGTCTGCAGGTCCGCCGGAAGATGAGGAACTACCTCGTCCAGGGAGCCCAACAGGGCATGAGAGAAATGTGCCATGAGTATGGCCGGACTGGCCTGATGAAGGCTGAGGGAGGATGCAGTGTAGACTTTGCGCCCGGGATAGTCCAATTTCTTGGACTCCTTCTCGGGAGGTTTGTCCACGTCCCTAGCGTTTCCCGGCGTGCCGGAAAACGCTGTCGGTAACTAGCCCCTCGGCTGAGGGGTGTTCCAAAAACCGGACAAGGAAACAGTAGGGACCGCATATTTACTGGCCATCCTGGCCGAGGGCGCAGGACAGGAAGCAGGGCACTGCCAGAGCTCCAAGGCCGGGCCCACTATGGCCTCGGCCACTGGAAAGGCCTCCGTAGGGGAATCCCCTCGGTCCAGTATCTCCGTGAGGGGATACCTGGCCCGCTTAGACACAGGTTCAAGCTTCATCCCGGTGGACTCCGAGATGTGCTGAAGCAATCCCAGATAGGACGAAGGACTATTGTCCATCGACTGACCTCCAGAGGACTCCAAGTATACTCGCCTGGAGAAGAGGGAGGAATCGTCGTTGGACTCGGAAGAGTCCACAAAGAGCTGCCTTGGGCCTGAGCCACCCTCCACCTGCCGAGGTCGATCGGAAGTGAGGGTAACAGACAGCCTATGGGGCAGGCCCTGAGCCGACCGAGAATTTGGTCGGAGCCCCAAATAACGGCTGTGGAGGCGGAGGTTCCACTGGAATCGGTGGAGCAGCTGGTTTTGGCCGAACAACCAGCCTGGGAACAGGCTTCTCGGGTAAGTCGAGGGGTTGTTTCGGCCGCACCGGTGACAGCCACTTAATGGCCGGGGAAGGTGACGGCCGGCTTGTTCCCGTCAGAAGGAGCTGTTGCCAGTGAGGTTCCTCGTATCGTCGACGTAACTTACGTCGAAGCCTCCCCTCATCCGAAGAGGAGGACGAGCGGCGGCGCGGTGCCGAGACGCCTATGACGGCAGGATCGGCTGGACCGCGAAGAAGTCCGAGACTGAGAACCTCGGCTTTTCCGAGGACGGTGCGGGGAGGGGACGGGTGGAACCGGCTCTCCCCTCGGCTCGGAGGGTTCACCCCAGGGCTCCAGAACCGGAGGCACTGGCAAACCCACGGGATCCTCAACTCCCACTGGGGGAACCGGGGAGAGAGGATTCTCGGCTTCGCCTGGCGACAACCCGTCCAACAGGTCGAGAAAAATCTCGACTGCGTCGACGTGAGTCTCGGTCAACTGACCTGATGGGGGCACCGTGAGACCAGTGGCCGAAGCCGAATGATCGACCGAAGTCGATGGCCGACGACTCAGGGAGAGGGACCTTTCCCGCTCCCAAGAGCGTCGATGGAGGGACTTAACCTTGTCTTTCTTTTTGGACCGAGAAGAAAGTCCAGCAGACGTTGGTCCCTCTCCCTTAGTGGAGAGGAACAGACAAAGCTCCTTAAAGGAAGCTGTATAAGAGGAACCCAGGGAGAGCGGGATAAATGCCACGGCCGAGGAAGTCATGCGGCCCGCGCCGCCTCCTCTTCGAGGCGATCATCTGCTCTAGCTGATCCGCGAGCTGCGCCTTGAGACCACTGACCGGCCTCTTTTGACTTCACGGAGAAAACGTTTCTCGGGATGCCCCAGTTGTAAAGGCAGCACGGTCTTCAGGGCGATGGGCGAGAAGGAAGAGCACAGGTCGCAAGCCTGCGGGTGTGCTCAAGGCCTAAACAGTAGACACACGCGGAGTGTGGATCCATCCAAGACATCTTCTTATTCGTGGCAAGGGCATCTCTAAAACCGGAGTCGATTGTCCATCGTAGCCATGAGGAATAGAAGAACCAAGTTAGAAATGCAAAACGCTTAAATTGCAAACCCAAGAATTAGGAACCAGTCTTATACGCAGAGCGTTAAGGAGGGAACCTGAGCTTCCAAGCGGTAAGGAAGATCTGGCGTCATGGGGCGGAGCCGAGAGTTTTACCACCTGGGTGGGTGGGAGGAGCCAGCTTGAAGACCTTCCGGCAAGATTTAAAGTGGCAAGGATATCTGCCAGACAGTGTGGATGAACAACATATCCATGTCCCTAGAACTGTCATTATGTTGCTGGTTTAAGAATTTCAGTTCCAGTGTCAGAGAGAAGAAGTACAGGAACTCAGTTTCTGCTGCAAAAAAGGTACAGGAACGGAGTTCCTGTGTGTTCCTGTTCACTTTCACCACTGGTGGTGTATAGTCCAGACTGTAAAAGCCACCTGGAACACCAACGAGCAGTTATCCAATCGATCAAAAAGGCAGGTCTGACAATTAGTCCTACCAAGTGTGCATTGGTCATGCAGAAAACCAGATATTTGGGCTATGTTTTGAGAAACGGAGAACTCAAGTCAGAGGTTTCCAAGATAGAAACTGTAGCTAACAGCCCTCTCCCCAAAACCAAGAAACATGTCAGGTCATTTTTAGGGCTGGCTGATTATTATTGGAGATTTGTTTCCAGCTTTGCAGAGTCGGCTACTCCCCTTACTGAACTCAAAAAAACAGTACCTCCCCCTACCTGTCTCCTTGTCTCCCCTCCCAACTTGATGCACTTCTCCTCTTTGGCTTGTTATCTGAAACCCCTTGCACTGTCCTACTATAACTAATTAACTACTCCTTAGATCTTTGTAGTCATTGCCGAAAAGCTCCTACTTGCAATACTCTGTGCTCTATCTCCCAAACCATGTGAATATGTTTCTCCCCTAAGGATCTGCCTACCGTATGTTATTTTGTAATTTTCCCAGGTCACTATACCTGATAGTTACTTTCGAGTATGTGGATGTTTGTTTTCAATTAACCTCTCACCGAACTCTGCATCATGATAATTCTTTGCAAATATGTGATATATGTCCTGCACCTGCCAATAAATTGCCTTATCGCATGTTTTTTTTTTAAACTTTATGTTTATTGATTTCTCACATAAACAGTTACATGTCACAAATGCTAGACATCAAATACAGCTATAGGAGCCTTTGTATAGAATGAGATAATCTAAGCATACTAGTTACGGAGATGGGGTATTCCAATGTTACAGTTATTAACCATTTAATAAAGTAGAAATAGCTACAAAGCTACAAGCAAGGTGGTCAGTCCAAGTCCATGTTCATCCGAAAATATGGTGAAATTCAACAACCAGCATTGATTAGACCCCTTTACCAGGGTCACTGGTTTACCGGGATTGAGAAAGGGCATGTTCCGTTTTGCACACTGTAAAAACGGTATTTTCACCGGTGTCTTCTAAGCCAAAATCCGGTTTTACCGATGTTTCGTTTTGTGTACTTTATTTAACAATTTTTAACTCTGCTAACATGCATCTTAGCAATTTTGACCTCCACTATTACACATCCTTCCATCCTTGTAACAATTCAAAGTTATTTTAGGTACAAGATGTGATGGCAACAGTGGCACTACGGCCCCATCCCTCGGGTGCGATGGCAGCACCAACAGCACTAAGGCCCCCATCCCTCTGGTGTGATGGCAACAGCACTACAACCTCCCTCTCTCAGGTGTGACAGAAGCAGCAGCACTGTGGCCCCATCCCTTAGGTGTGATGGCAGCAGTACTACGTTCATCATTCCTCAGGTGCAATGGCAGCACCAATAATACTAAGGCCCCCATCCCTCTGGTGTGATGGCAGCAGCAACAGCACTACAACCTCCTTCCCTCAGGTGTGACCGAAGCAGCAGCACTGTGGCCCCCATCCCTTAGGTGTGATGGCAGCAGTACTACGTTCACCATTCCTCAGGTGTGATGGCAGTATCAGCACTATGGCCCCCATCCCTCAGGTGAGACGGCAGCAGTACTATATTCCCCATCCACCTGCGGTGATGGCAGAAGCACTACAGCTTCCACCCCTTCAGTGTGATGGCAGTAGCAACAATGCAGCCCACATCCCTCTGGGGTGATGGCAGTAGTGATAGCACTATGATCCCCTTTCTTCAACACCCACACCCCACATGCACAAGTTACAAATGACTTAGTCTGTGTTTGTTAGAACTCAGATGTGAATTAATCTGAACCATCACCGCTAAGGTGGACAACCTTTGTTTTTTCCTATCTATAATTTAGCTGCCTGAATTGGATTTCTGCCTGTGACACCGCTGAACAGGATTAGGGAACAAACTTGGGTGTTGGAGGGCCAGCTGGTGGGTGAAGGCTTGGTATCCAACGACCACTCACCTTTCCTGGGAGGGAGGGTGGGTGGATTCATGGCTCAGCATTTGCTGGCCCCTGGTGGAGGCCAGAGGCACAACAACATGTCAGCCCTCACTGCAGAAGGAGCGTGATGGGCATCGGCTTGTGCCTTGACATCATGTGGCCTGTCACGCCCCAAGAAAATGGGAAAACATCCGCTGACCAACCAAAGGATGGCTGTTGGTCCTCCATAAGCTGGAAGCCCCAGACATGTGTCGGTCTGACCCCTGCCATGCCAGGATACACAGGAAGATCTTTGGGTAATTCACCTCCCCTGGTAGCCTCCCACAGGGGTAGGGGGCCCACTCAGTGAAGGGTTGCTTTGGGTTACCTGGTAGCACAGCAGTAAGGGGCAGTGGATGGTGGTCGGGATTCAGCAGCGGTGGTAGGGGACCTTGGCAGGCCTGAAGGAATGGATGGCCAGGGGGTAGGAGGAGCAACAACAACAAAAAACTGCTTGAATTTGCTTCTTTGAAATAAAGTGTCTACCTAAAAAGTCCAAAAGTGATTAGTGGAGAACTTTCAAATGGATTCATGCATCTCCCAGACATGTGGATGCTTTTTTTAACTTGGTATCCATGAAAAGGGTGTCTCCCAGTTTTCATGTCTTTGTCCAGATGTGCATTGAGCGTCACTCTGCCCACCGGCATCATATAGCCCCTGAGGTCTTACCTTCTGTATGTCATTGACTGCGCTTTCAAAATCCACTGGGCAAACGTAAGTACACTTAAACACTTAAAATTTGCTTTTGTTGAAGCAGTCTATCAGAAATGTTTTTGTTGTTACAGAAACTGAAACAGCAGGTGGGAGAGAAGGTGCAAATGACCCCATTCACCTAAATGGGGTGCTAACTGTGAAGTATTTTCATAATTAGTAAGGCAGTTTCTTCTTTGTGAAAATACATTTCATTCAGACTAGTTTTCATTCAAACAACTAAGGATTTTGGATGGCCCTACTGATTATAAATTTGAATAAGCTAGTTGGTAACAGTGATCTGCATTTAGCAATCTACAACCTAGATGCTTATATGCAAAGAATACAATAAAAACCTGACTAAAATCTAAAAAACAAGCTTATAAAACACATAAAATGTATCTGAACATTTATCTTTACCTATAAAAAATCATTGCAGCCCAAATAAAACTCAGGTAAATTACATGGTATCCTGACTACTATTCTATGATGTAGTAAACATATATTGGTATTTTTTTTATATTCTTTGTAAAGCAGGTAAGGCCCGCTAGGCAGAACTGTCTGTTTTCAGGAGTGACCTAGAAGCACTGGGGAGGTTAAGTGACTTGCTTGGAGTCGCACAGTATACAAGTGGAGGTTGTGGGAATCAGATCAAGTCTGCTGGATGTACCCAATTCAATCACTGTTTGTTACTCTAACCACTAGGCATGGGTGGTTAAACTGAATGGCTGATTACAACAAAGCAGTGCGGGTGATTTCCTTACTGACTCTATATGTAGCAAAGCAGAAAGAATGCAAAGCACAGCAGCATTCATTTTAAGATGCTGAAATCTGGGTTGGCCCGCTGGCACTGCGGTAGCACTATTGCTTGCAATACCAGTGACCCAGAGTCAGAAGCGAACTCGGGTTGCTGGAGCTCTGGACAGGGGAGTAGGATCGAGCACCTGGGGGACTGCGCTTCTCCTCCGGGGAGGGTGGGCTGCAGATTCTGCAGCTTTACCACCACCTGTGTGACCACGGGTGGTGGTGCAATGGTGCTGCAGAGTGATTAGGAGGGGAGGACACTAGCCAGGATCTGGAACAGTGGCATGTCTCTGTGACCTACCTCCTTGGATCTCCTCTAGTGCCAGTGCCCTCAGGGACAGAGACCAGAAAACCAGGAACAATCACCCCATCGCCACTGGCAGAAAGGGACCCAGGTGCCCCAGACTTCATAACCAGGCTCCATGAGGGACCCACTAAGCTGCCTGGCACGCGCTAGGGAGTGTGCAGGGGTGACCTGGGGTCCCTCCTTCCCACCTGAGGGGGTACAGCCCAGGCAGGACAGGGGCAGGCCCACAGGAACTCCTGAGCATTACCTGGGGTGAAGCTGGGATACCCAGCCTAGGGAGCTCTGAAAAGTGGAGACTGATGCTGTGAGAAGGGGGCATAGAAAGAGAAAATGAAAAAAATGTAAAAAGATGCTGAAATCTTAGAGAGTCTGTGCAGTGACATGCAATTTCCGTGAGGCACCGGTACAAGAATTCAAAATCCGCAAACCAAGCAGGATTCCATGATTGTTACCAGTGTTACCGGTGAAAATGGAAAACCAGGGTCCCTGCCCTTTACCAAGTATAGACAGAAACCTATAATGTTAGTGTGTCCCCACACACTCTAGCATCAAGTATAATTATCCCATTATATTAACAACTCCATATTGTGAAGCGGGAAACAAATACAGTGAAATGGTGTAACTTACAAATATGATGAGCAACAAAACTGTTATGGGGACCAAGCCAGCATAGATCAGTTCAAGGTAACTGTAAAACTGAAAAAGTCCTCTAAAGAAGTTAAGAGTACTGGGGTAAAATTTAACTGTAAATGACTTAACAGTCCAACGGCTGTTTATCCTGTAACGTTGCTAATCAAACAAAAGCATTCCTGCTTAGACGTTCAATAAAGTCTCTGATCGTTACCCCCCTTCAAGTCTCCTCCTCTTCAGATTCCTGCTCTCGACCAGTCCATGAGCCTGAAGCCTCAAACTCCTGCTGGATTCTTTGTGCTCATTTGCCTGCTTCACCTGGATCAGAGAACTGGAAAGTATGATCCCCATAAAACATCCACAGTCGCGCCAGCATCAGTAATGAATGGACCACTCCCAGACTCTTGAGAGTGACATGAACTCCATCAAATCTTTTGCGGTGAGCTCTCGTGGCATATGAGAGATCGGGGAAGTAATGTACAGTGTGTCCTTCGTAATTAAGTTGGTCCGCATTTCAAGCCGGCTGAAGAATCTTTTTTTTTTTTACTATGTATTTTTATACACCCTACTTGCCTCCCTTCTCCACTCTCTCAGACATCCTCTACTGTAGGCCCTCCTGTTCCCACTGAGATCTGCCCCTAGAGCACCTTTGATTCCACACTATCTTACCCCCGGTATACCCACCAGGTAGAGGTGAGGAGCAACGCCCCCCGATGCTTACTCCCTCAAACCAGCAGACTTGTGTTCTGTGGAATCGGTGCAGCAGAGTCTGTCCGATGAGCCCGTAGACCTCTCAGCGAGGTGTCATCGCCTAGGAGAAGCCGAGGTGTTTTTCCATGTTTTCTCCCCAAACGTCGGCATGCAATAAGTGGCTATGAGCTAGGAGGCTCACTGAGATGTGTCTCCCACTCTGCCCCTCTGCCGACGTCTCACACAATGCCCTTACTGCTTCTCCACCTACCGCACCTTCCATTTGGGCTCCCCCAGATGGCAGTACTGCAGCAGGAGCCTGCAGTTCACCCCCCCCGGAGAAGGAGAGCAGCCGCTGGGGGCTCTATCCTTCTCCTCTCCGGCCAACCCCCGGCGACCCATGGGAGGTAAGGCGTCCAGTGCCTCAGCGCCATCAGGCTGGCGTAAGAATCTGCTCTTTGATATCTGCTCCGGTAGCCACCAGTAGAATGGTTCTAGGTAGGTATTTTTGCACTGTAGCTGATCGTGGGGAAATGCGGTATGCCTTAAGAAATTGTGCTCCTAGATCCAGGGTTAGATGAAGAGCTGCAGGTAGCCAGGTCTTCAAAAAAGTACAGAGATCGGGGTCCTCTGACCCCTTTGGCAGCCCAACTAATCTTATATTTGGCACCCGGTTAGCATTTCTGAGTGCCTCCAGATGGTAGCGAAGCTGTCCGTTTTCCTGCACCAACTTTGCAACAGTTGATAAGACTGTGACAGCCTGGCTCTCCACAGAGGTGGCAGTTTTCGTGCCGCTTCTTATTTTTGCATCTTGCTCACCCAAGCGCTGCGGCACTGATTCCCACCTTCCTGTCGATAGCTTGCATAGAGGCCTGTAACGCCTTCCATGTCAGTTCTCCAGTGCTGGTTGATGGTGTGCTAGATGCGGCCTTGTTGCTCTGTTGGAATCTGGGTTTTTGTTTCACTTGGACCGCCTTTTTCGTTCGCCCCATACTCACTTCTGGTATCAAAATGTGCAGGACGATACCAAGAATCCACAATTACTGGGTCTTTTGTTCCAAATCACACTGCAGGAGTTAAAAATTGAGTAAAGTTATATCTGATGCAGAGCAGGTGGAAGCCACGTCTGTTCAACAGTAGTGCTCAACAGCACCCCCCACCTTATCACATGTTTTGTCATGAATCACACTGTTTAGTACCATGCTCTCATCACCTTGCTTGTATTTTTACTGTAAAACCTTGTTTAGTTTCTGTGTTTTATGTAATTCCACTCTGTAACCTCCCAGGTAGTGCCTGAAAATAGTCATTTTTATGGCTAGCACACCTACCTGGTAGACAAAAACCAAAAATGTGAAATGGTCCACAGAGTGTGATGAAGCTTTTAGGGACATTAAGGCCGCATTGTGTTCAGCCCAAATTTTAAGAAGCCCAGACTTTGAGAAACCATTTTTGTTACAAACAGATGCATCAGAGGTAGGCCTAGGTGGAGTCCTGAGTCAAAAAATAGATGGGGAAAGAACATCCTATTCTATACATAGGTAGGGAGTTGCACAGCAGAGAAACAACGTACTCCAACGAAAAGAAATGTCTTGCAGCAAAGTGGGCCATGGAGTCCCTTAAGTTTTACTTACTAGGAGCTGACTTTGCAATTGCAACAGATCACAATCCTCTCTGTTGGCTTAACCAAATGAAGGATAACAATTCTAGAATCACACAGTGGTACCTGGCACTATAGCCATTTAAATTTGAAGTGATGTACAAATCTGGGAACGAGAATATCAATGCTGATTTTCGGTCTAGATATAGATCAGGAACTGAGAATTCCGAAGGCTGAAAAAAAAATGTGTGAGATGAAACTTCTTAGTTTGATATGCTGCATTTGCACTGAACTATAAGCTACTGTCATGTTGCAGAAAAATTTAAAGAAAGTTTTGGAAACCTGTTTTTGTAAAACAGGTTCCCTCTTAAGGAGGGGGGTGTGTGACAGGGTTGAATACAGCCCTGCCCCAGTTGTTATGGAGACTTTTTAAATACAAGGATATGTTCTATTCTCTCCTTTTTTGTCTCTTCTCTGGTTGCGCACCCAAATTTTCTCATTAGATCTAGGACTTGATCACCCCAATGGTCTTGCAATTCTTTGCTTCTCGCTATCTCTCTACCTTCACATGCTGTTTGGTCTTTTCTCCCCCTTGCATATCTATAGTTATAAAAAATATGGGAATCTTTGTGGAAATGTAATTGATACTTGGATCCCCTTGTTTAAAACTGTGTATAGTTATGCCGGTGAAATGATTGCAAAGCTATTAAGAACTCAAGAGGTTAACCTGAGATGCAATTTTTAATCCTTTTGCAGAAGATGTAAACAAGAGGTCAGTTCTGGATCACAATGTTCTTTTTCCTGCACCTGCAGAAATGAACAAGAACACTGGAAACTTACAAGAACACTGTGTGAGAAGCATGCTATTTTCTTAACGAGCTCCTGCACAAACATAAAAAGGAGCTACAATGTTTTGCAAAAAAGAGAGAGACAGAGAAAGAGAGAGACTGAGATTGGAAATTCAGAGGAAAAACTCAGAAGGACTCGCCTTTGTAAATAGTTATACTGAACAATTTTTTTTTATTTTACTGTAATTAATAATAAAACTCTAGTTGCAAATTTTACAACTGCTCCTGGTGTTCCTATGCTTCTTGATTGTGCCTTGATGACATCAGCCCCGAGTACCACCTTGTCCTTGTGGTAGGAGATGTAATTCTGCTCAATACATAGGGCTTGTAACTCACTTATCCTTCTGGCTGAGGTGATGGCCACTAAGAAAGTGGCTTTCTAGGTGACAAACTTCAAATGTGCTATAGCCATGGGATCGAATGGAGGCTCCATGAGCTTGGCAATGCAGACATTGAGATTCCAAGAAGTCACCAGTTCCCTGTGGGGAGGGTACAAGTGAGCTAGCCCTTTGAAGAACTTTTTGAAAATAGGGCTAGCAACCAGAGAGACACACTTATCCACAAAAAGAAAGGCTGAAACTGATGCCAGGTGGACCTTAAGGGTAGTGGGCTGTAGGCTCAACAAGGGCAAATGGGTGAGATAGTACAACAAGACTAGTAACCCTGCCTGGGAAGGTAATATACCACTAGAATTACACTAGAAAGAAAACCTCTTCCATTTGGATGCTTAGGTTTTCTTGATAGAGGGCTTCCTACAACCCTATAGAACCCTGAGTACACTTTCATAGAGGTGTAGCCTGGCGTATTCTGGGTCTTCACGAGCCATGCCCTAAGTCTGAGAGACCTGAGGTTCGGATACAGGTTCCTCCCCTAAGAAGAGGTCAGAAGGTTGTGCCTTTGAGGGAGGTGCATGGGATGGGTCACTGATGGGGACAGCAGTAGTGAGTACCAAGGTTGCCTGGCCCAGTCTGGAGCTATCAGGATCATGGAAGATGGTTGAGACCTGAGCTTGATCAGAACCCTGAGCAACAGAGGAAATGGAGGGAATGCATAAATGCTCCTCCCTGACCAGTCCAACACTAGTGCATCCATGGGCACTGTGCCCTTTGCTGGTGGCCTGCAGCAGAATAGAGGCAACTGATGACTCTCCTGTGAGGTGAAGAGGTCTATCTCTGGGGTGCCCCACCTGCGAAACACCACCTCCAGTACCCAACCATTCATGGTGGTTTTGGTTGATTCTGCTGAGTGCATCTGTCAGGGTACTGTCCTTCCCTGGAAGGAGGATGGCTAAAAGGGATACCTGTAAGGAGCACTCCAGGCTCCATATTTTCACTGCCTTCATGCAAAGCAGGCTGGATCATGTCCCTTCCTGCTTGCTGATGTAATAAATTGTGGTGGTATTGTCTGTTCTGACCTGCACCACCTTGTCCCTTAGCAGGGATGCGAGGGACTGCAGTGCCAGGTGCACTGCCCCGAGCTATAGAAGATTTATGTGCAGGAGTGACTCTGCAGGGGACCAAGTGCCATGCATTGTATGCTCTTCCAGGTGTGTCCCCCACCATAGGAGGGAGGCATCCATTGTGAGTACCGAGGGAAGGGATTCCTGTTTGAATGAGACCCCCCCAAGGTTGCTTCTGTCTTGCCACCATTGCAGGGCCTGCAACAATGTCCCTGGAACTGGTACCAGCTTTGAGAGAGAGTCTCTCCTTTGGCTCCAATGTGCCCTGAGGTGAAACTGAATGTCTCATCTGAAATCTGCAGCCTTGCACTGTTTCTTTTGTTGCGGCCATGTGCCCCAACAACTGCAGGAAGTGCATTGCTGGCCTTGGCCTGTTGAGACTGAAGGATCCTGCCAACTGCAGGATATTGTCTACTCTGTCCTGAGGGAGGAATGCCCTCTCTTGCAGTGTATTCAGTTCTGCCCCTATGAAATTCAGTACCTGGGCAGGTTGGAATATAGACTTATGGACACTGATTAGGAACCCTAGAGACTCTAGTGTGTCCTGAGTGAGCTTGAGAGCCTCTTTCACCTGTTGTGATGACTTGCCCATGACTAGCCAGTCATCCAGGAAGGGCAACACCATGATGCCCTACCTTCTTAAGAGAGCCACCTCTTCTGCCAAGCACTTTTTGAATGCCCTTGGAGCTGAGGTCAGGCCGAATGGCAGGGCTGCAAATTGATAATGTCCTGAGGGTAGTCTGAAACTGAGGTATTTTCTGTGGGATTCCCTGATGGGAATGTGAAAGTAGGCATCCTTTAAGTCCGGAGATGCCAGCCAGTCTCCTTGCTGAAGAGAAGGAAGGATGATTGCTAAAATCACCATGCTGCCAGGTGCCTGTTTAGACCTCATAGATCTAGAATGGGTTGCCACTCCCCTTTTTTCTTTAGGGTAAGGAGGTATCTTGAGTAGAACCCTTTCCCCCTTTGGAAGAGTGAAACTGGTTCCACTGCTTTTGTTACCAACAGGTTAGACACTTCTTTTTCTAAAAGTGTCCTTTCTGTGTGGGACGATGGTCTGAAAGAAAAAAATTACTCACCTTAGTAATTATGTTTCTTCTAATGGAGTCTTGCTGTATTCTGACCATTGCAGTTAGCCCCAGCCTTTAAACTGCCCCGGAGAACAAAGGGTTAACTTTCTATGCAGAGCATAGAATGCTGAGCTCGAGCTTGGCTGAGGTCTCTGTCTGAAGCCCTTTGAAATCCAACCGTCAGATTCTTACGAGCAAAAACTCACTAACTATTTTATGTGGAAATTGTAAAATTTTTACTAGCCAACTGGCAACAAAAGTTTTGGGTCCCCAAAGGAAGACTCAAGTCAGGAAACTCAAAACCAAAAACCAATCCAAATAAGAATAAAGATAAGACAAACACCCAAACAAAAAGAAGAGGGTGTAAAAGGAGCACCCCGAGATGCAACACTGCACCTGCCCACCCACTTCCCAAAAACAGGTTCTGAGAGGGGAGGCAGGGAGAGAGGTCAGAATACAGCAAGACTCCATTAGAAGAAACATAATTACTAAGGTGAGTATTTTTTTCTTCAAACAACATGAGGTCTTGCTGTATTCTGACTATTGCAGACTACCATGCAGTACCTCCATGGAGGAGGAACAGAACCTACTTTGGGAATAGGCTTTGAAGTATTGCTGTGCCGAACTGAGCATCACTCCTAGCCTGGATATCCAGAGAGTGATTTACTGGATAAAGTAGGACAAAAGAAGGCTCAAGGCCCATCTAGATTGTCCTCCCTCAATAGTGGGACATTTGATTAAATATTATTATTATTATTAGGCCAATAACCAGAGATCGAGCCTAGTTTTGAAGATGTCAAAGTTAGCTGAATCTACAAACTATCGTGGTAAAGAATTCTAAGATTTTGCTGCCCTTATATTAAAAAAGTTATCATATTTTTTGTTTTTGGCCCATTCTACTTTTAGGGCAGGAACTCCTTCCCAGAAATAAACCTCAGCCCCTGCGTCCATAGCTGGTAGCCTTGAATTGCACTGTGCAGGCCTTATTTTATTTACTTGGCACATACCAATAACAAATCTCACTAAGTTCCTTCCAGTCTTAGTATATCCATCTTTCCTTCCTTCACAGCAGTTCTTGTTAGCTGACTGATAATTCCTCTCTCCTTTGGCTCCAATGTGCCCTGAGGTGAAACTGAATGTCTCATCTGAAATCTGCAGCCTTGCACTGTTTCTTTTGTTGCGGCCATGTGCCCCAACAACTGCAGGAAGTGCATTGCTGGCCTTGGCCTGTTGAGACTGAAGGATCCTGCCAACTGCAGGATATTGTCTACTCTGTCCTGAGGGAGGAATGCCCTCTCTTGCAGCGTATTCAGTTCTGCCCCTATGAAATTCAGTACCTGGGCAGGTTGGAATATAGACTTATGGACACTGATTAGGAACCCTAGAGACTCTAGTGTGTCCTGAGTGAGCTTGAGAGCCTCTTTCACCTGTTGTGATGACTTGCCCATGACTAGACAGTCATCCAGGAAGGGCAACACCATGATGCCCTACCTTCTTAAGAGAGCCACCTCTTCTGCCAAGCACTTTTGAATGCCCTTGGAGCTGAGGTCAGGCGAATGGCAGGTCTGCAAATTGATAATGTCCTGAGGGTAGTCTGAAACTGAGGTATTTTCTGTGGGATTCCTGATGGGAATGTGAAAGTAGGCATCCTTAAGTCCGGAGATGCCAGCCAGTCTCCTTGCTGAAGAGAAGGAAGGATGATTGCTAAAATCACCATGCTGCCAGGTGCCTGTTTAGACCTCATAGATCTAGAATGGGTTGCCACTCCCTTTTTCTTTGGGGGTAAGGAGGTATCTTGAGTAGAACCTTTCCCCCTTTGGAGGAGTGAAACTGGTTCCACTGCTTTCATTACCAACAGGTTAGACACTTCTTTTTCTAAAAGTGTCCTTTCTGTGTGGGACGATAGTCTGAAAGAAAAAAATTACTCACCTTAGTAATTATGTTTCTTCTAATGGAGTCTTGCTGTATTCTGACCATTGCAGTTAGCCCCAGCCTTTAAACTGCCCCGGAAAACAAAGGGTTAACTTTCTATGCAGAGCATAGAATGCTGAGCTCGAGCTTGGCTGAGGTCTCTGTCTGAAGCCCTTTGAAATCCAACCGTCAGATTCTTACGAGCAAAAACTCACTAACTATTCTATGTGGAAACTGTAAAATTTTTACTAGCCAACTGGCAACAAAAGTTTTGGGTCCCCAAAGGAAGACTCAAGTCAGGAAACCCAAAACCAAAAACCAATCCAAATAAGAATAAAGATAAGACAAACACCCAAACAAAAAGAAGAGGGTGTAAAAGGAGCACCCGAGATGCAACACTGCACCTGCCCACCCACTTCCCAAAAACAGGTTCTGAGAGGGGAGGCAGGGAGAGAGGTCAGAATACAGCAAGACTCCATTAGAAGAAACATAATTACTAAGGTAAGTATTTTTTTCTTCAAACAACATGAAGTCTTGCTATTTTCTGACTATTGCAGACTACCAAGCAGTACCTCCATGGAGGAGGAACAGAACCTACTTTGGGAATAGGCTTTGAAGTATTGCTGTGCCGAACTGAGCATCACTCCTAGCCTGGATATCCAGAGAGTAATTTACTTGATTTACTGGATAAAGTAGGACAAAAGAAGGCTCAAGGCCCATCTAGATTGTCCTCCCTCAATAGTGGGACATTTGATTAAATATTATTATTAGGCCAATAACCAGAGATCGAGCCTAGTTTTGAAGATGTCAAAGTTAGCTGAATCTACAACTATCGGTGGTAAAGAATTCTAAGATTTTGCTGCCCTTATATTAAAAAAGTTATCATATTTTTGTTTTTGGCCCATTCTACTTTTAGGGCAGGAACTCCTTCCCAGAAATAAACCTCAGCCCCTGCGTCCATAGCTGGTAGCCTTGAATTGCACTGTGCAGGCCTTATTTTATTTACTTGGCACATACCAATAACAAATCTCACTAACTTCCTTCCAGTCTTAGTACATCCATCTTTCCTTCCTTCACAGCAGTTCTTGTTAGCTGACTGATAATTCCTCTCTCCTTTGGCTCCAATGTGTCCTGAGGTGAAACTGAATGTCTCATCTGAAATCTGCAACCTTGCACTGTTTCTTTTGTTGCGGCCAAGTGCCCCAACAACTGCAGGAAGTGCATTGCTGGCCTTGGCCTGCTGAGACTGAAGGATCCTGCCAACTGCAAGATATTGTCTACTCTGTCCTGAGGGAGGAATGCCCTCTCTTGCAGTGTATTCAGTTCTGCCCCTATAAAATTCAGTACCTGGGCAGGTTGGAATATAGACTTATGGACACTGATTAGGAACCCTAGAGACTCTAGTGTGTCCCGAGTGAGCTTGAGAGCCTCTTTCACCTGTTATGATGACTTGCCCATGACTAGACAGTCATCCAGGAAGGGCAACACCATGATGCCCTACCTTCTTAAGAGAGCCACCTCTTCTGCCAAGCACTTTTTGAATGCCCTTGGAGCTGAGGTCAGGCCGAATGGCAGGTCTGCAAATTGATAATGTCCTGAGGGTAGTCTGAAACTGAGGTATTTTCTGTGGGATTCCCTGATGGGAATGTGAAAGTAGGCATCCTTTAAGTCCGGAGATGCCAGCCAGTCTCCTTGCTGAAGAGAAGGAAGGATGATTGCTAAAATCACCATGCTGCCAGGTGCCTGTTTAGACCACATAGATCTAGAATGGGGTTGCCACTCCCCTTTTTTCTTTAGGGTAAGGAGGTATCTTGAGTAGAACCCTTTCCCTCTTTAGAGGAGTGAAACTGGTTCCACTGCTTTTGTTACCAACAGGTTAGACACTTCTTTTTCTAAAAGTGTCCTTTCTGTGTGGGATGATGGTCTGAAAGAAAAAATTACTCACCTTAGTAATTATGTTTCTTCTAATGGAGTCTTGCTGTATTCTGACCATTGCAGTTAGCCCCAGCCTTTAAACTGCCCAGGAGAACAAAAGGGTTAACTTTCTATGCAGAGCATAGAATGCTGAGCTCGAGCTCGGCTGAGATCTCTGTCTGAAGCCCTTTGAAATCCAACCGTCAGATTCTTACGAGCAAAAAAGGAAAATTACGTACCTACCGTAATTCTTGATCTTCTTGGACGAGTCTCCACCACTCATTCACACTAGTGGGATTAGCGCCGGAGGCACTAAGACCCATCGGGAGCAAACTTTTTGCTGGAGGGTCGGCGCGAGAGACGGCGCCGCGAGACACTGGCGCCGCGAGCAGCGGCTCGAGCGGTAATGACCATCTCAGCGACGACCCTCCAACCGCCTCAGTACCTTTTTTACCAAGGAGGTGCAGCGCAACTAACGTAAAGAGTAAACCCAAGATTAAAAAACGGACATAAGATAGTCCAGATGACCCGTGTAAGAAGGGTCAGCAAAGAAGTCCTCACGGCCCAAAGATTTGAGGGAGTGAAGACCAATACAGCGGTGAGCTCGGGGGATGGAGGGTGGGCGTGTGAATGAGTGGTGGAGACTCGTCCAAGAAGATCAAGAATTACGGTAGGTACGTAATTTTCCTATCTTCCTGGACATAAGTCTCCACCACTCATTCACACTAGTGGGAGAGTACCAAGCTGATAATCCCCCAAAAGGGCGGCAGGAGAGCCAGAGCTCACACATCTAAGATAGAAGCCCATTAAGGATAGTTCTGCCGAATGCGGAATGTCGCCTAGCATGAACATCCAGTGCATAGTGCTTAACGAAGGTATGCACTGAGCTCCAGGTGGCGGCACAGGCATATCGCAATTGAACATTGCAAATTTCCGCTAGGGATGTCACATGACCTCTAGTAGAGTGAGTGTACACTCTACCTTCTAATTTAACTTGAGCCATGGAATAGCAATGACGAAGGCATGCCACTAACCATGAAGAGATGCATCTAATAGCGACAGGTTGACCCAGCTGGGTGTCGCTGAAAGAAACGAACAGTTGCTGAGTCTTGCGAACATCCTTGGTTCTATCTAAATAGAACCGCAAGGCTCTCTTAACATCCAAGGAATGAAGAGCTCGTCCTTCATTTTGGAAATTAGCTAAGTAAGGGAAGTACCAGAGGTTGGTTTAGATGGAATTCTGACACAACCTTGGAAGAAATTTAGGATGAGTACGGAGAACTACCTTGTCTTTATGGAATACAGTATAATGGAGGGTCCGTAACCAGGGCATGTATCTCAGAGACCCCTCATGGCTGAGTAATGGCCACCAGGAAGGCAGTCTTCCGTAAGAAATTTTAGCTCACAGGTAGCTAAGGGTTCGAAGGCTTCCGAGTGAGCATGTCCAGCACCAGGTTAATGTCCCAGGCTGCAACTGGACGCTAACAGGGGTCTGGTATGGAGAATCTCTTAAGAAATCTCTTCACTCATAGGTAACTGAGCCAGAGTTAAGGAAGAAACCGCTCATGGAACGCTGAGATGGCACTAGGTGAACTTTAACTGTGGAGTACTGAAGACCCAAGTTTGACAGGTCCAAAAGATACTCCAGAACCTTGCCAGGAGGACAGGAAAAGGGATTCCAAGAGGATTTTGACATCAGAGAGAAAACGCTTCCATTTGGAAGCGTGCGTCTGGGCTGGCTTCCGAGCAGCCAGAAGGATGTCTGAGACTCTACGAGAGACGTTGAACCCATTCACTTTATCTCTTCAGGAGCCAAGCATGAAGGTGAAGTGATTTCAGGTTGGGATGGACCAACGAACCCTGAGTCAAAAGACTGATTTGCAAAGGAAGTGGTCTCGGAGAGGCTGCCAACATACTGTTGAGTAGAGGAAACCATAGTTGCCGAGGCCAGGAAGGAGCAATGAGAATCATCTTGGTCCCTGAGACTCGAACTTGAGGAGTACTCTCTGGATTAGAGGAAGCGTGGAAAGGTGAAAGAGCGCTTTTGTCCACCGCAGCCTGAACGCATCCTGACAGAAAATGCCAGGCCCTGGATTTCTGGAGCAGAAGAGAGGCAGTTTTATGCTGAGTGGGATGCAAAAGGTCCAGGTCTGGAGTCCCCACTCTTTGAACAGGGACCGAGCTACGGCTGGATCGAGAGACCACTGGTGAGGGTCTGCCTCCGCTCTGCTGAGGTGATCTGCTAGGTCGCTTTGTATACCTGGCAGATAAACCGCTTGAATCAGAGACTTGTGCTCCAAGCACCACTCCCACACCCTCATTGCTTCCTGCAAAGGGGATAAGAATGAGCACCGCCTTGCTTGTTGATGTAATACATCACTGCTTTGTTGTCCGCTTGAAGGAGAATGTTCTTGTGACAAAGGACATCCTTCAGAGCTCGGATTGCATAGAGGACCGC
The DNA here is from genome assembly GCA_016271365.2 of Neoceratodus forsteri. NCBI lineage: Eukaryota > Metazoa > Chordata > Ceratodontiformes > Ceratodontidae > Neoceratodus > Neoceratodus forsteri. The sequence continues at coordinate 522,528,302 of CM028136.1, read as the reverse complement.
CTCATCTCCAGGACATTTGTGTGGAGATGAGTTTCAACTGAGTCCATACACCTTGAGTGTGGAGGGAGAGACAGTGAGCTCCCCATCCCATTAGCGAGTGCGTCTGTGGTGATGGAGATCTGATGATCCTGGGGAGCAAAGGGAATCCTTCCAGGAGATTGCTTCTTGAGACCACCAGGTGAGAGACCTTCAAGGGCCCGCCACCTTGATGGGATAAGACTGGGGTGAGAGGTCGGGACCACTGAGTGGAGAGCATCCATTGGGTGGTTCTCATGTGCAGTCGGGCCAGAGGGACAGTGAAGACCGAGGACGCCATGAGATCTCAACATGCTGCATCGAGAGAGCTGTAACCGATTGGTTCTCCCTGATGTAACGGGCCATTCAAGGATGTCGAGTCTTCTGTCCTCTGGAAGGAAAGCCCTCGCTGAAGAGGTGTCTAGAAGCGCCCCTATGAAAAGAAAGGAGCCTCTGGGAGGGTTGCAGTTGAGATTTTTCAAATTCAGCAGAACTCCCATGGACGTGAGAAGACGAAGTCGCTTGCACGGCTTCCAAAGTCCCTTGACGGAAGGGCTTGCTAGAAGCCAATCGTCCAGGTAGGGAAACACCTCAGAGTCCGACTTTTCTGAGATGCGCCCGCGAGAACTGCACAACACTTTGTAAAAACTCGCGGCGCCGAGGATAGCCCAAAGGGCAGGACTCTGAACTGATAATGCTGACCCAAAGCTACAAACCTGAGGAACTTGCGGTGGGTCGGGTGGACGGGGATATGCTGGTAAACATCCTGCATATCCAGAGAGGCCAGCCAGTCGTGCTGATGCAGCAAGGGTAACAGGGTACCTAGGGAAATCATCTTGAATTTCTCCCTGGGGAGGAATTTGTTTAACTTTCTGAGGTCTAGAATGGGGCGATCCCCAGATTTCTTTGAACCAGAAAGTAATGGGAGAGAACCTGTGTTTCGTAGATGCGGGGCACCAGTTCTATTGCCCTGTTGTTCAGAAGGCCCTGGATCTCCGCGGTGAGGAGGTCTGACTGAGAGGCCGACAACCTGGGTTGTCGTCTGGGAGGACAATTCGGGGGGGTTTCCAAGAAATTGAGAGAATAACCCTCGAGAATTATCCGAAGGACCCATTTGTCCGAAGTTATGGACTTCCACTGGTTGTAGAAGTACATCAGACGACCTCCCACGGAGGAGAAAGTTCCACTCGGCAGAGTGGATGGAACTTGGGCCAACGACTCATAAGGTAGCGCTGGGAGCTTTAGGCCCCTGCGCTTTCTGCTGCGTCTTCTTTTGAGGTTGGGCAGGTTGGCTTTTATGGAAGCTTCCCCTGCCTCTGCCTCGAAAGGACTGACGACTATGAAACTGACGTCTGTTCACATGCCCCCGAGAGGCAGGCGGAGGTCTGGCCAACTTAATGGCCGATCTAGTCTTCTGAGTGGCCTCTAGGGCTTGCTCCACCTGAGGGCCAAAAAGAAAGGAGCCATCAAAAGGCAGCGCCATCACCTGCTGCTGAGCATCATTCGTGAAGCCAGAAGTACGCAGCCAGGAATGGCGCCGAGTACAAATCCCCGCGGCTGCTGAGCGAGAAGCAGTGTCGAAAGCGTCCATGGCGGCTTTGACCTGTTGGTTATTGGACTCAATACCTCTAATAACGGTCAGAAGAAGCTCTGACTTGGAATCCGAATCTGGAAGAGCTTCAACCATTCTTTTCATAGAGTGCCACAGGATATACTCATACTGAGAAAAATAGCCTTGATAACTGGCAATACGCATACTTAGAGTGGAGGCAGCAAAGACTCTCTTACCTAATGTATCAATCTTACGAGACTCTTTGTTAATAGGTCAAGCTGTAATAGTTTGAGGAAGAACGACCTTGTCATTCTCTGCCAGGACTACAATAGGATCCGCAAAGGCTTGGGATGCCAAAATGGGACGATCCTTGGGAGCTGAATACTTCTTATCAATGGATTTAGCCACTGAGGGAATAAGAGCAGGATTATTCCATACCATTTGAGACAGCGCCTCAAGGAAGGCTGAATCGGAGGAGTCAAATCCAGAGGGATCTCCAAGCATGAAGATACTGAGTCTTAATATCTTCCCAGGATCGATGTCTGTAGTCTGAGAGAAAGAGTGGATCCCAGGTTCTTCAACAGAGACTTAAAGGACAGGTCCTCGACCACAGGCTCTGTAGCAAAGAAAGATCCTGTTTCCTCCACTTCATCACCCAACCGAAGGTCTGGGTCAGGCTCAACATCATCTCCTGATGGTCCAGAAAGGACTGTTTGGACAGGAAAGGAGTGAAAATTAGGAGAGGAGGAAATAGCAGAAAAACAAGGAGAGTCCCCAAGGGCTGCCGGCGCCGAGACGGCAAAACGGGCTGAAGACGGCACCGAGGAGGCGCACGGCGCCGAAGAGGCACGCCTTTTAGCGCTTCTCGCGGGCGCCTGCGATTTGTTACCAGCATGGCGCGGCCGACGACGCGAGCGCACGGCGCCGCGGGACGATGCCGCAAACGGCGCCACGGACTACGCCGCTGCAACGGGTACCAATGACAACGCCGCGAACGGGCGCCGCTTCTATCTAATGGTACCACCGCGGCATCACGCTGAGACCCCCGTCGCCCGCAAGACCCAGCGGCACCGAAAACGGCGCCGACAAGCCAACAGACCCTGCCGAAGGCGCCGGAAAAGCCCCAGGAACCTGGAAAGCTAGAGAAGGAAAAACAGGAGATAAGGGCATCGGTGAGGCCCCCTGCGCCGCAGCCATGTGAGGGGGGGAAACACCTAAGCACGGAGTCGCTGGCACCGAAGAAGGCGCCACGCGACTAGGAAGGTGCAACCGCCCTACCTGATCGCCGGAGGGGCCCGAGGGCTCCGAGGCAACCGAGCCAGGCAGAAGAACCAACCTCCGAGCCCATTGCTCCATAAGAGCGGCCCACTGATGAAACTGCTCATCTGGAGTCCTACCTATAGGCGGGGAAGGACTCCGATGTCGAGGACGATGATTACTGGAAGTTGGCGACTCCGAAGAAGGAGACCGGCAACTAGCAACGATAACCGAGCGTCGACGCGCAGACATACCAGAGGGCGACCTCGAGTGATGCCTTCGCTTTTTTGACCGGTGGGCCGAAGAAGAGCTCGAGGCCGTAACGTGCCGAATGCGACCGCTTATTTTATGCCGCGGGGACCGCCTATCCCCCGGCATCGGACTGACCGCTGTCGAACCCCGCTGAGGAGAAGGAGGCTGACCGGACCCAGCCCGCTGACTGAACAGCTTTCATACGAAGTCTCCCTACCGTCACCTGACCTGCTCATGGTCGACTCCGTCCAGTAGGCCGAGACTTCTTCAAGTAAAATTTAATATTAGAAAAATTTAACGAAAATAGAATAAAATTAAGTGATACTACTTATCGTGATAAAGTTACAAAAAAACAAACTGAAAACTATTCGCTAGTTTGAAGTTTGACTCCCGACAGGCGAGCGACGTCGTCACTGAAGCGCACTGAAGCGGCGGAAAAAAGACTAGGCGGTTGGAGGTAGTCGCTGAGATGGTCATTACCGCTCGAGCCGCTGCTCATGGGCGCCGTGTCTCGCGGCGCCTCTCGCAACGACCCTCCAGCAAAAAGTTTGCTCCCGATGGGTCATAGTGCCTCCGGCGCTAATCCCACTAGTGTGAATGAATGGTGGAGACTTATGTCCAGGAAGATCTCACTAACTATTCTATGAGGAAATTGTAAAATTTTTACTATAAGTTTTGGGTCCCCAAAGGAAGACTCAAGTCAGGAAACCCAAAACCAAAAACCAATCCAAATAAGAATAAAGATAAGACAAACACCCAAACAAAAAGAAGAGGGTGTAAAAGGAGCACCCCTGAGATGCAACACTGCACCTGCCCACCCACTTCCCAAAAACAGGTTCTGAGAGGGGAGGCAGGAGGAGAGGTCAGAATACAGCAAGACTCCATTAGAAGAAACATAATTACTAAGGTGAGTATTTTTTTCTTCAAACAACATGAAGTCTTGCTGTATTCTGACTATTGCAGACTACCAAGCAGTACCTCCATGGAGGAGGAACAGAACCTACTTTGGGAATAGGCTTTGAAGTACTGCTGTGCCGAACTGAACATCACTCCTAGCCTGGATAGCCAGAGAGTAATTTACTCGATTTACTGGATAAAGTAGGACAAAAGAAGGCTCAAGGCCCATCTAGATTGTCCTCCCTCAATAGTGGGACATTTGATTAAATATTATTATTATTATTAGGCCAATAACCAGAGATCGAGCCTAGTTTTGAAGATGTCAAAGTTAGCTGAATCTACAACTATCGGTGGTAAAGAATTCTAAGATTTTGCTGCCCTTATATTAAAAAAGTTTTCATATTTTTTGTTTTTGGCCCATTCTACTTTTAGGGCAGGAACTCCTTCCCAGAAATAAACCTCAGCCCCTGCGTCCATAGCTGGTAGCCTTGAATTGCACTGTGCAGGCCTTATTTTATTTACTTGGCACATACCAATAACAAATCTCACTAACTTCCTTCCAGCCTTAGTACATCCATCTTTCCTTCCTTCACAGCAGTTCTTGTTAGCTGACTGATAATTATCTCACAGGCTAGTGCTATGCCTCCAGCCAAGATGTGGACGTGGTTCCCCTCCCATCCATCTAGTGAGGATAGGGATACTCAAATATTAAAGGTAGAGAGGGTGCTGACTGTCATCCGCAGGAATATAGGCCTTGTAGGTCTTATAGTGGGACTCTCCTTGTTGCATATGGTCACCTCCCCCCTAATAACACTGGGTGACAACTGGGGATGGTCGTCCACCTACGAGGTCCCCGACTACACCTTCTCCAATATCCTTGTGATCTCTGAAGCGCACTGCAGTGTTGCTTGCTGAATAGATCTTCGGTGCCTTATGTATACAAGCAGGGTAAAGTGTACCCGTGCTAAAAAACTCCCAGGTTGTAAAGCGCATAGGATGTGGTATCTCCCCTGGCTCCTCCTACTTGCACTACTACTGGCCGGTGATATTGAAACCAACCCTGGCCTATTAAATCTGACCCACAAAATCCCTCCCGTATGGGGCATGGGTAAGGGGCTAAAAATAGCTCATCTTAACATTAGGAGCCTGCTATCTAATCGTGATGAGCTATTAGCATGGGTTGCACTCTACAAACCCGACATCCTAGGAGTGACGGAGACCTGGCTGAAACCCTCTGTCCCCGACTCTGCCTGTGAACTCACTGGGTATGAATTCACCCGACTGGACAGAGCTGGGGGCAGCGGGGGTGGCATAGTAATCTACCATAAGAGCCACTTAAAAATCTCCCAAATTGCCCACCAGGATTCAAACGTGTCCCCCTGTGAGTTGCTACATGTGCTACTGTTACTTGGGGACGCAAAGAAACTGCACCTGGTGTGCACCTATAATCCTCCAAGAGGTGGGCTACCTGGATTAACTCACCTCATGGACAAAACTGGTCCCTGAGTCGGGGATAACGAACTCATAATCCTGGGGGATGTAAACCTTAACTGGGATAGTGGTAATGTTAAGCAGTTTGAGCCTCTGCTTGCTAACCTTGCCCTGACCCAGCTCATCCAGGAACCAACTAGGCGGACAGCAAATGGATCCTCCAGCACCTTACTGGACTGGATCATGTCTAACCGTCCTGACAGGATCTCATCAGCGGGTACATTATCTGACTCCATCTCTGACCACTCACCGGTTTTCTGTGTATGGAAAATTCCCACCCCCAAAATTCCACACAAAATTATGCATGTCAGAAACTACTCTAGTTTCGATACTGAGGAGTTCCTGGAGGACCCAAGAGTTACTGACTGGTCTGGGGTGTATGGTACCACTGACCCCTCGGCAGCAACTTCTTACTTCCTCTCCACCTTTGGGGCCTTGCAAGACAAGCATGCTCCCGAGGTCACCCATAGGGTGAGGGGGTCCGCTACCCTCTGGTTAAATGGGAATCTCCTAGCCCAGATGCGGGAGAGAGATAAGTGTTGGGCTCATTCCAAAGGTACCAGTGATCCCATGATTATTCAAAGGTACAGACACCTCAGGAACAAGTGCAAAAAGGCCATCAGGGCAGCAAAGAGTGACTTCTGCAAGCCCGCCCTACTAAGCTCTGTCAGTAATCCCAGGAGGTTCTGGAGAGATATTAAATCCCTTGTCAGCAGATCCTCCCATCCGGGGGTTACGGACATGGTCATAAATCGAGTCTCCTGCAATAATCCCCATACTATTGCCAACTCCCTAAATAATCACTTCTCTGACCTCTCTGCCTTCACAACCCTCTTCTCACCTAATGAGGCTCTGTCCCACCCCCTTCCCTCCACTCTGCTGGAGGGTCACCCTCCTCGTCAAATGTTCCACCTCAGGGCTGTATCAGTTCAGGACTTGCAGAAACACCTAGCTGGCCTCTCCCAGTACTCCAGTCCTGGCCTAGGCAACCTGGAGCCTAAACTCCTTAAGCTTGGTGCTGCACACATTGCCTCACCAGTAGCCTTTATCTCCAACCTATCCCTTGGTCTGGGGACACTCCCAGACATCTGGAAAGAGGCGAGGATTGTCCCTGTACTGAAGCAAGGAAATCCCAAACTACCTGATAATTATCGACCGATTGCCATTCTCCCAACCTTTAGCAAGCTCCTTGAAAAGGTAGTGGCTGAGCAGCTTTCGGAATATATCCAATCTCATGAACTTCTGGCCCCAGCCCAGCACGGCTTTCGTAAGGGACACAGCACCACCACAGCCTTAATCTCGGTTACATCAAGTATCCGGACAGCCATGGACCAGGGCAAACTCTCTGGTGCAATATTCATCGACCTCTCCAAAGTCTTTGACCTCGTTGACCATAAACTGCTTGCTGCACAGTTGTAGTCACTTGGCCTCTCTCCCCATGCCATGAAATACCTAATGGGTTATCTACATGGCAGAAAGCAGCTTATCTGCTTCAATAAAGTCCTCTCCGTGCCCCTACCGGTGACCTCCAGAGTGTCTCAAGGCTCGGTACTGGGTCCCCTGCTCTTCTCCCTCTTCATCAATCAACTACCCATGGTTACTACCAGCTGTAGTGCCACCATGTATGCAGATGATCTGGTAATCCTGGCTCACTCCCAGAATGCCACTACCCTAAACCAGAACCTGGCCGATGACTTTAACAAGGTATTGTCATGGGTTACTAGTAACAAGCTGGTCCTGAACCTGAAAAAGACACAGGCTATGCTCTTTGGCTCAGTGGCTAAAATCAAAGCCTCATCGGCCTGCTTACACGTCACCAGCGCAGATGGATCCTCACTACCCATAGTGAGCTCCATCAAATATCTGGGAGTAACACTTGACCCCCAACTTGACATGGGTAATCATATCCTTAACATCTGCAGGGCGGCAAACTGCAAACTGGGTCTGGCCTATAGGGCCAAGTATAACCTTACACTGGCAGCCAGGCATGCCCTAGCGAAGGGTGTGCTCCTTCCCTCCCTCAGCTATGGGCTGCACCTATTTGCTCGCTCTCCAAAGACACATCTCACCCGGTGGTACACTGCTTACAATAACATCTGCCATTTTGCCTTGGCTCCCCGACTCACCCACTGTTGTGAGCTATATGAGAAACTCTGCTGGCTCTCACCAGCTAGATACCTTGATTTTGGTTTGGGATGCCTCTCTGGGAAAGTGATCAGAACTAGCACCTCACATGGGCTGGCCCTGCTTCTGCCTAAACTGAATCCCACCCTACCAACTTAGGTCTCTACATCAGGGATGCTCAAAGTCCCTCCTACCAGACCCTCATGGGGATCGGACTTTGACATAAGTGCACCCAGACTCTGGAATTCCTGCCTGTGGATATCTGAGCTGCCCTCCGTATCTGAGTTTCTAAATTCCCTGTGGGGTTTCCTAAAACTAGTAGCAGAGTGTGACTGCCCCAAACCTCCCTAGAGTAAAGTGTCAAATTGTTTTGTCTGAACCTCCCCAGGGTGTCTCCACTGAATTCCTGGAGATATTTTCCCCACTGTATCAATGACTTCTGACTACTCCTGCCTAAAAAGCCTTGGGCATTTTTACATCCATTATTGCTCCACGGTCATAGGCTAACCATGACATATTGCACCTTACATAGACACAGAGAATTTGACGGCACATAAGGACCGCATGGCCCACCTAGTCTGCCCATTTTCCTACCTAACAGATAAGCTGCAGATCCTAGTTAACCAACAGCTTACTTCCTCCTACCCCCCACTAGGACTGCCTTATGCCTGCCCCATGCATTCTTGAAGTTCCCCACTGTTCTTGACTCCACGATCTCCTCAGGGAGGCTGTTCCATGCATCCACAACCCTCTCAGTGAAAAAATACTTCCTCACATTACCTCTGAGCCGTCCCCTCTATCTTCAAATTGTGCCCCCTTGTTCTTGCACATCTCTTTTTCTGGAAGATGCTACCCTCTTGGACTTTGTTAATTCCCTTGAGGTACTTGAAAGTTTCTATCATGTCCCCTCTCTCCCTTCTTTCCTCAAGGGTATACATATTAAGCTCTTTAGTCTTTCTTCGCATGTCTACTGGCGCAGACCCTGCACCATTTTGGTTGCCCTCCTCTGGACAGCCTCCACTCTGTCTATGTCTTTGGAGATGGGGTCTCCAGAATAGCACACAGTACTCCAGATGGGGTCTCACCAACTGTCTGTACAGAGGGATAACAACTTCCTGTTTTCTACTATTGATGCCTCTTCCTATGCATCCCAGTATCCCCCAGCCTTCCTTACTGCCTTCTCACATTGCTTGCCCACCTTAGGTCATCTGATATAATTACCCCAGGTCTCTTTCTATTTTACTGTTGTCAGTATCTCACCCCCATTGTGTACTGCTTCCCCTGGGTTTTTGTTTCCCATGTGCATTACCTTGCACTTCTTTGCATTGAATCTGAGCTGCCATACATTTGACCATTCCTCCAACCTTGCCAAGTCCCTTCTCATCCTTTCCACTCCATCTTGTGTATCAACCCTGTTGCAGATCTTTGTGTCATCTGCAAAGAGACATACTTTTCCTTCCAGTTCCTCTGCAATGTCACTTATAAAGACATTAAAAAGGACCGGTCCCAGTACTGAACCCTGCGGTACCCCGCTAGTAACCCTCCTTTCTTCACTGTGTACTCCATTTACTACTACCCTTTGAGTCCTGTTGTCTAGCCAATTTTTTATCCAGGCTACCACCTTGGGACCCACTCCAAGGCTGGCTATCTTGTGTATTAATCTTTTGTGTGGACTGTATCAAATGCCTTGCTAAAATCTAGGTAGGCCATGTCCACAGCCCCTCCCTGGTCTACTACTTTGGTCACCCAGTCAAAGAAATCTATTAGATTCATCTGACATGACTTTCCCATCGTGAATCCATGCTGCCTTGGGTCCTGTGCCCCACTGGCCTCTAGGTACTCAACAATTCTTTCCTTCAGAAGTGATTCCATCATTTTCCCTACCACTGAGGTCAAACTAACTGGTCTGTAGTTTCCTGCCTCTGTCCTGCCCACTTTTGTGAAGAGGAATCACATCTGTCCTCCTCCAGTCCTCGGGTACCACCCCATCCTCCCATGATTTGTTAAAGAGAGTAGTCAGCGGTGTCACTAGTTCTACCCTTAGTTCTTTTAGAATTCTTGGGTGAATCCCATCAGGCCCCATTGCTTTGTCCACCTTCAATTTTATTAGTTCTTTCAGAACCCTTTCTTCTGTAAATGGACTGGTATCGACCCCCGTCTTCAGAGTGTTTCTCTTGTTTGGTTTAGGTAACTCCCCCTCCTCTTCCTTTGTGAATACTGAGCAGAAATATTCATTCAGTATCCCTGCTTTTTCACTGTCACCCTCTATCCACATTCCCTCCCATTTATTAAGCTTCAGTATCCCTCCTTTGGTCTTTCTTCTCTCCCTAATGTACCTATAAAAGGTCTTATCCCCCTTCTTAACAGAATTGGCTATCCTTTCCTCGGTTTGGGCCTTTGCTCTTCTGACTGCCTTCCCAGCCTCTTTCTGCTTTATCTGATAAAGTTCTCTGTCTTGCTCCTTGACTTTGGTCACTTGGTAGAAACTTGTACTACCAAGTGTTTCTGTTTCTGTCCAACATGTGCATATTTAGAAAAATGTGATGAGCTGTATATACCTGTCCGTGATCCAACTAGCCTAGGGGGTGTATATGACAATGTTATAAGTTATATTATGACCAATCCAATCCTTGAGCTATGCTCCACTCCTATGTATGATGACCTGTATATATCTGTCAGTTGAACTAGCTAGTCTAGAGTGTATAATCTGAAATGCTTACTACTATATGTTTCCCCAGCATCAAATGATGTATTTCCCACGTTTGTTTACTGTGACAAAAAACTGTACTCTCTTTGCCTTGTCTCCTTGACTGTTGTTCCTCATGTTGTATTCTCCCGGGCCATTCCTGAAAATAGGCATAATACTTGTCTAATGTACTTACCCGGTAAACAAAAGCTAAATAAATAAATAAACAGTTGCTTAGAAATACAGGTTACTCACCTGTAACAGGAGTTCTAGGAATGGTATATGTTGTTCATCCACACTCATTGGCAGTATCCTTGCCGCTTTAAATCTTGCCGGAAGGTCTTCAAGCTTGCTCCTCCCACCCACCCGGGTGGTATAACTCTCGGCTGCGCCCCATGACGCCAGATCTGGCCCGCTGGAAGCTCAGGTTGTGCGTCGAAGCCGGGGAGGTCGGGTGGGTCGTGTGGATGAACAACATATACCATTCCTAGAACTCCTGTTACAGGTGAGTAACCTGTATTTCTAGGACATGGATATGTTGTTCATCCACACTCATTGGCAGACTCCTAGCAGTTCTCCGGGAGGAGGAGGCAAGAGCACACCCCATATACTTACTTGGGAAAGAGAGACGGAGAACCGAGGCCCCAAACCAGCATCCTGCGTGACTCAAGGTCGATGTGGTAGTGGGTAATGAAGGTGTTTGCTGACTTCAGGTAGCAGCCCTGCAGATTTCCTGGATAAGGGACGTCCCTGGAAGCAGCCACCGTTGCAGCAGTAGGGTAGAATGAGCTCTTATCCTCTGGGAGGCTCCATGCCCGCCAACTTATAGCAGATCTATGCAGGAGGTTACCCACCTGCTTATCGTCCGCGCTGCAGGTCTGCCAGATCGCGACTTCAGCGTGGGTGACAAACAGCTGGCGAACCTCTCCCAATTTCAGCCGTGCGCTCCTTATAATAAGCGAGCCCTTCTAGGATCCAGAGTATGGAGCCTATATTCGCCTCCAGGTGTGATTGGGGTAGAACACCGCAGAGTCAACACCTGGTTAAGGTGAAACTGACACCACCTTCGGAAGGAATTTCGGTGGGGGCGCAGGACAACCTTGTCCCTGTGGAAGACCAGGTAAGGAGACTCGATGAAAGCGCCTGAGCTCTCCCATCCTTCTGGCTGACGGATAGCCACCAAGAAGGCGGGTCTTCCACGACAGGTGAGAGAGAGCACACCTGTGCATAGGTTCGAATGGCTTGCCCATGAGCTTTGCCAGTACCAGCAGTAGATCCCACGGAGGTGGGGGTTCCCGCACTGGAGGGAATGTGATCAAGGCCTTTGAAAAGCGCCAGACCACCTTCTCCTGCGCCATCGACTGCTTCCCGCCCGCCTGCAAGCAGAGATGGCTGCCAGGTGCACCCTTAGGGTCGTCGACCTAAGCCCTTGACTAGAAAGGGACCATAAATAGTCCAAGATGCTTTCCAAGGAACAGGAGGAAGGGTCCAAGCCCTTGCCCTGACACCAAATGGAAAACCTTTTCCATTTGAAGGCATAGCATTTTCTGGTCGACTCCTTACGGGCGCCTCAACTACATTGAGGACCTCGTCGGAAAGACCCAAAGCCTGGAACTCTAGCGCCAGGAACCAGGCGTCAGGTGCAGGGATTGAAGGTCCGGATGGAACACCTTCCCTGATTGACTGAGAGCAGGTCCGGCGAGCTGGAAGCGCCATGGAGTCCTGGAGCTGAGACTGAGGAGATCTGGTACCAGAACTCGCGAGGCCAGTCTGGGGCTATCAGAATCACCCGCGCCTTGTCCCTCCTCGCCTTGAGAAGCACCTTGTGGATCAAGGGAAATGGGGAAAGGCGTAAAGAGGCCCGGGGTCCATTGCCTCGAGAAGGCATCCCCTGCAGCGAGCCCTGCTGAGGGGGCGGCATGGAACAGACTCAGCTTCGCCTCCATGGAGGCAAACAGGTCCACCTGAGGTGTGCCCCAAAGGGAGAACAGATGCTGTACTACTCCGCAGGAGAGACCACTGTGGGATGCAGCCCTATCCGCCCAGGCATCGGCCAGGTGTTGGAGGCTCCTGCCACGTGAATGGCTAGAGATCCGCCTCCAGGCGCTGCGACGAAGTGACCAAATGCGGAGAGCCTTTGCATAGAAGCATGGAGCGCGCCCGCCCCTGGCGGTTTAGATAGTACATGGTCGTGGTATTGTCCGCCTGACTCGGACCACTTGACCCCGGAGGAACGGAGCAAAGGCGGTGAGAGCTAGGCGGACCGCCTGAGCTCCAGCAGGTTGATGTGGCATCGACTCCTGCTGGGACCAGAGGCCATGAGCCCGGTGTTCCCCAGATGGGCACCCCAACCCATCAGAGAGGCATCGGTCGACAGAGAGACCGTCGGCTCGGGCGGACGAACGGGATGCCCTCCTGCAAATGATCTGGAACGTCCACCACTGGAGAGCATTCCACATCCCCTGTGTCACCGACACAAGCTGGTCCAAGGGATCGCAGCTGCCAGACCACTGGCTGGCCAGTCCTCACTGAAGGGGACGATGTTCCAGCGGCCCAACGGACCACGCTGGTACAGGCCGCCATGAGACCCAGGAGGCGCAGGAAGTCCCGGCAGGGCGCATTGCCCAACCAGAAATGATCGGGCAAAGGAGGAAAGAACTCGCCCTGTCCGCCGAGCCGCGCCTGGCTCAAGAGAGTCGAGCTGCGCCCGATGAATAAAATCACCTGCTTCGCTCGAGTTCCGACTTGGCCTCGCTGATAAGGAGGCCCAGTTGAGAGCAGACCTGGAGGGCCAGATCTCTGGACCACTCCGCCTCCTTCCTGGAGGGAGCTGCTATCAGCCAGTCGTCCAGGTAAGGGTACACCCGGACCCCTCGGCGCCGCAGGAATGCTGTCACCACTGCCATGCATTTGGTGAAGACCCTGGGAGCTGGAGACAAGCCGAAGGGCATGGCTTGGAACTCGAAGAGAGATCCTTCTGCTCGGAAGCGAAGGAATCTCTGGTGAGACGGACGGATAGGGACGTGAAAAAACGCGTCCTGCAAGTCCAGAGAGCAGAACCACACGCCGCGTTCCAAGGATGGTATTATCTGAGCCAGAGTGACCATCCTGAAGGTTCGAGACCTTAGGAACTTGTTTAGGTCGGTAGGTCGAGAATGGGGCGCCAGCCCCCGTCTGCTGAACCAGGAAGTACCTGGACACAAACCCTGGGTCTGAAAGGAGGGCCACCACCTCTCTTACCACCTCCTTCTGGAGGAGGAGAGGATGTCGGCTCGACGAGCCGCCAGTGAGGCTGGGGATCCCAAGCTCCCGAGGGGCACGGCCTGAAGGGTGGTGCCTGCCGAATTCCAGAGGCAGGCCTCTTCCCACCACCTCCAAGACCCACCTGTCCGTGGTAACAGCGGACCAGGCGGAACGGAAGTGCTGGAGCCGCCTCACGGGGACCAGGGGTAGGTGACGGGATGGGGCGACACCCCTCAGCCCGGCCACTGGGCAGGCTTGGAGGAGGGACCGCCGAGGGACCTCCTGGGCCCTTTCCTCCTGCCTCCTGTTAGAGGAAGCCTGGCTTGGGTTTGGGATGCCAAGGCCGAGCCTGCTGGCCCTGACTGTTGCTGGGCAGCGCCTGGGGCACAGAAGGACGAAAGGGCTTAGGCTGTGGTTTGCGGCCTTTGTCCTTCTGAGCGGAAGAGACCGAGTCCAAGGTGGCATTGGACTTCTCGATCCTCTGCAGGTGACCTTCCACCCCAGGGCCGAAGAGGTCAGTCCCCAAAAAGGGAACATCCGCCAACTTGTGCTGGGTATCCGAAGTAAAGGTGGATATCCTCAGCCAAGCCCGCCGACGCATAGCCACTGCGGCCGCCACCGATCTGGCACATGAGTCCCCTAAATCCAAAGCAGTCTGGAGCTGCTGTTTGGCCACTGCCCTGCCCTGGTCCCGCACCTGCTTAACCGTAGTCTGCAGATCGGCGGGAAGATGAGGGATGACCTCATCCAGGGAGCCCAACAGGGCATGAGAAAAATGTGCCATGAGGACGGCCGAACTGGCCTGACGAAGGAGAGGGCATGGCGTGAACTTTCGCCCGACATAGTCCAATTTCTTGGACTCCTTGTCAGGAGGTTTGTCCACATCCCTGGCGCTAGCCGGCGCTCGAAAACGCTGTCGGTAACCAACCCCTCAGCAGAGGGTGTTCAAACCGGACAAGGAACCGGGGACTGTGATACTTCCTGGCCATCCTGGCCGAAGGCGCAGGGCAGGAAGCAGGCGCTGCCAAAGTTCCAGTGCCGACCCACTATGGCCTCGCCACCGGAAAGGCCTCCGCCGGAGAATCCCTCGTCCAGAATCTCCGTGAGGGGATACCTGGCCCGCTTGGAACGGGTTCGAGCTCCATCCCGGTAGACTCGAGATGAGCCGAAGCAGTCCTAGGAAGGACGACGGCTATCGTCCATTGACTGACCTCCTGAAGACTCCAAGTCCAGTCGCTGGAGAAGAAGGAGGAATCATCTTCGACTCGGAAGAGTCCTCAAGAGCTGCTCTCTGGCCTGAGCCACCCTTCACCTGCCGAGGTCGGTCGGGAGTGAGGGTAACTGACAGCCGATGGGTAAACCCTCAGCCGACCGAGAATCTTGGTCGGAGCCCCACGGTGGCTGGAGGGGGGTTCCACCGGAATCGGTGGAGCAGCTGGTTTTGGCCGAACAACCGGCCTGGGTATAGGCTCCTCGGACAAGTCGAGGGGTTGTGTCGGCCGTTCCGGTGACAGCCACTTAATGGCCGGGGAAGGCGCCGGAGTCGGCTTATTCCCGGCCAGGAGGAGCTGTTGCAACATAAGGTCCTCGTACCGTCGACGTAATTTACGCCGAAGCCTCCCCTCATCCGAGGAGGAGGACGAGGACGAGCGGCGACGCCGCTTACCGCGGTGCCGAGACCGAGACCGCCTATGACGGTGGGAACGGCTGGACCGCGAAGAGGTCCGAGACCGAGACCGAGAGTCCCGGAATTTCCGGGTCGGTGCGGGGAGGTGTCGGCCGGAACCGACACTCCCTTCGGCTCGGAAGGTCCATCCGAGGGCTCCGAACCGAGGCACAGGCGAGCCCACGGATCTCAACTCCTCCGGGGAACCGGGAGAGGGGAATTCGGCTGCTAAAGGCGACAGCCTGTTCAATGGGTCGAGAAAATCTCGACTTCATCAGTGGGAGTCTCGGTCAACTGACCTGACGGGACACCGTGAGGCCAGTGGTCAAGGCTTGCGGTCGACCGGTCGACGGTCGACGGCCCGGGAGAGGGACTCTTCCGCTCCCAAGAGCGCCGACGGAGGGACTTACCTTGTCCTCTTTTGGACCGAGAATAAGGTCCAGCAGACGCAGGCCCTTCTCCTTTAGTGGAGAGGGACAGACAAAGCTCCTTAAAGGAAGCCGTAGGAAGAACCCAGAGAGCGGATAATGCCGCGCCGAGGAAGATACGCCCGCGCCGCCTCTTCGAGGGCGACCATCCGCCGAGCTGATCCGCCGAAAGCCCGCCGCGGACACCGCCAACCGGGCCTCCTGGACTTCACCGAGGGAACGCTTCGGGACGGCCCAGTTGCAATCGGGCAGCACGGTCTTCGAGGACGTAGGCCGAGAAAGATGAGCACAGGTCGCAAGCCCGCGGTCGTGCTCAAGGCCTAAGCAGTAGACACACGTGGAGTGTGGATCCGTCCGAGACATCTTCTGCCCGCATGGGCATCTCCGAAACCGGAGTCGATTGGTCCATCGCGAGCAGAGGGATCGAAGACTGAAGTCTTTTGCAAAATATTATTTTTAACCGCAAACGGAGAAATAGGAACTAGTCACAAACGCAGAGCGCTAAGGAGGGAACCTGAGCTCCAAGCGGTAAGGAAGATCTGGCGCATGGGGCGGAGTCGAGTTATACCACCCGGTGGGTGGGAGGAGCTAGCTTGAAGACCTTCCCGCAAGATTTAAAGCGGCAAGGATACTGCCAATGAGTGTGGATGAACAACATATCCATGTCCCTAGAATGTAATCTTCCTACAATTCTTTTTTTCTGCAAATGCCAATCCACATGTATTAAGTAACTTAGAATTATGGACTAATTTATACATTAGGGCCCAGATATTCAAAAGGGTTGCGCATGGCGCAACGTTGTTGTGCCATGCACAACCCACTGACGCGCCCCCTTGCTATATTTAAAGGAAAGGGCGCCGCACAAATCTTGATGTGCCGGGCGATCAGTAATGTATGCAGACACAGGCGGGGCGCGTCTACAGATAAACTGCACAGCCCGATATTCAGCCTGGGCTCGTAGAGTTAGGTGCAGGCGCAACCCTACCTGCTCGCACAAAGTTACGCCAAAGGAATAGTCAAGGGCCACCCACAGGTGAGCTGCCACATTGCAGGGCACAACACAGCAGCTGCCACCTGTGGGTGGCCCTCGACTTGTTTCCGCCGCACCTGGCGACGCCCCTCATGCCCCGATCGCATGCATCAGTATTCCCCCCCCCACATCCAATATCCCTGGTGGTCCAGTGGACCGCGAGTAGCCCGATCGCAGGCATAACTTCATGCAACCCACCCTGAGTAGTCCAGTCGTGGGCATAACTTTATCCAACCTCCGAGTAGCCCGGACCACAGGCATAATCTTTATCCAACTTCGAGTGTTGATCGCTGGCATAACTTTATCCAACACCCCCATAGTCCGACCGCTGGCATCGGTATTCCCCAAAGCCCAATATCCCCGGTGGTCCAGTGGATCGAACGGAGCCCGATCGGCAGCATTCTCATCCCCCAAGTCCGAATCCTGGTGATCCAGTGGACCCACCCCACCCGCCCACGGAACCCCACCACCCCGCCCCCCATCAGCCAGTGGTGACAGCACTCCACCTGCTCGCCGCCTCCCACCCGCCACGGAGCCGATAGCGGGTATGAGCAGACGGCTTCATTGTTCAGAACATGGGCTCATGGTGCAGCCCATATCGCTCTAGTCAGTTCCAGATATGTGAATGGAACTTTCATTCACATATCTGGACTTGATTAGTACGGGTATAGCTGCACGCCCATTGGCCCATGCTCTGGAACCAATGGGTTTTGCAGCCATACCGAGTGTCTCAGTCGGCGGGTGGCGGATGGCAGGCAGGTGGGTGCTGCCGCCCGCTGATGGGGAGGGAGCGGGTGGTGGGGCTCTGTGGGCAGGGGTGGTGGGGCCTGCGGGTGGGGATCCACTAGATCACCAGGGATTTCAGACTGGGGTGAGAGAATGTTGCTCCTCACGATCGGACTCCTTTGTTCCACTGGACCACCAGGGATATTGGGCTTTGGGGGATACGTGCCTGCGATTGGGCCAGTGCGGAGTAAAGTTATGCCTCGCGATCGGGCTACTCAGGGGGTGTTGATAAGTTATGCCCGCGATCGGGCACTTGGGGGTTGAAAAGTTATGCCCGCGATCGGGCTACTTGGGGGTGGATAGTTATGCCCGCATCGGCTACTTGGAGGGGTTGATAAAGTTATGCCCGCGATCGGGCTACTCGGGGACACTGTTATGCCCGTGGATCGGGCACTGGACTACCAGGGATTGGAGACATCCCTTATGGGACGTCCCACGATCGGGCTGCAGGGGGTGTCGGTCCCCGACAGCTGCTGCCTGACAAGGCACCAGGTGCAAGTTGCTGGGGATCGGCGCACCTGCATGCTAATGGCATGCAAATGGGGCCGTAATCAGATGCAAATGGGCCCCCCCGTGTGCCTTGCATAAATTATGGTCGCATCTGCATGTCACCCTTTGAATATTGCAGGTGCTGTGCATGGCACAATAGAACTTGAGCCACCGCATCTCAATGCTCCACTCTGACCACTTGTGCTGGCGCAGTTCTACTACGCCATGCACAGTGGGGGTGGCCAGGGGGCTATATTCAAAGCAGTGTCGCCATAGCGCAACTCCGTTGAATATCGCCCTGGCCACACCCCTGCATGACTATTTTGCGCGGCGTACAGGCTTACACCACAAACTGACGCAGTTTGAATATCTGGGCCTTGGAGTAAGTCTCCCCTTTCTCTTCTTAATGTTAAAGGGTAGAGACCAGTCTGTTGTAACCTGGTCTCATAACACTTATTTTTTAATCTTAGAATAGATTTAGTCAATCTTCTTTGTATTTGTTCCAAGCGATTTATGTCATTTTTTGTTTAAGGACTCCATAAGGGAGAACCATAATCCAGATGTGGTCTGACATATGCTCTATATAGTGGAATCAAATTATGTTCTGATTTACTAATAAAAGTTTTTTTTAATTTGTCTCATTATAATATAAGTGGATCTAACTGCTTTACTACAATGTTCATCTGGTGTCAATTTGTTCTTTATTAATATACCCAAGTCTCTTTCACAACTGGATGATTCCAATAACTGGTTATCTAAATAATAATTGTGTAATGTATTATTCTTACCAAAACGCAAGATCTTGCATTTATTAATGTTAAATAACAAAAAATTTTTTAGCCCATTGTTCAATTGTATACAAGATTTGTTCTAGAATTTTAAATTTTTCTATGGTATCAACTCTTCCACCTAGTTTAGCATCATCAGCAAACTTGGATAAGTAATTTTTAGGTTCTATTACCATAACGTGAATGAAAAAGTTAAACAAAATCGGGCCCAAAATGGAACCCCGTGGAACCCCACTTGTAACAGCTCCAGATGTTGAAAGAGCTCCATTTATTCTAACTGATTGAGTATGGTTATACAACCATTCGGATATCCAGTTTACTAAACAAAGTGGAATTTTAAAGTTATGTAATTTGTTTATTAGTAAGGAATGAGATATATGATCAAATGCTTTACTAAAATCTAATAGCACTACATCAGTAGCTACATTGTTATCCAATAATTTAGCAATATGTTGATAAAATGATATGAGATTTGTTGTACATGAGAAACCGGCTTTGAATCCATGCTGAGATAAATCCTGAATGTTCAGTTTTTCCAATTCATTTTCCAACCTATCTTTAATTAATTGTTCCATCGTTTTCCCCAAAATAGAGGTTAAACTGATTGGATGATAGTTTGGAACGTCGGATTTTGGCCCTTTTTTATAAATAGGTGTAACCAAAGCAGTACGCCATACTTCAGGTATGTTACAATCCAATAAAGATTTATTAAATAATATTTGTAAAGGAATAATGATTGAATCCAGTGTTTCCAAAAGAAATATAGCATTAATATTGTCCGGTCCAGAACTAGTTGATCTTTTAAATTTGGATAGTGAATTTTTAATTTCTTTTAGTTCAAATAACGGAATACAGGAATCATTACTATTGTTATTGATTACATAATTTCATGACTGATTGAAGACTGAACAAAAATACTTATTGAAATGATCTGCCATATCTTTGTTTGTATTTGTAATGATTTCATCATTACAGAGTGGTCCTATATTTCTATTATTGGTTCTATTTCCATTCATATAAGAAAATAGGGATTTCAGATTGTTTTGTGAGTGTGCTAATTTAAATTAAAATTTTAATTTTGTAGCTTTGATTGATTTTTTTTAATGTTGCCAAAGCAGTTCTGTATTTGTCTCTAAGTAATGAGCTAGAATTTGTCTTTAATTTTTTAAATAAATATTCTTTAGTTTTAATTTGTTTTTTAATAGTACTATTGAACCGGACAGGTATTTTACCTTTTTTATTACAATTAAACAGTAGAGGAATATATGTATGCTCTAATTCATGAATAATATTTATAAGACATGTATATATTTCGTTTACTCCTTTATCTTTAAATAATTTGGACCAATCAATATGTGATAATTCCTGGTTTATCCTAGTGAAGTTAGCTTTATTGTAATTCCTACGTTGAAAGTTATTTTTCATTTTGAGTGTTTGTAATTATAGAATTATGATCACTATTGCCAATTGGTGACATAATGTAAGTCTCAGAAATATTAAAACCTTTGTTAACAATTACTAGATCCAGTATATTATTACATCATGTAGGCTTATTTACCAGTTGATCCAAACCTAGGTCAGTCATTGTATTCATAAATAACCTTTCATGGTTAGTATTACTTGTATTTAATTTCCAATTTATACCTGGCATGTTGAAGTCCTCAAAAATTAAAGTATTGTTTTTTTGAGAGAATTCCGACATTAAGTTTAATAATTCAGTTGTATATTGAATATCTGCTGATGGTGGTCTATAACACACTCCTATATTAATTTTGGGACGGTCAATAGGTTGGATAGAAATCCATATTTATTCTATCATAGTATTTGTAGTAATGCTTAGTAAAGGTATGGACTGTTTTCCAGGTGGCTGCTTGACGAATTTCTAAGAGAGGAATATCCCTGGCAGCAGCCAGGGAAGCAGCTGTACCTCTGGTGGAGTGAGCTCTCAGGCCTGAGGGTGGAATTTTCCCTAGTTTCTCATAGCAGACGTATACAAGATACAATCCATCTGACAATAGTTCTCTTGGTGGCAGATTTACCCTTCCCCACTTCTCCATAAGTGAGGAACAGCTGGAGGGAATCAAATCTGTGACCCTTGGTACGCTCTATATAGTAGCTAAGGGCCCTCTTAACATCCAAACTGTGTTGCCTCCTCTCTCCTGAAGAGGAATGATCAGTGAAGAAAACAGGAAGAGACAGACTGGTTCAGGTGAAAATCTGAAACCACTTTGGGTAAGAACCTTCTATTGGTTCTAAGGACCACTTCATCCCTATGAAAGGAGATAAAATCAGGTTCCACTGACGGCTTGCAGTTCACTGATACGTCTGTCAGAGGTAATGGCTACTAAAAACACAGTTTTACAAGTCAAGTACTTAAGCTCTACTGAGGACATAGGCTCAAAGGGAGGTTGCATCAATTGACCAATACAAACATTTAAATCCCAGGCAGGGGCAGGGTCTCTGAATGGATGATTGGCATAAAGCAATCCTTTGAAAAATGTACAGAACACAAGATGAGATGATAGTGAGGAAGACTTCCCAACTGACAGAAAAGCGGACACAGCTGACAAGTGTACTTTGAGAGTAGCTGGTCTGAGGCCTAGGCCATTAAGATAGACCATATAATCCAGAACTGTAGGCAATTCATCAGTGTCTGGGGAAATATGCTGCTTAGAACACCAAATGCTGAATCTCTTCCATTTGAAGTTATAGGTCTTTCTAGTGGCAGGCTTTTGAGAGGCTCTGAGGATGTCCAGAACCCCCTGAGACAGATGCAAATCTGCATACTCTAACTCTTCAAGAGCCATGCCTTGAGATTGAGAGACTGAAGATTGGGGTACCAAATCCTCCCCTGAGAGGAGGTTACCAGGTTGTAATTCCTGGGGAAGAGACAGGGGAAGATGGACTGCTAGGGACAGTAACAGGGGGTACCAAGGCTGTCTGGCACAATCTGGAGCAATCAGAATCACTTTGCAGGGTTGTGACTTTATCTTGACTAAAACTTTGAATGGTAGAGGAAAGGGAGGGAAAGCATACAGAAATGTTCCTTCCCAGTTCAGAATCACAGCATCCAGAGGGACTGTGCCCAAGACTGGGGGTCTGCAACAAAAGAGAGTAAGTTGGTGATTGTCTTGGACTGCAAAGAGATCTATTTCTGGAGTGCCCCACCTTGAAAAATCACCTTCAAGACCAGAGGGTCCAGGGACCATTCGTGATGGCCCTGTGAAATCCTGCTCAGTGCATCTGCTAGCACATTGTCCTTCCCTGGAAGGTGGACTGCTATCAGAGAGGTTTGAAGGGAATAAGCCAGGGACCACAACTTCATGGCTTCTATGCACAAGGCCATAGACTGCGTGCCTCCCTGTTTGTTGATGTACCACATGGTGGTGGTGTTGTCTGTTCAGACTTGAACCACCTTGTTCTGCACTGACTGACAGAAAGCTTGCAAGGCCAGAAAAACTGCCCTGAGTTCCAGGAGATTGATATGGAGAAGAGATTCTTGAGGGGACCACAGTCCCAGGGCATTGAGGACCCCCAGATCGGCTCCCCAGCCCAGGAGGAAAGCATCCGTGGTAAGGACCACTGAATGAGACTGAGTGGCAAATGGGACCCCTTGCCTTAGATTGTCCTGATTCTGCCCCCACTGAAGGATTTGGAACAGGGTCTGGGTCACTGGGATCAGTTTGGTAAGGGAGTCCTTCTTTTGGGACCAAAAGGCCCTCAGATGGAATTGAATGTCCCTCATCCGGAATCTTGACCCTGGGACCACTGCTGTAGAGGCTGCCATGTGGCCCATCATTTCCACATAATCAGGCTCCTCCTGATCCTCCATTGCCTCTTCGATAGGAAGCTGGAGGGTTTCAGCCACTTTTCTGTAAAACAAAAAATGGGAAGGGGACTCAGAAAGCCTAGGAGGCGATACACTAGAAGGTCTGTCCGGGGAGATGTCCGGTTCCACAGGCACATCCAGACTTTCATCATCATCACCATCATCTTCAAACTCCCCCTCCTCCACAAACACTGGTTTATAAAAATCTTCAGGGGTATAATCTTGAACCGGGAGAACCAACTGAACTGAACCCCTGTGAAAAGGTGCCGGATCAGTCGGAACCGGGCAAAGCGATTCCACAATTTGAATCACTCTGGCTATTTCCTCGGCGGTCGGAACATGAACCTCTGGATCCGAACTGGTTGATTTTTCTTTGCGTTTCCTTTTTGTAGGAACCGACTCCTCAGGATCGGTTCTCCTCTTGCTCGATGAAGTATCACCCTGGTCAGAGGGCACTCTTTCTGGTTCGGTCGGAACTGAACCGGGCCGGGCTTCCGGGTCAGCGGACTTCTCTACCTCATTTCCTCAGTCTACCTAGTCTCTTTTCAAGGGTACATTTAGGAAAATGTTTACAAATTTGGCAGTCTGAATTGAGGTGTTCAAACCCCAGACAATAAACACAGGTGGTGTGGGGGTCGGCCTTAGCAAAGACCTCCCCACACTCACTGCAGTGTTGAAACCCAGTGGGCCCAGTTTTTTTCTTGGGTTTCTCAGACATGGCCAACCTAATCAAATTTACCCTTTTTATGGCAACCGCCAGGCAAGACTCCCTTATCAGTTCCTAACCATGTCACGGGTGTTGGGAAAAAAAAATGTTCAAAACACGTTTCTTTTTTTAGAACCAATAAGAACCGGTAAGCACACTCTAAAGTAAAACATAAGGATTTAATAGAAATGATCGGTTCAGCAGAACCGATCTAATACGTTACAATTTCCACACAGAAAAACAGAACAAAACCTATCTAGTACTCATGGTACCACAGACACAGACTGAACTGACTATGCAGAAATAAATTTGGTAAAAACCGACACTTAAACGAGACTTTAACAGACTTTTGAACCGAGCTGAAGGAGAAATCTCCAGAGCGACTGTTCAGTGAGGTGGAGTAAAGAATCTGACGGTTGGATTTCAAAGGGCTCCAGACAGAGACATCAACCAAGCCCGAGCTCAGCATTCTATGCTCTGCATAGAAAGTTATCCCTTTGTTCTCCAGGGCAGTTTAAAGGCTGGGGCTAACTGCAATAGTCAGAATACAGCAAGACTTCAAGTTGTTTGAAAACCTTGATCTCAGTTTGGGGAGAGATTTGAAGCTGAGAGCTAGGCACTGACTCACTACCTCCAGAATCCACTTGTCTGTGGTGATGGTTTTCCAAGTTTGGAAGTAGTAAGTCAGCCTGCCCCCCTACTGGGAAAGGAGAAGCAACCCTGACTAACATCAGGGAGTCTGCTTTGCCTGGGCTGTAGCTTGTGGGGTCTGATCCCCTTGTCTAGAGCCCATTCTGCCCCTGAAGTAACCTCTTTGTTGCTGGTAGGCAGGGGTAGCCTGGGCTTGAAAGAAAGAGCTACCATAGCCCCTACCTCTACTTCCCCTTCCCTATGGCCAATAAGAGGTTGAGGTCTTTTCCTTCGCAGTGTTGCTCTTATAGGTAGTCTTGTACTCATCCACCTTTTTCACGTAATCCTCTGTTTTGTCCCCAAAGAGAGAGTTATTTTCCACAGGGAAATCCATGGCCTTAGCCTGGGTATCCTGAGTCAGGTATGTGGCTCTAAGACAGGTAAACCTTCTTAAAGCCACTATCAGGGGCATCCACCAGGCTGCAATGTCACTGCCATATGAAATTGATATTGTGTGGCTTCCAGACCACATCTGGATATCTTAGATCAGTAGCCAACCCAGGTGGTACCTTGTCCGCCATGGCCATAACAGAATTCCAGAGGATTTTCTGGTACTGGGCTACATATGGCATGTAGTTAGCCTATGTGATGACCAAAGATGTGGTTAGACAGCCCTCCTTGTCCATACTATCCATCCTCCTAGAATCCTTTTCTGGTGGGTGAGAAGGCAGGGGCATACTGGCTGTTGCTTGCACCACTCCCTCATGATTTGGGTGGGAAAAGAGGAACTCTGTCCCTGATCGGTCAAGCTGGTATTTTTTATCAGCTCTTTTGTCCACTGGGGGTACAGAGTTTGGTGTCTCCAAGATTTTTAATATATGTTTCTTCAGAAACATATTAATGGGGAGCAGAAGCCTCTTAGTAGGAGCTAACCCCAACATATCTAGAAACTCTGCCTCTTCCTCATTCTCCACTGTCTCATGTGTGGTGAGGTTGAGCGCTTCCACCATTTGTTTGACAAATGTATAATGAGATGAGTAGTCCTCTGGAAGCCTAGGAGGTGACTAAAATTCCTGGTCAGGAGAAACCTCTAGTTCAATTGGTTCATCTTCATCATCTTCCTCCTCGTATTCTTGAAATGGTGGGGTGTCCTGTGCCATTGGAACCAAGCACTGAACCACAGATGTAACCATGGTTGGAACTGTTGCTAGAACTGACGGAACCAGTGGTACTGGTTGTAGTGGAACCGGTAGCAAACCTTGATTAGCCGTAGTCTGCAGAGCTTGCAAGACTTCTAAGGCCTGAGCCACTGCTTCTGCTGTCGGTGCAACTGACTTAGGAACTGAGGGCTCCATTTCTTTTCCAGCAGGAGGTTTGGTATGCTTGGTCTTATATTTTTTCTTGATCGGAACCAGGTCTTTCACCGGTTTCCCAGGCCTCTTAGGCTTAGATGGTTCACCTTTGTCAGAGGTCAGTTCAGCATCTTTAACCCTTCTTTTCATTGATCCAGAGTAGGATCACTTGGATCCGTAGGAGAGGCCCTCCTGTCTTTGAAGTGCTGTAAGCACTTTTCTACAGTTTTTGTGGGAAAAGTTTTACAAATTTCACAATCGGCTTGCAATTGGGAAAACCCCATGCAGAATAAACATAATTCGTGTTTATCAGCTTTTGCAAAAACTTCCCCACACTTAGCACAGTTCTTCAAAACTGTTTTCTTCTTAGGCTTATTGGACACAACCACAGTAAACAGTTATAAACTATAAAGAACTTAGCTCGGTTCCGAACCTAAGTAAACAGTAATAAAGAAGGCAAAAATGGTTCACAGGGAGTAGTGGTCGGTTCCTGAACTGGAAATAAACCTCTAACCTGTATAAAATAAACCAAAGCCCCAAATAAACTAAGTAGGATCCCGACTTAAGCTCTTTATAGGATTTTTATACAAAAAATGAAGAATTAAACAAAGATAAATGGTTCTTCGTTGGCTGCGAGGAACCGAAGAGGAACCACTAACTGAGGTAAAATAACACAGAAAAACTAGCGTTAGCTATAACAAACTCTGGTCAGAGCTGATAAGGCTGTGGAGAGCTTTCAGGAGTGGCATGCGCGTGGAAAAGAATATGTAGTGCTTTCACTGCACTGCAGTCAGCCGTAAGTAATAATAAACAGAATCACTGGAAACTATGTCGGAGCACTGCAGCAGCACATCAGACAGCGGTCCGGTTACGTGCTTCTACAGTGCTGTTATACAAATCTGATGATGACACAACATCAGTGGAGCATGGCACATGCAGTCATACAATTCAGGCTCAGAAGGAGTCTATTAACAAACTAGAGATCTTGTCTGGGACTTCCTCATCAACACAGTCACTTTCTCATTCCTTTCTAAGCATTAATTTCTGACAAATGTGCCTTAACCATATTGATCTCAGTGCTGTTAGACTACTTCTGGTTTTCCATCGATTGTATTAGGCGGGACAGTAGAATCCCTGAAGTGGTAGCTGCCAGTGGTGGCATGCTCTGGAAAAAAGTGGTCTCCATGTTCGTCTGCACATTTTAGAAATTATGCATTTCCTTGTTTTTGCTGTAAAGAAACTGATCCCTTTAACACGAAAACAAGGAGTCAGTTATGGCCTTCACTCCCATTTTGCTTCAAGTGAGGAATGTCATTCTGGGTTTGCATCAGATGTACAGTGGCAGCCATAGATGCAAAAGATTGTTAAACAGTAATCAACTGTACGTAAAAGTTCTTTTTTTTTTGAATGTGTGCTTCCTGAATGTTGTCAATACTACTCCACCCCTTGGATTTCTGTACCCCAAGTGCATTGTTTTACATTTTTGTGTTTGGGATAAAAATACCTTTCAAATGAGGGCAGTCACTAATATAAATTCTTTATAGTTTTTTTTGTTTCCTTGCATGTGTGCAAGAAACAACTTGTGGCACAGCAGCATTTCAGAGGTGTGTCAGGGATGAGTACAATGCACGGCAATCTACAGTGGGCTCGTCACCGACAGACCAATGAGCATGCAACCAGACTGTGACACTAGTCACAGTTTCACAGCTGGAATCTGTTCTCCTGCTGAAAGAAATAAAGCGCTTGAATGAGAGCACTTCATTCCTTTCATTCATATCCTTTCTGATCTTACTGCTCGTCTCCCCACCCATCCTGCAGATATCCGGGTACCCAGCCATACACTGCATTCCCCACTATCAGTGCCATAAGCAGTAAACAGTCCTAGCAGTAAAGAACAAATAAATATTATTTATCCTTCCCCAGACAGACATCCCCGTTGAACTTGTTTGTGTCTCTGTGTGAATGACAGTGCATGTTCTTGTCCCTGAGCCTCTCTCTTTCTCTCTCCAGTGCTTCAAGTGTGCCACAATGTCCAGCCTGAGCATTGCTCTCTGTGATGGTACCCACTGACCCGCCCCATGGATCTGGTAGTGTCCATGCTGCCTCAGCGTTCCCCGCACCCCACCGTACAATACAAGGGCAAGAGTACTGAGAAGTGAGGCAACATGCCTGCAGAGCTGTAGCTTAAGCCTGGACGTCAGGGAGAGAGAGAGAGAGAGAGAGAGAGAGAGAGACACAGGCTGCAGGGACAAACACCGAGAAGGAGAGGCAGCAGTACCCCCTTCCCCGAAAGACAGTGGAGGATCAAAAGAGATGGTGAGTGGCACCAGTGTCAGGGACAGAGCAGAGAGAGCCCCCAAACTGTGACAGCAACATGCTGAGATGTGGCGAGTAAGCAGAATGAGAGTGATCACCAGGTGAAAGGCTGTCACTATTGCAGCACCACCTTGACAGTGTGAAATTGGGGGCAGTGAAATGCAGTGACCATAACCATGATGACCAGCAGCTCCCAGACCTGTACCTTAAACATTAATTTAAATGGATAGCCTGTTTCTTGGCAGTGTCTACTCCCTCCCCCCCAACCTCCGAGAGAGACACAGCAACAGCGACAGCTGCTTCCAGTACAGCCTATATGTGCAGGTACAATTTGTTCCAGTCAGAGACAGTGTCAATCCCCTTCCCCACCACCACCAAACAGAGAAGTGGAGTACAATGTGCGACTGAGCTCGGTTGCCATCCATTTTATTTCTGCTCACTCTTCCGGCACCTTACTGTTGGTCTGACTCTCTGTTTTCTGAAGCTCAGTGAAAGCAGACAGCACATATAGAGCAGAGAAAGTGGTAGCAGAGTGCTGTGACTCGGACAGAAAGCAGTGCTGCACAATTTTCCTTTCACCATGGAGGAGCGGACGTTAGAGAGAGAGAGAGAGAGACAGAGACACAGGACAGTGTAAAACAAACGTGGTGCTTCTATTCCACCACTGCACAAAAGGAGCACCCAGATAGAGCCAGGAGTGGGCTCCAGGCAGGTGGCTCTGGGAGAATGATGCCCCATTCCCCCTCCCACCTCCACACAAGGGTAGCACCCTGTAGCAGCCAGGGACAGAGATGCAAGTTGCACATTGGCCCCTTCATACCCATTCCTGCTCCACCAGAGCTAGCATGAAGGTTGAAGTGGGCTTTGGGTGACTGGCACTTCGTCATCCTATGATACATCTCTACACTTGCAGAACACTCTACTTCAGCCAGGGGCTCTCCCACCTAATGTGCTCTACCAAAGAAGAGCACTCTGAGGCACTGAGATATAAAAATGTGGATCCTGTATCTGCCCCTCCACAACTATTCCAACTCTGCTGGGTGGGTGGGGGGTAGGATACAGTGGGTGCTCCCAAGTGACTGGTGCCCCCTCTTGCACCCCCACTTGTCAACCCAATACATTACAGCAGCCAGAGAAGAGATGTGGATTGCATATCTGCCCCATCATAAACTGTGCCCATTTCAAAAAAGGTTCACACATAGGCAGGAGAGAGGTCTAGGATGGTGGTCATTAAGTGACTGCTCCTCCACCCCCATCCCACCTCCACACACGGGGAGCACTCCTCCCCCTCCATTACACATAGAGAGCACTCCCCCCCATGCCTCCTTTGCATATGGGGAACAATTCGCCTTCTCCAGACCTCTTCCACATGATGGACGTAGTGTCTTATGTAATCATATTTGGTCTCAATCCTTGTTGAACGCAACATTGTATATACTAATGTAAAGAAAATTGCTTTTTTTTTTCTGACTTTAACCTCCTGGCCACCTCTCTGTACCCCCGTTTCTTTTCTCCGCAGCCCTGTCAGGGGATACGGCCGTCAGCCGCCTTGCTGGCAATCTTAAACTCCAGCAGCTTACCCCCCCCCACAGCAGGGTGGCAGGGAGCCCCCCAACTCCCCACCCTTCACAGATCCAGTCCGGGTGCTCGCGAATGGCCATCAAGACACGAGAGGTGCCACTTTTTCCTTATTCCCCCTTGAGCCGGTGGAGTGCAATGGCCAGCGGGCAGGGAGCTGCACACGCCCACGCACTCCACGTTCTGATGTCTGCCCCCCAACTTCACCCAGTGTATGGCGTGCATCCCTGGCCCCCGCCAGGTAGTAGTTCGAACACTGATCGTCATGAGCCCCTCTTCCCTGGAGGTTGAGCAGTCCATCAGGCCTCAATCCCTCTCCTTCCTGCCAGCCTCCGACCCGTGCTCACTCCGAACCGGAGTGGCGCTGGCATGGTCTTAGTCTTGTGCACCAGCGCCTCTCGCCACAGAGCCAGCTAAAAATTACTTTATTTTAATATATATTACGTGTCCTTACTTTTTATATCTCACAACTTGTATTGTCTTTATCATTGCTCATACAAGGGACCTCCTTGCAAATGAGCTTGCTCAATGGATTTTATCCCTTCACAATAAACTTGAACTTGAACATGGAAAGCACTCTTCCCTTCATTCCATCTCCACACATAGGTATCATTGCTCCACCTCCATACACTGTGAGCACTCATCCCCCGACCCCTCCAGTGCTTCTCCCACTACATTTCACCTCCCCCACATGGAGAGCACTTCTCCCACTGCATCCCACCTCCTGCACATAGGGAGCACTCTTCCCCCTCCATTCAACCTCCAGATAAGGGGAGCTTTCCTCCCACATTACATCAGCTCTGTACATGGGGAGCAATCCACCCCTTGCCCACTGCCAATACATGAGGAGCATTGCTCCCCATTCAACCCACTCCTACACATGGGGACACCTACACACATTTGCATCACTACTCCTCTACCACCATCCCACCTCTGCATATAGAGAGCACTCCTAACCCCATTCCACCTTTGCACATGGAAGCACTCTGCAACAGCCAGAGACAAAGATGTCAGTCAGGCATCTGCCTTTCCACATCTGTTCCCACTCCACATGATAAGCTCCAAGTTGGGCAGGACATCGGTGGGGTTGAGATGTAATGAGTGGGTTGCCCTGGGAGATGGTGCCAATACGCCTCACCACCTCTCTGAATGAGAGAAGTCCCCTCCTCCGAATCAATCTTTTTTCCTTTCTCTACTTGCCACTTTTCTGCTGATTATCCCTCTGTTGGCTTGTCTTAACAGTCGCTGTCCTCCCAAGGCAGCACTACAGGCCACTTCACCAAGGTAGATTTTTTTCTCAGCCTCTCCTGTCTTCTCTTCAGACCACACCACCTTTCCATCCAGTGTCCAGCACAGTCAACAAGATGCACCAAGATAGAGAAGTCGATAGGGAGAAGGGCTGGGGTAAATGGAGAAAAAGACAAAGGCAGTAAGGACAGGGATGGGGCAAAAAGGGGTAAGGCCATCAAAAACTGGAGAGTAATGAGTACCAATGCCCATAGTCTAGGAAACAAACTCCCTGAACTGGTGGCCTTGACGGTAGAGGGATGCCTGGATATTGTAGCAGTCACAGAAACATAGTACACAGAGAACCATGACTGGGATGTCAACATACAAGGGTACACAATATACAGGAGGGACAGGGAGGGCAGAAGAGGAGGAGGAGTAGATCTCTATGTAAGGGAAGGGATCAAAGCAACGGAACTAAAGGGTAAACAAGGAGGAGAGGAGGCACTGTGGGTCACCCGGGAGACCGGAAATGGCACCACAATCCGCATGGGGGAGGAAATGGACAAGGAAATGATAGAAGGCATCCTTAGGATGGCAGAAAAAAGGGGAGATATTGTTGATGGGGGACTTGAATATGCCAGATGTTGACTGGAGCACCTTTGCTGCAGCCACATCCAAAAGCAGGGTCATTCTCGATTCACTACAGGGGGCATGCCTCAGACAGCTAGTGTTGGGACCCACTCGGGAGGGAGCAATCTTAGACCTGGTACTCTCAAACGGGGACGGAGAGAGGATCTGAGATCTAGAAGTGGGTAGTCATTTGGGAGCAAGTGACCACAAAACATTGTGGTTCATGATAAACACAGCCGCAGAATCAAGCCATACAAAACTGAGGGTACTGGACTTTAGGAGGGCTGACTTTGTCAAAATGGGAGAGTGCCTCAGAAAAGTACTAGCAAACAGGCAAGAAGGAGGGGTAGAGGAACAATGGGGAAACATCAAAACTGCCATCACAGAGACAACAAGCCTTTGTGTGAAGCAAATAAATCAAAATTAAAGAAAAAAACACAATGGCTCTTAAAAGTGGTGGTGGGGAATTTTAGGAAGAAAACAACAGCATTCAGGAAGTATAAGGAAACACAGAAGGAGTAGGACAGAGAACTGTACCAGTTAAAGCAGAAGGAAGCAGGAAAGGCAGTCAGAATTGCAAAGGCCCAAACCGAGGGAAAGATAGCCAACTAGGTTAAGATGGGGGATAAAACATTTTATAGGTACATTAGGGAGTGAAGAAAGACCAAGAGAGGGAGAGATAGTGAGGCTTAATAAAGGGGAGGGTGGGTGAGTGGGCAGAGAGGGACAGTGAAAAAGCAGGGATACTGAATAAATACTTGTGTTCAGTATTCACAAAAGAAGAGGAGGGGGAGGTACCTAATCCAATCAATAGAAGCACTCTGGATAGGTGGGTCGATACCAGTCCTTTCACAGAACAAAGGGTTTTAAAGAACTCCTAAAACTGAAGGTGGACAAAACAACGGGGCCTGACAGGATTCACCCCAGAATTCTAACAGAACTAAGGGGAGAACTAGTGACATCACTGACTGCACTTTTTAACAAATCATGGGAGGTTAGTGTGGTACATAAGGACTGGAGAAGGGAAGATGTGATTCCCCTTCACAAAAGTGGGAGCAAAGCAGAGGCAGGAAACTACAGACCTGTCAGCTTGACCTCAGTGGTAGGAAAAATGATGGATTCGCTTCTGAAAGAAATAATTGTTGAGTACCTAGAGGCCAGCGGGGCACAGGACTCAAGACAGCATGGATTCACAGCAGGAAGGTCATGTCAGAGGAATCTAATAGTTTTCTTTGACTGGGTGACCAAAGTAGTAGATCAGGGAGGGGCTGTGGACATGGCCTACCTAGACTTTAGCAAGGCATTTCACACAGTCCCACACAAAAGATTAATAAACAAATTAGGCGGCCTGGGAGTGGCTCCCAGGGTGGTAGCATGGGTAAAAAAACTGGCTGAAGAACAGGACACAGAGGGTAATAGTAAACGGAGTCCACTCCAAAGAAAGGGGGGTTACTAGCGGGGTACCACAGGGCTCAGTACTGAGTCCGGTTCTTTTTAACGTCTTTATAAGTGACATTGTAGAGGGACTGGAAGGAAAAGTATACCTCTTTGCAGATGACACAAAGATCTGCAACAGGGTTGATACACAAGGGGTGTGGAAAGGATGAGAAGGAACATGGCAAGGTTAGAGGAATGGTCAAATGTATGGCAGCTTAGATTCAATGCAAAGAAGTGCAAAGTAATGCACCTGGGAAAGAAAAACCCAGGGGAAGAGTACACATTGGGGGGGGGGTATTAACAACAACAAAAATGGAAAGGGACCAGGGGGTAGTCATATCAGATGACCTAAAGGTAAGCAAGCAATGTGAGAAGGTGGTAAGGTTGGCTGGGGGGATACTGGGATGTATAGGGAGAGGCATCACCAGTAGAAAACAGGAAGTTGTCATCCCTCTGTACAGACAGTTGGTGAGACCCCATCTGGAGTACTGCGTGCAGTTCTGGAGACCCAGTCTCCACAAGGACACAGACAGGATGGAGGCAGTCCAGAGGAGGGCAACTAAAATGGTGCAGGGTCTGCAACAGAAGCCATATGAAGAGAGATTAAAGTAGTTTAATATGTATACCCTTGAGGAAAGGAGGGAGAGAGAGGGGACATGATAGAAACTTTCAAGTACCTCAAGGGAATCAACAAGTCCAAGAGAGTAGCATCTTTCAGAAAATGAGATGTGCAAGAACGAGGGGACATAATTTGAAGATAGAGGGGGGGTGGCTCAGGGGCAATGTGAGGAAGTATTTTTTCACAGAGAGGGTGGTGAATGCATGGAACGGCCTGCCTGAGGAGGTCATGGGGTCAAAAACAGTGGGGGAATTCAAAAATGCATGGGACAGGAATAAGGCAATTCTGGTGGGGTGGGGAGGAAGAAGTAGGCTGTTGGTTAACTAGGGTCTGCAGCTTATCCAATAGGTAGGGAAATGGGCAGACTAGGTGGGCCAAGCAGTCCTGATCTGCCGTCAGAGTCTATGTTTCTGTGCATTACTCGCAGCTCGGCCCTGGACAGATCTGTTCTTTCTGTGGTAGACCATACTTCCAAGTTCTCCCACAGTTCAACTGAGGCTAGAGAAGAGCAGCACATAGTCCTACTCCACCACCATGACAGTGAATGGGATGACACAACTTGTTCGGCACTGTACAGACGACGCAGCACAGCAGAATACTCACTAGTCTGTCTCACCAGGCTTCTCCCGCTCTCACTGTTGATGATGTCTCTATCTCCCCTAGCCATCAATGGTCCTGTGCATGTACATTGGGACAGATGGAGGGCTGCTTTAAAGATGATTGCTACAGCCACTCAGGCACCACAAGGGATTTAAAACAAGAGCTGAACTATGGTAGACAGCCTGCCATCCGCCTCCTCCTCCTCCTCCTCCTACACTGACTGCTTGCAGCATTTGCCCAGCTCCTCCTCGCTACCAGAGCCCACCAGCAGTCAGTAGTGTCAATGGGTGACCCCCCCGTTGGAGTGGTCAAGCAAGCTCCTCGACTTGCTACTAGCTCCCACAACCTATACTCTCTTTTTACTTCCTTCCATGTCTGATTGCATTTGCCTGTTTCCAAATACCCGATAAACTTTTTTTTCTAGTATCTACTTAGATACAGAATATTACATATATCAAAATAAAATATAATTGCTTTAAAGAAGATAGAAGCCTTTATTACGGCTCGGCTTCACTGTATGGTTGGACAACACTGAAATTTCATCTTGATTGTTTTACTTGACTATTACTATTTTGTATTTTCAGGTTAAATCAAATAAAATCAAATACAATTTTTTTTTAAGAAGATAGAAGCTTTTATTATGGCTCTTTTTGATTTGATCCATGCACACTGAGGCGTTGAAGCAGTGAGAGCACCGTGATTTTGGCAGCCTTGCGCACTCTGATCCTAAAAATATGTATCACAATGGCTGTATAATTGTAGGTCTATAGTCAAATGGGCCAGATATTCAAAAGGGTTGCGCATGCACAAGTCCTACATTGCGCCATTCTGCGATATTCAGCAGGAGGCAGTTGAGCCACTGAAAACAGGCTGAGCAACAGTGCAATGCAAATGAATGCATGCTCAACAGGAGGGGGAGGAACCATGCATAAACTGCACAGCCCGATATTCAGCCAGGCTGTGCAGAGTTGTGCAGGCGCAACCCCAACCTGAGCCTGCAGGACCTTGAGCCAAAAAAAGATTAAGTCGAGGGCCACCCACAGGTGAGCTGCTGTATTGCAGGGCACAACACAGCAGCTGCCACTGCGGCTGGCTAACTCAATCCCTGTGCCCCCCAGCCCGATCCACGAGCATAGTATATTCCCCCACCAGCCCGATCGCGGGCATCAATGTAACTCCCCCCTCCGTTCCACATCCCTGTTGGTCCAGTGGACCGAAATGCCCGATCGCGGGCAGAAAGTAAAGTGAAACCCCCGAACATGTCCCTAGTGCCCGATCACGGGCAGAAAGTAATTGAACCCCCCACCCGAACATGTCCCTAGTGCCCGATCGCGGGCAGAAAGTAAATTGAACCCCGAACATGTCCCTAGTACTGATCGCGGGCAGAAAGTAAATGAACCCCACGAACATGTCCCTAATTGCCCGATCGTGGGCAGAAAGTAAATTGAACCCCCGAACATGTCCCTAGTGCCCGATCGCGGGCAGTAGTAAGTAGCCTCCACCCGAACATCTCCCTGGTGGTCCAGTGGACCGTAATGCTCGATCGTGGGCGGAACAAATCTGGACTGTCATATGCGGTATGGGCTGCCGCCATTAGCTCTTGCTCTGCACCAATGGAGTGCAACCCTTATCGGCAGTCGCCAGGGCGGCAGGCGGGTGGATGCTGCTGCCCGCCGGCTGCCGGGGGCGAGCGAGGTGGGGCTTCGTGGGTGGGTGGGGTGGGGGACACTAGCCACCAGGGAGATGTTTGGGGGTCAATTTACATTCTGCCCACGATCGGGCATTACGTGCCACTGGACCACCAGGGAGATGTTCGGGTGGGGGCACTTTACTTACTGCCCGCGATCAGGCACTAGGGACATGTTCGGGGGGGGGTTCCATTTACATTCTGCCCGCGATCGGGCATTTCGGTCCACTGGACTACCAGGGAGATGTACGGGAGGAGGTGGGGGAGCCACATTGCTGCCCGCGATCGGGCTGTAGGGTGCGTCGGTCCCCGACGGCTGCTGCCTGGCAGGGCGCCAGGTGCAAGTCCTCGGGGATCAGCGCACCTACATGCTAATGGAATGCAAATGGGGCCATAGTCAGATGCAAATGGCCCCCCTTGTGCCTTGCATGAATTATGGCCCCATTTGCATGTCACCTTTTGAATATTGTGATTTTGCGCATGGCGCAATGGTACTTGGCCACCGCAAGTTGAATGCTCCACTCTGACAACTTGCGGTGGCACAAGTTCCACTGTGCCATGCACAGTGACTGTGGCTGAGGTGATATTCAAAGGTTGCTCAATAGCGCAACTCCTTTGAACTCGCCAACCCTGTAACTATTTTGCGCAGCGCAAGGGCTTGAGCCTCAGAATGGCGCAGTTTGAATATCCAGCCCAAATGTCTTTAATTCATTATAATTTCACACTAAGAAGAATGGTCTTAATGAGTGCATTTAAGGTTTCATAATCTGACCCTTTGCAATTTTAACGACCTCCCAATTCTGCAGTCATCAATTTGTTTTATCTAAATATTTTTTTGCTCAGTTCATCAATAGTCTAATAAGACTCAGAATAACATTACTTTAAAACAAAAACTGTATAAACTTTGGGTTTGATTTTGCGCAAATATTAACTTCTCTCTGAGTTGAAAATGCAGAGGAGATTAGTTGTACATACTTTTCTAATTCACCAAACTTTTACTTTGTAAATTTGTAAATAAATATGACAAAATAACACTTGACCTTCGCTCAGGTCTTGACCTCCCATAAAGAGAATGGCTTAAAACTTATTTAGGAGTCATTCAAGAGCTATCCCAAGGTCAAGATTTAGTAAACTATACGTTTAATGCATTTTAATAGTAGAAGTTGCCAAAGAGGACATAATAAAATAAAAAAAATCAGTGGTACAGCATAGATGCCTAAAAAGTATCAAACCATTTGCTTCTAAATGTTTCACAGACAGCCAAGTCTTCTTTATGTATGTGAGCATTGTTTTCGTCTGTGTCTTCCTTCTTCCCCCTATCTGGTCAGTGACAGCTGCACATATGAAAAAATTACTCACCTTAGTAATGTTGTTTCTTCTAATGGAGTCTTGCTATATTATGACAATTGCAGTATGACTGCAGGTTAGAACTGCTCCGGAGGTGAAATAGTTAACTTTCCATGCAGGCATGGAATCTTGAGCGCGAGCTCGGTTAAGGAAGCTCTGTCTGCTTTCTTTCAAACCCAAACCGTCAGATCTTTACGAGCTAAACTCACTAAGGCTTTGTGTGGAAGCTGTAAACCTACACTAGCCAACTGGCTACTAACCATAAGAACACATTTTTTGGTCCCAAAACAAAGACTCAAGTCAGGAGACCCAAAAAATGAAAAACACAACACCCAGTCACCCCAAAAAAGGAGGGGTGAAAACAAAAGGTGGGCATCTACTAAGTGCCAACACTGGACTGCCCACCCACAGCCCAAAACAAGGTTCTGAGAGGGGCAGGCAGGGAGGGAGGTCATAATATAGCAAGACTCCTTTAGAAGAAACAACATTACTAAGGTGAGTAATTTTTTCTTCAAACAACATGAAGTCTTGCTATATTATGACAATTGCAGACTACACAGCAGTACCCCCATGGAGGAGGGACAGGACCTACTTAGGGAATAGGCTCTGAAAGACGGCTGTGCCAAACTGAGCATCACTCCGTGCCTGGATGTCCAAGGAATAATGCTTGGTAAAAGTATGAACTGTTTTCCATGTAGCTGCTTGACATATCTCTAAAATAGGGATGTCTCTGGCAGCAGCCAGAGAAGCAGCTGTACCCCTGGTAGAGTGAGCCCTCAGGCCTGAGGGGGGAGCCTTACCTAGCTTTTCATAACAGAATTGGATACAAGAGACAATCCACCTGGCAATGGATCTTTTAGTGGCAGGTCTTCCCTTTCCAACCTCACCATAAGTGAGGAACAGTTGGAGGGAGTCAAACCTGTGACCCTTGGTGCGTTCAATGTAGTAACTAAGGGCCCTTTTCACATCTAAGCTGTGCAGCCTCCTCTCACCAGAGGAGGAATGGTCAGTGAAGTAAACTGGAAGAGAAATAGATTGGTTAAGGTGGAAATCTGAAACCACCTTAGGCAGAAACTTTCTATTGGTCCGAAGGACTACCTTATCTCTGTAAAGGAGATAAAGTCTGGCTCCACTGACAATGCTTGTAATTCACTTATGCGTCTAGCAGAGGTGATAGCTACCAGAAACACAGTTTTCCAAGTCAAGAAATTAAGCTCAGCTGAAGACAAGGGCTCAAAGGGAGGTTGCATGAGCTGAGCAATGCAAACATTGAGGTCCCAGGCAGGGGCAGGGTCCCTAAATGGAGGGTTGGTGTGAAGCAAACCTTTGAAAAACTTGGAAAACACAGGGTGAGATGAAAGAGGAGAGGGTTTACTTGCTGAAACAAAGGCAGAGACAGCTGCCAAATGTACCTTCAGGGTAGTTGGTTTCAGACCCAAAGTGTTCAGATGGACCATATAATCTAGAACTGTGGGTAGATCAGCAGAGTCTGGGGAAATATTCTTTTCCGAGCACCATATGGAAAATCTTTTCCACTTGGAATTGTAAGTAGCCCTGGTAGAAGGCTTCCTAGAAGCCTTGAGTATATCCATTACACCTTGAGAGAGGTGTAGGCCAGCAAACTCTAGCTCTTCAAGAACCAGGCCTTGAGATTGAGAGACTTGAGGTTCAGGTACCAAACCCTTCCCTGGGCACAGGTTAACAGATTGTGATTCTTGGGAAGGCACAGGGGAGGATGGACTGCTAAGGACAGGAGGAGAGGATACCAGGGTTGCCTGGCCCAATCCGGGGCAATCAGAATGACCCTGCAGGATTGGGATCTGATTTTGACTAGCACTTTGAACAGGAGAGGGAAGGGGGAAGGCATAGAGAAACTTCCCTTCCCAGCTGAGGGCTAAGGTGTCCAGAGGGACTGAGCCCAAGACTGGGGGCCTGCAGCAAAAGAGAGGAAGTTGATGATTGTCTGGAGCTGCAAAGAGATCTATTTGCGGGGTGCCCCATTTGGCAAATACCACTCCCAGAACCAGGGGATCCAGGGACCACTTGTGGTGGCCCTGAGAGATCCTGCTGAGAGCATCTGCCGGGACATTGTCTTTGCCTGGGAGGTAAACTTCCATAAGGGAAGTGTTCAGGGAGTATGCCAGAGACCACAACTTCATGGCTTCGGTGCACAAGGCCATAGACCGAGTGCCCCCCTGTTTGTTGATGTACCACATTGTAGTGGTTTTGTCTGTTCTGACCTGTACAATTTTGTTCTGAACAGATTTGGAGAAAGCTTGAAGTACTAGAAAGACTGCTCTGAGCTCCAACAGGTTGATGTGGAGCAGAGATTC
This sequence comes from Neoceratodus forsteri, assembly GCA_016271365.2. Classification (NCBI taxonomy): domain Eukaryota; kingdom Metazoa; phylum Chordata; order Ceratodontiformes; family Ceratodontidae; genus Neoceratodus; species Neoceratodus forsteri. The sequence goes on along the minus strand of CM028136.1, from coordinate 522,489,304 downwards.
CTGTGGGGACCACAGTCCCTGGGTAGTGAGGTCGCCCATGTGAGCCCCCCACCCCAAGAGGGATGCATCTGTAGTAAGGATTAATGAGTGAGGCTGAATGACGAAGGGAACTCCTTGTCTCAGGTTGCTCTGATCCTGCCACCACTGTAGGGCTTGGATCAGGGTTCAAGTTACTGGGATCAACTTGGTAAGAGGATCCTTTCTCTGGGACCAAAAGGCCCTCAAGTGGAACTGAATGTCCCTCATCTGAAATCTTGCTCCTTGCACTAGTGCTGTGGAAGCAGCCATGTGTCCCAGGAGCTGCAGAAAATGCCTTGCTGGTCGAGAGACCTGCAGGGTGAATGAGGAGGCCAGGGAGACTAGGGTGTTTGCCCTGTCTAAGGGGAGGAAGGCCCTGGCTTCCTGGGTGTTCAGTTCACGCCTATGAAAGGTTAGAGCTGGACAGGCTCCAGCACTGACTTTGGGAGATTCAGAAGGAAACCTAGGGAAGTAAGCAGTTGCTGAGTTATCTGAAGATGTAGGTTGACCTGATCTGGGGATTGGCCTACTAAGAACCAATCGTCCAGGTAAGGAAAGATGGCAATCTTTTGCCTTCTTAGGCAAGCTACTGCCAGGCATTTGGTGAATACCCTTGGCGCCGAGGTGAGACCAAAGGGCATTGCTCTGAACTGGTAATGGCCTGAGGGAAGCTCGAACCTGAGGTACTTTCGGTGGGAGCTTCTGATGAGAATATGGAAGTAGGCATCCTTGAGGTCCAGGGATGCTAGCCAGTCCCCTGGCCTTAGGGAGGGTAAAATGATCCCTAGAGTCACCATTTTGAACTTTGGTTTTAAAAGGTGCTTGTTCAGGTATCTGAGATTCAGGATGGGCCGCCATTCTCCTGTCTTTTTTGGGGTAAGGAAGTACCTGGAGTACAAACCTTTGCCCTGGTGTAGGGGTGGAACCCTTTCCACGGATCTGAGAGTGAGGAGGGTAGAGACCTCTGACTCTAAAGCAAGTGCCTCTGAAGGAGATGCAGGAGGAAAAGATCTGGCTCTTATATTCAGAAATTTTTTTAAGCTGAGAACCAGTCCCTGGCTTACTACTTCCAGGACCCACTTGTATGATGTAAGAGACTTCCAGTCCTGGACAAAGTAAGCCAGCCTGCCCCCTACAGGTAGAGGAGAAGTGGCCCTGGCTACCCCATCAGGGTGCCTGCTTGGCAGGGGCTTTGGGCTGAGGGGTAGAAGCTTGCCGGCTTGCACCCCGTCTCCCCCTTCCTCTAAAGAATCCCCTTTGGGCACAGGAGGAAGAGGAGGCCTGAGCCTGGTAAAAAGGCCTATGAAAAGGCCTGCCCCTGCCCTTGGGAAGCTGCTTCTGAGGAGTGGCCTGCCTTTCCTTGGCCTGAGCACTCCTATAGGTAGTCCTGTATTCATCCATTTTCTTCATGTAATTCTCTGTCTGCTCCCCAAACAGAGAATTGCCAACCACAGGAAAATCTATAACTTTAGACTGGGTATCCTGCGACAAGGTGGTGCATCTGAGCCAGGCCATTCTGCGAAGTGCCACAGATGTAGCCATGACTCTTGAAGATACATCATTAGAGTCCACCGCAGCATGAAATTGCACCTTTGATGCCTCAATACCATCCATAGCTACCGGTTCCAGCTCCCTGGCAAGCTGGTCAGGGACTTGTTTGGCTAGAGCCAGCACAGTATCCCATCTGGATTTCTGTTATCTGGCAGCATAAGCCATATAATTTGCTTGTATGAGTCCCAAGGATGCTGCCATGTACTGTTTCTTTGCCATAGCATCAATCTTCCTGGAGTCCTTTTCAGGAGGGTGTGAAGCTAGGGGAATATTTGCCTTGTCACGGGCTGCAGCCTGCACTACCCCCACATGGCTGCATTGCTGTGTAAGGAATTCCGTGTCAGAACCTGATAAAGTATACCTTCTGTCCATTCTTTTATCTACATGAGGTATAGAATGAGGAGTTTTTAAAACTTTTATTGTCTGCTTCCTAAAAGATTTGTGAAGAGGAATAGACAGTCTCTTAGATTCTGGAATATCCATCATTTCTACATAATTAGGCTCTTCCTGGTCATCAACAGCTTCCTCAACAGGGAGCTGAAGAATTTCAGCAACCTTTTTATAAAACATAAAGTGAGAAGGGGACCTAGAAAGCCTTGGAGGAGAAACCCCTAAAGGTCTGTCTGGAGAGGTATCTGGTTCAATAGGAGCATCCAGATCCTCCAGACCATATTCACTCTCCTCATACTCCTCTTCCCCCTCCCACGGTTCATAAAATTCCTCAAAATCATAATCTTGAACCGGTGGGACTGGTTGAACCGAACATCTCCCAGATGGTGCCGGTTCAGGAACCGGGGAAAGAGACTGGACAATTTGGATTGCTTTAGCTATCTCTTGAGCTGTTGGGGAAAGAACTTTTTCCACAGCAGCTGACTTTCTAGTCCTTTTTGCAGGAACTGGCTCCTCAGAGCCAGCTCTTCGTTTGCCCGAGGAAGTATCGCCCTGGTCAGAGGGCACTCCCTCCGGTTCGGTTGGCATCGAACCAGGCCGGCCATCCGGGTCAGCGGACTTTTTGGCCTCCCTTTCCCTGAGCCTACCAACTCTCTTTTTCACGGTGGCAGCAGGGAAATTCTTACAAATCTGGCAGTCTGCATCGAGGTGGTCAAACCCCAGGCAATAAACACAGGTGGTGTGAGGGTCAGCCTTGGCAAAGGCTTCCCCACAGACACTACAGTGCTGGAACCCAGTGGGCCCGGTTTTTCTTTTGGGTTTCTCAGACATTATGCCAACCTAAACAAACTTGCCCATTTATGGCAATCCGCCAAGCAAGACTCTCCTATCGGTTCCCAACCGTGTCACAGGTCGTGGAAAAAAACGTAATGAAATCCGGTTTTTTTAGAACCGATAAGAACCGGAAACCGCACACTAGAAAGGACTAGAGATTTAAAACACTTTAAAACTGCGAAAATGAACCGAGCAAAAGGAGAAATCTCTGGAGTGACTGTTCAGTGAGGCGGAGTAAAGAATCTGACGGTTTGGGTTTGAAAGAAAGCAGACAAAGCTTCCTTAACCGAGCTCGTGCTCAAGATTCCATGCCTGCATGGAAAGTTAACTATTTCACCTCTGGAGCAGTTCTAACCTGCGGTCATACTGCAATTGTCATAATATAGCAAGACTTCATGTTGTTTGAAAAATATTGCTGGCTGATACTTACTAAAATTAATCTGCTCCTTTTTTCCTAAAAAGATTTAACACGATACTATCCTGAAAAGATCTAATGTGCCCCCCAATAAGCAGATCATTTTGTTTCAAGTGTTTTTTTTTTTATTTTTTATATATACTCCCCCCAAGGCCCGCAGCACTCCACTCTTCGGGACACACCATCTGCCTTATCAGTCCCCGCTCTCCAACCTGTTCCCGGAGCGGTCCATCCCCCATGGAGCATTGGTTCTACCCCCAGATGGGGTCAAGGTGCGGCCCGAACACCCCGTACTTCCTTCATTTCATTGGGATGCCAGTTCCGGACCAGGCAGGAGGGACTGGGGCTGGTGCTCTGTCTACCGGAGGTGCCGCCAGCCATTGTTTCTCATTTTTCCTCCATGTGGTGTGTGCCCTGACGTCACGGCGCTACGTACCAAAGTCCACCACATGGCTTCCACTGGTCCCTCCTGCAAGCTGCAGGACTTGCTGTACCCTGGGTCTCCGCACAGGGTCAAGCAAGATGCAGACCTGATCCCTTCCTCCCCCGGAAAAGGCAAGCCATTCTGGAACACTCAAGTCTTCTCCCCTGGCTGGCCCTCCAGCGACCTGAGTCTGCTCCCGAACCTGGGTCGCTGGCATCGTGAGCGGAAATCCAACCACTGAACCGATGGACCAGCACTTCAAGTATTTTTTTTTTTGTTCATATTAAGAACTAAAGAATTTCATTGATGTGCTCTACATTGCTAGAATAACTTCAGCATCTGCTGTTAAATTAGGCATGACAAGATAGAAACTATACGTTCTGGTCTCACTGTAGTGGTTTCAGAAACCAGGCTGTCAGACATACAATAAAAGTTATGCCAAACAAATTAAATATCTCTGAAAATATAGGAGTTACTCATAACCCATCTCATGAAAGTTGTTCATGACAAAACTATCTTTCAAATGAACGTATTTGTTTAGCTGCACTAATTATATTTTTTAAACCATGGCTATCTGATTAACTGAATTTTCATTTTTCTTCACAATTTTCACCTTTCAGATGGCTATATTTAAAAAAAAAATCTAATGAATTCAGATTAGTGACTACCTTCATTTGAAAGGTCATTTTGTCCTGAACAACTTTCATGTTGCTTGTATATTGTGAACATGTGTACTTTCCACGTTATTTACAATTGTTTGGCATGACTCCTACTGTGTTCAGTCAGAGAGGAAAAAAATGAGGTTGTTTAGAATACAATATTCTACAAAATAAAAAGAATTCAGATTAGTAACTACCTGCAAGTGAGAGGTCTTTTTGTCCTCAACAACTTTCACACTGGTTGTTTTTGCGCACCTTACATAGTTTTAAAGATATTTAGATTCATTTAGAAGATGTGCTCATCTGCTCTCAAAGAAAAGCAGCTTTGAGTTCTGTGTCCATCATTCTAAACAGAAAGAAGGGAGTATTCTGCAACTGCCATAGGGATTTGCAGTGTTATGGAAGGATACACTGAAAACTACTAAAAATGGAAATTATGTACCTACCGTAATTCTTGATCTTCTTGGATGAGTCTCCACCACTCATTCACACTAATGGGAACTGCTTTGGAGGCACTAGGACCCAGTGGGTGCAAACTTTTTGCTAGAGGGTTGGCGCCAGAGATGGAGCCACGAGGAGTGGCACTGCGAGCCTCAGCTCATGCGGTAATGACTATCTCGGCATCGACCCTCCAACCACCTCAGTACCTTTTTTAACCCCGATGAGGTGCAGCGTAACCTAACCTAGAAGGACAGCCTAACCAAAAAAGACCAGACACAAGACAGTCCAAACGACCCATGTAAGAAGGGTCAAAACAGAAGTCTTCACAGCCTAAAGATTGAGGGAGTGAAGACCAACAACAGAGGTGAGCTCAGGGGATGGAGGGACGGTGGGCGTGTGAATAAGTGGTGGAGACTCGTCCAAGAAGATCAAGAATTGCGGTACGTACGTAATTTCCATAACTTCCTGGACATAAAGTCTCCACCACTCATTAACACTAATGGGAGAGTACCAAGCTAATAATCCCCCAAGAGGGCGGCAGGAGACCAAGAGCTCACAGTTTTACGACAGGAGTCCAATAAGGATGGTTCTGCCAAAAGAAAGATGTCATCTGGCATGGACATCCAGGGCATAGTGTTTGACAAAAGTATGCACTGAGCTCCAGGTAGCTGCACTGCAAATGTCTGCAATGGGCACATTGTGGATTTCCGCTAGGGATGCCGCGACCGCTCTAGTAGAGTAAGTGTACACTCTGCCCTCCAGCTTAACCTGCGCCATGGAATAACAGTGGTGAAGGCATGCCACCAGCCATGCTGAAATACATCTGATAGCGACAGGTTGACCCAGCCGGGTCTCGCTGAAGGAAACAAACAGTTGTTGAACTTTGCGGAAATCTTTTGTTCTATCTAGACAGAAACGCAAAGCTATCTTGACATCCAAGGAATGAAGAGAACGCTCTCCTTCATTTTGTAAGTTCGCAAAGTAAGTAGGAAGGACCAAAGGTTGGTTTAGGTGGAATTCTGAAACAACCTTAGGGAAAAACTTAGGATGGGTCCTAAGAACTACTTTGTCTTTATGAAACACCGTATACAGGGGGTCTGTGACTAGGGCATGTATCTCAGAGAGCCCGTGGGCTGGGGAAATGGCCACTAGGAAGGCCATTTTCCCAGTGAGAAATTTTAACTCACAGGTAGCTAGAGGCTTGAAAGGTTTTCCAGTGAGCATGTCTAGCACAAGATTAATGTCCCAGGCTACGACTGGACATCTTATTGGAGGTCTGGTATGCAGAATTCCCTTAATAAACCTCTTAACCACATGTAACTGAGCCAGTGACAAGAAAAGTACTGTCTCATGATAAGCTGAGATGGCACAAAGGTGAACCTTAACTGTAGAGTACTGCAGACCTGAATTTGAGAGGTCTAAGAGGTACTCTAAAACTTTATCTGGTGGACAGAAAATGGGGTTCAAAGAGGATTTTGCACACCAGTGTGAAAAACGCTTCCATTTGGCTGTGTAAGTTTTCCTAGTGGCTGGCTTGTGAGCAGCAGAAGAATATCTGAAACCCTGCGAGAGACATTGAACCTGTTCATTTCTATCTCTTCAGGAGCCAAGCATAAAGGTGAAGCGACCTCAGGTTGGGATGGACCACAGGCCCCTTAGTCAGAGGGTTCTTCTGAAGGGGAAGTGGTTTTGGAGGGGCTTCCGACATACTGTTGAGTACTGGAAAACATATCTGTCAAGGCCAGAAGGGAGCAATGAGGATCATTTTGTCCCCCTGGGACTAGAACTTGAGAAGTACCCTTTGAATTAGAGGAAGAGGCAGAAAGGTGTATAGAAAGCATTTTGTCCACTGCAGCCTGAACGCATCCTGACAGAAAATGCCAAGCCCTGGATTTCTGGAGCAGAAGAGAGGCAGTTTTGTGTTGAGTGCGGATGCAAAAAGGTCCAGGTCTGGAGTTCCTCACTCTGCGAATAGTGACTGAGCTATGATTGAGTCAAGAGACCATTTGTGAGGATCTGTCTCTGTTCTGCTGAGACAGTCTGCCAGTTCGTTCTGCACTCCTGGCAGGTAGACCGCTTGAATTAGAGCTTTGTGCTCCAAGCACCATTCCCACACTCTCATTTCCCTGCATAAGGGGTAAGAGTGAGCACCGCCCTGCTTGTTGATGTAATACATCACTGCTTTGTTGTCCGTTTGAAGGAGAATGTTCTTGTGACAGAGAATGTCCTTCAAAGTCCGGACTGCATAAAGGATGGCTCTCATTTCTAAGACATTTATGTGAAGCTGGGACTCATCCTGAGTCCACGTACCTTGAGTGTGGAGAATCTTGACAGTGAGCTCCCCACCCCATCAGGGATGCGTCCGTGGTAATGGCAATCTGATGATCCAGAGGAGCAAAGGGATACCCTTCCAGAAGATTGTCCTCTTGCGACCACCAGGTGAGTGACTTCTTCAGAGGTTCTGTTACCTTGATAAGAAAGGACTGAGGGTGAGTGATTGGGGACCACTGAGTGCTAAGCATCCATTGAGAGGTTCTCATGTGAAGGCGTGTTAGAGGTATAGTGAACACCAAGGATGCCATGAGACCTAGCATCTGTTGCATCGAGATGTTCTCTCTGCTGTATCAGGCCATCTGCAGGATATCGCTCCTTCTGTCCTCTGGTAGAAAAGCTTTTGCACAGGAGGTGTCTAGAAGAGTTCCTGTGAAAAAGAGCCTCTGGGAGGGTTGCAGCTGCGATTTCTTGAAATTTAGCAGGACTCCCATGGACGTGAGAAAGTCTGAGGCCGTGGCCACGGCGTCGAGAGTTCCTTGCCTGGAAGGGCTTGCTAGGGGCCAGTTGTCCAGATATGGGAACACTTGTATTCCGATTTTTCTGAGATGCGATGCGAGGATTGCACAACACTTTGTAAAAACTCGCAGTGCTGAGGATAGACCAAAGGGCAGGACTCTGAACTGATAATGCTGTCCCATAGCCACGAACCTTAGGTATTTGTGATGCTTTGGGTGAATAGGAATGTGCTGGTACCCTTCCAGAAGACTGTCCTCTTGCGACCACCAGGTGAGTAATCTCTTCAGAGGTTCTGTCACCTTGATGAGAAAAGACTGAGGGTGAGTGGTCGGGGACCACTGAGTACTGAGCATCCATTGAGAGGTTCTCATGTGGAGGCATGCTAGGGGTACAGTGAACACCGCGGATGCCATGAGACCTAGCATCCGTTGCATCGAGAGAGCTGAAACCGAGCTGTTCTCTCGTATGTAGCGGGCCATCTGAAGGATATCACTCCTCCTGTCCTCTGGAAGAAAAGCTTTTGCATAGGAGGTGTCCAGAAGGGTTCCTATGAAAAGGAGCCTTTGGGAGGGCTGCAGTTGCGACTGTTTTAGGTTTAGCAGGACTCCTATGGACATGAGAAAGTGTAACACTGTGGCTACGGCATTGAGAGTTCCCAGTCAGGAAGGCTTGCTAGAAGCCAATCGTCCAGATATGGGAACACCTGTATCCCGATTTTTCTGAGATGCACTGTGAGAACTGCACAACACTTTATAAAAACTTGTGGCACCGAGGATAGCCCAAAGGGCAGGACTCTGAACTGATAATGCTGTCCCATAGCCATGAACCTTAGGTATTTGTGATGCTTTGGGTAAATAGGAATGTGCTGGTAATCACCCTGAATGTCGAGGGAGGCTAACCAGTCATGTTGACGAAGCAAAGGTAACAGTGTTCCTAGTGATATCATTTTAAATTTCAATCTGGGAAGGAATTTGTTTAGCTTTCTGAGGTCCTAAATGGGGCGCATGCCCCCGGTTTTCTTTGGAACCAGAAAGTATTGGGAGTAGAACCCTGTGTTCCATTGATCCAGCAGAACTACTTCTACTGCCCTGTTGTTCAGAAGGCCCTGTATCTCGGAGGCGAGAAGATCTAACTAAAGAGCTGACAGCCTGGGCTGTCGTCTGGCGGGACGATCCAGAGGGGCGTCCAAAAGATTGAGGGAATATCCCTTGTGGATTATCGGAAGGCCCCATTTGTCCGAGGTTATGGACTTCCATTGATTGTAGAAGTGAGTCAGATGACCTCCCACCGCTGAAGAAGAGTCTACCTCGGGCAGCTGAGGTGGGACTTGGGCCATCAAATCAGAAGGCGGCACTGTGTGCTTTGGGACCTTGCGCCTTTTGCTGCATTTTCTTTTGAGGCTGGGGGGCATAGTTTTTATTAAAACTTCCCCTGCCTTTGCCTCAAAAGGACCGACGGTTATGAAACTGGCGTTTACTAACACCCCCTCGAGAGGGAACAGAAGGAGGTCGAGCCAATTTAATGACTGACCTAGTCTTTTGTGTAGCCTCTAGAGCCTGTTCAACTTGAGGGCTGAAGAGATACACACCATCGAAGGGCAATGCCGCTACCTGTTGCTGAGTATCATTCGTGAAACCTGAAGTGCGCAGCCAGGAATGACGGCGGGTACAAATGCCCGCCGCTGCCGTCCGGGAAGCAGTGTTGAAAGCATCCATAGCTGCTTTAACCTGCTGGTTGTTGGACTCGATACCGCTTGTTATGGTTTGAAGAAGCTCGGAATTATTGTCTGACTCCAGTAGAGCTTCAACCATCTGTCTGAGTGAATGCCAAAGGATATACTCATATTGAGAGAAACAGCCTTGTTAACTGACAATACGCATACCTAGGGTGGAAGCAGCAAAGACTCTCTTACCTAAAGTGTCCATCTTACGAGATTCTTTGTTAATAGGTTGAGCTGTAGTAGTTTGTGGAAGGACGACCTTATCATTCTCTGCCAAGAATACAACAGGATCCGCAAAAGCTTGGGACGCCAAAATGGGTCGATCTATGAACTTAGCCACCGAAGGAATGAGAGCAGGATTATTCCATACCATTTGAGATAGCGTCTCAAAGGAGGGCTGTACCGGAGGAGTCAAATCCATAGGGATCACCGGAACATGGAGGTATTGGGAGTCTTAACAATTTCCCAGGATCGATATCTGTAGTTTGGAGAGAAACAGTGGAAATCGAGTTTTTCAGCAGAGACTTAAAAGACAGGTCCTTGACCACAGGCTCTGCAGTAGGAATAGATCCTGTTTCTTCCACATCATCACCCAGCCTAAGGTCTGGGACAGGCTCAATGTCATCTCCTGACAGTCCTGAAGGGACTGTATGGACATGAAAGGAGTGAAAAATAGAAGGAAATGAGGAAGAAAAAGGGTTAAAGGAGGAGTCCTGAAGGCTGGATGATGTCCAAACAGGCCTCAGCGCCGAAGAAACGCACGGCGCCGAAAATACGCATGGTGCTCAGAGGCCGGATGGCGCTGAGAGGCCGGACGGTGCCAAGAAGCCACATGGTGCCGAGGGCAGCACATATGAAGCACACGGTGCCGAGGACGGTGCCGACAGACGCATCGGCACCAAAGATGGCACCGAGCTTGCCATCGACACCAAGGGTGTCGAAAACATCCCAGGACTCCAAAAAACAGGATTTGAGGAACAAGAAGGATGAATACCAGGAGATAAAGGCATCAGTGTATCCACCTGTGCCGCAGCTGTGTGAGGGGGGGAAAACACCTAAGCACGGGGTCAACGGCACCGAAGAAGGTGCCGTGTGACTAGGGAGGCTCAACCGCCCTACCTGATGTCCCAAGAAGCCGGAAGGCCCCTGAGTGACTGTGCAAGGCAGCTGGACCAACCTCTGAGCCCACTGCTCCATAAGAGCAGCCCAGTGATGAAACTGCTCATCTGAAGACCTACCAGAAGGTGGGGTAGGGCTTCGAAGTCGAAGACGTCGACTACCAGAAACAGAAACTGGTGACTCCGAAGGAGGAGACCGGCAACTAACCCCAATAACTGACCATCTAGGTGCAGACATATCAGAGGGTGACCTTGAGTGATGCCTTCTCTTTCTTAACCTGTGGGATGAAGAAGAGCTCGAGGCTGAACGGTGCCAAGAGTGCGACTGTTTACTTTTATGCTTTTGAGGGGACCGCCCACCCCCTCAGGCATCGGACTGTCCGTTGTCAGACCCCCCTTCCAGAGAAGGCAGCGGACGGACCCAGCCCAGCTGACTGAACAGCTTTCATACGAAGTCTCCCTATCGTCACCTTCCCCAATCATGGTCGACTCCGTCAGTGTAGGCTGAGACGACTTCTATAATTAAGAATAAATAAACTAAGCGAAATGTATTTGAAATATTACAACAAAACAATAAAACTGAAAAACTAAGCTGCTAGTTTGAAGTTTGACTCCCGGCGGGCAAGCGACGTCGTCACTGAATGCACTCGTGGCGGTAGGAGAAAGGAACCGAGGCAGTTGGAGGGTCGATGCTGAGATAGTCATTACTGTACCCACCTGCTGGGAGGCTCGCGGGTGTCGCTTTTTATGCACCATCTCTGGTGCCGCACTCTAGCAAAAGTTTGCTCCTGCTGGATCCTAGTGCCTCTGGCGCAGTTCTCATTAGTGTGAGTGGTGGAGACTTTATGTCCAGGAAGATAATGTATTCCATGGGAATCCCTTTTCAAGCTAATGCGATATGGTTGTAGGCTCCACCCACAGCCCATAAAAACTAAGTAAAGGCAACAGAATTATAAAGAAATAAGAATGTTTTTACTTTTTTTCCTTTTGTGAAAATAAATGAAACTCAGTGCCGCTGAGGAGCAGTCTCTGAGCCGCCATACTAGGCTAGGCAGGCAGAGAATAAAATTTGAGCATTACAGAACACATCAGTTGGTAAGAGCAGCAGTTTGAATGGTGGCATGAGCCAACAGATATTCCATCATTTGCATAAGTTCCATTTCTCTCTAAGGCAGTTCAACACAGGAGGCTGACTGCTAGAGTTAATCCTAGAGAAGAATTCCTGGGGTTAGAATTACAGGCGATGGAAACTATACACACATTATAGAATTGGCGATGGAAACTATACACACATTATAGTATCAGGCAGTAGTACAAGTAGACTGAATAGCACAGTGCCTGATGTGCTGTACCACTTCCTCAGGGAAAGGGAGCAGTGACAGTTACATGACTAATATTATTTAAATTCCCCAACTGCCTGTGTCATTTATTGATCCAATATGGACTGGACTGCTACTGCAGGACTAGAGCTACTGCTAGTGATGCTCTTAGTTCAGGAATAAGCTCAGAATGTTGGAGGGCCTATTGGAGAAAGGGTGAACAAGCATCTGTCAGATAGCTCTTCTACTCTAGATTGAGTCATCTTGTGTCCTGCAGTGTGATTGCAACCTAGCAGAGGCTAGGTGGTGTCCCAGCTGGAGATGACAACAGCGGGAGGGATGCTTACAGCCATGTGAATGGTTGTGCATAGTGTGGTGCACATGGTTGGTGCCCATGGGGAGAAAATGCCTCCAAACCACTGAGGTTGATGTCAACATCTCTAGCATGTCCACACACTGCCAAAGTGGTTTTCCACTCAACACTAGTTGGTCCTGGATAAACAGTGGGTATAAGTAAGTTCACAAGAAGGTAGGTGTGGCTGGGAGTGCTGCTGATGGAGATGCAGTCTTCTCACCTTATGCACATCATGCTCTAGCAAAGTACAGTGCAACAATGGTGTGACATACTCCTATTAAAATAGTGACATTTATTCCCAGTGCAAAACTGCTCATATTACATTCCATTCCATTCATATGGCTAGATCACTTCTTTCTTGCTACCACATAGCTGTTGTTTGCTTATATATGCTTACAATCTCCTGCATTTTTAATGCATGCCATTTGAAGCCTGGGTTTAAAACTCAGTGTTCCACTTTGGTTCATTTTTCCAATTCTATATAAAAGAATTTCCCAAAGAGACAATTTTAGCCTTTTATTTTCAATAATACACGTATTATAGCGGCACAATAACAAGCGGTACCTGGGCAGCACATGCTAAAGCAAGAGTCCTCCTCTAATTGGCTGATGTGTAAAAAACTTCTTAGCATGTTGTGTGCTGTTCATTTGGCTTCTTATGTTACCAGCCATGGGAGTGAGCGTGCCCGTGTGATCAGCATGCTGCCACCTGATGTCACCAGGCTGCTGCAGCATGCACACCCCCTCTTCAGCCATTTTGCTATTGGGACAGAGGCGGAGGGTGGGGATGGGACAGCACACAGAGGGAAGGAGTGGGAAAGTTTTCTTTTTTATATGGGGATAGGAACAGAGAGTGGGGTGGGATAGCACACAGAGGGAAGGAGCGGGAGGTTTTTGTTTTGTTTATATAGGTGAGGAAAATGGTGACAGATGGTGGGAGTGGGAAAGCACACAGAGGGAAGCAGCAGGAGGGTTTTCCTTTTGCTTATATGGGGGACGGATATGGAGGGTGGGGGTGGGACAGCACACAGAGGGAGGCAGCAGGAGGGTATGTGTGTGTGTGTTCGTGCAAACCAGGATGGAAACAGACGGTGGGGGTGGGACAACACACAGAGGAAGGGAGCAGAAGGTTTTTTTATGTGTGTGTGTATACCGGTAACAGTGAACGGAGGGGTGGGTATTCTTTCTTACAGACTGCCAGGTTTCTGACACAGAAAGCAGTTCAGCTGTTTGCTGACCAGCTTCATGCAAATCAAAGGACCCAAGCCCTGTCTGACTGGAGTGGCTTCGGTCCTTTGAAATACACAAAATTTCAGCCCACACAGCAGAGAGTGATGATGTCATGACCGCAGCCCATGGTCATTGGTGTAAACTGCCGCCGAGCCCGTTCTTATGTGAACTGCAATGAGCTCGGCAGGGACACACCTCTGAAATCCCCTGTCATTGCCACAAAACGTTGGGTGTGCAAGCGCAGCCAACATAAAAAATAAAAATGTTTGACAACTGATCAGATCAGATAAACTCATTGTGACACAAACCTACAGGTTTCAGAAAAAAATGGTTATTAAAAATGCATTCTTTGTAAACTGTAATTCATATGTCCACTGTACATTTCATTAGACTGCAACATATTTTGTACCTCTGAGAATTTATAATAAAGCTTTGTTTTAAAGAACAGTACAATATTATAATATATTATAACTCACAACAATCGTGACCACATCTGTCTTTATTCTTGCAGTAATGGTTGCATTTCCTTTCCCCTTGTTCTTTAAAGGCTATCTCTCCGGCAGTCCCTATTTTTATAACAAATAAAAGCAGTTTAAATTAAAATTTTAACAATTGGAAAGTTGATTACCAGTAACACTGAGGGTAACACACACATTTTGGTATTGGGATAGAGGCACTAGGACCCAACAGAATGTAGAACTTTTGGGCCAGCCATACAAATGTCATGCATGGAACTCCATCACATATGGTGTGGCTTAAGCCAACCATCTCAGTTTTTTTCCCACAACAGAGGGGATAGACAAAACACAACACATATGGTGGAGGAGCTAGCAGTCCAACAACATCTAGCAGCACCGTCAGTGGGCTATAGTGTTAACTTTAGTTTTTAGAAGATTCCTTTGTGAAACCTGTTTCAATCCCCCCCCCCATAAATTTCTTTACCTTTCGTTGGATTTGAGTAACCTGTGCTTTAAGAAAATTAAAATTAAATACCCTAAGCCTTGATCTTCCAGAATATCTCCACCATTCAGTCATACTAATGGGTCTTATTCAGAGGCACCCTGTGGGAGCAATGTCTTTTGCAGCTTATGGAAGAGATCAGCATCAGTGCTGGCACTGCCAGGAGGCTGACACAGTGATGTCAGGCACCTGAGCCAGCCAGTAACCGATGCTGACCACCCCCCAATTCTGTTTGCTAAGAGAAAGGAAACAAGTGAGAAAGAAAAATAGAAGCGAGAAGTCTATACACTCCTAGTCCAAAAGGACAGGAAAAGGATATTGGTTGTAAAAATAATAAAATAAAACTTAACTACCAACTTAGTAGAACTAAGAGTTACTCCTAAGGGTGGCACAAAGGTAGTGGGTGTCAAAGCCAGAGCTTACTCAGCCACCTGGACAGGGAGGTGGTAAGGAGAGATGAGCAGCAGCCCTGGCAAAATGCTCTGGCTAGAACACTGAGGATCAGAGGCCGTGCATGAATACAAGATGGTAGAATGCCATCTAGTGAGTCTCTGTGCACTAAGCAGACAAAGAATTAATAGGGTAGGGAGGTGTGGTTGGAAACACTATAATGTTTCCACTCCAAGGAGTGAGGAAAAAGAAAAGTAGTGAGAAACGTGCAGTTCCACAGCTAGTGTGGGCCAAAAAACACCAACTGCAAAAAGTCAAGAAATAGAGCATAAAACCCAGTGTCTCTCCTTAAGAGACGGAAGAAGAACCAAACATTCTATCCAGAGCAGGGACTGCTATGTAGCAGAAGCTAGGGGTCTGGACAGAATGAATGCAAGGCAGCAATAGGGATATGCCCAAGCATATTCCTAACAGGGTGAGAGCCTTAAGAGAAAAAGAAAACCAAAGATTAAACCCATCTTTTTATGTTCGCTGTGTACATGCACATAGTGAACATACTGTTATGATACTGGGTTTTGAGCAGTGTGTCATTGTTGTGGTCCAATGCAAGGCAGTCTGCAAGGGGCTCATCAGTGTCACACCAGTCATCAGCCAGGCTGATCATGACACTGTTCTGGCTTGCTGGGTGCAAACGTCATGTAGTTCAAAGGAGAGAGCCAGCCTAATCATTTGGTCTGCATAACAACACTGCCCAGCAAGCACAGCTGATCAGATCATGATCAGCCTGCTGGGGTCGGTTCCCCCCAATGTAAACTGAAATAAACAAGCCCTTAATCCCTCCCACCCAAGGTGAAAAAAAAACCCACCACTGCTGTGCAAAAACATCAAAATAAAGTAACCCAAAGTGCAGGGCGTGGCCCCCGACACCAGGCAAGACACCAAAGAAAATCCTTAGTCAACCAAGTGCCAGTGCTAGTGTGTGTCTCCTTAGGCTTTCATTTTCTGTATATCCTTCCTGCTGCTCTTAGTAAACCCCATGTCTGTAGGTGAGAGAAGGACGCACCTCCCTCCCTCTCTGCCTGGTCCGCACTTTGGTAGGGCTTTTAAAACTTGGTAGGCAGTGACTGGGTTACCTTGAAACTTAGGTTTTAAATTGTAACAGATGGTGTGGGGGGGGGAACTAGGTCAGGAAAGTACAGTTATGTAAGAACTTACTGTAACCATTGATCTTCGAGAAGAGCTCTTGCAGCATGCAATAACCATCAGGACTATGCCGCCAGGCACTAGGACCCCACTGAAAAAATTCTAGCTAGCAATCTATGGCGGAGGACAGCCACTGACGTCAGCCCCGCCCCCAACGTCGCCCATGGTGTAAAGTGGCAGTCCCCCAACACCACCTATGTTTGCCCACTGGAGACCCAGCTGTATGAAGGAAGAGGAACAGAGGAAGTTCTAACATCCCTTAAAGGGAGAAGAAATATCTTCCTAAAGATGGAGGAGGAGGGAGGGAGAGAGGGAAAGCATGCCTGCTGCAAGAGCTCTTCTCGAAGATCTACTGTTATAGTAAGTTCATATCTAACTGTACTAGCTCACTTCGAGATAGAGCTCTTGAAGCTGGCTATAACCATTAGGACGAAGTTCCATGCAGTACAAGGATAAGATCCAGGTCAGATGAGTGGTGGATATAGAAATCCCGGTAGCCCCTAAGACAGCAGTCCCTGGAAGACGGCAAGGCCAAAATCTGCTCTCCTTCCGGACACAATGTCCAAACTGTAACGCTCGATGAATGTGTGGACAGAACTCCAGGTGGCTGCAGCACAGAGATCCGCTGCAAACACATTTTTGAGGGATGCAAATGAAGTGGCAACACCCCTAATGGACTGACCTTTAACCAAGCCCGGTAAAGGTTTGCCATACTTTTGGTAACAGAAAAACAGGTTACTCACCTGTAGATCTAGCAGTGCTATATGTTGTTCACCCACACTGTTTGGCATGTCCTTTCCCTTAAATTATCTTGCCAGAAGTCTTTAAGCTGGCTCCTCCCACCCATCTGGGTGGTATATGCCTCAGCTCTGCCCCTTGACACCAGATCTTGCCCGCTGGAAAGCAGAGTGTGAACGACGAAGCCGGGGAGGTCAGTTGAGACCGTGTGGATAAAAACATATACCACTCCTAGAAAGTACAGTTACGTAAGAACTTACCATAACAGTAGATCTTCAAGAGAGGCTCTTGCAGTAGGTAATTACATATAGGACTGATGTCAGCAGGCGGCAGGACCCCACGGAAAAATTTCTAGCTAGCAGTCCTGGCGAGGACAGCCCGTCAGGTGACCGGCGATCGAGCATTGTCGGTATAAAGGCGGTCCTGGACGCCCCCTTCCAGTTCTTTCCGCCACAGGCCGCGGCGAGAGAGAAGCAGATATTTCCTCAATGGAAGGAGCTGAAAAAAGCCTAGGGAGATGGAGACGGGAAGGTATTACCCTGCAAGAGCCTCTTGAAGATCTACTATTGCGGTAAAGTTCTTGCGTGTGTACTATCTTCTCGAGGAGGGCTCTTGCAGTAGGTAATTACATCTAGGACAGAATCCCAAGCAGTCTGGAACAAATGAAAGGCACGGGAGGAGGAACTACTCAAGAAGTAGCAAAACCTTGCAATCCTCAAGATAGTAGGCCTTGCAAGACAGCTAACCCAAAGCCTGCTCTACGGTGAGAAGTAATGTCCAAACTGTAGTGCTTCGTAAAGGTATGGACGGAGGTAAAGGTGGCGGCAGCACAGATGTCTGCCGCAGACACATTTTTGAAACAAGCCGAAGAAGCTGCTACTCCACGAGTGGAATGACCTCTGACTTGACCCGGTAGGGTCTTGTTGTACTTGTCATAACAGAAAGTGATGCAACCGCTTTGATAGGCATTGCTTGGAAACAGCATTGCCTTCCCTTTTGTGAGCAAAAGAGACGAACAACTGATCTGTCTTTCTGAGATCCTTCGTCCTATCGGTGTAGTATCTGAGAATCCTGTGGACATCCATGGTATGGAGCAAGTATTCTCCCTGGTTGGAGTACTGCGTGAAAAAGGCAGGTAACTCACTAGACTGATTTAAGGTAGACTCCGCTACCACTTTCGGAAGAAACTTAGGGTTCGTGCGAAGAGCTACTCGTTCTTTGTGAAAAATCAGATAGGGGACTTTATACATAAGGGCCTGGAGCTCAGAGATTCTGCGAGCAGAAGTAATGGCCACCAGGAAGAGCATCTTCCACGATAAAAACTTCAAGTCTGCGGAAGCCGCAGGCTCAAAAGGAGGAAGGGTACATTTCTCAAGAACAAAGTTCAAATCCCAGGGGGAGCGGGAGTCCGAACAGGGGGCCTGAGATGAAGGACCACTCTGAGAAAGGTCTTGGATACCTCTAATTGGGCAAAGGTTTTATCAGCAAAAGGAACATGGTAGGCTGAAATAGCAGCCATGTGAACCTTCAAAGAGGAGTGACTGAGACCCAGGTCGAAAAGATGATGCAAATAATCGAGCAGAACGGCCACAGGACAGAAGAAAGGCTCCACGTTCCTGAAGGCAGCCCAAATGGAAAATCACTTCCATTTCATAACGTAGGTGGACTTAGTGGAGGGTTTTCTAGCCTCCATCAAATTTCGCCACCTTAGGAGGCGAAAAGCGAGTTGGGGCTGGTCTGCAGGAGCCATGCATGAAGTTGAAGAGACTTGAGTCCTGGATGGACCAGGGTCCCTGATCCTGGGTCAGCAATCCTCGAGATAAAGGAAGGAGGAACCTCTGAGTATTGTTGAAGAAGAGAACCAGATTTGCCTGGGCCAGAAAGGAGCGATCAGAATCATTCTCGCTCCTTCAATACCAATTTCTGCAGCACCACGAGGGACCAGAGGAATTGGGGAAAAGCATAGACGAATCTGTCCTTCCAGCTTAGAGACAGAGCGTCGCTCCAGAAAGTGCCTTGCTCTGGAGCGAGCGAGCAAAAGGTGGGAAGTTTTGCGTTTTGGGAAGAAGCAAACAGGTCTACCTGTGGAGTCCCCCAAAGCTGGAAAATGCTGTTTAGAACCTTTTGGTCCAGTTCCCACTCATGTGGCAGAGCCGAGGAATGACTTAGCTTGTCTGCCAGAATATTGTCGACTCCTGGAACATGGATCGCCGTGAGGTGAAGGTTGTGCAGCGTTGCCCATTCCCAAACCCTCACTGCTTCCCTGCATAGCGGGTAAGATCGAGTCCCTCCCTGCTTGTTGATGTACCACACCACGCACATGTTGTCCATTTGGACAGCTAGGTGACCGGGAAGGATGTATTGGTGAAGGGCCTGGAGAGCATACAGAACTGCTCGTAGCTCAAGCACACTGATGTGGAGAGCTAATTCCAATCTGGACCATAACCCCTGGGTTCAGTGAGGACCCAGATGGGCTCCCCAACCTTCGCCTGATGCGTCCGTGGTCAGAGTCTGGGAGGTGGGAGGATGAAAGAAGGGGACCCCACAAAAAAGGTTCTCTCGAACCATCCACCATTGCAAGTCTCTTGACATTGGTGAGGCGATCAGCACTAGATGATCTAGGTCGTCTACAAGTTGATCCCACTGAGAGCGGAGAGTCCACTGAGAGATCCTCATGTGGAGTCGCGCGTGTGGAACCGTGGGGATGGCGGCCATCACTAAGCCCCAAGGCAGACACCAACCTCGCGGAACCTTCCTGCATTCTGAAAGTAGAAATCTGTGATTGGAGGAGGCCCCCTGTCCGAAGGCAGGAAGGCCTTGCACACTGTCGTATCGAGGTTGCCCTGATGAACTGAAGTCTCTGGGAGGGTCCAGATGAGACTTGGAATGGTTGATGGTGATACCCAGACAAGTGAAAACCTGTTGGGTGAGGAGAAAATGCAGGAGTTCCTCCTGGATGAGGCCGCCAGGAGCCAATTGTCCAGGGGAAGCACGGAACTCCCAAAATCACGAGGTGGGCGCTACCACCGCCGGTCATTTGGCAAAAACTCGAGGAGCGAGGAAAGACCAAAAGGGAGTGCCCGGGATTGGTAATGGTCCCCCTGGAAAGCAAACCGGAGGTACTTTCGGTGCGAGGGACGAATGGGGATGTGCAGGTATGCATCCTGCATATCCAGTGCACAAAGCCATTGGCCCGGCCGAAGAAGGGGCAAAAGGTTTGAAGGGAGAGCATCCTGAACTTCTTGTATTCTATGTAGAAGTTCAGGGAGCTGAGATCGAGAATGGGTCTGAGATCTCCCGTCTTCTTTGGTACAAGGAAGAAATGGGAATAGTAGCCCATCCCGTGAAGGTGAGGAGGGACGGGTTCTATGGCCTGCTTCGTGAGAAGAGCAGATATTTCTTCCCTGACCAAAGGAAGATGGTGTCTTGAGTAAGAGGACTTCAGAGGGGGGTGGCGTGGAGGTTTCTGTAGAAACTCTATGGAGTGCCCCTCTGCGATAATCTGAAGCACCCATGAATCCGATGTTACCCTCTCCCAACCCAGAAGGTGGAGGGAGAACCTCCCTCCTACCGGTTCCTCCAGAGAGTCTGGAGGTGGTGGGAGTGGGAGAGGAAAGGAGTCAGGTGGTGACTTTTGGGCAGCGGGGGCCTGGCAGCTGTGGGGGCCCAGCGTTTGGTGGCCCACCTTCCTTGGGGTTTCGCATGAGGCTGGCTGCGTCTGCGAAAAGGACGGCGCTGCAGGGGATGTGGACGGTACATGGAATCCGCAGATTTCAGGCCGTCCCTTCTCCTACAAGTCAGTGATGTCATGACATCACCACAGCACGAACCCTGAAGGTGCTTCCTGAATGGCTGACTGCAGCTCCGGGACCAAACCTGACACTCCAGAGCCAGGCATGACACCCAGACTTATGAGGCGTGGAGCTCCGCCCTGCAGTGTCCACTGCATCGTAGGTCGTCCTCAGAATGTGACAACTGGCCGAATGAGCAGAACGGACAAGGTCAGCTAACTCCTGCTTGACTTGGGAGTCAGGCAAGGGGTCAATCTGGGTAAGGACAGCCTTCTGATAATCCTCCATATGTGCTACATAATTTAGGGCCCTGATCCTCAGTGTGGAAGAAGCGTAGATCTTCCTTTCATACTGATCCGGAAGGTGAGACTCCTTATCCGGAGGAGACGAGCTCAAGTGTTTAGGGTGTGCTGACCGGCCGTGAGCAGCGCTAATCACAACCAAGTCTGCACGGGGGCGAGAATCTAAAAAGTCTACACCCTCTGGAGCCTGGTATAGCCTGTTGGACTTCCGAGGAAGTGGGGCTAAAGCCGACGGTTGTTTCCAAATGGAAACAAGGTGGGCATGAGGCTCGATCCAGGGTGGCACTAAGTAGGAAACCGTGAGGCAAGTCCAGATGTTCGTGAGTTTAGCCGTTGAGGATCTGGCTCTAAGGAACGCCACTGATGTACTTCCTGGATCTTCCTGAGCAACTCCGCGAAGGAAGGATCCTCTGGAGGAGACTTCAGAGGAGTCCTCAGCCGGGGCTTGGACGGAGAGCGAGGCTCGTCATCTTTCTTGAAGCATCCGTTGGAGTAATCCGAGGAGTCCGAGAGAGAAGAAGAAGAAGAATTGGAAGCAGAGTAAGACTCCCTGACTTGTCTAGGGGGAGGAAAGGGTTCCTTAGGGGAAATCCCTGGATGCGTGTCCTGCCCCTCTCTGGATCCAGAGGGAAGAGCTCGGGAATCCGGAGGCGGAGAGGGAGTATGCCGTCTGGGGCGTACGGGGGCCAGAGGTGGCACTGTCGCCGAAAGGCGGCTCTCGACTTCCTTGGGGAGCTGAGCCTTGGCCTCAGCCCACCAGGAGGCCAGAGTCTCCTGAAGATCCACTGGCGGCCTAGGGGGCAGTGGAGGAGGAGGAAGGGGATAGTTATACGGATTATATCCGTAAGGCGAGTATCCGTAACCTGGCTGCGGGAATACTGGATCCAGGTATTGAGGCGTCGGGTACTGTGGTGTCGGTGGGACCGGCGCCAGGTACTGCGGTGCAGGATACTGCCGACCGGGTAAGCCGGCGTCAGGGCTGTGGCGGATACTCAGGCACGGAGGCTGCAGACAGGCGGCCCAGTAGGGAGCTGCAGGCGGATCAATGGTGATAGGCCCGTGGGGAGGCCCGATGGAAGAGGTATCCCTGCCGGCGTCGGAACCGCGTCGGCGGGGCGTGTCAGAACCGGCATCGGCGGAGCTAAGCGTCGGGGCGGTGTCAGATCCAGTTCTGTGGGAGGGGTCTGATGGCAGAAAAGCATCCGTGCATAGTCCGGGGATGGTGGTGAAAAATCCCGGGTCAGGCAGAACGCACAGGCTCCCGGACGGCAGCGAAGGCTGCGGGGAACCTGGGACGACAGACGATGGAGGGTCTGTCGTAGGCTCCGGCACCCAGTACACGTCGGAGGAGCCGACGTGCGACTTAGGGGCTGAATATCAGTGGACGCCAGAGGAGCCGGCGTCTGACTTAAGGAGTCCCTCGTCAGAGGCGGGCCGAGGGTGGGAAGCGGCCCAGTCCGAGGGGGACACTGCCGTGCGCCACCACGAAGGGTTGGGCGTCTTAGCGGCCTTCTCCCGGCAGGCGTCGGAGGAGCCGATGTCTGGCTTATGGTAGGCGCCCGTGCCAGTAGGCCGCAAGCCTGTGGCAGTACTGGGGGCAGAAGCCTCCTTTTGCCTGGAGGCACCCAAAGGGCCTGAACGCGAGCCCGACGGGCGGGCCGACACCTCCTCCAAAGCCTTGGAGGCTGCTGTGGGACGATCCCCTGGAGGGGACGTTATCTGAGCCGCAGCTCCGGCCAGAGTCGCGGAGGAGGAGGCCTTCTCCCGGTGCCTTTCCTTTTCCTGCTTCTTGTGTCCTTCTGGGGAGGTCGACGCCTGCCTAAGCTTCTTCAACTCCTTCTCCATTGCAGACATCTTCTTTTTAAGGAGATGTGCTTCCAAGGACTGCTGGCGTCGTCTGTGGGTGGCCGCGTTGAAATGCAGGCAATGCGGGCACTTGTTGACCACGTGGTTGGGGCCTAAGCAAAAAAGGCAGAGGGAGTGACCGTCCTCGTGAGGCAGTTGGGCGCAACACGAGTCGCACTTATTTTTTGAAGGGGATGACATAAACTGACGTTCACCTGACGAAAAAGTCTCAAAATATCGATAACTTTCGGTAAAAAAACGACGGAGTAACAGGGCTGAGCTATGAACTTTACCACGAGGCGCTGCACGAGCTGACGGCGGGAAAGAACTGGAAGGCAGGCGTCCAGGACCGCCCCTTTATACTGATGTCATCTGACGCCGGTCACCTGACATGGTGGCAGTCCCTCGCCAGGGACTGCTAGCTAGAAATTTTTCCGTGGGGTCCTGCCGCCTGCCGACATCAGTCCTATATGTAATTACCTACTGCAAGGGCCCTCTCGAAGTAAGATCTACTGTTACGGGTGAGTAACCTGTTTTTCTAGGGACATGGATATGTTGTTCTATCCATACTTCTGGCAGATTCCTAGCAGCTCTCCGTGAGGATGGCGGCAAGGTGCACACACCCTACTTTGGGAACAGAGACTGGAGAACTGAGGCCCCAAAACCAGCATCCAGGCGCAACTCAAGGTCTATATGGTAATGGGAAATGAAGGTGTGTGCTGACTTCCAGATAGTAACCCTGCAGATTTCCTGGATAGGGACATCCCTAGAAGCAGCCACTGACGCAGCTGTATGGCTTGTGGAATGAGCCCTAAGCCCTACTGGATGGTCCCTACCCGCCAACCTATAGCAGAGATCAATGCATGATGTAATCCACCTGTCAACTGTCCACTTGGCTGCAGATCTGCCAGGTGCGACTTCAGTATAGGTGACAAACAGCTGGCGAACCTCTTCCCTAAATTCCATCCATACGCTCTTTGTAATAAGCGAGCACTCACCTGAGGTCCAAAATATGGAGCCTGTATTCAGCAGTGGAGGTGTGATTAGAGTAGAGCACCGGAAGAGTCATCATCTGATTCAGGTGGAACTCTGACACAACCTTTGGAAGGAACTTTGGGTTTGGGTGCAGACCAAATTTGTCCCTTTGTAAAACCAGGTAAGGAGACTCGACGGAAAGCACCTGGAGCTCCCCAATCTTTCTGGCTGATGTGATGGCCACCAAGAAGGCAGTTTTCCATGACAAGTGTGAATCTCAGACTTGTGCATCGGTTCAAATAGCTTGCCCATGAGCTTTGCCAGTACCAGCAGAAGATCCCTTGGAGGTGGAGGTTCACACACCTGAGGGGATATGCGATAGATGCCTTTAAAAGAGTGCCACACCACTGTCTCCTGTGCCACTGACCGCTGACAGGCCCGAAAGCGGAGATGGCTGCCAGGAGCACCTTGAGGGTCATTGACTGAAGTCCCCCTTTGGAGAGAGACCACAGGTAAAACAAAATGCTGGCCACAGGACAGGTCAAAGGGTCCAGCCCCTTGCCCTGACACTAAATGGAGAAGCTCTTCCACCTGAAGGCACAGCATTTTCTAGTCTACTCTTTCAGAGAAGCCTCCATGACAGTGAAGATGTCTTCGGAGAGACCCAAAGCCTGGAACTCTAGCCACTCAGGAACCAAGCTCTCAGGTGCGGGGATTGAAGGTCTGGGTGGAGTACCTTCCCCTGGTTGGTGGAAAGCAGGTCCAGGCATGCTGGAAGATGCCTCGGGAGCCTGTTGCTGAGGCTGAGGAGACTGGGGTACCAATACTGGTGTGGCCAGTCTGGAGCCACCAGAATCACCTGTGCCTTGTCCCTCCTGACCTTGAGTAGCACTTTGTGTATTAAGGGAAGAGGAGGGAAGGCATAGAAGAGACCTGGGTCCACAGCCTCAAGAAGGCATCCCCCTGCAGTGAACCCTGCTGAGGGGTGCGTGGGAAATACAGCCTTAGCTTTGTGTTCTCCTCGGAGGCAAATAGGTCCACTTGAGGGGTGTCCCACTGGGAGAACAGACTATACCCAACCTCTGGATGGAGAGACCACTAAGATACTTTGTCTACCCAGCTGAGAGCGTCTGCCAACTGATTCGAGGCTCCTGCCACATGGATGGCTAGGAGATCTGCCTCCAGACTGCGCACCAGGGTCCAGGTGTGGAGCACTTCCCTGCACAAAGGTCGGGAATGAGTCCCTTCCTGCTTGTTGAGGTAGTACATGGTTGTGGTGGTGTCTGTCTGGGCTTCAACCACTTGACCACGAACAAATAGAGTGAATGCAGTCAGCGCTAGCTGAACTGCTCAGAGCTCCAGCAAGTTAATGTGACACTGGGATTCCTCAGGGGTCCAGAGCCCGTGGACCCGGTGTTCCCTCGGATGGGCACCCCAACCCATGAGAGAGGCATCGGTCATCATGATGACCATCGGCTCAAGGCGGACAAACGGGATCCCTTCCTGGAGATGTTCTGGGACAGTCCACTATTGCAGAGTATCCCACATCTTCTGGGTCACTGTGACCAGCTGGCCAAAGTGACCTCTGCGCTGGGACCACTGGCTGGCCAGCTCCCACTGCAGGGAATGCATGTGCCACTGGGCCCATCGGACCACGGAGGTGCAGGCTGTCATGTAACCCAGAAGGTGCAGGAAGTCCCGGGCAGGGCACAACTGCCCAACCTGAAATGATTGGGTGTAGGAGGAGAGAGCCTCCACCCAGTCTGCCGGAAGCTGGGCTCTGGATGGCGAGAGTCGAGCTCTGCTCCAATGAAGCTGATCACCTGCGTAGGCAGGAGTTCCAACTTAGCCTCGTTGACTAGGAGGCTCAGGGCGATGCAAGTCTGGAGGGCCAGGTCTCTGAACAGTTCCACCTCCTGCCTGGAGGGACCTGCGATCAACCAGTCGTCCAGGTAGGGGGTAGACTCAGACCCCTCTGTGCCTCATATAAGCTGATACCACTGCTATACATTTGGTGAAGACCCTGGGGGCAGAGGAAAGGCCAAATGGCAGGGCCTGGAACTCGTATAGGGCTCCCTCTGCTCGGCAGCGGAGGAAACTTTGGTGAGATGGATAGATTGGGATGTGGAAAAATTCGTCCTGAAGATCCAGAGAGTAGAACCACATTTTTGCGCCAGGGATGGTATGATCTGGGATAGAGTTACCATCCTGAAAGGGTGGAGACCTGAGGAACTTGTTTAGGTCATGCAGATCTATAATGTGGTACCAGCCCCCCCCCCATCCGTTCTGGCACCAGGAAATACCTGGAGACAAACCTTGGGTGTGCAGGAGGGTCAGCTACCCTGACCACTACCTCCCTATGGAGAAGTTGGGCTATGTTGTCTCTGAGAGCCGACCGAGTTTCTGTTGACACCAAGCCCACCCGTGGAGCATGGACTCAGCTTGTAGAGTACTTCTCAAATTCCAAAGGCAGAACCTGACCGACCACTTTCAGAAGTCACCTGTCCGTGGTAACAGCAGACCAGGTGGAAGGGAAGTGGTGGAGCCAACCCTCCATGGGAGGACTCAGGGAAGGTGTGAGGGGCATGGGGGAGGCACCCCCCAATCCCGTCACTGTGCAGGCTTGGTGGAGGAAGAGGATCCGGTCGAGGAAACCCGCCGGGACCTTTGCCTCCGGGCTTACAGGAGGCCGAAGCCACTGTCTTGGGCCAAGGACGCCAAGACTGAACCTGCTGCTGCCCAGACTGATACTGGGCACACTTGGCCACAGGGGTGGAATGCCAAGAGAGCTTACGCTTCTGCTTGGAGCCCTTAAGAGTCTTTCTGCACAGACTGAAGAGCGTCCAAGGGGCACTGGACTCCTCTATGCACTGGAGGTGAGCATCAACTCCATGCCCGAACAGGTCGGTGCCCAGAAAGGGAATGTCCACCAGTTTGTGCTGAGTATCTGATATGAAGGTGGAGATCCTCAACTAGGCCCTACGGCGCATGGCAACTGTGGCTGCTACTGAGCAGGCACAGAAATCCTCAAGATCCAGAGCCATCTGGAGCTGCTGTATCACAACAGCTCGACCTTGATCCTGAACCTGCCTGACCGCAGTCTTGAGGTCTGCAAGAAGATGAGAAAGCACCTCATCCAGGGAGCCCAGCAGGGCATGGGAAAAATGTGCCATAATAACGGCTGAGCTTGCCTGACAGAGACCGAGCGAAGAGGCAGCATAAACCATTTTAGCAGAGTTGTCCAATTTCCTGGTCTCCGTGTCCAGAGGTTTGTCCAAATCCTTATGACCTGAATGCTGGAACATAGAATTGGTCACTGTCCCCTCAGGCAAAGGGTGTTCTGTGAACCTCAAGAAGGAGCCAATGGGTACCGCATATCTGCGGGCCATGTGAGCTGAAGGCACAGGGTAGGATGCTGGGTGCTGCAAAAGCTCCAGGGCTGGGCTGACCATGGCCTCGGCCACTGGGAAGGCCTCTGACAGTGAATCCCCCTCATCCAGGATGTCAGCAAAGGGGTAACCAGCCCTCTTCTGGATGGACTCTAATTGCAACCCCATGGACTCGGAGATGAAATGGAGGATGCCCAGGAAGAACGAAGGGCCTTCCTCCACCAAGACCTCCCTTGTCGACTCCGCATCCACCAGATGGGAGTGGAGCAATGAATCATTATCTGACTCTAAAGAGTCCCCATACAATGGCCAACCACCTTTGTCACTTTGCACCAGTTGCGGGTGGTCAGGCATCAGATCCTTGGCCAACTGAGACTCCTAAGTTGGGGCCCCGGTGGCAGGCTGTCGAGGTGGTGGATCCACTGTGATCAGTGGAGAGGCCATAACGGGTTGAGACACAACAATTTTCACCAGCTCCAGGAGAGGAAGGGTGGTGTCAGCCAGCTCCAGGGGCTCCGGAGGCATGGGCCCGGAAGGGAATAGCCAGGTAATCGCTGGAGTCATCACTGGGACAGGCTTCTGACTGGCAAAGTCCAGCTGTTTTTGCCACACGAGATCCTGATATCACCAATGCAACTTGAGCCTGAGCCTCTCCTCGGCCGAGGAGGATGAGGAAGAATAGTAATGGTGATGCCGCTTCTTGTGGAGCCCAGAGTGGCAATGGTGAGTCTTGCGAGACCCACTCGAAGAAGTTGACCAAGATCGCTGGGGGAATTGATGGGGTCACTTGGAAAGAGCCGGGGAGAACCACGGCTCCACCTGGACATCAGGACCTTTGTGAATAGGCTCCTCGGGCTCGTTTGGCTCGTCAGTCGGAAGGACCAGAGTCCTAAATAGAGAGTTGTCAACCTCATCGAGAGAGAACATGTTGACTAGCTCAAGAAAAATATCAGGCAGATCATTGGTCCGCATCTTGGCAGGCTGATCTGACGGGGGCACCATGAAGCCAGCGGCTAAGGCCGCGGTTTGGACCTTGGCTGAAACCACAGTTTTCCAAGACTGAAACCACTCTCAGTCCCAAGAACATCTCCAATGAGACTTCTCTTTTTCCTTCGACTCCTTTTCATGGGAGCGCAAGCTGTGCAAAGTTGAGGCGCCTTCTCCCTTGGTCAGAAGAGACTGGCGCGGCGCCTTGAAGGAGCCTGAGAAAGTGGAGCCCAGTTTCAAGCAGACAAAGGCAAATGCCGAAGAGGAAGATGTTGTGGCTTGAGACGTCTCCTCCTTGAAGGCCTTCATCTGTTCAAGCTGCATGGCAGTCCCCGTGGCTGCGGAGACCACCCATCGGGCTTCCTTAGATTTCACTGGTTGGTCACGTTTTTCCCCGATGGCCCAACTGCAGGCAAGCGAGATGATCATTGAGCACATTCAGTTGGAATGCGCAACAAAATTCGGAAGCCTTTTTATCATGCTCATCCCAGGCAACAACCGCACGTGGTGTGTGGGTCGGTGTGCGGCATCTTCTGCCCACAAGGGCACTGGCAAAACCTGGACGAGAACTTTTCCTCCATCAGGGTCGCGATTGAAGATCATTCTGGTGAAGCAACTCTTACAAGTTTAAGTCTCAGAAGTAAATCTGAAGATTTGAGCACCGGGGTCTACTCAATGAAGGAGCAGTAAGGAGGGAACCTACTTCTTCCAGAGGAAGAAAAAATTACTCACCTTAATAATGTTGTTTCTTCTAATGGAGTCTTGCTGTATTCTGACTATTGCAGTTAGGTCCTGCCTTTCAACTGCCCCGGAAAACAAAGTGTTAAACTTTCCATGGCCAGCATGGAATGCTCACCGCGAGCTCGGCTGAAGACCCTGTCTGCTGCTGTTTAAACTCCAACCGTCAGATCTTTACAAGCAATACTCACTAGAAGTTCTGTGTGGAAACTGTAAAACTCACAGTAGCCAACTGGCAACTAAATTTATTAAAAGAGTTTTTGGTTTCAAAGCAAAGACTCAAGTCAGGAAACCCAAAAAACAAAACACAACACACACCCAAAGTAAAGGAGGGTGAAAAGGACACCCCTAGGGTGCCAACTCTGCTCCTGCCCACCCACATCCCAAAAACCAGGTTCTGAGAGGGGAGGCGGGGTCAGAATACAGCAAGACTCCATTAGAAGGAAACAACACTACTAAGGTGAGTAATTTTTTCATCGAACAACATGAAGTCCTGCTGTATTCTGACTATTGAAGACTACCAAGCAGTACCTCCATGGAGGAGGGACAGAACCTACTTTGGGAATAGGCTCTGAAGTACTGCTGTGCCAAACCGAGCATCACTCCTAGCCTGGATGTCCAGAGAGTAATGCTTGGTGAATGTATGGACTGTTTTCCAGGTGGCTGCTTGACAAATTTCTAAGATAGGAATATCCCTGGCAGCAGCCAGGGAAGCAGCTGTACCTCTAGAAGAGTGAGCCTTCAGGCCTGAGGGTGGAGTTCTACCCAGTTTTTCATAGCAGAATTGTATACAAGAGAGACAATCCACCTGGCAATAGATCTCTTAGTGGCAGGTTTGCCTTTACTGACCTCTCCATATATGAGGAACAATTGGAGGGACTCAAACCTATGACCCTTGGTGGCATCTATGTAGTAGCTGAGGGCCCTTTTAACATCCAAGCTGTGCAGCCTCCTCTCTCCAGAGGAGTAATGGTCAGTGAAGAAAACAGGGAGAGACATAGACTGGTTAAGGTGGAAATCTGAAACCAGCTTAGGCAAAAACTTCCTGTTAGTTCTTAGGACCACCTTATCTCTATGGAAAGAGATGAAATCAGACTCCACCGACAGGGCTTGCAATTCACTGATATGCCTGGCAGGGGTAATGGCTACCAAAAACACAGTTTTCCAAATCAAGGACTTAAGCTCTGCAGAGGACAAAGGCTCAAAGGGTGATTGCATAAGCTGAGCAATGCAAACATTAAGGTCCCAAACAGGAGGAGGGTCCCTAAAGAGGGGATTGATGTGCAGCAATCCCTTGAAGAACTTACAAAACACAGGATGGGCTGACAGGGCAGAGGGTTTGCCTACTGACAAGAAAGCAGAAACAGCTGCCAAATGCACTTTAAGTGTAGCTGGCCTAAGGCCTAGGCCATTAAGATGGACCATATAGTCCAGAACTGTAGGCAACCCAGCAGATTCTGGAGAAATATCCTTATTAGAGCACCAAATAGTGAACCTTTCCCATTTGGAGTTGTTAGTCTTTCTGGTGGAAGGCTTTCGAGAAGCCTTAAGGATATCCAGAACCCCCTGAGAAAGCTGCAGATCAGCAAACTCTAACTCTTCAAGAGCCGTGCCTTGAGATTGAGAGACCTGAGGTTCGGGTACCAAATCCTCCACTGAGAGGATGTCAACAGGTTGTAATTCCTGGGAAGAGACAGGGGAAGGTGGACTGCTAAGGACAGCAAGAGGGGGTACCAGCGCTGTCTGGCCCAGTCTGGAGCAATCAGAATCACTTTGCATGGTTGTGACCTGTTCTTGACTAACACCCTGAACAGGAGAGGGAGGGGGGGGCAGCATACAGAAATTTCCCTTCCCAATTCAGAATCATAGCATCCAGGAGGACTGAGCCCAAGACTGGGGGTCTGCAACAAAAGAGAGGAAGTTGAAGATTGTCTGGGGCTGCAAAAAGATCTATCTGTGGAGTGCCCCATCTCGAGAAAATCACTTTCAAAACTAGGGGATCTAGGGTCCATTCATGATGGCCCTGGGACATCCTGCTGAGAGCATCTGCTAGGACATTTTCCTTCCCTGGGAGGTGAACTGTCATCAGAGAGGCTTGCAGGGAATAGGCCAGGGACCACAACTTCATTGCTTCTGTGCACAAGGCCGTAGACAGAGTGCCTCCTTGCTTGTTGATGTACCACATTGTGGTGGTATTGTCTGTTCTGATCTGGACCACCTTGTTCTGTACAGATTTGGAAAATGCTTGCAGTGCCAGAAACACTACTCTGAGTTCCAAGAGACTGATGTGAAGCAGAGATTCTTGAGTTGACCAATGCCCTTGGGTGGTAAGATCCCCCAGATGGGCTCCCCAGCCCAGCAGAGAGGCATCTGTGGTGAGTATCACTGAATGAGACTGAGTGACAAAAGGAACTCCTTGTCTCAAATTGTCCTGATCCTGCCACCATTGCAAAGCCTGGATCAGGGTCGAGTCACTGGAACTAGTTTGGTAAGGGAATCCTTTCTTTGGGACCAGAAGGCTCTTAAGTGGAACTGAATGTCCCTCATCTGAAATCTTGCTCCCTGGACCACTGCTGTAGAGGCTGCCATGTGGCCCAGAAGCTGCAGGAAATGCCTTGCTGGTCGAGACACCTGAAGGGTAATAGCTTGGCAGAAGACACCAAGAGAAAGGACTGCTGTGTGACTGAACTTCTCTGCTGGGACTAAAGTAGAAGAACTTCTGTATTTGGACCTTTAATTTAGGGTAAAAAACTAACATACAAAACAAAAACAAAAAAAAGTGTGTGTTTGGGTTAACTGAACTGAATGGGTAACTGAAAAGTCATCTAGGTGTAAATCTCAGGTGACTGAAAGGACTTAACTGCTGTGAGGTTTAAATTACTTGTAGAAAGATCTGGTAAGTAGGGGGAGTGGCTTAGCTAGAAGGAAGCTACATTTAAAGACTACCTTAGAAAGATTCTGCTAATAGCTTGGCAGAAGACACCAGGAGAAAGGACTGCTGTGTGACTGAACTTCTCTGCTGGGACTATATTGCCCTCCTTCCTCCCTCCACCCAAAGCTAGTTCTATTTTTATAGGCACAGGATTTGACTGACAACAGGAACTTCCTGTTTAGGGGCAGGAAGTGGTGATCACAGATCCACCAAGGACCCACCATCCTAGAAGGGCAAGAGTAGCTCTCCGGCCCCCTCTAGCTGCTGGAGGTCTGCGTCTGAACAAGCAAGTGGTCTACTGAGAAATATAGGATATTCTTGTCTCAGAACAGGACAAGCAGGAGCTTAAAGGGTACACAGGCAGAAAGTAAGGAGAGAGAGAGAGAGAGAAAAAAACAGACGAAAGAGTAAGGATTGCAAACAGTTAAGGGGTCAGAAATAAGACATGATTGGAGTGGTGCAGTGCAGTGGCTGTGGAGCAGCAGTTTTCCGGGAGATATTCTGGAGAATGCGGTGTTGTCCCATCTGCAGGCACCTCTCTGGGCTGAGGGAGGAGGTTGCTCATCTCCAGGCTGAGTTGGCCAGGATTTGTGGGACCTCCTCTTCCATCCTGGGACCACCAGTGCCACTGCTGTTGCCTCAGAGGTTGCCAAGAAGAGGGAGGCGGTTTGGACCACAGTGGGCTCAGGAGGGTGAGGGTGGTGGAGCGGAGGCACATCCCACCAGCTGTACCTCTCCACAATTCCTATGCCATTCTGGCAAAGTGTGGTTCCTCTATGGAGGCACCTACAGTGGAGACCAGGAGGATGCTGGGAACCTCCACAAAGGAGACCCACAGGAGGGTGGCAGGGGA
This sequence comes from Neoceratodus forsteri, assembly GCA_016271365.2. NCBI lineage: Eukaryota > Metazoa > Chordata > Ceratodontiformes > Ceratodontidae > Neoceratodus > Neoceratodus forsteri. The sequence continues at coordinate 522,456,938 of CM028136.1, read as the reverse complement.
CCCTGCAGGGGAAGGAAACAACTCCTGGTGGGGGACTCCATTGTTAGGAAGGTAGAACTGGGCAAGGAAGGGGAGAGGGAGGTAAGGTGCCTGCCTGGCGCCATGGCTTGGAGGGACAGGGAGCGAATCCTCAGGATTGCTGGAGCAGCTGCACAGGGGAGGGAGCTGGATGTCATTGTCCACCTAGGGACAAATGACCTGGCTAAGAAAGGGATTAGAGAAGTGCAGGAAGAGTTTGTGGAATTGGGGAGGGGCCTTAGTCAAGTAGCACGCACAGTAACCTTCTCGGAGGTGCTACCCAACTATGGCATAGGAGAGGCTAGGGTGTTCCGTACCATGGGATTCAATCAGTGGTTGAAAAACTGGTGTGGAGCTCAGGGATTTTGCTTCATTGGGGACTGGGGGTCCACCTGGAGTGATGCAAGCCTATACTGGCATGATGGGCTGCATCTGTCCGGAGGGAACCAGGATCTAGGTGATAGGTTTAAATGCTTCATTGGCAAGCTTTTAAACTAGCCAAGGGAGAGCACTGGAAAGGAGCAGGAAAATCCTAGCCCCCCCAAACAATCACGGTAGTAAGTGTGGCAAACACCAACATGGAGGTGTCGATAGGGAGAAGGGCAGGGGTAAATGGAGAAAGTGACAAAGGCAAGAAGGACAGGGATGGGGCAAAAGGGGTAAGGCCATCAGGAAATGGAGGGTAATGAGTACCAATGCCTGTAGTCTGGGCAACAAGCTCCCTGAGCTGGTGGCCTTAATGGAAGAGGGGTGCCTGGATATCGTAGCAGTCACAGAAACATGGTACACAGAGAACCATGACTGGGATGTTAACATACCAGGGTACATAACCTACAGGAGAGACAGGCAGGGGAGAAGAGGGGGAGGAGTAGCTCTCTATGTAGAGGAAGGGATAAAAGCAACTGAACAAAAGAGTAAACAGGGAGGAGAGGAGGCACTGTGGGTCACCTTGGAGACTGGAAAGGGCACCACAATCCGCACAGGGGTTGTGTACAGACCCCCATGTCAGGGAGAAGGAATGGACAAGGATATGATGGAAGGCATTCTTAGAATGGCAGAGAAAGGGGAGATACTGTTGATGGGAGACCTGAATATGCCAGATGTTAACTGGAGCACATTTGCTGCAGCCACATCCAAGAGCAGGGCCATTCTTGATGCCCTACAGGTGGCAGGCATTAGACAGCTAGTTTTGGAACCCACTCGTGAGGGAGCAATCTTAGACCTCATACTCTCAAACGGGGCAGTGAGAGGATCTCAGATCTAGAAGTAGGTTGCCATCTGGGGACAAGTGACCATCAAACAGTGTGGTTCACGTTAAACTCAGCTACAGAGTCAAGCCATACAAAGTGAGGGTACTGGACTTTAGGAGGCTGACTTTGGCAAGATGGAGGTGCCTCAGAAAAGCACTAGCAAACAGGCTAGAAGGAGGTGTGGAGCAACAATGGGGAATTATCAAAACTGCCATCACAGGCACACAAGCCTTTGTGTGAAGCAAATAAACAAATCAAAGCGAAGAAAAAGCCACTATGGTTTTCAAGAGAGGTGGCTGTGAAAGTCAGGAAGAAAAAGATAGCATTCGGAGGTATAAGGAAACACGGAAGGAGCAGGACAGAGAGCTGTACCAGTTAAGGCAGAAAGAAGCAGGGAGGAAGTCAGAATAGCAAAAGGCCCAAACTGAGGAAAAGATAGCCAACTCAGTTAAGAAGGGGATAAAACCTTTTATAGGTACATCAGCGGCGTAGAAAAGACAAAGGAGGGATAGTGAGGCTGAATAGAATGAGCGGTGGGTGGGCAGAGGGACAGTGAAAAAGCAGGAATACTGAGCGAATATTTCTGCTCAGTATTCCTAAAGAGGAGGGAAGTGCCTAATCCAATTAACAGAAGCACTCTTGATAGGGGGGTCGATCCAGTCCTTTCACAGAAGAAAGGGTTCTGCAAGAACTCCCAAAACTGAAGGTGGACAAAGCAATGGGTCCTGATGGAATTCACCCAGAATTCTAAAAGAATTAGGAAGGAACTAGTGAAACCACTGGCTACTCTTTTTAATAAATGTGGGAGGATGGTGTGGTACCCGGAGGACTGGAGGAAGGCGGATGTGATTCCCTTCACAAAAGTGGGACCAAGACAGAGGCAGGAAACTACAGACCTGTCAGTCTGACCTCTGTGGTAGGAAAGTGATGGAGTCACTCTGAAGGAAAGAATAGTTGAGTACCTAGGGGTCAGTGGAGCACAGGATCCAGGGCAGCATGGGTTCTGGCCGGGAAGGTCATGTCAGGCAATCTAATAGATTTCTTTGACTGGGTGACCAAAGTAGTAGACCAGGAGGGCTGTGGACATGGCCTACCTAGACTTTAGCAAGGCATTTGACACAGTCCCACAAAGATTGATAGTCAAATTAACCAGCCTGGGAGTGGGTCCCAGGGTGGTAGCCTAGGTAAAACATTGGCTGGACAACAGAACACAGAAGGTAATTGTAAATGGAGTCACTCTGAAGAAAGAAGCGGTTACTAGTGGGGTACTGCAGGGTTCAATATTGGGTCCAGTCCCTTTTAATGTCTTCATCAGTGACATTGCAGAGGGACTGGAAGGAAAGTATGCCTTTTGCAGATGACACAAAGATCTGCAACAGGGTTGATACACAAGGAGGCGTGGAAAGGATGAAAAGGGACTTGGCAAGGTTGGAGGAATGGTCAGACGATGGCAGCTAGGATTCAATGCAAAAAGTGCAAATAATGCACCTGGGAAACAAGAACCCAGGGAAGAATACACAATGGGTGGGGAGGTAGTAACAACAACAAAACAGGAAGGGACCTGGGGTAATCATATCAGATGACCTTAAGGTTAGCAAGCAATGTGAGAAGGCAGTAGGGAGGGCCGGGTATACTGGGATGTATAGGGACAGGCATCAGCAGCAGAAAACAGGAAGTTGTTATCCCTCTGTACAGACAGTTGGTGAGACCCCATCTGAATACTGTGTCAGTTCTGGAGACCCCATCTCCATAAGGACATAGACAGGATAGAGGCAGTCCAGAGGAGGGCAACTAAAATGGTGCAGGGTCTGCAAGAGAAGCCGTATGAGGAGAGACTAAAGGAGCTTAATATGTATACCCTTGAGGAAAGAAGGAGAGGGGAGACATGATAGAAACTTTCAAGTACCTCAAGGAATCAACAAGTCCAAGAGGTAGCATCTTTCAGAAAAAGAGACTTGCAAGAACAAGGGACACAATTTAAAGATAGAAGGAGGAGGCGGTTCAGGGGCAATGTGAGGAAGTATTATTTCACAGAGAGGGTAGTGGATGCATGGAACAGCCTTCCTGAGGAAGTTGTGGGGTCTAAAACTGTGGGAGAATTCAAGAATGCATGGGACAGACATAAGGCAATTCTTGTGGGGGGCAGGAAGATAAAGGCTGTTGGTTAACTAGGATCTGCGGCCTATCCTGTAGGTAGGGAAATGGGCAGACTAGATGGGCCTAGCGGTCCTTATCTGCCGTCAAAGTCTATGTTTCTATGTTTCTATGTAATGAAAAGGCCAGTTCCATAAGGCTCCTTGCTCTGTCCAGGGGAAGGAAGGCTCTTGCCCTTATTGTATCCAACTCTGCCCCTATGAAGGTGAGGAGCTGTACTGGCTCGAAAACTGACTTTGGAAGGTTGAGGAGGAATCCTAAGGAAGTGAGCACTTGCTGAGTTATTTGCAGATGTGACTTGACTTGGTCTGGAGACTGACCCACTATGAGCCAGTCGACCAAGTATGGAAAGATGGAGATCTTTTTTCTCCTTAGGAAAGCAACCACTACTGGCAGGCACTTTGTGAACACCCTTGGGGCTGATGATAGGCCAAAGGGCATTGCAGTGAATTGCTAGTGGCCTGAGAGCAACTCAAACCTGAGGTACTTTCTGTGGGAGCACCTGATGGGGATGGGAATGTGAAAATAGGCATCTTTGAGGTCCAGGGAGGCTAGCCAGTCCCCTGGCCTTAGAGAGGGCAGAATTATTCTCAGAGTCACCATTTTGAACTTTGGTTTTAAAGGTGCTTGTTCAGATATCTTAGGTCCAGGATGGGCCATCATTCTCCTGTCTTTTTTGGGGTTAGGAAGTACCTGGAGTACAATCCTTTGCCCTTGTGTAGGGTAGAAACCCTCTCTATGGCTCTGAGAGCCAGAAGGGAAGAAACCTCTGCCTCTAGGGCAAGGGTCTCTGATGGATTTGCAGGTAGAAAGGATCTGGTTCTCATCTTGGGAAATTTTTTGAAGCTGAGAACCAGTTCCTGGCTTACTCCTTCCAGGACCCACTTGTCTGATGTCAGAGACTTCCAGCCCTGGACAAAGTAAGCCAGCCTGCCCCCTACAGGTATTGGAGAATCGGCTCGGGCAGACCCATCTGGGTGTCTGCTTGACAGGGGCTTTAGGCTGAGGGGTGGAAGAAGGCCTGCTCTTTCCCCGTCTGCCTCTCCCTCTGAAGAACCCCCTCTGAGCATAAGAAGAGGAGGAGGCCTGGGCTTGGTAAAAAGGCCTTAGAAAAGCCTGCCCCACAGACAGAGACTTAAACAGACAGACTCGGTAGCAGAAATTCGGTAGAACAGAGTGAAAAACGACACTTTAACCGACTTCTTTGAACCGAGCAAAAGAGAAATCTCCGGGGTGACTGTTCAGTGAGGCGGAGTAAAGAATCTGACAGTTGTAGGTTGAACAACAGTAGACAGGAGCTTCAGCCGAGCTCACGGTGAACATTCCATGCTGGCCATGGAAAGTTTAACTCTTTGTTCTCCGGGGCAGTTGAAAGGCAGGACCTAACTGCAATAGTCAGAATACAGCAAGACTTCATGTTGTTTGAAAGGAAGATCTGACATCATGGGGAGGAGCCAAGGGATATACCACCTGGGTGGGTGGGAGAAGCCAGCCTGAAGATTTTCCGGCAAAATTTAAATGGAAGGGATACTGCCAGAAGTATGGATAGAACAAAAATTCCACATTCCTGGAACTTGTGTTTCTAGGGATGTGGATATGTTGTTCTTATCCACACTGTTTGGCAGACTTCTAGCAGTTCTCAGGGAGGAGGGGGGCCAGGCGCACACCCCCTACTTAGGGAACAGAGATTGGAGAACTAAGGCCCCTAAAATGGAAATTACGTATCAACCGTAATTTAGATGTTCTTGGACGAAGTCTCTACCACTCATCACGCTGATGGGATCTCGCCCGGGGCTGAGACCAGCGGGGAGCAAACATTTTGCAGGAGGGTCAGCGCCAGAGATGGAGCTGCGAGGAGCGGCGCCGTGAGCCAAGGCTAGTGGGGCAATGACTATCTCAGCGTCGACCCTCCAGCCGCCTCAGTACCTTTTTTCCGAGGAGGTGCAGCGTAACTAACCTAGAAGGATAGCCTAACAAAAAACGGACACAAGACAGTCCGGAAGACTCGTATAAGAAGGGTCAAACAAAGAAGTCTTCACAGCCTAAAGATTGAGGGTTGGAAGACCAACAACAGAGGAGAGCTCGGGGGATGGTGGGTGAGCGTGTGAATGAGTGGTGAAGACTTCGTCCAAAAAGATCAAGAATTATGGTAGGTTCGTAATTTCCATATCTTCCTGGACATAAAGGCTCCACCACTCATTCACACTAATGGGAGACTCCCGAGCTAATAATCCCCCAAGAGGGTGGCAGAAGAGACCAAGAGCTCACAAATTTAGGACAGAAGTCCATTGAGGATGGTTCTGCCAAACGAAATATGTCGCCTAGCATGGACATCCAGGGCATAGTGCGTGACGAACGTTTGCACTGAGCTCCAGGTATCCGCACTGCAAATATCTGCAATGCGCACATGGTGGATTTCCGCCAGGGATGCTGCAACTGCTCTAGTAGAGTGACCATACACTCTGCCTTCCAGCTTAACCTGCGCAATGGAATAACAGTGGCGAAGGCATGCCACCACCCATGCTGAAATGCATTTGATAGCTACAGGTTGACCCAGCCAGGTCTCGCTGAAGGAAACGAACAGTTGTTGAGCTTTGCAAATGTCTTTTGTTCTATCTAAACAGAAATGCAGAGCTCTTTTGATATCCAAAGAATGAAGGGCACACTCTCCATTTTTGGAAGTTCGCAAAGTAAGTAGGTAGGACCAAAGGTTGGTTTAGAAGGAATTCTGAAACAACCTTAGGGAGGAACTTAGGATGGGTCCTAAGAACTACTTTGTCCTTATGAAACACAGTATACGGAGGGTCTATGACCAAGGCATGTATCTCAGAGACCCTGCGGGCCGAGGTAATGGCCAGAATGAAGGCCGTTTTCAAGTGAGAAATTTCAGCTCACAGGAAGCTAGAGGCTCAAAAGGCTTTCAAGTGAGCATGTCTAGTACAAGGTTAATGTCCCAGGCTGCAACTGGATGTCTGATAGGAGGTCTAGCATGCAGAATTGCCTTAAGACACCTCTTAACCACAGGTAACTGAGCCATTGACAACGAAAGTACTGGCTCATGATAAGCTGAAATGGCACAAAGGTGAACTTTGACAGTAGAGTATTGCAGACCTGAATTTGAGAGGTCTAAAAGGTACTCTAGAACTTTATTGGGTGGGCAGGAAAAAGGATTCAAAGAGGATTTTGCATACCAGAGAGAAAAATGCTTCCATTTGGCTGTGTAAGTTTTCCTAGTGACCGACTTGTGCGCAACCAGAAGAATATCTGAAACTCTCCGAGAGACATTGAAACTGTTCACCTTCATCTCTTCAGGAGCCAAGCGTGAAGGTGAAGCAATCTCAAAATGGGATGGATCACAGGCCCTTGAGTCAGAAGGTTTGTCTGAAGGGGAAGCGCTTTCGGAGGGTTTTTTGACATACTGTTGAGTAACAGAAGAAAAAATTACTCACCTTAGTAATGTTTCTTCTAACGGAGTCTTGCTGTATTCTGACTATTGCAGTGATCTCCAACCTCTGAACTGCCCTGGAGAACAAAGAGTTAACTTTCCATGCAAGGCATGGAATGCTGACGCTCGAGCTCGGTTGAAGCCTCTGTCTGCTGTTGTTTGAACCCCAACCGCAAGATCTTTATGAGCTATACTCACTGGGCGTTCTGTGTGGAAACTGTAAACTCACACTAGCCAACTGGCAACTAAATTTAATAAAAAGTTTTTTTTGGGTTTCAAAGCAAAGACTCAAGTCAGGAAACCCAAAAAACAAAACACAACACACACCCAAAAATAAAAGAGGGTGAGAAAAAGCGGGCACCTCTAGGTGCCAACACTGCTCCTGCCCACCCACATCCCAAAAATGAAAATTACGTACCTATCGTAATTCTTGATCTTCTTGGACGAGTCTCCACCACTCATTCACACTATTGGGTATAGCGCGAGGCACTAGGACCCATCAGGAGCAAACTTTTACTGGAGGTCGGCGCCAGAGATGGCGCCATGAGCCTTAGCTCGCGCCGGTAATGACTATCTCAAGCGTCGACCCTCCAAATCATTTCAGTACCTTTTTACCAAGGAGGTGCAGCGCAACTAAACTAAAGATAACCTAACTTTAGGCCCGGACATAAGATAGTCCAGGCGACCCGTGTAAGAAGGGTCAACAAAGAAGTCTTCACGGCCTAAAGATTTGAGGGAGTGAAGACCAACACAGTGGTGAGCTCGGGGGATGGAGGGTGGGCGTGTGAATGAGTGGTGGAGACTCGTCCAAGAAGATCAAGAATTACGGTAGGTACGTAATTTTCATATCTTCCTGGACATAAGTCTCCACCACTCATTCACACTATTGGGAGAGTACCAAGCTAATAATCCCCCGAGAGGGTGGCAGGATAGACCAAGAGCTCACGTTTCTAGGACAGGAGTCCATTAAGGATAGTTCTGCCAAAGGTGGAAGGTCGCCTGGCATGAACATCCAGTGCATAATGCTTAACGGAAGTATGCACTGAGCTCCAGGTGGCGGCATTGCAGATGTCTGCAATAGACACGTTGCGAATTTCTGCTAGGGATGCCGACACCGCTCTGGTAGAGTGAGCGTAAACCCTACCTTCCAATTTAACCTGTGCCATGGAATAGCAGTGTCGAAGACATGCCACTAGCCATGATGAGATACATCTGATAGCGACAGGTTGACCCAGCTGGGTCTCACGAAGAAACGAAAAGTTGTTGGGCCTTGCGAAAATTCTTGGTTCTATCGAGATAGAAACGCAAAGCCCTCTTAACATCCAAAGAATGAAGAGAACGTTCTCCTTCATTTTGGAAGTCCACAAAGTAAGAGGGAACAACAAAGGTTGGTTTAGATGGAATTCTGACACAACCTTGGGAAGAAATTTAGGATGAGTACGAAGAACTACTTTGTCCTTATGGAACACAGTATACGGAGGGTCTGTGACCAGGGCATGCATCTCAGAGACCCTACGGGCTGAGGTAATGGCCACTAGGAAGGCAGTCTTCCAGGTGAGAAATTTTAGCTCACAGGTAGCCAGAGGTTCGAAAAGGTTTCCGAGTGAGCATGTCTAGCACAAGGTTAATGTCCCAGGCTGCAACTGGACGTCTTATAGGAGGTCTGGTATGCAGAATTCCTTTAAGAAATCTTTTAACCATGGGTAACTGAGCCAGAGACAAAGAAGAGACTGGCTCATGATACGCTGAAATGGCACTAAGGTGAACTTTGATGGTAGAGTACTGAAAACCTGAATTTGAGAGGTCCAAAAGGTACTCTAAAACCTTGTCTGGTGGACAGGAAAAGGGATTCAAAGAGGACTTTGCACACCAGAGCGAAAAATGCTTCCACTTAGATGTGTAAGTTTTCCGAGTGGCTGGCTTCCGAGCAGCCAGACGAATGTCTGAAACTCTTTGAGAGACGTTGAACCGGTTCACTTCTACCTCTTCAGGAGCCACGCATGAAGGTGAAGCGATCTCAGGTTGGGATGGACCACCGGACCCTGAGTCAACAGGTTCACCTGCAAGGGGAGTGGTCTCGGAGGAACTGCCAACATATTGTTGAGTAGTGGAAACCAGAGTTGTCGGGGCCAAAAGGGAGCAATGAGAATCATCTTGGCCCCCTGAGACTCGAACTTGAGGAGTACTCTCTGAATTAGAGGAAGGGGCGGAAAGGCGTATAGAAAGCGTTTTGTCCACTGCAGCCTGAACGCATCCTGACAGAAAATGCCAGGCCCTGGAATTCTGGAGCAGAAGAGAGGCAGTTTTGCGTTGAGTGGGGATGCAAAAAGGTCCAGGTCTAGAGTTCCCCACTCTTCGAATAGTGACTGAACTATGACTGAGTCAAGAGACCACTCGTGAGGATCTGCTTCTGTTCTGCTGAGACGGTCTGCCAAGTCATTTTGTACACCTGGCAGGTAAACTGCTTGAATTAGAGCTTTGTGTTCCAAGCACCATTCCCACACCCTCATCGCTTCCCTGCATAAGGGGTAAGAGTGAGCACCGCCCTGCTTGTTGATGTAGTACATCACTGCTTTGTTGTCCATTTGAAGGAGAATGGTCTTGTGACAGAGAATGTCCTTCAACGCTCGGACCACATAAAGGATGGCTCTCATCTCTAGGACGTTTATGTGAAGCTGGGACTCGAGTTGAGTCCACACCCCTTGAGTGTGGAGAGTGCAACAGTGAGCTCCCCACTCCAGTAGCGATGCGTCCATGGTAATGGAGATCTGATGATCCAGAGGAGCAAAGGGAAATCCCTCCAGGAGATTGCTCTCCTGAGACCACCAGGTGAGGGACCTCTGTAAGGGTTCTGTCACCTTGATGGGATAAGACTGCGCGGGTGAGTGGTTGGAGACCACTGAGCACTGAGCATCCATTGAGTGGTTCTCATGTGCAGCCGTGCTAGAGGTACAGTGAACACTGAGGATGCCATGAGGCCTAACATACATTGCATCGAGAGAGCTGTAACTGATCTGTTCTCTCCAATGTAACAAGCCATCTGAAGGATATCGTTCCTTCTGTCCTCTGGAAGGAAAGCCTTCGCACAAGAGGTGTCCAGAAGAGTCCCTATGAAAAGGAGTCTCTGGGAGGGCTGCAACTGAGACTTTTTGAGGTTCAGCAGAACTCCCATGGACGTAAGAAGGCGAGAGGCCATCTGTACGGCGTCCAGAGTCCCTTGTCTGGAAGGGCTTGCTAGGAGCCAGTCGTCCAGGTAGGGAAACACCTGGATACCGAGTTTCCTGAGATGCGCTGCGAGAACTGCACAACACTTTGTAAAGACTCGCGGCGCCGAGGATAGCCCAAAGGGCAGGACTCTGAACTGATAGTGTTGACCCAGAGCCACAAATCTCAGGAATTTGTGATGCCTCGGGTGAATAGGAATGTGCTGGTAAGCATCCTGCATGTCCAGGGAGGCTAGCCAGTCGTGTTGATGAAGCAAGGGTAACAGGGTTCCCAGAGAAATCATTTTGAATTTCTCCCTGGGGAGAAATTTGTTTAGCTTTCTGAGGTCTAGAATGGGGAGCATTCCCCGGACTTCTTTGGAACCAGAAAGTAGTGGGAGTAGAACCCGTGTTTCGCTGATGCAGAGGCACCACTTCTACTGCCCTGTTGTTCAGAAGGCCCTGAATCTCTTGCGAGAAGGTCTGACTGAAGGGTTGACAGCCTGGGCTGTCGTTTGGAGGACAATCTGGAGGGTCTCCAGAAAATTGAGAGAATACCCCTTGCAAATTATCCGAAGGACCCATTTGTCTGAGGTTATGGATTTCCACTGGCTGTAGAAGTGCATCAGACGACCTCCCACTGGAGAGGAAAAGTACACCTCGGGCAGTTGAGATGGGACTTGGGCCGGCAACTCATAAGGTAGCGCTGGGCGCTTTGGGCCCTTGCACTTTCTGTTGTGCCTTCTTTTGAGGTTGGGCAGGTTGGTTCTTATGGAAACTTCCTCTGCCTCTGCCCCGAAAGGACTGACGATTATGAAATTGCCGTCTACCGACATGCCCTCGAGAAGGGGCAGGAGGGGGTCGAGCCAGCTTAATGGCTGACCTAGTCTTTTGTGTAGCTTCTAGAGCTTGCTCTACCTGAGGACCGAAAAGATAAGAGCGGTCAAGGGCAACGCCATCACCTGCTGTTGCGCATCATTCGTGAAACCCGAAGTACGCAGCCAGGAGTGACGGCGAGTACAAATACCAGCAGCTGCTGAACGAGAAGCAGTGTCGAAAGCATCCATGGCTGCTTTGACCTGCTGGTTATTAGATTCAATACCTCTGGTAATGGTTTGAAGAAGCTCTGGCTTTGAGTCCGAGTCCAGAAGAGCTTCAACCATTTGCTTGATAGAATGCCACAGGATATACTCATACTGGGAAAAATAACCCTGGTAACTGGCAATACGCATACTTAGAGTGGACGCAGCAAAGACTCTCTTACCTAATGTATCTATCTTACGAGACTCTTTGTTGATAGGTCGAGCTGTAGTAGTTTGAGGAAGAACTACCTTGTCATTTCTGCCAGGACTACAATAGGATCCATAAGGCTTGGGATGCCAAGATAGGATGATCCTTAGGGCAGTATTTCCTATCAATGGATTTAACCACCGAAGGGATAAAGCAGGATTATTCCATACCATTTGAGACAGCGTCGCGAAGGAAGGTTGAATCGGAGAGTCAATCCGTAGGGATCTCCGAAGCATGAAGATATTGGAGTCTTAACAGCTTCCCAGGATCGATGTCTGTAGTCTGGAAAGAAAGAGTGGAGCTCAGATTCTTCAACAGAGACTTAAAGGACAGGTCCTCGACCACAGGTTCTGTAGCAACAAAAGATCCTGTTTCGTCCACTTCATCACCCAGCCGAAGGTCTGGGTCAGGCTCAACGTCATCTCCTGACAGTCCAGGAGGGACTGTATGGACAGGAAAAGGGATGAAAGCTAGAAGAGGAAGGAGAAAAGAGACAAAAGTCCTGAGAGCCCAGCGCCAGCCGCGGCGTGAAGCAGCAGCAAGCACAGCGCCATGCGCCCGGCCATGCGGTGCAAGACAGCTGCATGGCGGCGCCAGAAGATCTGCCGCGGCACCACAGGCGACGCCGAGAATGGCGCAGTGGCGCCAGACGGCGCCGAAGGAACTCCCAGAGACTGAAAAACAGGCTTTGAAGGAAAGGAAACAGGAGATAAGGGCATCGGAGTGGCCCATTGCGCCGCAGCCATGTGAGGGGGGAACCTAAGCACGGAGTCGACGGCACCGAAGAAGGTGCCGCGCGATCAGGAAAGTCCAACCGCCCTACCCCGTCGCCCAGAGAGCCCGAGAGCCCACGAGCGATTGAGCCAGGTAGCCGAACCAACCTCCGAGCCCATTGCTCCAAAAGAGCGGCCCACTGATGAAACTGCTCATCTGAAGACCTACCTGCGGGCGGGTAGCACTCGATGTGAAGGCGCCGCCATCAGAAGCCGCGCGGCGACTCCGGGCGAGGAGACCGCAACTAGCCCCGAGCAACCGAACGCCACGCCAAGAGACGTATCAGAGGGCCATCTCGAGTGATGCCTTCTCTTTTTAGACCTGCGGGTAGAAGAAGAGCACGAGGCCGAACGGTGCCGAAAATGCGACCGTTTGGCTTTATGCTTCCTCGGGGACTGCCCATCCCCCCGGGCATTGGACTGCCCATTGTCAGACCCCCCTTCCGGAGAAGGCGGCGGACCGGACCCAGCCCAACTGACTGAACAGCTTTCATACGAAGTCTCCCTAGCATCACCTGACCTGCTCATGGTCAACTCCCGTCAAAGTAGGCCGAGACTTCTTTATCATTTTAATTTAAAAATAAGAATAACTTGAGCGATACTGTATCGTGATAATACTATAAAAATAATAAAAACTGAAAACTATGCTGCAGTTTGAAGTTTGACTCCTGACAAGCGGCCGGCGATAGTCACTAGGCGCACTGTGGGGAAAAAAGGAACTGAGGCAGTTAGAGGGTTCGGCCTTGAGATAGTCATTACAGCCTCGAGCTAGAGCTCATGGCGCCATCTCAGCGGCGACCCTCCAGCAAAACGCTTGCTCCGAATGGGTCCTAGTGCCTCCGGCGCCTAACCCACTAGTGTGAATGAGTGGTGGAGATTTATGTCCAGGAAGATAACAGGTTCTGAGAGGGGAGGCGGGGGTCAGAATACAGCAAGACTCCATTAGAAGAAACAACATTACTAAGGTGAGTACTTTTTTCTTCAAACAACATGAAGTCTTGCTGTATTCTGACTATTGCAGACTACCAAGCAGTACCTCCACGGAGGAGGGACAGAACCTACTTTGGGAATAGGCTCTGAAGTACTGCTGTGCCAAACCGGGCATCGCTCCTAGCCTGGATGTCCAGAGAGTAATGCTTGGTAAAAGTGTGGACTGTTTTCCATGTGGCTGCTTGACAAATCTCTAAGATAGGAATATCCCTGGCAGCAGCCAGGGAAGCAGCTGTACCTCTAGTAGAGTGAGCCCTCAGGCCTGAGGGTGGGATCCTACCCAATTTTTCATAGCAGAATTGTATGCAAGAGACAATCCACCTGGCAATAGATCTTTTAGTGGCAGGTTTTCCCTTACCGACCTCTCCATAAGTGAGGAACAATTGGAGGGAGTCAAAGCTGTGACCCTTGGTGCGCTCTATGTAGTAGCTAAGGGCTCTTTTTACGTCTAGGCTGTGCAGCCTCCTCTCTCCAGAGGAGGAATGGTCAGTGAAGAAAACAGGGAGAGACATAGACTGGTTAAGGTGGAAATCTGAGACCACCTTAGGCAAAAACTTCCTGTTAGTTCTTAGGACCACCTTATCTCTATGAAAAGAGATAATATCAGGCTCCACTGACAGGGCTTGCAATTCACTGATGTGCCTGGTAGAGGTAATGGCTACCAAAAACACAGTTTTCCAAGTCAAGTACTTAAGTTCTGCAGAGGACAAAGGCTCAAAAGGAGGTTACATAAGCTGTATAATGCAAACATTTAGGTCCCAAGCAGGAGCAGGGTCCCTGAAGGGAGGATTGGTGTGCAACAATCCCTTGAAGAATTTGCAAAATACAGGATGAGCTGAAAGAGAAGAGGGCTTGCCTACTGACAAAAAAGCAGAAACAGCTGCTAAATGTACTTTGAGTGTAGCTGGTCTGAGTCCCAAGCCATTGAGATGAACCATATAGTCCAGGACTGTAGGCAACCCAGCAGATTCTGGAGAAATATGCTTACCAGAGCACCGAATAGTGAACCTTTTCCATTTGGAGTTGTAAGTCTTTCTGGTGGAAGGCTTTCAAGAAGCCTTTAGAATATCCAGAACACCTTGAGAGAGGTGCAGATCAGCAAACTCTAACTCTTCAACAGCCAGGCGTTGAGACTGAGAGATTTGAGATTCGGATACCAAACCCTCCCCTGAGAGGATGTCAACAGGTTGTAATTCCTGGGAAGAGACAGGGGAAGGTGGACTGCTAAGGACAGTAACAGTGGGTACCAGGGCTGTCTGGCCCAGTCTGGAGCAATCAGAATCACTCTGCAGGGTTGAAAACTGATTTTGATTAGTACCTTGAACAGGAGGGGGGGAGCGCACAGGAACTTCCCTTCCCAATTGAGCACTAGAGCATCCAGGGGGACTGAGCCCAATACTGGGGGTCTGCAGCAAAAAATAGGAAGTTGGTGATTGTCTGGGGCTGCAAAAAGATCTATCTGTGGAGTGCCCCATCTGGCCCTGAGATATCCTGCTGAGAGCATCTGCCAGGACATTGTCCTTCCCTGGGAGGTGCACTGCTGTCAGAGAAGTTTGCAGAGAATAGGCCAGAGACCACAACTTTAGTGCTTCTGTGCACAAGGTTTAGCTGTGGGTCCCAAACCGAGAGTTACTTTCAATAGGAGTGAAAATCTTAAAGATAAACTGGTACACAGTCGTACACCTCACACTAACAAAAGTACTGGCACATGGTTGTCACGTCGCTTAAATGGTTTTTATAGATGTAATAAATGCAACATCTGTAACCATGGGGTACCATCTAAGGAGTTCTATCATCCTACATTAGTGAATGTTAAAGCTGAGATCAGGGAACTCATTACATGCAATACTCCCTATGTTGTTTATGCTTTATGGTGTACATGCAATTTGGTTTACATAGGCAAAACAGTCAGACCTTTAAAAATAAGGATTCAGGAACATATTCGATCAATAACTAACAGTAGGTTAGATACACCTGTGGGCGTCCATTTCTCTGTAGCACATAATTCAAAACCAGATGATTTACAATTTGTAGGCTTGGAACAAGTGTCCCAAATGAAGAATGGAGGTGATAGAGCTAATTTGTTATTACAGAGAGAGCTTTTTGGATTTACACTATGCATAGTGTTAGGCCACAGGGCATTAACGATAAATGGGACCTGAAACCCTTTCTGAAATAAGTTTGGAAAAGCTATTCTTTCCGTTATGTTCCTTTTAACAAACAATAAGTTTGAGAATAACATTGATGCTTTTCATAAATAATTTAATTTTTCAATAACTAATATATAAAAATTAATTTTTGTTTATTTTTACAGGGCAGATACACACTTCGGACTACCCTCCAGCAATTAAAGTCCTCACTTTCTGAGAGGTCCTTTTATAGTTGCCTTGACTTCTGGGATTTTGCACACAATCTCTCCCTTCAACAAGGATATGCTGGAGTTCAGGTCCCTGTTTATTACAAGTCTCTAGATATTAAATTATAATATCTGTGCTATTTGTATTTTTATATTTAGTTTTTCTTTTCAACTTGCGTTTGTGTTAAAATATAATGAATTGATGTAAGAGCTCTATCTAGTGACCTATTTTAGGTTTAACATGAGCTCTAGAATTTAAGTGTTATTAGACTTAGTAATTGATTCAATTGTCGTTTCACTATATAAAGGCTATTTTCAGATCATTAACCTTTAACCCCTGATGAAGACTCATTAGTGAGTCGAAGCACTGGGGATCGTTTTGCGCTATTTTCTGTTCAGTGTGGTTACCTGTGGTCCGTGTGACTCAATAAATCTGTATTTGGCATTACACATTGTGCTCCGGACCTGGAATTTATCCGAGAAGCAGGTTTTAGAGTGCTGATTTAGTTGTTTTGTCTTCATTTTGGGCTGGCGTCCCTGTTTCACTCAGCACCACCCCACTTAGCTTTGATCGCATCACGAGTGTTTGAACTTTTTCTGTGCACAAGGCCATGGACCGAATGCCTCCTTGCTTGTTGATGTACCACATTGTGGTGGTATTGTCTGTTCTGATCTGGACTACTTTGTTCTGAACAGACTTGGAAAAAGCTTCTAGTGCCAGAAATACTGTTCTGATTTCCAAGAGATTGATGTGAAGCAGAGATTCTTGAGGTGACCACAGTCCTTGGGTGGTCAAATCCCCCAGGTGGGCTCCCCAGCCCAAGAGGGAGGAATCTGTGGTAAGGATTAGAGAATGAGATTGAGTAACAAAATGAACTCCTTGCCTTAGATTCTCCTGATACTGCCACCATTGCAAAGCCTGGATCAGGGTTCGAGTCACTGGGACTAGTTGGTCAGGGAATCCTTTCTCTGGGACCAGAAGGTTCTCAAGTGGAACTGAATGTCCCTCATCTGAAACCTTGCTCCCTGGACCACTGCTGTAGAGGCTGCCATGTGGCCCAGGAGCTGTAAGAAGTGCCTTGCTGGTCGAGATACCCGAAGAGTGAAAGAAGAAGCCAGTTCTAATAGTGTTCTTGCCCTGTCCGTGGGAAGGAAGGCCTTTGCTCTTATTGTATCGAGCTACGCCCCTATAAAGGTGAGGAGCTGCACTGGCTTCAGAACTGACTTTGGAAGATTTAGGAGGAATCCTAAGGAAGTGAACAGTTGCTGAGTTATCTGAAGATGTGACTTGACTTGGTCTGGAGACTGACCCACTATGAGCCAGTCATCCAGGTATGGAAAGATGGAGATATTTGTTCTCCTTAGGAAAGCAACCACTACTGCCAGGCATTTTGTGAACACCCTTGGAGCTGATGTTAGACCAAAGGGCATTGCTCTGGATTGATAGTGGCTTGAGGGCAACTTGAACCTGAGGTACTTTCAGTGGGAGCACCTGATGGGAATGTGAAAATAGGCATCCTTGAGGTCCAGGGAGGCTAGCCAGTCCCCTGGCCTTAGAGAAGGCAGAATTATTCCCAGAGTCACCATTTTGAATTTTGGCTTTAAAAGGTGCTTGTTCAAATATCTCAGATCCAGGATGGGACGCCATTCTCCTGTCTTTTTGGAGGTTAGGAAGTACCTGGAGTACAATCCTTTTCCCCTGTGAAGGCGTGGGACCCTTTCTATGGCTCTGAGAGCCAAGAGGGAAGAGACCTCTGCCTCTAGGGCAAGGGTCTCTGAAGGATCTGCAGGTGGAAAGGATCTGGTTCTCATCTTGGGAAATTTTTTGAAGCTGAGAACCAGTCCCTGGCTTAATACTTCCAGGACCCACTTGTCTGATGTTAAAGACTTCCAGTCCTGGACAAAGTAAGCCAGCCTGCCCCCTATAGGTAGTGGAGAATCGGCCCAGGCAGACCCATCAGGGTGTCTGCTTGGCAGGGGCTTTAGGCTGAGGGTTGGAAACAGGCCTGCTCATAGCCCGTCTGCCTCTCCCTCTAAGAACCCCCTCTGAGCAAAGGCAGAAGAGGAGGCCTGGGCTTAGTAAAAAGGCCTATGAAAAGGCCTGCCCCTGCCCCTGGAATGCTGCCTCTGGGGAGTGGCTTGCCTTTCTTTGGCCTGAGCACTCCTGTAGGTGGTCCTGTACTCATCCATTTTTTTCATGTAGTTCTCTGTCTGCTCCCCAAACAGAGAATTACCAATGACAGGAAAATCCATGGCCTTAGCCTGGGTATCCTGTGACAGGCTAGTACATCTGAGCCAAGCCATCCTTCGAAGGGCCACAGATGTAGCCATGACTCTAGATGAAACATCAATGGAGTCCACAGCAGCATGAAATTCTACCTGGGATGCCTCAATCCCATCTGCAGCCACCCGCTCCAACTCCTTGGCAAGCTGGTCAGGGGCCTGTTTAGCTAGAGCCATCACAGTGTCCCACCTGGACTTCTGGTATCTAGCTGTGTAGGCCATATAATTAGCCTGCCTGAGTCCCAAAGATGCTGCCATGTACTGTTTCTTTGCCATGGCATCAATCCTCCTGGAGTCCTTATCTAGGGGGTGTGAAGCCAAGGGTATATTTGCCTTATCACAGGCAGCAGACTGCACTACCCCAACATGGCTGCATTGCTGGGAAAGGAACTCCGTGTCTGAGCCTGAAAGAGTATACCTCTTGTCCATTCTTCTGTCCACAGAAGTTATGGAATTAGGAGTTTTTAAAATTTTAAATGTCTGTTTCCCAAAAGACTTATGGAGGGGAATAGACAATCTCCTGGACTCTGGGATGTCCATCATCTCAACGAAATCAGGCTCCTCCTGATCCTCTACTGCTTCTTCTATAGGAAGCTGGAGGGTTTCAGCCACTTTTTTTATAAAACATAAAGTGGGAAGAGGACTCAGAATACCTAGGAGGAGAAACACCTGAAGGTCTGTTTGGGGAGCTGTCCGGGTCAATGGGCACATCAGACTTTCATAATCACCATCACTATCTTCATACTCTCCCTCCTCCTCCTCTGGTTCATAAAATTCTTCTGAAGTATAATCTGGAACCGGGGGAACCGACCAAACCGAGCCCCTGACCGATGGTGCCGGTTCGGTCGAAACCGAAGTTAGCGACTGAACTATCCTTATCGCTTTGGCTATCATCAGTGGTCGGAGAAAGAACTTGTGGATCTGAACCGACTGACTTATCCCTTCTTTTTCTTTTAACCGGAACCGACTCCTCAGAATCGGTTCTCCTTTTGCCCAAAGAAGTTTCGTGCTGGTCAGAGGGCACTTCTTCCGGTTCAGTCGGAACCGAACTGGGCTGGCCATCCGGGTCAGCGGACTTCTCGGCCTCCCTTTCCCTCAGTCTACCTACTCTTTTATCCAGGGTAGCTTTGGGAAAACTTTTACAAATTTGGCAGTCTGAATCGAGGTGGTCAAACCCCAGACAATAAACACAGGTGGTGTAGGGATCAGCCTTAGCAAAGGCTTCTCCACATACACTACAGTGTTGAAACCCAGTGGGCCCGTTTTATTTCTTGGGTTTTTCAGACATGGCCAATCCTAACCAAAACTTACCCTTTTTTTGGCAATCCACCAGGCAAGACACCTCTATCGGTTCCTGACCATGTTACGGGTCTTGGAAAACAACGTAATGAAATCCGTTGTTTTTAGAACCAATACGGACCGGTTACCACACTCTACTAGAACAGAAAACTTTTTTTCACAAACCTGATCGGTTCAAACCGAACCGGTCCAATGTTTGCAAGTTCCACACAGAAAACTAATATAGAAAAACCTATCTAGTACTGATGGTACCACAGACAGAGACTTAACCAACAGCTTAGATTGTAGAAATTTGGTTGAAACCGAGAGAGAAAACGACCCTTTAACCGACTTTTTTGAACCAAGCGAAGGAGAAATCTCCGGAGTGACTGTTCAGTGAAGCGAGTAAAGAATCTGGCGGTTGGGGTTCAAACAACAGCAGACAGAGGCTTCAACCGAGCTCGAGCTCAGTGTTCCATGCCTTGCATGGAAAGTTAACTCTTTGTTCTCTGGGCAGTTCAAAGGTTGGAGATCACTGCAATAGTCAGAATACAGCAAGACTTCATGTTGTTTGAAACCATATTTGTCGAGGCCAGAGGGGAGCAATAACGATCATTTTGTCCCCCTGGGACTCACACTTGAGAAGTACCCTCTGAATTAGAGGAAGAGGCAGAAAGGCGCATAGAAAGCATTTTGTCCACTGCAGCCTGAACGCATCCTGACAGAAAATGCCAGGCCCTGGATTTCTGGAGCAGAAGAGAGGCAGTTTTGTGTTGAGTGGGGATGCAAAAAGGTCCAGGTCTGGAGTTCCCCACTCTGTGAATAGTGACTGAACCATGGTTGAGTCGAGAGACCATTCGTGAGGATCTGTTTCTGTTCTGCTGAGATGGTCTGCCAGTTCGTTATGCATTCCCGGCAGGTAGACCGCTTGAATTAGAGCCTTGTGCTCCAAGTACCATTTCCACACTCTCATCGCTTCCCTGCATAAAGGGTTAGAGTGAGCAACGCCCTTCTTGTGGATATAATACATCACTGCTTTGTTGTCCGTTTGAAGGAGAATGTTCTTGTGACCGAGAATGCCCTTCAAAGCCCAGAATGCATAAAGGACGGTTCTGATTTCTAAAACATTTATGTGAAGCTGGGACTCATCCAGAGTCCATGTACCTTGGGTGTGGAGATTCTAACAGAGAGCTCCCCACCCCATCAGGGATGCATCTGTAGTAATGGAAATCTGATGATCCAGGGGAGCAAAGGGATACCCTTCCAGAAGACTGTCCTCTAGCAACCACCAGGTGAGTGACCTCTTCAGAGGTTCTGTCACCTTGTAATGAGAAAGGATTGAGGGTGAGTGGTCAGGGACCACTGAGTACTGAGCATCCACTGAGAGGTTCTCATGTGGAGGCGTGCTAGGAGTACAGTGAACACTGAGGATGCCAAGAGACCAAACATCTGTTGCATCGAGATAGCTCGAACCGAGCTGTTCTCTCTGAGGTATCGCACCATCTGTAGGATATCACTCCTTCTGTCCTCTGGTACAAAAGCTTTTGCACAGGAGGTGTCCAGAAGAGTTCCTATGAAAAGGAGCTTCTGGTAGGGCTGCAACTGCGATTTCTTGAGATTTAGCAGGACTCCCATGGACGTGAGAAAGTCTGAGGTCGTGGCTACGGCGTCAAGAGTTCCTTGCCTGGAAGGGCTTGCTAGAAGCCAGTCATCCAGATATTGGAACACTTGTATTCCGATCTTTCTGAGGTGTGCTGCGAGAATTGTACAACACTTTGTAAAAACATGCGGCACTGAGGATAGCCCAAAGGGCAGGACACTGAACTGATAATGTTGGCCCAAAGCCACGAACCTTAGGTATTTGTGATGCATTGGGTGAATAGGAATATGTTGGTAAGCATTCTGCATGTCCAGGGAGGCTAACCAGTCATATTGATGAAGCAAAGGTAACAGGGTTCCTAGTGATATCATTTTGAATTTCTCTTTGGGAAGAAATTTGTTCAATTTTCTGAGATCCAAAATGGGGTGCATGCCCCCGGTTTTCATTGGAACTAGAAAGAAATGGGAGTAGAACCATGTGTTCCGTTGATCCAGTGGAACTACTACTGCCCTGTTGTTCAGAAGGCCTTGTATCTCAGAGGCGAGAAGTTCTCATTAGAGTTGACAGTTTGGGCTGCCGTTTGGTGGGACAATCCGGAGGGTTCTCTGAAAGACCGAGGAAATATCCCTCGCGGATTATCCGGAGGACCCATTTGTCCGATGTTATAGACTTCCACTGGTTGTAGACTTGAGTCAGATGACCTCCCACTGATAAGGAGGAGTCCCCCTCGAGCAGCTGAGGTGGGACTTGGGCCAGAAACTCAGAAGGCGGCACTGGGCGCTTTGGGCCCTTGTGCTTTCTGTTGCATTTTCTTTTGAGGCTGAGGGACTTGGCTTTTATTAAAACCTCCTCTACCTTTGCCTCGAAAGGACTGACGGTTGTGAAACTGGCACTTATTAACACCCCCCCGAGAAGGGGCAGGAGCAGGTCGAGCAAATTTAATGACCAATCTGGTCATTTGTGTGGCCTCTAGAGCTTGTTCTACTTGAGGACCGAAGAGATACACATCGTCAAAAGGTAATGCCATGACCTGTTGCTGGGCATCATTCATGAAACCGGAAGTGCACAGCCAGGAATGACGGCGGGTAGAAATGCCCACTGCCACCACTCGGGAGGCAGTATCAACAGCGTCCATAGCTGCTTTAACCTGTTGGTTGTTGGACTTGATACCCCTGGTTATGGTGTGAAGAAGCTCTGAATTAACATCCGACTCCGGCACAGCTTCAACCATTTGTTTGAGTGAATGCCAAAGAATATACTCATATTGAGAGAGACAGCCCTGGTAGCTGGCTATACGCATACCCAGGGTGGATGCAGAAAAGACTCTCTTACCTAAAGTATCTATCTTATGAGATTCTTTGTTTATAGGTCGAGGTGTAGTAGTCTGAGGAAGGACAACCTTATCATTCTCTGCCAAGACTACAATAGGGTCCGCAAAGGCTTGAGAGGCAAAAATGGGTTGATCCGTGGGAGCAGCATGCTTCCTATCTATGGACTTAGCCACAGAAGGAATGGGAGCAGAATTATTCCACACCATTTGAGAAAGCATCTCAAAGGAGGGCTGTACCGGGGGAGTTAAATCCATAGGGATGTCCAGAAAATGAAGGTACTAGAGTCTTAAAAGCTTCCCAGGATCGATATCCATAGTCTGGAGAGAAAGAGTGGAATTCAAATTTTTCAGCAGAGACTTTAATGACAGGTCCTCAACCACAGGCTCTGCAGCAGGATTAGATCCTGTTGCTTCCACATCATCACTCAGCCTAAGGTCAGGGTCAGGTTCAGTATTATCTTCTGACAGCCCAGGAGTGACTGTATGGACAGGAAAGGTGTGAAAATCAGAAGGAAAAAAGGAGGAAAAGGGGTTCGGAGTCGAGGAGCCCTGGAAACTGGAAGACATCACACCAAGTCTCAGTGCTGAAGAAGAGTACAGTGCCCCCTGACCCCAAAAAACAAGATTTGAGGCAAAAGAAGCAGGAGAAAGAGGCATCGGTGTGGCCCCCTGCACCACAGCCATGTGAGCGGGGAAAACACCTGAGCGCGGAATCAATGTCACTGAAGAAGGCGCCACGCAACTAGGGAGGCCTAACCACCCTAACCGATCACCCGAAGGGTCCGAGGAACCCTGAGTGACCAGGCCAGGCAGCTGGACCAAACTCCGAGCCCCTTGCTCCATCAGAGTGGCTCACTGATGAAACTGCTCATCTGAAGCCCTACCAGAAGGTGGGGAAGGGCTCTGATGTCGAAGAGGTCGGAGACAGAAACCGACGACTCTGCAGGAGACCGGCAACTGATCCCAATGACTGACCATCGACGCACAGACATACCAGAAGGCTACCTCAAGTGATGGCTTCTCTTTCTGGACCTACGGGTCGAAGAAGAGCTTGAGGCCGAACGGTGCTGCGAGTGCGACCATTTTCTTTTATGCTTCCGAGGGAACCGCCCCTTCCCCGGCCATTGGACTATCCATTGTCAGACCCTCCCTCCTGAGAGGGCGGCGGACCAGACCAAGCCTGGCTGACTGAACAACTTTCATACGAAGTCTCCCTACCATCACCTGACCCGCTCATGGCCGACTCTGTCAATGTAGGCTGAGACTTCTTTCTTATAATAAATTATAGTAAGCGGTACTTTACTTCAAGAAATACTACAAAATAAAAGAAACTGAAAACTATGCTGCTAGTTTGAAGTTTAACTACCGGCAGGCGAGTGACGTCATCACTGTAGCGCACTCGATGGTGGGAAAAAAGGAACTGAGGCAGCTGAAGGGTCAACGCCAAGATAGTCATTGCCACACGAGCCGAGGCTCATGGCTCCATCTCTGGCGTCTGCCCTCCTGCAAAAAATTTGCTCCCGCTGGGTCCTAGCGCCTCCGGCATAGATCCCATCAGTGTGATTGAGTGGTGGAGACTTTATGTCCAGGAAGTTCTATGAAAACTGAGGAAAAAAAAAAGAACAATCTTCAAGAAAGCAGAAGGAGACGTCTCCAAGGCATCTTACTAGGCAGGCTGAGTAAAGAATCTGACTGCTACATAGAATGTGCTCTACGATGCCGGTTCGACAACACTTTTGTCGACCGGCATCACATCGACAGGATATATGTCAACCACAAGTTGCGGATGACATAAATCCAGTTTGTCTCCCAGTCCTATTTTTCAATGGGGGGCTTCGCTGCCCGAACCCAGAGCCCCCGCATCCCCCGTACTTAGGATTATCAACGCCAGTCGGAGTTGATTCGGGGAAGGGAGACAGTGTGCCCCTGTGTCAGGCACACCAACGCAGCAACCTGTTGATTTTGATGACGGGTTGGTAGGTCGCTGTGTTGGTGTCACTGTCAGGGGGGCATACCCATAGAATGCACCAGGGGCAGTGGTTTGAAAACTGAGTTTGAGCCTATCAATGTTCCACTATTAGCATAGATTCTAGTAACTCATTTCTCTCCAGGGCAGCTGAATGGTGAAGGCTAACTGCATATGCCAGAATACAGTAAAGATTTAGTGGGGCTTGAAACACTGATTAGTAATAATTTGATTTTGTAATTTTCCTTCTTTAATGGGAGTACATAATTACTAAGGCATTTCATTTTAGTTATTCTAAAGTTCAAGGAAATCTTCACGCAAGTAATAAGTCCAGGTTTCAGGTGGTCCTGCTTTTCTTCTTTTACTGCAGGGACCCCATACATAGTAAATCCTGGAATCAAGCAGGTTTCAAGGCGATTGCTCCAGGTCACTTGTAAACACAGCACACCAAAGGTCCCAAGAAAATCCTTGGTTCCTTGTCAGCCAATTTATATTTCATACCCTCTATGTTCCATGATAATATTTTTAAAACCATGGCATTCTTCCTATCATTAAGTTTCTGTCATTTTGCATTCAATTTCTGAGTTTGTATAACTGGACTTTTTTCTTTCTTTTGGCCATCGTTCATTATTTGTCCCTCAGATATTTCAGACATCAAAATGTTATTTATGCCTTCATTGTTATGTTTTTCACTATTTCCCTTTCCTGTTTGTAGGTGCTGTAAAGACATATGGAGTTGTTATAAGAACACCAAATGTATCCAATAATATAGCTTTTTTGAGAATTGTATCCACCACTCAAGCATTTTTGAATATTATATCTATTTGTGTTGTGACTGATGTTTCGAGGATTCTTACATTATCAATTCAATAAGTTGGGATTTCAATATTAAGAGAGCGTATTATAAACACAATAATTTCTTTCCTAGTTTTCCCCTTACATCTTTCTCCTAGTTTATTCCATCCAAATTCGAGATAACTTTACTCTCCCATTCTGAATATTGTTTCTTTTCATATTCTGCTATAATTTGAATAAGACTATTTCTTTATCTCTTTCCCTTTAATTCTGCTGTGCCTTAGAGTTTTCCTCTGTTGTTCTATCTGGAATAATGGGTACCCTCTGTGGTTGTTTTGTATTAAAGCCTTTTGCTCCAAGTACCACTGCCTATATACATATTCTCTCCATCAATATCCAAGACTGAGAGTATATTAAACGCAATCTGGAATAGTAGGGTTGAGAAGTCTCATAATATATATTTCCTTCTCCTGGTGATTTATATTTAGTAGTTCCCCAATATGTTTATCCAAGTCTTCTGGTGTCTCTTTTTTCAGTATCTCAACCCCATACATTTCCACTAGAGATTCTGTTTCATGTTCCTCTCTCTATTTAACAAGCATTTGTCAATGCTGACTGTTTGCTTGCTGGCATTGACAGTGGTAGTGTAGAAGTTACAAGGCTGCGTAATAGGAAGGAAGTTGCCCCGATAAACGGCGTCTCACCCTACAGGAAAACAGATAGGTTCCCTGGTGAGTGGAGCAAATCACCCTACGCCGGGCCAAGGGTGACAACCAGGAAAGGCGAAGCCACGCCAATCTTCTGGTGCAGATCGCTGTCCCTACCACTCTGGTAGCTACCTCGTTGGCGTCATAAGACGCCCTTGCTTGGTGCCTTTCTAGCTCCAGACCATGTGCAGAGAGAGTGATGGCTTGCCTGGTTTGCTCCGAGTCAGGCAAAGCAGCTAGGATCTGACCCAGCGCTGACCACAAGAACCTGTTGTAGGCTGCATAGTAGGCCTGATGAGCGGAGATGGAGAGAAGCAACCGTGCCGAGTAGAAAGTCCTCCTCCCCCAGAAATCAAAATCCGAAGAGTCCGATCTGGGGGCCGGTCACGGTGGAGGGCAATGGAGCCTCGGGAGTGTCCAGGTGCGCCAATCCAGACTCGCGGATGAGGCATGGAGCCTGAGACTCCGGGTGCAATACCTCTGGCTGAGGTCCCTAGGGGCAGGAACTCCAGAGAAGGGCCTTTGCCAGAAACGCATGGACGCCTCCCAAAAGGGAGCAGGTCAGGGGGGCACCACAAGGGTGGCCACCCCGAAATCGCCTAGAAAGGCATGTGCCGCATGCTCTGGATTGCTTGCGGATAGGGGGGAAGGTGAAGGTCCTCCAACATCCTCGCGAGGAAATGCTGATACTCCGCGAGATCAGCGGCAGGAGAGATGTGGACAGATGGTTCCTCACCCCCAGAAGAGGAGGATGAGGAGCTGGAGGTCACTATATGCTCCAAGGGTGGCTGCTCGGGGGGAGGTTGAAAAACCTGACTGTCCAAGGCCCTAACATAAGCAGGGAACCGAGAAGCCACCGCTCTGAACTGCTCCCAGATGAGAGGCCCGGTAGGACCAAGAATGCCTGGGAGCACTGGAGAATGTGGCAGAGGGGTAGGGGCAGAGCCGAGGGAAGGAATCAGCTGGCCTCTGCCAGGGCTAGGGAGCGGACCATGGACACCGCAGCCGACAGCTGTACAACCACGTTGGTATTGCCTAGGCTGCGCCCAGAAGAATCCCCCCAGTGAGGAGACTGGGGCCGTATAGGTCCAGAAGGACGGTCCCCTGCCTCCAAAGAATAGGACCCCCTCAAGGAACCCGAAGGGGAAGGGCGGAAGTTCGCACTTCGGTTCCGTCCAGGGCCCGGTGGACCCCAGAGAAAGGCCGACGCGCCGACCCCACACCCCTCGACCCCTCAGAGTCCAAGAAGGTCCTGGTCCTCGGAAGGGTCAGCCTAGGTAGCTGACAGCTCTGGGATGCCCCCGAGGGGGAAATCCAGGGCGCAGCACCCTCCCCAGCCATAGGCTTCCCGATGGGCCCCAAAGTTGGGTGATCGAGACACACCACGGGAGGGGGTACCTCCGCTGCAGGATCAAGGAACCCCCCCAGACCAGGTTGCATGGCTATGGTGGCACACACCACAGCCTGCTGGTCAGTGCCACTGACCCCAGTCAGGAGGGGAACCCGACGCTCCTCAGCAGGGGGCTGACTCCGACTCGTCGAGGAGACCACTGGCTCACTCTCCTGCGCAGGCCACCCCGGAGGGTTGACTGCCCGTCCGACTCTGAGCTGGACTCCGACTCCGAAGAGGTGGAATCTGAGGCCCTAAGCCAGACAGTAGGATGGCAAGGAAACGCAACCTTTGCGGAGGGCCCAGAAATTGTGGCAGTGGTCAGCCACCCGCGCTTCCAGCCGCCCCGGTGACGGAGTTGGTAGAAGGCAGCAGGGCAGCCGAGATCAAAGGTCCGGAGATAGGCCAGCCGCGTGCCGTTGAGTCGGCCGCCGGGAGCGGCGCTGAACAGAGACGGCACTGGCGGCAACCCCAACAGTGGCCCCGAGACGCAAACACCGCCAGGCCCCCGGTGCCGCCGGTGTTGTGAGCCAACTCGACGCCAAGAGCGCGCCAAGGTGAGACATATCATAGCAACGCTTGATCCAGGGTCGTGGGTGCCACAGCAGAGCCGACAGGCCACGGCGCCGAGACGAGTCGGCACTGCGAACGGCGCCGAAGGCCTCGACGACACCGACTGACGGCGCGAGGACAGCGCCCGACCTGGGCCTTCCAGACTGCTGGAGCGACACCGGGGCTCACCCCTGGCGGTGATTGCTATGGCGGGCGCTTCGCCCGCCTCCCCGGGAAGCGGACGGGCCCTGCGCCGCAGGAGGAGCCTCACCAAGGCTAGGCTATGGGAGGTCGAGGCCCCTCCTCCACGGTCCGTACAGAACCAGGAGGGGACCTGGAGGAAAGGCCGAGAGAGCGCGGCTTGGCCTGGACGAGTGCGTAATCTGTCCCTCTCAAAGTCGGGTGGAGCCTGGCCCAACTTTCCACGCTGCTATTCGAGGACGCCGGCGGTCCATGAAGAAGCAGCAGGCGCCACACGAATCCATGTCGTGAAGCGGCCAAGACACGCGAGACACCGGTCATGCTGGTCGGTCACAGAGAAATTGCGGCCGCACGGGCACCGACGCATGGGGGCCGCCCCGACTTAGAGAACTTCTTGCCTTCCGACCGCAGCATGACATACGGGAAAAACAACACCAAAAAAGACTCAACGTCGCTTAAATGTTAATAAAAAGAAAAGATCTTACCGGCGACGTCGAGTGAAGGCAGTACCCAAAACTAGTAGACCGCGGACTGGCGACGGAAATATCGCAGGCTTAAGGCCTAAAACAGAGAAAACTTCTTCAGTCTTCCCACGAGGCAACCTCAATGGTGGGAGACGAAGAACTGGTAGTCAGGCGGAGTCGACACAGCTTAACGGCTAATCCTTGAGCGCCACGTAGTACGTCGGCCTCGAGGGCGGCGCAGATGCTGCGTCGGCTCCGCCTATCCTTTTAAAAAAAAAAAAAAAGGCTCCCGCGGGGTCCTGACCTCCGGCCAGTACCCATCTGTGATGAATGGTGAAGATTGACACAGATAAGATCTACTCCAAGAAGCAGTTCTAGCCATGCAAGCCTCAAGATAGGAGGCCTTGCAAAACAGCTAGCCCGAAGCCTGCTCTATGGGGAGAGGCAATATCCAAACTGTAGTGTTTCATAAAGGTATGGACGAAGTCCAGGTGGCGGCAGCGCAGATGTCTTTTTTTTTTTTTTGAAATTTGAGTTTATTGATTTTAACATAGTCAACACCAAAAATCCATTAATCAAATACAGCCAGTAAATATACATGGTACAAATAAGGAAAAGAAAAAAAAAGAGGGAAAAACCCTACTCCCCTCACAGATTCCATCCATCCCCCCACCCCTTCAGAACTGCCCACCCCCCACCCCTCTATCCTCCAAAACACAGCCACCCACCCTCCCCCAAACATCGTCATAGAGTGTGCAAAATGAAAACATGGCTAATTCTGTTGACTGTATCACCACAAAGTATCAACCAATTCACATTGACAGATTAGAAGGAGCAGGTGAAGAGCAAAGAGAAAGGGAAAGGAAAAAGAGCAAAGAGAAAGAAAACCCTACTAGGCACCCAGGGAGGAGTCAAGAGATCACTCATGTAGGCATAAAGTATACAATTTACCCCATCTTTTATGGAACAAATCCATACGGTTGCGAACACTGGCTATAAGTCTCTCTGTGTTGAAACACATTGAGAGTTCAGTCAGCCATTCAGAGTAGGTCAGGATCAGCTGATCGGTCCAAAGTTTAAGGACCAACCTTTTAACTACTATGGATATCAGGGCCATGTAATATCTACGCTCCAGGCAATCTATACTGGAGTAGTCACCTATAATACAGATATCAGGCGTAAAAAGGTTAGTAAGGCCGAGCATCGGATCAAGTTGGTCCTGAATAGAGGTCCACAAGGGGGCAACTTTAGAACAATACCAAAAAATATGGAGTGAATTCCCCTCACTATGTGAGCATCTAGAGCAAAGGGGAAGAGGGAGCTTATTGAAACGGAATAATTTACTTGGGGTGTAATACATGTCGTTTAGTATATAGTATTGGATAAGCCTAAATCTATCTTGGGTGTGATACCTATGTAGGTCCTTCCAAATTCGGGACCAGTTAGGGGTGAAGTCTGGGAGTAGAGATGACCAGATGCAGGAGCCTTTAAGCGGCCCCGGGAATTTGTAATCCAGTAGATATGAGTATATTAATGAGACAGAGTGCGGTTTAGAGGCAAGGGAAAATATATGGGAAAGGAAAGGGCTGACCTTGGAATCACGAAACTCTGACCCGAATTTGGTAGCTATAAGATGCCTAATTTGAAAAACCTTAAAGACCTTACTATTGGGAATATCAAACTTAGTTAATATATTTGGAGATGAAAGGAGCGAGCCTTGGTTGTAATAATGTTCTAGAGTAGTTTCCTTGATTTGTGGGAGCCATTCAGGAGTAATTATCGAGTTACCTAACTTGATATTAGGATTAAGAGTGAGAGGTTGTGCGAGGTCCATTTTAGGTGTGATTTTGAGAAAGTATAAACATTGAGAAAGAGCCCTGAGAGAAGTGATAATTGTTTGATCAGACAACCAGGGTGAGAGTGCTGAGGTGGGAGTATAGAAAACTGCATGGGGATCTATTCTAGCCTCCGAAAGGATCTTTCTCTCAATTTGGAGACAGATCGGGGGAGAAGCTCCCGTGTGTGGTGAATACCATTTACCCAACTTGGAGAGATGAGCTGCCCAATGGTAAAGTATCAGGTTAGGGAGTCTAAGACCACCTTTGTGCTTAGGAAGGAATAATTTGAGAAATGAACACCTAACAGCTTTCCCACGCCAAATAAATTTAGAGAAAATGATATGGAATTGACTTAAGTATGAGAACGGTAACCAGAGACCTAATAAATTGAGGGGATAGAAAATGCGGGGAAGAATATTCATCTTGATAATATTGATCCTACCCCACAAAGAAATGGGGAGATTAGACCATCTTTGTAAGTCTAGTTGTATATGGATCTTAAGATCATCTAGGTTAAGCTTCCTAAGCAAGAAAGGGTCCGAGGCAAAGTGAATGCCAAGGTACTTAATAGACTTAGGGGACCATCTCATGTCGAATTTGTCGAGACTGTGTCTGTACGTAAGGGCGTTCAGTGGGAGAATCTCAGATTTTGATATATTTAGTTTATAGTAAGATAGATTGCCGTACTGAGCGATAAGGCAAAGTGCATGCTCCATTGAAGTGGCAGGATGACTGACATGGAGCAATATGTCATCAGCATATGCTGAGAGGACTAGTTCCTGTTGACGTATCAGACAGTCCTGGATAAGTGGGGAAGATTTAAGTTTCAAAAGAAGGGGTTCAAGATATAGGTTAAACAAGAAGGGCGAAAGGGGGCAACCTTGTCTGGTACCAGTGTGGAGATAAAAGAGAGAGGAAAAAATGCAGATACAGTATATTTTGGCCGAGGGGGACTTATATAGCACCTGGATCCATTTGAGAAAAGAGGGCGGGAAATCCATTTTGGCCAGCGTAGCCCAAAGAAAGGACCAGTTGACCCTGTCAAACGCTTTTTCCGGCCTAACGAGATCAGGGCCATTGGGGAGGGGAAGCGCTGGTTTGGGAAATATGGGAAAGGGTTCTAAGATGATCTGCTGGGGAGCGGGATTGGACAAAACCAATTTGTTCTGGGCTAAGGAGATGAATCCAGACTTTTTTAATCCTCTCGGCCAAAATTTTAGACAGGATCTTCATATCGCAGTTTAGGAGAGAGATAGGTCGATAACTTGCTGGGTCTGTAGGAATTTTATCAGGTTTAAGAATTAGAACAATAGTGGCCTGTAGGAGTGTAGGGTCCAAGATGTCGTCGGTGAAAATGTAGTAGTATAACTTAAGGAGCAAAGGGGCAAGTTCCTTGGAAAATACCTTAAAGAAATTTGAGGGGAAGCCGTCTGGACCTGGTGCTTTGTCCGGTGCCATAGAAGCGATGGCTTCTTCTACTTCGGAGAGAGAGACAGGAGAAGTCAGGGTTTCTTTCTGTGCGGCTGAGAGTTGGGGAATGTTAAGGTCCGCTAGATAGGTTGATATATCTGAGAGAGATGCGGGAGAGGAAGGGTTGCTATAAAGGGTTCTATAAAAATCTTCAAAAATCTGCGTAATTTCTCTGGGGGATGTTTTAATGAGCCCATCGGGAGCTTGCAGGGCCGAGATTAGTCTGGAGCTCTCCAATGTGCGCAGTCTTAGGACTAGGAGCCTACCAGCCTTTTCCCCTTGTTCAATATATTTAGTTTGGGTTTTAATTAGACAATATTCAGCTCTTTCTTTGAGGAGATCCGTATATTCATTCTTAGCCGCTAAAAGGGTTTCAAGAGCTGACAGAGGGGAAGAGGGGGAATAGGAGCTGTCTAGCTCTTTGATTTTGGCCATTAATAAGGAAGCACGGGCTTGTCTAGACCTTTTCCTTGTCGAGGCTAGCTTGATCAGCTCGCCTCTTAAGTAACATTTCAGAGAGCTCCAGATAATGTCGAATCGCGGAGTGGAGTTTATATTGCTCTCGAGAAAACTAGAGATGGAGGTTTTAATGTGTGTCACCACTTGGGGTTCCTTTAGGAGCTGGGTGTTAAGTTTCCAAACGGTGTCTCGTTGAAAATTGGGGTCAGGAGAAATCTTTGCCCATACTATAGCGTGGTCGGAGAGAACAATCGGTTCAACACCGGTTTGAGAAAGGCCAGAGAGGAGAGTTTTACTGACTAGGATGTAGTCGATTCTTGACCAGGAACCATGAGGTTGAGAATAAAAGGAAAAGGACCTAAGGGAGGGATTAGATAAGCGCCAGGGATCACACATATGTAACATATGTACAAAATCTGACAGGGATCTTTGCATCGGAGTAGGTGGACGGTTTAACTCTGGGGCTTTATCCAGAAGGTGAGATGGTGGATATTCCAATCTCCCCCTAATATAAGCTGGGAAGGAAGAAGGGAGCTAATCTTATCTGCCAGGGCCATTAAGAATTCGGAACTACCTCCTACTGGACCATAAATAGAACCTAGAACAGTAATACAATTATTAAGGGAGCCCTTAACCAGAATGAATCTACCCTCTGGGTCCACTACAGTAGTTTCCATCAGGAACGTAACATAATTTTTAATAAGAATAGCCACACCCTACTGATCCTGACCCATTCATGGCAAAAACATGTGAGAAGCCAGATCTGAACAGCCATCTAGTCTCAGAACTGAGTAGATGGGTTTCTGTAACAGTAGGATGTCAGTTTGATGAGGTCGCAGTGATTAAAAACTTGGGTTCTCTTGACTTTCTCCCTGAGCCCACGTACATTCCATGATGCAATTTTAACAGAATTTATGACCATTTCAAAAACAGGAGAGTATAGAAGTAGTCAACAGAATATGTAGCTATGGACCAGTAAAAATAGCACACTCTAAAAAACCCAAAACCCGAATCTAACTGTGAGACAATAAAAACAGATCTTTGGAGTGGTATAGTCCAACAATGACAATACAAAATAAAATATAACTCCTGAAATTTAAAGCAGACTAGTCTTAGATCCCCCCCCATTATCTCCCCAACAAAAAAAACCTTACAAACTATGTACATTCTGGTGTCTAATAAATCTTGAGGGAATAAGTGAAACCAGAGACATATAACTGAGCACCAGAACCCCATGACAAACCCCAAGGTTGACCCCATCTTTAAAACAAAAACACTGAATACTGTCAAGGAAAATGGAGACCAAATGTTGGACAGGAATGTCCCACTAATGCTAACAAGAAGTCCCAAACCAGAGAAATTGGGGCTGCCATATCCCCACCTTGTAAGCGCGTGAGGCAGCATCCCTATGCACCGAGCGTCTCCGGGGGCCCCCCCCCCAGCATTCAAACTTTAGGTCCCTGTCAAACAGCGGCCTTAGAAGCCTGTGGGACCTATCAAGATGGAAGAAGAAGCCCCGAGAAATTTTACTAAGGGTAAAACCCTTTGACTCTGCCATCTGGGCTAACCTGGTCGCTAGACCTACCTCCATCCAAGTAGTACTGCAGTCCAGGCAGGCCAGCGCAAAGAAAGGGAGTGGGATCGAGACAGAGTCACGAGGCTGACTTCAGCCTTATTTCCCGGGGAACAGAATAAGCTGTGGGACCAAAACTGGTCCGCTTTCAAAAGGTCAGACCGAACCGAAAGTCATTAAACCAAATGGTCCGGGGTAATTATTGGGACCAAATGAAAGTGGGTCGCGGCCCACCGCCACCACCGCCAAGACACTGGATACCCCAGCTTCCAGAAAAAAAAAACACAGAACCAACGAGCACTACAGGTAAATTAATAAGCCTGATATTAACAAAATTTAAATTCTAAACGCAGGCAACAAGCTAACCATTAAGTTGGAAAGAGTCAAATTATTTGTCCTTAAACAGATTGGGCAGTCTGGAGGTAAGATCCTTAGTAGCCTGTTCAGGCATCTCATAAGCTGAGGAAGAGCCATCAATCGTAATCTTGAGTGTAGCAGGGTAAATCATTCTGAAGTGGATACCTGCCGCAATAAGCTTCTGCACCACAGGATGGAACGCAGCTCTCTTCTGCCTGGTCTCAGCTGGCAGATCCTGGGCAATCCGTAGCTTGCTAGAGCCCCACATAATAGATTGCAGCTCACGAGCCTTCGTAAAGACGTGCTGATTTTCGATGTAACTAAGAAACTTAATAATAATCGGCCGCGAGGGAGAGTCCGGTTGGGGTCGTGGCCTCAGGGACCTATGGGCTCTCTCTTTTGATGGTATTGGGGATTAAGAGGCGAAGAGCCGACGGCTTTTGCCAGGAACTTCTGGAGGAAGGTGATGATGTCTGAACCTTCTTCTTGCTCAGGTAAACCTATTATCAAGAGGTTGTTTCGCCTACAACGACCCTCTAGGTCCTCAGTCTTAATCTGCAGTTTCTTCACCTGCTGTTTTAACAGGGTGATTTCAGGATCCACTGTGCCCCTCCATTTTTCCTGAGACTGGATCATTGCCTCTGAATCAGAGACCCTGGTAGTAAGTGAAGTAAGGTCCCCTTTAATCGACTTAAGCTCCGACGTGATGCCTTCTAGTACTTCTCGGAGCGGCGCGATTTCTTGAAGGAATCTCTCTTCGGTGAGGGGACTCCGAAGAGCAGCACGCTTTGCTTACCCAAACTATTGGTAGTTTGGCCTCGCTTGGATAATTTTTCCGTGTAGCCGGAGGGGTATGCCGATCGTGGCCTGTTTCATCTCTGCCTCCATCCTCAAATCAGGTAACAGGATGTGATTTAAAAACGCACTGAGGCCAACAGGCAGAGATTAAAGGACGGTTTGGTGTTTTTATTTCCAGCGACGGTTGTGGCTAACCGCTGTAAGGAGAGATTTAAGCTGGTAGGTGGTGGGAGCCCAGAGACTGTACAGCCATTAAGGAGCTAGCATCACGTGACCTTCGAGCGCAGATGTCTGCCGCAGACACATTCTTGAAACAAGCCGCAGAGGCAGCTACTCCTCTAGTGGAGTGGCCTCTGACTTGACCCAGCAGGGTCTTGTGGTATTTATCATAACAGAAAGTTATGCAATGAGCCAACCACTTAGACATTGTTTGGAAACAGCATTGCCTTCCCTTTTGTGAGCAAAAGAGACGAACAACTGATTAGTCTTTCTGAGATCCTTCGTCCTGTTGGTGTAGTATCTCAGAATCCGGTGAACATCCATAGTATGGAGTAAATATTCCCCTTGATTAGAGTACTGCGTAAAAAAGGCAGGTAGCTCTATGGACTGATTTAAGGTAGACTCTGCTACTACTTTAGGTAGAAACTTAGGATTCGTGCGAAGAGCAACTCGATCCTTATGAAAAATCAGGTAGGGGATTTTACACATCAGGGCCTGGAGCTCGGAGATTCTTTGAGCCGAAGTAATGGCCACCAAGAAGAGTGTCTTCCACGAAAGAAACTTCAAATCTGCAGAAGCTGCAGGTTCAAAGGGAGGAAGGGTAAGTTTCTCGAGAACAAAATTCAAGTCCCAAGGGGGGGCAGGAGTACGGATGGGGGGCCTTAGATGGAGAACCCCTCTGAGAAGGGTCTTGGAGACCTCCAGTTGAGCAAAGGCCTTGTTTGTGAAGGGAACATGATAGGCCGAAATGGCCGCTATGTGTACCTTCAAAGAGGAATGGCTGAGACGCAGGTCGAAAAGATGACGTAGGTACTCCAGCAGAAGCCCCGCTTAACAGGAGAAAGGTTCCACATTCTTGGAAGCGGCTCAAGTAGTGAATCTTTTCCACTTCATGGCATAAGTGGATCTGGTGGAGGGTTTTCTGGCCTCCACTAAAATCTCCGCCACTTTGGTAGATGCTCCAAAATGGGATTGGGCTAGGTCTGCAGGAGCCATGCATGCAGTTGAAGGGATTTGAGGCCCGGATGGACCAGGGTCCCCTGATCCTGGGTCAACAAACCTCGAGATAGAGGAAGAGGAGGATCCTCTGAATATTGTTGTAGAAGAGAAAACCAGATTTGTCTGGGCCAGAAAAGAGCAATCAGAATCATTCTCGCTCCTTCTGAAGCTAGTTTCTGCAAGACTCGTGGGATAAGAGGAATTGGGGGAAAGGCATAGACAAATCTGGCCTTCCAGTCTAGAGGCAGAGCGTTGTTCCAGAAAGCACCTCGCTCTGGAATGAGTGAGCAGAAGGTGGAAGTTTTGCGTTTAGGGGGGATGCGAACAGGCCTACCTGTGGTGTTCCCCAAAGTTGGAAGATATTGTCTAGGACCCCTTGGTCCAGTTCCCATTCGTGATTCAGAGCAGAAGAGTAACTTAGCTTGCCTGCCAGGGTGTTGTCGATTCCTGGAACGTGAATCACCATGAGGTGAAGGTCGTGTTGTATTGCCTAATCCCAAACCCTCACTGCCTCCCTGCATAGAGGGTAGGACCGAGTTCCTCCCTGCTTGTTGATGTACCACACCACGCACATGTTGTCCATCTGGACAGCTAGGTGATCGGGAAGGATGCATTGGTGAAGGGCTTGGAGAGCGTACAACACAACCTGAAGCTTGAACACAGTGATGTGGAGAGCTTGTTCTAGCTTGGACCAGTAGCCCTGGGTCCGATGAGGGCCTAGATGGGCTCCCCAACCTTCGCCTGAGGCGTCTGTGGTTAGAGTCTGGGAGGGGGGAGGATGAAAGAAAGGAACCCCCCAAAACAGGTTCTCTCAAACTATCCACCACTGCAACTCTCGCATCATCGGCGAGGAGATCAGAACTGAGTGATCTAGGTTGTCCACTAGCTGATTCCACTGAGAGCGTAGAGTCCACTGAGAGATCCTCATGTGGAGTCGAGCGCAAGGGACTGTTGGGATAGCAGCCGCCATGAGCCCGAGATGGCGAAGGACCAACCTCGCCTAGACCATCCTGCAGTCGGACAACAGATTTATCTGGGTCTGAAGGGAGGCTGCCCTGTCTGGAGGCAGGAAGGCATTGCCCATGGTCGTATCGAGGATCACCCCAATAAACTGTAGCCTCTGGGATGGGTCCAGATGAGACTTGGAAAGAGTGATGGTAATACCCAGGCAGGCAAAAACCTGCTGGGTAAGGGAGAGGAAACGCAGGAGTTCCTCCCTGGACGAGGCCGCCAGGAGCCAGTCGTCCAGGTAAGGGAAAACCTGTACTCCCTTGGTACGCAGGTGGGCTGCCACCACTGCCAGGCATTTGGTAAATACTGGGGCCGAGGATAGACCAAACAGAAGCACCTTGAACTGGTAGTGGTCCCCCTGGAACGCAAAACAAAGGTATTTGTGATGAGATGGGCGAATGGGAATGTGCAGATAAGCATCCTGCATATCCAGAGCACAAAGCCATTGACCAGGATGGAGGAGGAGCAGAAGGCTCTGCAAAGACAGCATCCTGAACCTTTTGTATTCTATGTAAAGATTCAGGGAACTGAGATCCAAAATTGGTCTGAGATCTCCAGTCTTCTTTGGGACCAGGAAGAAATGGGAATAGTAACCAGTCCCCCAAAAATGAAGCGGGATGGGCTCTATCGCTTGCTTCAGCAGAAGAGCCGAGATTTCCTCTTGGACCAAGGGAAGATGTTCCCATGAATACAACGACTTCAGAAGGAGGTGGCGGGGTGGTTTCTGAATAAACTCTATGAAGTGTCCTTCTGCTATGAGCTGGAGCACCCAAGAATCCGTGGTTATCCTCTCCTATCCTGGAAGGTGGGGGGAAACCTCCCTCCTACCGGTTCCTCCGGGGAGTCCGGAGGCAGTGGGAGAGGAAAGGAGTCAGGTGGTGTGGGGCAGCGCCGCAGCTGAAGCACCCACTGCTTTTTTGGGTGGGGGGGCTTAGCAGCTGTGGGGGCACGGCGTTTTCTGGCAGGCTTTCCCTGGGGTTTCGCCTTTGGCTGATTCCGTCTGCGAAAGGGATGGCGCTGCTGCTGATGGGGATGGGTACATGGAATCAACTGACTTCAGAGCCGTCCCCTTCTCTTGCAAATCGGTAATGATGTTCTTGACATCACCCACGAAAAGCACCAACCCCCGGAAGGGTGCTTCCTGGATAGCAGATTGCACCTCCGGGACCAGACCTGACACGTGGAGCCAAGCATGACGCAGTAGGCCTACAGCAAAAGCTGAGCTCCACCCAGCCGTGTCCACTGCGTCGTATGTCGCACGTAGCATGTGTCGACTGGCTGAACGAGCAGAGCAGACGAGATCAGCCAACTCCTGCTTGACTTGGGAGTCAGGTAGGGAATCCAGCTTGGCTTCCGCCTGAGTAAGGATGGCCTTCTGGTAGTCCCCCATGTGGCCGACATAGTTCAGGGCCCTAATCCTCAGTGTGGAGGAAGCGTAAATCTTTCTCCCATACTGGTCCAGAAGGCAAGATTCCTTATCAGGAGGTGACGAGCTAAGATGTTTTGGGTTCACTGACTGGCTGTGAGTGGCGCTAATCATGACCGAGTCGGCACGAGGGTGAGAATACAGGAAATCAACACCCTCTGGAGCCTGATATAGCCTGTTCAACTTCCTAGGAAGTGGAGCTAAGGCCGACGGCTGTTTCCATATTGTGGTGACAAGGTCAGCGTGAGGCTCTATCCAGAGTGGCACCAAAGTAGGAGCTGTCACGGGCAGATCCAGATGTTCAGCAAGTTTCAGACGCTGAGGATCCGGTTCTAGGGAGCGTCACTGCTGAACCTCCTGGATTTTTCTAAGCAACTCCATAAAAGAAGGATCCTCCAGAGGAGACTTCGGATGAGTCCTTGGCCTGGGCTTCGACGGAGAGCGAGGCTTGTCATCTCTCTCGGAGCAGCCGTCAGAAGAGTCCGAAGAGTCCGAGAGTGAGGAGGAGGATGAAGAAGAGAAAGACTCCCTTTCCCGACCCGAGGGAGGAACGGACCCCTTGGGGAGTCCCCGGGGAAGCGTGTCCTGCCCCTCTCTGGATCCAGACGGAAGAACCCTGGAGTCCAGAGGTGGTGAGGAAGTGTGCCGCCTGGGTCGTATGGGAACCTGGGATGGCACCATCACCAGAAGGCAGCTCTCGACCTCTTTGGTGAGCTGAGCCTTGGTCTCAGCCCACCAGGAGGCCAGAGTCTCCTGCAGGTCCACCGGCGGCCGCGAGGGTGGTGGAAAAGGAGGAGGTGGGGGATAAGAATACAGGTTATACCTGTATGGAGCGTATCCAAAACCTGGCTGCTGGTAGCCCGGCGTCGGGTATTGGGGCATTGAGTACTGCGCCGTTGGGAAGCCCGGCGTTGGGTACTGTGGCGCCGGATACTGCATTCCCGGGTACACGGGCGCTGAATAAGATGGAGGATACCCGGGAGCCGGGGGGGGGCTGCTGGAGCAGACGGCCTGGCCGGGAACCTCATGGGTGGGTCCATAGTGGAGAGCCCGGAGGGCCCGATCGGTGCAGAATATCTCCCGGAGTCGGTAAGGCCGACGTCAGGGCCAACAGCGGAGGCCCTGGCACCAGAGGTACCGACGTCGGAAGGGCCGGCGTCAGAGCCAGCATCCGGGGAGCCGCGTCAGGTCTGGCGAAAGATCCCCAGCTTCACCCAGGGACAGAGGGGAAAAGTCCACGTGTTCAGGTTGGGGGGACTCTGGTTCACCAGAAGGTAGCAGAGGCTGCGGTGAACCGGAAACGATGGACGTTGGGGGGGGGGTCCGTCGTCGGTTCCTTCACCGGCCGGACGTCGGACGAGCCGACGTGAGGCTTAGAGGCAAGCTCTCGGCAGGCGCCAGAGGAGCCAACATCCAACTTACGAGAGCCGTCAACAGAGACAGGCTGAGAGAAGAGATCGGCCTGGTCCAGTAGAGAGGAGGCCACGTGTCTCCCCGGAGGGTCGAACGTCTTACCAGCCCTCTCCGGGTGGACATTAGAGGAGCCAACGCCTGGCTTACCAGAGTCGCCCACAGTGGTAGGCCATGAGCCTGCAGCCAAAGCAGGGGCAGAGGCCTCCAACTGCGCGGAGGCACCCGTAAGGCCCGAGTGTGAGCCATACGGGCGGGCCGACGCCGAGGAGCGATCCCCTGGAGGGGATATTCCCTGCGTCCCAGCGACTCCCGAGGGAGATGCAGTGGAGGAGCCTTTGTCCCGATGCCTCTCCTTGTCCTTCTTCTTCTGATGATCTTCGGGGGAAGTAGACACCTGCCTCAGTTTTTTAAGATCCTTCTCCATAGAGCTCATTTTCTTCTTTAGAATATGGGCTTCCAGGGATTGCTGCCGCCTTTTTCGGGTAGCCGCGTTAAAGTTGAGGCAATGCTGGCACTTCTCGACCGGGTGATCGGGGCCTAGGCAGAGCAGGCACAGGAGTGGTCACTCCTGTGCGGTAGTTGGCTTGCACACCATGACTTACTCTTGTGCTCGGAGGGTAGGGGACGCATATACACTGACGGTAGTACTGACGTTAGTCGAAAAAATAAAGAGTTTTTCGGTAAAAAACCGATGAAGGAATGGCTGACGAAGCACAAACTTTTCCTTGAGGCCCTGCACGAGCTAATGGCAGGAAAGAACTGGAAGGCGGGCATCCGAGACCTCCCCTTTATACCTATGTCTCCTGATGTAGGTCACCTGACATGGTGGCGGTCCCTCGCCAGGGACAGTTAGCTAGAAATTTTTCCGTGGAGTCCTGCCGCCTGCCGGCCTCAGTCCTATATGTAATTACCTACTGTAAGAGCCCTCTCGAAGTAAGATCTTAAGTTCTTAATTTCTTTATTCCCTTCATTTACTGTTTCCATATGCCTAGTCCTTCTCACTTCCATCAAAGAAAATTGTATCATTTCGCCTATTTCAATTTCTCCTTCTTCTTTGCTTTCCTTAATGTCAACCTTACAATTATTTGAATTTTTGTCTTTATCTCTATTTTGGTTTTTATTTTTGCTTTTATTTTTCCTTCCTTTCTTCTTTCCTTTGCCTTGGGCCCGTCCCTTAAACAGGGCACCATCCGAAAAGGGAGAGATAGACTGTTCTTTGACAAATGGTGGGGGTTAATTCACCTGCATTCCACAATTCATCCCTTGCCACTGAACTCCCTGTGTAACTCTGATATCCACGCTTGCGTTAAATTCATTACTGTCCCCTGAATTTCCTATCTGTTCTAGCAAAATCTTATTTCTAAAGACATTGACTTTCAGGGAAGAGACCTCTTCCTTAAGGGCTGCAATATTTTCCAGAATTAGTACATTTGCATAATATGGATTTTTAATAATCTCCAGCATCTGCCTAGACAAAACAGAGCTGGATGTAAAATCTCCTTCATTCGTGAAGTATTCCTTATTATACTGTAGTGAATGCATGGTCTGATTAGGAGCATACCTCTCAAGTGTCCCTGATTTTCAGGGACGTCCCTGATTTTACCTCAAAATTTTACTTTGTCCCTCCTAAAATTTGTGTTTTTGTGGCTAAACAGTGGGGACTGTAAGCACAAAACAATGTCAAGCATTAAAGTTACAGACTTGTTCTTCTTTAGAAAATGCATTTTGCACTAAGCCCCATATTCTACCAGCTTTCTGGGTGGATATATCTCTAATTTTGTAGATGTGTCCCTGATTTTGGTCCTGTGTCCCTGATTTATGAGGCAGGAGCTTGAGAGGTATGATTAGGAGTGATGTCTGATTTTGTTGATCTCAGGTATTCTGTGCTAAATCTCCCTCCTATTTGATGGTCCCTAGAATATTGTTCTCCATGCTCCATTTCTAATTTCTTCAAGTCATATATAGTATTACTCAGTTCGTGTATAACTGAAGCCAGTTTATCACCTCTACTTCTTTCCAAACTTTTCCAGTCCTTCTTATGAGTTGGCGGGGGAGAAAATGAATATAAGATTTATTTATTGTTTGTTTGGGTATAGTTTCTCCAAAAGTGGAGTATTCTGGGGAAAAATCCTCCTCATGGGAATCTAAATTACTGTATCTTCCTCAGATTTTTGTAATTCTGGTATTTATCAGCCATATGTAAGTAAAGAAATATCCCAATCTTGTGCTTCATGAGTTGCACTATTACTCCCTTCTGTGGGGTTTTCTTGGGAAACCAGATTAATTATGTCCCCATCTTTAAGTTGTTTTGGATCAGATTTAGGTGTAGATAAGTTTATGGGGTCATCTACATGTTCAGGAAAAAAAGCAGTTAGTTTAAATTGTTTGCTTTTTATGTTTGCTTGCACGCATGTGCAAGAAACACAGTGCCATCATCCGAGTTTTCGGAGGTGTGGCAGCCCTCTTCCAATTCAGGCAGTTTGTTTGCAGGTGCGGCCGCAGTTCTCCAATGCCTGCTGGAGCTGTCTATGACAGCTCCAAAATGCAGTGGAGTACAGTTGAAAGGGGGAGCTACGCTTCAGTGAGCAGCAATAAGATATCGCCTGTTCATGCGTGCTCCCCTACACATACACACACACACACACGCACATGCCGCATACTGCGTGCTGCCCCCACACACGGTATGGCAGGGGTGCCCAATCCCCATAGGCTGTGCTTCGTTCCCCCAAAGCCTTCCACGTACCCGCGTGGTGCCCACCCCAGCGTGGCAACTCATCGTATAGCCGACAGGGTAGCCCAATCCCCCATCGGCCCACTGTCCCCCGAGAGGGGTGCCACGCTGGAGCCCACCCCAGCGTGGCAACAGATGCTATGGCCGACGGGGTGCCTAATCCTGTCAGCTCCACGCCTCAACCAGCCATCCTTGTGCCATGCTGAGCCCACCCAGCGTGGCAAACGTCCCACGCCGTCATTTAAAAACAAACCTGCAAATAAAACTGTCTCGGCGCTTCTCCCAGCCCTCC
Source organism: Neoceratodus forsteri (assembly GCA_016271365.2). Classification (NCBI taxonomy): domain Eukaryota; kingdom Metazoa; phylum Chordata; order Ceratodontiformes; family Ceratodontidae; genus Neoceratodus; species Neoceratodus forsteri. The sequence goes on along the minus strand of CM028136.1, from coordinate 522,414,307 downwards.
CACAACCTGTACCCACCCACTGTGCACCCTGCCTCCCACACACCCCTCACCCCATACTTACCTCCCGACCTCGGCGCGACCATCTTCGGTGGACCGGGAACACGTCTGCACTCTTCAAAGCCGACCACAAAATGAGGAAATGCCGGTAAGATGTATATGGGATAGACAGGGTTTTTACAACTTTGTTGCATATCTCAGGCATTTTTTGGAATTTTTGCGCCAAAATTAAAAAAAATGACTGTTTTACGAGCGTACGTTACGCAGTTCCTATGCACACTCGTAAGGTCGCGAATTTTCAATATTTTCACTCCAGATTTTCAACATTGCCATTTTACCACACATTCTTATGAGTAGTACAGCTGCCATTTTTCACATTTCACCCAAAATGTGTTTCCACCCATGTAGCGCACAATGGCGCAGTTGGTGTGCTTAAATCAATGTACGGGACAAATTAAGAAAATCACAGTGAAATCTGCATGAGCAGAGGTCTTAAAATGGCTATGTTGAAAATTTGGTGAAAAATTACTAAAATGACTGTTTTATGTAGCGGCATGCTATGCAGTTCCTACGCACGCTCATAAGTTTCGAATTTTCAATATTTTCACTCCAGATTTTTAACATTGCCATTTTATTACACTTCCTTATGAACAGTACAGCTGCCATTTTCACATGTCACCCAAAATGTGGTTTCGCACATGTAGCGCACAATGGTGCAGTCGGTGTGCGAAAGCAATGTTTGGGACAGATTATGAAAATCACAGTTACACTGTTCTTGAGCAGAGGTCTTAAAATGGCTATGTTGAAAATTTGGTGACAAAAGTCCATAAAATGATTGTGTTACGAGTGAGCATTGTGCAGTTTCCATGCACCCCCATAAGTTCATGACTTTGTAATATTTTCAGTTCAGATTTTCACCAGTGGCTCTTTTCCACACTTCCTTATGAGCAGTACAGCTGTCATTTTTCACAACATGGCCGAAATGTGTTTCACACTTTCAGCGCAGAGATGCGTGGTCGCTGTGGGAAATCATTGTTCGGGACAGATAAAGAAAATCACAGTGACACTATTCATGATCGGAGGTCCCAAAATGCCTGTGTTGACAATCTGCTGTAAAAAATCCCCAAACTAATTACATTACGGGCGTGCGTTGCACAGTTTCTATGCACGCTCGTGACTTCAACAGTTTTTTAAATATTTTTACTGCAGATTTGCAACACTGCCATTTTTAACACCTCTCCATGAACAGTACAGCTGTCATTTTTTACATCTTGTTCGGAACGTTTTTGCACCTGTGGTGCTAAATGCCGTAGTCGCCAGCATAAGCAGCTCGCTAACAAACTGATATTGCCACTGTTCATGAGGTGGGGTCACAAAAAACATGTTGAAAATTTGGAGTGAAAATACCAACCTAATGCCTGAGGTGTTAGGGTTTCCAACCATAACGCCTAACCTTGTAGAGAATGACAGGCATCAGGGTGTGACTTGGGATTCTTGCCTGTAATGCTCATACTATTCCACACCCTGCAGCCAGTGAGAGGCATTGAGGTATGCCTTGGACTCTTAGACCCCAAAGTTCCATCCCTTCTCCTATACCGCACCCATCTCACCGTATTTACTGATGGAATGGGATGCACATAAGGGCCAAAGACTCCTAGCACACCGTGACACTTGTCAGTGTCTGCGAGGGTGGGGTGGTGAAATGGCGGGCTCTATGCTTGATGACCCAAAGGCACACCCCAATGCCTGTCACTCTCTGCAGGGTGGTGGTGGGGTTGGCTTCAGTTCAATACTTCACTGCCATTCCTATTACGCAGCTCTGTAACTTCTACACTACCACTGCCAATGCCAGCAAGCAAACATTCGGCATTGACAAATGCTTGTTATGTTCGTCGTGTACGTGAGTGAAGATGAACATGTTGCTATGAGAGTTGCTAAAGAGGGGTGTGAGGGGTGCGAGTCCAGTGCTGAGGGGTGCTCTAGGGGCCGGTCTGTGGCAGGCGAATCAGTAGGCAGTGTCCTGATCACACTGATTTTCTGAGGGGGCTCGTCTGAACAAGTTTTTCAAAGGACAGAGCTGACGCAGTAGCGATGCAGCTCTGTCCATTGAAGCTCAGGCCCTCCCACTGCATGCTGTCCTCTCCACTCCATCCCAGCACTCAGTTAGCATATACAACCCTCCCACTGCATACTGTCTTCCCCACTCCCATCCCAACCCTTGATAACAAATAAAACCCTCCCACTGTGAACTGTCAACGCCGCACCCTCTGGTACTGAGTCGTGCTGACACTGGGCTGCCCAATCCCCGTGTCGGTATGTCCCCCACCCCAATACTGTGGCACACTGGAAGTCCACCCCACTGTGCCAAGTTATTTTTACTTTTTTTTATTGTTTAAGCTTTCCGGCACCGGGATATCCACTCCAGGTGTCAGACCCCCCCAATGCCACGTTCACTGCCGACATCGGGGTGCCCAATCCCCGTGTCGGCCGTGTACACCCCCAACTCATGTGGCACACTGGGAGCCCACCCCAGTGTGCCCAAAATATATATTTTTTTGTTTACACCTGTAAAGAAAGAAAAATGTCCCCCCAGTGTCTTTTTTTTTTTTTACCCTGCAAAACAGAAACGGTCCCTCGTAGTCTCCCCAGCTCCCTCCCCATCCCCACCCTCCCACTGAGCACCCACCTCCCTTACCCCATACTTACCTCCAGAACTTGGGCACTGTCATCTTCTCCGAATTGGGACACATCGACACTCTTCAAAGCAAGAGATGCATAAGGGGAGTCAATGGGGATTTCAACTTATGGTGATATCTCAGCCATTTTTACGCATTTTTGCCCCAAATTTTCAACATGGGGTTCTTGGGACTCCACTTCGTGAACATGTCACTGTCATTTGGTTACTCATCCGGAAAGGTGATTTTGTGGTCACTGCGCAGAATCACCTGTTGGGACCAATTAACGAAACAACAGTGCCACTGTTAATAGGTGTGGGTCCCAAAAACCCATGTTGCAAATTTGGTAAAAAATCCAAAGTGTAAGGCGAGTTCTCTACACGCGTTCTAACTCTTTGCCAATTTTAATATTTTCACTCCAGATTTTCAACAATGCCATTTTCACATCACTTTATGAATAGTACAGTTGTCATTTTTCACATCCTGCCCAAAACATGTTTTCGCACCAGTGGTGCAGAATGGTGTGGTCAGTGTGCAAAATCAACTTTTGGGATGGATTCACAAAATCACAGTGTCACTGTTCATGAGGGGAGGTCCCAAAAAGGCCATGTTGAAAATTTGGTGAAAACAATTCCACAAAATTACGAGCGTGCGTTATGCAGTTTCTACGCACGCTCGTACCTTTGCCAATTTTTAATATTTTCACTCCAGGGTTTCAACACTGCCATTTTTTCACACCTCCTTATGAACAGTATAGCTGTAATTTTTTCACATCCTGCTTGAAAAGTGTGTTCACACCTGTGGCGCAGAATGGCACAGTCGCTCTGTGAAATCACCTTTTGGGATGACTGAAACAAAATGAAAATTACGTACCTACCGTAATTCTTGATCTTCTTGGGCGAAGTCTCCACCACTCATTCACACTGAAGGGACTACGCCGAAGGCACTTGGACCGAGTGGGAGCTAAAAATCTTCAGGAGGGCTGGCGCCAAGATAAGACCGCGCATGCGTGGCACTGCAAGACAAGCTTGCACTCTATAGGTTATCTCGGTGTTGACCCTCGAATCGCCTCAGTACCTTTTTTACAGAAGAGGTGCAGCGTAAACTAATTTAGTAAAACTAACCTATGTCAGATATAAGATGGCCCGTATGATCCGTGAAAGAAGGATCAATACAACAGTGTCTTCACAGCCCAGCCAACGAGGGAGTGAAGATCAAAAACAAGATAAGTGAGCTTGGGGTATGGGGGTGGGTGTGTGAATGACTGGTGGAGACTTTGTCCAAGAAGATCAAGAATTATGGTAGGTACGTAATTTTCATATCTTCCAGGACGTAAAGTCTCCACCACTCATTCACACTGATGGGAGAGTACCAAGCTAAAATAATCCCCCGAGAAGGGCGGCAGGAGAAAGAGGAGATCACTTAGGACAGAAGTCCATTCAGGGTTGTCCTGCCAAAAGCTGGATGCTGCCTGGCATGGACAACCAAAGCGTAATGTTTCACAAAGGTGTGCACTGAGCTCCAAGTAGCTGCACTGCAGATGTCTGCAATGGGCATGTTTTGAATTTCTGCCAGAGATACCGTGACTGCTCTGGTAGAATGAGCGTATACTCTGCCTTCCAGTTTGACCTGTGCCATGGAGTAGCACTGGCGAAGACATGCTACTAGCCATGCCGAAATACATCTGATGGTAACAGGCTGACCCAGATGGGCCATGCTGAAAGAGAGAAACAGTTGTTTAGATTTGAGGATCTCAAGTTCTGTCTATGCAGAATGCAAACCCCTTTTAACATCTAGGTCGGAAGAACCAAGAGCTGGTTCAGATGAAATTCAGTGACTACTTTAGGAAGAAACTTAGGGTGAGTCCTAAGAACCACCTTGTCTTTATGAAATACAGTATACAGGGGGTCTGTGACCAGTGCATGTATTTCAGACAGTATGCGAGCAGAGGTAATGGCCACAAGGAAGGCAGTCTTCCAGGTCAGGAACTTCAGCTCACAAGTTGCTAGGGGCTCGAAAGGTTTACGAGTGAGCATATCTAGCACAAGGTTAATATCCCAAGTGGCTACCGGTCTTCTGATTGGTGGCTTAGTGTGAAGTATACCTTTAAGAAACATAGAAAAGTACAGTTACGTAAGAACTTACCGTAACAGTAGGTCTTCGAGAGAGGCTCTTGCAGTAGGTAATTACGCATGGAACTGATGCCGGCAAGCGGCAGGACCCCATGGAAACATTTCTAGCTAGCAGTCCCTGGCCAGGGACCACCCCCACGTCAGGTGACCAGCGTCAGGAGACGTCAGTATAAAGAGGCAGTCCCGGACGCCCACCTTCCAGTTCTTTCTCGCCACAGGTCAAAAGAGGCCGGACGAAAGAGAAGCGGATATTTCTCTATATGGAAAAGGAGCTGAAAAAGCCTAGGGGGATGAGGGCTGGAAGGTATTACCTACTGCAAGAGCCTCTCCCGTAGATCTACTGTTACGGTAAGTTCTTACGTAACTGTACTATCTTACTTCGAGAGGGCTCTTGCAGTAGGTAATTACATATAGGACTGAATCCCAAGCAGTCTGGAATAAAGAAAGGCACCTGGAGGAGGAAACTACTCCAAGAAGTAGCTCTAGCCATGCAAGCCTCAAGACAGAAGGCCTTGCAAAACAGCTAGCCTGAAGCCTGCTCTACGGTGAGAGACAATATCCAAACTGTAGTGTTTCGTAAAAGGTATGAACGGAAGTCCAGGTGGCGGCAGCGCATATGTCTGCCGCAGACACATTCTTGAAACAAGCTGCAGAGGCAGCTACTCCCCTTGTGGAGTGGCCTCTGACTTGACCCAGTAGGGTCTTGTGGTACTTTTCATAACAGAAAGTGATGCAATGAGCCAACCACTGAGACAGGCATTGCTTGGAAACAGCATTGCCTTCCCTTTTGTGAGCAAAAGAGACAAACAACTGATCAGTCTATCTGAGATCCTTCGTCCTGTTGGTGTAGTATCTCAGAATCCGGTGAACATCCATAGTATGGAGTAAATATTCCCCTTGGTTAGAGTACTGCGTATAAAAAAGGCAGGTAGCTGCATGGACTGATTTAAGGTAGACTCTGTTACTTCTTTAGGTAGAAACTTAGGATTTGTGCGAAGAGCAACTCGTTCCTTGTGAAAAATCAAGTAGGGGATTTTACACATCAGGGCCCGGAGCTCGGAGATTCTTCGAGCCAAAGTAATGGCCACCAAGAAGAGCGTCTTCTATGAAAGAAACTTCAAATCTGCAGAAGCTGCAGGTTCGAAGGGAGGAAGAGTAAGTTTCTCGAGAACAAAATTCAAGTCCCGGGGGGGGGGGACAGATGAAGGACCCCTCTGAGAAAGGTCTTAGAGACCTCCAGTTGAGCGAAAGCTTTGTCTGTGAAGGGAACATGATAGGCTGAGATGGCCGCCATGTGTACCTTCAAAGAGGAATGGCTGAGACCAAGGTTGAACAGATGACGTAAATACTCCAGCAGAAGCCCCGCTGAACAGGAGAAAGGCTCCACGTTCTTGGAGGTGGCCCAAATAGTGAATCCTTTCCACTTCATGGCATAAGTGGATCTGGTGGAGGGTTTTCTGGCCTCCACTAAAATCTCCGCCACTATGGAAGACACACCAAAACGGGATTGGGCTAGGTCTGCAGGAGCCATGCATGCAGTTGAAGGGATTTGAGGCCTGGATGGACCAGGGTCCCTTGATCCTGGATCAACAAACCTCGAGATAGAGGAAGAGGAAGAGGAGGATCCTCTGAATATTGTTGTAGAAGAGAAAACCAGATTTGCCTGGGCCAGAAAGGAGCGATCAGAATAATTCTCGCTCCTTCTGAAGCTAGTTTCTGCAAGACTCGTGGGATAAGAGGAATTGGGGGAAAAGCATAGACGAATCTGGCCTTCCAGTCTAGAGAAAGAGTGTTGTTCCAGAAAGCGCCTCGCCCTGGAACGAATGAGCAGAAGGTGGGAAGTTTTGCGTTTTGGGGGGATGCAAACAGGTTGACCTGAGGTGTTCCCCAAAGTTGGAAGATATCGTCTAGGACCCCTTGGTCCAGTTCCCACTCATGAGTCAGAACAGAAGAGCGACTTAACCTGTTTGCCAGGGTGTTGTCGATTCCTGTAACGTGAATCGCCGTGAGGTGAAGGTCGTGTTGTGTTGCCCAATCCCAAACCCTCATTGCCTCCCTGCATAGAGTGTAGGACCGAGTTCCTCCCTGCTTGTTGACATACCACACTATGCACATATTGTCCGTCTGGACGGCTAGGTGGCCGGGAAGGATGTATTGGTGAAGGGCTTGGAAAGCGTACAACACTGCCTGAGGCTCGAGCACATTGATGTGGAGAGCTTGTTCCAGCATGGACCAAGAGCCCTGGGTCTGATGAGGGCCTAGATGGGTTCCCCAACCTTCGCCTGAGGCATCTATGGTTAATGTCTGGTAGGGGGGAGGATGAAAGAAAGGAACACCCGAAATAGGTTCTCTCGAACCATCCTCCATTGCAAAACTCGCATCATCAGTGATGAGATCAGAACTGAGTGATCCAGGTCGTCCACTAGTTGATCCCACTGAGAACGCAGAGTACACTGAGAGATCCTCATGTGGAGTCGAGCACGAGGGACCGTAGGATAGCAGCCGCCATGAGCCTGAGAAGGCGAAGGACTGACCTCACCAAGACCATCCTGCAGTAGGATAACAGACTTATCTGGGTCTGAAGGGAGGCCGCCTTGTCCGGAGGCAGGAAGGCCTTGCCCATGGTCATATCGAGGATCGCCCCAATGCACTGTAGCCTCTGGGAAGGGTCCAGATGAGACTTGGAATGGCTGATGGTAATACCCAAGCAGGCAAAAACCTGCTGGGTGAGGGAGAGGAAACGCAGGAGTTCCTCCCTGGACAAGGCCGCCAGGAGCCAGTCGTCCAGGTAAGGGAACACCTGTACTCCCTTGGTACGCAGGTGGGCTGCCACCACTGCCAGGCATTTGGTAAATACTCAGGGGGCCGAGGACAGACCAAATGGAAGCACCCTGAACTGGTAGTGGTCCCCCTGGAATGCAAAATAAAGGTATTTGCGATGAGATGGGTGAATGGGAATGTACAGATAAGCATCCTGCATATCCAGGGGACAAAGCCATTGACCCGGCCAGAGGGGGAGCAGAAGGCTCTGCAGAGAGAGCATCCTAAACCTTTTGTACTCTACATAAAGATTCAGGGAACTGAGATCTAAAATCGGTCTGAGGTCTCCTGTCTTCTTTGGGACCAGGAAGAAATGGGAATAGTAACCAGTCCCCTGAAGATGAAGGGGAACGGGCTCTATTGCTTGCTTCAGCAGAAGAGCCGAGATTTCCTCCCAGACCAACGGAAGGTGTTCCCGTGAATACGATGACTTCAGAGGAGGGTGGCGGGGTGGTTTCTGAAGAAACTCTATGAAGTGTCCTTCTGCTATGAGCTGGAGCACCCAAGAATCCATGGTTATCCTCTCCCATCCCGGAAGGTGGAGGGAAACCTCCCTCTTACCGGTTCCTCCGGGGAGTCCGGAGGCAGTGGGAGAGGAAAGGAGTCAGGTGGTGTGGGGCAGCGCCGCAGCTGAAGCACCCGCTGCTTTTTTGGGTGGGGGGGCTTAGCAGCCGCGGGGGCCCGATGTTTTGTGGCCCGCCTTCCCTGGGGTTTCACCTCTGGCCGATTCAGTTTGCGAAAGGGACGGCGCTGCTGCTGATGGGGATGGTACACGGAATCAACTGATTTCAGAGCTGTCCCCTTCTCCTGCAAATCAGTAATGATGTCCTTGACATCACCACCAAAAAGCACCGACCCCTGGAAAGGTGCTTCCTGAATAGCAGATTGCACCTCCGGGACCATATCTGACATGCGGAGCCAAGCATGATGCCGTAGGCCTATGGCGAAAGCTGAGCTTCGCCCAGCAGTGTCCACTGCATCGTGTGTCGCACACAACATGTGGCAACTGGCCGAATGAGCAGAGCGGACGAGATCAGCCAACTCCTGTTTGACTTGGGAGTCAGACAAGGAGTCCAGCTTGGCTTCCACCTGAGTAAGGATGGCCTTCTGGTAGTCCCCCATGTGGCCGACGTAGTTCAGGGCCCTAATCCCCAGTGTGGAGGAAGCGTAAATCTTTCTCCCGTACTGGTCCAGAAAGCGAGATTCCTTATCAGGAGGTGACGAGCTAAGATGTTTTGGGTTCGCCGACCGGCCAGGAGCGGCACTAATCACGACTGAGTTGGCACGAGGGTGAGAACCCAGGAAATCAACACCCTCTGGAGCCCGATATAGCCTATTCAACTTCCTAGGAAGTGGGGCTAAGGCCGATGGCGGTTTCCATATCGTGGTGACAAGGTCGGCGTGAAGCTCTATCCAGGGTGGCACTAGTGTCAGAGCTGTCACGGGCAGATCCAGATGTTCAGTGAGTTTCCAACGCTGAGGATCTGGTTCCAAAGAGCACCACTGATGAACCTCCTGGAATTTTCTAAGCAACTCCGTAAAAGAAGGATCCTCCAGAGGAGACTTCGGAGGAGTCCTTGGCCAGGGCTTCGACGGAGAGCGAGGCTAGTCGTCTCTCTCGGAGCAGCCGTCGGAAGAGTCCGAGGAGTCTGAGAGTGAAGAGGAGGAGGAAGAAGAAGAGTAAGACTCCCTTTTCCGACCCGGGGAAGGAACAGGTCCCTTGGGTAGTCCCCGGGGACGCGTGTCCTGCCCCTCTCTGTATCCAGATGGAAGAACCCTGGAGTCCGGAGGTGGTGAGGGAGTGTGCCGGCTGGGGCGTACAGGAACCTGGGACGGCACTGTCGCTGGAAGGTGGCTCTCTACCTCTTTGGTGAGCTGAGCCTTGGCCTCAGCCTACCAGAAGGCCAGAGTCTCCTGTGAGGGCGGTGGAGGAGGAGGAGGCAGGGGATAAGAATATGGGCCATACCCATATGGAGCGTATCCAAAACCCGGCTGTGGGTAACCCGGCGTCAGGTATTGAGACGTCGAGTTTTGCGGCGTCAGGAAGCCCGGCGTCGGGTAGTGTGGCGTCGAATACGGCGTTCCCGGGTACACCGGTGTCGAATAAGATGGCGGGTACCCTGAAGCCGGGGGGGCTGCCTGAGCAGACGGCCCAGCTGGGAACCTCATGGGTGGGTCCGTAGCGGAGAGCCCAGAGGGAGGGCTCGATGAGAGCAGGAACTCTCCCTGAGTCGGTAAGGCCGACAGTAGAGGCCCTGACGCCGGAGGTACTGACGTCGGAGCCAGCGTCCGGGGAGCCGACATCAGGTCCATCGCTCCAGATGGAGGAAGGACTGACGGAGGCAAAAAATTGCCAGCTTTGCCCGGGGACGGTGGGAAAAAATCCCCGTGGTCAGGATAGGGGAACTCTGGTTCCCCAGACGGCAGAGAAGGCTGCCATGAACCGGGAACAATGGACGCTGGGGGGGGTCCATGGTTGGTTCCCTCACTGGTCAGACGTCGGACGAGCCGACGTGAGGCGTAGAGGTGAGCTCTCGGCGGGCGCCGGAGAAGCCAGCGTCCGACTTACAAGAGCCATTACCGGAGACATGTCGAGGAGAAGGGTCGGCCTGGTCCGGTGGGGAAGAAGCCGCGTGTCGCCCCAGAGGGTCAGACGTCTTACCAGCCCTCTCCGGGCAGACGTCAGAGGAGCCGATGCCCAGCTTACCGGATTCGCCCACGACGGTAGGCTGCAAGCCTGCGGCTGAACCAGGGGCGGAGGCCTCCAACTGCCTGGAGGCGCCTGCAAGGCCCAAGCGCAAGCCAGACGGGTGGGCCGCCGCCGCCTCAGAAACCTCTGAGATGGCTGCCGAGGAGCGATCTCTCGAGGGATGTTACCTGTGTGCCCGCGACTCCCGAGGGAGATGTGGTGGAGGAACCTTTGTCCCGGTGCCTCTCCTTGTCCTTCTTCTTTCGATGGCCTTCAGGGGAAGTGGACGCCTGCCTTAGCTTTTTAAGCTCCTTCTCCAAAGAGCTCATTTTCTTCTTAAGAATATGGGCCTCCAGGGATTGCTGCCATCTTTTTCAGGTGGCCGCGTTAAAGCTAAGGCAATGCTGGCACTTCTCGATTTGATGATCCAGGCCTAGGCAGAACAGGCACAGGGAGTGGCCGTCCTTGTGCAGTAGTTGGGCGCTGTATGAATCGCACTTGTTGTTCTGCTCGGAGGGTGTAGGGGACGACATATACCGACGTTAGTATTGACGTTGTCGAAAAATTAAAGATTTTCGTAAAAACGATCAAGGTAGGGCTGACGGCTACCTAACTTTTCCGCGAGGTGCTGCACGCATCTAACGGCAGGAAAGAACTGGAAGGCGGCGTCCGGACTGCCCCTTTATACCGATGTCTCCTGACATGAGGGTGGTCCCTCGCCAGGGACTGCTAGCTAGAAATTTTTCCATGGGGTCCTGCCGCCTGCCAGTGTCAGTCCTATATGCAATTACCTACTGCAAGAGCCCTCTCGAAGTAAGATCTAAAGTTACAGTCTGTGAATAAATTCTTCCAGTCAGTATCACAAATCTGCCCAGTGAATCTGAATAGGACGCTAAAACTTCAAATGGGGTAGAGACCGGTATCAAAACAGCTGTTCCCCTCTTATGTTTTTTTGGGTGAGAGGAAGAAAATACCCTGTATCTGCCCCCCCAATGTAGCTTAGAGTGTTCCGACTGGGAGAGATGAGACTCTTGTAGAAAAAACAAATCTGCTTTCTGCCTACGTAGATACTGCATAATTCTATACCTTTTAACAGGGGAATGCAATCCATACACATTTAATGACAGAATATTCACTGGAATGTTAGTCATTTGTTATCTAAGGGGGTTATCACTTTTATGAAGGAAGGACATTGTCCAGTTTCCAGAGAATATTGTATGCATTTGATTGTATTTGGAGTATTCTTTCCTCCATACTCTGGTGGCCCTAAATGGCCAAACTCAGCATATCTAGAGATAAAGGGAATTTCTTTGTCTACTATCACTCCAGAAACCACAAGTCCAACCTTTTCTGAGGACAGCAGTGTCAAGTCTAGATCTGTGTCACCCTCTCTCTTCAATTTTAACTTAGACAAAAAAAAAATAACCCATTAATTTAAATAACAATTGAAAAACCTTTTGTCCTCTTATCGAAGAAACTATATACATTTGGTCCTCCATTTGTGTGGGAGCAAAAAACATCTCCTACTTTGTCACAGACTTATGCAATCCTTGGTCCGAAGAGTCAGGGCAACACTTCTCCTGAGAGAGTGCGGACCTGTCTCGGGGGCCCTCTAAAACAGGCACGGAATTCCCGTACCTATTACTGTATTGGTTGGTTAATGGGCGTCGAAATCTCAGTTAAATCCAAATAAAATATTCGTATAAACCTTAAACGATCTCGCCCCAATTCCCCCTTTCTAAATCTAATTAAGTTATCTATATCCCCCTTATCATTTATTTACCATCTAGTTCTCCCACCCACTGTTATGCAGAGAATCTTTCGGCCTAACTAAATTCAGCTTTTGTTACATGTGTCTCAGTACTTTCTCATCAATGGAAAACAATACTGATTCCTTAATTCAAATAATATGTAGAATCAAGACTAAATTTCCCAACACTCTTCTCCCCCCCCCCCCACTCCTTTGGAAGGAAGAGCCACCCTCAGTACTCCGCTCCCTTCCCTCTTTTAAATCAAAGCATTCAATTTCCCATCTCTGAGTCCCTCCCTCCCCCAAACCAAGAACCTCCCACAATGTGTCCCCCCCCAGGAGAACAATCAGTTCCATGTCCTTTCCCTTAAAAGTTTATCTTGTCCTGCAGTAATAAGAATGTAGTCAAATCTACGATTTATAGTATGGATTTGAGTCCTGTATATCCATCCCTGAGTTTACCCACAGGAGATCTTCCATACCAATCGGAGGAACACATGGGGGGGAAGGGGCCAACATCTGAAAAGTACAGTTACGTAAGAACTTACTGTAACAGTATATCTTCGAGAGAGGCTCTTGCAGTAGGTGATTACATATAGGACCGGCGTCGGCAGGCAGCAGGACCCCACGGAAAAAATTCTAGCTAGCAGTCCTGCAAGGTCCGCCTACAGCTCAGGTGACCGCGCCAGGAGACGCCGGTATAAAGGGGCGGTCCCTGACGCCGCCTTCCAGTTCTTTCCGCCACAGGCAAAAGAAGCCGGATGAGAGAGGTGGATATTCCCCCACTGGAAAGGGCTGAAAAAGCTTAGGGGATGGCGGTAGGGAAGGTATTACCTACTGAAAGGCCTCTCACGAATGGTACAGTTCGTAAGAACTTACCGTAACAGCAGATCTTCGAGAGGGCTCTTGCAGCAGGTAATTACATATAGGACTGACGTTGGCAGGCGGCAGGACCACAGCGGAAAAATTTCTGTTAAGTAGTCTTGGCTTAGGACCATTTCACGTTAGGTGACCGCGCCAGATGACGTCGGTATAAAGGGGCAGTCCCGGATACCCGCTTCAGTTCTTTCCCGCCACAGGCCCGGAAGGCCCGGATGAGAGAGAAGCAGATATTTTCTTCAATGGAAAAGGAGCTGAAAAAGCCTAGGGGGATGGAGGGCGGGAAGGTATTACCTACTGCAAGAGCCTCTCTCGAAGATCTACTGTTACGGTAGGTTCTTACGTAACTGTACTATCTTACTTCGAGAGGGCTCTTGCAGTAGGTAATTACATATAGGACAGAATCCCAAGCAGTCTGGAACAAATGAAAGGCACCGGGAAGAGGAACTACTCTAAGAAGTAGCAAAAAAAAACAAACTTGCAGGCCTCAAGACAGGAGGCCTTGCAAGACCGCTAAACTGAAGCCTGCTCTACGGCGAGAGGCAATGTCCAAACTGTAATGTTCGTAAAAGTATGGACGGGACTTCCGGTGACATCACCGAGTGGATGGCTGCCCTGGAATAGGGCTCTGATCTCCCCTATTCCAAACCCTCGGATTAAAAGCTTACAAAAATTCAGTATCAAAATAATGAGAGAAATGTCTGGGGGACACAAAGCAAGCAGATCCCATGGAAAAAAAGGAATGAATAGAAAGGATGGAGAAGAATTACCAACAGAAAGAAATTTCAGCAGAAGCGCATCCCCTGCGAGCAGCATGGCCTATGATCTAGACACAGATCAGGAAATGGAGCAACTTTCAAGATCGAGATTCAAGACTATAATGACAGAATTGAGAGCTTTTCTAGCAGAAACCAAATCTGAATTTCAGGCATTAAACTCGAAAATGCAAGAGATGGAGAGAAGAACAGAGAGCATGGAGCAGCACATAACCGAAGCGGAGGAAGAGATCAGAGAGGTACATACAGCAGCGGATTGCTTGGTAGAAGTGCAGGAAAAAGTACAAGAAAAGTTATTGGACTTAGAAGCAAGATCTCGCAGAGAGAATATCCGCATATATGGATTACCAGAGGATACAGAAGTGGGACGCATGGAGGAATTTATGACTGATTTATTGAAAGATGTGCTAGAGTTACCCACAACATTTGACTTTAGAATAGAAAGAGCACATAGGTCGCTGGTGAATAAACCATCGGACCCTAAGGCACGACCGCACTCAGTAGTGCTAAAAATATCAAGATACAGAGATAAGGAAAGAATTCTCCGAATAGCCTGGCAAAAAAGATTGGTGACATATAATGCCGCTAGATTGCTGTTTGATCACGACTACCCAGTGGAAATAGCAAAAAAAAGAGCAGCGTACTCCCCAATACTGAAAATATTAAGGGAGCGAGGGGTGAGATTTCAAACACTGTTTCCATCCAAATTGAGAATAATGTGGGATTCAGGTACAGAAATATATGAGACGCCAGAGAATGCTATGAGCAAACTGCAGAAACGAGGATGGGTTGTACAGCCGAGAGGAGAGGAAACGCACAACCTTAAACCGGAAAGGACACAGTGGAAGAGAATGGCGAGGAACAGACAAGGCCGGAGAACACACCAGTCGGTATTACAATCCCTCAGAGATGTACGGAAACTCTTAGATAAGACAACGGATGAAGACGAAAGACAAAGGCAAGATGAAGAGACTTAAAGAGAAAGGGACTGTACTTGGAATCGGTAACATAAATAAGCAACATAACGTGGACTGGAAAGTAAGAACACTGGTACCCACAGTTTGATTGAGTTTTTTTTAGATCGAAGAGACATGGAAACAAAAAGAATGGACATTAAGAACTGCTCACACAAAGAAAGGGAGGGGGGATTGGGGAGGACGGGAAGGTAGGGAGGCACCTCTGGGGGTCGAAACTGTCAGGGGATGAAAAGAGAAAGGGAGAGCTAAGGGAAGTGTTGGACAGCTGGGGGGAGAGAAGGAGGGACGTGAGGGAGGGCAGTAGAACGAAGGAAGAGAGAAGCTCGGGGAGAGAAAAATTAAAGGTGGAGAAAGTTAGGGAAGAGGAGAGTCAGGGTTTGAATTGGGGGTAGGGGAAAGATGAAGGAGGGCGGAAGAAGGGAGGTTCGGGGAGGGAAGGAGGAGAAGAGGATATGAGGGTATGGGAGAGAGGGAAAAAGGAGGAAAAGGGAGGTAGAGGGGAGAGAGAGAGGGATTATTAAGGGGGGAAACGGTAGATTAAACAGTGATCAGAGGAAATTTTAAAGGGAAAATTAAGGAGAAGGGAAGGTGAGTAATAGGGGGAGATGCAAATAGAAAAAGGGGTTAAATAGTAACGGAGAGAAGTTCCTAGGGAATACAGTAAATTAAGGGGAAAAAGGGAAGGTAGGAGAACGTTTGGAGCAGGAAAAGGTCTCGAATTGAAAGGGACCAAGGGAGGTGGGTTTCGCAAGGACTCCCAGGAACCTCCCGCTAAGGGGACTTCTCGACAGGGAATTCCCTTTAGAAGCAACAGAGGGAGTAAAAATACTCCTTCCAACCTTGGAAGTAACCTTGTAAATAGTTATAAAGTTGAAACATTTGGTGATGTAAAGTTTGTTATGAAGGATGTTAAAAGTATAAAGGAATATGGAAATCAAACATACATTGAAACGAATAGCTTACAGAATGAGTCAGAAGTACGAATTAAAAGAAAGGAAGTACTTAGAAACCAAAGTAAAAAAGCCAGAAGGAATTATGTAGAAAATGGCTAATCAGGAACAAATACAGGTCTGTTCTCTCAATGTTAATGGGATTAACAATCCTGTAAAGAGGTATAAGATTTTGGCTCAAATGAAAAAAGACAAAACGAACTTTATACTATTACAAGAAACACATTTAAGTAAAGAAGAACACAATAAGCTGGCAAAGTTTGGGTTCGGAAAGGTAATAGCATCATCATATAGAGGAGGGAAACGCAGAGGGACAGCAGTTCTGATAATACGTAACACGCAGTTTCAGCAGACAAAGTTACGCAGACAGAGAAGGGCGCTTGACGCTTGTAGTAGGCAATCTGGCAGGACGTATGATTACAGTAGCATCAATATATATACCACCAGGAACAGAGACAAAGGAAGTAAAGAAATTATGTCAGACGATAACAGAGAAGCAAAGGGGAACCCTAATCTTAGGGGGAGACCATAATATGATATATGACACCTTAGACACATCTGAAAAATGACCTCCAGGGAGGAAAGCCCCACAAAAGATGGCTATTAAATATTTTCAGGATGTACAGTGGGTGGGTGTGTGTGGAGACATATGCACCCTAATGCGAGGGCATACACCCATTATTCAGCCCCACATAAAATATATACGAGGATAGACTACTACCATATGTCCAAGGAATCCATATACATGGTAAAAGAATGCCAAATCATTCCTACTCCTATTTCAGACCATTCAATGGTAAGCCTTAAGTTAAATTGGTCAAACGAAAAAAGACAAACTTTGTGGAGGTTCAATAACTTCTTCCTGAACCAAAAAGAATTTAAAGAAATGATAGAAAACAGGATCCCTCAAATTATTAAAGAAAACGATACCCCAGACATTAAAAAAATGGTATTATGGGATACGATCAAAGTAGTATTAAGAGGGGAGATAATTAAACACACTTCATGGTACAAAAAAAGACAAAATCAACAACAAGAAAAATTAGAAAGCAATTGAAGGAGGCACAGGAGAGACATGGCAGGGAAGAGGGATGTGAATATCTAATACAGGAAACTAAAGGAAAACTTCAACATATCCTGGATGTAAAAACAGAACAAGCATTACAATATCTAAAACAAAAATACTACGAAGGGGGACCAAGGGCCACCAGACTATTAGCACACAGACTCCGTAGGAAGATAACGCAAACAGCAATTACACAGATCAGGGACCTGGAAGAGGGGAAGCTGGTACGAATACCACAGCGAATTGAAAAGGCCTTCAAAACATATTATCAAAATCTATATACTCCAGAAAGAGATACTGATATTAATGGGTCAGAAGCATTCCTAAAAGAACTAAAGCTACCCAGCCTCACAAAGGAACAACAGCAGAGACTAATATACCCAATTACGGAGAGAGAAATAAACAAAGCCATTACCAATCTTAAGACTCATAAAAGCCCAGGCCCAGATGGTTATACAGGGGAGTTTTACAAGAGCTTTTGAAATAAGATAGTAGGGGTATTCACAGAGACAGTAAAAGAGATTCAACAGAATAAGAGTTGCCCTGACTCCTGGAGATACGCCACTATAACTAGTTTACTGAAGCCAGGAAAAGATAGTACAAACTGCAGTTCATCTATACCAATTTCTGTACTAAATATAGATTACAAACTATTTACATCTATTATAGCTAAAATACTAGAGGAACTATTGCCCCACCTGATAGATTTAGATGAAACAGGGTTTATAACAGGCAGACAAACACAGGATAATATTAAGAGAACTTTGCATATTTTGCATTATGCATCCCTATCTGAGACACCCTTTCTACTTTTAAGTTTAGACGCAGAGAAAGCTTTCGATAGGGTGGGGTGGCCTTTCCTGAAAACCACATTGAAGAAAATGGACTTCCCTGAGGAATATAGAGACATAATAGGTGCATTATATGATAACCCGATGGCATATATTAAAATAAATGGCTCAATCTCATCACCAATAAAACTTAGAAGAGGTACCAGGCAAGGATGCCCACTATCACCTCTCTTGTTCGCAATATACCTGGAACCTTTGACGCAGGCTATAAGACAAAATCGAGAGATAATGGGAATGCAAATAGGTGATGAACAGCATAAACTGGCCCTATATGCAGATGACCTCCTGATATACTTAACAAACCCAGAGATGTCCCTGGGACCACTCTGGACTCTACTAGCAGACTTCGGAGAATTGGCAGGCTATAAAGTTAATGTAAATGAAACAGAGGTATTGGGAGTAAATTATACACCATCAGGACAAATAGAATGTCAATATAAATTTAAATGGCATTCTCACACACTTAAATATCTAGGAATATGGCTAAGTCCAGAATACACAAGATTATATGACCTCAGTTATAAAGAACTTCTAATTCAAATGCAGAGAGATTTAGAAAGGTGGGCATTGATACCAATACCATTTACACAGAAAATAGAGGCAGTCAGAATGGTGTTGTTACCCAGATTTCTATATTTAGCACAAACAATACCAATTGAAGTCCCAGACCCCTTTTATAAAAACTAAACAAGAAAATAACACAATATATATGGAGAACCATAAGCCAAGAATAAGACAATCAATACTGCAACTCCCTCAAAATGAGGGAGGTCTCTCCTTGCCAAATTTTAAATATTATCATATGGCAGCACAGATTCGGACTACTATATATTAGCTGCATTCAGATTATGAAGCAAAATGGAAAAAGATAGAACTTGCAGAAGAAGACATAAGAAGCCCAGAGGAGGTACTATTAGTAGATGGAAAAGAAAAAGAAGGGATGGTGGTGGAAAATCCCTACACAAGATTAACACTGCAAGGATGGAGACAGATATTAAACACAAAAAACATGATTGGGTGGAAGCCCATGTTCTACTCATTAACGCACGTAGATGACTTTCTACCAGCAAAAATGGACTTAGAATACAGGAGATGGGAGAGGAGAGGTCTACATAGAGTATACCAGTTTCTAGAAAAAGGGAATATAAAAAGCCTTTCCGAACTAGAAAAGGTTTATGGGTTAACACAGAGAGATAGATTCCGCTTTTTTCAAGTCAGGGACTATATAAAAAATATTAAGAAGGAAAGTTGGAAAAGATTCCCTACACCTAAGATAGTAGAAATACTTCAGAAAACATTAGAGGGTAATGCAGAACTGCAACATATAATATCTTATCTTTATGTGGCTATAAGAGAGATGGGAGGAGACTCGGTAGACTCCATTAGGAGGGCCTGGGAGACTGACTTAAATGTCATAATAACGAGAGATAAATAGAAGAGCTATATTTCATATATTCATAAATGTACTTCAGCACTGGGGTGGAAAGAATATGCATGGAAAAATGCTGTCAGATTTTTCAGAACCCCAGCAATCCAAAGACATTTTAATAAAAGGCAAGATGGGGAATGCTGGAGGAAGGACGGCGAAAATCAGGCAACTCATGGACACATATTTTGGGGATGTCCCAATATAC
Organism: Neoceratodus forsteri; assembly: GCA_016271365.2. Classification (NCBI taxonomy): domain Eukaryota; kingdom Metazoa; phylum Chordata; order Ceratodontiformes; family Ceratodontidae; genus Neoceratodus; species Neoceratodus forsteri. Next base: position 522,395,111 of record CM028136.1, on the reverse strand, counting down.
AGCCTTTCCTGCGAGAGGTACAGGAGGCAATTAAAATTATAATCTCACCATCTATAAAATTGGATATATCACTGTATCTTCTATTGGATTTCCCTGAGGGAAACAGAGATAACAGCACAAAGAAGCTTATGATGATTTTAATAATAGCTATCAAAAAAACCATAACTAAAAACTGGTTAACATCAAATTTATCTCAATTAAAACAATGGCAAAATATAGTGATAGATATTTATCAGATGGAAAAACTGACAGCATGGGTAAATAAAAGATATGTACAATTTGAAATACTTTGGAGAAGATGGATAATGTATATTCAGGGTTTTAAATAATTGATTAGCAGTTTTTTTCTTGGGACAATGCTAACTGTACAGAAAGTATTTATATAAGTTTTCCAGAAGTGTTATGTTTGTTAAACACAATGAAGCAAGTGCTATGCATTTTCACAATGTTTTAGTACTTTTATGAGCAAAATGCTAATCAATTTTTGGAGTTAAATAAAACCCTGATATTATCTCCGAGAGACAAGACTTTATACCCTGAAAAGGAAGACAGAACTGTCTAAAAGACAATAGAAGTCATAGATTCATGAAACACATAATAGATTAAAAGGAATTACTGAATAAGGAAATAACATGATAGTTCCAGACAAACAGAATGTGTAAGGTATTCTACGGATTGAATTGTAATATCTGGATAAGACAGAGATCATTCGAATAAGCACAGATATAAATAATGTAATTAGAAGTATGTGATGTAAGCTAAAATGTAATGTAAAAGGAAAAAAAACCTGAAAATAAAAAAAGTAAAAAAAAAAAAAAGTATGGACGGAAGTCCAGGTGGCGGCAGCACAGATGTCTGCTGCAGACACATTCTTGAAACAAGCCGCTGAGGCTGCTACTCCACGAGTGGAGTGATCTCTGACTTGACCGGGTAGGGTCTTGTTGTATTTATCATAACAGAAAGTGATGCAATGAGCCAACCACTTTGATAGGCATTGCTTGGAGACAGCATTGCCTTCCCTTTTGTGAGCAAAGGAGATTAACAACTAATCAGTCTTTCTGAGATCCTTCGTTCTATCGGTGTAGTATCTCAGAATCCTGTGGACATCCACGGTATGGAGCAAGTATTCTCCCTGGTTGGAGTACTGTGTGAAAAAGGCAGGTAACTCAATAGACTGATTTAAGGTAGACTCAGCTACCACTTTCGGAAGAAACTTAGGGTTCGTGCGCAGAGCTACTCGTTCTTTGTGAAAAATCAGATAGGGGACTTTACACATAAGGGCCTGGAGCTCAGAAATTCTGCGAGCAGAAGTAATAGCCACCAGGAAGAGCGTCTTCCACGATAAAAACTTCAAGTCTGCGGAAGTTGCAGGCTCAAAAGGAGGAAGGGTAATTTTCTCGAGAACAAAGTTCAAATCCCAAGGGGGAGCGGGAGTCCGAACAGGGGACCTGAGATGAAGGACCCCTCTGAGAAAGGTCTTGGATACCTCTAATTGGGCAAAGGCTTTATCAGCAAAAGGAACATGGTAGGCTGAAGTAGCAGCCATGTGAACCTTCAAAGAGGAGTGACTGAGACCCAGGTCGAAAAGATGACGCAAATAATCCAGCAGAACAGCCACAGGACAGGAGAAAGGCTCCATGTTCCTTGAAGCAGCCCAAATGGAAAATCGCTTCCATTTCATAGCGTAGGTGGACCTAGTGAAGGGTTTTCTAGCCTCCACCAGAATTTCGGCCACCTTAGGAGAGACGCCAAAACGAGATTGGACTAGGTCTGCAGGAGCCATGCATGAAGTTGTAGAGACTTGAGTCCCGGATGGACCAGGGTCCCCTGATCCTGGGTCAACAATCCTCTAGATAAAGGAAGAGGAAGAGGAGGAACCTCTGAGTATTGTTGTAGAAGAGAGAACCAGATTTGCCTGGGCCAGAAAGGAGCGATCAGAATCATTCTCGCTCCTTCCAATGCAAGTTTCTGGAACACACGAGGGGCCAGAGGAACTGGGGGAAAAGCATAGACGAATCTGTCCTTCCAGCTTAGAGACAGAGCATCGCTCCAGAAAGCGCCTCGCTCTGGAGCGAGCAAGCAAAAGGTGGGAAGTTTTGCGATTTGGAAAGAGGCGAACAGGTCTACCTGTGGAGTCCCCCAAAGTTGGAAAATGCCATTTAGAACCTTTTGGTCCAGTTCCCACTCGTGTGGCAGAGCCGAGGAACGACTTAACCTGTCTGCCAGGACATTGTTGACTCCTGGAACATGGAACGCCGTGAGGTGAAGGTTGTGAAGTGTGGCCCATTCCCAAACCCTCAATGCTTCCCTGCACAGTGGGTAGGAACGAGTCCCTCCCTGCTTGTTGATGTACCACACCACACACATGTTGTCCGTTTGGACGGCCAGGTGGCCGGGAAGGATGTATTAGTGAAGGGCTTGGAGGGCATACAGAACTGCTCGTAGCTCGGGCACACTGATGTGGAGAGCTAATTCCAGTCTGGACCATAAACCCTGGGTTCGGTAAAGACACAGATGGGCTCCCCAACCTTCACCTGATGTGTCCATGGTCAGAGTCTGGGAGGGGGAAGGATGAAAGAAGGGGAACCCCCGGAACAGATTCTCTCGAACCATCCACCATTGCAAGTCTCTTATCATCGGTGAGGAGATCAGTACCAGATGATCTAGGTCGTCTACAACTTGATCCCACTGAGAGTGGAGAGTCCACTGAGAAATTCTCATGTGGAGTCGCGCGCGTGGAACCGTCGGGTTGGCGGCCATCAGCCCCAAAAGACGGAGCACCGACCTCGCCGGAACCTTCCTGCATTCCGAAAGTAGGGAAATCTGTGACTGGAGGGAGGCCCCCCTGTCCGAAGGCAGGAAGACCTTGCAGACTGTCATATCGAGGATTGCCCCGATGAACTGGAGTCTCTGGGAAGGGTCCAGATGAGACTTGGAATGGTTCATGGTGATACCCAGGCCAGAAAAAACCCACTGGGTGAGGGAGAGAAAATGCAGGAGTTCCTCCCTGGACAAGGCCACCAGGAGCCAGTCATCCAGGTAGGGAAAAACCTGAACTCCCAAAGTACGCAGGTGGGCCGCTACCATCGCCAGGCATTTGGTAAAGACTCGGGGAGCCGAGGAAAGACTAAATGGGAGCACCTGGAATTGGTAATGGTCCCCCTGGAATGCAAACCTGAGATGCTTTCGGTACGAGGGGCGAATGGGGATGTGCAGGTATGCATCCTGCATATCCAGTGCGCAAAGCCATTGGCCTGGCCGGAGAAGGGGCAAGAGGGTTTGAAGGGAAAGCATCCCGAACTTATTGTATTCCACATAGAGGTTCAGGGAGCTGAGATCGAGAATGGGTCTGAGATCTCCCGTCTTCTTTGGTACAAGGAAGAAATGGGAATAGTAACCCATCCCGTGAAGATGAGGGGGGATGGGTTCTATGGCCTGCTTCGAGAGGAGAGCAGATATTTCTTCCTTGACCAAAGGAAGATGGTCCTTGTGTAAGAGGAGTTCGGGGTGACTGGAGGTTTCTGCAGAAACTCTATAGAGTGCCCCTCTGCTATGATCTGAAGCACCCATGAATCCGATGTTATCCTCTCCCAACCCGGAAGGTGGAGGGAGAATCTCCCTCCTACTGGTTCCTCCGGGGTGTCCGGAGGCAGTGGGAGAGGGAAGGAGTCAGGTGGTGTGAGGCAGCACCGCAGCTGGGGTACCCGCTGCTTTTTTGGGCGGCGGGGGCCTGGCAGCTGTGGGGGCCCGACGTTTAGTGGCCTGCCTTCCCTGGGGTTTTGCTTGAGGTCGGCTGCGTTTGTGAAAAGGACGGCGTTGCGAGGGATGGGGACGGTACATTGAATCCACAGATTTAAGGGCCGTCCCCTTCTCCTGCAAGTTGGTGATGATGTCCTTGACATCACCACCGAAAAGCACCGAACCCCTGAAAGGTGCTTCTTGGATTGCTGACTGCACCTCCGGGACCAAACCTGACACTCGGAGCCAGGCATGATGCTAAAGACTTACGGCAAACGCAGAGCTCTGCCCTGCCATGTCCACTGCATCGTAGGTTGTCCTCAGAATGTGATGACTGGCCGAACGAGCAGACCGGACAAGGTCAGCTAACTCCTGCTTGACTTGGGAGTCAGGCAAGGAGTCAATCTTAGATTCCGCCTGGGTAAGGACAGCCTTCTGGTAATCCCCCATATGTGCTACATAATTTAGGGCCCTGATCCCCAGTGTGGAAGAAGCATAGATCTTCCTTCCATACTGATCCAGAAGGCGAGATTCCTTATCCAAGGGAGACGAGCTCAAATGTTTTGGGTGTGCTGACCGGCCGTGAGCGGCGTTAATCACAACTGAGTCTGCATGGGGTGAGAGTCTAGAAAGTCTACACCCTCCGGAGCCTAGTATAGCCTGTTGGACTTCCGAGGAAGTGGGGCTAAAGGCGACGGTTGTTTCCAAATAGTGGAAACAAGGTGGGCATAAGGCTCGATCCAGGGTGGCACTAGAGTAGGGGACGTGAGGGGCAAGTCCAGATGTTCAGCGAGTTTAACCCGCTGAGGATCTGGCTCTAAGGAATGCCACTGATGGACTTCCTGGATCTTCCTGAGCAACTCCGTGAAGGAAGGATCCTCCGGAAGGGACTTCGGAGGAGTCCTTGGCCGGGGCTTGGATGGAGAACGAGGCTCGTCGTCTTTCTCGGATCATCCGTCGGAGGAATCCGAGAAGTCCGAGAGAGAGAAGAAGAAGAAGAAGAAGAATTTGAAGCAGAGTAAGACTCCCTATCTCGACTAGGGGGAAGAACGGGTTCCTTAGGGGATGGACGTGTGTCCTGCCCCTCTCTGGATCCCGAGGGGAGAGCTCGGGAATCCGGAGGCGGAGAGGGAGTGTGCCGTCTAAAGCGTACGGGAGCCGGAGGTGGCACCGTCGCCGTGAGGCGGTTCTCGACTTCCTTGGTGAGCTGAGCCTTGGCCTCAGCCCACCAGGAGGCTAGAGTCTCCTGAAGATCCACCGGCGGCCTGGGGGGCGGTGGAGGAGGAGGAGAGGGATAGTTGTACGGATTATATCCATAAGGTGAGTATCCATAACCCGGCTGCGGGAATACTGGAGCTGGGTAATGCGGCATCGGGTACTGCGGCGTCGGTGGAGTTGGCGCCGGGTACTGCGGTGCACGATACTGTGGACCCGGGTAAACCGGCGTCGGATAGGACGGCGGATACCCAGGTACCGGGGGAGCTGCCGGAGCAGATGGCCCAGTAGGGAACTCCACGGGCAGATCAACCGTGATAGGCCCGTGGGGGTGGAGGCCCCGATGTAAGAGGAATATCCCCCGCCGGCATTGGAGGGGCCGTCGTCGGGGCCGGCATCAGATCTGCTTCCGTAGAAGGAGGGTCTGAAGGCGGAAAAACCTCCCGAGCCTCGCCTGGGAATGGAGGAGAGAAGTCCCCAGGGTCTGGCAGGGGGGACTCGGGCTCCCCGGACGGCAGTGAAGGCTGCGGGGAACCTGGGATGACAGACGATGGAGGGTCTGTCGTAGGCTCCGATGCCCGGCGCACGTCAGGGGAGCCGACATGCGACTTAGGGGCCGAATCCCGGCGGACGCCAGAGGAGCCGACGTCCGACGTAGAGGGTCCCTCGTCGGAGGCGGGCCGAGGGTGGGAAGCAGCCCGGTCCGAGGGGGATGCTGCCATGCGCCGCCCCAAAGGGTCGGGCGTCTTAGCGGCCTTCTCCCGGCGGACGTCAGAGGAGCCGACGTCCGGCTTATGGGAGGCGCCCACACCAGTAGGCTGCAAGCCTGCGGCAGTACTGGAGGCAGAAGCCTCCTTTTGCCTGGAGGCACCCGAAGGGCTCGAACGCGAACCTGATGGGCGGGCCGATGCCTCCTCTAAAGCCTTGGAAGCTGCCGTCGTGCAATCCCCCGGAGGGGACGTTACCTTAGCCGCGGCCCTAGCCAGAGTCACAGAAGAGGAGGCCTTCTCCTGGTGCCTTTCTTTGTCCCACTTTTTGTGTCCTTCTGGGGAGGTCAACGCCTGCCTAAGCTTCTTCAACTCCTTCTCCATTGCAGACATCTTCTTTTTAAGGAGATGGGCTTCCAAAGACTGCTGGCGTCATCTGTGGGAGGCCGCATTGAAATGCAGGCAATCACGGGCACTTGTCGATCCAGTCAGGGCTCAACAAAAGGCAGAGGGAGTGACCGTCTTTGTGAGGCAGCTGGGCGTCACACGAGTCGCACTTATTTTTTGAAGGGATGACATAAACCGACGTTCACCTGATGAATAAATTGCAAAATACTGATACTTTCGGTAAAAACGACGAAGCAACAGGGCTGAGCATGAACTTCACCGTGAGGCGCTGCACGAGCTGACGGCGGGAAAGAACTGGAAGGCGGGCATCTGGGACCGCCCCTTTATACCGACGTTGTCTGGCGCGGTCACCTGATGTGGGGCGGTCCCTGCGCAGGGCGCTAGCTAGAAATGTTTCCATGGGGTCCTGCCTCGGCGTCGGTCTATATGTAATTACCTACTGCAAGAGCCCTCTCGAAGTAAGATCTACTGTTACAGTAAGTTCTTACGTAGCTGTATTATCTTACTTCGAGAGGGCTCTTGCAGTAGGTAATTACATATAGGACTGAATCCCAAGCAGTCTGGAACAAGGAGAAGCACCGAGAGGAGGAAAACTACTCCAAGAAGCAGTTCTAGCTGTGCAAGCTTTGGGATAAGAGGCCTTGCAGAACAGCCAGCCTGAAGCCTGCTCTACGGGGAGAGGCAATATCCAAACTGTAGTGTTTAGTAAAGGTATGGCTGGAAGTCCAGGTGGCGGCAGCACATATATCTGCCGCTGACACATTCTAGAAACAAGCCGCTGAGGCAGCTACTCCTCTGGTGGAGTGGCCTCTTACTTGACCCGGCAGGGCCTTGTTGTATTTGTCATAACAGAAAGTGATGCAATGAGCCAACCATTTAGACAGGCATAGCTTAGAAAGAGCATTGCCAAGGCCCCTAGACTTCTGCGGTCGCAGAATTTTGCGCAGAACTTGCAATCTACCGCAGAACTTCTGCGGTGCCACAGAATTCACTCTTCTTGTTGATTTTTTATTAATATTTCCGTTTTTCCATAGAATCTGGTTCTCTTCCCCTCTTTTTATATCCTAAACTCCCTATATGCTCAGAATGTGATGTTATCATTGCTATAACATCATACATTAGCTAATGAAATGGCTGCAATCTGCAACAGAAATTAACAGTCTCTTATCTACCATAGCTCCAACTGCCAGAGATGGTGGCACAGCACATCAGGCATGGTGATATTTGCTCAGCCTGCACTACAGCCTAATACAATTTTCAGTCTTACATTATTGCACTAGGGCCAACTTAAACAAAACCTTGTCAATAGCACAGACCTGTTAAGTCCATACCTCACTTTGTATAAACCTGTTTGTGCCTTTAAGGTATAGAGATGCCATTTGAAATGAATAACTGGTAAAATTAATTTAACTGTCATTTTTAAGAAAAATAAAGTAATTACGCCCAGAAAAGTGGAATATAATAATGTGCAGACCAGTTGAAAGAATAGACTTGTTAAATAAATAATTGCACTGTACGCATTTTTGCCAGGGTTATTAATTACATATTGCCATTGGTTGATAGAATCACCTAAAAGTTATGGAGAAATGTTGTGTGCAGGGACAGCTGTTGGGCCAGAGGGTAGCATGCTGTGTTTCCATGCTGGCAACTCAAGTTCAGAGATTAGCTCTGGGAGCTGGCTGGACAGCACAAGGATTGGTGGAACACATCATTGCTCTGAGCCTGGGAAGGTATGGTGCAGTGTTCTGTCACATGGTGGACACATTGTGCTGGTCTGGAGAGCTCTGTCTCATAATCGGTTCACATGCATGTCATGGCCTGATGGTGTTACGCAGTGTGTCAGGGAAAGCAGGTTGACATCAAAAATGAGTTTTGCAATAACTCCTTTATTCCATTTCTAATGGGACCTGTATGAATGAGGATGCAAGTTCATGGAAATTAATATATATATATATATATATATATATATATATATATATATATATATATATATGTACACACACACATACACATACACACACACATACACATACAGTATCTCTGTCTCTCTCACCACACACACACACACACATATTTGTATATATGTTACAGATTGCATATAAATATATAAGTGATACACAGTGGGAACCTCATGAGTGGTGTAGAAAACACATACAAATATATAAATGATAGATGGTGGAAACCTCATTAGTGGGATAGATAGCATGCATATAGAAATACCTTATTTATCACGTAAGATCCCCTCAGCATATGTAATTTATTTAACAGGCTAGGACCTTAAGTGAGAGACATTTGTTTTGCCTTTTTAGGCATAAAATTATTTTTATAATTCTGTTATTTTTTGAACTAGTGTTACTGTGCTTTCCACCATCCTGATTGCTATAAAAACTGCCATGAAAGTGAAGTCTGGATGACAAGCTGTCACTGTGATGTGGTAGTTTGTTAGTGCCACAGAACTTCCGCAGAAATTACAAACCACCGCCGCAGAAGTTCTGCGGCAAATCATAGTCTTGCCGCAGAACTTGGTCCCACTGTGCCACAGAAAAGTAGGGGACCTGAGCATTGCCTTCCCTTTTATGAGTAAAAGAGACGAACAGTTGATCAGTCTTTCTGAGATCCTTCATCTGGTTGGTGTAGTATCTCAGAATCCGGTGAACATCCATAGGATGGAGTAAGTACTCCCCCTGATTAAAGTACTGCGTGAAAAAGGTGGGTAACTCTATGGACTGATTTAGAGTAGACTCCGCTACTACCTTGGGGAGAAACTTACGGTTAGTACGCAGAGCATCACGTTCCTTGTGAAAAATCAAGTATGGAAATTTACACAGCAGGGCATGAAGCTCGGAAATTCTCTGAGCGGAGGTAAAGGCCACCAGGAAGAGAGTCTTCCCCGAAAGGAACTTCAATTCTTCAGAAGCTGTTGGTTCAAAGGGAGGCAGAATAAGTTTCTTGAGAACAAAGTTCGAGTCCCTAAGGGGAGCAGGAGTACGTATAGGAGGTCTCAGATGGAGAACCCCCCTGAGAGAGGTCTTAGAGACCTCCAGTTGAGCAAATGTCTTGTCTGCAAAGGGGACATGATAGGCCGAGATGGCCGCCATGTGGACTTTTAGAGAAGAATGACTGAGACCCAGGTCGAACAAATGGCGAAGGTACTCCAGCAGAAGCCCCGCTGAGCAGGAAAAGTCTTTTGAAGCAGCCCAGATTGTGAATCTTTTCCACTTTATGGCGTAGGTGGATCTAGTGGAGGGTTTTCTAGCCTCCACCAAAATCTCCGCCACTTGAGGAGAAACCCCAAAACAGGATTGAGCTAAGTCTGCAGGAGCCATGCATGCAGCTGAAGAAATGTGAGGCCTGGATGGACCAGGGTCCCCGATCCTGGGTGAGTAGACCTCGTGATAGAGGAAGAGGAAGAGGATGATCCTCTGAGTATTGATGTAGAAGAGAGAACCAAACTTGCCTGAGCCAGAAAGGAGCAATTAGAATAATTTGTGCTCCTTCTGAAGCTAGTTTCTGCAAGACTCGTGGGATAAGTGGAATTGCTGGAAAGGCATAGACGAATCTGTCCTTCCAGTTAGAGACAGAGCATCTCTCCAGAAAGCACCTCACTCTGGAACGAGCGAGCAGAAGACAGGAAGCTTTGCATTTAGAGGGGATGCGAACAAGTCAACCTATGGTGTTCCCCAAAGGCGGAAGATATTGTCTAAGACCCCTTGGTCCAGTTCCCACTCGTGAGTCAGAGCAGATGAGCGACTTAGCTTGTCTGCTAGGGTGTTGTCGACTCCCAGAACATGAATTGCTGTGAGGTGAAGGTCGTGTTGTGTTGCCCAATCCCAAACCCTCACTGCTTTCCTGCAAAGAGGGTAGGACCGAGTCCCCCCTCGTTTGTTGATGTACCAAACCACACACATGATGTCCGTCTGGACAGCTAGATGGCTGGGAAGGATGTATGGGTGAAGGGCTTGGACAGCGTACAACACTGCCTGAAGCTCAAGCACAATGATGTGGAGAATCTATTCGAGCTTGGACTAAGAGCCCTAGGTCCAATGGGGACCTAGATGGGCTCCCCAACCTTTGCCCGAGGCATCTGTGGTCAGAGTCTGGGAGGGGGGAGGACAAAAGAAAGGAACTTCCCGAAACAGGTTCTCTCGAACCATCCACCATTGCAGGTCTCGGAGCATCGGCGAGGAGACTAGAACTGGGTGATCTAAGTCATCCACTAACTGATCCCACTGGGAGCGGAGAGTCCACTGAGAAATTCTCAAGTGGAGTCAAGCGCGAAAAACTGTCGGGATAGCAGCCGCCATGAGCCCGAGAAGGCAGAGGACTGACCTTGCACTGACCCGCCTGCGGCCGGACAACAGACTTATCCAAGTCTGGAGAGTGGATGCCCGGTCTCGTGGCAGGAAAGCCCTGCCTATGGTCGTGTCTAGAATTGCCCTGATGAACTGTAGTCTCTGGGATGGGATCAAGTGAGACTTGGAATGGTTGATGGTAATACCCAGGCAGACAAAAACCTGCTGGGTAAGGGTGTGGCAGAGCAGGAGTTCCTCCCTGGACGAGGCTGCCAGGAGCCAATCGTCCAGGTACGGGAAAATCTGCACCCCCTGGTAAGCAGGTAGGCCGCCACCACTGCCAGGCATTTGGTAAACACTCGGGGCGCCAAGGATAGGCCAAACGAACGCAAAACGAAGATATTTGCGATGAGATGGGTGAATGGAAATGTCCAGGTAAGCATCCTGCATATCCAGGGAACATAGCCATTGACCCGACCGGAGAAGGGGCAGAAGGCTCTGCAACGACAGCATTCTGAACCTTTTGTACTCCAAAAAAAGATTCAGGGAACTGAGATCCAGAATAGGTCTGAGATCTCCTGTCTTCTTTGGGACCAGGAAGAAATGCGACTAGTAACCTGTCCATTGAAGACAAAGGGGGACGGGTTCTATTGCTTGTTTCAGAAGTAGAGCTGAAATCTCCTCCTGGACCAAGAAAAGGTGTTCCCGTGAATATGACGACTTTGTGGCGGTGGCGAGGTGGTTTCTGTAGAAACTCTATCGAGTGTCCTCCTGCAATCAGCTGGAGCACCCAAGAATCTGATGTTATCCTCTCCCATCCCGGAAGGTGGAGGGAAAACCTCCCTCCTACAGTTCCTCCGGGGAGTCTGGAGGCAGTGGGAGAGGGAAAAAGTCAGGTGGTGTGGGGCAGCACTGCAGCTGAAGCACCCGCTGCTTTTTTGGGCGGGGGGTGCTTAGCACCTGTGGGGGCACAACGTTTTGTGGCCCGCCTTCCCTGGGGTTTCGCCTTTGGCAGATTCCGTTTGCGAAAGGGACGGCACTGCGGCTGGTGGGGGTGGTACATGGAGTCAGCGGACTTCAGTGCCATCCCCTTCTCCTGAAAATCTGTGATGATGTCCTTGACATCACCACTGAAAAGCACCGACCCCCGGAAGGGCATTTCCTGGATAGCGGATTGCACTTTCGGGACCAACCTTGACACATGGAGCCAAGCATGATGACGTAGGCCTATGGTGAAAGCTGAGCTCCGCCCAGCAGTGTCCTCTGCATCGTAGGTCGTGCAAAGCATGTGTCGACTGGCTGAACGTGCAGACCGGACAAGGTCAGCCAACTCCTGCTTGGCTTGGGAGTCTGGCAGGGAGTCCAGTTTGGCTTCCACCTGAGTAAGAATGGCCTTCTGGTAGTCCCCCATAAGGCCAACATAGTTCAGGGCTCTAATCCCCAGCGTGGAGGAAGCGAAGATCTTCTTTCCATACTGGTCCAGTAGGTGGGATTCTTTGTCAGGTGGCGATGAGCTAAGATGTTTTGGGTTGGCGACCGGCTGTGAGCGGCGCTAATCACGACCGAGCCGGCACGAGGGTGAGAATCTAAAAAATCAACACCCTCGGGAGCCTGGTACAGCCTGTTTGACTTCCGCGGAAGTGGGGCTAGAGCCGACGGCTGTTTCCAGATGGTGGTGACAAGGTCGGCATGAGGCTCTATCCAGGGTGGCACCAAAGTAGGAGCTGTCACGAGCAGATCCAGATGCTCGCAGAGTTTCAAACGCTGAGGGTCTGGTTCCAAAGAGTGCCACTGATGAATCTCCTGGATTTTCCTAAGCAACTCCGTAAAAGAAAGATCTTCCGGAGGAGACTTCGGAGGAGTCCTTGGCTTCGACCGTCAGCGTGGCTCGTTGTCCCTCTCGGAGCACCCATCGGAGAAATCTGAGGAGTCTGAGGATGAAGAGGAAGAGGAAAAAGACTCCCTTTCCCAACCCGGGGTGGAATGGACCCCTTGGGAAGTGTATCCTGCCTCTCTCTGGATCCAGACGGAAGAGCTCTGGAGTCCGGAGGTGGTAAGGGAGTGTGCCGCCTCGAACATACGGGAACCTGAGATGGCACCATCATTGGTAAGCGGCTTTCGACCTCCCTGGTGAGCTGAGCCTTGGCCTCAGCCCACCAGGAGACCAGAGTCTCCTGCAAGTCCACCGGCAGCTGTGAGGGTGGTGGAGGAGGAGAAGGAGGGGGGATAAGGATACAGATTGTACCCATATGGAGAGTATCCGAAACCCCGCGGCGGGTAGTCCGGCGTCAGGTACTGCGGCGCTGGATACTGTGGTCCCAGGTACATCAGTGTCAGATAGGAGGAAGGGTACCCGGGAGCCAGAGGAGCTGCCAGAGCAGACGGCCTGGCTGGCAGCCTCACGGGCGGATCCAAGTTGGAAGGCCCAGAGGGCGGAGGGCCCGATGGTGGGGCGACATCCAGAAGCGGGATGTCTGCCAGAGTCGGTAAAACTGGCGTCGGGGGCCCCGGCATTGGAGCCGGCATCCGGGGAGCCGACGTCAGATCCGGCGCACCTATAGGAGGACGGTCCGATGGAGAAAGATCCCCTGCGTTGCCCGGGGATGGAGGGGAAAAATCCCCGGGGTCGGGCTGGGAGGACTCTGGGTCCCCGGATGGCAGCGAAGGCTGCGGAGAATGGGGACGATGGACGTGGGTAGGTCCTTCGTCATTTCTGTCGCCGACCAGATGGACGAACCAACGTGCGGTTTTACGGCGAGCTCCCAGCGGGAGCTGGAGGAGCCGGCGTCTGACTTAGAGGAGCCTTCACCAGAGGCAGACCGAGAAGAAGGATCTGCCTGGTCCGGTGGGAGAGGGGCCACGCGGCGTCCGGAAGGGTCGTGCGCTTTACCGGCTTTCTCCGAGCGGACATCGGAGGAGCCGACGCCCAGCTTACCGGAGTCACCCATGCCAGTAGGCTGCAAAGCTGCGGCTGAACCGGGGCGGAGGACTCCAATTTCCCAGAGGCGCCTGAAAAGCCCAAGCGCGAGCCAGATGGGCAGGCCGACACCCCCTCAGAAACCTCCGAGGTGGCTGTCGAGAAGCGGTCCCCCGGAGGGGATGTTACCCGAGACCCAGCGACTCCCAAAGGAGACACTGTAGAGGAGTCCTGGTCCTGGTGCCTCTTCCTGTCTTCTTCTTCTTCCGATGGCCTTCGGGGGAAGTGGACTCCTGCCTCAGTTTTTTGAGCTCCTTCTCCATCGAACTCATTTTTTTCTTCAAAATTAGGGCTTCCAGGGATTGCTGCCGCCTTTTCCGGGTAGCCGCGTTGAAGCTGAGGCAGTGCTGGCACTTCTCGACTGGGTGATCGGGGCCTAGACAGAACAGGGACAGAGAATGGCCATCCTTGTGTGGGAGTTGGGCGCCGTACAAGTCGCACTTATTTTTGTGCTCAGAGGGTGTAGGGGACAACATACACTGACGATGACCTGATGTCGAAAAAAAATCAGAATAATCTCAGTAAAACTGACGAAGGGAGGCTCAGGCAACAAACTTTTCCACGGCGCTGCCACCGCTAACAGCGGAAAGAACAGGGAGGCGGGCGTCAGGGACCACCCTTTATAGCTATCGCCCTGACGCCGGTCACCTGACGGGGCGGTCCCCAAGGACCGTTAGCTAGAAATTTTTCTGTGGGTCCTGCCGCCGCCGACGCCAGTCCTATATGTAATTACTCACTGCAAGAGCCCTCTCGAAGTGAGATCGAGGGATATCAGGGAAGAGAAAGGCAGTCTCCTTATCCTGCTGTCTATTTCGCCCAGTATAGAGGGCCTTTTATTGTGCAGGGTTCCTCTAAAAGGAGATGGCCTCCCTCAACCCTGTATATTCCCAACAGATTCAGAACTCATGGGTCGCCTTCTGGGGCGACTTGTGGGGGAGAGAAAGGCAACCTCCATATCTTGCCAGCCATCATGCCCTACTCCTAGGGGTGTTTAATGCAAAATTCCCCTGTGGGAGATGCCCTCCCTCAACCCCTCTACCCTCCAAACAACCCAAATATCGGCGGCCCACTCAGGCCTTCTCTATTCCCTCCATCTTGGCTTGTTCTCCTCCTTTAAGCCTCCATGCTTTCTCACTGGTCTCTACCGTAGGGAAAGTACAGTCCAGATAGCCCCCTCCATCTAGTCACTCTCAAATCAAGTCCCATTTGGACCATGGGGGGGGGGGAGAACATGTCTACTATTGAATCCCGGGGGCGGAGAGGCGGGAGTGAGGCATCCGCTGGGAAATCGCCAACAAATTTCAGTCCCTTCCCCTTCCACGGGCGAAGATTAAATGTGGTTCCAGTCTTAGTTAGTAGTCTCCTTTACTCAAACCCCTAACCGCATTAGTTCTGGGCCACACTAATCTCTCTTCTCTGGCCGCCTCCCCACATCTCTCAGTTAAACCTGCACAGTCATTCCGTTTAAGACTGAAGAGTTGGATTCCTTAAATTTTGTATCTTATCTAGTATTGTCTGTAATCTCTGATCGCCTATTTCCATTCTGGACACTCCTCTATTTCCAGGCCTGGTCGCAAATGTTCTGGTCTCTTGTTGCCATCTTTGGTATTTCTTTCACACCTAGAATTCCTCTCTGCAAAAGAACCGATCTGGCCTCCGATGCTGACTGATATGTCATGGGGCCTCCTGGGAACTGAACCACCATTTTTGCAGGGTATGGAGTACAAAATTTTAAGTTCTTTGGTCTAAGGGATGGAAATAACAATGTGTACTCCCTTCTCATACGTTGTGTAGCCGGGGCATAGTTGTTATCGAACAAGATTCGCTGTTCCCGCCATTGGACTCTCTGTTTTCGTCAGGCCTTCGTTAAGAGCTGGTCTTTTTGGTAAAAGCTAACAAATCTCATCACAAACGATCTAGGGCGAGCATCGAGCTTAGAAGGGCAAGGGCCTAATGCTCCATGTGCCCTTTCTATGTCCAGTTGGTATTCCGGATCCGAATCCAATGTTTGTCACAACAGCATATCTGCAAAGGCAACTGGATTATTGCCCTCCTCTCCCTCTGGCAATCCGAATACTTGTATATTTTTTCATCTGCCTCTGTTTTCTATATCCTCCAACCTAGTTGATGTGTGCAATTGTACATCTGCTAATGCATAAACTGCTTTCTCTACGATCGATAATTTGTTTGAATTAGTTATAGTCTGGTTTTCCATCTCAGCAGTTCTAGATTGCAGCTCTGTCAGTTCTGTTCGCACGTCTCGAAGGGCCTCTCTGATCTCTGACCGAAATTCGGTTATTGCTGCCAAAATAGTTTCGGAGTTGGGAAGATCTGGGTTTTGTTTCTTCTTCTCTATCTCTTCTACCTCTTTTTGATTCTAACTGTGGGAGAGCGGACTGGTTAGAGTCAGAGCTTTGTATCTCATTTTCATCTTCATCTGGGAAGTCTCTAAGCTATTGAAAACGGTTACGATCTATACGAGTCATGTCTCTAAGTTGCTCCATCTCAGTAACTGATTTATTTCCTTATTTGTACTTCAATCTCTCTTCTCTATCCCCTTTTCCAATTATTGTTCGTAATTACTTGAAAATCAATGCTGTAAGGGGGAAATTCTACTGTAAAAGTGAGCATGGGGTAATAGCTAAGAGCTGTTACGTTCTCACAGTGCCATTTCCCAACCAGAAGTCAGGCCTTGGTGCAGTTTTGAGTAAAAATATAGACAGGAAAGAATATTCCATTCTATATATCAGTAGGAAGTTGCATGACAGAGAAAAAAGGTACTCCACCATTGAAAAGGAATGCACTGGGGGCGCTGTTGAGCTCCAACATGGCGGCAGCAATATAGCAGAGTTCTGATGGAGTAACTTCTATAACTACTACTGACAACGTTCTACTTAATTGCAAAGCTACATTTTCTACTCTGGTATCAACCAGAATACTCCGACAGCAGAATGAGCCCCCAAAAAAAGACTCAAAGAGACCCTCACAGAGCTTAGATGTTTACCTAACAGCTCATGGGGCAACATCCAGCTCGGGGCCTACAACCTCTACCTCGGCAGCTCCGGAGTTTCCTACACATCAGATCCTGGCAATGCTGACAAAGATTCAGGCCACGGGGGATGAGACAAATAAACGTCTTGTGGTCGTGGAGACCAAACTCCTTGAAAATGACCACAGGATTCAGGAAAATGTTCAAGCGATTCAAGAAATTAAGGAGGGGACCAAAAGGCAACTAGAGTGCAATGCGGCCTTGGTCTGGGCATGCATTTTGTTAAAGCTAAAATTGAAACCTTAGAAAATCAACAGAGACAAGCCAACATTAGAATAGTTGGTTTCGGATCTAAATACTCTAGCTCAACAGACCTACAAGTGGCTGTGACTAAACTGATATTTCAAGACCTAAAACTCTTACCCTCCGATGCCGGTATTAAGATCCTGAAAGTGTTTACTATACCTCAGCGGCCCAAGCCACATGGTAGCTCGCAACAACAAGCACTCACTCCAATAGCAATGCTATCTTCTCCCGAAGCACGAATTGCGCTTATTCAGGCAGCTCGCTCCCGCGGAGAGTCAGTTTGGAAAGGTCATCACCTCTCTTTCTTCCCTGACATGGCAGCTCAGATGCAACAGAAGAAAAAGGAACTACAAATAATAAAAAAAGCAGCTTCTGCAGAACGGAATAGAGGCAAGACTCAACTTTCCTGCCAGACTCCTGGGAAAGCATGCAGCAAAGTCGTACGTTTTTGTAGATCCGGAGATAGTCGCAGCGTTTGCTGAAAAATTGATTTCCAGCCTGCACCCCATAACCAACTCCTCAGAAGATGAAGGCTGACATTCCTATCTGAAAGGAAGGGATTGTAAAAATGTTGAATGAGGCTTTGGGGTCCGTTGGACTGCCTGAGACACTACTGCCTTAATCTGTTTAGTTTATCTGAGGGAATAAATTTGTTGCTAAAGTTTAAGGGGCTAGTCGATTTTTTCTTATCATTCCTTCTTAAATGCTCTTTGATGTCGGCGCCATGTTGGTGCAGGGTTTTAAATAATTGATTAGCAGTTTTTTTCCTAGGACAATACTAACTGTACAGAAAGTATTTATGTAGGTTTTCTAGAAGTGTTATGTTTGTTAAACACAATGAGGCTAGTGCTATGCATTTTTACAATCAATGTTTTAGCACTTATATGAGCAAAACGCTAATCAATTTTTAGAGTTAAATAAAACCCTGTTGGTAGTTCAATGTCTGTTTGTTCTTTCCTTTTTTTGAATACCTCTATTAGGCTAGCACTGTGCAATGGTTAATATGGGTGCATAAGGCACCTCTCAGTTCGTGAGCTGAAACTATATCCTGAATTTCTTCTGACTCCATGGGGCAGGTTGCCAGACTTCACCATAACTCATGGGTATTTAATTAACTTAACTGAGATCAGGCTATCTATCCAATTGACGTCACAGTGCTTTGCCTCTTCCATTATTCCCTCCACAACCTAATTCTGCAAGGGAACTGTCTACCTGGTTTAAAGGACCTGTTGGAAAGAATCGCGGTGAGAGGATAAATTGTCTACAGGCTAAACAGTTCAGACTTTACTCCTACTTGCTATGTGGGTGAACGCACATTGTTTGGACTTTAGTATTTTTCTACCACTAATATTTATCACTGTATAAGCAATGTGAGGTTTGCATACCTCTTTCTGTTATGAGAAACAGTTATGCTGTTGTATAAAAATCACATAAATATAAATAAATGTACTTCTAACCAACCATAATCCTCTCTGTTAGCTTAACCAAATGAAGGATAACAATTCCAGAATCACAAGATGGTACCTGGCACTACAGCCATTTAAAATCAAAGTGTTGCACAAATCTGTAAAAAAAAATGTCAATGCTGATTTTCTGTCAAGATATGGATAAGGAATTGAGAATTCCAAAGGTTGAACAAAAAAATATGTGAGTTTAAACTTCATTGTTTGCTGTATTGTTGTTACAGAGAAAAGGGATACTGCATATGCTGAGAACTGTAAAGATAATAAGCTAACGTTAAGGGAGGTTTTAAAGAAAATTTTGGAAACCTGGGGGGAGTGTGTGACATGGTTGAATAAGATCCTGTCCCATTTGCTATGTAGAAAGATTTGTTACGTAGAAAGAGTTAAACGCAAGGATCTGTTTTATCCTCTTCTGTTCTCTTGTCTGTCGAACTGTGCAGTCAAATTTTCTTGTGAGACCTAGGAACTGGTCACTCCAATGGTCTTGCTAGTCCTCCCCTGCGATCTCTCTACCTTCACTTGCTGTTTCTATCTTTTCTTCCCCCTTACGTATCTGAAGTTAATAAAATATATGTGAATCTTTATGTGAAACTGGGATTCATTGGTTTAAAAAATGTATATAGTTATATTGTTGAAATGGTTGCTTAACACTATTTGGAGCTCAAGGGGGTTAACCCGAGATGCTGGTTTGCAAATTCCTTGTAGAGCTGTAAACAGGAGGTCAGTTCTGGAACACCATGTACTGTTTTGTTGCATGTGCAAGGAAGGAAACTGACAAGAACATTTTCTGAAAAACAGGATGACTTTTTAACGAGTTCCCAGACAAAGACTTATAAAAAGAGCAGCAATACTTCTGCTAGAGAGAGAGAGAGAGAGAGAGAGAGACAGAGACAGAGAGAGGGCATGCAAGACTGAAACTTGAAATGAGAGAAATCTGCTGACGAATGACTTTGTTTTCTGTGTTTGTACTGCTTTTGTAAACAGTTATACTGAACACATTTTTCTTTTTATTTTGCTGTTATTCATAATAATAAAACATTCATTGCGAATTTTACAACTGCTCCTGGTCATCCTATGCTTCCTAACCTATGCCTCGATGACAGTGGGTTTTAATCAACAGTCATGCCTTTTGTCTCACTCCATACCATTCTGTTGGTCAAAACTCAAGTCCCTAACAAAAAGAAGGCACATGACACAAGCTTGCTTTCAAAAGGACGAGACCTATAGTCTAAGGATGTGGAAACCCCTCATGTATTGACACCCCTCATATAGGAATCACAATAGGATATTCTAACCAAGTTCACATACACAATGGCAATAGCCTGAGGGTGAAGAACATGCCTCTAAGGTTACTGAGCATAAAGCAGAGGGTGCAGGTATTGTAGTTTGCAGATTGCCACGATCGACATGCAGGTCTATCTGCAAGTCCTGTCTGCCTTGTCATGAGTGCCTGAGCAGGTAGCATAGTTTTACAAATAAAGGCAGAGTTCCCCATAGTTATGTATGCATCTCTTCTGATACCAGAGAACACTTATCATAGCACAAGTGAAAGGAATCCTCCATAGTTTTACAAATTAAGGTAGAGTTCCAAACGGCCCTGCATATGCTTCATCTGATACTAGAAAACGTTTACATCAGTACAAATAAAAGGAATCTTCTTGACAAGTCAATATCACAGTTTATTCCATGAAAGCTACGACTTGGCCATACCGGCTCATTCCAGATTTCTTTTTTTTGTTAGTACTTTTTACCTTGCGTGGCCTCATCGGTCTGCATTTTCATGTCCCGGCATCCGTCCGTCTCCAGCCGCTGTCCAGTCCTGCCCCCAGTGAAGCCCCCACCACAATCTACCTCCACGGCTTTCCCCCCACAGTGTGGTGGCAGGGAGTTCCCCTCACTCACCACTGACACAGAATCCAGTATTGGGTGGTGGTACCCCCAAGGCCAGGCAGTCCCTCAGACGGCCATCAAGCTGCCGCGACCGAGCACTATACTTTTTCCCTTTTTCCAGCTTGACATGGGCTGGAGCGTGCAATGATGCCAATGGAGGTAGCACACATGAGTCTGCATGTGCTCCCCCCCGGCGCCATGCCCCAAGCTCACCCCCCACCCTGCACTACCAGCGCACCACCTCCAGCATCCGCCAGAGGTCGCCAGTGAACCGACAGCTGGAAACCCCCCTCCTCCGGAGAGGGAGAGTAGTCCATGGATGCTCAATCCCTCTCCACCCCTACCGAACCCTGGAGACCATCGTGGAGCAAGGTGTGGTGTCCAGTGCCTCAACCCTCAGTGCCACTGGGCCGGCCCATTCCAGATTTATTATAGATATAGTGATAGAGGACTGTCTCTGGAGCCAAGATCGACATGTTGCAGCATAGCATGACAACCTTGCCACCTTTGTTTCTGGCCACTCCTCCTTCCTCAGAGGGACATCATGATGGATCTAACTCTGTACAGTCAGGATTATAGTTATATCCCCTTATATCCGCATCTTGAACTGCCATCAAGGTCAGAGATTGCCTGCCAATTATATAAGATGTCTTGCTTTGCTCTGGTGCACCTAGGCACGCCTATAGGGAGCCCTCCCTGATCAGAGGGGTCCATATGAACTCTGGTGTCTTCACAGGAGATCCTGCAGCTCACTGGTAAGTCTTCAACACAGTATATTCAGGACAGGAAGATACAGTATAGACATTGTGTAACTCAGCTTTACCAGTGCCAAAAGTACCACAGATGCACCCCCCACCCCAGCCCGATGGTCCAGCTGGGAGGTACTGAAATTAGCCATATCTTCTTCTCTCCTCTTACTCCCCCGCTCCTCTCTTCTCCATTACTAAAGTTATTAATTCTAGATAATTTAAGTATGTACTTTACTGTTTTTTTTAACCTGGTCTTTGTATTACCGCCTCTGTATGTTTGTTCACACCTTCCCACTGACATGGAACCTTTGTAAATGAGCACCTTGCGCTCAAAGGTTCTGTAATCCGAGACTGAATAAATAAATAAATAAATTTGGTTACACAGTACGGACAACAAGTCCCGTGCATGCAGGGTTCATAATCCTACTGCAGGTCTTACACAGTACAGTTATATAAGAACTTACCATAGTAGTACATCTTTGAGATGATCTTTTGCAGCATGTCACACTTTCAGAACTTAGCCTCCAGGCACTAGGACCACACAGAAACTTTTCTAGCTAGCAGTATACCAGGTGGCCACCCATGGAGACATCACTCACTGATGTCGTACCTCCTTTATAAATGTGGGCAGCCTCTGTGCCCTCCTCAGTTCTCCCGCCAGAGACTGCAAACAGCAAATCTTTTGATGGGGAACCAAGGAAGACCACAGGTACCCGCCAAGGCAAATAAGGTGAAACAGAAGTTGAACTATCATGGAGAAGAGAGACAACAGCAGAGCAGCCAAGAGGCCAGGGGGGATGAAGGGTGGGACGACATGGCGTGCTGCAAGAGATCCTCTTGAAGATCTACTGTTATAGTAAGTTCTTATGTCCGGCCTGGTGGCGCTGAGGGTTGAGGCACTGGACGCCACACCTCGCGCCACGCCGTTGACCCAGGTTCGGGGACGGACTCGGAGAGCTGGGGGTTGGCAGGCAAGGGAGAGGATCGGATGCTTAATCCTCTCCCTGGGGAGGGATCCTGGGGCTGCTCGGTGCCCTCGCGACCCCCGATGGAGGTTGGGAGTAATGCAGGGATCACCAGCCAGACGAAAGGGGCGGGAGTGCGGCAGATGTCAGCAGGCAGCCTTGCGTGGACGTCATGGCCCGCTGCACTTCCGGGGACGCCATGACAAAGAAAATCCCCATCTCAGGGATAGGCGACGGCACATTCATCCACCCAGCCACACTCCACCACCAGTCGTCCTTCATTCCTGGGCCGAACCCAGTCTGGCCTGAACTTAAATAGATAGAGCGCCCTGGGCAGATAGGGCGGCCCTACCTCGGGAGACTTAGAACCGGGGGGATAGCCAGGCTGTTGCCAGGAAATCGGAGGCGTCTCAGGCACGGAGGTAGAGCAGGGTGATATGGAGGATGCCTGAGAAAGTTCCCCAGGTCGATGCTAAAATAGATTTAAAAAAAAAAAGTTCTTATGTAACTGTACTAGCTTCATCAAGGGTATCTCTGGCAACAGACCATGTCTATAGGATGACTCCTAAGCAGTTCTGATTGAAGAACCAGTCTGGGTGACTGGAGGCTATAGGCCTAAGAAAGGAAATCCTGAAGCACAGCGAAGCCAAAGCTTGCCCTTCTGCAACAGGCAGTACCAAACTGCAGTATTTAGTGAAGGTGTAGACAGAACTCCAAATAATGCGGCAAAGATCTCTGCAACTGAAACATTCCTAAGCCAAGCCTCGAAGCATCCATACCTCTGGTTGAGTGGCCATGGACAACACAAGGAAGTTCCTTCCCATACTTGCTGTAACAAAAAAATAATAAAGTTAGCCAACCATTAGGACAGGACTGTTTGGAAACAGGTACACACTGTTCCCAGAGGTGAAGGACACAAAAGGTTGAGAGGACTTCCTGCAGTCTCTTGTATGATGAGTATTATAATAACACATAATTCTTTGAACATCAAGGGTGTGGAGCAGTTCTTCTCCTGGATTGGCATGCTATGGATAAAACAGGCAGGTGGATGGTTTGATTTAAGGTAAACTCTGATAGCACCTTTCAAAGAAACTTAGGGTTTGTACACAAAGACCCATCATGTCTTCATGAAAAACCAGATAGGGTGGCTTACACATCAGAGCCTAAAGCTTGAAAATCCTTTGAGCAGAAGTAATAGCAACTAAAAATAACGCTTTCCACGACAGAATGCATAGCTCACATGTCACGGCAGGCTTAAAAGGAGTCAAAGTAAGTTTCTCTTAACACAAAATTCAAGTGCCATGCAGGGCCTGGATTGTGAATTTGAGGCTTCAGGTGAAGAAATGAAAATGACATATCTACCATAATTCTTGATCTTCCTGTGTATCTTCACCATTCATCACTGTTGGGTGTCCAGCCAGAGTGCAGCACCCCACAAGAGTTTTTTTTTTTTTTGTTAGGGGTGGAGCCGGCACCAGCGGCACTGCCCACAAGGCTGACGTACAGCATGGCACTCACGGGTTGGCCAGTAACAGCCATCGGCTCCTCCTCCGCCTCAATTCTGCTCACTGGAGAGACAGAGGGAAAACCAGAGGGATAGAAAAAAACCAAGGGCGGGGCAAGGGAGCCCGAGGGACAGTATAAGGAAAAGATATAAACTGAAAAAGGAATAGGCGAGCCAGAGGAAGAGGAGGAGGATCTGGGAGGGTAAGGACCGTGAAGCCCAAGTCCCTGGATAGCCATTCAGACAGGAAAGAAGAAGAAGAAGAAAGGGGGGGGGGGAGAGGGAGAGAGAGACCCATCTACCCATGCATCTTGACCGACTCAGAGCACTGAGCGACCAGGGTCAGCTAGGCCACAGGCAGTTGCAGAAGGATCCGCATCCTGACCTTATTATTGCCCCTACTTGGGTCAGACTGAGCATCCATGAAGAAGGTACCTCCCTCCTTCCTCCAACCCCCTACTGGGTGGAAAACCACCCCTGGTTGGGATTTTCCTCCTCACCCTGGCTACCACTTCCAAAAGGAGAACTCACAGGGTCTGGGGGTGAGGATCTCACCTATTCAATGACACCTCCCTCACTCCCTGAAAGAGGGAGGGAGATTGAAGAGGTAGAGAAATATGAAGACAGGGAGGGTAAAGGGAAGGAGGAGTCCCTGCTGGACCTATTCTCTCCCCTCATTCCAGGGGACCCAGAGAGGAGTCGGCACATCCCAAAGGGAATGAAATGACCTAGGATGTTCCTGCAAGAACAAAGGAAGAGGGGCCCACCAGGTGTCCCCCCACTCAAAATCTTTTTTTTTTAAACTTTCTTTATTTATTGTTTTAGTTCTAATTGAACAAGACACATACAGTTTACATACAACCATATAACACATCTATTAATCACAGAGTTTTCATAGGCAATTTCATTTACTCACTTTCTAATCCAGTTATCTAGTAGCAGAGTTATATGCACAAATATTTCATCATTCTTATTACATATGTAGACCAACTCACCTTCTATCATATAAAGAAGGAGACCAGCGCTGTTCCTTGTTGATTCTATTCATCAGTTAACTTAAATACTTAGGGATAAACTGTATCTGTAAATACTGGGGTCTGACATATTTCAAACATTCCTGAGTTTTCTATGTGAAACCTGACCTAGTCTCTTGGGAACTCATATTGTTAAGGAATAAAGTCAGGTCTCTCCCCAGCCATGTACTGGAACCAACGCCTCCACAGAATTTCAAACTGGGGTAGCCTTTTATTCAGTGAGGCCATTAACGCCTCCATCCTATAGATATTAATCATAATCTCTTGCCATTTACTTAAACCCAACTCAAAATCTTGATTGAGAGGTCGTACTGGCCCTCCTCTCAAATGGGTCCCCTCCGCCATCTCCTAGGAACAAGGAGGGGCCCAAAGGTTACAATAGGAGAATCCTGACTGGTTCTCTGAGAATGAGGGAAAGCAAGGAGGAGGCATCGCCCAGGGACTGAGGCCTTCTGAGGGGAAGGTGGGCGGGTTTCAGTAATGAATGGTGAAGATACACAGGAAGATCAAGAATTACGGTAGGTACATAATTTCCATATCTTCCCTGTGTCAGTCTTCACCATTCATCATTGTTGGGTGAGTACCGAGACCCCCTGAAGGCAGTTCAGCACTTCCCTGAGGGACAGATGTCCCTCAGCCTCCCATGGAGGAAATACAGGACGAGAAAACCCACTCAAGGCCAGTTAGGCCTGTGACTGGTCAGGGCGAGGCTGAGTCCCCCATTCCCTGGGGGAAGGAAGGTGCCCCTGCAGATCTCGCCTCGTCCTTCGGGAGAAAAGAAGGATCCCACAGAATGCAGAGGCAACCACCCTACGCTGGACCAAGGGTGATAACCTTGATAAGCAAAACCACACCAAGAAGCGACCTCATTGGCATCATAAGATGCCCTTGCCTGGTGCCTTGCTAGCTCCAGGCCTATCGTGGAGAGGGCTGTGGCCTGCCTGGCCGCCTCCAAATCAGGCAACGATGCCAGCACCTGACCCAGCATCGCTCACAGATGCCTGTTATAGGCAGCGTGGTGTGCCTGATGAGACGCGATACATAACATCACCTGCGCCGAGGAGAAAACTCTCTGCCCCAGGCGGTCGAACTCAGCAGAGTCCAGATCTGGGGGCCAGTCGCGGACTGGGTGCCTATGTCTGGTAGAGGTGTTCAGCCACATTAATGTACCTGGAGACCCCTGGGGCGCGCAGTACTGATGCTGGCAGTCCGAAGGGGCTGGGACTGGGGTGGATGGAAGCTGCCAGGAGCTGCATGATGCCTTCTGGAAGGGTATAGGCCAGGAAGGGACCACCAAGTGGTCCGTACTGTATTCGCCTAGGAAGGCGCACGTCGTACGCTCAGTGTTGCATCTTGCTATGTACAATATGTGCAGGTCCTCGACCAGCCTCGTGAGGAACTGCTGATACTTTATTTGATCAGTGTCAGAGGACAAGTGGACAGCAGTCTCCTCTCCCTCGATGGAGGAAGACAAGGAGGCCGAAGACCCTGAAGATTCAGATTCCGGCTGCAGCGGGGGAGACAGGCATAAGACCTGCTTATCCATCACCCTAACATATCTTGGGAACTCTGTAGCCTGAGATCTGAAATGGTCTCAGGTCAGGGGCCCCAAAGGACCTACATGGCCTGGGAGAAGAGGGGCTGGATGCAGAAGCAGGGGGAGAAACATTTCACAGCTAGTGAAGCACCTCTGCCAGGGCTAGGGGATTTAGCAGGCGATCCCAGACTACGAGGTGATCCGTAGGTTGGTTCAGGCAAAAGCCGCTGAAACAGTCCAAAGCGGTCAGGACTGAGCCCTGTAGGGGAAGCACCCCCTATGAGTGGACTAGGGCTGCATGTGTCCAGAAGGATGGACCCCAACCCCATCTATCAAGGACTCCTTCAAAGGGGACAAGGGAGAGAACTTGGGCTCTGTACTGTGGTTCCTCCCAGAGCCCCGAAGAGCTCCAGAGGAGTGCCGCAGCCCCTCGCCCTGGCCAGTCAATCCCACTGACTCCTGAGGAAGCTCTCTTCCTCATTCCCTGTGCCTTGGACCAGCCGAGTTCTGCAGGCTTCCCAAGGACAGTCAAAGAAGAGGGGGTCCCAGTCTTAGTTTCAGAGGAGGAGACAGTAATGGGGATGACAGCCGACCCCACCCCCAACATCTTAACCACTGACTCATCAGCCTGGGGATAGCTATCCTGTGCCCTGCTCCTGGCGCCGCCCTTGGCATGGGAGCCAGTGCTGACCACAGTCACTGGAGCCGCGGGGAGGGGCACCTGGGAAGGCATAATGGTCCTGAGCCCTGGAGAGCCCACAGACTCAGAGAAGTCAGGTCACCAGTCCAAGTCGACCGCCTGACCATTGGGTTCTGGAAAGGAGGAGGAGATCCAAAAGACCTCCAAACTGGAGATTATAGGGGCTCTCCCACCCTTGACACCATGAATAGTGCTGCAATCGGGCACAGTGCCCCACATGGCACTGCCTCAATCACCGGAGCCATGAACGGCTATGGGATCCGAGATGGCACCAGTGAGTGGTGCTGAGGAACCTCCCATGCTGGACCCAGCAACCGTTGGCCATGACACTGGGGTAGCCTACACCTCAGAGGAGGTGACTGCCTGGGTGGTGCTCCCGGCCTGGCTCCGGGGGGAACAGCACTGGTCCTCCAGCACTGCAGAAGAGGCCTCCTTCCTGGCAAAGCTAGAGGAGGAGAAGGCCCCCTCCTCACTGGACCATATAGGCCCGTGACGGGACCCAGAGGAAGGGTGAAGCACCTGCACTTGGATCACTGCAAGTTATGAGGCCCCTCAAAAGTCGGCAGAGCCCTGCTGACTTTAAACACGTGGTACTCAAGAACACAGCGGTCCATCTTGAAGCAGGCATCACAATTGTCCATATCATGCTGAGGTCCAAGGCAGGTTAAGCAGACATCATGCCGGTCCATCACAGAAATTTGCCGGCCACAGGGACACCGACGCATAGGAGGCCGGCCCGCTTTCAAAGAACGCTTCTTGTCTCCCGAACCTGAAATTATCTGAACGCAGTAACTTAAAACAATAAACAAAAAAGATGATGCTGTTTAAGTAATAAAAAGGAAAGATCTTACCGGATCTTCAAATAAATGGCGCCAAGTACCGAACGGCAGAACCGAGGTGAAGTTTACAATCAGATGGCGTTGAATGCGGCTTTGAAGTGAGGTGCGGTGCCACGCAGAAACTAGGCCACAGAAGATGCAGTTGAATTCTTCTGCTGCTGCAGGCGAGGTACGGTCTCGATGGTGGGAGAAGCAGAACTGAGGAGGAGGAGGAGGAGCCAACGGCCGTTACTGGCCAACCTGCAAGTGTCATGTGGTACGTTGGCCTCGTGAGCGGCACTGCCAGCTCTTCCCCCTAACAAAACAAACCAACAAAAAAAAAAGCTCCCGCAGGGTGCTGTGCTCTGGCTGGACACCCAACAGTGATGAATGATGAAGAGTGACACAGGACAGATCTCCTCTCAAAAAGGTATGGGACACTTCAAGATGTGCCACATCACGGCCCTCAGCAGGCACATGGAAGGCTGAAATGGCTGACAGGTGCACCTTAATGGAGGAGTATGACAGGTCTGAGTCCGAAAGGGTCAGCAAGTACTCTTAAGATCTGACTCACAGGACAGGTGAATATGTCCAAGTCATGGAAGGTTGCTCACAGAGCAAAGTGTTTCCACTTCATAGAGTAGGCAGCTCTGGGGGAGGGTTTCCTAGAGGCCACTAGTACCCTGGCCACCTTAAGAGACACTCCAAACCTTGTAACGGCTATGTCGTCAGAAACCAGGCATGAAGGTGAAGTGACTTGAGGTCTGGATGGACCAGAGTGCCCTGTTCCTGGGAAAGCAAGCCTGTGCACAGAGGCAGGGGCACTGAAGGTTTCACCACCAGCTGTTGTAAGAGGAACAAGATCGGATGAGGCCAGAAAGGGGCAAAGAGAATCAAGGTGGTCCCTTCCATCTGAAGCTTGATCAATACCCTCTGTATTAAAGGGAAGGGAGGAAAGGCATAGAGGAACCTCCCTTTCCAAGAGAGGGACAACGTGTCTTGCCAGAAAACTCCAAGCCCTGGAACGATCGAGCAAAAACACAGCAGTTTTGCGCTGAGTGGAGATGCAAAAAGGTCCAACTCTGCATGACCCACCTACCTAACTGGTCTTCCACAGCCGAGGTCAGCAGCTCCCACTCATATATCCAAGACTGTGACCAGCTCAGTCTGCCTGCCAGGACATTTTGGTTTCCTGGAACATGGACGGCTGACAGCCCAAGGCTGTATTCTAGAACCCAGTATCATACTTTCATTGCTTCCCAGCACTGGGGTAAGAATGGGTCCTCCTTGCTTGTTGATGTAGTTGACTACATTTATATTGTCAGTCTGCACCAAGAGACGTACCAGGAACAGATGAGTCTGAAAGGCTTGCACAGCATACAGGATGGCATTCGTCTCTAGGGCACTGATGTGGAGGTCAGTCTGCACTCTGGACCATGTCCCTTGTGTTGGGTGAGACCCCAGATGGGCTCCCTTGCCCAGCCTCGAGGCGTCTGTGGAGAGACTCCGCTGAGGGGAAGGAATGAGGAAGGGGACCCTTCTCAACAGGTTGCTGGGTTCCATCCACCGGAGCAGCACCTTCTTGAATGGAGAGGAGACCAAGACTAGTTGGTCGAGGTCGTCGGTACGCTGATCCCATCGGACTCTCAGTGTCCACTGAGGGATATTCATGTGCAGCACGGTAAGGGGGATTGTGACAATGGCTGTGGTCATGAGGCCTAAGAGCCTGGGGAAGGTTCTGGCTGTCACATATCTGTTGTGATATAGAAACTGGTCCTGAGCCATCAGGTAGTCCGCCCCATCCTGGGGTAGGAAGGACATACCTTGGGCTGTGTTAAGTACTGCCCTATGCATTCAAGTTGCTAACAAGGGGTCAGGAATGACTTGGGCAGGTTGACAGTGATTCCCAGGGCCTGAAACAAGTGTCTTGTACGTGACAGGGACTGAAAGAGGAACTCTCTGGACTGCACCTTGAGAAGTCAGTCATCCAGGTAAGGGAAGACCTTCCTAAGGGTTGCTGCCACCATCACCAAGCATTTGGTAAAGACCCTGGGTTCTGATGATAAGCCAAAGGGTAAAGCTTAGAACTGATAGTGTCTCCCCTGGAAGTGACATCTAAGATACTAGCTGTGGGGGGCGCACATCTTGATATGCAGATAGGCATCCTGCATATTGAGGGAGCATATTCAATCTCCCTGGTGCAGGAGGGCAGCAGGCCCTGCAGTGTCACCATCCTGAACCTTTTTGTACTGAATGTAGGAATTTTGGGAGAGAGAACAAAAAACTCGAGCTAAGAAAAGATCCTGGAAGTCGACTAAAGCGGTGGTAGCTCCGTAGGGTCCGACATGTGCTGGTCAACAGTGGGAAAAGAACTGAGGAGAGCACAGGGGCCACCCACATTTGTAAAGGAGGTACAACGGTAGCGAGTGACGTCGCCGTGGGAGACACCCGGTAGACTGCTGGCTAGAAAAGTTTCTGTGTGGTCCTAGTGCCTAGCAGCCAAGTCCTATAGGTGTGGCTTGCTGCAAGAGATACCATAGATGAAGATCTATAGTTGCTGGTCTGTGTAAGCTTCAGTGCCACCGGAAAACCTGAAAAGGAAGACATTTCCATTGCTCATGTAAGAGGCTGTACAGCTTGGAAACATAGGCAGAAGACGAAAACATTATCAACTGTGAACTGCAGGCTCAGCACATCAGGAGGAGCCAGCACCTCTGTCTGGCTGACTGTGTAACCCACATATACATTTTAATGGGTCTTTACAGTTAGTCATTAAGAATGCTCAGTGGGGGACTTCTGGTGATGTCAGGAACCTAATGGCTGCTTGAACTGACAGCTTCCTGACCTTCCAGATAAAATCAAAAATCATCCTAGAGAAACAAATATGAACTCACCAGCAAAGACAACTAGATCAAAAACGCTGATCACAAGGAAACCAGAGACCCCCTGTACAGAGGCTCCAAGAACTCTTAGAACAAGAAAAAAATCAACTTGAATCGGACCTCACAGAGGACCCGACGGCAGAGCCCGATATGGACAACACAGAAAATGACATAGTCTCCACTATACTGCAAACTGCAAAAACGGTCAGTAAAATAGACAAAAACCTACCTGATCTACCATACTCACAAAATCTCAGTAGACAATGACTATACAACTTTGGTACAGGAAAAAAGGAGAACAGCCTGGCCCATATTAAAACAATTATGTGCCGAAAACATCAAGGCACAGCTTCTCTATTCAGCTCGACTCCAAATTGAGAGAGGCGGCAAGCAAGTAGTATATAGAGATCTACTGGTGGACGCCCCTTACCTGGAGAGACAAGGGATAGCAGTTCTGAACTTGGCACAGGAGAAATTGGAGAGGGAAATCCAAAGATCAGCATGGGAAGTAGCTTGAGGTGAAAGTTCACAAAGCAACACACAACAGAGAAGAACCGCCCTCAGAGAAGATGTCTCCTTGCTCCTCAAGATCTTCACTTCACCGATCCTGCTAGCGGACATCAACGCAGCCCCGAAGGCTCCCACACTAGGAACACGGAGCTGCAACACCACAACGTTCGCACAAGCACCGGAAAACGCCATAAGGAAAGCCATGTCACAGTAGGCACCGTAAGCAGTATTTTTATTGTCTCCCATCCACTGGGGAGGGGGATGCAGCAGACACCAGACCGAACACATAGTGCAAAACAGTATTGATAGCTGTGGTACCTAGGTGCACGAGGTTGGGAAGCCAAAAGGGAAGGGGGGGGGGAACAAATCATGGCCTACTCCAGTAATCGAGCACACCACGATGCAAGAGGTAGAACACTTGGAGCTGAGCTGGGCTTCCCTGCTGGTGACCAGGTTGGTGTGTTGATGGGGCTGTGTACCCTCCCTCGTGATTTTTGATTGGGCCATAGACTGGGAGACTACCACCTCCTAAGAAACCTCATTCTGGACCAAGTCACTTCACAAGGCAGTGTACCATCATTGCAGTAGACTTTATCAGGGAATAAAACAGACTTAAGATTGAGCACAGCAGTTTCCTAAAAACTCAGAAGAGTCTTTTGTTATGTGGGGCTTCATGTAATGTACTAGGGGTCTTGCAGCACTTGCAGGGGAATCTGAAAAGCCTCACTGTACAACTGTGAAGTTAAGAATGTAAGACATAACTGCTGGAGTTGGGTCTGACTTGCAGGTACAGGGGTGGGGGGGCAGCCCTAGTTGATCCTGGTGACGGGTACAGACATGCTCACCCTTTCGGAGGACAAAGCCGACTCATTTATGGGAAGGGGCCTGCAGAATCAGTGAAGGGAATCTATATATAGAGGGAAGGGGAAGGAAAGGGGAAAGTAAATCAACAGATGAGACTTAAATAGAGATGTGTGTCTTAAAAGATCAGAAGGAAAATAAAGGGGGATTGACGGTGAAAAGAAAACGAGTTTCTCATGCTGATAAGTAAAATACATAGAAGCGGGGAGGGGGGGAGGAGGAATTACAGCCGGGGGCTAAAGGGCAGGGATAACACCCAACCTTGTTATCGAACCGACGTGGGAAAACTCCAGGGGTTGGACAGTCTGGAGGAGAAACCCTAGATGTCAGAGGGCAATTGTGCTTAAACGAGAAGCTCACCCAGACAGTTGGAGAGTACTGTCTGAACTTGGAAGACTGAAACAGAGTCACATCAACCAAACTCGCCTAAAAGGATACCCCATAAAATTATAACTGAATGCCTATTCCAACTAGTTGTAAGAAGGGGTATAAGATGTTGATCATAACACTGTTAGCACAGTTTAAATGGTCCAATGTTTGGATCTTGAAAAAAGTTTTAGTTTGTTATTGTTGAAAGGGTACACTCACATAGATAACTCAATGGTACTGAATAGGATATACATGGATGAGAACAGACGAACACCTACGAACAATAAAAATGGCTACAACTAATACAAAAATATTGCCTTATAAACGGGCTTAATAATCCCACAGAGAGAAAACAGGTCCTGAAGTATATAAAAGAAAAGGGATGTGACGTTAACTACCTGCAAGAGACTCACCTTATCCCCACAGAGACAGAAAAGCTCAAAACTAGGGCATATCCACAATTGTACGGGGCCTCATTGGCAAAGGGGAAGAAAAGAGGGTTGGCTATCCTGCTGGCAGCAAACTTCCCCTTCAAGAAGGAGGAAGTGGTATCAGACCAACATGCAAGATACATTATGGTCACAGGGAAGGTACAGGGTTTACCAATCATCCTACTCAATGTCTATGCCCCACCAAATTCTCCAATAACATTCTATGCAGATCTAATCAAACTTGTAGCTGAAAAAGCTAAGGACACAATAATAGCGGGGTGGGGGGGGGATTGGAATATTGTAATGAACAGGACTATGGACTCCACCTCACGCATACCATCTCCCCAAAGCACTATACCCAAAGCATTTGCCAACCTAATACGAGACGTAGGGTTGACAGATGTGTGGAGAGCCAAATACCCCCAGGCGAAAGAGTACACATGTTACTCGCCGAGATTTAAAACATACTCTCGGCTTGACATGTTTTTTCTAAGTGCCACAGACATTTGCATGGAAGACTCTGTGAGTAGGGACCACAACATTCTCAGATCACCAATCCTTATTCATGAACATAGATTTAAAACTTTCCCTCAGAAAAACACACTGAAGACTAAATACCTCCTTAGTGAGAAATAAAGATACTAGAGACAAAGTGATTGAGGTGATCAAACAAACAGTGAAATTAAACAGAAGTCCTGACGTAGTGCCACAAATACTCTGGGACACTGTCAAAACAGTTGTAAGGGGAAAGTTGATCTCTATTGTCTCGTACAAACAGAGGCAAAGGAAGTCCCAGAAGACTGGAGAAGGGCTCATGTGATCCTGCTCCACAAGAGTGGTAGCAGGGAGGGAGGCAGGAACCAGACCAGTCAATGTGACTCAGTAGTGTGAGGGCAAGATTATGAGGCACTCTTATGAAAGGATAGTGCAACACCTGGAATCCATAGGGGCACAAGATCCAAGACAGCATGGGTTTACAAAAGGAAGGTTCTGTCAAACTAATCTCATAGATTTCTTTGACTGGGTAGCCAGAGTGGTGGACCAAGGGGGAAGCAGTTGATGTCGCCTACCTTGACTTCAGCAAAGCTTTTGACACTGTTCCACATAGAAGATTGATAAATAAACTGGGTAGGCTTGGGTGGGTCAGAAGTTGGTCAACTGGGTGGCAATCTGGTTGATGGGCAGAAAGCAGAGAGTGGTGGTAAATGGTATACAGTCAGAAGAGATGCAAGTCAAAAGTGGGGTATCTCAGGAATCAGTGCTGGGGCCAGTCCTCTTCAATATCTTCATTAGTGACATTGCAGATGAACTAGAAGGTAAGGTTTGTCTGTTTGCAGACAACACCAAGATCTGCAACAGAGTAAATGATCCAGATGGGGTGGGCAGAATGAAAAGAGATCTGGATAAACTAGCAAAATGGTCAGAAGAGTGGCAACTGGGATTTAATGCAAAGAAGTGCAAGATCATGCACATAGGGAAGAGAAACCCTGAAGCCACCTATAGGCTGGGAGGAGTTGCTGGCAGTCACAAAGGAAGAAAGAGACTTAGGCATCATCATCACCGATTACCTGAAATCATCCAAGCAGACCTCTAAAGCAGTAGGTAAGGCTAGGGGATGTTGGGGTGTATTATTGATTATCACAAGTCGTAGAGGGTAATATTCCCTCTTTACAAGACACTAGTTAGGCCCCATCTGGTATATGCAGTACTGGGACGCCACACTTTCACAAGGATATTACCCAAATTGAGGCAGTCCAGAGAAGGGCAACCAAAATGGTGCAGGGGCTGCATCAGAAGACATATGAGGACAGATTAACAGAGCTCAATATGTATACCCTTGAGCAAAGGAAGGAGAGAGATGATATGATCGAAACATTCAAACACCTTAAGGGCATTAACAAGGTGAAAGAGTCTAACATGTTTAAATATAGAAAAATAGCAGGACGAGGATACAGCATGAGAGTGAGGAGGCCGATTAAAGGGGAATGAGGAAATTATTTTCACAGAAAGGGTGGTGGATGCATGGAATGGCCTACCTCAGAAGTGGTGGCTATGAATGCAGTGCAGGGCTTCAAACAGGCATGGGAAAGGCATAAGGGAGCAATACAGATGAGTATGAATAGATAGGCCACTGACAGAGCAAAGGCCGATGGCACATGTATAAGGTAGAAAAAGAAATGGGCAGACTGGATGGGCCTTGCGGTCCTTATCTGCCATCAACTTCTGTTTCTATGCTTCTAAGTCCCAACGAGAAACACTTACTTTAAAACAAGGAGAACTAGGAACGCAACAGAAACTAAGATTGGATAGGCAGGTAGAGGAGGAACTCAAAAGTATTAAAACTAAAATTCAGAATATGCAAAAAGTGGAGACGGAGAAAGCCCTCTGTTACCTCAAGCAGAACTATTATGAAGGGGGCCCCAGGGAACAAGAACCCTAGCCTACCGCCTCAGGCAGAGAGCAGCAAACAGCGCCATAATTAAAATTTGAGATCCAAGAACAAATCAAATTACGCACAAAAAAGAACAGATAACTAAAGCCTTTGTACAGTACTATAAAAAGTTACACCAGACTCAAAAAGAGCCCGGTAAGGAGGACATAGAGAGATATCTTAAATCTTTAAAACTCCCAAAACTCACTGAAGCACAAGGGCAGTGTCTGATAACCCCAATATCTGAAGGGGAGGTCTCCACAGCCATTAAAAACCTAAAAATGGGGGAGTGCCCTGGTCCAGATGAGTTTGGGGGGGGGGGGATTTCATAAAAAGTTCCGGGAAGAAACAACAGGACTACTTACTCAAATATATAATGAAGTATGGACAGAAGAGGGGAGGGTTCCACCAACATGGAATTATGCCACCATCACAGTTATACATAAGGAGGGCAAGGACCCAGCAGAATGTAGTTCCTACTGCCCAATATCACTCCGCAACACAGACTATAAAATATTTACCTCCATCATTGCTGCTCGCCTTAATACCATAATTACACAACTAGTGCACTTGGACCAAGCAGGATTTGTCCCCAACAGACAGACTCCGGATAATGTCAGGAGAACAATTAATATCATAGATATCATTAATAATGAGCATATTCTGGCCTGTGTCCTTGGACTGGATGCCAAAAAAGCATTTGATAAGGTGTCCTGGAACTTCCTCTTTTAGACCCTTTAACAATTTGGCTTCCCAGCAGGCTTCATAGGGGGACTCCGAAGCCTATACACGAAGCCTCAGGCATGTCAGGGTGAATGGAGGGACTACGGATAGATTTTCATTATGCAGAGGCACCCGGCAGGAATACCCCCTTTCCCCCTTTCCATTTGCTCTGTATATACAGCCCCAGGCAAGTTCTGTCAGGGAGGATGCCCGGATGACAGGCATCAGAATTGAGGGCACAGACCACAGAATATCACTCTACACTGATGACGTGTTACTTTACCTGTCACATCCAAAAAAATCAATCCCTACAGTGTGGGAGATATTAGAAGAGTTTAGCTTATACGCTGGATACACGCTGAACAAGCATAAAACTGAAGTTCTCAGCTTTCACTACAAGCCAACCCCTGAAATTCGAGAAATATTGCCTTTAACATGGACCAAGCAAAAAATCAAGTACCTTGGAGTCCAAATACCTAAAAATATCAAAAACTTGTT
Organism: Neoceratodus forsteri; assembly: GCA_016271365.2. Lineage (NCBI taxonomy): Eukaryota > Metazoa > Chordata > Ceratodontiformes > Ceratodontidae > Neoceratodus > Neoceratodus forsteri. Next base: position 522,359,114 of record CM028136.1, on the reverse strand, counting down.
TTGGTTCAACCTTTCCCCCCCAACAGATAAAATCAGACAAGACACACATACATGGTCCCCGTTGAACCTACCACTATATTCTCGTATACAAGTAATATCCACGAACATACTACCCAGATATCTATATATGTTTTGGTGCATTCCCTTAAACATAACCAAGACACAGTTCCAGAGCTGGCAAAGTATGATCATGAAATACATATGGGCCCCAGGCAGGCCAAGAATAAAAACACGCCTTATGCAGATGGATAAGAAGAGAGGAGGTAGGGCTCTCCCGAATCTGGAGGAGTATTGCCTAGCTGTACAAACAAGGGCTGCCCTCCTATGGGCAGTGGACGGGTACCAAGCTTACTGGAAAGATATTGAGCAAGCGTACACAGAAGGAACCCCACTAGGAGCCAGACTAAAGGATATAGGCACTGGTAGGGATGGGGCGGACTCTCTACTAACATCAGTATGCAACACTTTAGCAATAGCCCACAGAACATGGAAAAAGTACGGCTTAGTGAATGCCATATGGCCATGGAAATGGTTTGGGTGGGATGGTTCCTTCGAGCCTGCACGCCTAGACCAGGGATTCTGTAGATTGCTGAGACTGGGTCTGTACCAACCCAGACAGCTGATGAGTGGGGACACAATGCAGGACTTTGCCACCATCAAAGCCACATACAACCTACAAAACACGGATCACTACAGGTTCCTACAACTAAGGATATATATAAATGCAACCCAACAGAAAGATCACCACGCACAGCTCTCTAGTCAACTCTTTACAACAATACAGGTCATACTAGAAGGCACACTCAGAAAAGGGCTAATATCAGCCCTATATACAGCCATCAGACACACCCACAGCAAATTCTCCGACTATATCAGAGTCAAAGTGGGAAGCAGAAGCACAACTACAAATAAGCAAGAAGGATTGGGACAGCATATTGATGTCATCTGCTAAGACCACACAGTCCCCTTTTTGGCAGGACTTTGAATGGACAGTTAAAACTAGGTTCTTCTACGCCCCCACAGTTCAGAGCAAATGAGGAACAGAAAACTCGCCTAATTGTTGGAGAGGATGTACCAGAGATAGGGTAAATTACACGCACATTTTCTGGCAGTGTCCAGTGATCAAAACATACTGGCAGCAGATTGAGAGGGACCTAAAGAACATACTATCCATAAACATCCAGTTAGAAATGACACATTTGCTACTAGGCCTATACCCACCTGAGTTAAGAAGTGCTGCTGCTAGCTACCTCTGGAATGTTTTAGGGGCAGCAGCACACAAAGCCATAACCAGAAATTGGAAAAAAACCAACCCACCCACACAAACACAATGGTGAACCATTGTAAGAGAAATACAAGAGATGGAGGAGCTGACCTATAATGTGAATAACAGAATTCAGGCTTACACAGCCAGGTGGGCCAGATGGGAAATTTGGTTAGACACTAACACAGCTGTAACCCCCCCATCAAATGGGGGTTCCCAAAAAGTCTTCCTTGAGCTTGCCTTAATGCTCACTGCCAGGCTGGTGTCCTGCATTTTAGCAATTTAAATGTGATTACCAGAGTCAGTATAGCCTCTGTGTACTGTCTCTTTAAGAGCTGCTTGACTGCAGCATAAGTAATCTGAGATGGAGCTCTATTGAAAGTTGTAACTATTTGCTGAAAACCATTTAGAATGATAATGATAATGTAGTTTGTCTAACCTGTTTTCTTTAGGACTGTTTTGTTTGTCTCCACTATCTTGGTCCTGGACTGCAAATTGGACCAATCAGTTTTGGTGGGCCTTAGAATGTAGCCGGACTACAGGAGCTGTAAGAATTAAAAATCTATAGGAACTGTGGTTTGAGTTTTTGCGCCTTTTTTGCAACTGAAGGGGGAGCTCTTGCTTTGACTGACAGCCAAATCAGCCAAACAAATCTTTTGGATCTTGGGGAAGTCCCGGCTGCTTGCAGTTTTCAGTTAGAACTAAGCTGGAAGCTGAGCAAGAAGGAGCTGAAGTGTTTCTGAGCAGCTATCTTGAGTGGATTCGCATGGGAGAACTCTGAAAAGGCCAAGTTTTTGGCCTGCATGCCGGTGTGCGGCTCCTGAGAGGGAGAGAAGAGAATTATTTTGGACTAAATCCAAGTTTGTGTCACTAAAGTAAGCTACTGAAGTGGGACAGGCTCAACCTGAAGAAGAATGAATATTTTTGCTGAATGCGATCGGCCTGTCAGGAGTTCCAGCTACCCCTAAGCTCCCGGTGTGTTCAGAGACTTTGCGATTGTGCCCGGGGAGCGCTTTGCCTGGTACAGTATAATTCCCATACATGTAAATGTGCTATGAGCTGCTAGTGGGTTGTGAGTTAGTTCCCCACTATGTGAACTGTGTTTTGCTTGCTGGAGCCTGTATCCAGCCCAGAACGGACTGCTTCCGAACTTGTCTCCATGTAGTCTGGGCTTTGCCAAACTGGCCTAGCCAGACTACCCACTGCACAGAGAAGCCATCGATGAGAGACCTGCCTGGGGATCAGCCCCCTACTCCACACTTGAACAGAAACGACGACTCTGCGACTTGTGTGGACCCTGCTTCTCCTGGCATTCCAGATCAACTACCTGCAGTCTCGATTTTTGTCCAGCCTGTGTCCAGTCTTTGGTATCGTGAGTAAATACCAGGGTAGCTCCCTACAACAACAGCTTAATTGGAGTGTGTCATCTGGTTGTCTTGTTGTTTCATTTCCTTTACGAACTGAGTCCTCTGGCTCCGGATTACAAATATTGTGTACTGTGCATGTTGCGTTTTCCATCACAGGGCCCCAACCAGCTGCAACCCCAGGCAACTGTCCTGGCTAGCTCATCTCTTCTCCACCTGGGTACCCCAGAGGTGGACTGCGTGGGGGGACTCAAAGCGCATGCATAACTGCTTGATATAACCTTTAAGCTAATTAACCTGATTTTGCCCCTCCCTTGTTCAAGTCCCTTGAATAAATCAGATCTAACCTTTTCTGCACGTAATCTGACTGTGGTTCCAGTTTGTGCTCAAAGTACTGTACTGTTGCTGTTTGCTGTGCTTAACCTTGTTTTACAGGGGGTCCCCAGGGTCGAGCCAGAGGAACCAGCCCTGGTGGTAAGTGCAAACAGTGTGGGTACTTGTGTGGTGTACCAGGGGTATTGTGAAAGTGATTATTATACAGTGTTCAGGCCACTAGAGGGGAAAGAGGGGGGTTACAGTGTCCTGGAGGGCTGTGCCCAGGTTAGCTTGACCACTAACAACCCTGACCTCCCGGGTGGAGGCACCCGTTTCAGAAGTCAGGCCCCTTAACCTGCTACTAGCCAAGCAGGCAGGGGGTAGTAGCCCTTGGGATAGCGCCACCTAGGGGTTACACAGCCACAACCTAGGAAAAAGGGAAAAGAGAAACAATAATGAAATAAAACAAATGGGAAAAGGTATAATTGTAATGTATGTCCATATTATTAATGTATTGTGCAAAATGAAAATTGAATCTATGATGAACTATACCCAATGGCTTAATAAACTTGAATAAAAAAAAAAAAATGCTCAGTGGTTTTGGCAGTGGGAACACTGACCCTGCAATGTCCTGTACTTTAATCGTAAAACTCAGTCAAAGAAAAAGTAATAAGGCCATATACAATCACACACAAGTGAGAAGGATACTGTCCTTATGATTGGGCAAAACACCATGCTGACTGCCTTCTCCTGAACTCAGCTAATCCAAGCGTAACAGAATTGCTAATGTAACCCCTAGGTGGCGCTATTCCTAGGGCTACTACCCCTGCCTGCTTGGCTAGTAGCAGGTTAAGGAGCCTGAGTTCTGAAACGGGTGCCTCCACCCGGAGGTCAGGGTTGGTAGTGGTCAAGCTAACCTGGGCACAGTCCTCCGGGAAACTGTAACCCCCTTCTTTCCCCTCTAGTGACCTGAACACTGTACAATAATCACTTTCACAATACCCCTGGTACACCACACAAGTACCCACACTGTTTGCACTTACCACCAGGGCTGGTTCCTCTGGCTCAACCTTACGGACCCCCTGTAAAAACAAGGTTATGCACAGCAAATAGCAACAGTATAGTACTTTGAGCACAAACTAGAACCACAGTCAGATTACATGCAGAAAAAGTTAGATCTGATTTATTCAGGAGACGTGAACAAGGGAGGGGCAAAATCAGGTTAATTAGCTTAAAGGTTATATCAATCAAGCAGTTAGGCATGTGCTTTGAGTCCCCCACACAGTCCACCTCTGGGTACCCTGGTAGAGAAGAGATGGGCTAGCCAGGACAGTTGCCCTGGGTTGCAGCTGGTTGGGGTCCTGTGATGGAAAACACAACATGCACAGTATACAATATTTGTAATCCGGAGCCAGAGGGCTCAGTTCATAAAGGAAACAAAACAACAAGAGAAACAGATGACACACTCAGATTAAGCTGTTGTTGCAGGGAGCTACCCCAGTATTTACTCACGATACCCAAGACTGGACACAAGCTGGATGAAAATCGAGACTGCAGGTGGTTGATCTGGAATGCCAGGAGACGCAGGGCCCACACGAGTCGCAGAGGCATTGTTCCTGTTCAAGCATGGAGCAGGAAGGCTAATCCCCAGGCAGATTTCTCATCGATGGCTTCTCTGAGCAGTGGGTAGTCTAGCTGGGTCGATCTGGCAAGGCCCAGACCGCATGGAGACAGATTTTGGATGCAGTCAGTTTTGTGCTGGATATAGCTTCCAGCAAGCAGAACACAGTTCACACAGTGGAGAACCAACTCACAACCCACTAGCAGCTCATAGTATATTTACATATATGAGAATTCTACTGTACCAGGCAAAGCGCTCCCCGGTCACAATCACAAAGTCTCTGCACACACCAGGAGCTTAGGGGTAGCTGGAACTCCTGACAGGCCGATCGCATTCAGCAAAATCTTCTGTCTTCTTCAGGTTGAGCCTGGCCCACTTCAATAGCTTACTTTAGTCACACAAACTTGGATTTGGTACAAAATAATTCTCTTCTCTCCCTTTCAGGAGCAGCAGTCGGACATGGAGGCCAAACTCTCAGCCTTTTGATAGTTCTCCCATGCGAATCCACTTAGGATTGCTCTCAGAATCACTTCAGAATCACTTCAGCTCCTCTCCTTTTTCTTCCCAGATCAGAAACCTACTGAAAACTGCAAGCAGCCCGGGACTTCCCCAAGATCCAAAAGATATGGTTGGCTGATTTGGCTGTCAGTCATACTAACATACTAAAATGCCAGCAGAATAGGCCTAATGGTCTTTTGTGTCTGCTCGTTTGGTCAGCCCCCACCCTGGGAGCCGACCTTGCTGCCCCCCTTGCCTTCTCTGGCTCCCTTCCCAGTTCGGATATTCTCGCTGCATTGGGTTTTGCTTCCAGAACCCTTCCCTGTACCTGTCCCACCCTCTTGAACCCCCCACCGTCTCTGCCTCCACCAGCCCCTAGGCAGTACATTCCATGGCTCCACCACCCTCTAAGTGAGTAGCACCTTCTCCTTTCTCCCTTAATCTTCCCCTTCCAGCTTCCACCCATGCCCTCTAGTGGCCCCCCCTCCTTCCTTCAAGCACCCTGACTGTTCTCCTCCTCTATTTACCCCTTCATGTACCTGAAGACCTCTATCATATCCCCCCCGGTCTCTTCTCTCTTTCAATGTGTACATATTTAGCTCTTCGAGACTCTCCTCATAGGTCCTGTCCCTCAAGCCCCAAATCATTTTGGTTGCCCTCCTCTGGACCCTCTCTGGGAGTTTAATGTCCCTTTTTAATTGTGGCCTCTAAAACTGCACAAAGTACTCGAGGTGCGGCCTCACCAAGCAGTTATACAGAGTATCACTTCCCTCCTTCTGGAGGTGATCCCCCTAGCGATGCATCCAAGCATCCTGTTGGCCTTGGCTGCTACCCTCCTACAAGTCTCAGAGTTGTTCATCTTGACATCCAACACCACCCCCAGGTCCCTCTTAGCCATCGAGACTTGTAGCATTTGCCCCCCCAGGGTGTACACTTGGCCCGGGTTTCTGGCCCACAGGTGCAGTACCTTGCATTTCCCTGCATTGAACCTCAGCTTCCACTTTCTAGACCATCCTTCCAGAGCCTCCTGGTTCCCCTGCAGGGCCACCCTCCCCTCCTCCCTCACCCACCGCCCCAGTTTTGAGTCATCCATAGAGACTCATCTCCTCCTGATACCTGTCCTTATGTCAGAGACTTGGGTGTTGAACAGGAGGGGCCCAGGACTGATCCTTGGGACCCCACTAATGACCCTCCTTGGGGATGAGACTATCCCACCAACTATGACCCTCTGGGTCCAGTCCTGGAGCCAGTTGCCTATCCATCTGATCATCTGGTTCCCCACCCCATTTCTCCCAGCTTATCCAACAGGCCCACGTGAGGAACAGAGTCAAATGCCTTGCTGGTAGTCTAGAAAGAGGACGTCCACTGGTCTGCCCAGGTCCAAGGCACTCGTCACCCAGTCATAGAACTCCACAAGGTTTGTCTGACACGATTTCCCTGGGACAAATCCATGCTGTCTATCGTCCAGGCACCCTGACTTTTCCAGGTCCCCCCCCAGCCTCTCCTTGACAATGCCCTCCATCACCTTGCCCACCACCGATGTCAGGCTGCCAGGCCTGTAGTTCCCTGCCACCTACCCTTGATCCCCCCTTGTGGATAGGCACTACATGCGCCACCTTCCAGTCCTGGGGCACCCACCCTGTCCTCAGAGAGATGGTGAAAAGCTCCGCCAGGGGTTTTGCCAGGACATTCGCAAGTTCCTTCAGCACTCTGGGATGTAATTTATCCGGCCGTGGTGCTTTCTCTGTCTTAAGGGACCTGAGGGTTCCCTCACTCTCTGCTGTGATTTGCACTTCACTACCTCTTTTCCTTGCTTAGCTTTCCCCCCTCCTGCCAGTGATGCCTCCCCCTCTCCCCAGACCTGCCGATCGGTAGGGGTCCCCCCCTTCCTCAGTGTCACTGTCTCCTCCCATGTATGATGAGCACCCCATTTTCTTAGAAAACCTGAGGAAGTACTTATTTAGTACCTCAGCCTGCTCCCCCGGGTCTTGTGCCCATCTCTCCCCTGTTTTAATCCTGCTAATCTGCCCCTTCACCCTTCGTTTTTCCCCAATGTAGCTAAAGAACCCCTTGTTCCCTCTCCTAATTTTCCTGGCCAGGTTCTGCTCCTTCCTTGCCTTAGCCACCCTCACCATCTTAGTGGCCCTCCTAGCCATCAGCTCGTACTCCCCTCGATCCCTTTCACTCCTTGAGCACTTGAATTGCCTATAGGCTGCCTTCTTTCCCCGCACCACCTCCTGGACCTCCCTGGTCCACCAGCAGGGTTTTCGGGCCCTACCGCATTTTCGTCTTACTCTTGCACAGCTGCTGGTAGCATCCTGCACCCCCTCTCCTGATGATTTCCCACCTACTATCAGCGTCCATGTCTGACCCAATCCCATCCAAATGCTCCTTAAGGATCCTTCCCATTTACTTAAAATCCACCCCCCTGAAGTCAGTTGCCTCCGTCTTTGTGCAGCCTTCTACCCCTCCTAGGTCCAGGTAGAACCAGACTGTGGCATGGTCACTCCCCGCCAACGGGTCCCTTACCTCCAGGCCCCCAATCTGGTCACTGTCTGCCAGGACCACATCCAGTACCCACGCCACTGGTCGGTTCCCTCACCTGCTGAGTTAGGAACGCGTCTTGAAAGACATCCAACAACTTCTGTTCCCTGGCCACAGAGGATGTCATAGTCTCCCAGTTTGTTCCTGGCACGTTTAAGTCCCCCAACACCACCACCCTTCCCCTGCCCAGTCTGCAGTGTCTCCCAACATCTGACACCATACTCTCCTCCAGCTCCTCCGTCAGTGCAGGGGGTCTATACACCACTCCTATTTTTACTCTCTTGCCCCCCTGTTATCACAGTGACCCAAATCGCCTCCACGGTTCCTTCCGCTCTTCTACTCCCCTATGCCAATGCAATTTTTGACTATCATTCTGCCCCTCCTCCCTTCCCTTCCCTCCCCTTGTCCTTCCTGAACATAGTGTAACCCTCCAGGTTCAAGTCCCAGTCATGCCCTGCGGTGGCCCAGGTCTCAGTGACCGCTGCCACAACCACCACTTAGCATTGCCTGGAGCGCAGGCATTTTATTGCCCAAGCTCCTGGCATTTAGCAGGACTACCTTCCACCCTTTCCCTATACTTCCATTTCCCCCTGCTCATGTTCCCATGGGGATTCTGTTTTCCCCTGGTCTGCACTTTACCAGTCGACCTTTTCCCACATTCCTCCAGCCCCCCGGGGGGGTGGAGACAGAGTCCATCCTTTATCGGCACCCTCTCAACAGCCATCCCTCCCCCCTTCTCAAGTTTAAGCCCCACTTTTCACCAATGAACCCCTCTATTTTCAACTTAAGGATTCCCCTCCCCTCCAAATTGAGATGTAGCCTATCTCTAGCATACAGCTCCTTATCCTCCCAGGTCTCCCCCCAATCCCCCATCAACTCATACCCTCTGGCCTCACACCATTCCCTGAGCCACTGGTTTATCTCTCTAATCTTCCTTTTGTGTTCCCCACTAGCCCTTGGCACCGGCAGGATTTCTGAGAAGGAAACTGTGCATCCTATGTCATAACAGACCCTGGCAAGCTCCCTGAATCTTGCCTGTATCTCTAGCTCGCTATTTCATCAATGTCATTTGTACCCAGGTGGACCAGTATGTCTGGGGAACCCCACAATCCTTTGCCAGCTGATATACCTCAGCACTTGGCCTGTGACTGTTAATCCAGGAAGCATTTTGTTCTAACTGGCCAGGCTTCTCCCTCCCTATCCCATTTGATACCCCGATCATAGAAACCCCTAACTGGAGCACTCTGACCGCTCCTTTTCCTCCATTTCCCCCTCCCTCCATGTCCCTCATCCTTTCTACTGGCCCCTCCATCCAGCCGGCTCCTTGTTCCTCCCCCTATCTGGGTGTCACATGCCACCCCCTCCTTATTTAACCTGGCCACCCCCTTCCCTCCGATCCTATGCCTCTCCTCCTCCTGAGTATCCCTCTGTACCTTGCTAACTCCCCCCTCACTGATCGCGACTGGTCCTTCTCCCCCATCCACTAAACTAGACAGGCTCATCCTCCCTCCCTTCCTTCCTTTCTCCACTTAGTCCCTCCTTGCTTTTCGTGCTCCCCTGGACTAAACCCTCAGCTCCCTTTACTGTATCCTCCTTGTACTTCTGGTCTTTCTCCTTGCCCTTTCCTCCCGACTGGTCCTTCTCCTTGCACGTTCCTCCCTCTTCCCCCTGCCCCTCCTGCTCTGATTCACTGCTCCCCCCATTTTCCTTCATTCCAGGTTCCCCCCTTTTCCTCCTGCTATCTGGCCCCCACCTTCTGCCCCCACTCCCTTTCCATCTCTAACCACCCCTGTCATGGCTACATCACCCCCCTCATCCTCAAGCAGAAGAGAATTGAAGTGGTTACTATGCGTAAGGTCTGATCTACCTCCCCACCTTGCTACCTTCTGTCCAGCCCCGGCCATCTGCCTACTTCCCTGAGAATGCTGTCCCTCTGGCCCCCCTTTGTGAGGGTCCCCAGTTACCTACCTGCTTCCTTGGTAGAGTCCTCCTTTTGGGCCCTCTCTGCCAGGGTCCCTATGTGACCCCCGAGTATTCTCCTGCACTCCTTTTCCTATGCCCCTGCCTCTAGTGCTTGGTGCAACCCTGTGGGAGATCCCCTGCCCCCTTCCCCAACCATACCTCCCCCCTTCCCCCAGCTGTCTCCTAATCCATGCAACCTCCTCCCTAAGCTGTGCCAGCTGGTAGCACACTGGGCAACCACCGAACTTCCAAGCCCAGTCCAGTATCATGGCTGCTCCACACCCTGTGCACCCCACCACCCTCCCAAAGATGCCGGCCCTAATGATGTGTGGTCCCTATCCCCTCAAGTAGGTTTCCTGGGTGAGCCACCAGGTTCCCCACTAGTCCAAGATACTCCCCTACTGCCTAATCAGGTCACCCACTAATCCTAGATACAGTCCCACAGTAAACCGTAAACCTGTTACTAGGTGCAGTACAACACAGTAAACTTACAAGAGAAGTGAACAACTCTCAAGCTCCTCTCTCCCAGCCTTTAAATCCAACCCCAGTGACTAGAACTACATGAGCAGCACCTGCAGCCTTTTCCTCAATTGAAGGCAGGTGTTCTCCTATAAATTAGCAAAGCTCTGGGGAGGGAGGGGTGGGGAGGGTGGGTTTGGCCTACACCTGACTCTTGAGAGAGTGTATCAGCCCTGTGTCTGCCCCTCCAAGCCCGGCAGCCAAAGAACCAGCCCCAAGCAAATCCCACCAAATAGGTTTTAAATCAGAAGAAATAGGCCTCCACCAGCGCAGCCTGTTACACAGTGAAACATCCACACAAATGAGCCCAGCACTTACAGCCACCAAGCCAGTTTTCAAACTTTCCAACAGCCCCCAAAACAATATCCTGCTAGCCCCTTAGAAGAAAGAAAGAAAAGAAATAACCTTCTACCAAGTAAAATCCACAAGAAATCCTGTAAAAACATCAAGAAGCAGCTACTGTCCTGGAACACAACTGATCCTGTCCCCTTCCAGTTCCTTCCGAGAAGACAAAGCAACTAACACCACAAACCTGATTCAGCTCTGCCTCCAGTCAATGAGCTGAGTGAGACCTGGCCAGACCATTAACACCCTTCCCCCACTATGCACTAACCATTGCAGCTAGTGGAGTCAGCAAAAAGGAATCAAAATTCAACTCAAAGCCCCCAAAATATGTTTGCTGCCAAAGGAAACAGGTCTCTAATTTAATCAGCTTCACTAACAACACATCAAAATAGGCTTGAAATTAACAGATATAGGTCTCCAATTCAAATAACCAGCCCCAAGCTAATCCCACCAAATAGGTTTTAAAATCAGAAGAAATAGGGCTCCACCAGCACAGCCTGTTACACAGTGAAACATCCACACAAATGTGCCCACTTACAGCCACCAAACCAGTTTTCAAACTTCCAACAGTCCCCAAAATAATACCCTGCTAGCCCCTTAGAAGATAGAAAGAAAAGAAATAACCTTTTACCAAGTAAAATCCACAATCAGTCAATCAATCAATCAAATCTTTATTTATTCAGGCGATCATCATTGAGCAAGGCTCATTTACAAGATGGACCTGATAAGGTCAAGGTTCGAGTTGATACACAGCAATTACATCACATACTTATAAGACAGTTATACATACAGAAAAAAAAATGATGTTTAAAACACAATAATATACAGTGAATTCACATGTTGAAACTCGGTTAAGAGAAGGTTAAACTAATATCTACAATACGTACAGTACATATATATCCCAATGAGGGTCATGACAGTCACACACATAATGAGCACAAGGATGGTGAAGGGAATATTGGGTGCCATATACTGGGGTGTCTGACTGGAAGGAATATGCCATATGTGATTGGAAGAAAAAAATACTCACCTTAGTAATTGCTTTTCTTCTCATGGAGTCTTGCTATATTATAACATTAGCAGTCAGCCACTGCAGCTGAACTGCCCCGGAGAGGAAGGAGTTAACTCCAGAGGATCTGGAGTTCTACAGCGCGAGGGCGCTGTGCCCTAAAGCTCTATCTGGCAGTTTCAAATGAAACTATCAGATCTTTACAGAAGCTAACATCAAAGAACAGAAGAGTCTGTGTGGAAAAAACTACACTAGCCCATGGCTACCTACTAGTAGTAGTAACAACAATATAAACAACAAAGAAACACCCAGAACCATAATAACAAAATTGATGGTATTATGGTTCGTTTCCTACCACTGACAGGCACATTATGAACCCCCTTCCCCAAGACTCAAGTCCAGGAAAGGGCAATATAAATAACCTAAATGAAAGCAACCAGATCCCTAACCCAAAGGAAAGAGGATAAAGGGATAACTACAATGGCATGACACAGTGCTTGCACCAATTCGCCACCCCTACCCAAGTAGAGGTTCTGAGAGGGCAGGAGGAGGGTGGAAGAATATAGCAAGACTCCATGAGAAGAAAAGCAATTACTAAGGTGAGTAATTTTTCTTTAAACACCATGAAGTCTTGCTATACTACTATACCATTAGCAGATTACACAGCAGTACCTCCATGGAGGAGTCAGAACCTACTTAGGAAATAGGCTCTGAAGCACAGCTGTGCCAAACCGAGCATCTCTCCTGGACTGGACATCCAGGGAATAATGCTTGGTAAAGGTGTGAACTGTCTTCAGGTAGCAGCTTGACAAATCTCCAGAATGGAATGTCCCTAGCAGCCGCAGAGGCGCAGCTGTACCCCTGGTGGAGTGGGCCTCAATCCTGAGGGGTACTCTACCTAGTTTCTGATAACAGAGTTGGATACAGAAACAATCCACCTTGCAATTGTTCTCTTAGTGGCAGGTTTCCTTTGCCAACCTCGCCATAGGTAAGAAACAGTTGGAGGATTCGAACCTATGACCCTGGTGCGCTCTAAATAGTAGCTTAAGGCTCTTTGACATCCAAGCTGTGCAGTCTCCTCTCACCTGAGGAAGAATGCTCAGTGAAAATACTGGGAGAGATAGATTGATTCAGGTGGAAATCAGAAACCACCTTAGGCAAAAACTTTCTATTAGTCCTAAGGACTACCTTATCTCTGTGGAAAGAGATAAAATCTTCTTCCACTGACAGGGCCTGTAACTCACTTATGCGTCTGGCAGAGGTGATAGCTACTAGGAAAACGGTTTTCCAAGTTAAATACTTGAGCTCTGCTGAAGACAGAGGCTCAAAGGGGGGTTGCATTAACTGAGCAATGCAAATATTCAGGTCCCAGGCGGGAGCTGGTTCCCGAAAAGGAGGGTTAGTATGAAGTAACCCCTTAAAAAACTTGGAGAACACAGGGTGAGAAGAAAGGGAGGCAGGCTTCCTGCTGACACAAAAGCAGAGACAGCTGCCAGATGAACCTTCAGGGTAGCTGGTCTAAGGCCTAGGGAATTCAGATGGACCAAATATTCCAGAAGAATTGGAAGATCAGCAGATTCTGGGATAATCTGCCTCTCAGAGCACCAGATGGAAAACCTCTTCCACTTAGAATTATAAGTGGCCCTAGTGGAAGGCTTCCTAGAAGCCTTTAAAATATTCATGACACCTTGAGAAAGGTGTAAGTCAGCAAATTCTAGCTCCTCAAGAGCCAAGACTTGAGGTGGAGGGATTTGAGGTCCGGATACCACACTCTCCCCTGTGCACAGGCCAGTAAGTCGTGGACTCTGGGTAGGCTCAGGGCAGGGTGGACTACCAAGGACAGAAGCAGAGGGTACCAGGGCTGTCTGGCCAATCTGGGGCAATCAGAATCACTCTGCAAGGTTGAGATCTGATTTTTACTAGTACCCTGAAAAGAAGAGGAAAGGGAGGAAAGGCATATAGGAACTTCCCTTTCCAGTCCAACAGAAAGGCGTCCAGAGGGACTGAGCCCAGTACTGGAGGCCTGCAACAGATAAGAGGAAGTTGATGGTTGTCGGGGGCTGCGAAAAGATCTATCTGAGGAGTGCCCCATCTGGCAAAGACGGACCCCAGCACTTGTGGATTCAGAGCCCATTCGTGATGGCCCTGAGAAATTCTGCTGAGGGCGCGCCAGGACATTGTCCTTCCTGGGAGGTGAACCGCTATCAGGGAGGTGTTCAGGAGTAGGCCAGATACCACAACTTCATTGCTTGTGCACAAGGCTGAAGACCAGTGCCCCTTGCTTGTTGATGTACCACATTGTGGTGGTATTGTCTGTCCTGACTTGAACCACTTTGTTCTGGACAGAATCTGAAAACACCGAAGAGCTAAAAAGACAGCTCTGAGTTCCAACAGATTGATGTGGAGCAGAGATTCCTGAGGAGACCACACCCCTGGGTGGCAAGATCGCTCAGGTGAGCCCCCCACCCCTAACAGGGAGGCATCCGTGGTGAGGGTGAGGGAGTGAGAAATGGGAATGAAGGAACCCCTGTCTTAAATTGCTCTGGACCTGCCACCAGTGGAGGCTAGGATCAGAGTTTGAGTAACTGGAACCAACTTGGTAAGGGGTCCTTCCTTTGAGACCAATAGGCCCTCAAATGGAACTGAATGTCCCTCATCTGGAATCTTGCTCCTGCCACGACAGCTGTGGAAGCAGCCATGTGCCCAAGGAGTTGCAGAAAATGCCTTGCTGGTCGAGAGACCCGTAGGGTAAAGGAGGATGCCAGGGCGATGAGTCTGTCCACCCTTCCGAGGGAAGAAAAGCCCTGGCTAACCTTGTGTTCAATTCTGCGCCTATGAAAGTTAGGACCTGAACCGGTTCCAGAACTGACTTTGGTAAGTTTAGCAGGAATCCCAGGAAGTGAGAAGCTGCTGGGTGACTTGCAAATGGGTTTCACCTGACCTGAGACTGACCCACAATGAGCCAGTCGTCCAGGTAGGGAAACACAGCAACCCTTGCCTTCTTAAGTGAGCCACTACTACAGCGAGACATTTTGTGAATACCCTGGCGCAGAGGTCAGGCCGAAGGGCATTGCCCTGAACTGGTAGTGGCCTGAGGGCAGTTCGAACCTGAGGTACTTTCGGTGAGAAGGCCTGATCAGAACATGAAAATAGGCATCCTTGAGGTCCAGGAAGCTAGCCAGTCCCTGGCCTTAGGAAGGCAATATCATTGCCAGAGTCAACATTTTGAACTTTGGTTTCAAAAGATGCTTGTTCAGGTACCTTAAATCTAGAATGGCCTCCATTTCCTGTCTTTTGGGGGTAAGAAAGTATCTTGAATAAAGCCCTTGCCCTGATGGCAAGGAGGAACCCTTTCCACTGCTTTGCAGTCCAGAAGAGAAGAAACCTCTGCTTCAAAGCAAGGGCCTCTGAAGGATTTGCAGGTGGAAAATGTCTGGTCTCATCTTTGGAAAGTGTTTGAAGCTGAGAACCAGACCCTGGCCTATTCCTCCAGAACCCATCTGTCCGTAGTTAGGGACAGCCAGTTCCGGCTGAAATAGGCCAACCTGCCCCACTGGTACAGGAGAATCGCCTGGGCACCCCATCAGGGTGCCTGCTTAGCAGCAGCCTTAGGCTGAGGGAGGGGACGGCTCTTGTGCCTCGCTACCCCTGCTCTCTGAAGAAACCTCTGTGAGACAGCAGAGGAGGCTTGAAATTGGTAAAAAGGCCTGGAAAAAGGCCTGCCCCTACCTCTGGGAGCATGCCTTTGTGGCATGGCATGCTTCTCCTTAGCCTGGGCACTTTTGTAGGTAGTTCTGTATTCATCCATCTTTTTCATATAGTTTTCTGTTTGCTCCCCAAACAGAGAATTTCCACTACAGGAAAATCCATAGCCTTTGACTGGGTATCTTGGGACAGATTAGTGCATCTGAGCCATGCCAACCTACGGAAAGCTACAGAAGTGGCCATGACCCTAGAGGAAACATCATTAACATCAACAGCAGTATGAAATTGAACTTTAGAGGCTTCAATGCCATCAGCAGCCACCTGTTCCAACTCACTAGCCAGCTGGCTGGGCCTGCTTGGCTAACTGCATACTGTGTCCCACCTAGATTTCTGATATCTAGCCACATAAGCCATATAATTTGCCTGCCTGAGTCCCAAAGAAGCTGCCATATACTGTTTCTTCGCCATGGCATCAATCTTCCTGGAATCCTTATCAGGAGGATGTGAGGCCAGAGGAATATTAGCCTTGTCACAGGCTGCAGCTTGCACCACACCTACATGACTACACTGTTCAGTAAGGAAGTCTGTATCCGAGCCTGACAAAGTATACTTCTGTCCATTTTTATCTACAGGAGGGACAGAATGAGATTTTTAAAATCTTTGTTGTTTGCTTCCTAAATGACTTATGCAAAGGAATAGACAACCTCCTAGACTCTGGAATATCCATCATTTCCACATAATCAGGCTCCTCTTGCTCATCCACAGCCTCCTCTAAAGGAAGCTGGAGGGTTTCTGCAACCTTTTTGTAAAAAATAAGGAAAGAAAGAAGGGGACTCAGACAGAATAGGAGGAGATTCTAAAGGTCTGTCTGGAGAAATGTCCGGTTCAATGGGCACGTCCAGACCCCCCCCCAGCCACACATATATTGATCAAATTCCTCCTCCCCCTCCTGTGGTTCATAAAAATCCTCAACTTCAAAATCTTGAACCACTGGGACTGAACGAACCAACCTTTTACCAACTGTTGGTGGTTCTACAGATCCCTGAGACAGTGACTGGACAATCTGAATGGCTTTAGCTATCTCTGCAGCAGTTGGAGACACAATTTTGGACCCCAAACCTACTGATTTCCTTGTCTTTTTACTCGGGACTGGTTCCTCTGAACCAGCCTTCCTTTTGCCCGAGGAAGTCTCGCCCTGGTCAGAGGGCACTCCCTCTGGTCCAGTGGGTACTGGACCGGGCTGGCCATCCGGGTCAGCGGACTTTTTGGCCTCTCGTTCCCTGAGCCGGCCCAATCTCTTTTCCAGGGTGGCTGCAGGGAAATTTTTACACACCTGGCAGTCTGACAGGAGGTGGTCAGCCCCCAGACAATAAACACAAGTGGTGTGTGGGTCAGCCTTGGCAAAGGCCTCCCCACAGACATCACAGTGTTGAAACCCAGTGGGCCCGGTTTTTCTTTTGGGTTTCTCAGACATAATGCCAGCCTAACCAAAACTTGCCCTTTTGATGGCAGTGCCAGGCAAGACACCCTTATCGGTTCCTAACCGTTCACGGTATTTGAAAACCGTTATAATTCTGTTTTTAGAACCGATCAAGAACCGGGAACCGACTCTAAAACCCACTGTACACCTTTAAAATGTAGAAATAACAAACCGATCGGTTCAAAACCGAACCGATAATTAATTTTCCACACAGACTTAAAATTTAGTACTTACGGTTACCAGATAGAGCTTTAAAACCAAATGCGGTAAAAAATGACTTTTGCCGGTTCAAATGAACCGAAAAATACTCGCTTGAACGAGAATGAACCGAGCTGAAGGAGCTGATCTCCGGAGCGACTGTTCAGTGAAGCGGAGTAAAGAATCTGACAGTTTCATTTGAAACTGCCAGATAGAGCTTTGGGCACAGCGCCCTCGCGCTGTAGAACTCCAGATCCTCTGGAGTTAACTCCTTCCTCTTCGGGGCAGTTCAGCTGCAGTGGCTGACTGCTAATGTTATAATATAGCAAGACTTCATGGTGTTTGAATATAATTTTGTGGGATGACTATTCTATCTATAGCGGTAGCAACTGCATTTCTCTGTGAAGAAGGCTGTACAGTGCTGCTTAAATGATGTAAATGGAATGATAATGGACAGTTTTAGGGATTTTTGTAGGGTGTTCCATGCTATAGCTAGAGAATAACTGATTGCTGCCCTCCCTATTTTGGTGTTGACTTTGGGCAATTTGAGCAGGATGATATTGTTGCTTCTTAGGGCACAGGAGCTAGGAGTGTTCTGGTTGAAGCAGTCCAGGATATAGCTTGGGAGTTTTTTTGATAAAGCTCTGTAGATCCATAGAGCTGCATTTCTGCTCTTCCTGACATGAAGGGAAACCCATCCAATTGCGTCATAGAGAGAACAATGGTGGGTATTACATGGCAGGTCTGTAATGAACCTTATAGCTCTATGATATAAGGTATCCAACTTGTGATGGTAGGAGATGGGGCAGTGACTATAGAGGAAGTCTGCATAGTCAATGACTGATAGAAAGATGGCCTGGACTAATCTCATCTTTGAGCCTCTGGTAAGGAAGGGTTTTAATCAATAGAGGAGGCCAAGCCTTAGGCGGAGCTTTTTTAACAGTTGTTCTAGATGCTGAGTGAAGTCAAGTCTGTTGTCAATCCACACACCTAGGTATTTGAAATTTTCCACATACTCCAGATTTTCTCCAAGTATAGTGCATAGCTGGGGGAGATTGATTGAAGAGGATGTGTTGGTGGAGTTTTGAGTTGTGAACATCATTGCTTTGGTTTTCTTTGCATTTAGCAGAAGCTTTTTCTCGAGTAGCTGATGTTGTAACAGGGAGAATTCTGTTTGTAGGATTTCATGAGCAACTGTAGGTGAAGGGTTGCTGACATACAGAACAGTGTCATCAGCAAAGAGGTGTACTGAGGACTTGGTAAGGGTTGAATCAATTTTATTTATATAAATGGCAAAAAGGATAGGACGCAAGAATAGAGCCTTGGGGGACTCCTCTTGACAGTGGTCTTAATGAGGATAGGTCACCTTCAGCTTTTACCTGCTGTGATCTACCGGAGAGGTAGCATCTGAACCACTTAAGGGAGGATGGATCTAGGCCAATGGAGTGTAGGGATGAGAGTAGTAGTTCATGGTCCACGGTGTCGAATGCTTTGCTCAGGTCCAGGAATACTGCACAGACATTGTTCTTTTTATCCAATTCGGTTTGCCAATCATTTGTGACCCTGGCTAATGCAGTGATAGTGTTATGTTTGGCCCTGAATCCAGATTGAGCTGGGTTTAATAGGTTAGTATTGTCCAGATGTTCCCTTAACTGAATACTCACTAATTTCTCCAGCATCTTGGATAACACAGGTAGAATGGAAATGGGCCTGTAGTTATTAAGATCCATAGGGTCCCCTGATTTTAGAAGGGGGACTACTTGGGCTGTCTTCCACAGTGTGGGAATAGAGCCAGAGTTTAGGGAAAGGTTAAAGAGGTGTGTTAGGGGGACTGTAAGCACATGGCATGCAATCTTTAGAAAGAAGGGGTCCAGAAGGTCTGCTCCTGCACTTTTTTTGGTATCCAGATGCCATAATAGATCCTCAACTTGTTTCAACAGTATAGGTTTGAAGCTAAAGGAAGAGTCAACTCTTTGATCACCAATGTAGTGGGAGCTTAATTGGTCCCTTAATAGGTTAGCTGGGGAAATGTCAAAGGCAAGGCCAGCTGTTGTGAAATGGTTGTTGAATGCATCCAGGATTTCCATTTTGCCAGTAATGGGGCCATAGTTATTGTGTAATTGAGTTGGAAGGAGGTTGTTAGCATCCTGGCCCATCATACCCTTGATGGTGCCCCAAAATCTAGCAGGATTATGGTAGGAGGAGTCGAGCTCGGACAGGTAGTAGGCAACCTTTGCATCCCTGACTTTCCTGGTGCATTTATTCCTGGCTTTCCTAAAAATATCCAGTCATTTGTATTCTTAGTTTTTCTTGCTACTTTCCAGAGTTTGTCTCTCTCCAGCAGTGCAGCTTTGAGGTCAGCTGAAAACCAGTGACAGGATCTGTTTTTTATTCGGATACTAGAGATTGTGGCATGGGTATTAAGGGCATTTATTATAATGCTATTTAGCACCTGCTGAGCTTTTTCTACAGAATGTGCAGGGTAGAACTTTTGCCAGTGTGGAGAGTAGGCTAGATCATGCAGATATCCTTCAATATTGATGTTTTTCTTGGATCTCCTCATGAGGAATTTTGCAGGATTTGTTTTAATGCTGTTGGATCTTACCCCTGCGATGGGGCAGTGGTCACTTATGTCACAAAGGAGCACTCCAGCATGTGTGAATAGATGTGGTTTACTCACTAGCATGATATCAAGTAGTGTACTGTTACTACCATTCTTTGTATTTAATCTTCTTGGTTCATTAATTAACTGTGTGAGCCCATAGGTGTCACAGAATGATACCAGAGGTGTAGCTGCCTGGGTGAGCCAGTTGAAATTCAGGTCCCCTAGGATAATGACTTCTTCAGTACTGGACTTGACCAGGTTTCCCAGGTGGGATAAAAGCTTGTGTTCAGCAGAGGGGGGTCTGTAGCATCCAATTAATTGGAAAGCTGCTGTATTGGGGAGAGAGACTTTTAGGGATAGGCACTCAAATTCCTTGGGCATAGATGTTGCAGCAGTACAGGATACAACTATACCAGCTTTTGCATATATGGCTACTCCACCTCCCCTTGTTTGGCGATCAGCTCTGAATAGCTGATAGGTAGGTTAACTTCCCTGTCCATTGTGGTGGACTTGAGCCATGTCTCAGTTATCACAAGAAAGTCTGGCAAGGTATGAGCAACCCAGGCTTGTAACAATGTAAATTTTTTCAACAGACTGCATACATTAATATGCAGGAAACTGAGGCCTTTAGCTGAGGTTAGGTCTGATGGAGAGGTGATATTTTCAAGAGGTCCAGGGTTGATTTCCACATTACCAATACAGAGTAATAGAAAGATCAGTAGTTTCATGAGGGCTGTCAGTGATAGGGAGAGGGGGCTGTCTTTGGTCCTCCTTCTTTTATTCTGTTGCCACTCTTTTTTTTTTTGGGGTGCTCCCTGTGGATTTAAGGTAGAGTGTTGGGATACCAATTAGCAGTTTGACGACTAGGCTTAGGGGATCTATATATCCAGCAGTGGGGTTTTGACTGAAACACATATGTGGTGATATGTGTATCTTTATGGTGATTGTACCACTGTAGTCGATGCAGCAATGGCAAGGCATATATGAGGGTTTGAGTGTCAGCCGAGGGGATGTTCCAGAAACTGGGTGGAATGACCACTCTAAATTGTATAATAGGGTCATCTTCTTTGTGGAACCCTATGGCTGATAGTGACAGGAGTATCAGAAGTATGCTCCCATTCTGAAGGGGATATTGATAGTTGGCAGTGGGGAGTAGTGAAGTCGTTGATTGGTTGGATCAGCAAGCTGGTGTGACTCTCTGTTGGTTTACAGAAAAATGCTGTGGGCAGGGAAGAGATTTTGGCGGGAAGATGTCTATAAATTAACACACAAGAAGGGGAAGGCGGGTGGGCAAAAATTTGCGCCTTTCCGACTGCTCCCTCGCTGTTCCTCCCGCCTGTGGTTTCCCAAGTTCGGCTAGGTGCTGCCCACCGCCCGCTGGCGGAGCGAAGTCCCGGCGCTCAGCTGGGTGCTGTGGGGTGAAGGATGCAGGCTGGAGAGAGAGAAAGAGGAGGGTGCAGCAATTAAAAAGGGCAGTAGCAAGCGTTTTCTGAGCGTTGCTGACCTGACAAGAAATCCTGTAAAAACAACAAGCAGCAGCTACTGTCCTGGAACACAACTGAAAGCAAGAGCATCCCTTCAGTCGCAAAAAAGGCACAAAAACTCAAACCACAGTTCCTATACATTTAGAATTCAGACAGCTCCTGTAGTCTGGCTACATTTTAGGTTCCACCAGAAACGATTGGTCCAATTTGCAGTCTAGGACCAAGATAGTGAAGACAAACAAAACAGTCCTTGCTACAAAGAAAGCAGGTTAGACAAACTACATTATCATTATCATTCTAAATGGTTTACAGCAAATAGTTACATCTTTCAACAGAGCTCCATCTCAGATTACTTATGCTGCAATCAAGCAGCTCTTATAGAGGCTATACAGACTCTGGTAATCACATTTAAACTGCTAAAATGCAGGACACCAGCCTGGCAGTGAGCATTTAGGCAAGCTCAAGGAAGACTTTTTGGGAACCCCCATTAGTAGGGGGGTTACACCGAGCTCCACAAAGCCTGCAATTAACAGGTCAAAAACGTGCTGAGGTGTCCAGAGTCTCCTAGAGACCACCCCACTCTGAAAATACTGCAAAGACTCACCAAACTTCAGAATACCCCACCGTCAAGGAGCTGTAACAATATAATGCAATGCTACTTGTCTAATGTCACACACAAGTAGTGGCCCTCTGCCTGGCTGCTGTCTCTCTGCCAGGATGCTCTGTCTCAAAGCAAAATAATACTTCTCTGCCAGGTTGTTCCCAGACTTGCCCCCCCAGGGCAAATAATGTACCCAGCTGCCACAGCTCCTCTGAAGCAAGCAGTTTCTCTGCCTGCTCTCTCAGTACTCTTCTAAAGCAAGTGATTCCTCTGCTTGCTGGGGCTGAGCGGCTGGCATCATGTGGAGTGTGAGACGTCATCACATGGGGCTGCTCCTCTCTCGAGCACCTAACATGCTTGAGCCCAATAGCAAATTCAAGGCACCAGAAGAAAGCCTTAGACACTGTGCGTGAAAAAGCCCACACAAAAGGCCCTGTGCCAATGCCACACCTCGTGCCATGCTGGCAATCTGTGTTCAGGAACAACCTTGGGTCACCGGGGAGCTGGCATGGGGGGGAAGGAGCTGGATCAAGCCACCTAAAGGCAGCTCTCCTCTCCCGGAGAGGTTGCTGACCCCCCTCTGTAGTTCAGTTGCTGCCACATGGAGGTCCAGTGATGGCAAAGGCGGGAAGGGGCAACATGAAGGGAGGGCGTCTCGGACATGACATGCATGTGCCTCAATACACATACATTAGCGCCGAGACGGGGGTAGGAGAAACCAGAGGCATGAAAAAATGTGCATATATAATATAGGAAAGGCCCCATGCTAGACAAACAGCTTGCAAAATGCCATGGAGAAATAAACAGCTTGGCAGCAGCCAAGAAGGAACACGCCAGGCAACTGGGAGCAAAACACAGTTGGAAAATTTCTCAAGGCTGCATTTCATATTAAAATGGCAGAGGAATAGGGGGCAGGAACGATAACTCTGCAGTTCTCCAGAAAGATGAGGGAGTATTTCCAAAACTCTGCACCTTCCAAATCCAACAATTCTGCATTTATCAGAAGAGCGAGGGAGAGTGGGTGGGAAGG
Organism: Neoceratodus forsteri; assembly: GCA_016271365.2. Classification (NCBI taxonomy): domain Eukaryota; kingdom Metazoa; phylum Chordata; order Ceratodontiformes; family Ceratodontidae; genus Neoceratodus; species Neoceratodus forsteri. The sequence goes on along the minus strand of CM028136.1, from coordinate 522,336,570 downwards.
CAGGAATACTAGGCTACCAAATTCTACACTTCACAATCCAAACTCTGCATTTTACCTCCAAACTGAACTTGCTAGAAAAACAAAACATTGTATTTCCAGCCAGACATTTGGGGGGTAGGGATACCTGTAAAACATGCAAACTCTACATCCTGTACAAAAACACTCAACAAAACAGAAAAACAAGAATCCAGTCACAAGACCAAATAAATCCCTGTACTTCCTGGCTTGGAAAGTAAAAATTGTCCGGCTGACCCCTGACACCCCCCCCCCCAAAGACAGAATAAAAACTTTACCAGAGACACCAGGCTATAGCTATAGCTATTTCGATTACTTGTAAACTAACCAAGCATTCTACAAGGCAAGTGGTCTCCATTCAGGCACTGTAGACACTTACATGGAAGTCAGCTTGCAGCTTATTCAATTTGAAAGCCTTAGCTTAACAGGCACGATTTCTAAATTTAGGGGTGCTCAGTCACCATAAAACCCAAACCTGCCCAGGAGTCACAGTCTTACCTAAAAATTACAAATAACACGTAAAATAAAGAAATATTCCAGGGCATTCTCTTCATGTTGCTATCTGTATTGTGGTACAGCTAAAACTGAGGCGGAATGCAACTGGAATATGCCATCCCCTGGGGGTCTGTGCTGAAGTCACAGCTTTGGAGCTGCACCACTACTGCAGTGGGAGAACTCATTACATATATGTATCCTATGCCTTCCCCACTGACAATGCGGAGCAATACATAAACCTTTACTAGATTTTCGTAGACTAACTTTATATTTTACTAGCACAGGGTTGCAGAACCAGAGATATTGTTACCCTGACAACAATATGAAAACATGAAACCCAAGCAACTGTGCATTTGTGTATGTGTATAATTGTTACCTTTTGATGCTTCAGACGTCATCTTTTTGTTTTTGTGATGCATGACCTGTACGTTTTCTTCTCTTGGTTCTGCCTGCATTACAAGATGAGTTCCAAACCTCTTTGGTCCAGAGTAAAATGCAGTATATTTTTGTTGAATGTCAAGTCCAACTTAAAAAAAAAATTACAGGTATGAAATAATAGTATTCATCATCTAAATCATTATTTAAAAAATACTACATCCCAGGTATTACCACTCTCCTTCATAAATAAAAAAAACTCCATTAAAATGAACATACTTCCCAGATTCTTTTCCTTATATTAATCTCTCCCACTAACAATCCCAAGAGCAGACTGGAGAGAATTGGCAGTTCTCAAGAAGTTAATTTGAAACAGCAGAAAACCATGTCTGAAATGAGAACATTTGATAAGGCAGAAGAGCTCAGGGGAACTGGGCCTGCCAAACTGTAAGGCATACTATGAGGCAGCACAAACCACAAGGAGACAGAAATGGCCAGGAACTCCAATGACTTAAGTTAGGTGCAGATGGCAGAGGTGCTAGAGGCACCCTTAAAATAGATGCCATGAGTAGCACAGGATATGAAAATTAGGTACTCACCATAATTCTTGATCTTCCAAAATATCTCCATCTCATCACTGGTGGCAGTGGGTCTATGCCAGAGGATCAGAACCCTGCGGGAGCATATGCCTTTAAAAGCTTTGGAAGTAGGGGAATCATGTAGGATATGGCGCTGCCCATGAGGTGAACATATGACGTGGTGCTTGTGGGTCGGCTAGTAACTGATGCCAGCCCCCCAACCTCCTCGGTTCTGTTTACCTAGGAGAGGAAAATAGGAAAAGAGAGGTTTGGGGGCAAGGGAGCCCAAGGAATAGACAAAAGGATATAGGCTATAAAAGGAACAAATGAATAAAAACCGACCCAAGAGAAGAGATGATTTTGGCAGGGAAGTCTTCGAAATGGCCAAGGATGACCAGGGCAACTGGGCAGGAGAGAGAAAGGGAGAGAACAGAGACGGGGGGGTGGGGGAGAGAGAGAGTAGAGGAGATCCTGAATCCGCAGTCAAACAACAAGGGTGTAGAAAAGTTGGCTTGCTCTCAGTCATAGAAGAGCATGGCTCATGCTCTCCAAGGGTTAGTTGTCTCCCAAATTAGTAGACTGCAAGGAGAGGAGTATTTCCCTGAAATCTTAGGAAACAGAAAACAAAACAAAACATGAACTGTTGAAAAAAATCATCACCGGCCCTAGTTGTCCACTTGAGGGCAGAAGAACCAAAATAGGCTAGAGATTAGGAGTCCCATACAACCAAAACAGAATATGGGAGAAGGAAAGCCTTCAAATTCGAAGGTCTGGGGGAGTTGATTCAGGGCTATACAGTGCACCAATAGGTCTGGTTTGCAAGCCAAGGAGTTAAACTTAGGAGCTCGGAGAGAAAGAATAACTCCCAGTCCCAAAAAGGGAAAAATGAATGAGAAAAGGCGGCCCCCGCCAAGGACAATAAACAGGTATAGGAATCCACAAAAAAGGAAGGATTCCCACCCTTCTGACTCTCTGTCTCTCGCTAAAACATCCCCAACAAGCATTTGTCAATGCCGAATGTTTGCTTGCTGGCATTGACATTGGTAATGTAGAAGTTACAGAGCTGCATAATAGAAATGGCAGTGAAGTATTGAACTGAAGCCAACCCCACCACCCTGCAGAGAATGACAGGCATTGGGGTGCGCCTTTGGGTCGTCAGGCATAACAGCCACGCCATTTCACCACACCCTACCCTGCAGACACTGACAAGTGTCACGGTGTGCCTTGGGGTCTTTGGCCCTTGCGCGCATCCCAGTCCATCAGAAAATAACAGTGAGATGGGTGCGGGATAGGAGAATGGGGTGAACTTTGGGGCAAGGGAGTCCAAGGCATACCTCGATGCCTCTCACTGGCTGCAGGGTGTGGAATGGTATGAGCATTACAGGCAAGAATCCCAAGTCACACCCCTGATGCCTGTCATTCTCTACAGGGTGGGCGTTATGGTTTGGAAACCCTAACACCTCAGGCATTACGTTGGTATTTTCCTCCAAATTTTCAACAGGGTTTTTTGTGACCCCTACCTCATGAACAGTGGCAATATCAGTTTGTTAGCGAGAAGCTGCTTATGCACAGTGACTACGGCATTTAGCACCACAGGTGCAAAACACATTCGAACAGGATGTGAAAATGACAGCTGTACTGTTCATGGGGAGGTGTAAAAATGGCAATGTTGCAAATCTGCAGTAAAATATAAAACAAACTGGTGAAGTCATGAATTATTATAGAAACACTGGCCTTACCCGTGATAATTATTTTGGGATTTTTTACAGCAGATTGTCAACACAGGTATTTTGGGACCTCCGATCATGAACAGTGCCATTGTGATTTTCTTTATCTGTCCCGAACAATGATTTCCCACAAAGATCAAGCATCTCTGCGCTGAAAGTGTGAAAACACATTTCGGCCATGTTGTGAAAAATGACAGCTGTACTTTCCATAAGGAAGTGTGGAAAAATGCCACTGGTGAAAGTCTGGACTGAAAATATTAAGAAGTCATGAACTTACAAGGGTGCGTGGAAACTGCACAATGCTCACTCGTAACACAGTCATTGTATGGACTTTTGCCACCAAATTTTCAACATAGCCATTTTAAGACCTCTGCTCATGAACAGTGTAACTGTGATTTTCTTAATCTGTCCCAAACATTGCTTTCACACACCAACTGCACCATTGTGCGCTACATGTGCGGAAACACATTTTGGGCAACATGTGAAAAATGGCAGCTGTACTGTTCATAAGGAAGTGTAATAAAATGGCAATGTTGAAAATCTGTACTGAAAATATTGAAAATTCGCAAACTTACAAGCATGCGTAAGAACTGAGCAACGCACACTCGTAAAACAGTCATTTTTAAGATTTTTTCACCAAATTTTCAACATAGCCATTTTAAGACCTCTGCTCATGAACAGTGCCACTGTGATTTTCTTAATGTCATCCCATACATTGATTTTGCACACGATTCTTGTTAGCAAGCTACATGAGCGGAAACACATTTTGGGCAAGATGTGAAAAATGACAGCTGTACTGCTCATAAGGAGTGTGTAAAATGGCAATGTTGAAAATCTGGAGTGAAAATATTGAAAATTCACAAACTTACGAGCGTGCATAGGAACTGCGCAATGCACGCTCGTAAACCAGTCATTTTTAGGAATTTTTCCACCAAATTTTCAACATAGGCTTTTTGAGAGCCCACATTATGAACAGTGGCAGTGTTGTTTCATTACTCAGTCCCGGAAGGTGATTTCGCGCAGTGACTGTGAAATCACCCTTCGGGCCCGATTCACGCCATGACAGTGAGAGCATTCATGGGAAGGGGTCCCAAAAACCCCATGTTGAAAATTTGGTGCAAAAATTCCAAAAAATGCCTGAGATATGCAGCAAAGTTGAAAAAACCCTATCTATTCCATTATACAGCTTACCGGCATTTCCTCAGTTCGCGGTCGGCTTTGCAGAGTGCAGATGTGTTCCCGGACCACCGAAGATCGTCACGCTGGAGTCTGGAGGTAAGTATGGGGTGGGGAGGCAGGGTGTGTGCAGTGGAGTGGTAGCGGGTGGGCTGAGTGAGCATAGAGGGCGTTTTCTTGTTTACAGTTTTTTTTAAACAGGAAGATGACACGGGCGTTTGCCACGCTGGGGTGGGCTACCAGTGTGGCAGCTAGAAGCTGTTTGGGGGGCTGGAGCTGATGTGGGATTGGGCACTCCTGTTGGCCATACAGACTTGTGCCACGCTGGGGTGGCTCCCAGGCGTGGCAGCAGCTGTATGGCTGTTTGAGGGGTCTGGAGCCGACAGGGGATTGGGCACTTCCGTCGGCCATACAGACTTGTGCCACACTGGGGTGGGCTCCCAGCGTGGCAGCTGTAAGGCTGTTTGGGGGGGGTCTGAAGCCAATGGGGGACTGGGCACCCCCGTCACCCATACGGATGTGTTGCCACGCTTGGGTGGGCACCCAGCATGGCATCTGGAACTCTGTTTGGAGGGGGAAGCGCAGCACAGCCGATGGGGGATTGGGCACACCTGTCGGCTATACAGTGTGTGCGTGGCGGGGGTGAGCACACAGTATGCATGCACGTGTGTGTAGGGGGGAGCACACATGAGCTGGTGATATCTTATCGCTGCTCACTGAAGCGTAGCTCCCTCTTTCAACTGTATGCCACTGAATTTTCAACTGCTGTGATAGACAGCTCCAGCAGTGATTGGATAACTGCGACCACGCCTACAAACACACTGACTGAATTGGAAGATGCTGACACACCTCCGAAAAACTCGGATAATGGCACTATGTTTCTTGCACATGCGTGCAAGCAAACATAAACAGGGGGATTAAGAGAAGAGAGGTGTAACAGGCCACTGAAACAAATGCGGGGGTTGGGGGACTGTAATGGGAAGAAAGGTGACCTGGTAAAGGAACTGGGCTACAATTCCAAAAACTTGCACTTAACAGAAGAAGGGCACTCACCAACCATGACATAGAAACACTGGGCTCCAAGATTCCAGAGCAAATAAAGTTTATCCCAAACATAGAGTCTGCACACTTGACGTGTTTCGGACAACAGTCCTTTATCAAAAGCTAGTGCAGAGTAATCAAATAAGACTTAAATAGTAAAAAGACACTGATGTCAGTATAGTGTCAAATGACACATTTAAAAAAGATAGGTTAAAACATACCACATGATCAAATGAGTCATACTAAAAAAATGCAATTCCTTGTTTAACCTCCCTCTTTCCTCCCTCCCCCTTCATTCTCTTCCCCTTCTTCCCACTGTGGCTTTCTATGTATTTCATTTTGATAGTATGACTCATTTGATCATGTGGTGTGTTTTAACCTATCTATTTTAAATGTGTCATTTGACACTATACTGACATCAGTGTCTCTTTACTATTTAAGTCTGATTTGATTACTCTGCACTAGCTTTTGATAAAGGACTGGCAAAAATCCAATTACAATACTACAGAAATTCTCAAACAAACAAGACAAACAGGTTACTCACCTGTAACAGTAGTTCTTGGAGTGGTATATGTTGTTCATCCACACTTCTTGGCATGTCCCTTTCCCTTTAAGGATCACTGGAAGGTCTTCAGGCTGGCTCCTCTCACCCACCCGGGTGGTATATCCTTTGGCAACGCCCCATGACGCCAGATCTCAGTCCACCGGAAACCAGGTGTTGTGCGTCCGCAGCTGGTAGAGGTCGGGTGGATCCGCGTGGATGAACAACATATACCACTCCTAGAACTACTGTTACAGGTGAGTAACCTATTTTTCTAGGATCGTGGATATGTTATTCATCCACACTTCTTGGCAGACTCCTAGCAGTTCTCTGGGAGGAGGGAGGCAAGGCGCACACCCCTACTGATACTTACTTAGGGAAAAGAAATTGGAAAACTGAGGCCCCAAAACCAGCATCCCGGCGTGACTCAAGTTTGATGTGGTAATGGGTAATGAAGGTGTTTGCTGACTTCCAGATAGCAGCCTGACAGATTTCCTGGATAGTGATGTCCCAGGAAGCAGCCACCAATGCAACGGTATGGTGGGTGGAATGAACTCTTATCCCTCTGGGAGGCTCCATGCCCGCCAACTCGTAGCACAGACTTATGCAAGATGTAATCCATCTTGCAATAGTCCGTTTTGCTGCAGGTCTGCCAGAAGCGGCATCAGTGCAGGTGACAAACAGTTGGTGAACCTCTCCCGGAATTTCCATCATCCTCTCATAATAGGAGAGGGCTTGTCTCAGGTCCAAGGTATGGAGCCTGTATTTGGCCACTGAGGTGTAATTAGGGTTAAGGTGAAACTCTGACACCACCTTCGGAAGGAATTTCGGGTGGGGGCGTAGGACAAACTTGTCCCTGTGGAAGACCAGATCAAAGGAGTCCACCGAAAGTGCCTGGAGCTCCCCTGTCCTCCTGGCTAACGTGATAGCCACCAGGAAGGCCACCTTCTACAACAAGTGTGATAATGCACACTTGTGCATTGGTTCGAATGGCTTGCCCATGAGCTTTGCCAGTACCAGCAGTAGAACCCACGGAGGTGGAGGTTCATGCACTGTAGGGGATATGTGATCCAGGCCTTGGAAAAAGCGCCCAACCACTGTCTCCTGCACCAATATTGGCTGACTGACTCACGCCTGGTAAGCAGAGATGGCTGCCAGGTGCACCCTAAGGGTCGGTGACCAAAGATCCCCTTTGGAGAGAGACCAAAGGTAGTCGAGAATGTTAGCCACTGGCCTACAAAATGCATGTGCACAAGGGAGGCAAACTGAATCTTCCAGTGGAAAGGAAGATCTGGTGTCATGGGGAGGAGCCGAGGTATATACCACCTGGGTGGGTGGGAGGAGCCAGATTGAAGACTTCTGGTAGATTTAAAGTGGTAGAGGACATGCCAAAGAGTGTGAATGAACAACATATCCATGCTCCTAGAATGTCCATTCTGCACAGTGCCGTTGCAACGACGGCAAGGCATTTTGTAAAGACCCTGGGGCAGAGAAAAGGCCAAAGGGAAGGACCTTGAACTGGTAAGACCGACCTTCGAACCTGAATCTCAGGAATCTCCGATGATTTTTGCAGATGGGAACGCGCAGATATGCATCCTGCATGTCCATGCACACCATCCAATCCCCGACTGAAAGGAAGGGAGGGAGATTTGGAAGCGAGACCATACAGAATCTCTGATAGAAGACCCACCGGTTGAGGTTGCTGAGATCCAGGATAGGCCTCAAGTCCCCCGACTTCTTGGGAACCAGAAGACGCAGGAGTAAAAACCAGAGTCTACCTCTGCCTCCGGGACACATTCTATAGCATCCTTGGCAAGGAGAGACTGGATCTCCGGTCTGATGGGAGCTCTGTGGTCTCTCGGGTAGTGGGAGGTCGGGCGGTGGTCTGTCCAGGGTTAAAGACTCAAACTCTATGGAGTGCCTGAACTCCACGAGGTCGAGGACCCACTGGTCAGAGGTTACTTCTCTCCAGGCCTGGGCGTAAAGAGAAAAACGACCTCCCACCGGCTTTCTTGATGACAGGTCTGGAACAGGGGGGTCGCTTAGTTAGTCAGGTTGAAGGAAGGGGAGGGAGGGCGGCAGCATAAGTTCTAGCCTGTCTAAAGGAGATCGAGGCAGCACCTCTGGACCCAACTCTTCGACCAAAGCCTCCCCACTGCGTGTGAGACTGAACACGGGGGTACTGAGGCTGATGTCCCCCTCTGCCACAAAAACAGGGACAGTGAAAATGCTCCTATTTTGGGCGGTACATATACTGCACGGAATGGATGGCCTTTCCAGAGTCCTGCAGTTTAACTATGACCTTCTCTGTGTCTTCGCCGAAGAACACAGAGCTTCTGAAAGGGGCGTCCAGAGGGGTAGTCTGAACATCTGGGTTGAACCCTGAGACCCGGAGCCAGGAATGGCACAGAAGACAAATTCCAGCAGCAGGTGCCCTCGCTGAGGTGTCCACAGAGTCATACACTGCTCAGAGGACATAAGTACCCACATCTGAGCCCATCTGCAAAAGCTTAGCAAGCTCTGCCTTTTGAAGGCTGTCAGGCATGCCTTGCAGGATGTCCAGTCCTTGGTCCCAAAGGGCGTTCTGGAACTGGACCATGTGCATCAAGAAACTGAGGCTATGTATGCTGCAGGTGGCAGATGAATACACCCTACGTCCTAAAGAATCCAGCTGCTTAGACTCCCTGTCTGGCATCTGGGTACTTAGGTGGTTCAGCCTCTGTGAACGATCATATGCAGCTGATATAACCATGGAATCAGCTGTGGGGTGTTCAGCTAAATAAGAGTGGTCTTTGGGGGCCCAGTACAGACGATTTGCCTTTTTGGGCACCGCAGAGGAAGCATGTGGATGCTTCCAAGTGGCAAGGGTGATGTCTTGGAAGGTATCCACAAATGAGGGGATAACCACTGGCTTTGGGTCCTTCTGGTGCAAATACTTTGCCAGACGCAAGCGTTCGGGGTCCAGGGTCTCTGTATCCCATCCCATGTTCTCCTGTATGTGCCTCATGACCTCTGTAAAGCTGGGGTCATCGGGTTGAGATTTTGGCTAGTCCTCTATATCACTAGGAAGTGAACCAGGGTCAGAATCAGGGTAGGACGGTTCTGATTCTCCATAGTCCTCTGAAGGAGAAGAGGAGGAGGAGGAACGTCGTCTCCTGTTCTTATGTCTAGGTCTTCTGGGTGAAGGAGAGCGGGAGGAGAATGAAGGAGATTTGGTCCTCCTGCGCTTATCTTTGTGCTTTCTGGGGCTAGTGGGGGTTTTATCTCCCTCATTTCCAGATGGAATAGGGGTGACCTGAACATCTGGCTCTGGGGTGACAGGAGGAGAAACCAAATCCTGCTTAACAGTCTTCCACCAATAGGTGAAAAGTTCTTTAACCTGAGACATGCCCAGCTTAGGTAACTCAGGTTTTGGAGGAGATGTCTGTCTGCCTTCTCCAGAACCGGCGTCAGTTGGATCCGGTGTCAGTCTAATGGGTGACATCGATGGTACCTCCATAGTACCGTCGTCAGGTTCCGACGTCATGTGGACCGGTATATGGTCCCAAGAAGAGATGTTGGGGCTACCGACCAGAGACGTTGGGGGGACCGACGACGGCAGAGGTACGGTGGGCGGCTTATCCAGCGTGGAAGGAGGAACTGAAGGACGTTTCTCCAGTGTCGGACCAGAAGCCCTGTCTGACGGACGTCCCTTATCAGGAGAAGGGTGGGGACAGCTGGAGTGTGAAGAGGCCTTGACCTGCCTATCAGTAGATTTGTGGGGCTTGTCCGAAGGGCATCGGTTGGAATCTGCAGATGGACACCAGTAGGACATGAGCTTAAGAGGCAGGGATGAAGTCTGAGAAGAAGAGTGTCCCGCAGTCTGTTTGGACTCCCGGGGATCGACCGAGGCCATTTGGGAGAAGGACTTAACCTTTGCTGTTGTGGAGCCGGTGTCTGAGGGCCTTTTCACCGCTGTGGAACCTGAGTCCGGGGGCCTAATTTTGATACGCTGAAGAGAACACCCTTTGGCAAGAGAAGCTGAGGCGGGAAACTTAAGGGAGGTAAGCCGGGCCTCATGACCAGAGGAGCCGGAATGACCAGCAAACTGAGAGCTGGAAGACCTGGGTCTGGAGAGCAAACGATCCTGGTACTGGTGGTGCGCTTCTCCTTTCTGTGTTTTTTCTTGGGAGAGGGGGAACGAGATTCCCTCAGGAGGATGTCTCCTGCTGCATCTGGGCCAAACGTGTTGGGCTAGGTAAGCCTGGAGAGACTTCTGTCTCCGAATCCTGGTCTGGCTGTTGAAGGCCTGGTAATGGGGACAGGCACTGGTGTTGTGGTCTGGGCCCAGGCAAGAAAGGCAGGCCGAATGTCCATCCTTGAAAGGGACTTGCTTCCCACAAGAGCACTTATTACGGTGCCGGGTCAGTGGAGAGGACATACGTCGAGGAATCGCTGAAGCGAGACAGAGAAATAAAGTTCTAAAGCTGAAGAACTGGTTAGAGAGCCAACAGATGACTAATGCGTCACCGCGGTGGGAAAGAACTGGAGCACGTAGGGACCACCTCCTGCCTTTATACTGGGTGATGTTGGGGATGGAGCCGACATCGGGTGGGCGGTCCCACGTCGGTACTGCTGGAGAAAAGAATTGCCGAGATCTGCGTCAGTCCTACATGTGTTAACTGCTGCAACAGCTTCCTCTCGAAGTAAGATCTTGGGTACTGCCCCCACTTTCATTTGGTGCGACACCCCATTAATATTCAGGGTCACTTCTGTGGTAGGTTGATATCATGTGTCCTCATGGATGCAAATGACACGAGTACCTGGTCCTTTTACATAGTGTTTTCCCAGCACTTTAACATGCACTAGGGTCTGTCTGCTTCCCAAATATAAAAATTACGTCCCTACCATAATTCCTGATCTTCTCATGTATCTTCACCACTGGGTGTAAGCCGAAAGTGTGCACCTGCTACGGGAGTTGTTGTTTGTTTTGGAGGGAGGAGTCGGCTCCGTCCACGAGAGCAACACACTACATGGTGTGTGAGGGGCGGCCATTAGGCGCCGCAGACTCCTCCTCCTCCATTCCAGTTTTGTAAGCCGGAGAGGCAAATAAAAGAATAGAAGAATAAGAGTGAGGCAAGAGAGTTGAGAGATAGTAAAAGGAAAGGAAACAAACTGAAAAAAAAATCAGCCGATAGAGGAAAGGAAAGAGGAGAACCCTACCCTAAGGGACCACAAGTCCTCACTCCTGGGGCGGCTCCAAGGGGGGAAAAGATAAGGGAGAGGAAGAAAAAATGAAGAAGAATAAGAAGAAGAAGGGAGGGGGATGCTGGGAGGAGGGAAAAATACTGCCAAATTGTGAGTTAAATTGGCTTAAGAGTTATCGGCTCAGAACCAAAGGGCAAGGAAGCAAGTATCCCTTCAAACAAAACTGGCCTAAAGGTTCGACTGAACCGTTTGCACAATTTGATACGCAAAAGGCAGATTTCCTACACCTCCTGTTATCCTGAAGCCCATCACTCAAGCTGAGAGCTCACAGATTGCCAAGGCACACAGTCTGTTCCAGAGGAACAGCGCCCAACTTAGGAAAGGGAAAAAGGACCCCACTAGCACACTGTCATGTGTTAATACAGGTGGTGGTGGGGGGAGGGGGATTGAAGCCCTAAAAGGGGCACTCCCTTAAGAAAGTGGACAGAGATAGGGAAGGAAACTTGTTCTGACTCCCTGCGAGGCAGAAGCCAAAGAATCAGACCACCAGTTCCTGAAGGAAATTTTGAAAATGGGCTAGAAAGACTTCGACTAGCGGCAGACTGGCAGACACAGGACAAGATCTAGAGATACCAGTGAAGTCCGAGAACTAAGGAACAGGACCGTTCAAGGACTATTCCTGTTAACTGGTGACTGAACTAACTTGGCCTAAGAAAAAGGTGCCAGAAGGGACACCTTCAAGGTTAATCAGAAAGAGTTCCCTCAGGAGAAATATGAAGCTCTACTTGCTCTCCTCCCTCTCCTGACTTATGTTACCTCTTCTGAGAGAAGAATGGAAGACCCAAAGGCTAGAGGATTTAGGCTCTAAAGGCCACGAAAGGAGAAAGGGGAGGGAGAGCGAGCAGGGCGGAGGGGATGCCCAAGAAGGCGGCCCATGAGGGGAAGGTGGGCGGGATTCAGTAATGAATGGCGAAGATACAAGAGAAGATCAGGAATTACGGTAGGAATGTAATTTTTATATCTTCCCTTGTCAATATTCAAAATTCATTACTGCTGGGTGAGTAGCAAGCCTCCCCCCCAGAGGGGGACTGACATAACCCTGAGGGAACAAGACCCTCAGCCTCCCATTGGTGAGAAACAGGAAGAGGAGACCCTGGCCATACTAGACTGGAAGCCTAAGGCTGAGGAGAGCTAGAAGGTGTCCCCTGAAGATAAGGGGATGGAGGAAGCCCCTGCAGAAGCCTCCTAGCCCTGGTAGGAAAGAGGCGGGTCCCTCGGTAGGTGGAGCGAATCACCCTATACCGGGCTAGGGGTGACAACCTTGATAGACGAAGCCATGCCATCCGCCTAATGCAGATCGATGTCCCCACAAGCCTGGAAGCTACCTCATTGGTGTTGTAAGATGCCTTTCCAGTTCCAGGCCTATAGCGGAGAGGGCAATGGCCTGTTGAGGTTGCTCCATATCAGGCATCGATACTAGCACCTGAGCCAGCATCGACCACAAGTGCCTGTTATAGGCAACATGGTGTGCCTAATGTGACGCAATGCACAACATCACACGAGAAGAAGAGAACACTCTTCACCCCCACCAGTCAGATTGTAGGGAATCTAAGTCCGGTGGTCGGTCATGCGCCAGGCGCCAGAAGGGGTCTCTAGGAACACCAAGCCCGAGGGTGAGTTAGGGAGAGAACCCAGGGACTCAGATGGAGCACAATACCTCCTCCTGCAGTCTGCCGGGGCTGGGAGAGGGTTGGCTGGAGACTGCCAGGTGCGGATAGATGCCTCCTGGAAGGGAATAGGCCAGGATGGCACCACCAAGTGCTGGGCACTGAATTCACTGAGGAATTCACATGTCTTCCATTCAGTACTGTCCTGTCTCACATAGGAAATATGGAGATCCCCAACCATCCTCGAAAGGAAATGCTGATATTCAGTGAAATCAGCATCGGAAGAGAGATGAGCAGTGGGTTCCTCTCCCTCCAAGGAGGGAGCCGAGAAGGATGGGGAACTCGAATGTCCAGAAGACTCCTGCGGCGGTGGGGACAGGTGAAAGACTCGTTCATGCATGTACCTAACATATGATGGGAAGGCCTCCGCAGTGCCTCTGAACGTCTCCCACGATAACGGTCCCAAAGGACCCACGTGGCCTGGAAAAAGAGGGAGTGGCTGCAGAGGGACACCTACAAGGAGGCAAATGTCCTCTGCCAGGGCTCTGAAATCCAGGGAACGGAGCCCGAGCTGGAGGGATCCCTGAAATCAAACCAGGTTGCACGACGGAACCCTGGGTATGCAAACTCTGATACAGCCCAAACAAGGGATCTCCCCTGTGATGCACCTGGGGTTGCATGAGTCCAGAAGGGCAACCCGCAACGGCGCCACCGGAGGAGACCCCTGAAGCCAAGAAGGAGAGGCGAGGCTTGGCGCTACGGCTCCTTCCTGCACCCTGAGGGATGGCACAGGAGTGCCGACGACCCTCAACCCTTCAGATTCCGAGGTTCCCGCCTCCTCGACCCCAGCGAAGGGGTCCTTTGATCCAGAGGCCTCCCGAGGGAGGCCCTCAAAGACGGGACTACCAATCCTCCCCCCTGAGAGGGCTCAGCAGCACCAAGGCTGGGGGCTGCCACGGCCCCCTGGGGGAACAGTCCCCACTCCAACCACCAAGCCGTCCTCCCCCAAGGACCCCAGGCCGCCCCCAGCTGGGGAATCCTCAGAGGAAGACTGCCATGGAAATTCAGGGATGGTGGCGCTGCGCCACCTGACACTGCATCCCACAGGGGATTCTGATTCAAAGAATCAGGGAGCCAGTTGGAGTTCACATCCAAGTCGGCCCCCTCCAAAGAGGAGTCGACCAGGAGGATCTCGATACTGGCCACCCCAAGAACCCCCTGAGAAATGGTGCCACTAATGGTGCCGGCCGTTCCCAGTGTACCGCCCGCAGCTCCGGAACCCGGCCCTGACGCATCTACAGCCCCGGTTGAATCACCGGCACCGCGCACTGCACTGGCACCCAACATGGCGCCGCCAACAGGGGTCAACGACCCCGCAAGTGGCGCCAAAGAACCAAACCGGTGCCACATGTAGCACTGCCCCAATCACCGGCACTGCGACTGGCACCAGGATCTGAGACAGCACCAGAAGGCATCACTGAGGGTCCGCTAGTGCCTGACCCAGTAACTGAGGGCCACAACACTGGGGGAGCCTGCATCTCAGGAGAGGTGTTTGCCGAGGCGGTGTCAATGACGCGACCCCGGGAAGGGTCACGCCGTTCCTCTGACACCACAAAGGAGGCCTCCACTGCAAAGCTTGAAGATGAGGAGGCCTCCTCCTCACCAGACCGTATAGGTCTGGGAGGGGACTCAGAGGAAGGGCCTAAAGACCACACCTGGGAAGCCCAAGAACGCCGCTGTCCTCCGAAAGTTGGTGGGGCCCTGCCCACTTTGAATGCATGGATTTCAAGAACACGGTGATCCGTGGAGAAACCGTTGCATCTGTCCATGTCATGGTTAGGTCCCAGGCACCAAAGGCAGACATCATGTCGGTCCATCATGGAGAAATGCCGGTCACAGGAGCACCGATGCATGGGGGCATGGCCTACTTTCAACTTTCGCTTGGCTTCTGAACAGAACATGAGGCAAAATATTTTTTTATAAACAGTAAAGATCTCAGTGCCGCTGAAATATAAACTAAAACGGTCTTACTGGCTTCAACGGTGTCGGGAAAATTGAACTGGGATGAAGGAAATCGAAGCAGACGTCGGAAAATGACAAAAGGCCTAATGGTACAGCAGCAAAGGTTCACTCGCACGTAGCAGGTGCAGCCTCGACGGCAGAAGAAACAGAACTGGGATGGAGGAGTAGTCTGTGGCACCTAACGGCTGCCCCTCATGCACTGCGTGGTGTGTCGCTCTCGGGTGCGGCACCATAGGCGCCAACTCCTCCCTCCAAAAAAAAAAAAAAAAAAAAAAACCTCCTGTAGCAGGTGCATGCTTCCGGCATACACCCAGCAGTAATGAATGGTGAAGACTGACAAGGGAAGATCAGTAAGTCCCTTTACAGTCTTATCTCCCACCTTGATATGTGTTGAATATTTGCCCGAATTTGCTAAGGCCAAATCTGCTTCAGTTTTACCCACCCTGTTTTTATGACAGTTTCTTACAATGTGGCCAGGCTTGTTACAGTTATAGCAAATAAAGTATTTGGGTATAGATTTGTTACCCCCACCAGAGTTTTTATCTGATCTGGAGTTAAATCAGGAAAAAGAGGGTCTTACCAGTACTTGGCTGTTACCTTGCTGCTGCGTGGTCTGTCTGGCCATCTGATAGTTCTCGACCAAAGAAACAGCCTTTTCCCCACTTTTTGGTCAGTGTTCTTTCACCCAAAGCTGCACATTTGTAGGCAGGATACTGATGAATTGCTCCAATGCAAATGTGTCAATGATCTGTGAGACTGTTTTGCACTCTAGTTGGAGCCATTTAATAAGGATTGTCGAATGAGTTGTACTTCAGGAACCAGAATCTTTGCCTGTAGGTCTCTCCTGAGATGTTGTAACTTTTCAGGATTTCTCTTTTCACAAGGTCATAGTTTTCTGACTGTGCAGTGTCCATACTGCTGTAGACAAGTTGGGCTTTACCTGTTACGTAAGATACCAGTCTAATTGCCTATTGCTGCTTTTGTCACTGGCAGGCTCCTGCAGTCCTTTCAAAAGTTGTTAGGTATACTTCAGTATCATCCGAGGGACACAGCTTTGTAAGTTTTTTTTTTTAATTTTTATTTATGGCATTTTATGATACATAGCGAGTGCTATATTCAGTAAATACACTCAGTCATGGTAATTACAGTGCTGCATAACAATGTACAGGTTGAACATGATAGTTTATATAATAGAAAGGTGTCCATTATTTTGGCAGAACTGTTCAATAGTTTACAGGAGTCATCATAGTCCAACAAGATAATCTCGCTGGGAAGTCCACTCTCACCTATCCAATTGCAAGCAGGTTAATTCACTGACACTTCTTGTCCCTCGCAGGATTGATAATAAGGTGCGGGAAGCTGTACCTTCCACCTAAGAACAAAAAGGTACTTAAAACGATTGTCTGGACTCAATTAAAGTAAGTGATGCACCCCTGCACTAAATGCCATTTATGGCTGACAGGGAAACAGAAAAAACCCAGGATATTTCAAAAGTACACAAACTGAGTGGAGCTATTTGCTCCAAGTCCAGAGCAACGTGGTTCCATAGCTGGTTAGGATTAATAAGACCTATCATTTGAGCATCAACATCATGGCCATACCTTCGAAACCATTAATAATTTTTAACTAGCAAAATCATTTACATTACATGGGCTATGCAATGAACCCAGAGAAAAAGCACATAGTAAAAGTCCACACTGACCCAGTCCTTCTAAGTACAATTCAATCATTAGGATCTAGTTCACTTCCATCGTCCCTGTCTGAAGGGTGCTGGCAATCTTCAAGAATTTTGGCCGCAAAAGCAGCTGCAGCCTCCAGATCTGTAAACAGATTGCTTTACCATTGTGCCGTACTTGCAATCTTGCTGGAAACAGGAATTGGGCTGAACCATTACTTCCCAGAAGAGCTTTCTTTGTCTCTTGCAGAGCTTTTTTTCTGGTCTGCGTTTGTGAGATGTCTGGGAATATTGCGATTTTATTGCCTTCCCAGATCAGGTCCCCACGTTGCCGAGCTGCTTGCAGGAGAGGCACACGGGCCTCCGAACTGAAAAGTGTGGCAATCACGGCAAGAGCGTGCTCTGTTGCTTTGCCCCGGGCCCTTGTTCTCATTGGAATAGCGAAGGCCTTAACTACAGAGATACCAGAAATGTCAGGTAGGAGCTGTAAGTCTGTGAAAATCAGACACTGAATTGCAGTGACTATCTCTGTTAACCCTGAGAACCTGGGAGGGAAGCCGACAATACGAATATTCGACTGCGAAGAGCATTTTCAAGTGCTTCGACCTGAGCATGGAGATAATGGAAGTCATGTTCCTCTCCCGCTGCAGGTCTGATTCCGGAGTAAGCTCTGTAAGCTGTGTGGTGTTCGACTGACCCCTCTCCTCCAGGTCAGTAAATTTGGCTTCCATGGTTGCTAGTCGGCCATTAGCGTCTTCTCCGGTTGCTCTTATTTTTTCAAGCATTGCCACAATCTGAGGGTTTGGTGTGTCGGGTACTCTGTGCTCTGCTGCGGAATGTCCTCTGCTTGTTTCGGGCATGCCCCCACCGAAAGATAGGCATCTAGGTTCTGTCCAGTGTGTTTGTCCTTCTTTGGGCTCATTGCAAGGATTTATTAGTATTCCTCTATCGATCGCTGCCTTTAGAATACTGCTGACTGTGCGTTAAGCTGGTATATTTAAAGTTTTATTTCTAGTAGATCTGCAGATTAGAAAAAGACATCCGCCATGATAGATGCTCCACAGTGCCCCCACAGCTTTGTAAGTTTAATGTCTTTTAAGTTGTTTGTGTCTTGTTGCACTGCTGGACCAGTGCCAGACCTTCTAGCATTGATAACTTGTAAGGCATACATCCATCGCTGCAACTCTGCTCTTTGTTGCTCCTGTCACTGCATCTCTTCTCTTCTCTTTGCTTCTCGAGTTGCTGCATTTCTTCTTTTCTCTGCTTCTCGAGTTGCTGAATTTCTTTTCTTCACTGTTTATCTGTCCATTTTTTGTATAGCCTACCATTTGAAAAAGGCAGTCAGGCTTTCAGGTTCTGTCTCTGCCTATTCTTTTTTTTTCCCCCATCGCTGGCGCTAGCTGTACAGTCTCAGCTTGGACTTCTCTTTCTGCTAGTTTGGCTGCCATCTTTCTGGTAATGACTTCTGGACTTGCTGCTGCAGAATCCATACATTTTTGCTATGCTTCCCTAGTACCAGGTCCAGTACCCACACACAAAAACACAGGTAACTCACCAGTAACAGTAGTTCTAGGAGTGGTATTTGATGTTCATGGAGTGGTATTTGATGTTCATCCACACTTTTTGGCATTGTCTTTTCCTCTTTGAATCTTGCCGGAAATCTTCAAGCTGGCTCCCCCCACCCACCTGGGTGGTATAATCTTCGGCTCCGTTCCATGACGCCAGATCTCTGCCTGCTTGAAGCAGAGGTTGTGCGCCTGAGCCTGGGGAGGTTAGGTGGGTCCATGTGGATGAAAGTAGTT
Organism: Neoceratodus forsteri; assembly: GCA_016271365.2. Taxonomy (NCBI): domain Eukaryota; kingdom Metazoa; phylum Chordata; order Ceratodontiformes; family Ceratodontidae; genus Neoceratodus; species Neoceratodus forsteri. The sequence goes on along the minus strand of CM028136.1, from coordinate 522,318,269 downwards.
ACGTAAGAACTTACGGAAACAGTAGATTTTCGAGTGGAGCTCTTGCAGTAGGTAGTACCATTAGGACTAATCTCGTCAGGTGTTAGGACCCCATGGAAAACTTGTACCTAGCAGTCTGAGGTGGGGGACAACCCCCAATGTCGGCGCCGCCTGACGTCAGGCATGGTATAAAGAGGGTGGTCCCCCAGCGCCATCTCAGTTCTCCTGCTGGAGACCCAGCTAACACAGTATTGGAGAATGAAGCAGGAACTCCCCAACCTTGTACAGGTGCAAACTCGTACATCTGGGGGATGGAGGGTGGGAATGCCACCTGCTGCAAGAGCTCCTCTTGAAGATCTACTGTTACGGTAAGTTCTTACGTAACTGTACTATCTAACTTCGAGGGTGGAGCTCTTGCAGCTGGTAATACCATTAGGACTGAGTCCTAAGCAGTACCCAAAGATAGGCCCAGGTCTGAGCGGGAGATGGAGAGAAAACTGAAACACAGTCAGATGCCGAGTATTCTAGGAGAGAAGGCCCTGCAGGACGGCTAGTCCAAAATCTGCTCTCCTCCTAGAAGCAATGTCTAGGCTGTAATGCCTAATGAAGGTATGGACTGTGCTCCATGTTGTAGCAGCACAAATGTCTGCTGAAGAGAAGTTCCTTAGGGAAGCAAAGGAAGTGGCCACAGCCCTGAAGGAGTGGCCCTTAACGGGACCTGGAAAGGGGTTTACCATGATGCTGGTAGCAAAAGGAAATGCAGTACACTAGCCAACGGGCTAGAGACTGCTTAGAGACAGGAGCCCTGTTATCCTTTTTGCAAAGGAGACGAACAACTAGTCCGTCTTTCTAGAGGAACGTGTTCTGTGAAGGTAATACCTTAAGATTCGATGGACGTCCATGGTGTGCAACAGCACACCACTTTGGTTGGTAAACTCAGGGTAATAAACTGGAAAGTTGATGTCCTGATTCAGTGTCAGGACAGACACCACCTTCGGTAAAAACTTGGGGTTCATATGCAGGGTCACCCTGTCTCTGTGAAAAGCGATATAAGGTTCCTTACACATCAATGCCTGGAGCTTGGAAACCCTGTGAGCTGAGGTAATGGCAACCAAAAGGAGAGCTTTGCAAGACAGGAAGCGTAGCTCGCAAGAAGCAGCTGGCTTGAAGGGCAGAAGGGTGAATTTCTCTAGGACAAAAAGTAAGTCCCACGGAGGAACGACGTCCCTCCTTGGAGGTCTGACATGTAAGACCCCTCTGAGAAAGGACTTGCAGACATTCAATTGTACTAGAATTCTCTCCCCGACGGGCTCATGATATGTGGAGACTGCACATATGTGAACCTTGATGGACGAATAGCTCAGTTCCAAGTCCAAGAGGTAGAGAAGACAGTCCAGCACATGTATGACCAGACAATCCAAGGAATCTATGGCATGGGCCAGAGACAGAAACACTTCCATTTGAGAGCGCAAATCGCTCTAGTGGAGGGTTTCCTCACTGCAACCAAGACCTCCGACACCCTGCTTCACACTCCTAGTCTCTCTTCCGCTAAGACTGCAGGAGCCATGTGTGCAGGTGAAGAGAATGAAGAGCAGGATGGACAAGTGTCCCCTGCTCCTGGGAGAGCAAGTGGGTGGACAGTGGCAACTGTATTGGAGGTTCCAAAGACAGCTGCTGGAGCAACGGATACCAGATCTGTCGAGGCCACAGAGGAATGATCAGGATCATCCTGACCCCCTCTGACTGCAATTTGAGCAGTACTCTCTGAATGAGAAGAAAGGGAGGGAAGGCGTACAGGAACTTCCCTGTCCAGGAGAGGGACGATGTGCCTCGCCAGAAAACACCAGGCCCTGGAGCGAGTGAGCAAAAAATCTGCAGTTTGGTGTTGGACGGGGACGCAAAGAGGTCCAACTCTGGATGGCCCCAGCAGCCGAAGAGGTCAGCTGCGACTTCTTGAAGTAACTCCCACTCATGATTCAGAGAGGTGGAGCGACTGAGAATGTCAGCGAGAATGTTCTGGACCCCTAGCAGATGCACCGCAATGAGGTCTAGACAGTGTTCTACTGCCCAATCCCACACTCTCATGGCCTCTCTGCAAAGGGGATAAGAGTGAGTTTCCCCCTTGCTTGTTGATGTAGAAGACCACTGGTGTGTTGTCTGTCTGCACCAGAAGAGGACCTGCTGAAAACCGGTCTCTGAATGTGTGAAGAGCATTCAGGACTGCTCTCATTTCGAGAACATTTATATGTAGAGAGCTGTATGTGAGGGACCAAGATCCCCGGGTCCTGTGATCCCCTAAATGAGCCCCCCAACCGGACAGAGAGGTGTCTGTGGTTAGAACTTGGGGTGGAGCTGGCCTCCGGAAGGAGACTCCTCCCTCTAGATTCTCGTGGCCGAGCCACCTGTCGAGGGAACGATAGACCACCTGAGAAATCTGGATCTGGAGATCCAGATCGTCCACCGCTTGATCCTACTGGACCTTGGGGTGCCACTGAAGGACCCTCATATGCAGTCTGGCAAGGGGTACTGTGGCTATGGAGGCCACCATGTGGCCCAATAGCTGAAGGACGACTCTTGCATGGAGATAGAGGGTGCTCTTTGGACCCTGCTTGCCAGAGCCCGAAGGCGTTCTGCTCTGTCCAAGGGCAGAAAGGCTCTCCCCTGATCAGTGTCCAAAATTGCATCTATGAACTGTAGCCTTTGCGATGGCCATGAGTGTGACTTTGGCCAGTTCACTGTAATTCCCAGGGAACAAAACAGACTCTGTCTCTCTTTGAGAGTGACTTGGAGTTGCTCTTCTGATGATGCGGAGAGAGGCAAATCATCCAGATAGGGGTAAACAAAGAGGCCTTTCTATTGCAGTGCCGCTGCTACCACCACGAGACACTTGGTGAATACCCTGGGGACTGATGAAAGGCCGAAGAGGAGTACTCTGAACAGGTAGTGCTAGTCCTGAAAGCTGAAGCGAAGAAACCTTCTGTGAGATTTCAGTACCTTGATATGCATGTACGTGTCCTACATATCGAGGGAGCACAACCCGTCCCCTTGATGAAGCAAGGGGAACAGGCCTGCCAGAGTAACCATCTGAAATCTCTGGCACTTGACCAAGAGATTGAGCTGGTTCAAGTCCAGAATGTGGCAAAGGTCTCCCGTTTTCTTTGGGACCAGGAAGAAAGGGGAGTAGTAACCTTTGCCCTTCTGGGTTTGGGGAACCAGCTGGATGGCCTTTTTCTCCAAGAGCTGCTGGATCTCCACAGCCAGTAGGAGACTGTGCGCCAGTGGACAATTGACCGGTGGGGAGGGAGGGATTGTCCAGTGGAACAGAAAGGAATTCTATGGCATTCCCATTTCGAATGATGTCCAGTACCCATTGGTCTGAGGTGATACTGGACCATGCGAGTGGGTAGAGGGCAAACCTACCTCCTACCTTCTCGTCCTGAAGGTCTTTGAAGAGAGGAGGGGGGGCAGGAAAAGTCAGACGGAAAGGGTGGGAGGATCCTTCAGCCCTTGGAATTTTGGGCTGCTTAGGGCCCTGGGAACCTTGGTGGGCAGAGTGACCCCGCCTCTTGAATCCTTTGCCTTGGGAAGGTTTGCTCCCTGTCCCTGTCCTTTTCGAAAGGGACGGCAACGGGGTTCTTGAGGCAGGGATTTGTACATGTGGTGTGCGTCCACCACTGCTTTACCAGATTCCTATAGCTGTTTGACCATACTTTCAACCTCTGGGCCAAACAGAACTGGGCCTTGGAACAGGGAATCGAAAATGGACTCTTGCAGATCTGGCTGAAATCCCGTCAACCTGAGCCATGATTGCCGTCTCAGAGAAGAAAAAATTACTCACCTTAGTAATGTTGTTTCTTCTAATGGAGTCTTGCTATATTATGACATATTCAGTGAGTCCCAACCTTCGAACTGCTCCGGAGGTGAAAGAGTTAACCTTCCATGCCAGGCATGGAGCAGCTGAGCTCGCTGAAACTCTGTCTGTTGTTCTTCAAACTCAAACTGTCAGATCTTTACGAGCTAAACTCACTAAGGTCCTGTGTGGAAGCTGTAAACCTACACTAGACAAATGGCTACTAAACATAAGAACACATTTTTTGGTTCCAAAACAAAGACTCAAGTCAGGAGACCCAAAAATGAAAAACACAACACCAAGTCACCCCAAAAAAGGAGGGGTGAAAACAACAAGGTGGGCATCTACTAAGTGCCAACACTGCACTGCCCACCCACATCCCAAAAACAGAGGTTCTGAGAGGGACAGGCAGGGAGGGAGGTCATAATCAGGGAGGGACATACAGCTCCTGGAGAGGGTACAGAGGAGGGCAACAAAGATGATACGAGGGCTAGGGGATTTGACTTACGAGGACAGACTTGAGGAGCTCTGCCTGTTTTCATTGGAGGAGAGGAGAGACAGGGGGGACATGATTGAGGTCTTCAAGTACCTCAAGGGAATAAATAGGGTAAACATGGAGGGGATCTTTAGACTAAAGCAGGAGGGGCATCACCAGAGGGCATGGTTTGAAGTTGGAAGGTGGAAGGGTGAGGGGAAAAGAGGAGGAGGTTTTTCACTGAGAGGGTGGTGGACCCTTAGAATGCTCTGCCTGGTGAGCTGGTTCAGAGATCCATAGTGAGAGCTTTAAGAGAGGGTGGGACAGACACAGAAAGTGGATGTATCAGATGATGGCCTGTCCGGGGGTGGGATGGATGATAGGGGTTTCTGGAGCACAAGGGATGGGAGGGTCTCGCACCCAACTAAGGATCTAGGTTCGAGCAGACTTGATGACCATAAGGCCTAATCTGCTGGCAAATAGTATGTTAGTATGTTAGTATAATATAGCAAGACTCCATTAGAAGAAACATTACTAAGGTGAGTAATTTTTTCTTCAAACAACATGAAGTCTTGCTATATTATGACATATGCAGACTACACAGCAGTACCTCCATGGAGGGTCAGAACCTACTTAGGAAATAGGCTCTGAAGCACAGCTGTGCAAACCGAGCATCACTCTAGCCTGGATGTCCAGGGGTAATGCTTGGTAAAAGTGTGAACTGTTTTCAGGTAGCTGCTTGACATATATCTAGAATAGATGTCTGCAGCAGCTAGAAGCAGCTGTACTTCTCTGTAGAGTGAGCCCTCAGGCCTGAGGGAGGAACCCACCCAGCTTTTCATAACAGAACTGGATACAAGAGACCATCCACCTGGCAATGGATCTTTAGTGGCAGGTTTCCTTACCAACCTCACCATAAGTGAGGAACAGTTGGAGGAGTCAAACCTGTGACCCTTGGTACACTCTTATGTAGTAACTAAGGGCTCTTCACATCTAGCTTGTGCAGCCACCTCTGCCAGAGGAGGAATGGTCAGTGAAGTATACTGGAAGAGATATAGATTGATTAAGGTGGAAATCTGAAACCAACTTAGGCAAGAACTTCCTGTTAGTCCTAAGGACCACCTTATTTCTATGAAAGGAGATAAAATCAGGCTCCACTGACAAAGCTTGTAATTCACTTATGCGTCTGGCAGAAGTGATGGCTACCAGAAACTCAGTCTTCCAAGTCAAGTACTTCAGCTCTGCTGAAGAAAAGGGCTCAAAAGGGAGTTGCATAAGCTGATCAATGCAAACATTAAGATCCCAGGCAGGGGCAGGGACCCTGAATGGAGGGTTGGCGTGAAGCAATCCCTTAAAAAACTTGGAGAATACAGGATGAGCTGAAAGAGAAGAGGGTTTACCTGCTGAAATAAAAGCAGACACAGCTGCCAAATGTACTTTTAGGGTAGCTGGTCTCAGCCCCAAGGTATTTAAATGGACCATATAATCCAGGACTGTGGGTAAATCAGCAGATTCTGGGAAATATGCTTCCCAGAGCACCATAAGGAAAACCTCTTCCATTTGGAATTATAGGTAGCCCTGGTGGAAGGTTTCCTAGAAGCCTTCAATATATTCATATACACCTTGGAGAGGTGTAGATCAGCAAACTCTAACTCTTCAAGAGCCAGGCCTTGAGATTGAGAGAATTTGAGGTTCGTACCAAACCCCTCCCTGAGCACAGGTTAACAGGTTGTGTTTCCTGGGAAGACACAGGGGAAGGTGGACTGCTAAGGACAATAGGAGTGGATACCAGGACTGTCTGGCCCAATCTGGAGCAATTAGGATCATCTTGCAGGATTGAGATCTGATTTTGACTAACACTTTGAACAGGAGAGGGAAGGGGGGAAAGCATAGAGAACTTCCTTCCCAATTGAGAACTAGGGCATCCAGAGGACTGAGCCCAACACTGGGGTCCTGCAGCAAAAAGGGAAGTTGGTGATTGTCTAGGGCTGCAAAAGATCTATCTGCGTGCCCCATCTGGCAAAAATTACCTCCAGAACCAGGGGGTCCAGTGACCATTCGTGATGGCCCTGGGAAATCCTGCTGAGAGCATCTGCCAGGACATTGTCCTTGCCTGGGAGGTGAACTGCCATAAGGGAGGTGTTCAGGGAGTAAGCCAGAGACCACAACTTCATTGCTTCGGTGCACAAGGCCGTAGACCGAGTGCCCCCTTGCTTGTTGATGTACCACATTGTGGTGGTGTTGTCTGTTCTGACCTGTACAACCTTGTTCTGAACAGATTTGGAAAAACTTGAAGTGCTAGAAAAACTGCTCTGAGTTCCAACAGATTGATGTGAGCAGAGATTCCTGAGGGGACCACAATCCCTGGGTAGCAAGGTCAACCATGTGAGCTCCCCACCCCAAGAGGGATGCATCTGTAGTAAGAATTAAGGAGTGAGACTGAGTGACAAAGGGAACCCCTTGGCTCAGATTGCTCTGATTCTGCCACCACTGTAGGGCTTGGATCAGAGTTCGAGTTACTGGGATCAATTTGGTTAGAGGGTCCTTCCTTTGAGACCAGAAGGCTCTCAAATGGAACTGGATGTCCCTCATCTGAAATCTTGCTCCCTGCACTACTGCTGTGGAAGCAGCCATGTGCCCCAGGAGCTGTAGAAAATGCCTTGCTGGTCGAGAGACCTGCATGGTGAATGAGGAGGCCAGAGAGAGAAGGGTCCTTGCCCTGTCCAAAGGCAGGAAGGCTCTGGCTTTCTCTATGTTCAACTCTGCGCCTATGAAGGTGAGGAGCTGGACAGGCTCTAGAACTGACTTTGAAAGGTTCAGAAGGAAAACTAAGGAGGTGAGCAGTTGCTGAGTTATCTGCAGATGTAACTTGACTTAGTCTGGGGACTGGCCTACTATGAGCCAGTCGTCCAGGTAAGGAAAGATGGCAATTTTTTGCCTTCTTAGGGCAGCAATTGCTGCTGCCAGGCATTTTGTGAATACCCTTGTAGCAGAGGTGAGGCCAAAGCGCATTGCTCTGAACTGGTAATGGCCTGAGGGCAGCTCGAACCTGAGGTACTTTCGATGGGAGCTTCTCATGAGAATATGGAAGTAGGCATCCGTGAGGTCCAGGGACGCTAGCCAGTCCCCTGGCCTTAGAGAGGGTAGAATAATTCCCAGAGTCACCATTTTGAATTTTGGTTTTAAAAGGTGCTTGTTTAAATATCTGAGATCCAGAATGGGCCGCCATTCTCCTGTCTTTTTTGGGGTAAGGAAGTACCTGGAGTACAGCCCTTTGCCCTGGTGTAGGGGGTGGAACCCTTTCCACAGCTCTGGGAGCCAGGAGGGAAGAGACCTCTGCCTCTACGGCAAGTGCCTCTGGAGGATTTGCAGGTGGAAAGGATCTGGTTCTCATCTTTGGGAATTTTTTGAAGCTGAGAACCAGTCCCTGGCTTACTACTTCCAGGACCCACTTGTCTGATGTCAGAGACTTCCAGTCCTGGACAAAGTAAGCCAGCCTGCCCCCTACAGGTAGCTGAGAATCGGCCGTGGCAACCCCATCAGGGTGCCTGCTTGGCAGGGGCTTTGGGCTGAGGGGTGGAAGCAGGCCTGCTTGTACCCCGTCTGCCTCTCCCTCTAAAGAACTCCTCTGGGCGAAGCAGAAGAGAAGGCCTGGCTTGGTAAAAGGCTCTATGAAAAGGCCTGCCCTGCCCCAGGAAAGCTGCCTTTGAGGAGTGGCCTGCCTTTCCTTGGCCTGTGCACTCCTATAGGTGGTCTTATACTCATCCATTTTCTTCATGTAATTCTCTGTCTGCTTCCCAAACAGGGAATTACCCACAAAAGGAAAATCCATGGCCTTAGTCTGGGTATCCTGTGACAGGCTAGTACATCTGAGCCAAGCCATTCTGCAAAGTGCCACAGATGTAGCCATGACTCTTGATGACACATCATTAGAGTCCACTGCAGCATGGAACTGCACCTTGGATGCCTCAATACCATCAGCAGCCACCTGCTCCAGCTCCTTGGCAAGCTGGCCAGGGATCTGTTTTGCTAGAGCCATAACAGTATCCCATCCCGATTTCTGATATCTAGCAACATAAGCCATATAATTTGCCTGTCTGAGTCCCAAGAATGCTGCCATGTACTGTTTCTTTGCCATGGCATCAATCCTCCTGGAGTCCTTGTCAGGGGTGTGAAGCCAAGGGAATATTTGCCTTGTCACAGGCTGCAGCCTGCACTACCCCAACATGGCTGCATTGTTGCGTAAGGAACTCCGTATCAGAGCCTGACAATGTGTACCTCTTGTCCATTCTCTTGTCCACAGGAGGTATAGTGTGAGGAGTTTTTAGAATTTTAACTGTCTGTTTTCCAAAAGATTTATGCAAAGGAATAGACAGTGTCCTAGACTCTGGGATATCCATCATTTCTACATAGTCAGGCTCCTCTTGATCATCCACAGCTTCCTCCATAGAGAGCTGGAGGGTTTCAACCACTTTTTTATAAAACATAAAATGAGAAGGGGACTCAGAAAGCCTAGGAGGAGACACTCCTGAAGGTCTGTCTGGGGAGATGTCCGGGTCAATAGGCACATCCAGACTTTCAAATCCACATTCACTCTCCTCATACTCCTTCCCCTCCTCCGGTTCATAATATTCCTCTAAATCATACTCTTGAACCGGTGGAACCGGCCGAACCATACGCTTACCTGATGGTGCCGGTTCGGTCGGAACCGGGAAAGCGACTGGACAATTTTAATCGCTTTGGCTATTTCTTCAGCGGTTGGAGAGGAAAGTTTTAGCTCCACACCAGCTGATTTCCTAGTCCTTTTTGCTGGAACCGACTCCTCAGAGTCGGATCTCCTTTTGCCCGAGGAAGTCTCGCCCTGGTCAGAGGGCACTCCCTCCGGTTCGGTTGGAACCGAACCGGGCTGGCCATCCAGTTCAGCGGACTTTTTGGCCTCCCTTTCCCTGAGCCTACCAACTCTCTTTTCCAGGGTAGCTGCAAGAAAATTTTACAAATCTGGCAGTCTGCATTGAGGTGGTCAAACCCCAGACAATAAACACAGGGGGTGTGGGGGTCAGCCTTGGCAAAGACTTCCCCACAGACACTGCAGTGTTGAAACCCAGTGGGCCCGGTTTTTCTTTTGGGTTTCTCAGACATAGTGCCAGCCTAACCAAACTTACCCGTTTATAGCCATCCGCCAGATAAGACCCTCTTATCGGTTCCCAACCGTGTCACGGGTCGTGGAAAAAAACGTAATAAAATCTGTTTTTTTTAGAACCGATAAGAACCGGTAACCACACTCTAAATGACAGATTAATATATTTTAAACAACCTGATCGGTTCAAACCAAACCGATAAACCGTTTACAAGTTCCACACCGAATAGAAATTAATGTAAAACCTATCTAGTACTCACAATACCACAGACAGAGTCTGAACCGACCGGTTGCAGTTTAAATTCGGTCGAAAACCGAGAAAAACAATACTTTAACCGACAAAATGAACAGAGCAGAAGGAGAACTCTCCGGAGCGAATGTTCAGTGAGGCGGAGTAAAGAATCTGACGGTTTGAGTTTGAAGAACAACAGACAGAGTTTCAACTGAGCTCGAGCTCAGCGTTCCATGCCTAGCATGGAAAGTTAACTCTTTCACCTCCGGAGCAGTTCGAAGGTTGGGACTCACTGCATATGTCATAACATAGCAAGACTTCATGTTGTTTGAAACCCCCTGAGGCAGCAGCCCTGAAAGCCATGTCCACTGCATCATACAAACAACGGAGAACATGTTTATCAACATCCAGACCTGACTGGGTGCAGGCAAGCACTTTCTCTGTGGATTCTGAGACCGACATGGACTTGACTAGGCACATGGTCCTCTGCCATAAGGATTTCTGGTATGTAATCATATGTGCCATGAAGTTGAGGGATCTGATGGCACCTGTGGCAGAACAGTAAACCTTCTGACCCCAGCTCTCCAATGTTTTGGAGACCGGGTCCAGGTCTGGGGGTTGGCAGCTCAAGTGTTTGGGCTGGAAGTCCCTGCCCTGGTCTGCAGTCAGAACCAGAGAATTCGCCTTTGACTGTTCTGCCAAAAAGGGTTCAGATCTGCATGGCTTATAAAGTCTGTCGGTCTTCCAAGGAACTGCAGGTACTGAGGAAGGGGGTCCGCCAAGTCAGGCAAGTGACACCCTGGAATTACCAAAGGCTTGGGTTCTTTTTCGCCCTGGAACTTGGCCAGGCACTTGCACTCTGGGTCCAGGTCCTCTGTGTCCCACTCATAAATGGTCTGGATGCGCCTCATTATATCTAAAAATAAGAGATAGTCCAGAGGGGACCATGGGGAATCCTTAGGTCCTAGAGAGGGAGGAAGGAAATACCCTTCTGAATCAGGATCAGATTCTGTGTCTCCCTCATCTGTGGAGGACGATGGAGGAGAAGACGGCAAAGGGGACTGCTGATGCCTCCTCCTTCTGCTCTTAGAATCTGGGTGTGGGCTGTCACCCCCTGCAGGAGATGGGGGGGGAGGAGGTCCCATGGGTGGTGGATTTTGGGTGGTATCTGAGGGTCTGTAAAGGAGATCCCCCTTCACTGTATTCTACCATGTGGTAAATAAGGAGCCTATGTCCACCACTGGGACGACCGCTGGGCTGGATGCCGGGTTCTCCGGGCCAGACATTGGGCCTGCCGAGGCGTGCGCCTGGTTATCTTGAGAAACTGGTGTTGGGTCAGGGACCCTGTCATCAGTGGGATAACATCGGTGTCGCCATCGCCCCGGGGAGCTGGCATCCGGAGTAGGTCTGACAGGTGACCAACCCCCGGGAGGGGGTGCAGGCATCTGGTTGTCTGTCACTGACCGCCCCCTATCAGGCGCTGGGGAGTGGGATGATGAAAAAGGCCACCAGATAGGCTTTCGTTGTTTGACTGGGGGGCAAACCTTAGCCAGCGGAGGCGTCCGAGCTCGGACAACCTCTTGCCTACCTGGGTGTTCGTCTGAAAGCTTCCTTTTTTCGGATGAACTAGGCCTGTCCTTCAAAGACTTGGACTGGCCCTCCTGGGTCAACCCTGAGGAAGATTTATGAGGCTGATGAGCCAGGGAAGACTGGCATCCTAAACAGGCTGACTCCCGGTGCTTGCTCTGAGAAGAGACGGGAGTGGACTTACTCAAGTGGGAGTGTTCGGTCACTGGCACCGAACTAGATCTCCGGCCAGAGGTCGAGGAGGAAGTGGCCTGCTTATCTGGTGACTTAGGGCGGGACTCGGACCTGGCCCGATCTTTATCCCTGTGGTGATGTTTCCCACCCGAAGACATGTCTTTTGGTGGGGAATCCCTGGCAGGAGAAGATTAGCTGGCCACTGAGCCATGTTGCATCACCGCTAGTTGCTTCTCTAGAAGAAGGTTTTGAGTGCGCTGGCTCTCCTGGCACAAGTTTTTTTGATTGAATTGTTGGCAGTGGGTGCAGGCACCGGGCTGGTGGTCTGGGCCTATGCAGATGAGGCAGGCTGCGGAGCCATCTTTGGCCAGGATCTGCTTCCTGCATGCACACTTAGCTTTGCTCCGCGGTGGGGGAGCGACAACATACACAAGGTAAACTAAATGAACGATTAAGAAAAAAACACTTTTCTTTAAGCTGTTGACTGCTGAAGAAGGCATCTGTGGAGCCGAACTACGTGGGCCGATGGTGGTAAAAGAACTGACATGGCGCTGGGGGGACAGCCCTCTTTGTACCACACCTGATGTTGGGCGGAACTAACGTCGGGGGTGGTCCCCCGCCTCAGACTGCTAGCTACAAGTTTTCCGTGGGGTCCTAACGCCTGAAGGCATTAGTCCTAATGGTATTACCTGCTGCAAGAGCTCCACCCTCCAAGTTAGATCACCATATACCACTCCTAGAAAGTACAGTTACGTAAGAACTTACCGTAACAGTAGATCTTCAAGAGAGGCTCTTGCAGTAGGTAATTACATATAGGACTGAAACCGGCAGGCATCAGGACCCCACAGAAAAATTTCTAGCTAGCAGCCTCTGGCGGGGGACCGCCCCCACGTCAGGTGACCAATGTCAGTATAAAGGGGCTGTCCCCCACACCTGCCTTCCAGTTCTTTCCCGCCAAAGGCCAAAAAGGCAAGATGAGAGAGAAACGGATGTTTCCTTCCCTGGAAAAGGAGCTGAAAAAGCTTAGGGGGATGGAGGGCGGGAAGGTATTACCTACTGCAAGAGCCTCTCTTGAAGCTCTACTGTTACGGTAAGTTCTTACATAACTGTGCTATCTTACTTGGAGAGGGCTTCTGCAGTAGGTAATTACATATAGGACTGAGTCCCAAGCAGTCTGGAACAAGGAGAAGCACACAGGAGAAGGAAACTACTCAAATGTAGACCCTCTGGATGTGAATATCTTAGGAAAGAAGACCCTGCAGCACAGCCAACCCGAAGCCAGCTCTACGGTGAAAGGCAATGTCCAAACTGTAATGTTTCGTAAATATATGGACAGAAGTCCAAGTTGCAGCTGCACAGATGTCTGCCGCTGACACAATCTTGAAACAAGCAGCAGAGGCAGCGACACCCCTGCTGGAGTGGCCTCTGACTTGACCCGGCAGGGTCTTGTGATACTTGTCGTTAACAGAAAGTGATGTAATGAGCCAACCATTTAGATAGGCATTGCTTGGAGACAGCATTGCCTTCTCTTTCATGAGCAAAAAAGACAAACAGTTGATCAGTCTTTCTGAGATCCTTAGTCCTGGTGGAGTAGTATCTCAGAATTCGGTGAACATCCAAAGTATGCAAGAGGTACTTTCCTTGATTGTAGTGTTGCATAAAGAAAGCAAGCAGCTCAATGAATTGGTTTGGCGTAGATTCCGCTACCACCTTAGGGAGAAAAGTACAGTTACGTAAGAACTTACCGTAACAGTAGATCTTCGAGAACAGCTCTTGCAGCAGGTTACACCATTAGGACTGAAGCCGGCAGGCGCCAGGACCCCGGAGATTTTTCTAGCTAGCTATCTTCAGCGGGGACCGCCCCCGACGTCGGCCCGCCTCCGACGTCGGCATGGTATAAGAGGGGCGGTCCGCCCAGAATCCTAGTTCTCCCGCCGGAGACTCGGCCAGAGGTTGCAATAGCGGGGAGAACGAGGATCCACCGTCAGAAGGCAAAAGGAGAACAAAACCCTGAGTAGAAAAAGGAATTTCCCTTACAAGTGAAAAACTGACTCCTGCGCCGCCTGCCATGCGGAAGAAAGCAACATCCTGCTGTCTGATCATTCAGACTGGCTGGCTGCAATACTCACCATCCTTTCTTCCCTCACTCCTCCGTCCCTAGAGGAGCAACTGCGGCGAAGACCTCCTCCAAGGGGGATGCGTTGGGCGGAGGGTACTGCTAGAGCTGGTCTCGAAGATCTACTGTTACAGTAAGTTCTTACGTAACTGTACTATCTTACCTCGAGATACAGCTCTTGCAGCAGGTTACACCATTAGGACTGATTCCCAAGCAGTAAAGCTTGACCCCTTCACATCGGGAGGAGGAAAAAGAAGAAACCGAGGAGCAGCTGCCCAACCTCGATTCAGGACAGGAGGCCCTGCAGCACAGCCTGGCCGAAACCAGCCCTTCGCCTAGAGGCGATATCCAGACTGTAATGCCTGATAAAGGTATGCACAGAGTTCCAAGTAGCTGCAGTGCAAATAGTTGAGGTTGAGACATTCTTGAGAGCTGCAAAAGAAGTGGCTACACCCCTAGTAGAATGGCCCCGGATGGAACCTGGGAAGGGCTTTTGTTTGGATTGGTAGCAATGAAAGATGCATTGCACAAGCCAGCGGGATAAGGATTGCTTAGACACTGGCCGACCTCTCATTCTCTGTGCGAAGGACACAAAAAGTTGCTCCGAAGCCCGAAAGGACTTAGTTCTATTGAGGTAATACCTCAGGCTGTGGTGAACATCAAGAGTATGGAGCAAAGCCTCTCCTCTATTGGAATAGTTCGGGAAGTAGACCGGAAGGTCAATATCCTGATTTAAGGTCAGAGCTGAAACAACCTTAGGCAAAACTTAGATTCGTTCTCAGAGACACTCTGTCTCGGTGAAAACCAAATAAGGCTCCTTACACATCAAGGCATGAAGCTCAGAAACTTCTTCTGGCTGAAGTAACTGCAACTAAAACAACGCCTTCCAAGACAGAAAACGAGTTCTAATCCGCTGGGTTGGTTCAAAGGGAGGGAGCGTGAGTTGCTCCAAACAAAAAGGAGATCCCATGGAGGAATCGGATCTTAATAGGAGGCCTAAGGTGCAGCACCCTCTCAGGAACTCCCGAGAAGCGTCCAGTTGAGCAATGGTGCGGTGGCTCACCGCTGGTGATAGGCTAAATAGCACAAAGGTGTACTTTAATAGAGGAGTAGGCTAACCTCGAGTGAAAAAGGGAGAGGAGGTGGTCCAAGACTGCCCCACAGGGCAATCTAAAGGAGAAAGGTCACGAGCCCGTGACCAAAGAATCGGCGCCATTTCATGGCGTGGTAGCGTGAGTAGTCGGCTTTCTGGCTGCAGAGAGTACCTCTGCAACCTCCCGCAGACCCCGTGTCGCATGATGGCTACGCCCTAGGAGCCAAGCTGCAGGTTCAAAGACCGCAGATCCGGATGTAATAACGAACCTTGCTCCTGAGACAGAAGGTGAGAACTGCGCAGTGGGAGTGGAGGTTCCCGAGACAGCTGTGCCAGCAATGGGAACCAGATTTGTCTGGGCCAGAATGGGGCCACCAGAATCAAACGCGCCCACTCCCTGCGCAGTTTGAGCAGAACTCTCTGGATCAACGGGAAAGGAGGGAAAGCGTAGAGGAACCTGTTCTCCCAGGAGATAGACAACGCATCTCGCCAGAAAACTCCAGGCCCTGGATCTAGTGAGCAGAAATTGGGCAGTTTTGCGTTGGATGGGGATGCAAATAAGTCTAACTCTGGAGTTCCCCATCGAAGGAACAGATCCTCTGCGACCTCCTGAAGAAGTTCCCACTTGTGGACTCTGGCCTGGGAGCGACTCAGGCCGTCCGCGATCGTGTTGTCCACGCCGGGAACGTGTACCACGACTAGACTCGCGCCGTGTCCGAATGCCCAATCCCACACTCTCATGGCCTCCCTGCAAAGGGGGTAAGAGTGTGCTCCTCCTTGTTTGTTGAGGTAGTACATCACCGCCGTGTTGTCCGTCTGCAGCAGGATGGTACACGGTGGGATTATGGACTGGAAAGCCTGGAGAGCGTAGAGTACCGCTCTCATCTCCAGAACATTGATGTGCAGATGAGCTTCCAGCGGACTCCATACGCCCTGAGACTTCACCCCATCCAGGTGAGCTCCCCACCCAAGACCTGAAGTGTCCGTGGTGAGGGTAATCTCTGGGGACGGCGCTGCATAAGGGACGCCTTGGAGAGCGCACCGGGGCTAACCACCATTGCCAGTCCTGAATCACTGCTTTGTGATTCTGACCGGGTGCTGTAGATGGTTCTTGCCTCTGGTCCCACTGCGCTTGAGCGCCCACTGCGTTACACGCATGGAGCCACGCGAGGGACCGGGAATGGCCGCAGCCATGTGACCGAAGCGCGGCGACTAACCTGGCCGGAGCGGTCTGATTCGCTGATAGGTCCTCTATGAGGGACCTGATGCGTTCCGCCCTGTCGCCTGGGAGGAAGGCCCTCCCCTGGACCGTGTCCAGCACTGCGCCTATGAACTGCAGGTTCTGCGATGGTACCAAAACCGACTTCTCCTGGTTTATCAAAATCCCAAGCGATCTGAACAGGATCTGAGTGTCCTGGATCGCCTGCAGAAGTGCCTCTCTGGAGGCGGCCATGAGAAGCCAATCGTCGAGGTACGGGAACACATAGTGGCCCTTCCTCCTTAGAGCAGCTGCCACGACCGCCATGCACTTGGTGAAAACCCTTGGAGTGGATGACAGTCCGAAGGGAAGAGCTCGGAATTGGAAATGGTGGCCTAAAAACTCGAAGCGCAGGAACCTCTGATGCGCCTGAGCTATGGGGATGTGCAGGTAGGCATCTTGCATGTCTAAGGACGCTAAATAGGCGCCTTGTTTTAGCATGGGAATGAGACCCGGAAGGGTCACCATGCGAAACCTTTTGTAAGCGACCGACAGGTTGAGGTCACTTAAGTCCAGAATTGGACGGAGGTCCCCTGTCTTTTTGGGAACCAGGAAGAAGTGAGAATAATACCCTAGTCCTCTCTGGTTTCCTGGGACAGGTTGAATTGCTCCTTGTCCAAGAGAGCCATCACCTCTTGCCAAATCAAGTCGAGGTGCTGACCCGGTACCGGAAAGCAGAGGAGGCCTCAAGGGTGGCTGTTCTGCGAACTCTAAAAAGTGGCCTATGCTGACCAGCTGAAGAACCCACCTGTCGGTGGTTACTGCCTGCCAACCCGACAGGAAGTTCGCAATGCGACCCCCGACCGAAAAGTCCCGTTGATCCTGAGGGGCGGGGGCCGGAAAGGAGTCATGCTGTGGCGGCTGAAGGACCCGCCGGCTGGGTGGCCTTGGAAGGGCGCTGACCTCTGCTGGCGGGCTGCTTCCCCTTGGTCCTTCGGAAGCCAGAGCCCCTGTGTTGTGTGGCGGAGCGGGGCTGTTGCCTCTGAGTCCGACCACGGAAACGGCCTTGGCTCCTATGAAAGGCGCCAAGCCTCAGCTGGTACATTGCCTGGACTGTCCGGACCGCCTTTTCAGCCTCTTGGAGTTTGGTAATAATGCGCTCTGACGGGTTACCAAACAATACCTCACCTTCAAAAGTAGCGTCCAAAATATTTTTCTGGACGTCTGGGGTGAAACCGGAGACACGAAGCCAAGAGTGCCTCCGGAGGCAAACACCTGAAGCAGCCGCCCTGGCTGACGAGTCCGCTGAATCATATGCGGCTCTCAAACTTTGGGTTCCCACGTCTGAACCTGTCCGGAGGAGCTGAAGCATCTCCTCCTTCTGCTCACCTTCAGGCAGCCTCTCGGCCACCTCTAGGCCCTGCTCCCACAGGGTGTTCTGAAACTGCACCATGTGGGTGAGGTAGTTCAGGGACCTAAGGGCGCAAGTCGCGGAAGCGTAAGTGCGCCTCCCCAGAGAGTCCAGCTGTTTGGACTCTGGGTCCGGTGGCAGGGTGCTCAAATGTTGCGGTCTCTGGGACCGATCATGTGAGGCAGTAATCACCAGGGAGTCAGCCAGAGGGTGCTGTGACAGGTACTGGTCCCCCTTAGGGGCCCTGTACAGCCTGTCAGCCTTCTTCGGCACCGCCGGGAGCGAATGTGGACGCTTCCACGCAGCCTTGGTGACGCCCACGAAAGTGTCTACCAAGGGTGGCACCACCACAGGCTTAGGGTCTTCTGCCAAGGTACTCGGCCAGGCGAGCCTTCGGGTCGAGTTCCTCTGCTTCCAACCCATATTTTCCTGGATATGTCTGAGTATATCCATGAAGGATGGATCGTCCGGAGGAGACCTTTGAGTCTCCACGGGTCCGCGAGGAAGCGAGACCGGAGATGGGGATCTGGACGATGAGCAAGATGATCCCGTTTCCTCCGTTGACGGCGACCGACGTCGCCTCCTGGACCTCTTGGGGCTGGGCGATCCGGAGGACGATGATTTAGACGGAGGTCTCCTTTTAGAGTGTCGGCCCCTGGGAGGAGTCTCAGGCTCCTTGGGGACAGAATGGCCAGCTGACCTCACAGGTGAAGGTGGGGCCGGAGCAACAGGAAGAGGAGGAGGTGGTGGAGGAGGAAGGACTGGAGGTACCACATCCTTCCTGATAGTATCCCACCAGTATGTAAAGAGGTCCTTCACCTCGGCCAAGGACAGTCCCGACGTCGGCTCCGAGGTCGAGGGCCGGACGTCGGGTCCCGGCGACGGCTCCACAGGGGCCTCGGGCGGTGGCGAGAGACCCTGGGGAGACTCCTCGCGGCCGGGAACGCCCGCCTGGTCATCGGGCTGGGCCGAATCCTCCTCAGTGAGGGACTCCTGTCCGACCGGCGTCGGAGGCGCAGGAGCCCTCGACTCAGGCGGCGCGGACGTCGGTCCCCCCACCGACGTCCGATACGCAGAAGAGGCCGACGACGGCCGGCCGGCCGACGTCGGCTTGGAGGAACGGTGGCGAACGGCCGACGGCGGTCTGGCCGACGCCGGATCCACCGGCTTCCTCAGCGGAGTGAGCTCCAAGGTCTTCCGGGGAGGAGGAGACCGGGCGTCGGGGGCCGAGGAGCGGGAGCCCGACTTGTGGTGGTGGTGGTGGCGTTCCCCCGACTTCGCCAAGGCCTTCTGGGCAGATGAAGAAGACAACAGCCTGGCGGCAGAGGCCTGAGCGGGCTTAGTAGCAGGAACCGCAGCAGGGGGGAGCGAAGAGGCCCTGGAAGGCGAGCGGTCCGACCGAGACCCGGAGCTCCGGGACTCGGAGGCCCGAACCAGTGACCGGGCAGGATCCCTGGACTTCTTCTTCTTCTCAGAGTGCTGATGCGCCGAATCCCCTTTGGAGGACATCGCCTGAAGTTTCTCTTCCAGGAGGTAGGCTTGAAGGGCCTTCTGCCGGCAGATCCTGGTGCGGCTGTTGAACCCCTGGCACAGGGAGCAGGCCTTAGTATCGTGGTCTGGGCCCAGGCACCGGACGCACGCGGAGTGCGGGTCTTTGAACGGAATTTGTTTGCCGCATGCGCACTTGGAAGAGTGGCCGGTCGGGGAGGACATCAGACAGGTAACTCTTGATTGCAGAAAACTTCCACGGAAATCTCTATTTGAAAACACGCTCGCGTCTAGAACTAACCGAGATCGAGTGCATGCACTTTTCGACGGCGGAAAGAACTGGGATTCTGCTGACCGCCTCTCTATACACACGCCTGACGCCGGAGGCGGGCCGACGCCGGGTGGTCCCCGCTGAAGATAGCTAGCTAGAAAAATCTCCGGGGTCCTGGCGCCTGCCGGCTTCAGTCCTAATGGTGTAACCTGCTGCAAGAGCTGTATCTCGAAGTAAGATCCTAGGGTTGGTACGCAGAGCCACATGTTCCTTGTGAAAAATCAAATACGGGATTTTGCACATCAAGGCCTGGAGCTCGGAAATCCTTCAAACAGAAGTAATGGCCACTAGGAAGATTCTTCCAGGAAAGGAACGGAACCAGGTCTGCTGAGGCTGCCGGTTCAAAAGGAGGCAGGGTAAGCTTCTCAAGGATAAAATTCAAATTCCAGGGAGGGGCAGGAACGCGAATAGTGGGTCTCAAGTGGAGAACCCCTCTAAGAAAAGTCTTAGGGACTTCCAACTGCGCAAAAGTTCTGTCCCCAAAAGGAACAAAGTAAGCGGAGATGGCCACAATGTGAACCTTCAGAGAAGAATGACTGAGACCCAAATCAAAGAAATGGCACATGTACTCCAGAAGCCTCCTGACAGAGCAAAAGAATGGCTCGAAATCTTTGGAAGAGGCCCAAATAGAGAACCGTTTCCATTTCATGACATAGGTAGATCTAGTGGAGGGCTTTCTGGCCTCCACCAGAATATCAGCCACCAGCGGGGAAACCCCGAATCGGGCTTGAGCTACATCTGCAGGTGCCACGCGTGCAACTGAAGGGACTCAAGGCCTGGATGGACCAGAGTTCCTTGATCCTGGGTCAGCAAAAGTTGCAACAAAGGAAGAGGAAAAGGAGGTTTCTCTGAATACTGTTGCAGAAGAGAGAGAACCAAACTTGCCTGGGCCAGAAAGGAGTGATTAGGATCATGCGAGCTCCTTCTGAGCTGAGTTTTTGTGAAGACCCTTAGAATCAAGGGAATCAGGGGGAAGACATAGACGAATCTGCCCTTCCAGTCGAGAGACAGAGCGTCTCTCCAAAAATGCCGTGCCCTGGAGTGAGCGAGCAGAAGGCGGGAAGTTTTGCGATGTGAGGAGACGCAAACAGGTCTACCCGAGGAGTTCCCCATTGTAGGAAGATACAGTCTGCTACCCCCGATCCAGTTCCCACTCATGAGCCTGGGCAGATGACTGACTGAGGTCATCTACCAACGTGTTTTCGACCCCGGAATGTGAATTGCTGTGAGGTGAAGGTTGTTGCACTGCCCAATCCCAAACTCGCATCGCCTCCCTGCAAAGAGGGTAGGAACAGGTTCCTCCCTGTTTGTTGATGTACCAGACTACACACACGTTGTCCGTTTGGACAGCCAGATGACCAGGGAGCAGATACAAATACAGATGCAGAGCTTGTACAGCATACAGCACAGCCCGGAGCTCGATCACATTTATGTGAAGATTCTGTTCGAGCTTGGACCAGGAGCCCTGGGTCCTGTGAGACCCCAGGTGGGATCCCCAACCCTTGCCCGAGGCATCTGTTGTCAGCATCTGGGAGGGGGGAGAGAGAGGCAGAAGGGAACTCCCCGGCAAAGGTTCTTCGGAACCCTCCACCATTGCAAGTCCCGAACTATAAGATTAGAGAACAGGATCTGTAGATCTAAGAAGTCCACCAATTGATCCCACTGAGACCGAAGGGTCCACTGAGAGATTCTCATGTGGAGTTCAGCGCGAGGGACTGTTGGAATAGCAGCCACCATGAGCCCGAGGAAGCGAAGGACTGACCTGGTGCTGACCCACCTGCAACTGGACAACAGGCTGACCTGAGCCTGGAGGGTGGCCACCCTGTCCAGTGGCAGGAACGCCATGCCGGAGGTCATGTCCAGGATTGCCCCGATGAACTTGAACCTCTGGGACGGGATCAAATGGGACTTGGCCTGGTTGATGGTAATACCCAGGCTAGTGAAAACCTGCAGGGTAAAGGAAAGGAAGTGCAGGAACTCCTTCCTGGATGGGGCCACCAGGAGCCAGTCGTCCAGGTACAGGAAAACCTGAACTCCCTTGGTATGCAGGTGGGCTGCTACCACTGAAAGGCATTTGGCGAACACTTGGGGCGCTGAGGAAAGACCAAATGGGAGGGTCTTAAACTGGTACTGGTCCCCCTGGAACAAAAAATGAAGATATTTGCGGTGAGAAGGGTGAATAGGGATATGCAAGTAGGCATCCTGCATGTCAAGAGCGCACAGCCACTGTCCCGGCCGTAGGAGGGCAGAAGACTCTGCAAAGAGAAATTCTGAACTGCTTGTACTCCACGAATAAGTTCAGGGAGCAGAGGTCTAGAACAGGCCTCACATCTCCTGACTTCTTTGGAACCAAGAAGAAATGGGAGTAGTAACCTGTTCCTCAAAGGTGGTATGGGACGGGCTCTATCGCCACCTTCAGAAGAAGGGAGGATATTTCTTCCCAAACCAGAAGAAGGCGTTCCGGGGAGTAAGATGGCCTGGGGGGGGGGGGTTCTTGGTGGTTTCTGAAGAAACTCTATTGAGTGTCCTTCTGCTATCAGCTTGAGCACCCAAGTGTCTGAACCGACCCTCTCCCAACTTGGTAGATGGAAGGAGAATCTCCCTCCTACCAGCTCCTCTGGGAGGCCCAGAGAATGTGGGAGAGGAGAGGAGTCAGGAGGTGTGGGGTAGCGCTGTGGCTGAAGCTCCCGCCGCTTTTTTTGGGGGGGGAGGCTTCTCAGCCGGTGGGGCCCGATGTTTATTGGCCCGCTTCCTGAGGTTCTCGCTTTGGGCCAAGAACGTCTGCGAAAGGGGTGACGCTGACCCTGAGGGGGCCTGTACAAGGAGTCAACAGACTTTAGTGCAGTACCCTTCTCTTGCAGATCTGTGATGATGATGTCCTTGACATCGCCACCGAACAGCACTGAACCCCTGAAGGGCACATCCTGGATAGCAGACTGCACCTCCGGACCAAACCAGATACCAGGAGCCAGGCATGACACCACAAACCCATGGCGAAGGCCTAGCTCCGACCAGCAGCGTCCACTGCATTGTACGTGGCACAGAGCATATGCCAACTGGCCGAACGCGCAGACCGGACCAGATCAGCCACTTCCTGCTTCGTCTGAGACTCAGGAAGGGAGTCCAACTTAGATTCTACCCCGCTAAGGATTGCCTTCTGGTAATCCCCCATGTGAGCAATGTAGTTCAGGGCCCTGATTCCCAGAGTGGAAGAAGCATAGACCTTCTTCCCATACTGGTCCAGAAGGCGGGATTCCTTGTCAGGTGGAGATGAGCTCAAGTGCTTGGGGTTAGCCATATGGCCGTGAGTGTCGCTAATCATGACCGAATCAGCTCTGGGGTGTGAATTCAAAGAATCAACACCCTTCAGAGCCTGATATAGCCTGTCCGCCTTCCTCAGAAAGGGGGGCCAATGTCGGCGGTTGTTTCCAAATAGTGAAAACAAGGTCGGAATGAGGCTCAATCCATGGTGGAATCAGAGTGGGAGCGGTCACGGGCAGATCCAGGTGCGCAGCAAGTTTTTTACACTGTGGATCCGGCTCTAAAGATTTCCACTGATGAACAGCCTGGATTTTGCGCAGCAACTCCAGGAAAGAGGGATCCTCCAGAGGGGACTTCGGAGGAGTCCTTGGCCTGGGCTTGTCTGGAGTGTGTGGCTCGTCGTCTCGATTGGAGCGCCTTTTGGAGTCATCCAAGATCTCCGAGGAGGATAAAGAAGAGGAGGAAGACCCCTCCCGGCACAGGGAAGGAATGGACCCCTTGGAAAATTCTCAGGGAAGCATATCCTCCCCTGCCCTAGAACAGGAGGGTTCGCCTCTGGTGTCGGGGGGGGGGAGTCTCTTGCCTCAGATGTTGGGGGTCCGGAGCAGGGTCCTGTGTCAGAAGATGTCTCTCTACTTCCTTAGTGAGCTGAGCCTTGGCCTCAGCCCACCAGGAAGCCAGAGTCTCCTTCAGATCCACCAGCGGCTGAGGGGGCTGTGGAGGAGAAGGAGGAGGGGAGGTACGGATACTGGGGATATCCATATGGCACGTATCCATAACCCATTGGTGGGAAGCCCGGCGTCGGGTACTGGGGCAACGGGTACTGCAGCATCAGGTAGGCCGGCGTCGGATACTGGGGTGCCGGATACTGCGGCCTTGACACGATGGCGTTGGATACGACGGAGTCGGGTACCTGCGCCACCACGGGCTTCTGAAGGAGCCAAGGCCCTGAATGGCCCAGCGGGCGGCCCGAATGGGAGGCCCGGGGCCCAGTGTAGGGATGGCATCCTGTAAGGGGATGTCGCCCGGCGTCAGGTAGCCTGGCGTCCGAGGGTCCGACGTCAGGTCATCTGGCCCAGTGGGAGGGAAACTCGATGGCAGCGTGTCAATATCCTCTGTGTCACTCAAAGAAGTGGGGCTAACGTCCCTGGGATCCAGCAAGGGAGATGCTGGAATGCAACAAACGTTGCGGCGAACTCAGGATACCACGGACAGACCTGAAGGGTCCGGCGTCGGCTCTAACGCCGTGTGACCATCAGACGGGCTGATGGCCAGCTTACCAGAGGGATCCGGGCAGACGTCAGAGGAGCCGGCGTCTGACTTATAAGACCCTACGCTCGACAAAGGCCACGATGGAGGGGCGGCCTTGGTGGGCGCTTTAGTGCCCGTGTGCGCTGCCCCGAAGGGTCAGGCGTCTTATCAGCCATACCCGGGTGGGCATTGCAGGAGCCAACGTCTGGCTTAGTGGGGCCACTCGGACTAGAATGCTGCACTGTGGCGGGCTTACTGGGAGCGGCGGCCTCCTTTGACCCAGAGGCTCCCAAGGGGCCTGAGCGCAAGCCCGATGGGAGGGTCGCCGCCGCCTTGGACGCCTCCAAGATGGCCGTCACGGAACAGTCCCCCGGAGGGAATGTTTCCTTCAGCACCATGACTCTGTAGTAGAGGAGTCCCGGTTTTGGTGCTTCTTCTTGCGATGGCCCTCAGGGGAAGTAGAGGCCTGCCTGAGTTTTTTCAGCTCCTTTTCCATGGAGGACATCTTCAGTTTTAGAACGTGGGCCTCCAGGGACTGCTGCCTCTGCTTTCGGTGGCCGCGTTGAACTGCTGGCAGTGCTGGCACTTCTCCATGGGGTGGTCAAGACCTAGGCAAAAAAGGCGCTGGGAGTGTCCATCCTTGTGTGGGAGCTGGGCTCCGCAGGAATCGCACTTTTTTTTGTGCTTGGAAGGAGTCAGGGATGATATACACAGCAGCCGAAGAAAATGCTGACGAAAATCGAAGAAATATCGAAAAAGAGACGGTAAAAACTACCGATGATAGACTAGTGAAGCAGTGAATTTAACTGCGAAGCGCTACTTGAGCTAACGGTGGGAAAGAACTGGAAGGTGGGTATGTGGGACCGCCCTTTTATACTGACGATGCATGATGTCAGTCACCTGATGTGGGGACGGTCCCCCGCCAGAAACTGCTAGCTAGAAATTTTCCCGTGGGGTCCTGATGCCTGCCGGTTTCAGTCCTATATGTAATTACCTACTGCAAGAGCCCTCTTGAAGTAAGATGAACTGTTACTGGTGAGTAACCTGTGTTTCTACGGTGGTGGATATGATGTTCTATCCACACTTTCTGCCAGACTCCTAGTAGTTCTCAGAGAGTAGAGAGGCAAGGCACACACCCCTACTTAGGAAATAAGGATTGGAGAACTGAGGCCCCAAAACCAGCATCCCAGCGTGACTCTAAGTCAATGTGATAATGGGAAATGAAGGTGTGTGCTGATTTCCAGGTAGCAGCCCTGCATATTTCCTGGTTAGGGACGTCCCTAAAAGCAGCCACTGATGCAGCGGTATGGTGGGTGGAATGAGCCTTAAGCTCTCCGGGAAGCTCCCTGCTTGCCAACCTATAGCAGAGATCAATGCAGGAAGTGATCCACCTGCCAATCGTCCACTTGGCTGCATGTCTGCCAGATGCAGCTTCAGCATAGGTGACAAACAGCTGGTGAACCTCTCCCTGAACTCCAGCAATGCGCACTTTGTAGCAGGTGAGCGCTCGCCTCAGGTCCAGAGTATGGAGCCTGTGTTCAGCCTCTGAGGTGTGATTCGGGAAGAACACTGGAAGAGTTATCACCCGATTCAGGTGAAACTCCGACAAAACCTTCGGGAGGAACTTTGGGTTGGGGCGCAGGACAACCTTGTCCCTGTGGAAGACCAGGTAAGGAGACTCCACTGAGAGCACCTGGAGCTCACAGATCCTTCTGGCTGACGTGATAGCCACCAGGAAGGTGGTCTTCCATGACAGGCGAGACATGTCACAATTAAGCATCGGTTCAAATGGCTTGCCCATGAGCTTTGCCAAAACCAGCAACAAATCCCATGGTGGTGGTGGTGGTGGTGGTAGTGGTTCACGCACCAGAGGGGAAATATGAGCTAGGCCTTTGAAAAAGCACCAGACCACCTTCTCCTGTGCCACTGCACCTGGTAAGCAGAGATGGTTGTCAGGTGCACCTTAACAGTCGTCGGACGAAGTTCACCTTGGGGGAGAGAGACCACAGGTAGTCCAAAATACTAGCCACTGGAAAAGTCAAAGGGTCCAACCCCTTGCCCTGACACCAAATGAAGAATCTCTTTCATTTGAAGGTGTAGCATTTTCTGGTTGATTCCTTTTTAGATGCCTCCAAGACAGTGAGGACATCTTTGGAGAGACCCAAAGTCTGGAACTCTAGCTGTCAGGTGCAGGGATTGAAGGTCCAGGTGGAGTACCTTCCCCTGACTGACTGAGAGCAGGTCCGGGCATATGGGAAGACACCTCAGGAGCCTGTTTCTGAGTCTCAGGAGATCGGGGTATCTAAACAGGTGGGGCCAGTCCGGAGCCACCAGGATCACCTATGCCTCATCCCACTTGACCTTGAGTAGCACTGTGTGTGTAACCCCCTTGTTACCCGGGGTAACTAGAATCCCAGTAAGACCTAGTGGTAGGCAGGGAAGGCAGCTTGTGAAACTCCAGCTAAATGGATTTCACACTGTCTCACTCTGTTCTCAGTCTCAGCTGAGACTGAGGGATGACATCACCATAGAACTGTCACAGCTGTATGAGCCACAGTGGAATCTGCAGCAGGGAGTTGGAGTTGGGACGTTTGAACAGTAGTCTGTGGTCAGTTGGAGTTTGGAGCTTGTTGTGAGAGGTGCACAGCAGCTCTGTGTTAGGCTCTTGGAGCCTCAGCCCTGACATAGGGCTACAAGTAGGGAAAGGTGTGTCTTTCCACCTAAAGAGAGACACAGTGAGCTATTTTTAAAGTGGCGGAGACCGCTGATTCGAGTCTCTGTGCCCCATCCCTCAGGGAATGGGGCAGGAAGGTTTTGCCTGCATTTCCACGGGCAACCCCCTGGCTACTGCTAGTGGAGAAGCTGCCTTATTTTGTCCAAGAGTGTGGGAAACAAGAAGATTTTGTGATTCGCCTGTGGGGCACCTGCAACCAGAGGGTGAGTTTCTGCTCTTTCTAAAGGGCCCTTGTTTCACCCTGGGACTTGTGTAAAAGTGGGGATTGGACTACTGAAGTAGTGGGAGACCTAGAGTAATAGGCTTAGCCAAAAGTAAAAGTATGTTCAAGTCCAGCACATAGGGGAAGTCAAACCATGTAGAGAAGATAAAGAACCTCTGTGCGTAAACACTGAGGCAAGGGTTACCCCTAAGGGGCATTTGGCTGGGAAGCCAAGTTTCAAGAAAATACAAAATCACACATGCCCCCACAATGCAGAGCATCATGGGCTGCATATGCAAATCACCACAGAATGTAGAGAAGATGTGACATACATCTACCCAGTAATCTACATTGCCAAGTTTTCACCAGAGTTGTTTAATTTCCAGAGAAATGACCGGGGTATGGATTGTGGGAGCTGGAGGTGGGAGACCCCCCCATCTTTAGTGACCAGGTCCACCTCTATGGATTTGCTCTGTGGATTTCTACTTTAGTACCCAGATGTGGGATTGGAAGGAAAATTCCCTCTAGGAGTCGAAGGCTCTAAGGTGGTTTGGGGCACCACCAATTGGAAATCTGGTTAATTCCTATAATGGACCGTGGATCAAGTGGTCGGCGGGGGAGCCAGGCCAGTGGGGAAAACCCAAGTAGTGTACAAGTCGGGCTGTGTACCCAAAGCTGCGTGCAAGTCCAGGCTGTGTGCCTGGTTGGTTCAGAGCCTGAGGGCTGGAAATGTGAAAAAGTGTTCTGTTGTCTCTAATCTGCATTACCAGGAATGTAGCCCCGGTGGGGGTCCATCTATACTTTGTTTGTTCAATTTGGATGTGAATAAAAGCCACACTGTAGAATCCCATTCCTGGTTTTGGACATTACAGTTATTGCTTCCTGTGTTCGGATTTACTTGGGTGCCCCTGTGCAAAGCAGCCAAACCTAGGCCCCTCGTGCTGAGTAACCTAGTCCTCCCTGAACCCAGTCCCCACCAGGTACTGCTGTCAGCTTCAACAGCATACCACCTGTCATTTTGCAAAAAGGCAGGGGTCCGGGGGTTATATGTGGATCAAGGGAAGTGGAGGAAAGGTATAGAAGAGGCCTGGGGTCCAAGGCCTCAACAAGGCATCCTCCTGCAGTGTTCCCTGCAGAGGAGGGTGGGCACAATACAGTCTCAGCTTTGCCTTCTCCCTGGAGGCGAACAGGTCCACCTGAGGGGTGCCCCACTGGTAGAACAGACTGTGAACTACCTCCGGATGGAGAAACCACTCATGAGAGGCCTCACTCACCTGGCTGAGGGCATCCACCAGCTGATTGGAGGCTCCTGCCACATGGATGGCTAGGAGATCCACCTCCAGGCTGCGCTCGAGAGTCAAAATGCAGAGGACTTCCTTGCACAGGGGCAGGGAGTGCATTCCGCCTTGTTTTTTGAAATAGTACATGGTCATGGTATTGTCTGTCTGGACTTGGATCACTTGACCCCGAACAAACTGAGTGAAGGCAGTCAGCGCCAGCTGGATTGCTCAGAGTTCCAGCAGCTTGATGTGGCACTGGGACTCCTTGGGGGTCCAGAGCCCGTGGACTCTGTGTTCCCCCAGATGGGCACCCTAGCCTGTGAGAAAGGTGTTGGTTGTCAAGATGACCATCGGCTCGGGGCGGACAAACAGGATCCCTTCTTGAAGATACTCTGGGACTAACCACCACTGGAGTGCATCCCACATCCTCTGGGTCACAGTGACCAACTGATCTAAGTGACCTTTGTGCTGAGACCACTGGCTGGCCAGTTCCCATTGCAAGGATCGCATATGCCAATGGGCCTACTGGGCTATGCTGGTGCAGGCCGCCATGTAACCCAGAAGGCACAGGAAGTCCTCGGCAGAGTGCAAGTGCCCAACCAGAAATAACTGGGCAAGGGAGGAGAGAACCTCTGTCCTGTCTGCCAGGAGCCAAGCTCTGCCCAGATGAAGCTGATCACCTACGCAGGCATGAGTTCTGACTTGGCCTCATTGACCAGGAGGCCAAGGTCGATGCAGGTCTGGAGGTCCCGATCCCTGGAGTGTGCCACCTCCTGCCTGGAGGGACCTGCTATCAGCCAGTCATCCAGGTAGGGGTACACCCGAACCCCTCGGCACCTTAGGTAAGCTGCCACAACTGCTATGCATTTGTTGAAGACCCTGGGGGCCAAGGAAAGGCTGAAAGGCATGACTTGGGACTTGTAAAGGTCTCCCTTGGCTAGGAAGTGGAGGAACCTTCAGTGGGTTGGATGGATCGAGATGTGAAAAAACACGTCCTGAAGATCCAGAGAGCAAAACCACATGTTTTGCTCCAGAAATAGTATGATCTGGGACAGAGTTACCATCCTGAAGGTGCGGGAACGGAGGAATTTGTTCAGGTCGTGCAGATCTAGAATGAGGCGCCAGTCCCCCCATGTGCTTTGGCACCAGGAAGTACCTGTAGACAAATCCTGGGTGTTCCAGAGGATCCACAACTCTGACCATGACCTCCTTGTGGAGGAACTTGGCTATGTCATCTCTGAGAGCCGACCGAGTGTCTGCATATACCAAGTCCTCCCATGGGACATGGGCTCGGCTGGGAGGTACTGCCCGAACTCTAGAGGCAGATCCTGACGACCACTTTCAGAAACCACCTGCCCATGGTGACAGTGGACCAGGCAGAAAGAAAATGGCTGAGCCTGCCCCCCACAGGAAGACCCCGGGAAGGTGTGGCGGGCATGAGGGTGGCAACCCCCATCCCGTCACTGAGCAGGCTTGGAGGAGGAGGATCTGGCTGAGGAGCCATCAGGTCCCTTCCCTCTGGGCTTTCGGACCACAGAAGCCACAGATTTGGACCTTGGTTGCCAGGACTGAGCCTGCTGACCAGACTGATGCTGAGTTGATTTCGCTGCAGGCGTGGAGGGCCGAAAGGACTTATGCCTCTGCTGCTTGGAGCCCTTGGGATCCTTTTGGGTGGACATCATGGAGTCCAAGGTGGCACTGGACTTCTCGATACATTGGAGGTGACCCTCCATACTGGGCCCAAACAGGTCAGTGACCAAAAAAGGGACATATGCCAACTTGTGCTGAGTGTCTGCCGTAAAGGTCGAGATCCTCAGCCAAGCCCTACGTTATATGGTGACTGCAGCTGCCAACGAGCAGGCATAGGAATCCCCAATGTCCAGAGCTGTCTGAAGTTGCTCTTTCGTCACAGCACGATCCTGGTCCCGGACCTGCTTGACCGTAGTCTGGAGGTCTGCAGAAAGATGAGGAATTGCCTCATCCAGAGAAGTGTGCCATCACGACGGCCAAGCTCACCTGGTGGAAGCCGAGAGAGGAGGCTGAGTGGTCCAGTTTCTTAGACTCCTTGTCCAGCAGTCCATCAAACATCTCCTGAATTGCCCACGCACCGAAACACGGAGTTGGCCACCAACCTTTCGGCCAAAGAGTGCTCTGTGAACCCCAAGAGGGTACCGGTGGGCACCGCATACTTGCAGGCCATCCGGGCCGAGAGCGCAGGACAAGATGCGGGGCGCTCGCAGAGCTCCAGGGCAGGGCCAACTATGGCCTTGGCCACTGGGAAAGCCTCCATCAGAGAGTCCCCTTTGTCCAGAATCTCTGTGAGGGGATAGTGAGCCCACTTCTGAAAGGGCTCCAATTTCATCCCCATGGATTCGGAGATGAGATGGAAGATGCCCATGAAGGACGTGGGTCCTTCCTCCATCAAAAGATCCCCCCCCCCGACTCCATGTCGATTGGAAGGGAGTGCAATGAGGAATCCTCGGACTCCAAGGAGTCTGCATAAAGTGGCCTACCACCCGAGTCACTCTGGATCTGCCGCTGGCAGTCAGCTATAAGAGTGACCGACAGCTGATGAGGAAGTCCCTGTGCTGACCGAGACTCCTTGGTTGGAGCGCCGGTCGGTGGCTGTTGGGGCCGTGGCTCCACCATGATTGGTGGAGAGGCCAACTTTAGCCGAACCAAAGCGGTCTGCACCGGCTCCACAGGCAGAGAAGCAGTGTTGACTGGCTCCACCGGGGGGCATCAGTGTCAGTCTGTCGGGCGACAACCATGGGATGGCCGGTGTGGGAGCTCGGGCTGGCTTCAGAACGGACAACACCAACTGTTGCCACATTAAGTCTTCGTAGTGTCAATGCAGTTTGTGCCTAAGCCTCTCCTCACCCGAGGAGGAAGAAACCAAGTAGCGGCGGTGCTGCTTCACATGGTGCTGAGAGCATGACCGCCGATGCCAGCAGGACTTGCTTGACCCAGAGGATGAGGATGACCTAGACCATGACCTTGGCCACTGGGGGATCTCAGAGGGAGCCAGGGAGTGCGGCATCTCAGTGGGCTGAGATAACTCTACTGTGATCACTGGCAGGACCGGAGTCTTGACTAAGGAGTTGGCCCCTTAGGACGACAACCGGTCGACAGGGTTGAAAAAAATCATGGCCGCATCATTGGCCGGCATCTCAGCTGGCTGGCCTGATGGGGGCACCATGAACCTGGCGGCCAAGGCCGTGGTTTCGACCGTAGACAAAAACCTGAGAGTCCTGCAACCGAGAACATTCTTGGTCCCAAGAATGTCGACAGTGAATCTTCTTTTCTTTCCTTGACCCCTTCTTGTGAGATCTAGAGCTGTACGAACCTGAAGGGCCCTCTCCCTTAGTTGTGAGAGACAGGCACACCTCTTTGAAGGAGCCCGAATAAGTGGAGCCCAACTTGAGCGGAATGAAGGCTGAAGCTGAGGAGGACTGCGCGGCAGCCTGGGCCACCTCCTCCTCAAAGGCCTTAAGCTGCTCGGTGAACCCCGCAGCTGCGGAGATCACCCAATGGGCATCCTTAGATTTGACCGGCAGATGGGATTTTTCCAGGCAGCCCAATTTCAAGCAGGCAAGGCAGTCCTTAACGATCGACATGTGAAACTACCGGCATATCGCTCAAGCCTGGGGATTGTGCTCATGCCCCAGGCAGTAAACACACGTGGCATGTGGGTTGGTACATGACATCTTATTTTATTTATTTATTTAGCTTTTGTTGACCGGGTAAGTGCACTAGACAAATCCTGCCTATTTTCAGGCACGACCCGGGGGAGGGGGGGATACAGATGAATGCCAACTGACCTTGAACCAGATTAAGCTGTTGGTGGTATGTTTAGTGAATGAGGGAAATTTGGCCAGGACACCGGGGAAATTCCCCTACTCTGTGTAGGTGGAGCCTCTGCTACTGGCTGCCTGATGGCCAGTCTGCATGAAACCCTGGAGGAGATGGACGTTGCGAGTACAGGGGAGTGGGCCTCCTCCCCTGTGCCTGGAGCTACTGAGGCCACAGATGAGGATTTGGCTGTTGCTGACATTTGTGGTAGCACTATTCTGGAAGATAACGTTGTGGATAGTGCAGTTTTAGAAGGTAGCAAGGAGGTTACCGACCTATTTGTTGCTTCCTCCTTTCGTTCTGCCCTGGAGGAACAGCGAGCGGCGTTGTTACTGAGAGTACAGCAGTTAGATGTCAAAATCATGGCATGTGGTAAGGCGACTAAACAGTGACTATCCTGGAGCCACTGCAACTGGTAAGCCCTTGCTGGCGCCGACGTTGCGGCGTCCTCTCTGCTCACTTCGCGTTGGCGTCGTTTCGACGAAGGCTGGCAGTTCTCTGACTCAGGATGCGTGTGCCTACAGCCTTAACTGTTTCCCTCACCCGACCACCGGATAACGGGAGACTGTTTCGAGTCTCAGCAATGAAACTTCTGCACCTGCACAAGTCTGGACTTCTGAGCATCAGCTTAAAGAACACAGGTATTTATTTTTCTGCTGATAAAACTCCTGGTTGGAGTAAGAGAGGAGGTTTACCGTTTAAAAAACCAAAACCTGAACCTGTCTCATCATCTAAACCTCCTCTAGTGTCGTCTTGGTCTCTGGATAGTGCCCTGGAGAACGCTAGTTGGGAGAAAGGGGAAGGGGGGGTTTGGACACCAGATTCCCAGGACCCTGCATATTTGTTAATGTTACAGAAGGCAACTGCTGTGGCAGCACCAGACACTTCTTTGAGCTCCAACGAACCCCGGGGTATTGATTGTGAACATTTGAATTCTGATTCTGTTACTGTAGTTTCTGATGTTAATGTTTGTAAACCTGCAGTTATACCTTTGCTTCCTCAAAGGGGTCTAGGTAATGCTAGCACTCATAAGGTTATATCCTCTGTTTTACCCTCTGCAGTTAATATGGAATTAGGGCCTATATCCAAGCCTGTATCACAAACTCGTGGCAGGCCTCCAGCAGATAAACCTGGTAGTTTCAAGTTAGCTGATTTATTCTCCTCTAAAGGTGAGCCTGCCCCTAGGCGTAATGCAGTTCGACTCCTCTATAAAGGTGGGTTGGAGGAACCTCCAGATCGTATATTTATTGCAAGGCTATTACTAAAGGGTCCATGAAGTTTTCTCTTCTGAAATATTCACTAATTAATATTGGTAATTATAATTTTGATGTTAGCTTTAAACAAGTTTCAAGTCTGGATAAATTCTGGGCTCAGTATGCAACGCTTCAGACCTCCCCCCTTTGGTCTCCTTTTCAAGTTATCCCATTGACCAGACCTGCGGTTAGGAATATCACAATTATTTTTAAGAACGAAGGGGTTAATGTGGAGGATATTTTATTTTGGTTGAATAAAAGATGTGAGGTACTTAATAGACCTACTCCTATGTTAGATAGTGAGCAAATTTGGGATGGTAGCTGGAGGGTGAGAGTCAAATTATTTTCCACTAATACAGGACCAAAACATCTACCTAGTTTTTTTTATTTAGGTAAGGATAAGGGCCTTATTTACTATGCTGGTCAGCCCAAATCCTGTTTTAAATGTGGCTCACGAACACACCTAAGTTCAGCTTGTGACATCATGAAATGTAGCCATTGTTTTGAATTTGGTCACTCTTCCAGTGCCTGTTCCAACCCTTTTAAATGTAATTTATGTGATGGTACAGGCCATGCTTACGGCCGTTGTCCTTGGGCTTCGCACAATAGAATTGATTGTCCCTCTCATGAAGGCTTAATTACTAGTGCACAGCAAATGCAAGCCAATACGGATCGTAATGTGGCAAAACCTTCTACTCCTATAGTATCACAAGCTATGGAAACT
Source organism: Neoceratodus forsteri (assembly GCA_016271365.2). Classification (NCBI taxonomy): domain Eukaryota; kingdom Metazoa; phylum Chordata; order Ceratodontiformes; family Ceratodontidae; genus Neoceratodus; species Neoceratodus forsteri. The sequence goes on along the minus strand of CM028136.1, from coordinate 522,284,641 downwards.
CCAGATTTATCCCCTGTTACAGCTACCTCTGTTGAAGCTCCTTCCCCCCTTGACTTAGATTCAACTACAAAAACTGCTGTGAGTGATAAGCTAGATGTTGAGATGCCCCCTCCTCCCCCTCCCTTACAATTGGCTTCAGATTTAGATTCTTCTGGTTTTACCTTAGTTACCCACAAACGGACTAGGAAGGGTCAGGCTGTGAACAGTCGTGGTAAAGATGTTGTTACTCGTCCTTGGCAAACCTCAAATAAATATGCCATTTTAGCTACTGAATTAGCAGATAAAGACTCTGGTGGGAATGATACTGACACCTCCTCAATTCGGTCTTGTCCCGAACAGGACAGTAGCACTGAATTAGACCCTATAGCTAAAAGGACCAGACAAAGTCAGAGGAGTAAATCTCCTGTTGGCACTTAAAGCAATGGCACATTTGTCAATCTGTTCTCTTAATGTTAATAGTATTAAGGGTCATAAGAAGTTAGGTGGTATTTTTCTGACTCTCAATGATTTACATTGTGACATCATTTGTTTGGTTGATACTAGACTCAAGTCTCATAGCGAGCTACAGCAGGCCTCAAGGGCTTGGATTAATGGACCGTCCTTTTGGTCCTCTGGCCCTGACACCTGTGATGGTATAGGCATCTTATTTTCTAACCCTAATTTTCATGTCTCTAGACTAGTTGACATTGTACCGGGAAGAGCTCTGCTGCTTGATTTTACATATTCTAAGGAGCGCTTTCGCCTTGTGGCAGTTTATGCTCCTCAGACCAAAGCTCAACGAGTCTCCTTATTTAACCTAATTAGACCCTTTTTACATACTTCCAGATTGATGCTTTTGGTAGGCGATTTTAATTGTGGCCTGCAGCCAGAAGATAGAGGTCTAAAGACTCCTAAAATGTTTTGTGACTCAGTAGCCCTGAAAGATATTGTGAATACAGCCCAGCTTATTGATGCATATAGGCATTGTCATGCTAAAGGAGGCTTTACTTTTTTTAAAGGGCCCCTGCGGACTCGTATAGATTTTATTTTCTTATCTAAAATCTTGCGAGTCCTTTCTTGTCGCACTGTTGGGATTGAATTCTCAGATCATGCTGCCTTATGTGCATCTTTTTCTTGGGAATCTGCACCCCGATGTAAAAAGAACCGTTGGCGTTTTAATGACTCCCTCTTGGAAGACCCCTCCTTTTTAAAATTGTGGCATAAAGAATGGATGGCTAGATTATCTGTCATTGATTTTTATGACACAATTACTGATTGGTGGGAAGATTCTAAACCCGTTTGAAGATAGCTTTTCAAAATATAGCAGCTGTTTCTAATAACAGGAAATACTTGAAGTATTTAGCTCTCAGACAACAGCTGCAGCATCTATTGTCACTTGCTGATACTACTCGACATGATTTTAGTGATCAGATTTCCGTTATTTGCACTCAAATGAAGAAATTGCAGTATGATAGAGCTAGTACTTTAGGACAAGAAGCCAAATTTGGGACTAAGATAGACAAAAGAGGATTAGATCCCTTTAAGGCATGTAAGAGTCGCGTTAACTCTAAATTCATACAGTGTTTGAAGTCCCCTAATGGCACTTTGATTACTTCCCCTGAATCCTTAGTACATCTTGTTGAACACCATATTTTCAACATGTTAGGTAGTAAGCCTGACTGTGAGTCGGCCAAAAACCTTTTAGAATCTCTGCATCTCCCTCAACTTTCTGTTTCTGATCAGGAACACCTTCAGGCTGATATTACAGAGGTTGAAGTTATACAAGCCATTAATAAACTATGCGTACAATCTGCTCCTGGTTCAGATGGCCTCACAGTGCGTTTTTAAAACATTTTCATCAGAATTGGCTCTACTTTAACTTTGCTGTACAAAGAGATTTTGATCTCTGGTCTCTTGCCTAAATCGATGAAGGAGGCTATTCTAATTTTGATTTTTAAAAAGGGAGATGTTACTGATCTAAGTAATTGGTGGCCACTCAGTCTTTTAAATGTCGATTATAAAATATTAGCTAAAATTCTTCTAAACAGATTACTTAAAGTTGCCTTTCTTTTAAGTCCTTATCAGACCTGTGGTATCCCTGGCAGGTACCAGCATGACAATTTAATTTTACTATGGGAACTATCTGTGTTGGGGGATAGGAAAATTGTGTCTGGTTGGGTTCTGGGCATAGATCAAGAAAAAGCTTTTGACAGAGTACTTCATGATTTTTTATTCTCTGTACTAAAAGCTTTTGGATTCCCAGTCAAATTTCTTTTCTGGATTCAGTCATTGTATACAGGTGCGTTTATAATCCCTAATGTTAACGGTTGGTTAGGAAATCCTGTTTCACTAGTTCGTGGTGTCCGGCAGGGCTGCCCTTTAAGCCCAATACTTTACAATTTTTACATTGATACCTTAATACGGGCTATTCTACTGTGTCAAGATATTATTGGATTACAAGGACCCCTTCTGTACCTATGATCAAGTTGTTAGCATCGCTGATGATTTAGTAGTGGTGGTGGATAGAAGCTCTAAAGAAGATGCTCTGGTTCAGATTTTTCACACCTTTGCGTCTGTGTCTGGCTCCAAAGTTAATTTTGAAAAAGCCAGGGGTACCATTAGGCCATTCCTTTCTTCCGCTAATGGTACTTATGCTGGATTCCTGTTATGAATGAATCCTTTAAATATTTAGGGATCTATTTTGGATCAGGTGACTTACCTTCCCATAACTGTTATTGCTATTAAAAAGGCCAAAGGTTTGATTACTAGTTGGAAATACTTTAATCGGTAAAAAAAAGGTAGTATTGCTCAAAACTTGGTTTTACCAATTTTTTGTATCTCAGCTATGTTTTCCTCCTCCTTCTGTACTTTTTACTAAATTATATAGGGTTTTCTTTCACGCATTCTGGGGGTCACGGCTTAACCCAATCAAACGTAATATAACGTATAGACCTATTAGTGAGGGTGGGGCTAATATGGTTCACCCTATTGGTTTTTTCTACAGTTTATTTTTTTACTATAATTTTGGTAAGGCCATTAAACCTGGTGATACTATTTGGAAACCATTCTTTTTGTTATGGTTCTCATCGTGCATAGTTAATTGGAACCCTGTAAATAAGAATTTTTTCTCTCGTTCCTTAATCATTCCGATATATGGAAAAGAAAGTTTCAAAATGGCCTTATCCTGGGGCTTCTCCTCTAAAGATTTTTGTACTTTTACCAGGAAAATGATTTATGAACACATATGGCGGAGTGAAGCTTTGGAGCCTGTAGTTTTCCCTTGCTGCCCAGTTGATCGTACTACCTGGGTTATTCAACAGCTTAATAATCCACGTCTTCCTTCATTTGTCTGGGATATGGTATGGCTAAGTAACCATGGTAAACTGGGAGTCAAGGAAAATCATAAACATAAGGCCCTCAATGCCCGTTTTTGTCCTAGAGAGTCGTGCCATGAAGTTCTTGAAACTCAACAGCATTTGTTTTCGGACTGTCCTTTTTCTAGTGAATTATGGTCGAAATTAGGGGATTTATGGTCTGAACCTTTATTTTCTTTCTTAACTTATGATCAGATTATGTTTTGCACCAATGCTGCTTTAAATTCAAAATATCATATTGATACTTCATATGTGGTTTTCGTTGTTATTAGATACAACATCTGGCAAGCACGATGTCTGTTAGTATTACATCAAAAAGTGCTTACTATGAAAGAAGTTCTCAATAATATTTGTCAAGCTTTGAACTCAATTAAGTTACGTGATTTTCAAACTCTTCCCAGTTCTAAATTTCATCTATTGTGGCAAAATTGTATTTTTTCCTTTACTGACTGTTGATGTTTTTTTTTTGCTCTTACTTTTGTGTTGCATTATAGATGAAGTATTGTACAGGATGATTATTTTTTTGTTCTTTGTAATGAAGCCCAACTTTTTTCAATAAAATACCCCTACTCTGCTGGCGCTTTGCGGCCAGTAGGGGTGTGCATGGGCTAGACATGGCCACTGCTACAATGTGGAGTGTGGAGGAGGTGATGGTGGATGGCGTTTCAGAGTTGGACGTTCCGCGAGTTACACAGTTGCAGACTGCTACGCTGCATGATATAGAGCTGATGGATGATGCGACTGAGCCAGTATCATTTTCACAAGGAGATGGCAGTTATTCTGACGAGGTTGGGAGTTCTCAAATGGCTACCTTAGTGATGAATCCCAGGGCTATTGTGGAGTCGGCTTCTACACCTTTGATGCAGGATGAACATGTGTTGGAAATCGACATGCTGGCAGCACGCAGTACCCGGAAGTCTGTGGAGCGCTTGGCGTTTTTGGCGTTAGTGGCAGTGGAGGAGGCAGGTATCAGAAGACGAAGAACAGAACTCAGTAACTGGGAAATTGCAGCACAGAGTCGAACTGGGGCTTCGAGGGCAGTGTGGCCGCAAGGCAAGACTGAGTCTAGTTCTGAACAGATCGTTGGAGCGAGCACGGAGTCCTATGAGAGGGTTGTGAGTACAGAGCACATTTTCACTCGGTGTCCCACATTTCAACTGACTAAGGAGTCCAGTTTTGTTTTTAAACCAACCACACGGACTTAGTGGGAGAGTCTCCTATAACCCCTGTAATTTACCAAACGAAGCATGGTGTGCAGGACGGGGTGACTGATTTTTCTTTTGCACATAAAGATAAGGATCACAGAGCTCTTCCTGATTCTGTTAAGCCAGTGGGTAAAACTGTATCTGAGGCCTCTTCCGACCCTCAAAACTTGGGACAAGATGAAACATGGTCCCCACAGGCAGCGTTATCGGCTGCTGGGTGGAAAAAAACGGAACAAGGAATTTGGACACCAGACTCAGCTTGGGACAATTCGCTGGATTTAAATAAATCTGGTCCAGAATGGCAACCTGGGGGGTTTACAGTCAGGTGTAATGCTTGAAAATCCAGTGGTTATGAAAGAGTCATTACACAAATGTATTGGGGAGAATAGTATGCAGCAGAGTAGTCCTGTATTAGAAGGCAAGGCAGAGGTAAACAGGCCTGAAAAACCTCTCATGTCCAGCCTTTTTTCTCAATGTAAAAGGGAAGCAGCCCCCAGGAGAAACGCAGTTCGTATTAGATACAAAGGGGGATTGAAGGAACGGCCTGATAGATATTTTGTTGCGAGATCTTTATTAAAGGATTCTTTAAAATTCTCACCCCGTGATGTGTTTGCTTTCATCCACATCTCAGGGGAGGATAATTTTGATGTCAGTTTTCGATCCCCTGCCTTATTGGAACTATTCTGGGATAGATATAACCAAGTTAAATTTTCCCCACTGTGGACTCCTTTTTTAGTCATTCCCTTGACAAAACCCTTAATTAAATTTATTACAGTAATGTTCCGGAATGAGGGGGTACATGTTGAGGATATCGTTTTTTGGTTGTCCCAGAAAGTGTGAGGTACAGAGTGACCCTGAACCAATTCTAGATGCAGAACGGTTTTGGACAGGTGGGTGGAAATTTAAGGTGAAACTGCTACAAAATGCAGCAGGTATAGAACACATTCCTAATTCTTTCTTGTTAGGCAGAGACCGGGGTGTGGTTTTCTATAGTGGACAGCCGAGGGCCTGTTATAGGTGTGGTGCAAAATCTCATTTATCAAGCTCATGTGATCAGACGAGATGTGACAATTGTGGGGAAGTGGGACATGTGACCATGTTTTGTTCTAATGCTGTTAAATGTGACCTATGTGAGGAATATAATCACGCCTTTAAGGATTGTCCTTGGGCTGCACAAAACAAAAATGTGGGTAATGCAGAATTAATTATTCAAAAAGCTCAGGAAAATGAGACTAATCAGATTTTGGGACAGCCTTTGCAAAATCACTGTTGGTTATACCGGATTCTATACCTGTGTTGGACACTAAGGTTCCGGTAACCAGCCTATCTGATTTAAAGGGGACGGAACCGGATGGTCTTAATCCTGAATTGTTGCAACCTGTTTGTTATGTTGAGGCGAAGGGGGTTTTACCGGATCAGTCAGGATCACCTATAAAACCTCCTCTGGCTCCTAGACGCTCGAGTAGAACCATTAAACCCCAGTTGCCATCAGAACTGGAAGGTACTGCATCTAAAAACTCTTATGAAGGTCTTATTATGGGGTGATTCTGAACTAGATATAGCAGATCACGATTCTCAGGTCTCAATTCAAGACGGTCATGTGCGCTAGAGAAGATACAAAGGGAAAAGAAGAAAAGAAGAAAAATAGGGTACTTGAGTATTGCTCAGTTTAAGCATGACCTCACTTTCACTTGGGCTACCTTAAATACACACAGTCTATTAAACACTCAAAAAAGACAAGCAGTTTTTCAATTACTTCATGATTTAAATATCTCAGTTATTTATTTGCAAGAAACTTGGATGTTTACTAAACACCAGGGTAATATTTTTTCAAAGGACTGGCCGTGGGGGCCTTCCTTTTGGTCTTTTGGGGAGGAGAGAGCAGATGGAGTAGGCATTCTTTTTAACTCATATAACTTTGTTCTTCATAAGCTTGTCGATTTGAGTCCAGGGAGAACGTTGATTTTAGAGGGACAGTGGTTTACATACACCCTTCGTTTAATAAACATTTATAATCCCCAAACCAAGGTGGGCAGAGTATTATGCATGAAAAACATTCAACCTTTTTTAGTGACTACCATCCCCATCCTTTGGGGGATTTTAATTGTAGTTTGGCACAAAGCAGGACTAACTTAGGAGAGGTAACAAAATCTTTTGTGATTCCTTATGTTTAACAGACATTGTTAAAAAGCAGACTTGAGGTCCTGTATGGATCAGGGGTTTCAGGGCTGACTGGTACCTTTTTCGAAAGGAAAGATTACACTATAGATTATCTCTTTCTTTCAAAGCATATTTCTTATAGTAATTCTCATATACTTCCGGTAGAATTCTCTGACCACGCATTGTTAATGGTAAATATAGGAGTTGTAATTGGTAGTGGGAAACAGAGAACGAGATGGAAGCTCTGTTCTGCGGGACACTAAGGTTCAAACATCAATAACATTCATATTACAGGCAAGGTTGTCCGTAAGATTTCTATATCAGGATATTGGGGTATGGTGGCAGGAAACAAAAGAAGATTGTATTCAGTGGTTACAAAAATATGGTAAAGTATGTCAAAAGAATAAATTTTTTCATTATTTAAAGTTAAGAGCCCAATTACAATTTTTGCTTACTAGAGCTAACACATCCAGGGGTGACTTTTCATCACAAATAGAAGAAATCAAAACAGAAATGAGAACCTTTCAATATGATAGAGCCAAAACTTTACATGCGGTTATGTCTAGTCACATGGGGAAATCAGTGATCGGTGACCCGTTTGAGTTATGTAAAGGGATTAAGGAAAATGTGTCTTTGCACTCCCTACAGCAGGGCAATGTAACAGTCTCTTCCGTACAAGGAATAGGGGAAATAATTATTGGACATTTTAGGGATTTAGAGGGCCGGGAAATGCCTTCTTTAAATCAGATTAACAAACTACTAGGCCCCCCCATCATACCTGAGTTAGAGCCAGTTTTTCTTCAACAGCTCAAACAACCCTTTACTCATGAGGAAATTAGGACAGTTATTGCCTCACTTAAATCAAATGTAGCCCCGGACGGATGGTCTCTCCAATTTATTTTATAAACGTTTCAACTAGAAATTATTAATTGTTTAGCTTTAGTTTTCAATTTTTTTCTGGACACAGAGTAATAGTACATTCCTTTTCTGATGGATTACAAATTTATATTTTTAAATCAGGTGATAGAAATGTATTTCAAAATTGGAGACCTATCACATTGTTAAACTCTGACTATAAAATTTTGACATCTTTACTTAATAATAGGCTTAAAGAATTAGCAAAACGTAGTTTTTTACAAGTGCAGCATTGCGGCATTCCGGGTCGCAGTATTCAGTCAGTCTTGAGCTTGATCCGAGATTCGATAGAAAAACTTAATGACTCATATGAGCAAGGTTTTCTAGTGACGTTGGATCTAGAAAAAGCTTTCGATAGAGTCAGTCATTTATTTCTCTTTTCTACTTTGGAATTCTTTAATGTTCCAATGCAGTTATTGAATTTAATTAAAAATCTGTATAGCTCTGGTAATGTGTTCCCATACATTAAAGGTGAAAGGGGGAGGGGTTTTAAGGTAAAGTGTGGGGTGAGACAGGGTTGCCCTTTAAGCCCTCTACTGTATATTTTCTCACTAGAACCTTTATTACTGAGCTGTAAGTTTAGCCTTTGTGGCAAGGGATTAGTATCCCAGAGACAGATTTGTCAATTTCTATTCAAGCTTATGCAGATGATGTCTGCCTTTTTTTCAGACATTTCACAACTTCAAAGTTTTTTGTTAAATTTGAAGAATATGCCTTTGTAGCTAATGCAAAACTTAACTGGAATAAAACTAAAGGGTCTAATCATAGGAACGACTTTTCAAACCCCATCATTTGGAATTCTATTTCTATAACCTCGGAACCATTAATTATTCTAGGCATAAAATTTGGTCCACAGAATTGTCCAGAGGATAATTGGAAACTGGTGTTGGATAAGATAGAAAGTAAAGTTAATAGATGGAAAAGGTTTAGATTTTCCAAAATGAAAAGAATTCAGGTTTTGAGACAATTTATACTACCTAGTTTACAGTATGTAGCAGCAGTATTCCCATTACCAGTCAAATTTGATACTAGGCTTTACAGTATTTGTTTTCAATTACTGTGGGGAATAGACTTAACCCGGTTAAGAGGTGCTTCACATATTTAGAGAAAAATAAAGGGGGGTTGGGAATGGTGGAGCCAGTTATCTTTTGTTTTGCGATTTTCTTTTCCTGGTCATTAAAAAATGCTTTAAGTGGATCCAGCAGTCCGGAGGTTCCCTTTTTCAAAAGTTTATTGAGACGCTATTTTCTGGCCTGGTTACATTGAGCCCCTAAACTTTCCGGACGTTTCTCTTTGCTGGATTACTTTAAGCTGGCAGCACAGAAACTTTTTAAGTGGAACATAACAAGACAACAAATTATAAGTTGTTCATCAAGGACGCTTTATAAAGAGCTGATGGCTGCACACTACTCGGTAGTACCGTGTTTTAAAAACTGTCCTAGTGATCAGAATGGTGCTATATTGCAGCAGTTAAATAACCCAAGATTACCTGTTTATATGTGGGAAAACCAATGGCTAGCATTATATGGGAAATTAAATGTAAAGAATGCAATGAAATATAAGGCTAAGGAAGAGAGAACTTGTCCCTATATAGATTGTATAAATCAAGAAGAAACAATGGATCATTTCTTTCTAAAGTGTTCAGTGTCATCTAAATTTTGGGAACATTTAGCGATGGTTTGGAATCTTCCATGGTTAGCCAGGCCTACTTATGATATCCTGGTAACTAGAATTTTTCCTTCCTTCTTACATCAATATAACAAAGGGACTTTGAGGGTCTTTCTTGCTAGTTTAAGATATTGCTTATGGCAAACAAGACGCCAGTGGGTCCTACATCAAAAGAAGCCCTCAGTTAAGGGCTTTAAGGAATATGTTGCTATTGTTCTGCATAAGGTGTTTCTTTCTGATTCACAGTTGTATAATGACAAAAAAGTTCAATTCTGGTGGAAAGGTTTCTCACATATCATTAAATACAAATAGATTAGAGGTGTCATATCACATTAACTAGTTCAGTCTCATAAGTCATTAAAAGTGGTTTTATCATTTAGATGGAGTCACCACACTGGAAATTGTACCTTTGTATTATCAGGTTGTTTAGGATTACACCTTGGGGCTCATAAGCTGGAGTACGGAGTGTCCTTTTTATCGTGTTTCTCATGAGCATTTCATTTTTCCCCTGTAAATGGTGAATATACTTGTTTCATGATTTTCTTTATGGATTGTTATTTTGTATTGATTACTAACTAGCTATGTATGCTCTTAGTGTTTAATTGTTTTTTTTTTCCTGTGTTTTATTTATTATGTGTTTATTTCAATAAAGTTACCCCTACTCTTTTCGATAAGTGCCATGGGATCTTTAACATCCACCTGAACTACCACCAGTTCAGGCAGATGGGACCTCGGTTTAACGTCTCATCCGAAAGATGGCACCTCAGAAATGCAGCACCCCTCTCATGCTGCATTACAGTGTCGGTATTGGGATATTAACCCAAGTGCCAGATGTGGGAACTGAACCCACAGCCCTCTGATCTCCCGGCCTCAGAGGTGAGTGTGCTACCTACTGAGCCACTGACACTGCTTATGCCTGCATGGGCACTGGCGAAATCCGGGTGAGGACTGGTCCTCAATTGTGGTCACGATTGAAGATCAAGCTGAAGATGAAACTTTGATGAGTTTACGTTTTGGAAGTAAATCTGAAGATTTGAGTGCCAGAGCCCACTCAACACGGAAGCAGTAAGGAGGGAGCCTGCTTCTCCCAGCAGAAAGTAAGATCTTGCATCATGGGGTGGGGCCGAGGGTTATACCACCCGGATGGGTGGGCGGAGCCAGTTTGAAGACTTCCGGTAAGATTAAAAGGGGAAAGGACAATGCCAGAAAGTGTGGATCAAATATTATGTCCACGTCCCTAGAACTCCTGGCTTAGAGTATGCACGTCGTAAATCCCACTCCTAAAACCATATGTCGTTGAGACATAGGTCAGGAAGCATTGGAAGACCAGGAGCAGGTATGAAATTTGTAAGAAACATTTTCTTTTTTTTCCAATAACAATAAAATTAAAAAAAAAAGCATCTCTAATTCCAAGTTTCAGTTTCGCAATCTCTCTCTCTCACACACTCGAGCAAAAGTATTGCTGCTTTTATTTCTGCATCCTGAGCTCATTAAGAGACCAGAACTGTTTAAGTTTCTTTCCTTGCAGGTGCAACAAAATAGAAATGGAAATTACTTACCTACCGTAATTCTTGATTTTCTTGGACGAGTCTTCACCACTCATTTACACTAATGGGAACTACGCTAGAGGCACTAGGACCCAGCGGGAGCAAACATTTTTGCTAGAGGGTCAGCGCCAGAGATGGAGCCGTGAGGAGTGGCACTACGAGCCCCAGCTCGTGCGGTATTGACTATCTCGGCGTCGACCCTCCGACCACCTCGGTACCTTTTTTTTCCGAGGATATGCAGCATAACTAACTTAGAAGGATAGCCTAACCAAAAACCAGACATAAGATAGTCCGGACGACCCATATAAGAAGGGTCAACAAAGAAGTCTTCACAGCCTAAGATTGAGGGAGTGAAGACCAACAACAAAGGTGAGCTCGAGGGATGGAGGGTGGGCGTGTGAATGAGTGGTGGAGAGTCGTCCAAGAAGATCAAGAATTACGGTAGGTATGTGATTTCTATATCTTCCTGGACATAAAGTCTCCACCACTCATTCACACTAATGGGAGAGTACCGAGCTAATAATTCCCAGAGAAGGTGGCAGAAGAGACCAAGAGCTCACACTTTTAGGGCAGGATTCCATTAAGGATGGTTCTGCCAAAAGAAAGATGTCATCTGGTATGGACATCCAGGGCATAGTGTTTGATGAAAGTATGCACTGAGTTCCAGGTAGCCGCATTGCAAATATCTGCAATGGACACATAGCAGATTTCAGCTAGGGAAGCCGCGGCCGCTCTAGCAGAGTGAGCGAATATTCCGCCCTCCAGCTTAACCCGCGCCATGGAATAACAGTGGCGAAGGCATGCCACTGGCCATGCTGAAATACATCTGATAGCGACTGGCTGACCCATCCGGGTCTCGCTGAAGGAAACAAACAGTTGTTGAGCTTTGCAAAAGTCTTTTGTTCTATCTAGTAGAAACACAAAACTCTTTTGACATCCAAGGAAAGAAGAGAATGCTCTCCTTCATTTTTGAAGTTTGCAAAGTAGAAAGGAAGGACCAAAGGTTGGTTTAGATGGAATTCTGAAATAACCTATGGAGAAACTTAGGATGGGTTCTAAGGACTACTTTGTCTTTATGAAACACAGTATACGGAGGGTCTGCGACCAAGGCATGTATCTCAGAGACCCTGCAGGCTGAGGTAATGGCCACTAGGAAGGCCGTCTTCCAGGTGAGAAATTTCAACTCACAGGTAGCTAGAGGCTCGAAAGGTTTTTGAGTGAGCATGTCTAGCACCAGATTAATGTCCCAGGCTGTGACTGGACGTCTTATAGGAGGTCTGGTATGCAGAATTCCTTTGAGAAACCTCTTAACCACAGGTAACTGAGACAGTGACAAGGAAAGTACTAGCTCATGAAAAGCTGAAATGGCACAAAGTTGCACTTTATCTGTAGAGTATTGCAGACCTGAATTTGAGAGGTCTAAAAGGTACTCTAGAACTTTATCTGGTGGGCAGGAAAAAGGATTCAAAGAGTATTTTGCACACCAGAGCGAAAAACGCTTCCATTTGACTGTGTAAGTTTTCCTAGTGGCTGATTTGCGTGCAGCCAGAAGGATATCTGAAACCCTACAAGAGACATTGAACCTGTTCACTTCCATCTCTTCAGGAGCCAAGCGTGAAGGTGAAGTGACCTCAGACTAGGGTGGACCACAGGCCCCTGAGTCAGAAGGTTCGTCTGAAGGGGAAGCGGTTTCGGAGGAGTTTCCGACATACTGCTGAGCAGTGGAAACCATATCTGTCGAGGCCAGAAGGGAGGAAAGGTGTATAGAAAGAGTTTTGTCCACTGCAGCTTGAACGCATCCTGACAGAAAATGCCAGGCCCTGGATTTCTGGAGCAGAAGAGAGGCTGTTTTGTGTTGAGTGGAGATGCAAAAAGGTCCAGGTCTGGAGTTCCCCACTCTGCGAATAGTGACTGAGCTACGGCTGAGTCGAGGGACCATTCGTGAGGATCTGTCTCTGTTTTGCTGAGACAGTCTGCCAATTCGTTCTGCACTGCTGGTAGGTAGACCGCCTGAATTAGAGCCTTGTGCTCCCAAGCACCATTCCCACACTCTCATTGCTTCCCTGCGTAAGGGGTAAGAATGAGCACCGCCATGCTTGTTGATGTAAAACATCACTGCTTTGTTGTCCGTTTGAAGGAGAATATTCTTGTGACACAGAATGTTCTTCAAAGCCCGGACTGCATAAAGGATGGCTCTCATTTCTAAGATATTTATGTGAAGCTGAGACTCATCCTGAGTCTATGTACCTTGAATATGGAGAGTCTGACAGTGAGCTCCACCCGTGGTAATGGAAATCTGATGATCGAGAGGAGTAAAGGGGTATCCTTCCAGAAGATTGTCCTCTTGCGACCACCAGGTGAGTGACTTCTTCAGAGGTTCTGTCACTTTGATGAGAAAGGAATGAGGGTGCATGGTCAGGGACCACCGAGCATCCATTGAGAGGTTCTCATGTGGAGGCGTGCTAGGGGTACACTGAACACCAAGGATGCCATGAGACCTAGCATCCATTGCATTGAGATACATAGATACATAGACAGTGTCGGCAGATAAGGGCCTATGGCCCACCTAGTCTGCCCATTTGAGCTTGTAAGTTCAGTTTGTTTTCCTAGAAGTCTATTTCCCCTTACCCCTGACCTCTAGAATTCCTTTATGTCTATCCCATGCATTCTTAAATCCCGTGATTGTTTCAGCCCCCACCACTTCCTCTGGCAGGGTGTTCCACTTGTCCACCACCGTTCTGTGAAGAAATTCTTTCTCATGTTTCCTCTGAATCGTCCTCCCTCCAACTTCATCCCATGCCCTCTAGTCCTGAAACATCTTTTCGCTTAAAAATAGTGTTTTCCTGCACCCTGTTCCTCCCTGTAAGATACTTGTATGTCTCTATCATATCCCTCTCTCCTCCTCTCCTCCAGGGAGTACATGTTCAGTTCCTTCAACCTGTCTTCATAGGATTTGTGATGCAACCATGCACCATCTTTGTTGCCCTCCTCTGAACCTTCTCTACCCTGTCTATGTCCTTACGTAGGTATGGTCTCCAGAACTGTACACTGTACTCCAGGTGGGGCCTCACTAGTGTCTTGTATAGCGGAATTATGACCTCCTTTTCCTGCTGGTGATGCCCTGCCTATACATCCCAGCATCCTATTTGCTTTACCTGATGCCTTGTCACACTGTTTCCTACCTTGAGGTCATCAGAGATGACAACCCCAAGATCCATTTCCTGCTTGGTGCATGCTATATCCTCACCCCCCAACTGATATACTGTGCCAGGGTTTTTGTGCCCCATATGCATTATCTTGCACTTCTTTGCATTGAATTTCAACTGCCAAACCCTTGACCATTCTTCAAGTTTCTGCAGGTCCCTTCTCATTCTGTCTACACCTCTGGTGTGTCTACTCTGTTACAGAGCTTTGTGTCATCAGCGAACAGTGAAATTCTGCCTTCTATATCCTGTGCAATGTCACTGATGAAGATGTTGAATAGGACCGGTCCCAGCACTGATCCCTGTGGTACCCCACTGGTCACTCTTCCCTCTGTGGAGTGACAGCCATTTACCACCACCCTCTGTGTCCTGCCACCCAGCCAGTTACCTACCCACCACACTACTGTCCTGCCCACACCCATATTCCCCAGTTTGTGTAATAAGCACAACTGAGCTGACACCGACCTGCTCTCTCCGATGTATCGGGCCAGCTGAAGGATATCGTTCCTCCTGTCCTCTGGAAGAAATGCTTTTGCGCAGGAGGTGTCCAGAAGAGTTCCTATGAAAAGAAGCCGCTGTCAGGGCTGCAACTGTGATTTTTTGATGTTTAGCAGGACTCCCATGGACGTGAGAAAGTGTGAGGCCTTGGATACAGCGTCCAGAGTTCCTTGCATGGAAGGACTTGCTAGAAGCCAGTCATCCAGATATGGGAATACTTGTATTCCGATTTTCCTGAGATGCACTGCGAGAATTGCACAACACTTTGTAAAAATTTGCAGCGCCGAGGATAGCCCAAAGGGCAGGACTCTGAACTGATAATGCTGGCCCAAAGCTATGACCCTTAGGTATTTGTAATGCTTCGGGTGAATAGGAATGTGCTGGTAAACATCCTGCATGTCCAGGGAGGCTAACCAGCCGTGCTGATGAAGCAAAGGTAACGGTTCCTAGCAATATCATTTTGAATTTCTCTTTCCGTAGGAATTTGTTTAATTTTCTGAGGTCCAAAATGGGGTGCATACCCCCGGTTTTCTTTGGAACCAGAAAATAATGGGAGTAGAACCCTGTGTTCCGTTGATCCAGTGGAACTACTTCCACTGCCCAGTTGTTCAGAAGGCCTTGTATCTCGGTGGCGAGAAGTTCTGACTGAAGAACTGACAGCCTGGGCTGTCGTCTGGGGGTGACTATCCAGAGGGGTGTCCAAAAGATTGAGAGAATACCCCTCGTGGATTATCCGGAGGACCCATTTGTCCGAGATTATGGACTTCCATTAATTGTAGAAGTGAGACAGACGACCTCCCACCGCTGAGGAACAGTCCCCCTCAGGCAGCTGAGGTGGGACTTGGGCCAACAACTCAGAAGGCGGCACTGGGAGCTTTGGGTCCTTGCACCTTCTGCTGCATTTTCTTTTGAGGCTGAGAGGCTTGGTTTTTACAAAAACCTCCCCTGCCTTTGCCTCGAAAGGACTGATGGTTATGAAACTGGTGTTTGTTAACACCCCCTCAAGAGGGAGCTGGAGGAGGTCGAGCCAATTTAATGGCTGACCTAGTCTTTTGTGTGGCCTCTAGAGCTTCTACTTGAGGGCCAAAGAGGTCCACACCATGAAAGGCAACGCCATTACCTGCTGCTGTGCATCACCAGGAAACCTGAAGTACGCATCCAGGAATGGCGGCGGGTACAAATGCCCGCCGCCACCACTTGGGAGGCAGTATCGAAGGCATCCATAGCTGCTTTAATCTGCTGGTTGTTGGACTCAATACCCCTGGTTATGGTTTGAAGAAGCTCTGAATTAGTATTCGACTCCGGTAGAGCATCAACCATTTGCTTAAGCGAATGCCAAAGTATACAGTATACACATATTGAGAGAAATAGCCTTGGTAACTGGCAATACACATACCTAGGGTGGAAGCAGCAGCAAAGACTCTTACCCAAAGTGTCTATCTTACGAGATTCTTTGTTAATAGGTCGAGCTGTAGTAGTCTGGGAAAGGACGATCTTATCATTCTCTGCCAAGACTAGAATAGGATCTGCAAAGGCTTGGGATGCCAAAATGGGTCGATCCTTGGGAGCAGCATATTTCCTATCTATGGACATAGCCACAGAAGGAATGAGAGCAGGATTATTCCATACCATTTGAGACAGCGTCTCAAAGGAGGGCTGTACCGGAGGAGTCAAATCCATAGGGATCTCCGGAACATGGAGGTATTAGAATCTTAATAGTTTCCCAGGATCGATACCTGTAGTTTGGAGAGAAAGAGTGGAATTCAAGTTTTTCAGCAGAGACTTACAAGACAAGTCCTCGACCACAGGCTCTGCAGCAGGAATAGATCCTGTTCCTTCCACATCATCACCTAAGGTCTGGGTTAGGTTCAATGACATCTCCTGACAGTCCAGGAGGGACCGTATGGACAGGAAAGGAGTGAAATTCAGAAGGAAATGAGGAAGGAAAAGGATTAAAAGAGGAGGAGTCCTGAAGGCTGGATGATGCCCTAAAAGGTCTTGGCACAGAGGAGCCACATGGTGCCAAAGATGACACCGAGAGGCCACACAGCGCTGAAAAACCGGACAGCACCGAGAAGCCACATGGCGCGGAGGACGGCGCCAATGAAGCGCATGGCACCGAGAAAATCAATGGTGCCGACAGCTGTGTTGGCGCCAAGTGTGCCATCGACGCCGAGGGCGTCGAAAACATCCCAAGACTCCAAAAAACAGTATTTGAGGAGAAAGAAGGATGAAAACCAGGAGATAGAGGCATCGGTGTGGCCCCCTGCGCCGCAACCATGTGAGGGGGAAAAACACCTAAGCGCGGAGTCGACGGCACGGAAGATGGCGCCACGTGACTAGGGAGGCTCAACCGCCCTACCTGATCTCCCAACAAGCCCGAAGGCACCTGAGTGACCGGGCCAGGCAGCTGGACCAGCCTCTGAGCCCGCTGCTCCATAAGAGCAGCACACTGATGAAACTGCTCATCTGAAGACCTACCAGAGGGCCGGGTAGGACTCCGATGTCGAACACGTCAGCTACCAGAAACAGAAACCGGCGACTCCAAAGGAGGAGACCACCAACTAGCCCCAATAACTGACCATCTACGTGAAGACATATCAGAGGGTGACCTCGAGTGACGCCTTCTCTTTCTCGACCTGTGGGGCTAAGAAGAGCTTGAGGTCGAACGGTGCCAAGAGTGTGACCGTCTACTTTTATGCTTTCGAGGGGACCGCCCACCCCCTCAGGCATTGGACTGTCTGTTGTCAGACCCCCCTCCAGAGAAGGCGGTGGAGCGGCCCCAGCCTGGCTGACTGAACAGCTTTCATATAAAGCCTCCCTACTATCACCTGACCCGCTCATGGTCGACTCCGTCAATGTAGGCCGAGACTACTTCCTTAAACAAGAATAAATAAACTAAGTGATACTTATTCGAAATATTACTACAAAACAATAAAACTGAAAAACTAAGCTGCTAGTTTGAAGCCTGGCAGGCGAACGACGTAGTCACTGAAGTGCAGTCGAAGGCGGGAAAAAAGGAACTGAGGCGGTTGGAGGGTCGATGCCGAGATAGTCATTACCGCACGAGCTGGGGCTCATGGTGCCGACCCTCTAGCAAAAAAGTTTGCTCCCGCTGGGTCCTAGTGCCTCCGGCACAGTACCCATTAGTGTGAATGAGTGGTGGAGACTTTATGTCCAGGAAGATCATGATGTCTCAGAACAGGCCTCTTGTTGACAACTCTGCAAAAGAGTTTGTGCTACATGTCAAGGTTAACCCCCTAAATTCCAAATAGCTTTCTGGAAACATTTCAACAGTATAACAATATACAGTTTCAAACAAAGGGATCCCAGTATCACTTACAGTGTCACACAAAAATTCACATATATTTTTATAAATGCAAATACACAAGGGGAAAGAAAAGACAGAAATGGCAAGTGAAGCCAGAGAGAGATAATGAGAAGCGGAGAATCGTGAGACAATTGGAGTGATCAGTTCCTAGGTCTCATAAGAACATTTGGTTGGCCAACCAGACAGACAAGAGACAGAAAAGGAGAGGACAGAAATGGAAATTATGTACCTACTGTAATTCTTGCTCTTCCTAGATGAATTCTTCACCATTCATTCACACTAGTGAGACTATGCCAGAGGTGCTAGGACCCAGCGGGAGCCACAAATCTTCAGGAGCGCCGGTGCTGAGATGGGACCACACATGCGCGGCACCGTGAGACTGCTTCACACTATATAGGCTATCTTCGCAATGACCCTGCAACGGCTTTAGTACCTTTTTGACCGAGAAGGTGCAGCGTAAACTAACCTAGGAAAACCAAACCTAATCCAGGCATACGATAGCCCGGATGACCTGCGTAAGACGGGTCAACACAACAACGTCTTCACAGCCCAACCAACAAGGGAGTGACGATCAAAAAGAAAACGAGTGAGCTCGGGGGATGGTGGGTGGGTGTGTGAATGAATGGTGAAGACTTTGTCCAAGAAGATCAAGAATTACGGTAGGTATGTAATTTCCATATCTTCCTGGACTAAAAGTCTTCACCATTCATTCACACTAGTGGGACAGTACCGACCTAAAAAACAATCCACAAGCAGGGAGGCAGGAGATCGAGCTCGCTCAAGACAGAAGTCCATTAAGGACTGATCTGCCAAAGGACGAGTGCTGTCTGGCATGAACTTCAAGAGCATAGTGCTTTACGAAAGTGTGCACTGAACTCCAAGTAACCGTCCTGCAGATGTCTGCAATGGGTATATTACCAACCTCTGTCAAGGAGCCACAACCGCTCTAGCAGAGTGGGCATAAAACCAGCCTTCCAGCTTGACCTGTGCCATCAAGTAGCAGTGTCGGAGACAGGCTACTAGCCACGCAGAAATGTACTGGATAGAGACAGGCTGGCCCAGCCGGGTCGCACTGAAGGACATGAAGAGCTGTTTAGATTAGCAGATCTCCTTAGTTCTCTCAATGTAGAACCGCAAAGCTCTTTTCACTTCCAGAGAGTGAAGTGTGCGTTTCCCTTCATTCTGGAAGTTGGCGAAGTAAGTTGGAAGCAGCAAAGGATGGTTAAGATGGAACTTCAAAACCACCTTTGGGAAAAACTTAGGGTGGGTGCGAAGAACCACCTTATTCTTGTGAAACACAGTGTATGAAGAGTCTGTGACCAATGAGTGAATCTCAGAGATCCTACGAGCGGAAGTAATGGCCACCAGGAAGGCAGTCTTCGAGGTCAGAAACTTCAAATCACGAGTGGCTAGAGGTTCAAATGGCTTGCGAGTGAGCATGTCTAGCACAAGGTTGATATCCCAATCTAGCCACCGGTCTTCTGACCGGGGGGATCTGGTGTGAAGGATGCCTTTAAGGAATCTTTTGACCAGAAGAAGCTGAGCCAGCACTAGGTTATGCACTGGCTCATGGTAGGTGGAAATCGCGCAGAGGTGCACCTTTTCTGTGGAATACTGCAGCCCTGCATCTGGCCTAGAAGGTACTCCCAACACCTTGTTTGGTGGGCAGCAGAAAGGATCCAGGTGGTACTTCACACACCAAATCGAGAAACGCTTCCACTTTGCTGTGTAAGTCTTCCTAGTGGAAGGTTTACAATCCGCTAACAAGATTTCCAAGATCTACTGGGAAACCTTGAATCTACTCAACTTATATCTCCTCAGGAGCCAGGCACGGAGAAGGAGTGAGCGCAGGCTGGGATGGACCAGGGGTCCCTGTGTCAGGAGGTCTGTTCTTAGGGGCAACTGCTTCAGAGGAACCCTTTGACAATTTGTTGATCAGTGGGAAGAAACAATTACTCACCATAGTAATGTTGTTTCTTCTAACCGAGTCTTGACTATATGCAGTTAGCTTCAGCACTTGAACTGCTCCAGAGAGTAAGGGGTTAATTCTATGCCACGGCATAGAACATTGAGCTTGAGCTCGGTTTTCAGACCTCTGTCTCTGGTACATCTCAGTGTAACCATCAGATTCTTACAAGTGCAACCCCAGATGGCGCTACCCCAAGGGCTACTACCCCTGCCTGCTTGGTTAGTAGCAGGTTAAGGGGCCTGAATTCTGAAACAGATGCCTCCACTTGGAGGTCAGGGTGGGTAGTGGTCAAGCTAACCTGGGCACAGGCCTCCAGGACACTGTAACACCCCTCTTTCCTTACTAGTGGCCGGAACAATACACAATAATCACTTTCACAATACCCCCGATACACCACACAAGTACCCACACTGTTTGCACTTACCACCAGGGCTTTCCTCTGGCCCGGCCCTGGGGGTCCCCTGTAAAACCAGGTTATACACAGCAAATAACAGCAGTACAGAACTCTTGCAAAAACTGGAACCACAGTCAGGGTAAATGCAAAAAAGAGTTAGATCTGATTTATTTAAGGGACTTGAACAAGGGAGGGGCGTAATCAGGTTACTTTGCTTAAAGGCTACATCAATCAAACAGTTATGCATGCACTTCAGGGTCCATAAACAGTCACACACTCTGGGTACCCAGATGGAGAATGGTGGGCTAGCCAGGAACATTGCAGCTGGTTGGGGCCCTGTGATAGAAGAAAACAACATGCACAACACATGCTATTTGTAATCCGAAGCCGGAGGGCTCAGTTCGTGAAAGAAAACAACAAGATAATCAGATGACACACTTTTAGATTAGGCTGTTGTTGCAGGGAGCTACCTTGATTACTCATGATACCCAAAACTGGACACAGGCTGAACGAAAATCGAGACAGCAGGTGGTTAATCTGGAGTGCCAGGAGAAGCGGGGCCCACACGATTCGCCGAGGTGTCATTCCTGTTCAAGCGCAGAGCAGGGGGCTGATCCACAGGCAGGTCTCTCATTGGTGGCTTTCTCTGAGCAGTGGGGTAGTCTGGCAGGGCCAGCATGGCATGGCCCAGGCCGAATGGAGATGAACGCAGATTCAGTCCGATTAGGCTGGATAAAGCTTCCAGCAAGCAGAACACAGTTCACACAGTGGGGGACAAAATCACGACCCACTTTCAATACACAGCACGTTTACATGTAGGGTATTCTACTATACCAGGCAAACTGCTCTCCGGTCACAATTGCAAAGTCTCTGCACACACTGGGAGTTTAGAGGTAGCTGGAAATGCCGACAGGCTGATGCATTCAGCAAATCTTCGGTCTTCTTCAGGTTGATCTTGATCACAACTCAGGGCTTACTTCATTCTCACAAACTCGGATTCAGTCCGAACTGATTCTCCTCTCCCTCTCAGGGGCAGCAGGCAGGCATGCAGGCCAAAACTCAGGTCTTTCCACAAAGACTGTCTCCAGCTGTTGCTTCTTCAGCTGCCAACTTAGATCTGACTCAACTGCCAGCAAGCCTGGGAATTTCCCCAAGATCCAAAAGGTTCAGTTGGCTGATTCATCTGTCAGTAACAACAGGCGCTCCCCCTTCAGCTGCAAAAAAGGCACCAAAAGCCCCAAACTACTATTCCTACAGATTTTGACTCCAGACAGCTCCTGTAGTCTGGCTCCATTTTAGGTCCCACCAAGACTGATTGGTCCAATTCGCAGTCCAGGACCAAGATAGTGGAGATAAAGAAAACAGTCCTTGCTGCAAAGAAGGCAGGTTAGATAAACTACATTATCATTATCACTCTAAATGATTTTCAGCAAATAGTTACATCTTTCAACACAGCTCCCTCTTAGATTACTTATGACTGCAATCCAGGCAGCTCTTAAAGAGACAGTACACACAGGCTATACAGGCACTCTCTGGCAATCACATTTAAACTGCTAAAATGCAGGACACCAGCCTGGCAGTGAGCATTTAGGCAAGCTTGAGGAAGACCTTCTGGGAACCCCCATTTGTAGGGGGGTTACACAAGCAAAAACTAACTAGAGTTATGGAAATTGTTTTAATTTTAGACCCAAAAAGGCCACAAAGCTTGGGTCCATAAGACTCAAGTCGAGAACCCAAGAAGAAATAGAGTAGACAGCAAATTAAATATATAGCAAATAACAAAAGAACAACCACCACCCCACACTAAGTAAAAAGGAGGGGTTCAAGGTACACCCCTGAGGTGCAACACTGTACCTGCCAACCCACATCCCAAAAACTAGGTTCTATGAGGGAAGGCAGGGAGGGAAGGAGGTCAGAATACAGCAAGACTCCATTAGAAGAAACAACATTACTATGGTGAGTAAATACAGGTTACTCACCTGTAACAGGAGTTCTAGGAATGGTATATGTTGTTCATCCACACTGTCTGGCAGGTTCCTTGCCACTTTAAATCTTGCCAGAAGGTCTTCAAGTTGGCTCCTCCCACCCACCTGGGTGGTAAAACTCTCGGCTCCGCCCCATTACGCCAGATCTAGTCCGCTGGAAGCCAGGTTGTGCGTCGAAGCCGGGGAGGTCAGGTGGGTCATGTGGATGAACAACATATACCATTCCTAGAACTCCTGTTACAGGTGAGTAACCTGTATTTCTAGGGACATGGATATGTTGTTCATCC
Source organism: Neoceratodus forsteri (assembly GCA_016271365.2). Taxonomy (NCBI): domain Eukaryota; kingdom Metazoa; phylum Chordata; order Ceratodontiformes; family Ceratodontidae; genus Neoceratodus; species Neoceratodus forsteri. Next base: position 522,262,126 of record CM028136.1, on the reverse strand, counting down.
ACACTGTCTGGCAGACTCCTAGCAGTTCTCCGGGAGGAGGGAGGCAAGGCGCACACCCCCGATACTTACTTGGGAAATAAAGACTGGAGAACCGAGGTCCCAAAACCAGCATCCCGGCGTGACTCAAGGTCGATGTGGTAGTGGGTGAAGAAGGTGTGTGCGGACTTCCAGGTAGCAGCCCTGCAGATTTCCTGGATAGGGATGTCCCTGGAAGCAGCCACCGATGCAGCGGTATGGCGGGTAGAATGAGCTCTTATCCCTCTGGGAGGCTCCATGCCCGCCAACCCATAGCAGAGATCTATGCAGGATGTGACCCACCTGCCTATCGTCCGCTTGGCTGCAGGTCCGCCAGGTGCGGCTTCAGCGTAGGTGACAAACAGCTGGCGAACTTCCTGAACTTTAGCCATCTGTCTTTATAATAAGCGAGCGCCTTCTAGGGTCCAAAGTATGGAGCCTATATTCGGCCTCTGAGGTGTGATTGGGGTAGAACACCGCAGAGTCAACACCTGGTTAAGGTGAAACTCTGACACCACCTTCGGAAGGAATTTCGGTGGGGCGCAGGGACAACCTTCTCCTGTGGAAGACCAGATAAGGAGACTCGATGGAAAGCACCTGGAGCTCTCCCATCCTTCTGGCTGATGTATAGCCACCAAAAGGCGGTCTTCCATGACAGGTGAGAATGTCACACCTGTGCATCGGTTGAATGGCCTGCCCATGAGCTTAGCCAATACCAGCAGTAGATCCCATGGGTGGGTTCTCGCACTGGAGGATATGAGATCAAGGCCCTTAAAAAGCACCCAACCACCTTCTCCTGTGCCACTGACTGCTTCCAAGCCCACGCCTGTAAGCAGAGATGGCTGCCAGGTGCACCTAAGGGTCGCCAACCAAGCCCTTGCTGAGAAAGGGACCACAGGTAGTCCAGAATGCTTGCCAAGGAACAGGAGGAAGGGTCCAGGCCCTTGCCCTGACACCAAATGGAAAATCTCTTCCATTTGAAGGCGTTGCATTTTCTGGTCGACTCCTTACGGGATGCCTCAACGACGTTGAGGACCTCGTTGGAAAGACCCAAGGCCTGGAACTCTAGCCACTCAGGAACCAGGCCGTCAGGTGCAGGGATTGAAGGTCCGGATGGAATACCTGCCCCTGACTGACTGAGAGCAGGTCCGGGCGGGCTGGAAGCCGCCTCGGGAGCCTGGAGCTGAGACTGAGGAGATCTGGATATCAGAACTGACGAGCCAGTCTGTGGCTACCAGAATCACCTGCGCCTTGTCCTGCCTCGCCTTGAGAAGCACCTTATGGATCAAGGGAAATGGGGGAAAGGCGTAGAAGAGGCACGGGGTCCATCACCTCGAGAAGGCATCCTCTGCAGCGCAGCCCTGCTAAGGGGGGGCGGGCATGAAACAGTCTCAGCTTCGCATTCTCCCTGGAGGCAAACAGGTCCACCTGAGGCATGCCCCAGTGGGAAAAGAGATCTTGTACTACCTCCGGCAGGGGAGACCACTCGTGAAACGCAGCCCCTATCTGGCTTAGGGATTGGCCAGGGTGTTGGAGGCTCCTGCCACGTGAATGGCTAGGAGATCCGCCTCCAGGCTGCACACAAGAGACCAAATGCAGAGAGCTTCCCTGCACAGAGGCATGGAGCGTGTCCCGCTTCTTTGGCGGTTTAGGTAGTACATGGTCGTGTATTGTCCGTCTGGACCTGAACCATTGACCCTGTAGAAACAGAGCGAAGCGGTGAGGGCTGATGAACTCGGCCAAGCTCCAGCAGGTTGATGGCATCGGGACTCAGGGGACCAGAGGCCGTGCGCTCTGTGCTCCCCCAGATGGGCACCCCAACCCATCAGAGAGGCATCAGTTGACAGAGACCATCGGCTCGGGGTGGACAAACGGGATGCCCTCCTGCAGATGTGCCAGAACGGTCCACCACTGGAGAGCATTCCACATCCCCTGGGTCACTGTCATCAGCTGATCCAATGGATAGAAGCGCTGTGACCACTGGCTGGCCAGTCCCCATTGAAGGGAACGCATGTACCAGCGGACCCAACGGACCACGCTGGTGCAGGCCGCTATGAGGCCCAGGAGGTGCAGGAAGTCCCGGGCAGGGTGCGATTGCCCAACCAGAAATGACTGGGCAAAGGAGGAAGAACCTTAGCCCTGTCCGCCAGGAGCCGTGCTCTGACTCGAAGAGAGTCGAGCTCTGCCCCAATGAAATATATCACCTGCTTTGGTATGAGTTCCGACTTGGCCTTGTTGATGAGGAGACCAATCTGAGAGCAAACCTGGAGGGCCAGATCTCTGGATAACTCTACCTCTGCTCTGGAGGGGGCTGCAATCAGCCAGTTGTCCAGGTAGGGGTACACCCAGACCCTTCTGCACCGTAGGAATGCTGTCACCACTGCCATGCATTTGGTGAAGACCCTGGGAGCTAGGGAGAGGCTGAAGGGCATGGCCCGGAACTCGTAAAGGGATCCTTCTGCTTTGAAGCGGAGGAATCTCTGATGAGATGGATGGATTGGGACGTGAAAGAACACATCCTGGAGGTCCAAGGAACAGAACCACATGCCTCGTTCCAAGGATGGGATTATCTGAGCCAGAGTGACCATCCTGAAGGTCCGAGACCTTAGGAACCTGTTCAGGTTGTGCAGGTCGAGAATATGGCACCAGCCCCCCGTCCGTTTTGGGACCAGGAAATACCTGGACACAAACCCCAGGTCTGGAGGAGGATCCGCCACCTTCCTGATCACCTCTTTTTCGAGGAGCAGGGCAATATTGGCTTGGCAGGCCAACAGCGAGGCTGCAGACCCGTGACCGGCCAAGGCTGCACGGCTCTAAAGGGGGGTCTGCCAAACTCCAGAGGCAGGCCCTTTCCTACCACCTCCAACACCCAGCAGTCCGTGGTGATAGCGGACCAGGCGGAAAGGAAGTGGGGAGCTGTCCCGAGGGGAACCCAGGGGAGTGGCAGGCTGGGGTGACACCTCAACCTGTCACTGGGCAGGCTTGGAGGAGGACCGGCCGAGGGACCTCCTGGGCCTTTACCTCCCTGCTTCCTGTTGGAGGAAGCCATGGGCTTGGGTTTGGGATGCCAAGCGTGAGCCTGCTGGCCCTGATGCTGGTGCTGTTGGGCCAGGCGAGGCAGAGCGACAGAGGGCGAAAGGGTTTGTGCTGCTGCGGGCGGCCTTTGTCCTTCTGGGCGGAGGTGACCAAGTCCAGAGTGGCACTGGACTTTTCGATCCACTGGAGGTGACCTTCCACTCCAGGGCCGAAGAGGTCGGTCCCCAAGAAGGGGACATCCGCCAACTTGCTCTGGGTATCCGCCGTGAAGGTGGATATCCTCAGTCATGCTCTGTGGCGCATGGCCACTGCAGCCGCAACCGATCTGGCACAGGAGTCTCCTATGTCCAGAGCTGTTTGGAGCTGCTGCTTCGCCACCGCCCTACCCTGGTCCCGAACCTGCCGGACCGTGGTCTGGAGGTCAGCTGGGAGATGAGAGATCACCTCATCCAGGGAGCCCATGAGGGCGTGGGAGAAGTGTGCCATCAGCACGGCCGAGCTGGCCTGGCGGAGGCCAAGGGAGGACGCAGCATATACCTTGCACCTGGCATAGTCCAGCTTTTTGGACTCCTTGTCGGGGGGCTTGTCCAAGTCCTTAGCGTTCCCGGGCGCGGAAAATGCAGTGACCAACCCCTCGGCAGAGGGTGCTCCGAAAACCCGGGCAAAGAGCCGGTAGGGACCACATACTTCCTGGCCATCCTGGCTGAGGGTGCAGGACAGGAAGCAGGCCACTGCCAAAGCTCCAAGACTGGGCCGACAATGGCGTCAGCCACAGGAAAGGCGCCCGTGGGTGAATCCCCTCGGTCCAGTATCTCCGTCAGGGGATACTTGGCATGCTTGGATACAGGCTCAAGCTGCATCCCAGTGGACTCCCGAGATGAGCTGAAGCAGACCCATGAAGGACGATGGGCTTTCGTCCAGTGACTGGCCCCCGGAGGACTCCAGGTCAACCTGCCTGGAGAACAGGGAGGAGTCGCCGTCGGACTCCGAGGAGTCCTCGAAGAGCTGCCTAGGGCCTGAGCCACCCTCTACCTGCCGATGACGGTCGGGAGTGAGGGTGACCGACAACCTGTGGGGCAGGCCTTGACCCGACTGAGAGTCCTTGGTCGGTGACCCCGATTTCGGTTGTGGAGGCAGAGGTTCCACCACAATCGGTGGGGCAGCAGGTTTCAGCCGAACAACTGGCCCAGGCTTGGCATCTCGACTGTAGTGAGAGGCTGTTTCAGCCTTTCGGGTGACAGCCACTTGATGGCCGGGGAAGGCGTCGGTGTCGACTTGCTCCCGGACAAAAGTAACTGCTGCCACATCAGCTCCTCGTAGCGTTGATGCAATTTGCGCCGAAGCCTCTCCTCATCCAAGGAGGAAGACGAGGACGAGCGTCATCATCGCTTACCTCGGTGTCGAGACCAAGACCGCTGATGTCGGCGGGATCAGCTGGACCAAGAAGAGGTCCGAGACCGAGATCCTCGGTGTGTCCGTGGGCGGGCCTGGGAGAGAGAGGGGGACACCCGCTCTTCCCTTGGCTCAAACGCCTTAACCGAGGACTGCTGCATCGATGGGCGCAGGCAAATCCTCGGTTTCCACCGGGGGAACCGGCGAAGAAGGGTTGTCGGCTTCACCAGTCAACAACCCGTCCAACGGGTAGAGAAAAATCTCGACCGCGTCGACGGCTGTCTCGGCCGGCTGACCTGATGGGGACGCCATGAAGCCAGCGGCCTTAGCCGCAACCTCGACCAAAGTCGAAAGTCGGCTGTCTGGGGAAGGGGACCTCTCCCGCTCCCACGAACGCTGATGATGGGACTTACCCTTAGAATCCTTCTTTTTGGACCAAGAGGAATGTCCGGATGGCCCCTCTCCCTTCATTAAAAAGGACTGACAAAGCTCCTTGAACGAAGCTGAATACGAGGTACCCAAAGAGAGAGCGGGATAAATGCCGCGACCGAGGAGGAGGAAGATGCGGCCTGGGCCGCCTCCTTCTAGAGGGCGATCATCTGATCGAGCTGCTCAGCCGAGCCAGCCACCACGGTAACCGCCCAATGGGCCTTTTTCGACTTTACCGGCGGGTAGCGCATCTCGGGGTGCCTAAGCTTCAACCGGGCAGTGCGGTCCTCCAAAACGTTGGCCGAGAATGAACAGCAAGACTCGCAGGCCTGCGGGTAGTGTTCTATGCCGAGGCAGTAGACGCACGTGGAGAGCGGATCTGTCCTGGACATCTTCTGCCCACAAGGGCACCGCCAAAAACTGGGAGTCGATTTGTCCATCGCAGCCGCAAGGGAAAAGGAAGACCGAAGTCTTGAGAATTTTTAAAACGAGTTTCGGATGAACTGAAGAGTTAGGATCCAGTCTATCACGAAGAGCATTAAGGAGGGAACCTGAGCTTCCAAGCGGTAATGAAGATCTGGCGTCATGGGGCGGAGCCGAGAGTTTTACCACCCGGGTGGGTGGGAGGAGCCAGCTTGAAGACCTTCCGGCAAGATTTAAAGCGGCAAGGAACCTGCCAGACAATGTGGATGAACAACATATCCATGTCCCTAGAATTTTTTCTTTAAACAACATGAAGTCTTGCTCTATTCTGACTATATGCAGACTACCAAGCAGTTCCCCCAGGAGGAGGGGACACAGAACCTTACTTTGGGAATAGGCTCTGCAACACTGCTGTACCAAACCGAGCATCACTCCTAGTCTGGATGTCCAGAAATGCTTGATGAATGTATGGACTGTTTTGCAGTTGGCTGCTTTACATATTTCTACCAAGGGGATATCCCTAGCAGCTGCAAGGGAGGCAGACATACCTCTAGTTGAGTGCGCTCTCAGGACTGAATGAGTTTTTTTGCCCAATTTGGAATAGCAGAATTGGATACAAGAGACAATCCACCTGGCAATAGACCTTTTAGTGTCAGGTCTACCTTTTCCCACTTCGTAAGTGAGAAATAGCTGAAGACAATCCTTCCTATGTGCCTTAGTATGCTTTATGTAATAGTTAAGTGCCCTTTTCACATCCAGACTGTGCAATCTTCTCTCCCCTAAGGAAGAATGGTCAGTGAAAAACACAGGTAGAGACACAGATTGGTTCAGATGAAAATCTGATCCCACTTTAGGTAGAAACTTTCTATTTGTCCTGAGGAGCACCTTGTCCCTATGAAAGGAAATTAAGTCAGGTTCTACTGACAAGGCCTGTAATTCACTGATCCTCCTGGGAGAAGTAATAGCTAACAGGAACACAGTCTTCCAAGTCAAGTACTTAAGCTTGGCAGAAGCTAAGGGCTCAAAGGGTGACTGCATAAGCTGTGCAATGCAGACATTCTGATCCCAAGCAGGAGTAGGCTCTCTAAAAGGAGGGTCAATGTGGACCACGCCTTTGAAGAACTTACTGAAAACAGGATGGGATGCCAGGAAAGATCCCTTCCCTGCAGAAAGAAAAGCAGACACAGCTGCTAAATGAACTTTAAGGGTCGCAGGCCTAAGGCCTAGGCTATTAAGATGAACCAAATAATTCAAGGCCGTGGCAATACCTGCAGCCTCCGGCTGTATACCTCTCTGAGAACACCAACTGGTGAACCTTTTCCATTTGGACTTATATGTTTTCCTGGTAGAAGTTTTCCTAGAACCCTTCAAAATATCCATGACCCCCTGAGAAAGAGGTAGGCCTGCATATTCTAACTCTTCAAGAACCAGGCTTTGAGACTCAGAGACTGGAGACTGGCATACCAAATCCTCCCTTGAGAGAAGGTTAACAAATTGTGTCTCCTGGGTAGAGACAGGGGGAGTGACACTGCTAGAGACAACAAGAGAGGATACCTGGGTTGTCTGGGGCCACTAGAATCACTGTGCTGGGTTGAGATCTGATCTTGGTCAGGACTCTGAATAGTAGAGGAAAGGGAGGAAAGGAATAAAGAAACCTGCCTGTCCAGTCTAATAGGAGAGCATCCAGAGGAACAGTCCCTAGGACTGGAGGTCTGCAAAAAAAACAGAGGAAGTTGATAATTGGCTGCGGCTGCAAAGAGATCTGTCTCTGGAGTGCCCCATCTGGTGAAGATGGCTTTCAGGATATGAGGGTTCCGGGTCCATTCATGATGGCCCTGGGATATTCTGCTCAAAGCATCTGCCAGCACATTGTCCTTCCCTGGAAGATGAACTGCTGTCAGGGAAGCTTGGATTGAGTAAGCTAGAGACCACAGTTTCATGGTTTCTGTGCACAAGGCAGTAGACCGAGTGCCTCCCTGCTTGTTTATGTACCACATTGTGGTGGTGTTGTCTGTCCTGACTTGCACCACTTTACCTTTGACTGACTCTGAGAAAATCTGGAGGGCTAGGAACACAACTCTGTGTTCCAGGAGATTGATGTGAAGGAGAGACTCTTGCTGTGACCGAATTCCCTGTTCAGTGAGAGTCCCCAGATGTGCTCCCCAACCCAGGAGAGAGGCATCTTCGGTTAAAACCACTGAGGGGGCTTGACTGAGAAATGGGACGCCCTGTCTGAGATTGTCCTGATCCAGCCACCACTAGAGAGCCTGGACCAGAGTCTGAGTCACTGGAATCAGTTTGGTGAGAGACTCTTTCTTCTGAGACCAAAACGACCTTAAGTGGAACTGACTGTCCCTCATCTGAAACCTGGCCCCTTGTACCACAGTAGTTGAAGCTGCCATGTGGGCTAGGAGTTGGAGAAAGTGCCTGGCTGGTCGAGAGACCGGAGGCTGAAAAGAGGAGGCCAGATCTGTAAGGGAGGTTACCCTTGTCTGTGGGAGGAAGGCCCTTGCCTGGACTGTATCCAACTCTACTCCTATAAAAGTGAGGGGTTGTACAGGTTCGAGAACTGACTTGGGAAGATTGAGAATGAATCCTAGGGAACTGAGCAGATTCTGAAAAACTTCCAGAGCTGACTTGACTTGGTCCGAGGACTGGCCTACAATGAGACAGTCGTCCAGATAAGGGAAGACTGAGATACCCTGCCTTCTGAGGAAGGCCACTACTACTTCAAGCCACTTTGTAAATACCCTTGGAGCTGAAGTGAGGCCGAAGGGCATGGCTCTGAATTGGTAATGGACTGACAGCAACTCGAACCTGAGGTACTTTCTGTGTGAGCACCTGATAGGAATGTGGAAATAGGCATCCTTGAGGTCCACGGATGCTAGCCAATCCCCTGGCCTCAAGAGAGGGGAGGATTACTCCCAGCGTCACCATTTTTAACTTTGGTTTTGCGATATGTTTGTTCAGATATCTTAAGTCTAGGATGGGTCACCACTCCACTGTCTTTTTTGGGGTAAGGAAGTACCTGGACTACAGTCCTTTGCCCCTGTATTATGGAGGAATTTTTTCCACAGCTTTGAGAGTTAGCAGGGAAGAAACCTCTGCATCTAAGGCAATGGTCTCTGATGCTGATGCAGGAGGAAAAGACCTGACTCTCATTTTTGGAAATCTTTTGAAACTGAGAGCCAGACCCTGGCTTACTACCTCCAGGACCCACTTGTCTGAAGTAATAGACTTCCAGGCCTTGACATAGTAAGCCAGCCTGCCCCCTACTGGTATAGGGGAGGCAACCCGAACTGACACATCAGGGTGTCTGTTTGGCAGGAGCCATGGACTGGGAAGAGCATGCAGCCCTGCTCATCCCCCTCCTACCTCTCCCTCAGAAGAACCCCCTCTGTGGGAGGGAAGAGCAGGCCTGGGCTTGGTAAAAAGGTCTGTAAAAAGGCTTGCCCCTGCCCCTAGACTGCTGTCTCTGAGGAGTGGCTTGTCTCTCTTTGGCCTGTTCACTCCTGTAGGTGGTCCTGTATTCATCCATTTTCTTCATATAAGCCTCTGTCTGCTCCCCAAACAGAGAATTACCAACCACAGGGAAATCCATGGCCTTAGCCTGGGTATCCTGAGACAGCCTAGTACATCTGAGCCAAGCAAATCTCCTGAGAGACACAGATGCAGCCATAACTCTAGATGCCACATCTTTAGAGTCAACAGCAGGAGCAGCATGAAATTGCACTTTTGATGCCTCTATTCCATCAGCAGCCATCTTCTCCAGCTCTCTGGCTAGCTGGGGGGGAGGCCTTCTTTGCTAGTTCCATTACTGTGTCCCACCTGGACTTCTGGTACCTAGCTGTATAGGCCATGTAGGTTGCCTGCCTGAGTCCCAAGGAAGAGGCAAAGTACTGTTTTCTGGCCATGGCATCCACCTTCCTGGAATCTTCACCTGGGGAGTGTGAAGCCAAAGGAATGTTAGCCCTGTCACAGGCTGCAGCCTATACTACCCCAACATGGCTGCAATGGTTGTACAAAAATTCTGTACCTGAGCCTGACAGAGTGGATCTCTTGTCCATTTTCTTATCCACAGGAGGTAAAGAGTTAGGCATTAGTGTAACCCCTAGGTGGTGCTATCCCAAGGGCTACTACCCCTGCCTGCTTGGACAGTAGCAGGTTAAGAGGCCGCCTGAGTTCTGAAACGGGTGCCTCCACATGGAGGTCAGGGTTGGTAGTGGTCAAGCTAACCTGGGCACAGCCCTCCAGGACACTGTAATCCCCCTCTTGTGGCCTGAACACTGTACAATAATCACTTTCACAATACCCCTGGTACGCTATACAAGTACCCACACTGTTTGCACTTACCACCAGGGCTAGTTCCTCTGGCCCAACCCTGGGGACCCCCTGTAAAACAAGGTTAAAGACAGCAAATAGCAACAGTACAGTACTTTGAGCACAAACTGCAACCACAGTCAGATTACATGCAGAAAAAGTTAGATCTGATTTATTCAGGGGACTTGAACAAGGAGGGGCAACATCAGGTTAATTAGCTTAAAGATTATATCAGTCAAGCAGTTATGCATGCGCTTTGAGTCCCCCTATACAGTCCACCTCTGGGTACCCAGGTGGAGAAGAGATCGGCTAGCCAGGACTGTTGCCCGGGGTTGCAGCAGGTTGGGACCCTGTGATGGAAAACACAACATGCACAGTACACACTATTTGTAATCCGGAGCCAGAGGGCTCAGTTCGTAAAGGAAACAAAACAACAAGACAATCAGATGACACACTCAGATTAAGCTGTTGTTATAGGGAGCTACCCTGGTATTTGCTCACAATACCCAAGACTGGACACAGGCTGGCCGAAAATCGAGACTGCAGGTGGTTGATCTGGAATGCCAGGAGAAGCAGGTCCCAAACAAGTTGCAGAGGCGTCGTTCCTGTTCAAGCGTGGAGCATGGGAGCTGATCCCCAGGCAGGTCTCTCGTCGATGGCTTCTCTGTGCAGTGAGTAGTCTGGCTGGGCCAGTTTGGCAAAGCCCAGACCACATGGAAACAAGTTCGGAAGCAGTCCGTTTTGGGCTGGATACAGCTTCCAGCAAGCAGAACACAGTTCACACAGTGGGGAACTAACTCGCAACCCAGTAGCAGTTCATAGCACATTTACATGTATGGGATTTCTACTGTACCGAGCAAAGTGCTCCCTGGGCACAATCGCAAAGTCTTTGCAAACACCGGGAGCTTAGTGGTAGCTGAAACTCCTGACTGGCCGATTGCATTCAGCAAAAATATTCGGTCTTCTTCAGGTTGAGTCTGGCCCACTTCAGTAGCTTACTTTAGTCACACAAACTTGAATTTAAGCTAAAATAATTCTCTCCTCTCCCTCTCAGGAGCAGCACACCGGCATGCAAGCCAAAACTGTAGCCTTTTCAGAGTTCTCCCATGCGAATCCACTCAGGATAGCTGCTCAGAAACACTTCAGCTCCTTCTTGCTCAACTTCCAGCTTAGTTCTAACTGAAAAACTGCAAGCAGCCCGGGACTTCCTCAAGATCCAAAAGATTTGGTTGGCTGATTTGGCTGCCGGTCAGAGAAAGGGCTCTCCCCTCAATTGCAAAAAAGGCACAAAAAAACTCAACCAGCAGTTCCTATAAATTCTGATTCAGACTGCTCCTATAGTCTGGTTACATTTTAGGTCCCACCAGAACCGATTGGTCCAATTTGCAGTCCAGGATCAAGATAGTAGAGACAAACAAAACAGTCCTTGCTACAAAGAAAGCAAGTTAGACAAACTACATTATCATTATCATTCTAAATGGTTTTCAGCAAATAGTTACATCTTTCAACAGAGCTCCATCTCAGATTACTTAAACTGCAATTAGGCAGCTCTTAAAGAGACAGTACACAGAGGCTATACAAGTTCTGGTAATCACATTTAAACCGCTAAAACGCAGGACACCAGCCTGGCAGTGAGCATGTAGGCAAGCTCAAGGAAGACTTTTTGGGAACCCCCATTTGTAGGAGGGGTTACACCAGCAAAATGTTTCTTGTCTGTTTCTCCAAGGACTTGTGAGGAAGGATAGACAGTCTTTTAGACTCTGGGACATCCATCATTTCTATATAGTCAAGCTCTTCTTCCTCATCAGCAGCTTCCACCACTGGAAGCTAAAGAGTTTCAGCCACTTTTCTGTAAAACAGAAAATGAGAAGAGGACTCAGAAAGTCTGGGAGGGGAGACATTGGAAGGCCTGTTTGGGGAGATGTCAGGCTCTATAGGCTCATCTAGGCCTCCAAAATCAGTATCTTCAAAATCCTCTTCCTCCTCTTCGGCTCCCTCTCACTCCACATCATAAAGAATTCTGAATCATAATTCGATGGAGCTGGGTCCAACCGAACTGACCGCTTAGTCGGAGGGATGGGTTTGGAAGGAACCGGACGAAGTGACTGCACAATGCTTATTGCTTTGGCTATTTCAGTGGCGGTTGGAACTTGCAGTTCAGAATCCGAACTGGACGACTTCCTTTTTCTTTTTGACAGAACCGACCCTTCAGAATCGGATCTCTTTTTGCCTGAGGGTGTACTGCCCATGTCAGCAGACACTCCCTCAGGTTCGGTCGGAACCCAACCAGGCTGGCCATCCAGTTCAGCAGACTTCTAGGCATCCCTTTCCTTCAGCCTACTTAATCTCTTATCTAATGTGGCTTTGTGAAAGTTTTTACATATTTTGCAGTCTGATTTGAGGTGGTCAAGCCCCAGACAATAAACACAAATGAAGTGGGGATCAGCTTTAGCAAAAGCCTCCCCACATTCAGTACAGTGTTGAAACCCAGTGGGACCGGTTTTCTTCTTGGGTTTCTCAGACATAGCCTTAACCTACAAATTACCCTTAACAGCTTTTAAGCCAGGTAATACACCCTTATCTGTTACCAACCTTGTCACGGGCTCTGGAAAAAAACTAAGAAATACTTGGTTTTTTGAAACCGATACGAACCGGACACCACTACTAAAATCCCAGAAAAAAATTAATAAGAGATTGTTTCAGTTCCCAACCGGACCGACCGATAGGAAACCGAAGAAAAACAATTGCCACACAGTAAATTCAGAAACAATTCACTATCTATCTACATATGCTACCCTGTACCAAAGACAGAGATCTGATACCGAAAAAACAAGAAAATCAGTTGAACAAACCGACCGATTCAAAACTTTACCCGAACCGAAGCGAAGGAGAAATCTCCAGAGCGACTTCACAGTTAGGCAGAGCAAAGAATCTGATGGTTATACTAAGATGTACCAAAGACAGTGGTTTGAAAACCGAGCTCCAGCTCAATGTTCTATGCCCTGGCATAGAATTAACCTCTTACTCTCTGGAGCAGTTCAAGTGCTGAGGCTAACTGCATATAGTCAGAATACAGCAAGACTTCATGTTGTGTGAAATGAAAATTAAGTACCTACCATAATTCTTGATCTTGGACGAAGTCTCCACCACTCATTCACACTAATGGGAGAGTACCGAGCTAAATAATCCCCTGGGAAGGGCGGCAGGAGAGAGAGAAGCTCACTTCGGACAGAAGTCCATTAAGGATTGTCCTGCCAAAGGACTGATGCTGCCTGGCATGGACATTCAAAGCATAGTGCTTTACAAATGTGTGCACAGAGCTCTAAGAAGCTGCACTGCAGATGTCTGCAATGGGCACATTTTGAATTTCTGCCAGAAATGGCGTGACTGTCCTGGTAGAATGAGTGTATACTCTGCCTTCCAGTTTAACCTGTGCCAAGGAGTAGCATTGGCGAAGACATGCCACCAGCCATGCTGAAATACATCTGATAGCAACAGGCTGACCCAGCCAGGCCATGCTGAAAGAGACACAGCTGTTTTGATGTGTGGATTTCTTTAGTTCTGTCTAAATAGAACTGCAAAGCTCTCTTAACATCCAGAGAATGAAGGGTACGCTCCCCCTCATTCTGGAAGCTTGCAAAGTAGGTCGTAAGGACCAATGGCTGGTTCAGATGGAATTCTGAGGCCACTTTAGGGAGAAATTTAGGATGAGTTCACAGAACCACCTTATCTTTGTGAAATACAGTATACGGAGGGTCTGTGACCAAAGCATGTATTTCAGATACTCTGTGAACGTAGATAATGGCTACAAGGAAGGCGGTCTTCCAGGTCAGAAACTTCAGCTCACAGGTTGCTAGGGGCTCAAAAGGTTTATGGGTGAGCATGTCTAGTACAAGATTAATGTCCCAGGCGGCTACCAGTCATTTGACCGGTGGCTTGGTGTGAAGTATGCCCTTAAGGAACCTCTTGACCAGAGGTAACTGAGCCAAAGACATGATGTATATGGTCTCGTGGTACACTGAGATCGCGCAGAGGGGAACCTTTACGGTTGAATATTGCAGGCCTGTATTTGACAGGTCCAGAAGATACTCCAGGACTTTGTCTGGCAAGCAGAAAAAGGGGTCCCAAGAGGACTTTGCACACCAGATGGAGAACTGCTTCCACTTAGCCATGTAGGTGTTTCTAGTAGCAGGCTTGCGTGCCGCTAATAGAATATCTGAGACCCTACATGAAATGTCAAACCTACTCACCTCTATCTCCTCAGGAGCCAGGCATGGAGGTGAAGGGATCTCAGACTGGGATGAACAACTAGGCCCTGGGTCAGCAGGTTTGTTTGAAGTGGAAGCTCTCTCAGGGAAGTTTCCGATAATTTGTTGATTAATGGAAACCAGATCTGACAAGGACAGAATAGGGCACTGAGGATCATTCTGCCTCCCAGCGCTTCCAGTTTAAGCAGCACCCTCTGAACTAAAGGAAGAGGAGGAAATGCGTACAGAAAGCGTCTTGTCCACCGCAGTCTGAAAGCATCTTGACAGAAAATGCCAGGTCCTGCATTTCTGGAGCAGAATAGAGGCAGTTTTGCATTGAGTGGGGACGCAAAAAGGTCCAGGTCCAGAGTTCTCCACTCTTCGAAGAGCAATTGCACAATATTTGTTTCGAGAGACCACTCATGAAGATCTGTTTCCATTCTGCTGACACAATCCGCCAGATAGTTCTGCACTCCCGGCAGGTAAAGCACTTGGATCAGAGCTTTGTGTTCTAGGCACCATTCCCACACACTCATCGCTTCTCTGTTCCCTGCATAAGGGTAAAGAGTGCGCTCCACCCTGTTTGTTGATGTAGTACATCACTGCTTGGTCACTGGTTGTACATTTGAAGGAGAATGATCTTGTGACAGAGAATGTCCTTCAAAGCTCAGATTGCTTAAAGGATGGCTCTTATTTCTAGAACATTTATGTGGAGTTGAGACTCATCCTCATTCCATCAACCTTTGGGTGTGGAGATCTTGACAGTGAGCTCCCTATCCGAGTAGGTATGCATTGGTGGTGATGGAGATCTGAGATTCCAGAGGGGCAAAGGGAAATCTTTCCAGAAGGTTATCCTCTTGAGTCCACCAGGTGAGTGACTGTTTTAAAGGTTTCGTCACCTTGATGTGAAAGGACCGGGGATGTGTGGTCAGGGACCACTGAGTGCTGAGCACCACTTAGTAGTCCTTATGTGAAGATGAGCCAGAGGCACAGTGAACACTGAGGATGCCAGGAGACCCAGCATCCGCTGCTTCAAGAGAGCTCGAACTGAGTCATTGTCTCTGATGAAGTGGACCATCTGAAGGATGTCATTTCTTCTGTTCTCCGGAAGAAAGGCTTTTGCATTGGAGGCATCCAGAAGGGCTCCTATGAAGAGGAGCCACTGGGAGGGCTGTAGCTGCTATTTTCCCAAATTTAACAGAACTCCCATGGACGTGAGGAAATTGGAAGCTGTAGCCACGGGTTTCTGAGTCTCTTGACTGCAGAGGCTTGCTAGAAGCCAGTCGTCCATATATGGGAACATCTGAATTCCGGGTTTCCTGAGATGCACTGCGAGAACTGCAAAGCACTTTGTAAAGACTTGAGGTACCAGGGACAGCCCAAAGGGCAGGACTCTGAAGTGGTAGTGTTGACCCAATGCCACAAAAATCTGAGGTATTTGTGGTGGTTTGAGTGTATGAGAACATGCTGGTAGGCATCCTGCATGTCCAGGGAGGCCAGCCAGTCATTCCGATGAATCAGAGGTAACAGGGAGCCGAGAGATATCATCTTGAACTTTTCCTTGTAAAGGAATTTAACTTCCTTAGATCAAGAACAGGATGCATGTCGTCTGTTTTCTTTGGAACTACGAAATAATGGGAGTAGAAAACTGTTTTGTTGATCCAGCGGGACTACTTCTACTGCCCTGCTGTTCAGAAGGCCTTGAATCTTGGAAGCAAGAAGGTCTGGGTGAGCGGCAGACAGCCTGGGCTGTCATTTGGGTGGGCATTCGGAGGGGTTTCTGAAAGGTTTAGAGAGTATGCCTCGCAGATTATCCTGAGTACCCACTTGTCTGATGTGATGGACATCCACTAGTAGGCCCGAAGGCCCTGTCGACGGATTCACTGGCTTAGGAAGGCAGAACAACAGCTGAACCCACTGCTCCATAAGAGTGGCCCAATGGTGAAACTGCTCACTGGAGGACCCTCCGGGGGCAGGGAGGGATTCCTGAGTCAAGGATGTCGGTCACCAGGAACAGAGACCATAGGAGACCCCAGAGGAGTCGAAGTTGAACCCTTGGCCCTCTCCACCGACAACTGACATGCAGACATACCAGAGGGTGACCTTGAGCGGTACCATTTCTTTTTCAACCAGGAGGCCAAAGAAGAACTTGAGGTTGAGCAGTGCCGAGTCCTCGACGAGGATCGAGAATGGGACTGCTTCTTTTTGTGCTTTCGGGAGGACTGCACATCCCCCCTGAGCACCGGACTGCCTGTAGTCAGACCCCCCCACCCTTCGTAGAGGGCGGCAGACCAGACCCAGACCCAGCCCTGCTTAAAACACAGCTTTTATGTGAAGTCTCCCTACTGTCACCTGCCCTGTTCATGGTTGACCCTGTCGAAGGAGGGCTGAAGACTTCTACTTAAAGAAAATTACTTTAATACTATATATTTTTTTTAACTGAATTTAATAAAGTAAATAAAATCTAATCAAATACAAAAATAACTATAGCTGCTGTCATACAGCGTGAAATTTTTGACTCGGCGGGTGACCGGCGTCGTCACAGAAAAGCGCGCCAGGCGGAAGAAAGAGGAACTCAAGCAGTTGGAGGGTCGACGCTGAGGGCAGCTCTATGCCAGCACGAGCCAGGCTCACAAAGCCGCTTCCTTGCGGCCCTACCTAGGCGCTGGCCCTCCTCAAGATTTTGGGCTCCTGCTGGGTCCTAGTGCCTCGGGCGTAGTCCCATTAATGTGAATGAGTGGTGGAGACTTTATGTCCAGGAACATCAATATCTGTCGAGGCCAGTATGGGGCGATTTGAATCATCCTGCCCCCTTGTGCCTCCGATTTGAGGAGCACCTTCTGAACCAACAGAAGACAAGGAAATGCATAAGAACGTGTCTTGTCCACCGCAGTCTGAATGCATCCTGACAGAAAAAGTACAGTTACGTAAGAACTTACCGTAACAGTAGATCTTTGAGAGAGGCTCTTGCAGTAGGTAATTACAAATAAGACTGAAACAGCAGGTGCCAGGACCCCACAGAAACATTTCTAGCACTTGAGTATCTAGCGAGGACATGCGATCAAGTGACCGGCGTCATGCAACGTCAGTACAAAGGAGTAACTTCACACCGCCTTCCAGTTTTTCCTCACACAGGCATAAAAAAGGGCAAGACGGAGAGAAAGGATATTTCCTTCCTGGAAAAGGAGCTGAAAAAGCTAAGGGGATGGAGAGCGGGAAGATGAGTTTACTGCAAGAGCTCTTCGAAGATCTACTGTTACGATAAGTTCTTACCGTGTAACCGTACTATCTTACTTTGAGCGGGCTCTTGCAGTAGGTAATCACAAATAGAACTGAGTCCCAAGCAGTATGGAACAAGGAGAAGCACACGGGAGGAGGAAAACTACCCAAATGTAGACTCTCTGGCTGTGGAGGGCTTAAGAAAGGAGACCTTGCGCAACAGCCAACCCGAAGCCAGCTCTACGGTGAGAAGCAAAGTCCAAACTGTAATGTTTCGTAAATATATACACAGAAGTCCAAGTTGTGGCTGCGCAAATGTCAGCCGCAGACACATTCTTAAAACAAGATAGTGGAGTGACCCCTGACTTGACCCAGCAGGGTCTTGTGATACTTATCATAACAGAAAGTGATACAGTGAGCCAACCATTTAGATAGGCATTGCATGGAGACAGCATTGCCTTCTCTTTTGCGAGTAAAAGAGACAAACAGTTGATCAGTCTTCCTGAGATCCTTCGTCCTAGTGGTGTAGTATCTCAGAATTCAGTGAACATCCAAAGTATGCAAGAGGTACTCCCCTAGATTGGAGTGTTGAGTAAAGAAAGCAGAGAGTTCCGTGGATTGATTCAGCGTAGATTCTGCTACCACCTTAGGGAGAAACTTAGGGTTGGTACACAGAGCCACACGTTTCTTGTGAAAAATCAAATACGGGATTTTGCACATCAAGGCCTGAAGCTCAGAAATCCATTGAGCAGAAGTAATGGCCACAAGGAAGAGAGTCTTCCAGGGAAGGAACTTCAGGTCTGCTGAGGCTGCCGACTCGAAAGGAGGCAGGGTAAGCTTCTCAAGAATGAAATTCATTTCCCAAGGCGGGGCAGGAATGTGAATAGGGGGTCTCAAGTGGAGAACCCCTCTAAGAAAAGTCTTAAGAGACTTCCAACTGCGCAAAAGTTCTGTCCCCAAAAGTAACACGATAAGCGGAGAGGGCCACCATGTGAACCTTTAGAGAGGAATGACTGAGACCCAGATCAAAGAGATGGTGCATGTAGTCCAGAAGCTTCCCGACAGGGTAAGAAAATGGCTCGAAATCCTTGGAAGAGGCCCAAATAGAGAACTGTTTCCATTTCATGACATAGGTAGATACAGTGGAGGGCTTTCTGGCCTCCACCAGAATCTCAGCCACCCGCGGAGAAACCCCGAATCGGGCTTGAGCTACGTATGCAGGAGCCAAGCATGTAACTGAAGGGACTTGAGGCATGGATGGACCAAGGTCCCCTGATCCTGGATCAGCAAAAGTTGTGACAGAGGAAGAGGAAGTTCCTCTGAATACTGTTGCAGAAGAGAGAACCAGACTTGCCTGGGCCAGAAAGGAGCAATTAGGATCATGCGAGCTCCTTCTGAGCCGAGTTTGTGTAAGGCCCTCAGAAGGAAGGCATAGACGAATCTGCCCTTCCAGTCTAGAGACCAAGCGTCTCTCCAAAAAATGCCACGCCCTGGAGCAAGCGAGCAGAAGGCGGGAAGTTCTGCATTGTGAGGAGACGCAAACAGGTCTACCTGAGGTGTTCCCCAGCGTAGGAAGATATTGTCTGATATCCCCGATCCAGTTCCCGCTTTTGAGCCTGGGCAGACGACCGACTGAGGTGGTCTGCCAACGTGTTTTCTACCCCCGGGACATGAACTGCCGTGAGGAGAAGGTTGTGTTGCACTGCCCAGTCCCAAGCTTGCATCGCCTCCCTGCACAGAGGGAAGGTAAGAGTTCCTCCCTGTTTGTTTGTTTTTTTTATATTCAAGTTTATTGCATATTTTGGCACAAAAATTCATTTATCTCATTTCCTTCTCAATTATATACACATTATCAAACCATCTGATAGTTACAGATATTAGTTTTAACTTTACCTAATTTTTAGCTCTAATAGCTCATTCCATTTTATTTTTCCTCTTATAGTATTATATATAAATCATTTTATATTCCTCATTTATCTAAATCATTTCATCTGGAGAGCGACCTGGAGGAGTTTTCCCCTCTTTCTGTTCAAATAGTTGTTTAATCCTTGTTCCTCATTCCCCTTCCCTTCTCCTTAATCCTTTCCAATTGTTTCTGCTAGCATCAACCAGGGTGTCCATGTTTCCCTCCATGTATTTAGTCTCGAGTTTATTTTGTACGTTAGTTCCTCCATGTCTTTAATTTCAGTGACAATTGCCACCCATTCCTGAACTGTCGGTGAGTCTGGGGCAAGCCATTTTCTGGTTAATGCCTTATGTGAGGCAACAATCAAAATGTTCCATAAATATGTTTTATTTGCTCCTCTAATCTCTTCTGGTTTCACCCCCAGTATCAAGTTCAATGGGCCTAGTCGGGTTTGTACTGAGAGTATCTTTTTAATTTCCTGTTGTTTCTCTCCCAGTATTGCGAGACTCCCAGACATGACCAGAACACGTGTAGATAGTTTGCTTTATTTACTCCGCACCCCCGCCAGCACCCTCCCGTACAGTTTTTATCCCACTTACTTTGTATTTCTGGGGTCCTAAAAAATCTCACTCGTACCTTCCACTCATACTCCCTCCAATAAGGGGAAGAAGTAGTTCTAAGAGCTGTTGCCAAGGACGAAGTCCATGTTCCCTCTTCAATGAGGTCCCCTATTTCTTTTTCCCAGCTTCTCTTGATGTGTAGTGTTTGGGCTCTCTTTCTGTCCCTCAGGGCCCCATATAGGGCTGAAATTAAGCCCTTAACCTTTGTTGAGGATATTATTTCAGCTATTATGTCCTTTAGGTTTGTTGATGAAGTTAGGTCGTTATAGGCGGCCTGAAGGTTATGTATATAAGATCTTATTTGAAGATACCTAAAGTAATCTACCTGTCGTAATGAATACTTTTCTTTAATCTGAGTGAATTCTAGTACAGTGTTCCCCTGAAGGAATTGGTTTAGGGAATATACTCCCAACCTGCCCCAATTTCTGAAGGTGAGGTCTTGACTGGCTGGTAGGAACTCTGAGTCCCAGGCAAACCATCTCAGCATCCAGACCTCTTCCTTTAGTCTATGTTTACTCCATAGTCTTTTAAGAGAGTTCAAAGTATTTCTGACTGTCATTAAGGGAATGCTCTGATCTTTATTTAAAATCTCTGACTGCATAACTCTGGCTTGTAGTGGCTTTCCATCTGATAAGACCATCTCTATTGTTTTCCATCTCGCCCCACATGTTCTCGCCGACCACAAAAGGGCCCACTTTAGCTGGGGGGCTAAAAGTGATCTTCTAAATTAGGAAAGCCATGACCCCCCTTTCTTATTGGCCTGCATAGTCATAATTTTAAGTCTTGGTTTTCTGTTATTCCAAATGTATCTTGTGAGCATACTCTGCCACTGCTGGAATTGATTTTTGTGTATTTTTATGGGGAGACATTGAAACAAATATAAGAACCTGGGGAGTATATTCATGGATACTGACTGTATCCTTGAGTAAAAGGGCATGTTGAGGGCTTCCCATCTTTTAATAGCTTGCTTAATTTGGTTTATTGTGGGTTCAAAATTACTCATGTACAGCATAGTTAAATTTTTTGGGATCTGGATACCCAGATATTTGATTTTTCCCCTGTTCCATTGCATGTCCAGGGTCTGTAAAACATTGGTTGAGGGGGTGTAATGTAATTTTATCACCTCTGTCTTACTTTTGTTGACTGTATAACCAGAATATTGACTGAATTTGTCAATAAGATCCCAGACTTTAGGGAGTGATTTGTCTGGATTGGTCAAATGAGGCAGGACATCGTCAGCGTATAGGGATATTTTATGTTCCTCCCTCCACCCCCACCCCTTAATTTTCTTGATTCCCTTATCGCTTGAGCCAGAGGTTCCATATATATATATATCAAAGAGGAGGGGCGACAGAGGGCAACCCTGCCTTGTACCCCGGCCCAGGTTGAATCTCCGTGAAATACCCCCATTGACCTTCACAAACGCTTGGGGAGATGCGTATAGAAAACCAAAAAAGCAGCTCCACGCTGGAGCTGTGCAAGCCCAAATCAATCTCAGTTAAATCCAAAAAAAAAGGGCAGCACCAGCGTCCGTCTCAATTTATGAAAACAACATTTATTGTATTACATGCCTGTAAAGAAGCCGTGGCAATAAAGGCAGACTCACAAGCCCTAAAGATGCGTATAGAGCCTTAATCACCTCCAGAAATAGTGTTGGGAACCCCAATCTCTCCAGTATCAGGAAAAGGAAATTCCAATCGACTTTGTCAAACGCCTTTTCCGCATATAGGCTCATTAGGCATGCGGGTATATTTCTTTTGTTGATGATGTCTATTATGTTAATTGTTCTCCTTACTCCTTCTGGGGCCTGTCTCCCCTCTACGAACCCTGTTTGGTCTGGGTGAATGAGGTCTGAAAGGAAAGACTGTAGGCGTTTGATAATAATTGCCGTAAAAATTTTGTAATCTACGTTAAGTAAGGAAATCGGTGTATATGACCCAAACGCCTTCAAATCCTTGCCCTCTTTAGGAATCACCGAAATGGAGGTGTAGTTCCAGGATGGAGGGACCGCATCTCCTTCCAGCCATATCTGATTATACACCACGTTCAACATGGGATTCAGTTCTGCCTGGAATATTTTGTAGAACTCCCCCCCCCAAACCCATCCGGGCCTGGACATTTGCCTCCCTTTAGCCCTCCTATTGTATTTATAATTTCATTTTGAGTTATTGGATATTCCAAGGTCTGTATGTGGGCCTCAGTGAGTCTAGGTAGTTGCAGAGCTTTCAGAAATATCAACGCCTCTTCGGGCCTTGTATTTTGCTGGGGTGAATATAATTTTTTGTAATAATCCTCAAACGTTTCAGCTATTTGCTCCCACCATGGAGAACATTGCCCGTGGAAGGGTGTCTAATACCCGCAACACTTGCCCTAGCTGACTGTTGTTTAAGGCGTAACGCTAATAGGCGTATAGCTCTTGGGCCACCTTCATAATAAGTCTGTTTAGTATGCACTAACATCTTTTCAATCTCTATGAGTTGTAGCCTCTGAAGTCTTTGTGTTAGGTCTCTTATCTCCCCTGCTCTTTTTTATCAAATTTTATTTTCTGTTGACTTTCTAATTCTGCATCTCCTGTTTAAGTTGTTCCCTCTGCTTTTCCCTTTCTCTCTTTTTATAGGTGGCTATTGAGATCAGCTTCCCTCTTATCATTGTTTTCACCGTATCCCAAAGAATTTGTGGTGTGATCCCTGGTCCTTCATTTATCTGTATGGTGTGTTTTATTATTTCTCTTACTTCCTCCCTCACCTTTTCATCTCTAAGCAGACTAGTATTGAGCCTCCAGTATGTGGGCTTTTTTGGAAGTTGGAGATTTAAGTAGGCATAGATCGGTTTGTGATCTGATATGGTCTCTGTCCCCACCCAGACCGAATCAAAAACTGGTATGTGGCGACCATATGTGAAGTACATATCTATTCTGGAGAAGATGTGGTATCTGGGAGAGTAGTATGTGTAGTCCCTTGCTCTGGGGTATTTTTCCCTCCAGATATCTATTATACCTGCATCTTTCATTAAACTTTTCAGCAGCTTAGAGACTCTCTGATTTGAGGCCAGAATGCCAGAAGTGGTATCCAAAGCCCTATCTAGAACTATGTTCCAGTCCCCTCCTGCAACCAGGATCCCCTTTGCCTTTTCAGCTACCAGTTTGAAGAGATCTGCAAAAAAGGCAGCATGTGTAGCCGAGGGGGCATACACATTTAGCAAGGAGACTTGAAGGTCTTGGACATGCCCCACCACAATCACATATCTAGCTCCCTCATCCTCTATCACCTCTTCCGCCACAAATGGGAGCGATGCAGAGATCATGATGGCCACCCCTCTCTTTTTCCCCTTGGGCAGAGATACTTGGTAGACAGATGGGAACTCTCGAGTTTTAAGTTTGAGTGCTTCTCTCGGGGACAGGTGTGTCTCCTGTATAAATTGTATATCAGACTTCTGTCTTTTAAAATATTTCTGGAGACGTTTTCTCTTTATGGGACTATTTATCCCATTAACATTCAAAGAGATTATTTTAGATTTTATCCTATCCATGGTAGAAGCTCACTTAAATGATCTACATTCTCTAATGTTCTCAGGAAGGCTCCGCCTCCCCCCCCTTCTTCCCCCAGATCGCCTCTCCGGTTCAATTCTTTTCCCTTACTTATAACAGGATATATTTTATTATCAGTTTTGTGCCTTCCATATTGCTTATAGGTTATTAACACAAAATATTTGCTGGCCCCAACATGCCAGTCAACTTGTATGAATTCAAAAACTCTAATATTAACAGCCCCCTTAAACGAGGCTTCCAGTAACCTAACCACATAAACCCCTGAAGTAGCAGGGTTCCATTTTAACAAACTGTGAACTCTGTAACACATCAATGTCAGGTGGGTCTGTGACTCCCCTGTTACACTCTCATAATTAGTGGCTGTTCTGTTTAGAGGTACATAATCTTCTGGGAGCACAGACCGGTTATGATATGTAATCCAACTTCCTAGGTCAGACCACCCTCCCGTGGGTGGCCTGGGTCGTGCCTCCCTTGGGGCACTACGCCCTGTATGGTTTCTTGGGCTTAACCACATCAGGGTTATGTTTTGGGGTCTTAGCCCCATGCCTTGCAGTAAACACGGCATCAGCAGGACTACTAGGCAGGCGATAACTCCCTTAAGATCCATTTTCCATGGTATTACCTCCAGCCTAACTTTATCTCGGAGGGGAAGGGATCCTCCAACCTCCTAACTCTCGCTCATAGGCCACTCCTATTGAATTGTTTTAACCCCCAACCCTGAGGGTAAAAGGGTGAACCATAGCACATGACCACCCCAGCGATCCGTCCCAGTGGTCCTCCCCCCCAGGCATCAAAGATTCCTGCACACCGAACCTCCTTCCCATTATTTATCAGCTAGGATTGACCTCCCAACTGTCATGCATATGGGTCAGGGCGCGAAACCTCTGACATACGCCTCCCTCCCTCCCTTTTAGTTTGGATCCTTACAAGGTTCTTTTAAATTGTGCCCAGGATGTTAAATACTACTGTTCCTTCCCCACCTCCAATCATACTGCTGCTCCCCCCCCCCCAGGTTCGGTGTGCTCATCAATCCATACCTGCGAGCATTAGCCCTCATGTTTTCCATCTGGTTGGTATTCTCCCTCATTTCTCCTTCTTTTATTTCTATCCCCAATATACCTATTAGTTCACTTCGCCTTCGGGGTTTCTCAAACTACCCCGTGTGTCTTAAGGTCATTTAGTTTACCAGTCTCCAGTCACTCCAGCGGGGTTCTATCCCCTTGTGAATCTGTTGTTTGCATCTGATCGTTTTCTGAATCTTCCTCATTTGCCCTAAGTCCATTTAGTTGAAGTCTCGACGTGTACAGCTTAAGGAGTGCGACAACATCTGCTCTCAGACTGTTAGAAGTGTGGTCTCGAGTAGGATGCCGTTCCTCTGCGCGCCAGTGACCAGGCCGATCTCTTCAATTCTCTCTCCAGTCTCTCCTTTTCCAGTCCTGGAGCCGATATTCCATTTTCTTCTAGGAAGGGCCTGGCTGCAAGCAGGTCTTCAAAGGTGTTTGTTCCTTGCCTTGTCTCCACTCATAGTCTCGCCGGAAACAGCATTTGTGCCTTGAAATTACGGGCTCTGAGCTGCTTTACTATAGGCCACATGGTTCGTCTCACCTCTTGCACCCCCGTGGTATAGTCATTATCTGTTGTGATTCTGTGCGCTCCAAGCATTAATTTTTTGGACTTCGGCTCTTTGAATTATTTCTTCTTTGGAAGCATAGCTAGCCATCCGCATCTACAAATGAGCGGGTGTGCATTCGGCTCGTGGTCTCAAGCCAGTGAACGATCGCCCTATCCATTGCGATATCCAATTCGTTGGAAGTTTCAACAGATCTGTTAGTAACTTTTGTAAGTAGCTTACCAGGCTTAAAGTACCTTCCTCCGACCCTCTGGATGCCATATATTCTCAAGGTTCTGCCTCCTGCTCGCCCCTCAATATCTTCCAGCTTGGCATTTCCTTTCTCGGCCATCAGGTAAAGCAGCAGACGGTCGTGTCGATCCGCTTGTTCCACGGCCGTTAGCCCCAATTCCAGCTTGTCCGTTCTATGTTCGATTCTTCCGATGTCCGCTTTTATTTCAGTTAGTGTAGAGTCTATCTTTTGAACCGTTTTTGAGGATTGCAGGATAGAGGCTATTAATTGTGGATGGTCTGCTTCTTCTTCGGCGTTTGTCTCCATTGCAGGAAGGCTGTCGTCCTCGGGGGGCCTCAGGTTTTTCAGGATTTTCTCTCCCTGTAGCAGGAGCTGTAGTTTCTGTGCTGGGGTTTGGCTGTTCTTCGGATTCCCCGCTCTCGATCTCGTAGTCTTAGCCAGGGATTGCATATTTGCTTACAGTGGATGCCGATCGATTTTATTTCAAGGGTGGAGGAGCTCTCAGGCTATGCTGCCATCTAAGCTGCTGACGTCACCGGAAGTCCTCCCTGTTTGTTGATGTACCAGACTACGCACATGTTGTCCATCTGGACAGCTAGATGACCGGGAAACAGATACAGATGCAGAGCTTGTAGAGCATACAGCACAGCTCTGAGCTCAAGCACATTTATGTGAAGAGTCTGTTTGAGCTTGGACCAGGAGCCCTGGGTCCTGTGAGACCCCAGGTGGGCTCCCCAACCCTCGCCCGAGGCGTCTGTTGTCAATGTTTGGGAGGGGGGAGAGAGAGGCAGAAGGGAACTCCCCGGCAAAGGTTCTCTTGAACCATCCAGCATTGCAAGTCCCGAGCCATAGGGTTGGAGACTAGGACCTCTAGATCCAGGTCGTCTACCAATTGATCCCACTGAGACCAAAGCATCCACTGAGAGATCCTCATGTGGAGCCGAGCACGAGCGACTGTCGGAATAACACAGAAACATAGACTTTCATGGCAGATAAGGACCATTTGGCCCACCCAGTCTGCCCATTTCCCTACCTACTGGATAAGTTACAGATTCTAGTTAACCAACAGCCTACTTCTTGCCACCCCCACTACAATTGCCTTGTGTCTGTCCCATGCATGTTTGAATTCCCCCACTGTTTTAACCCCAACAACCTCCCCAGGAAGGCAGTTCCACGCATCCACTACTCTCTCCGTGAAAAAAGATTTCCTCACATTACCCCTGAGCCATCCCCCCTCTATCTTTAAATTGTGTCCCCTTGTTCTTACACATCTCTTTTTCTGAAAGATGCTACCCTCCTGGACTTTGTTGAAGCAGCCGCCGTGAGCCCGAGGAGGCAAAGGACTGACCTGGCACTGACCCGCCTGTGACTGGACAACAGGCTTACTTGAGCCTGAAGGGTGGCCACCCTGTCCAGCGGCAGGAATGCCATGCCGGAGGTCATGTCCAGGATTGCCCCGATGAACTGGAGCCTCTGGGACGGGATCAAATGGGACTTGGCCTGGTTGATGGTGATACCCAGGCTAGTGAAAACCTGCAGGGTAAGGGTAAGGAAGTGCAGGAGCTCCTCCCTGGACAGGGCTGCCAGAAGCCAGTCATCCAGGTACGGGAAAACCTGAACTCCCTGGGTACGCAGGTAGACCACTACCACGGAAAGGCATTTGGTGAACACTCGGAGTGCCGAGGAAAGACCAAATGTGAGGGCCTTGAACTGGTACTGGTCCCCGTGAAATGAAAAATGAAGGTATTTGTGGTGGGAAGGGCGAATAGGGATATGCAGGTAGGCATCCTGCATGTCCAGAGCGCATAGCCACTGTTCCGGCCGAAGGAGGGCAGAAGGCTCTGCAAAGAGAGCATTCTGAACTGCTTGTACCCACTTAACAGGTTCAGGGAGCTAAGGTTCAGAATAGGCCTCATGTCTCCCTGATTTCTTCGAACCAGGAAGAATGGAGTAGTAACCCATCCCCCAAAGGTGGGGTGGGATGGGTTCTATTGCCGCCTTCAGAAGAAGGGAGGATATTTCTTCCCGAACCAGAATAAGGTGTTCCAGGGAGTAAGATGACCTTGGGGACTCTTGGTGGTTTCTGAAGAAACTCTACTGAGTGTCCTTCTGCAATTAGCTGGAGCACCCAAGTGTCTGAAGTGATCCTCTCCCAGCCTGGCAGATGGAAGGAGACCCTCTTTCCTACTGGTTCCTCGGGAAGGCCCAGAGGCTGTGGGAGAGGAGAGGAGTTAGGAGGTGTGGGGCAGCGCCACGGCTGAAGCTCCTGCCACTTTTTTGGGTGGGTGGGGGCTTGGCAGCTGGAGGGGCCTGACGTTGACTGGCCCGCTAGCCCTGAGGTTTTGCTTTGGTATGAGAACATCTGCGAAAGGGGCAACGCTGACCCTGAGGGGGCCTGTACATAGAGTCGACAGACTTTAAAGCAGTACCCTTCTCTTGCAGATTGGTGATGATGTCCTTGACATTGCCACCGAACAGCACCGAACCCCTGAAGGGTGTGCCCTGGATAGCAGACTGCACCTCTGAGACCAAACCTGATACTCAGAGCCAGGCATGACGCTGCAAACCCACGGTGAAAACCAAGCTCCGACCAGCAGCATCCACTGCATCATACGTGGCACGAAGCATGGGTCGACTGGCCGAATGAGCAGACTGGACCAGATTGGCCACTTTTTGCTTAGTCTGAGACTCAGGAAGAGTCTCCAATTTAGTTTCCACCTCACTAAGGATCACCTTCTGGTAATCCCCCATATGAGCAACGTAGTTCAGGGCCCTGATGCCCAGAGTGGAAGAAGCATAGACCTTCTTCCTATACTGGTCCAGAAGGCGGGATTCCTTGTTGGGTGGGGACGAGCTCAAATGCTTAGGGTTAGCCGTATGGCCATGAGCATCGCTAATCATGACAGAATCACTTTCCGGTGTGAATTCGGGGAATCAACACCCTCCGGAGCCTGGTATAGCCTATCCGCCTTCCTCGGAAGAGGGGCCAGTGCCAACGGTTGCTTCCAAATGGTGGAAACAAAGTCTGCATGAGGCTCGATCCAGGGTGGAATCAGGGCTTGAGCGGTCTCAGGCAGATCCAGATGTGCAGAGAATTGTCTCCGCTGTGGATCCAGCTCCAAAGATTGCCACTGGGGAACAGACTGGATCTTACGTAGCAACTCCAGGAAGGAAGGATCCACTGGAGGAGACTTCGGAGGAGTCCTAGGCCTGGGCTTGTCTTGAGTGCGTGGCTCGTCGTACGGATCGGAGCGTCCACTGGAGTCATCTGAGGTCTCCAAAGAGGAAGGAGAAGCAGAAGAAGACTCCTCCCTATGCGGGGGAGGAATGGACCCCTGAGGAAGTATGTCCTCCCCTGCCCTGGGACCGGAGGGCTCGCCTCTGGTGTCAGGAAGAGGGTATGGAGTCTCTCGCCTCTGAAGACAGGAATCTGGAACCGGGTCCAGCATCGGAAAACCGCTCTCCAACTCCCTGGTGAGCTGCAGCCCACCAGGAAGCCAGAGTCTCCTTCAGATCCATCGGTGGCTGAAGGGGGCGGTGGAGGAGGA
Organism: Neoceratodus forsteri; assembly: GCA_016271365.2. Lineage (NCBI taxonomy): Eukaryota > Metazoa > Chordata > Ceratodontiformes > Ceratodontidae > Neoceratodus > Neoceratodus forsteri. Next base: position 522,233,562 of record CM028136.1, on the reverse strand, counting down.
GGGGGATACGGATATTGGGGCTATCCATACAGTGAGTATCCATAACTCGATGGCTGGAAGCCTGGCATCAGGTATTGTGGCACCGGGTACTGCGGCATCAGGTAGGCCGGCATCGGGTACTGTGGTGCCAGATACTGCGGTCCCGGGTAGGACAGCATTAGATACAATGGGGTCGGGTACCCGGGCACTAGGGGCTCTGATGGAGCAGAAGGCCATGGGAGCAGCCCAGTGGGTGGGTCCAGAATGGGAGGCCCAGCGAGCAATGGGCCCGGCGTCTGGCAAGGGGATGTCACCCGGCGTCGGGTAGGCCGGCGTCGGAACCGACGTCCGAGGGTCCGACATCAGGTCATCTGGTCCAGTGGGAGGGAGACCCGATGGCAGCATACTTGCATCCTCTGCATCACCCGGGGAAGGAGGACTAATGTTCCTGGGAGCCGATAATGGAGACGCTGGAGCCTCGGAGTGCAACATCGAGCGTTGTGGCGTGCTGCGGATGACGGACAGGCCCGAAGGGTCCAGTGTCCAGCTTACTGGCGGGATCTGGGCGGATGTCGGAGGAGCCAGCATCCAACTTGTCAGACCCAATGCTCGACAAAGGCCGCGAAGGAGGGGTGGCCTTGGTGGGTGCTACGGGGGCCGTGTGCTGCCCCGAAGGGTCAGGTGTCTTATCGGCCTTATCTGTGCGGGCATTGGAGGAGCCGACATCTGGCTTACCAGGGCCGCTCAGACCGGACGTCCACACGGTGGCGGGCTTACAGGGAGCAGCGGCCTCCTTTGACCCGGAGGCTCCCAAGGGGCCCGGGCGTGAGCCCGATGGGAGGGTCAACACTGCCTTGGAAACCTCTAAGATGGCTTTTGTGGAACGGCCCCCGGAGGAGATACCTTCAGCACCATGACTCGAGTCGGAGTCCATGCCATCAGCGGAAGAGGAGTCCTGTCCTGGTGCTTTCTGTGGTGACCTCAGGGAAGTAGAGGCCCCAGAGCTTCTTCAACTCCTTTCCATGGAGGACATCTTCTGTTTTAAAATGGGCCTCCAGGGACTGCTGCCTCCGCTTGTGGGTGGTGACATTAAACTGTTGGGAGTGCGGGCACTTCTCCACAAGGTAGCCTAGGCAAAAGAGGCACTGGGTGCATCGTCCTTCATCTGACAGCTGAGCGCCCAGGAACTCGCCCTTATTCTTGTGCTCGGATGGAGTAGGGGACGAATTCGAATAAAGTTCGAGGAATCGAACAGTAAAAATACCAATGCTAGACTGACGAAGCAGTGAACTTAACCGCGAGGCGCAACATGAACCAACGGCGGGAAGAAACTGAAAGGCGGTGTGGGGGACTGCCCCTTTATACTGATATCGCATGACGTCGGTCACCTGACATGGGGGCGGTTCCCCGCCAGACACTGCTAGCTAGAAATGTTTCCGTGGGGTCCTGGCGCTTGTTGGCTTCAGTCTTATTTGTAATTACCTACTGCAAGAGCCCTCTTGAAGTAAGATCACCAGGTTCTGGATTTCAGGAGCAGAATCGAGGCAATTTTACATTGAGTGGGGATGCAAAAAGGTCCAGGTCCAGAGTGCCCCATTCGTCAAATAGCAACTGCACTACATCTACCGCGAGTAACCATTCACGAGGATCTGCCTCCGTTCTGTTAAGGTGGTCCACTAGGTCGTTCTGGAACCCAGGAGGTAAACTGCCTGGATGGATGCCTCATTCTCTAGACACCATTCTCACACTGTCATCACCTCCCTGCATAGGGGATAGGAGTGTGATCTGCCCTGATTGTTCATGTAGTACATCACAGCCTTGTTGTCTGTATGAAGTAGAATTACTTTCCAACAGAAAGCATCCCTCAGGGCTCGGACAGCGTACAGGACCGCCCTCATCTCCAGAACATTTATGTGAAGGTGAGACTCATCCTGGCTCCGCACTCCCAGAGTGCAGAGGTTCTGACAGTGAGCCCCCCAACCCAACAAGGAAGCATCTGTGGTGACACTGTTCTGTGGCTCCAGGGGGGCAAAGGGGAAACCCTGTTTCAGGTTGATTTCCTGCATACACCACAGAAGAGACCATGCCAGAGACTGTCTCACCCTTATGTGAAAAGACTGCGGATGTGTGGTCGGAGACCACTGTGCATCCATTAAGAGGTTCTCAGTGCAATTGTGCTACGGATACCGAGAAAACAAATGATGCCATGAGGTCCAGCTTTCGCCGCATCGCAATGGCTTGAACCGACGTGTTCTCCCTGATGAAGCAGGCCATCTAGAGTGCAGAGTCCTTCCTGTCCTCTTGGAGGACGGTTCTCGCCTGGGTGGTATCCAGTAGAGCTCCTATGAAGAGCAGCTGCTTAGAAAGCTGAAGTTGAGACTTATGTAGGCTCAAGAGGACTCCCACAGACATAAGGAATTACATAGAAACAGAGAATTTGACGGCAGATAAGGACTGCTTGGCCCACCTAGTCTGCCCACTTCCCTACCTAACGGATAAGCTGCAGATCTTAGTTAACCAACAGCCTACTTCCTCCTACCCCCCACTAGAATTGCCTTATGTCTGTCCCATGCATTCTTGAATTTCCCCACTGTTTTTGACTCTACAACCTCCTCAGGAAGGATGTTCCATGTATCCACAACCCTCTCTGTGAAGAAATACTTCCTCACATTACCTCTGAGCTGTCCCCCCGCTATCTTCAAATTGTGCCCCCTTGTTTTTACACATCTCTTTTTCTGAAAGATGCTACCCTCTTGGACTTTGTCAATTCCCTTGAGGTATTTGAAAGTTTCTACCATGTCCCCACTCTCCCTCCTTTCCTCGAGGCTATATATCTTCAGTTCCTTTAGTCTTTCTTCATATGTCTTCTGAAGCAGACCCTGCATCATTTTGGTTGCCCTACTCTGGATAGCCTCCACCCCTGTCTATGTCTTTGCGGAGACAGGGTCTCCAGAACTGTACACAGTACTCCAGATGTGGTCTTACCAACTGTCTGTACAGAGGGTCAACAACCTTCTGTTTTCTACTGGTGACGCCACTCCCTATGCATCCCGGTATCCCCCCAGCCCTCCTTACTGCCTTATCACATTGCTGGCCCACCTTTAGGTCATCTGATATAACTAACCCCAGGTCCCTTTCCATTTTTGTTGTTGACAGTATCTCACCCCCCATTGTGTACTCTTCCCCTGGGTTTTTGTTTCCCAGGTGCATTACTTTGCACTGAATCTAAGCTGCCATACATTTGACCATTCCTCCAACCTTGTCAAGTCCTTTTCATCCTTTCCACCCCACCTTGTGTATCAACCCTGTTGCAGATCTTTGTGTCATCTGCAAAGAGACATACTTTCCCTTCCAGTCCCTCTGCAATGTCACTTATAAAGACATTAAAAAGGACTGGCCCCAATACTGAACCCTGTGGTACCCCACTAGTAACCCTCCTTTCTTCACTGTGGACTCCATTTACTATTACCCGCTGTGTCCTGTTGTCCAACCAGTGTTCTACCCAGGCTATCACCCTAGAACCCACTCCCAGGCTGTGAGGCTTCGGCCACCGCCCTCCTTGTCTCTTCCTTGGAGGGGCTTGCTAGGAGCCAGTCATCCAGATAGGGGAAGACTAGAATACCTAGCTTTCTGAGGTGCACATCAAGCACTGCAAAGCACTTTGTGAAGACTCAAGGTGCCGAAGACAGCCCAAAGGGCAATACTCTGAACTGGTAGTGCTGACCCAGAACCACAAAATGGAGGAATTTACAGTGATTCAGGTGCACTGGGACATGCTGGTAAGCATACTGCATGTGGAGGGATGCATGCCAGTCGAACTGACGAATCAAAGGAAGTAGTGTTCTCAGGGAGACCATCTTGAATTTCTCCCTGAAAATATACTTGTTTAACTTTCTGAGGTTGAGAATTGGGCATATCCTGCCTGTTTTCTTTGGAACCAGAAAGTGATGAGAATAAAATTCAGTGTTCCTCTCTGCAAGGGGAACAACTTCTATTGCCCTGTTCTTTAAGAGGCCCTGAATCTAGGCAGCGAGAAGGTCTGACTGAGCAGCCCACAGGTTGGACTGCCATTTCGGTAGAAGGTCTGGAGGGGTGTCCACAAGATTGAAGGATTAATCCTCCCTGACAATTCTAAGGACCCACTTGTCTGATGTAACTTGCTTCCACTGCTTGTAGAAAAGAGACAGACAACCTCCCACTGCCATGGAAGAGTACCCCTCGGACAATGGAGGATGGACCTGGACTGAATTCTCAGGGAGTGGCACTAGACACCTCTGGGCCCTGTGACATTTGCTGCACTTTTTTTTGCGGTTGGGCAGCTGTGTTTTTATTACCAGCTCCTCGACCCTTACCCCAAAAGGACTGTCTGATTCGAAAATGTCAGCAATTCCCATTTTTCTGAGGGGCAGGTGGTGCTGGCCTGGCTGTTTTCAGGGCAAACCTAGTCTTCTGTGCGGCCTCTAATGCTTGCTCTACTTGTGAGCCAAAAAGGGGGGGCACCATCAAAGAGAACATGCATAACCCCCTGTTGGGCATCAGTCAGAAAACCTGATGTCTTGTGCCAGGAGTGATGCCGTGTACAAATCCCTGCAGCAGTAGCCCTGGAAGCAGTATCATAGGCATCCTTCAGCTGCTGATTATTGGATTCTAGGGCTCTGGTGATGGTCTGTAGTAGCTTCAAGGTGACGTCAGACTCTGGGAGCTTCTCCGCCAAGGCCTTAAGCGAGTGCCACAGAGTATACTTATACTATGAGAAATGACCTTGGTAGCTAGCAATACACATACTCAAAGTTGCTGTCATGAATGTCCACTTGCTCAGAGTGTCGGTCTTGTGACACTCCTTATTGACAGGTCGAGCGGAAGACTCCTGAGGAAGGACAACCTTGTTATTCTCAGCAAGCACAACTAAAGCATCTGCAAAAGACTGTGAAGACAGGCTAGGTCTATCCTTGGGTGGGGCGTATTTCCTATCGATGACTTTAGACACCGAGGTAATTAGGGCTGGCTTGTCCCAAATCATCTCCAATAGAGTTCTGAAAGAAGGGGTAATCAGAGGAGTTAAATCCACTGGGATTTCAGGGACATGCAGGAATTGTGACCGCAACAGCTTACCTAGGTCCACTGAAGAGGTCTGAAAAGCCAAGGCAGATCACATATTCTTGAATAAACACTGGAAAGAAAGATCTTCCACTAGGGATTCCGAAGAGATTGAAGGCTTACTCTCCAATCCAAAAACTGGGTCATCCGCATTCTTGTCAGAAAGAAGCATGCCCGGATCAGACTCTTCAAGGTTTCCCTCTGTGCAAGACGGGCCATCATTGACAGGCTTGGGCCCGGAAAAATGAGGAATTGACAAGGCATTGGCCGTGGCACAAGGGACTGTGCCATGGGAGCCGGCACTGCATGCGACGCCAGCACCAAGGCCGGCCGCTGGACACACAGCTCTGAAGAGGCCTGCACCATCCCTCAAGAAGTCCTGACAAACCTAAAAGAGAAAGAAGAAGAAGCTGTAGGCACCTGTGCCGGCCCCTGCGTGGGCAACAGTTGAGGGGGTAGGCACGAGGAGTGGACGAGGAGGACGCTAGCACTGCAGGTGGAGCCCTCACCTCTTGTCCTGAACACCCCAGCCTCAGCTCAATGGCACCGAATCCCAAAGGATCCATGGCCAGAGCCACTGCCAAAGGAAGACAAGAGAAATGACACATCCACTGCTCAATAAGTACTGCCCAATGATGGAACTGCTCACCGGGAGTCCCAACAGAGGACAACAAGAAGCTCTGGAATCGAGAATCACGGCTGCCAGGAACAGAGGTCACTGGGGACCCAACCGGAGTTGAGTCGGGCCCAACGATCCTAGCCACCAATGACCCCCCCACAGACATATCAGAGGGCGACCTCGAGTGGTACCTCTTCTTCTTCAACCGCCTGGATGAAGAAGAGCTCATGACCAAGCGGTGCCAGGTCCCCAACCTGGATTGGGAATGGGACCACTTCTTTTTCTGCTAACGGAAATCTGTCCTCCCTTCCAAGCACCAGACTGCCTGTGGTCAGACTCCCCCCTACGAAAAGGGCAGTGGACCGGACACAGCCTCACTGCCAGAACAACTTTCAAGCAAAGTCTCCCTACCGTGTCTGACACCATCCATCGTCGACTCTGTTGAAGTAATGGCTGTGACAGTTAAAAGTTTTTTTTTTTTTTAAACAATAAAATAAATAAACAAATTGAATGAAAATACTGCTGTCGTACAGACTTGACTCCCACTGGCAAGCATCGTCGAACTAAAGTGCACTCGACGGCGGGAAAAAAGGAACCGAGGCGGTTGGAGGGTCAATGCCGAGATAGCCTATACAGCGCGAGCCAGTCTCACGACATCACGCATGCGCGGTCCTATCTCTGCACCAGCCCTGCTGAAGATTTTTGGCTCCCACTGGGTCTTAGCGCCTCCGTCATAGTCCCAGTAGTGTGAATGAGTGATGAAGACTTTTAGTCCAGGAAGATACGTAAATTACAGACCTACCATAATTCCTGATCTTCCTGTATATCTTCACCATTCATCACTGGAGGGTACCAGCTGGAGGCGCAGGACCCCACGGGAAGCTTTGCTTGTTAAAGTTTTACTGCAAAAGAGGAAGGGACGATGTTGGACCCATTTCCTCGAGGCCGACGCACTGCATGGTGCTTGCGGACAGCCAATCGACAATCGCTTCCTTCCACTCCCTCAGTTCTGCCTCGCCAAAGAGGAAAGTAGATAAGAATGCCAGCCCATCGGCACAGTGGTTGGATTTCCGCCATGACACTGGCGATCTGGGTTCGAGAACGGACTCAGGTCATCGAAAGGCCAGCCGGGGGGAGAAGGATCGAGAATCCTCAGGACTGCTCTCCTTCTTCGGGAGGGAGGGTGGTTGTTTGTTCGGAGCACGAGCGGCAACCAGCAGAGGCTGGGTTTGCTGCAATGCAGCGATGCCATTAAGACTTCAAGACGGGGCAGATGCTGGTCTTCATTGCACATCCCCACCCTGCTTACAAGGGGAAAAATGCTGCTAGGTCACTTCCATGGTGCCCTTCCCTCTGGACCCCAATTAGCCTCCGGTGCCAGTGCTCTCCTGATCAGATATTTGTAGTTCACAGCTGGTAGAGGAACAGCTCTGCAACCCCGCCCTCTGGGGAGCAAGCCAGGGGTGACTGTGGAGAAGCCTGGTGATTGCCGGAGGCGGGGGTACAGAGGGGCCGTGACCAAGTGCCGAGTTACCGGTGACCCAGCAGGCAAAAAGCATACTAAATAAAGAAAAAAAAAAAAGGGAAGAAAAAAAAAATTAAAAAAGAAGGGAAGAGGGTGGGGAAGGGAGCCAAAAGGGACAGTAAAAGGAAAGTATATGAACTGAAAAAGGAATAAGCTGACAGGAGAGGATATAGAGATTTTTTTTTATTTGACCCAAGAGGGTGTGGACTGGGCCCCAACCTCTGGCAGAACCCAACAGAAGAGGAGGAAGAAGAAGAAGGGAGCAGGAGAGAATGGGAGGATAAAAAGGCACCACTCCCTAACGGTCTTCCTGTGTGGGCCTAACAAGTAAGATGCTTAGTCCAGCCTCCAAGACGAGGAGCCACAGTGTCCCCCCCTTTTTTTTTTCACTCTGGGCAGAGCCTGAGACTGAAGCTGTACTCAGGAGAGGAGCCACCCTCACCAGAAAAAAGGGGTGAGGGAACACAGCCAGCAAAAGTGAAGGCCCTCTGTGGGAGAAATGGGAATTACGTACTTACCATAATTCTTGATTTTCCTGGATGAAGACTCCACCACTCATTCACACTAATGAGACTATGTTGGAGGTGCTAGGACCCCAAGGGAGCCAAAAATCTTCAGGAGGGCCAGCGCCGGGATAGGATGGCGCATGTGCAGCACCGCGAGACTATATCTCAGCGTCGACCCTCCAACCGCCTCAGTACCTTTTCCACCGAGGAGGTGCAGCATAAATTAGTGAAAGAAAATCTAACCCTAACTTCCGGGCATATGCAGGCCCGGATGACCCACATAAGAAGGGTCAATTCAACAATATCTTCGCAGACCGAACAACAAGGAAGTGAAGACCAAAACAGAACGAGTGAGCTCGGGGGATATTGGGTGGGCATGTGAATGAGTGGTGGAGACTTTGTCCAAGAAGATCAAGAATTACGGTAAGTACATAATTTCCATATCTTCCTGGACTAAAAGTCTCCACCGTTCATTCACACTAATAGGAGAGTACCGAGCCAAAAATTAAACCCCCAAGTAGGATGGTAGGAAACAGAGTTCACTCAGGACAGAAATCCATAAGGACTGTCCTGCCGAAGAAAGTGAACCATCTGGCATGGACATCCAGAACATACTGCATTTACAAAAGTATGCACTGAGCTCCAACTCGCCACCTTGCAGAAATCTGCAATGGGTACCTTACTAATCCCCACTAGAAAAGCAGCAACCACTCCGGTAGACTGGTGTGAACCCTCCTTCCAACTTCACCTGTGCCATGGATTAGTACTGTCGAAGACATGTAACTAACCAAGCCAAAATACATCTCTTGGCAACAGATTGACCCAGCCGAGGCATGCTGAAAGATACAATAGTTGCTCAGATGCGTATCTCTTCATTCTGTCGATGTAGAATCGCAGAACCCTCTTAACATCCAGAGAAATGAAGGGAGCACTCTTCTTCATTCTGGAGTTAACGAAGTAAGTAGGGAGAAGTAAAACTTGACTAACGGTAACTGAGCCAGTGACATGCTGTCTACTGGCTCAAGATAGACTGAAAACGTGCAGAGGTGTACCTTCACTGCCAAGTAATGCAGCCCTGCATTTGACAGGTCAAAGAGGGACCCTAACATCTTACTTGGTGGGTAACCAGAGGGTCCAGACGGGACTTGCACCCCAGAAGGAGAAGGGATTCCACTCAGCCACGGAAGCCCTCCTGTGGAAGGCCTATGCGCGGCTTAGAAGATGTATGCGATGGCTTGTGAAACCTAAACTTGCCCACTTTCATTTTCTGAGGAGCCCGGCATGGAGATGAAAGAAATGCAGGCTAGGATGGACTAAAGTTCCTGTGTCAGAAGTCCCCTCATAGAGGGAGTTGCCCCGGGGGAACTTCTGACAGAATCAATGTAATCATATCTGCCAAGGCCAGTCTAGGATGATGAGAATCATCCTACCCCCCCATTTCCTACAACTTCTGCATCACCCTCTGAATTAATGGAAGAGGAGGAAAACATACAGGAAGCATCTTCTCTACTGCAGTGAACACATCCTGACAAGAAACATCAGGGTCTGGATTTCTGAAGCAGGATAGAAGCAGTTTTGTGTTGAGAGGGGACGCAAAAAGGAGCAGGTCCAAACTGTCCCACTTGCCGAAAGTGCCTGCATGAAATCTGAACTGACACATCGTGCTCGTAGTACCACTGTCACAACCTCAAGGCCTTCCTGCAGAGAGGGCAGGAGGGCGCCCCACCCTGCTTGCTGATGTAATACATCACAGCTCTGTCATCCGTCTGAAGCAGGATGACTTTGTGTCAGAGGCCATCCTGCAGGACTTCGTTTATAAGATAGCTCTCATCTCTAACAAATTTATGAAAAGATGAGGTTCCTCCTGGCTCTACACCTGAGTGTGGAGGTCTTGACAGTGAGCTCCCCACAAGAGATTTTGTCAGAGGCTCCGTCAATTTGAATGGAAAATTGCGGATGCGTGGTCGGAGACCACTGCTTGCTGCAGGGGACGCCCTGAGTCCAAGCATCCACTTGACCGAAAGGGGCCCGAAAGAGACATTTTCCCTGATGTAACGAGCCATCTGAAGATGTTGTTTCTCCCATCCTCTGGAACAAAAAATGATGCCCTGGAGCTATCCAGGAGGGCTCCTAAAAAGAGGAGCTGCTGGGAAGATGAAACTGGCACCTTCCCTGGATCAGAAAGCCTCCTGAAATAAACAACTGAGCTGTGGCAACTGCCTCCTGTGTCTCTTGCCTGGATGGGCTAGCTAGGAGCCAAACGTCCAGGAAGTGAATACTTGAACACAGAGGTTTTAGTGAACTCCTCCCTGAACAGGTACTTGTTTAACCTTACAAGGTTGACAAATAATGCATGCTGCCTGTTGTCTTGGAACCAGAAGCAATGGAAATCGGAAGCTGTGCTGCAATCCACTGTGGAGCAACGTCTACTGCCGAGTTCCTACAAAGGCCCTGTATATCAGGAGCAAGAGAGTGTGACTGAGAGGCAGACAGACCGGGCTGCCATCTGGGTGGAAGGTCTGGGGAAATCTGCGAAATTGGGAGAGTATCTCTCTTGGATAATCCTGATGACCCATATGTCCGCTGTAATGGACTTCCAATGGCTGTAAAACCAAAGCAGATGCCCTCCTAACACCGAGAGGTGTCCCCCTCAGACAGCTGAGGTGGGACCTGGGCTAGATCCACAGAGGTTGGTAGAGGGTGCTTTGGGGCCCTGTGCCCTCTACTGGGTTGGTACCTGATAAAGGCACCTAGGCCTTTACCTTGAAAGGACTGCCTGTACGAGAATGTAAAGATCCTGTCCCTCTTGAAAGGCAGCAGGTGCTACCTGTTGTTTAAATGTCAACGTCAGTGGCTCAGTAGGTAGCACACTTGCCTCTGAGGCCGAGAGATCAGAGGGCTGTGGGTTCAGTTCCCACATCTGGCACTTGGGTTAATATCCCAATACTGACACTGTTGTGCAGCATGAGAGGGGTGCTGCACTTCTGAGGTGCCATCTTTCGGATGAGACGTTAAACCGAGGTCCCATCTGCCTGGATTGGTGGTAGTTCAGGTGGATGTTAAAGATCCCATGGCACTTATCGAAAAAGTAGGGGTAATTTTCTTTATTGAAATAAGGCATCATTCGAAATATCAACATGTATCAATCAATACAATACACCACAAGAAACAAAAAGGAGAAAAACTATACCATTTTAAACAGAAAGGACTAGTGCAAAAAAGGAAATAATATAGGATAATAAACATATGTAATCAGTTATATCTTAAATTCTATGCAAATTAAACTATTGATTTATTTAAACTTAATCAAATGGGAAAACCCTTTCCACCATTTTTTAACTTTCTCAGTGTCATACATTTGAATATCTTTTTGATAAACTTTGTTTAATTCGCAGATGACATATTGACTATATCTTACAAAATTAGGTTTCTTTTGATATAAAACCCACTGACATCTTTCTTGCCATAAACAAAATCTTAAACAAGCCAAAAATATACGTAAAGTATTTTTGTGAAAATTAGAAAGTTTTAAAGGAAAAATTCCAAGGATTAGTAAATCATAACTGAAATTTGCCAACCAAGTAAACCTCCATATATTGGCAAGATATTTCCATAATTTAGAGGAAAAAGAACAATAAAGAAAGAAGTGTTCCATCGTTTCTTCTTGTGCTACACAATCTAGAAAAGGACAGAACCGTTCCTCTTTCATTTTATACTTGGCTGTACCTCTAACCTGCAAGCGACCATACATAATCAACCATTGTATTTCCCACATATAAACAGGTAATCGAGGATTATTTAATTGGTCTAGAACATGATGGTTTAGATTCTCAGGGCAATTTTTAAAAACAGGAGAGGATGGATAAATAGAGTAAATAATTATGTTATACAGAGTTTTAGAGGTGTTATTAATTTGGGTTTTGGTTAGTTGCCAACTATACAATTTCTTAGCTATGGGCCTAAAGAAGGGTGGAATGCCTAGGTTATTATGTACTTTCGGAGCTGTGTGTGTCCAATTCGATAAATAATTACCAAGTAGGCTTCTAAGCCAACTAGTTTCTATATTTTTGGAAGCTATTAGGCAATTACGCAGGGAAAAAGATATAAATAATGAGTTACAAAATAAAACTGGGTCAGTCATTCCCGTACCACCTTTTGATTTATCTAAATAGGTATAGCATCTTTTTATTGGATTCAGTCTGTTCCCCCCAAAAAACTTAAAAATTATACTGCACAGCTTAACTTCTAGAGCAGATGGTATGGGATACAGAAATGCAATATATTGCATACAAGGCAATAAAAACTGCTGAAAGATTTGTACCCTTTTTAATTTTGAAAACTCATATTGTTTCCATCTTTGAACTTTGTTCTCAACTTTCTGAAGGACTTTCATCCAATTGAGATCTGGTATATTTTGAGGTCCAAAAGTAACCCCTAAAATAGTTATAGGTTCTGTTGAAATGTAAATAGATCTATGCTTGAAGGGAGCAAGATTATCAGCTCCAATCAACAGACCTTTGGATTTGCTAAAATTTATCTTGGCATTGGCCAAGGTAGCATAAGTATGGAATAATTGAAAAAAAATCTCTAACTGGTGCTGCTGATGAAAAAACAGGCATATATCGTCTGCATAAGCTTGGATATTTAAGGTAAATTTAGAATTAGGAACTGCAAAACCTTCCCAGTTAGGGGCAGTACTAATAGTTCTGATGAAAGGCTCCAAGGAGCAAATATATAGCAACGGGCTAAGAGGGCACCCTTGACGCACTCCTGAATGTAGAGTCCATCCTTTTTCTACTTTTCCCTTCATCATCGGGCATATTGTAGAATTAAGATATAACTTCTTTAACATCTCTAAAATACAAGGAGGCATGCCTAAAAAGGCTAATGTTTCAAATAGAAAAGGATGACTTACCCTATCAAATGCTTTTTCTAAATCTAAGGAAAGTAAGATCCCAGTTTGCTTTTTATAAGTTAAAAATTCAATTAAATCTCTAACATAGCACAGAACAGTTTGAATTCTTCTATTTGGTACTCCACAATTTTGAACTGGCGAGATAACTAAACTAGCCCATGATTTAAGCCTGTTATTCAATAAGGTAGCTAAGAATTTATAGTCTGAGTTAAGCAGGGTGATAGGTCTCCAATTGCGGATATCACCTTTATCTCCTGTTTTTTTAAAGATGTAAATTTGTAAGCCAGTCGAGAATGACTGATAAATCACCTCGCCATTAATAAATTTGTTAAAAACTAAACACAAACAGGTGGCTAATTCTAAGGAAAAAGTTTTATAAAAGGCATTTGATAGACCATCAAGCCCAGAAGAAACATTATTTTTCAGATTAGAAATTACATCTTTAATTTCCTGAACTGTAAATGGTTTGACTATGTTTTTAATAATAGAAGCATCAATACTGGGGCTCAATAAACCCCTGAAATAATCTTTTAATTGGGCCGGCGAAGGAATAGTAAATGGACTGTCTTTGAAAATGAAGTGAGAGAAGATTACAAATGTCTCTGGGATTAGTTATACTAGTTGCGTTCGTGACTAAGTGGTCTAAATTAGTGGCGTCCTTAATAGATTTACATAAAATGAAGGGATCTCCAATTACAGATTTAGAAGAGTAGTTGTTAATTAACACTGAAGGGTTTTATGCGATCATATTGGAATTTCCTCACTTGGGATTTAATGTTGGCTATCTGAAAGGATAAGTCTTCAGAGGTAGTACTAACTTTTGATAATAAGTGTTGAAGATGGGTCCGCAGTTTAAGATAATTTAAAAAATTTTTATTCTGTGTTCTCTGACCATAGGCTTTAAACCAGTTTATACAATCTTGTTTTGTTTCTTTCCACCAGATCCCTAAGTCTTGATATAAGAACCTGACTGATAATCTAGCTGTTAAAATTTTCTGAATTGAATTCTTAACAAATCCTTCCTGCAAGGTTAAACTATTCAACTACCATCTGTGCTTTTTAAATCTATGGTCTGATGTAATATCAACTGAGGCCTGAATCAATAAATGATCTGAAAATTCAAAAGGAAGTCTTTTAAAATTCGAAACCTGGATATTTTTAGAGGAAAAGAGATAATCAATACAGGTTCCTTTATTTCCTTTATAAAAGGTATTTTGAGGGGGGTCAGATTCTATTTGATTACAGATTGTAAGATCTGCCAATTTAATGATAGAGTTTAAACAGTTAGAATCACAATATATCTTTTCCCAGTCGATCTTACACTGTTTAGGACACAATTAAAGTCTCCTCCATAAAACCAGCATAGTAGTAAATAGGAATGGTTGAATGACCTTCATACATGCAATTACATCTGTTTTAATTTGCGGATTATAAATATTGATTATTCTATAGATCTGCGAATCCAATTTACAATCAACAATTAAACTCTGCCTGGAATACAATCAACCAATTTTTGAAGTCTAAATTGGAATGAATTAAACAATATCCCAACTCCATCAACCCTATCTTCTCCAAAAGACCAGTAAGAAGGTCCCCATGGCCAATCTTTTTTGAAAGCTATTATATGTTCTACAGAGAACATCCATGTTTCTTGTAAAAGACAAATGGATATTTGAGAATCATGGATCAGGTCAAAAATTGCTTTTCGCTTAACTCCATTTAAAATACTATGGACATTTAATGAAGCCCAAACGAAACCCATCTGTTAAGCAGGTGTAGGTTATATTTCTAATTTTTTTCTTCTTTTTTTCTTTTTGTCTTTGTAATTACTCTGTGAGGGTTCAATACCATCTTGAGCTGACTTTTGGGAATCTGAGTCCCCAGTGTCCATTTCTGATTCACCCCAGGAAGAGGTCAGAACTGAATAAGGATTAGTAGTTTCTACCGGGTCGGGAGTTGGCACTAAAATAATTTTTGAATTTCTAGTGGACCTCCTAGGAGGTAAGGGGGATGGGAGGGGATTAGGCGGGGGGGGAGAAGGGATAACCTGTGGTGTTTTTTTTTCTGCATAGCATACTGGCTGTAGAATTTGGGTAGCAAGAGGTTCCTGTAGATTTTTACTAGAAGGCCCCTCAGGCTTGAGCGGGGGGGGGTGGAGGAAGCGTAATTGCAGAAGTAGAATTTAGCTTCTCTGGATCTTGTATTTTATCAACAGGGTTTTTTTGTAATTTAGCAATTGTTTTTGTGATTAAAGCTTCTTGGGCTAACTGAATAAATTTCTCAGTATTGTTATTCTACAGTTTATTCTTTGCCGACCAAGGACAGTTCTTAAAAGCGTGAGTAGTACCCTCACATAAGTCGCATTTCGTGGGGTTTACACACTGCATCGTAACATGACCTATTTCACCACAATTGTCACATCTTGGGCTGTCACAAACATTGGACAAATGAGTTCTCAAGCCACATTTATAAAAGGCCCTTGGCTGACCACTGTAAAAACAAACGCCTCTGTCCCGTCCCAACAAAAAGGAGTTTGGGATGTGCATAAATCCATTTTCATTCTGTTTCAATTTAACTTTATATTTCCAACTTCCTGTCCAGAAACCTTCTAGGTCTAAAATGGGTTCTGGATCTCCCTGGATATCACATTTTCTAGATAACCAATAGGTTATGTCTTCTACCTGTACCCCCTCATTTCGGAACATAATTGTAACAAACTTAATGGAAGGCTGAGAAAGAGGGATAATAAGAAAGGGAGCTCAGACTGGGGAAAATTTTACTTGGTTATATCGAATCCAAAACAAGTCCAACAAAGCTGCAGAACGAAAGCTAACATCATAATTATCCTCTCCAGAAATATTAATTATTGCAAATACATCTCTAGGAGAAAAATGTAGAGATTCTTTTATAAAAATGTTACCTATATAATTACGGTCGGGCCTATCTACCATGCCCCCTTTATACCTTATTCGGATGGCATTCCGCCTAGGTGCAGCTTCTCTTTTGGCCTTAGCAAACAAGTCAGACAAAAGGGGTTTTTGTTCACTAGAAGAAATTGCTGGTTCAGAAAAAACATTATTATCACTGGGTTGCTTTATCGCCACCTCAGAAACCCTATTTTCCATTACATTATTATCCAGATTATTCACTAAACCCTCTGGTTTCCACCCAGGGGAATGAACATTTAAATCAAAAGAAGAGTCCCATGATAAATCTGCTGCCCATTCTCCTGAAGCCTGTTGCTTCCACCCTGCTGCTACTAACGCTGATTGTGGAGTCCAAGTATTATCATGTTGAATGTTTATAGAGGTATTAGGTTCTGCAATCCTCGATTTAGGGTCTTTAGAGAAAGCAGGTGTGATTAGAAAGTTATACAGTTCTTTTTTCTCTTGGAGTTGGTTTGCAAAGTTAAATTCTGTGACCCCCTCCTGATTGTGGGGCTTCGTCTGGTATATTGTGGGAGATTTAATAGGAAACAAACGTTTTTCAGGCATAAACACAAAACCAGCTTGTTTGTTAAGAGTTGCAACACAAATACCAGATTCTGACTCATTTTTATGTTGCGAGGCTTCAGGCTCCGATAACGCGGAAAAAACAGTGTCCTTCGCTATTAAATTCGTGTTCTGTACTATCGGAGCATTAAGAATCGTGGGGGGAATATAGGACTGACCTGTGACATCTGTTAACTTGTTTTTAAGTTGATTTTCCTGCTGCAGAGTCCTCGCGTCCACCTCAGAGTCAAGCATCAAGCTAGATTTCCCTTCCGCATTCGTCTGAATGACGTCATTCAGACTCGGAGCTCCGGAGATCTCTTTTGGCGAAAACAGCTCTACTGCTGAATCAGGGACCTTAGAAAGCTGTAAACTGGTAAAATCGCACTCCTCATTAGGCAAAAAGCACTGTTTAACATTGGAATCCTCCGTATTTGATAAGGCATCCACAAAAAGGTCTGATTCTTCCGCGTCTGCTGAAGGAAATTTAGCCATTGAATTAACACGTACTGAGGTCTCCTCCAAATCTGCAGACTGATCCTGCTGCCTAAGCCCAGCAGCGTCCATCTTGGAAAATTGACCAGCACTCCTGGTGGTGACCGCGCACCAACAGAGTAGGGGAATTTCCCCGGTGTCCTGGGCAAATTTCCCTCATTCACTAAAAATATACCACCAACAGCTTAATCTGGTTCAAGGTCAGTGGGCATTCATCTGTATCCCCCTCCCCGGGCCATCCCTGAAAATAGGCAGGATTTGTCTAGTGCACTTACCTGGTCAGCAAAAGCTAAATAAAAAAAAATGGCAGCCGTATTGTTCTGAGTGGCCCCAGAACTCAACCTGAGGGCCAAACAGATAAGCACTGTCAAGAAGACGTTAACCACCTGCTGCCAGCAGCAGCTACCCTAGAGGCAGAGTCATAGGCATCCATAACAGCTTTCAGCTGATTATTGGGCTATAAGCCCCTAGCAAAGGAGCGTTAGATTCCGGGAGGCTCCTGACCATTACACTGAGTGTGTTCCACAGGGTGTACTCATACTGAGGAATGTAGGAACTCAAGACGTGGAAGTCTGCTTTGGTCCACAGATTAAGACTGAAATGTTATAGTGGACCCCATGTCCCTGAGGAAAAAGAACTAGAAAGAAGATCTTCCATCACACACTGACACAGAAGGTTTGCATTCCAACCCATAAAATGAATCATTCGATGTGTCTTCGACAAAGCAGAATAGAGAGAGACTCATCCAGATCCACTTCTACTACCCCAGAATAACCTCCAAAAGGCAGGTCTAGACCAGGAACACGGGAGTTCAACAACATCCATGGCGCCAAACTCGGCACCAGATCCGGCACCACCCATGGCACCAGCACCATATGGCATCACACATGTTGCCGGCACCAAACACGGCGCTGGCACCAAGTGCGGTGCCAGAACTGCTGCTAGACCTAAAGAAAAGGGGGGGGCAAGAAGGAAAGTGGTACCCATGCCAGCCCCTGCTGGGTAAAAGGAGAGGGGGTAGGCATGAGGAGTGGGCGTCGATGACATTGGTACCAGAGAGGGCACCATGCACATCCTGGCCCAACCAACCCGGCCAAAGCCCAGTGGCTGCAAAGGCTGCGGAACTGGGTCCACCAGCCAGGATAACTGGGCAGACGCTGTACCCCCGCTCTTAAAGTGTGTCCCAGTGGTGAAACTGTTCACTGGAACCCCATCGAGGACAGAGACAGGATCTGGTGTCAAAAATTGTAGCCGTGAAGAGTGGAGCCACAGAGGAAACCACCAGAGTCTGTTCAGGCCTACCGTTCTCCACCACCGACAATCCCCGCGCAGATGTACCAGAGGGTGACCTCAAGCAGTACCGATTCTTCTTCCACCTAAAGGAGGAGGAAGAGCTCGAGGTCAAGTGGAGCCAGGTCCTGGAACCGCTACTTTTATGCTTTGGGTGGACTGCCCCCCCCCCCACCGAGCACCGGACTGCCCGTAGTTGGACTCCCCCCTCCGCAAAGGGCAGCGGACTGGACACAGCCCCACTGCCATCACAGTTTTCAAAACGAAGTCTCCCTACTGTCACCGCTACCGTCTAAGGTTGACTCCGTTGATGGCAGACTGAGAATTTCTTCTTCTTTATCATCATCATCTTCTTTTTTTTTTTTAAATAAGAAAAGAACACAAACAAGCATTTGTCAATGCCGAATGTTTGCTTGCTGGCATTGGCAATGGTAGTGTAGGAGTTGGAGAGATAAATAATAGGAATGGCAGTGAAGTACTGAACTGAAGCCAACCTCACCACCACCCTGCAGAGACTGACAGGGATTGGGGTGTGCCTTCGGGTCGTCAGGCATAACAGCCATGCCATTTCACCACACCCTTCCCTGCAGATACCGACAAGTGTCACGGTGTGCCTTGGGGTCTTTGTGCCGTATGCTCACCCCATTCCATAAGGAAATATGGTGAGATGGGTGCAGTATAGGAGAATGGGGTGAACTTTGGGGCCGAAGAGTCCAAGGCACACCTCGATGCCTGTTACTGGCTGCAGGGTGTGGGTGGGGGTGGAATGGCATGAGCATTAAAGGCGACAATCCCAAGTCACACCCCTGATGTCTGTCAGTCTCTACAGGGTGGGGCATTATGGTCAGAAACCCTAACGCCCAAGGCGTTCGTTGGTATTTTCACTCCAAATTTTCAACGTTTTTTCTGTGACCCTCACCTCATGAACAGAGCCCCGATTTTTCTGTGGCACATTGGAGCAAAGTTCTGCAGCAGGGTTCTCATTTGCTGCAGAACTTCTGCAGCACTCAACACCAATTTCTGCGGCAATTCTGCGGCACATTTTTACTCTTAATTTTTTTTCTTTTTATTTTTTACCATATCTGACACAATGCACGCTCGTAACACAGTCACTTTACGGGCGTTTGTCACCAGATTTTCAACATAGACAGTTTAAGATCTCTGCTCATGAACAGTATCACTGTGATTTTCTTAATCTGTCCCGAACATTGATTTCGCACACTGACCGCGCCATTGTGCACTACATGTGCGAAAACACATTTCGGGTAAGATGTGAAAAATGACAGTTGTACTGTTCATAAGGAGGTGTGGTAAAATGGCAATACTGAAAATCTGGTGTGAAAATATTAAAAATGCTCGAAGTTACGAGTGTGCATAGGAACTGCGCAACACACGCTCGTAGAACAGTCATTTTGGGGAATATTTTCACCATTTTTTCAACATAGAGTTTTTGGGAACCTACATCATGAACTGTGACACTGTCATTTCATTAATCATTCCAGAAAGGTGGTTCCATGGTGACCGCGGAACCACCTCTCGGCCCGATCAACGAAATTACAGGTCAAGGTTCGCGAGGTAACCCCAAAACCCCATGTTGAAAATTTGCAAAATAATTCTGAAATGGCTGAGATATGCACTAAAGCTGAAAAAATCAATTTATGCCATTATACAGCTTACCAGCATTTCTTCAGTTCGCGTCGCTTTAAAGAGTGCAGATGTGTTCCTGGTCCACCGAAGATCTTCGTAAGGCTCTGAGGCAAGGGGTTGGGGTGGGGGTGAGGTGCGGTGGAGAGGTGGGTACGCATAGGGTGGGTGAGGTTGGGGCAAAAGAATCAACAAGGGAAGGTTTTTTGTTTCAGGTTTTTTTTTTTTGTAGACTCAACGAGGGACATTTGCCACGCTGGGGTGGGCTCCCAGCGTGGCACCAGGCAGCTTGTGGGGAGGAACGTGAAGCCAACGGGGACTGGGCACCCCTGTCAGCAATGGAGGCTTTTGCCACGCTGGGGTGGGCTCCCAGCGTGGCACCAGGCAGCTTTGGGGAGGGGCAGTGAAGCCGACAGGGTTTGGGCACCCCCATCAGCAATGGAAGCTTTTGCCACGCTGGTGTGGGCTCCCAGCATGGCACCAGGCAGCTGGGGGCAGTGAAGGCGACGAGTTGGGCACCCCAGCAAAGGCTTTGCCATGCTGGGGTGGGCTCCCAGCATACAGACATTTGGGAGAGCAGTGAAGCCGGCGGAGGTTGGGCACCCCGTCGGCAAGGGCGTTGTTCAAGTGGGCAGCCGCGATTCCGTGGATGACGGCAAATCTGCGGGATATTTTCAGCGTTTGCCGCACTTGCGGAAAACCCAGGGCCCTGCTCATGAACAGTGGCAATATCAGTTCATTAGCGGAAAGCTGATTTTGCACAGCGACTACACCATTTGGCACCACAGGTGCGAAAACACATTTCAAACAGGATATGAAAAATGAGAGCTGCACTGTTCATGGGGAGGTGTAAAAAATGGCAATGTTGAAAATCTGGAGTGAAAATATAAAGAAAAAAATGGTGAAGTCACACACCCGTAATGTAATTAGTTTGGTGATTTTTTACAGCAGATTGTCAACACAGGCATTTTGGGACTTCCACTCCTGAACAGTGTCACTGTGATTTTCTTAATCTGTCCCGAACACTGATTTCCCATAGCGACCACGCATTTCTGTGCCGGAAGTACAAAAACACATTTCGGCCAGGGTGTGAAAAATGACAGCTGTACTGTTCATAAGGAGGTGTGGAAAAATGCCAGTATTGAAAATCTGGACTAAAAATATTACAAATGTGTGAACTTATAAGGGTGCGTGTAAACTACGCAATGCATGCTCGTAACACAGTCATTTTATGGACTTTTGCACCAGATTTTCAACATTGCCATTTTAAGACCTCTGCTCATGAACAGTGTCACTGTGATTTTCTTAATCTGTCCTAAACATTGATTTTGCACACCGACTGCGCCACTGTGCACTACATGTGAGAAAACACATTTTGGGCGTGATGTGAAAAATAAGGAGGTGTGGTAAAATGGCAATGTTGAAAATCTGGAGTGAAAATAGCAAAAATTTGTGAAGTTACGGGCGTGCAAAGGAACTGCGCAATGCATGCTCGTAAAACAGTCATTTTGGGGAATTTTTCACCAAATTTTCAACATGGGGGGGCCTACCTCATGAACTGTGACACTGTCGTTTTGTTCCTCGGTCCCGAAAGATGGTTCCACACAGTGATTCTGAAATCACCTTTCGGGACCGAATAACAAAATGACAGTGACTGAGTTCATGAGGTGGGGCTCCAAAACCCCATGTTGAAAAAATTCCCAAAATGGCCGTGATATGCACCAAAGTTGAAAAACATTTATGCCATTATACAGCTTCACCGCATTTCTTCAGTTTGCGCCGCTTTGAAGAGTGCAGACGTGTTCCAGTCCACCAGAGATCATCACCGGACTCGGGAGATAAGTATGGGTTGGGGGTGGGTGGGGTGGGTGCAGAGGATGGGCACTGGTTGAGACTGGGGTGGGCCCCATTGTGGCAGCTGGAAGTTTATTTTTATGGGGGCAATGGAGCTGATGGGGATTGGGCACCCCATCGGCCATATCAACCTGTGCCATGCTGGGGTGGGCCCTAGCATGGCACCTACAAGTCTGTTTTCTTGGGGAGGGGGGTACAGTGGAGCCGACAGGGACTGGGCACCCTGTCACATATTCTACTTTTGCCACGCTGGGGTGTGCTCCCAGCATGGCACCTACAAGTCTGTTTTCTTTGGGGGGGGTACAGTACAGCCGATGGGGGATTAGGCACCCCCGTCAGCCATACAGACTTTTACCATGCTGGGGTGGGCTCCCAGCGTGGCACCTGGAAGTCTGTTTGGTGAGGGGCCAGTGGAGCCAATGGGGGACTGGGCACCCCCATCGGTCATACAGTGTACGGGGGTGGAGTGGAGCGCATGAGCACGCTGGGGTGGGCTCTCAGCGTGCTACGTAGGTGTTTGTTGGAGGGGAGACAAACTGTCTATGACAGTTCAGATGCAGTGCTGATGTGGCAATTTGCATACATTGCCTACACGTTACCACCGCTGATTGTGATGGTGTTTTCCTTAGAACTGTACGCCACTGCATCTGAACAGCTGTCATAGACAGCTCGGACATTCTGCCCGCAAAAGGGAGCAGGGCATTGGAAGTGGGGGAGGCACACCTACGAAAACTCATATGGTGGCACTATGTTTCTTGCACATGCATGCAAGCAAACATAAAAATGGTAAGTTAAACGAATACTGAATGGCTATAGCTGCTGTCATATAGACAAAGACTTGACTCCCAGCAGGCGAGCGACATCGTCATCGAAGCACACACAACGGTGGGAAAAAAGGAACTGAGGCGGTTGGAGGGTCGACGCCGAGATAGCCTATACAGCATGAGCTAGTCTCACAACGCCATACATGCGCAGTCCTGCTGGCCCTCCTGAAGATGTTTGGCTCCTGCGGGGTCCTAGAGCCTCTGGCATAGTCCCATTAGTGTGAATGAGTGGTGGAGACTTTTAGTCCAGGAAGATCTAGGCCTTGGTGCTTCCCTTCCTCCCTCTCCCTCTAGTGACTGGCTGGGAAGAGGGATACAGAAGGGGATCCAATAAAATCCCTTCCCCCTCCCCCTCCCAGTCTTCACCTTAGTTAAAATCCAGTAGACTCGGGGTAGTAAGGGAGACCGTATCCCCTACCACTGAGGAGGAAGAGGTTTGATGAGGCAGGACCCTGCAGGTGTCCTGATCTTGATGAAATAAGAATACAACCACCAGCCATGGGCCTCCAGAGAGGCCCACCGCTGAGGGCAGAAAAGAAGACATACTGAGTCCCTGGGGTCCCAACCCCGATGGCAGACCAGGAGGTATCCCATAAACGTGGGACAATACAGCAGAGCCAACCCCAGCACTGCCCAGAACCCTGGGGAACCGAGGAAGGGCCAGAGCCCCCATTTGCCCTCCCCCCACCCTGCAGTTTTCATGAAGTGGCAGAGGACCCAGAGGTTGCAGTGGGCCCAGAACTGGCTTCGAGGGGGGCAAACAAGGAGGAGGCATTGCCCAGAGGCTAAGGCCTATGAGGGGATGGAGGGTAGGAAGCAGTGATGAATGGTGAAGATATACGGGAAAATCAAGAATTATGGTAGGTATCTAATTTACGTATCTTCCCCGCATCAATCTTCACCATTCATCACTGGTAGATGAGTACCAAGCCCACAAAGTGGACCAGTACCTCCTTGAAGGCTGGTTTGCCTTGAGCCCCTCATGGGGGAGACACGCGGAGGGCGGGCCCATCATGGGTCTGTCCAAGCCCGCTACTGCTGAGAGTCAAGGCAGGTCTCCTTCCCTGCAGGAGCGGGAGTGTGCTCCGACAGTTCCTGCCTGGTCTCCATGAGAAAAAGCGGGCCCCACAGAAAGGCGAGGCAATCACCCTATGCTGGACCAGGGGTGACAACTGGGACAGGCAAAGCCATGCCATCTGCCTAATGTAGACTGCTGATCCCATCCATCTGGAAGCTGCTGTGTTGGTGTCATAAGATGCCCATGCCTTGTGTCTCGCTAGCACCAGACCCCTTAAAGAGATGACAATGGCTCACCTGGTCTCCTCATAAACAGGCAAGGCTGCAAGGAAGGAACCGATTACGGCCCAAAGACGCCTAACATAGGATGCCATGTGTGCCTGATGTGCTGCTATAACTATCAGGAGACGTGCTAGGGCAAACATCCTCCTGCCCCAGCGATCAAACTCCGTAGAGTCCGCACCCAGGGGTCGGTCTCCTGAAAGGTGCAGACACCTAAAGGGGTATCCAGCTACTCCAGACCTGAAGAGGGGTGGGGAAAGGACCTTGGCGACCCCGTGGGAACACAATACCGATGCTGGCAGTCCCCTGGGGCGGGGGAAGTGGAGGTGGGTGACTGTAAAACTCCTCCGCGAATGGTCATGGCCAAGGAGGAATGACTATAGACTCCGGGCTATATTTCCCCAGGAATACATGAGTCGCATGCTCGGTACTGCGGCTTTGAGATGGGGTAAGGATGAGCTCCGCCATCATCATCATCATCATCATCAGGAACCACTGATATGCAGTGAAATCAGCGTCCACAGAGTGGGAAAATGGAGGTTCCTCTCTCTCTGCAGGGTTGAATAGGACCCTGTCCCAGTTGTTATGGAAAGTCTGAATGCAGGGATCTGTTCTGTTCTTTCCTCTCCTGTCTCTTGTCAGTCTGGTTGCGCAACCAAATTTTCTCGTGAGACCTAGGATTTGATCACCCCGACAGTCTCGCAATTCTTTGTCTCCACTGTCTCTCAGTCTTCCTTTGCTGTTTCTGTCTTTTCCTCCCTTGCATATTTGCTGGTATAAAAATATATGAAAATCAATATGTGGAAATGTAACTGATATTGGGATCCCACTGTTTAGAAATTATATAGTGTTACTCTTGAAATGTATATAATAATAGTTTGAGATGACTGCAAAAAGCTATTGTGTTGGCCTGTTACGCAGCAGTTGGATTTCTGCTTACACGCTGGTGACCCAGGTTCGAAATGGACCCGGTCACTGAGGGCCGGGCCGGGAGAAGGATAGAGCGTCCTATGGACTGCTCTCCTTCTTCGGGGGGGGAGTGGGGAAGTGCCCGGCGTGAGACGGACCCCTGGCGGAGGCTGGGAGTACCGCAGTTACTGGCACTCGCAAGTAATGGCAGAGGGGCAGACACTGGACATCATCACACGTCCCCGCCTCCCAGAAGAAAAAAACAGAAAAAGGAGGGATGGATCCTCCATCTACATAAAACCCTCCCTGGGGCTTCAATTAGCCACCGTCGCCAGTGCCGCAGCCCTGCCCTCCGAGGGGTAAGCCGGTGTGACCGGGAGATGCAGGCAATTGGTGGTTGGTGGGAGCCCGGGGGCCGTGACAAGGGCAGAGTCTGACAGAGGACCTGCCAGAAAAAAGGAGAATTAAAAAAAAAAAAAAGCTATTGTAAACTCAAGGGGTTAACACGAGAAAGGAAAATTACGTACCTACCGTAATTCTTGATCTTCTGGGACGAGTCTCCACCACTCATTCACACTAGTGGGATTAGCGCCGGAGGCACTAAGACCCATCGGAGCAAACTTTTTGCTGGAGGGTTGCGCGAGACGAGGCCGGCCATGAAAGCAGCGACTGAGCGGTAATGACCATCTCAGCGACTGACCCTCCAACCGCTCAGTACCTTTTTACCAAGGAGGTGCAGCGCAACTAACGTAAAGAGTAAACCTAACATTAAAAAACGGACATAAGATAGTCCGTATGACCCGTGTAAGAAGGGTCAGCAAAGAAGTCCTCACGGCCTAAAGATTTGAGGGATGAAGACCAATACAGCAGTGAGCTCGGGATGGAGGTGGGTAAGATCGAGTGGTGGAGACTCGTCCAAGAAGATCAAGAATTACGGTAGGTACGTAATTTTCCTATCTTCTGGACATAAGTCTCCACCACTCATTCACACTAGTGTGGAGAGTACCAAGCTGATAATCCCCAAAAGGCAGGAGAGCCAGAGCTCACGATCTAAGATAGAAGCCCATTAAGGACAGTTCTGCCGAATGCGGAATGTCGCCTAGCATGAACATCCAGTGCATAGTGCTTAACGAAGGTATGCACTGAGCTCCAGGTGGCGGCGTTGCATATATCTGCAATTGGAACATTGCGAATTTCCGCTAGGGATGCCGCGACCGTCCTAGTAGAGTGAGCGTACACTCTACCTTCTAATTTAACTTGAGCCATGGAATAGCAATGACGAAGGCATGCCACTAACCATGAAGAGATGCATCTAATAGCGACAGGTTGACCCAGCCGGGTGTCGCTGAAAGAAACGAACAGTTGCTGAGTCTATGAACATCCTTGGTTCTATCTAAATAGAACCGCAAGGCTCTCTTAACATCCAAGGAATGAAGAGCCTGTTCCTCTCATTTTGGAAATTAGCTAAGTAAGCGGAAGTACCAGAGGTTGGTTTAGATGGAATTCTGACACAACCTTGGGAAGAAATTTAGGATGAGTAACGGAGAACTACCTTGTCTTTATGGAATACAGTATACTGGAGGGTCCGTAACCAGGGCATGTATCTCAGAGACCCTCATGGCTGAGGTAATGGCCACCAGGAAGGCAGTCTTCCAGGTAAGAAATTTTAGCTCACAGGTAGCTAAGGGTCTGAAGGCTTCCGAGTGAGCATGTCCAGCACCAGGTTAATGTCCCAGGCTGCAACTGGATGCTTAACAGGGGTCTGGTATGGAGAATCCTTAAGAAATCTCTTCACCATAGGCAACTGAGCCAGAGTTAAGGAAGAAACCGCTCATGGAACGCTGAGATGGCACTAAGGTGAACTTTAACTGTGGAGTACTGAAGACCTAAGTTTGACAGGTCCAAAAGATACTCCAGAACCTTGCCAGGAGGACAGGAAAAGGGATTCCAAGAGGATTTTGCACACCAGAGAGAAAAACGTTTCCATTTGGAAGCGTACGTTTTTCGGGTGGCTGGCTTCCGAGCAGCCAGAAGGATGTCTGAGACTCTACGAGAGACGTTGAACCGATTCACTTCTATCTCTTCAGGAGCCAAGCATGAAGGTGAAGTGATTTCAGGTTGGGATGGACCAACGAACCCTGAGTCAAAAGGCTGATTTGCAAAGGAAGTGGTCTCGGAGAGGCTGCCAACATACTGTTGAGTAGAGGAAACCATAGTTGTCGAGGCCAGGAAGGAGCAATGAGAATCATCTTGGTCCCCTGAGACTCGAACTTGAGGAGTACTCTCTGGATTAGAGGAAGCGGTGGAAAGGCGTAAAGAAAGCGTTTTGTCCACCGCAGCCTGAACGCATCCTGACAGAAAATGCCAGGCCCTGGATTTCTGGAGCAGAAGAGAGGCAGTTTTGCGTTGAGTGGGGATGCAAAAAGGTCCAGGTCTGGAGTCCCCCACTCTTTGAACAGGGACCGAGCTACGGCTGGATCGAGAGACCACTCGTGAGGGTCTGCCTCCGTTCTGCTGAGGTGATCTGCTAAGTCGTTTTGTATACCTGGCAGATAAACCACTTGAATCAGAGACTTGTGCTCCAAGCACCACTCCCACACCCTCATTGCTTCCCTGCAAAGGGGATAAGAATGAGCACCGCCTTGCTTGTTGATGTAATACATCACTGCTTTGTTGTCCGCTTGAAGGAGAATGTTCTTGTGACAAAGGACATCCTTCAGAGCTCGATTGCATAGAGGACCGCTCTCATCTCCAGGACATTTATGTGGAGATGAGTTTCAACTGAGTCCATACACCTTGAGAGTGGAGGAGAGACAGTGAGCTCCCCATCCCATTAGCGATGCGTGCCTGTGGTGATGGAGATCTGATGATCTGGGGAGCAAAGGGAATCCTTCCAGGAGATTGCTCTCTTGAGACCACCAGGTGAGAGACCTTCAAGGGGCTCCGCCACCTTGATGGGATAAGACTGGGGTGAGAGGTCGGGGACCACTGAGTGGAGAGCATCCATTGGGTGGTTCTATGTGCAGTCGGCCAGAGGGACAGTGAAGACCGAGGACGCCATGAGACCCAACATCGCTGCATCGAGAGAGCTGTAACCGATTGGTTCTCCTGATGTAACGGGCCATTCAAGGATGTCGAGTCTTCTGTCCTCTGGAAGGAAAGCCTTCGCTGAAGAGGTGTCTAGAAGCGCCCCTATGAAAAGGAGCCTCTGGGAGGGTTGCAGTTGAGATTTTTCAAATTCAGCAGAACTCCCATGGACGTGAGAAGACGAGAAGTCGCTTGCACGGCTTCCAAAGTCCTTGACGGAAGGGCTTGCTAGAAGCCAATCGTCCAGGTAGGGAAACACTGGAGTCTGACTTTCCTGAGATGCGCCCGAGAACTGCACAACACTTTGTAAAACTCACAAGGCCCGAGGATAGCCCAAAGGGCAGGACTCTGAACTGATAATGCTGACCCAAAGCTACAAACCTGAGGAACTTATGTGGGTCGGTGGACGGGATATGCTGGTAAGCATCCTGCATATCCAGAGAGGCCAGCCAGTCATGCTGATGCAGCAAGGGTAACAGGGTACCTAGGGAAATCATCTTGAATTTCTCCCTGGGGAGGAATTTGTTTAACTTTCTGAGGTCTAGAATGGGGCGCATCCCCAGATTTCTTTGGAACCAGAAAGTAATGGGAGTAGAACCTTGTTTACTGTGATGCGGGGCACCAGTTCTATTGCCTGTTGTTCAGAAGGCCCTGGATCTCCAGGTGAGGAGGTCTGACTGAGGCCGACAACCTGGGTTGTCGCCTGGGAGGACAATTGGGGTTTCCAAGAAATTGAGAGAATAACCCTCGCGAATTATCCGAAGGACCCATTTGTCCGAAGTTATGGACTTCCACTGGTTGTAGAAGTACATCAGACGACCTCCCACCGGAGGAGAAAGTTCCACCTCGGGCAGAGTGGATGGAACTTGGGCCAACGACTCATAAGGTAACGCTGGGAGCTTTAGGCCCCTGCGCTTTCTGCTGCGTCTTCTTTTGAGGTTGGGCAGGTTGGCTTTTATGGAAGCTTCCCCTGCCTCTGCCTCGAAAGGACTGACGACTATGAAACTGACGTCTGTTCACATGCCCCCGAGAGGGGGCAGGCGGAGGTCTGGCCAACTTAATGGCCGATCTAGTCTTCTGAGTGGCCTCTAAGGCTTGCTCCACCTGAGGGCCAAAAAGAAAGGAGCCATCAAAAGGCAGCGCCATCACCTGCTGCTGAGCATCATTCGTGAAGCCAGAAGTACGCAGCCAGGAATGGCGCCGAGTACAAATCTCATGCTGCTGGAGCGAGAAGCAGTGTCGAAAGCGCCCATGGCGGCTTTGACCTGTTGGTTATTGGACTCAATACTTAATAACGGTCAGAAGCAGCTCTGACTTGAATCCGAATCTGGAAGAGCTTCAACCATTCTTTCATAGAGTGCCACAGGATATACTCATACTGAGAAAAAATAGCCTTGATAACTGGCAACACGCATACTTAGAGTGGAGGCAGCAAAAGACTCTTACCTAATGTATCAATCTTACGAGACTTTGTTAATAGGTCGAGCTGTAGTAGTTTGAGGAAGAATGACCTTGTCATTCTCTGCCAGGACTACAATAGGATCCGCAAGGCTTGGGATGCCAAAATGGGACGATCCTTGGGAGCTGAATACTTCTATCAATGGATTTAGCCACTGAGGGAATAAGAGCAGGATTATTCCATACCATTTGAGACAGCGCCTCAAGGAAGGCTGAATCGGAGGAGTCAAACTGTAGGGATCTCCTAGCATGAAGATACTGGAGTCTTAATATCTTCCCAGGATCGATGTCTGTAGTCTGGAGAGAAAGAGTGGATCCCAGGTTCTTCAACAGAGACTTAAAGGACAGGTCCTCGACCACAGGCTCTGTAGCAAAGAAAGATCCTGTTTCTCCACTTCATCACCCAACTCAAGGTCTGGGTCAGGCTCAAGATCATCTCCTGATGGTCCAGAAAGGACTGTTTGGACAGGAAAGGAGTGAAATTGAAGGGGAAATAGCAGAAAAACAAGGAGGTCCCCAGGGCTGCGAGCCGAGACGGCAAAGCGCTGAAGACGGCACTGCAGGAGGCATGGCGCTGAAGAGGCACGCGGCCCCGCAAGCGCCTCCGGCGCTAATCCCACTAGTGTGAATGAGTGGTGGAGACTTATGTCCAGGAAGATCAGTTTTTAAGCCCTTTTTCAGAAGCTGTGGAGAAGGGGCCTCAGTTCTGGGACACTGTATTCTTGCTTCACCTGCCTGAAACATTCAAGAACATTTTAGAAAAAAAAGGATGCCTGTTAAGGGGGGAGGGTTGCAAGGACTTATAAGACAGAGCTGCAATTGCTTGCAGGAGACACAGAGACTGAAGGAAAACTCAGATGGATCTTCCATGTTTATTCTGCCTTCGTAAATAGCTATTCTGCACAATTTTATTTTTTTATTTTATTGTTTTTCATAATAAAACTCTTATTGTGAATTTTACAACTGCTTCTGGTTATCTTATGCTTCCTCACCTGTGCCTCGATGACACCCTCCACGGAAGAAGTTGACGAAGTGGAGGGGCTCCGCATAGGGAACAACGGAGCCGTTTCTTGAGATGAGGAAGCCATCTCATTCACAGCTTTACAGAATTGGGGAAATGAGTCCGCCGCAGCCCTATATTCTTCCCAGGTGAGGGGTCCAAAGGGACCAGACAGACCCGGGAGAGAGGGAAGAGGATGCGACATGGATCCAGGCTGGGAAGGAGTATCCTGAGGAACTTGATCCGCTCCACTAGGGTCAGGGTCATGAAAGGGAGATTCCTCTACTGTGAGAGGAATGCGCTGCCCAAAGTCTTCCTGCTGCTGAAAAACCACAAGGTCAGCTGGGGGACCGTACAGGGGAAGATCCTTGGTGGGGGGACCGGAGCACAGCGTCCCAAACAGGGAGGCCCCTGTCCCCACCCAACGCAGGACCCCCCACAGAGAACGAGTGGCTGGACCCACACTCTGGCTCCATCCATGGGCAGCCGAAGCCCCCTCCCCCCGGGGCAGAGTGAGGTGAAGCCCAACCTCCCCGGGGAAGACAAAGACCTACCCCTCGAGTGAGGTCATCTAGTAGCCAAAGACCTAAGACAAGAAGGCAAAGAGAAGCCAGAACACAGATCGGCCTGAGACTGCCTCCACTCTGAAGTGGCACAGAGAAGGGAGCCAGTGCCACTGTCAGGCCCACCCCTGGGGATGTGCCCAAGGGTGGCACCGTCCCCAAGAGCGGTGTCCGAGATAGCACTAGACCTCTCCACAGCACTGACTCCAAAACATGGCACCTACTGTGGCATCAACACCCGTCGCAGCACTGACATCGGAGTCAGCGCTGTCATTGACACTAGCATCAGGAATGGCACCACCCTGGCAGCGTCAGCAGGTGCAACACCGATGGTGGTACCAACAATGGTGCCATTCCCTGCGCCGTCCTCAGGCATGCCACCAGCTGCGTCAGTGTCCTGGATGGCACTGACAGCGGTACTGGAGGCCCCACAGGCATTAACCATGGCACCAGCGAGACTTGGGCGGCATCAAGCTCAATGTCGATGTCTAGGTCAGATCCTGTAGAAGACCCCAAATGAAGTCCAGTTGGCAACCAGTCCAAAGAGCCAGGTAGCCACTCCGAACCCTCCGAGTCACTCCCAGAATCTGAGGGGGATACAAGGAAGATACCCAGAGAATCAACTCCTGTCACTATACCAGTCCAAGTACCAAGAATGGCATTGGGAAGGGACTCTGCGGCAACAAGAAGAGGGCCCCGCTCACCAACCTCAGAGCAGGAGTCAGGAGCCAAGGTCGCTCTCCCCCGAAGGGACCTTCGGCATAGGCCCAGTGTCTAGCTTGAGGCCTCAACACCGGAGTCTGCTGGTTCTCCAAGGGAGAGTCAAGCCTGGAGCAGTCTTCCGCCTGCCCCTTGAAGGAGGCCAACCATGCCCCCGATTGCTCACTCTGGTGCCGGGGCTCAGTGGGATGCGAGCCCTCAGGCTCCTGCTCTCCCCCGGTGTGTGTAGCCATGGGGGGAAGGCACAGGGGCCACGCCTGAAGACCTTACCTTGGCAGCTGAATGCGTTGCTTGCCTCCAAAGGTCAGGGAGTTCACGTCCCAACCTTGCCGCATGCAGTTCCAAAGTGTGGAAGTCCATACTGAAGCAGGCATTGCATCTATCCATGTCGTGATCCGTCCCCAGGCAGGTGAAACACCGATCATGCAGGTCCGTAATGGTAAAACAATCTCCGCAGGGGCACCAACACATAGGGGAGGTCCCTGTCATCGAAAACTTACGCCCTGAACCCGACATGACTCAGTTGCGAACAACAAAAAATTATAAACAGGAAAAACACAACATCAAACTGACTGATGTTGAAAAACTGAATCGAGAAATGGTAAAGACAAGCAGAATGGAGAAAAACTAGAGTTTTTGGAGTGACGCATTTGAAAAGAATGCAGTCCCATGAGCACTTGCTACCTTGATGGCGGGAAGAGCAGAACTAAGGGAGTGGAAGGGACAGCGTCAGTTACTGCCAACCCGTGACTGCCATGCAGCGTGTCGGTCTCAAGGGCGGCGCCGTCCGACGTCGCCCCTTCCTCTTAAAGCAGTAAAGCTTTTAGAAGCAAAGCTTCCCGCAAGAGTCCTGCACCTCTGGCTGGTACCCGGCAGTGATGAATGGTGAAGACTGATACACGGAAGATCAGATCCTTGTGTTTTAACTCTTTCTGCGTAACAAATGGGACAGGATCTTATTGAACCCTGTCACGGGGGGGAGGGGGGACCCATCCCCACCTTATCGCGCAAAACTACAAGGTGTGAAAGTCCATCATGAAGCAGATGTCACACTGGTCCATGTCATGGTCCACTCTGAGGCAGGTCCAGCAACAATTATGTCAGTCTCAGATGGACGTGTTTCTCCCATGGGGCACCGATGCATGGGGGGAGATTACGTCCGCTTAGATGTTTTATTTTGTTTTCTAGGCCCCGGGATCCAGACATGATCGACTCATGGAAAATAATAAAACTAGTAAAAACAGAGCTCGGATTGCCGGCCTGGTGGCATTGAGGTCTGAGGCGCTGGAGCCAGCCTTGCATACAGGACCCAGGGTTAGGAAGCTCGGGTCATCGGGGTGCGGCATTGGGGGCAACTGAGCACTGGCTCTCCTCTCCGGGGTCGCCCATTCCGCAGTCCCACCGTCACTGGATGGAGATCTGGTGGCAGGCGCAGGTGGTAATGGAGCAATTGATAGGGTGGGGCATCCCATTATGTGTGACATGCACATGCCTCCACATGTGCGTATTATGTAGGGACACAAGGGGTCGGAGAGAAAACTGAAAACACCTACAAACTACATATGGAAAAAAAAACAGAGCTTGGTGCCACACAAAGGAGAAAGGAATAGAAAAGGCAGTGACGAGGTGCTGAAAATGCTGAACAATGTCAAGCTAATGATGACGAACAGAACCAAGGCTGTGTGATGCAGCAGAAAATGGTGAATGTTATGCCTGCCTCGACAGTGGGAAGAACACAAAAGAGGAGGTTGGGGGCTGGCATTGGTTACTGGCCAGCCCACGAGTGACACATCATACGTTCACCTCTTTGGCAGTGCTGTCTCAGACGTTGACCCCCTACCTCCAAAGCTTTTAAAGGCATACACTCCCATGGAGTCCTGATGCCTCCGACATAGACCTACCAGTGTTGAATGGTGAAGACCGATTCTTGGAAGATAGTGCAGATACATACTTCACTGCAAACAAATAGAGTAGATACACATTGTAGCAATGGGCTAAACTCAGACAAATCAGGAATATTACCTAGAACCAAATTAACTGAATTCTGATTAAATGGAATCACCAGATTTCCACCAGCAAAGCATGATCTGGCCTATAACAACTGGGAAAGGGTATGGCTGACACATTTCACCCAATTTCTGGAAGGAGATGTGATGATGTCCTTTCGATAGATGCAACAAAAACTGCACTTGCCCTTGAGAAACATAGAAATATAGACTTTGACAGCAGATAAGGACCACTTGGCCCATCTAGTCTGCCCATTTCCCTACCTACAGGATAGGCCGGAGATCCTAGTTAACCAACAGCCTATTTCTTCCTACCCCCCACAAGAACTGCCTTATGTCTGTCCCATGCATTCTTGAATTCTCCCACAGTTTTAGACCCCACAACCTCCTCAGGAAGGCTGTTCCAGGCATCCACTACCCTCTATGTGAAATAATACTTCCTCACATTGCCCCTGAACCGCCCTCCCTCCATCTTTAAATTGTGTCTCCTTGTTCTTGCACATCTCTTTTTCTGAAAGATGCTACCCTCTTGGACTTTGTTGATTCCACTGAGGTACTTAAAAGTTTCTATCATGTCCCCCCTCTCCCTTCTTTCCTCAAGAGTATACATATTAAGCTCCTTTAGTCTCTCCTCATACGGGTTCTCTTGCAGACCCTGCACCATTTTAGTTACCCTCCTCTGGACTGCCTCTATCCTGTCTATGTCCTTGCAGAGATGGGATCTCCAGAACTGGACACAGTACTCCAGATGGGGTCTCACCAACTGTCTGTACAGAGGGATAACAACTTCCTGTTTTCTGCTGCTGATGCCTCTCCCTATGCATCCCAGTATAACCCCAGCCCTCCCTACTGCCTTCTCACATTGCTTTCTAACCTTAAGGTCATCTGATATGATTACCCCCAGGTCCCTTTCCTTTTTTGTTGCTGTTACTACAACAACTGAGATCACTTCAGTTACCTACAGGTTCATAGTTTCATTCCCAGGCAGAGAATCTAAGGGGGCGTGAAAAGGACACATGTGTACTAACCAAGATGGTAAGGGCAAGAGCACAGCAAAATAAAGAGAAAACATATGCTCTCCAGCCTGTATGGTATATTAAATATATAAACAGGACTGACAAAAGTAGAAAAAAATAGGGATGGTAAATTATAATGTGAGGGTGAGACAAATTCCCAGCTTACACACAAACATTGGAACATTATCTGGCAAACAACACATAAGACACATCATCTGGCAGCTTGTGGAAATTCAGGTGGAAGGTGACAATTGGCTTCTTCCCTACACCAGAAAGAAATTAAAATTATGTACTCACCATAATTCTTGATCTTCCTGGACAGTCTTCACCATTTATTCATACTGCTGGGTTCTCAGCAAGAGGTGCTAGGACCCTACGGGAGCCAAACATCTTCAGGAAGCCGGCACCAAGGTAGGCTGCACATATGCACAGCACCATGAGGGTTAGCCTCGAGCTACATAGCCTATCTCAGCAATGGCCACCAACCACCTCAGTACTTTTTTACCGAGGAGGTGCAATGTAACTAAAGTAAACAATGCTATATTTAATGAGAACGTAAAATAGCCCTTTGGACCCGTATAAGAAGGGTCAACAATAACAACAACGTCTTCACAGCCCAAACCAAAACAAAGGCAAGGCAAATTATTTTTTATCTGGCGCCCAATCCTGGAGGCGCTGGGCACCGCACAACAAGAAGTCCATCTTAAATTATAAAATACAAAATTACCAATCTACAGATTATCACAGATATACAGTAATAAAATCTATATAACCAAAAAAGGATAAAGGGAGGAAAGGAAAAATCCTGCCCAACTCAGTCTGGGGGATTGGGAAAAGCTTGACGAAACAGGTGAGCCTTGAGGCGGGTCGTAAAAACCTCCACTGAAGGGGCCTCCTGTATGGTTGGTGGGAGCAAATTCCACAGGACAGGGCAGCGACACTAAATGTCCTGTCGCCAGCCATTTTCAACCTCGTCCTGGGAATCACGAGGAGGTCCCTCAAGGAGGATTGGAGGGAGTGGGTCGATGCAGCAGGCGACAGGAGGTCAGACAGATAACAAGGGCCCAACTCATGTAGGGCCTTAAAGGTGAGTAACTCCACCTTAAAGAGGATCCTCCATCTGACCGGCAGCCAGTGCAGTTCATGCAGCACCGGGGTGATGTGACAGAATTTAGACTGCCCCACCAACAGCCTGGCTGCTGCATTCTGCACTAGCTGCAGCAGGCGGAGGCACCCCCTTCCCGAGACCCCGAGGTAGAGCGCATTACAGTAGTCCAGCCTAGTCGATACGAAGGCATGCACCAAAGTGGAGAAATCCAGGGTCAGAACAATGTGCCTAACCCTGGCGATATTCCTGAGATGGTAAAAGCTGGTCAGGACAGTGGCAGACACCTGAGTCTCAAGTGTCGGACCACTGTCAAGGATCATGCCTAGGTTTCATACTCTTGAGGAGGCCTTCAATGGCACGGATTCCAGAAATAAGCCGGTTTCCCTACCAGAGGCCATCCTATTCCGCCCTCTGTTCGACTCCACCACCAGCCCTCCATCTTAGCACGGTTCAGTCGCAGCCAGCTAGAGGCCATCCAGTCACTGATCTCTGCAAGGCAGTTATTTCGTGCTTCACCACATTGGATGTTCCTGGTGTAAAGGAAAAATACAGCTGGGTGTCATCAGCATAGCAATGAAAATCCAGACTGTATTTCCTAATGATCTCACCCAGGGGCAGCATGTAAACGGCAAACATCATTGGGGACAAGACCGAACCATGAGGTACTCCACAGGACAGGAGACTAGGGGAGGAGGAGAAATTCCCCATCACTACCCGTTGCCTCCTGTTCGTGAGCTATGATTCGAACCAGCAGATGACGGTGCCAGTGAGCCCACAAAATTCATATCTTCCTGGATGCAGTCTTCACCATTTATTCACAGTGTTGGGTAGAGTACCAATCTCAGACAAAAATCCCCCCAAGCAGGGTGATAGGAGACAGAGCTCACTCAGGACAAAAGTCCATTAGGATTGTCCTGCCAAAAGAGGTGTGCTGCCTGGCATGGACATCCAGGGCATAGTGCTTAACAAAAGAATAGACTGTGCTCCAAATTGCTGCTTTGCAAATTTCTGAAATGGGGACAGAACGGATTTCTGCTAAAGCAGTTGCAACAGCTCTGGTGGAGCGGGCATGTACTTGGCCTTCCAATTTGACCTGAGCCATGGAGCAACAGTGGTGAAGGCAAGCTACTGACCAAGAGGAGATACACGTAATTGTAACTGGCTGGCCCATTTGTTTAGCACTGAAGGAAACAAAGAGTTGCTTGAAATGACAGGTGTCCTTGGTTCTAACAATGTAGAACCTGAGGGCTCTCTTCACATTCAGGGAGTGGAGAGTTCCCTCTCCTTTGTTCTGGAAGTTAGGAAAGTACATGGGCAATACTAAGGGCTGGTTCAAATGGAATTCTGAAAACACTCCGGGAAGAAACTTGGGGGAGTGTGCAGGGAAATGGAAATTATGCACCTACCGTAATTCTTGATCTTCTTGGACGAAGTCTCCATCACCCATTCACACTGATGGGAACTACGTCGGAGGCACTAGGGCCCAGCGGGAGCAAACTTTTTGCAAGTGGGCCAGTGCCAGAGATAGAGCCGTGAGGAGCAGCACTGAGAGCCTCGGCTCATGCGGCAATGACTATCTCGGCGTCGACCCTCCAACCACCTCAGTACATTTTCTTCTGAGAAGGTGCAGCGTAACTAACCTAGAAAGATAGCCCAACAAAAACTGGACATAAGATAGTCCAAACAACCAGTATAAGAAGGGTTAACCAAGAAGTCTTCACAGCCTAAACATTGAGGGGGTGAAGACCAACAACAGAGGTGAGCTCGGAGGACGGTGGGTGGGCGTGTGAATGAGTGGTGGATACTTCACCCAAGAAATCAAGAATTACGGTAGGTATGTAATTTCCATATCTTCCTGGACATAAAGTCTCCACCACTCATTCACACTGACGGGAGAGTACCAAGCTAATAATCCCCTGGGAGGGCGGCAGGAGGAACCAAGAGCTCACAAATTTAGGACAGAAGTCCGTTGAGGATAGTCCTGCCAAATGAAAGATGTCACCCGGCATGGACATCCAGGGCATAGTGCTTGATGAAAGTATGCACTGAGCTCCAGGTAGCTGCATTGCAAATATCTGCAATGGGCACATTGCGGATTTCCGCCAGGGATGCCGCGACTGCTCTAGTAGAGTGAGCGTACACTCTGCCCTCCAGCTTAACCTGCACCATGGAATAACAGTGGCGAAGGCATGACACCAGCCATGCTGAAATGCATCTGATAGCAACAAGTTGACCCAGCCAGGTCTCACTGAAGAAAAATGAAAATTACGTACCTACCGTAATTCTTGTTCTTCTTGGACGAGTCTCCACCACTCATTCACACTATTGGGATCTGCGCTGGAGGCACTAGGACCCATCGGGAGCAAACTTTTTGCTGGAGGGTCGGCGCCAGAGATAGGCGCCGCGAGGCATGGCACCGCGAGCCTCAGTTCGCGCTGTAATGACTATCTCGGCGTCGACCCTCCAACCGCCTCAGTACCTTTTTACCAAGGAGGTGCAGCGTAACTAACCTAGAAGGGTAGCCTAACCTAAAAACGGACATAAGATAGTCGGACGACCGATATAAGAAGGGTCAACAAAGAAGTCTTCACAGCCTAAAGATTTAGGGAGTGAAGACCAACAACAGAGATGAGCTCGGGGACGGAGGGGCGGGTAGGAATGAGTGGTGGAGACTGTCCAAGAAGATCAAGAATTACGTAGTAGGTACGTGCACTTTCATATCTTCCTGGACATAAGTCTCACCACTCATTCACACTATTGGGAGAGTATCGAGCTAAGCCCCGAGAGGGCGTGCAGAGACCAAGAGCTCACATTTCTAAGACAGAAGTCCATTAAGGATGGCTCTGCCAAAGGAAGAATGTCTTCTGGCATGGACATCTAGTGCATAATGTTTAACAAAGTATGCACTGAGCTCCAGGTGGCCGCGTTGCAAATATCTGCAATGGGCACGTTGCGAATTTCCGCTAGGGATGCCGCGACCGCTCTAGAAGAGTAAGCATAAACCCTACCCTCCAACTTAACCTGCACCATGGAACAGCAGTGGCGAAGGCATGCTACTAGCCATGCTGAGATACATCTGATAGCGACAGGTTGACCCAGCCGGGTCTCGCTGAAGGAAACGAACAGTTGCTGGGCTTTGCGAAAGTCCTTGGTTCTATCCAGATAGAAATGCAAGGCCCTCTTAAAGTCCAAAGAATGAAGAGAACGCTCTCCTTAATTTTGGAAGTTCGCAAAGTAAGAGGGAAGGACCAAAGGTTGGTTTAGATGAAATTCTGACACAACCTTAGGAAGAAATTTAGGATGAGTACGAAGAACTACTTTGTCCCTATGGAACACAGTATACAGAGGGTCTGTGACTAGGGCATGTATCTCAGAGACCCTGCGGGCTGAGGTAATGGCCACTAGGAAGGCAGTCTTCCAGGTGAGAAATTTTAGCTCACAGGTAGCCAGAGGTTCGAAAGGTTTCCGAGTGAGCATATCTAGCACAAGATTGATGTCCTAGGCTGCAACTGGACGTCTTGTAGGAGGTCTGGTATGCAGAATTCCTTTAAGAAATCTCTTAACCACAGGTAACTGAGCCAGAGATAAGGAAAAAATTGGCTCATGATATGCTGAAATGGCACTAAGGTGAACTTTGACTGCAGAGAACTGTAGGCCTGAATTTGAGAGGTTTAAGAGGTACTTCAGAACTTTATCTGGTGGGCGGGAAAAAGGATTCAAAGAGGACTTTGCAAATAAGAGCGAGAAACGCTTCCATTTGGCTGTGTAAGTTTTCCTAGTGGCTGGTTTCCGAGCAGCCAGAAGAATATCTGAAACTCTTCGAGACACATTGAACCGGTTTACTTCTACCTCTTCAGAAGCCAAGCGTGAAGGCGATGCGATCTCAGGTTGGGATGGACCACAGGCCCCTGAGTCAAAAGGTTCATCTGTAGGGGAAGTGGTCTCGGAGGAACTGCCAACATATTGTTGAGTAGTGGAAACCACAGCTGCCGAGGCCAAAAGAGAGCAATGAGAATCATCTTGTCCCCCTGGGATTCGAACTTGAGGAGTACCCTTTGAATTAGAGGAAGAGGTGGAAAGGCGTAAAGAAAGCGTTTTGTCCACCGCAGCCTGAAAGCTTCCTGACAGAAAATGCCAGGCCCTGGATTTCTGGAGCAGAAGAGAGGCAGTTTTGCATTGAGTGGGGATGCAAAAAGATCCAGGTCTGGAGTTCCCCACTCTTCGAATAGTGACTGAACTATGGTTGAGTCGAGAGACCACTCGTGAAGGTCTGTCTCTGTTCTGCTGAGACGGCTCACCAGTTCTGCCTGGAATACCTGGCAGGTAGACCGCTTGAATTAGAGCCTTGTGCTCCAAGCACCATTCCCATACCCTCATTGCTTCCCTGCATAATGGGTAAGAATGAGCACTGCCCTGCTTGTTGATGTAATACATCACTGCTTTGTTGTCCGTTTGAAGGAGAATGGTCTTGTGACACAGAATGTCCTTCAACGCTCGGACCGCATAAAGGACAGCTCTCATTTCTAGGATGTTTATGTGAAGCTGGGACTCGACCTTGAGTCCATGCACCTTGAGTGTGGAGAGCCTGACAGTGAGCTCCCCAACCCATCAGGGATGCGTCCGTGGTAATGGAGATTTGATGGTCCAGAGGAGCAAAGGGATATCCTTCCAGGAGATTGCTCTCTTGAGACCACCAGGTGAGTGACCTCTGTAAAGGTTCCGTCACCTTGAAGGGATAGGACTGCGGGTGAGTGGTTGGGGACCAATGAGTACTGAGCATCCATTGAGTGGTTCTCATGTGCAGACGTGCTAGGGGTACAGTGAACACTGAGGAAGCCATGAGGCCTAGCATCCGTTGCATCAAGAGAGCTGTAACTGAGGAGTTCTCCCCGATGTGACGGGCCATTTGAAGGATATCGTTCCTTCTGTCTTCTGGAAGAAAAGCCTTCGCACAGGAGGTGTCCAGAAGAGTCCCTATAAAGAGGAGCCTCTGGGAGGGCTGCAGTTGTGACTTCTTGAGGTTCAGCAGAACCCCATGGACGAAGGGAGGCGAGAAGTTGCCTCGTGACGGCCCAGGGTCCTTGCCTGAAAGGGCTTGCTAGAAGTCAATCATCCAGATAAGGAACACCTGTATCCTGACCTTTCTGAGGTGTGCTGTGAGAACTGCACAACACTTTGTAAAACCAGCGGCGTGAGGATAGCCTACAGGGCAGGACTCTGAACTGATAATGCTGTCCCAGAGCCACAAAACCCTCAGGAATTTGTGGTGCCTCGGGTGAATAGGAATGTGCTGGTAAGCATCCTGCATGTCTAGGGAGGCTAGCCTGATGGTGTTGATGAAGCAAAGGTAACAGGGTTCCCAGAGAAATTTTGAATTTCTCCTTGGGGAGAAATTTGTTTAGCTTTCTGAGATCCAAAATGGGCGATACCCGGGCTTCTTGGAACCAGAAAGTAATGGGAGAGAAACCCGTGTTCCGTTGATGCAGCGGCACCACTTCTATTGCCCTGTTGTTCAGAAGGCCCTGAATCTTGGCGGCGAGAAGGTCTGACTGAAGGGTTGACAGCCTGGGCTGCCGTTTGGGAGGACGATCCAGAGGGGTCTCCAGAAGACTGAGTGAATACCCCTCGCGAATTATCCGAAGGACCCATTTGTCTAAGGTTATGGACTTCCACTGGTTGTAGAAGTGCATCAGACGACCTCCCAAAGGAGAGGAAAAGTCCACCTCGGGCAGCTGAGATGGGACTTGGGCCAGCCATTCATAAGGTAGCGCTGGGTGCTTTGGGCCCTTGCGCTTCCTGTTGAGACTTCTTTTGAGGTTGGGCAGGTTGGTTTTTATGGAAACCTCCTCTGCCTCTGCCTCGAAAGGACTGACGATTATGAAACTGATGTTTATTGACATGCCCTTGAGAGGGGGCAGGAGGGGGTCGAGCCAACTTAATGGCTGACCTAGTCTTTTGAGTAGCTTCTAGAACTTGCTCTACCTGAGGACCAAAAAGATATGCACCATCAAAGGGAAATGCCATTACCTGCTGCTGCGCATCATTCGTGAAACCCGAAGTGCGCAGCCAGGATTGACGGCGGGTGCAAATACCAGCAGCCGCTGAACGGGAAGCAGTGTCGAAAGCATCCATGGCTGCTTTAACCTGCTGGTTGTTAGATTCGATACCTCTGGTAATGGTTTGAAGAAGCTCTGGCTTTGCATCCGACTCCGGAAGAGCTTCAACCATCTGCTTGATAGAGTGCCACAGGATATACTCATACTGTGAGAAATAGCCCAGGTAGCTGGCAATACGCATAGTTAGGGTAGAAGCAGCAAAGACTCTCTTACCAAGGTGTCTGTCTTACGAGATTCTTTGTTAATAGGTTGAGCTGTAGTAGTTTGAGGACGAACGACTGTATCATTCTCTGCCAGGACTACAATAGGATCCGCAAAGGCTTGAGATGCCAAAATGGGACGATCCTTGGGGGCTGAATATTTCCTATCTATGGATTTAGCCACCGAAGGGGTGAGAGCAAGATTATTCCATACCATTTGAGATAGCGTCTCGAAGGAAGGCTGAACCGGAGGAGTCAAATCCGTAGGGATCTCCGGAACATGAAGGTATTGGAGTCTTAACAATTTCCCAGGATCAATGTCTGTAGTCTGGAGAGAAAGAGTGGAACTCAGATTTTTCAGCAGAGACTTAAATGACAGGTCCTCGACCACAGGCTCTGTAGCAGTGATAGATCCTGCTTCGTCCACTTCATCATCCAACCAAAGGTCTGGGTCAGGCTAAATGTCATCTCCTAACAGTCCAGGAGGGACTGTATGGATAGGAAATGAATGAAAATCAGAAGAGAGGGAAGAAGGAGACGAGTGAAAAGAGGAGTCCTGAAAGGCAGAGGGAGCCCCGAGAGCCCCCGTCGCCGAGGAAGCGTACGGGACTGAGAATGACGCCGAGGGACCATGCGGCACCGAAAATGATGCCGAGGGACCACGCGGTGCAGAAAACTGTGCAGAGAAGCTGCACGGCACGCAAGACGGCACCAAGAAGCCCAAGACGGCGTCAAGACGTGCCGAAACACCCCAGACTCGAAAACAGGTTTTGAAGGAAGAAGAGCAGGAGATAAAGGCATCGGTGTGGCCCCTCTACCGCAGCCATGTGATGGGGAAACACCTAAGCTGGAGTCGGACGGCACCAAGAAGGTGCCGCGTGACCAGGAAAATCCAACTGCTACCTGGTCTCTCGATGAGCCCCAGCCCACTATGACCGAGCCAGGTAGCTGAACTAACCTCCGAGCCCACTGCTCCATAAGAGCGGCCCACTGATGAAACTGCTCATCTGAAGACCTACCTGCGGGCGGGTAGGGACTTACGTCGAAGCCGCTGGCTACCAGAAGCAGAGGTTGGCGACTGGCGAGGAGGCCGGCAACTAGCCCCGATAACCGAACGTCTACGCGCAGACATATCAGAGGGCGACCTCGAGTGATGCCTTCTCTTTTTAGACCTGTGGGCCGAAGAAGAGTTCGAGGCCGAACGGTGCCGAGAATGCAACCATTTATTTTTATGCTTCCGCGGGGACCGCCCATCCCCCCGGGCATTGGACTGACCGTTGTCAGACCCCGCCTCCGGAGAAGGCGGCGGACCGGACCCAGCCCGACTGACTGAACAGCTTTCATACGAAGTCTCCCTACCGTCACCTGACCTGCTCATGGTCGACTCCGTCAAAGTAGGCTGAGACTTCTTTATTTTTAAAATAAGACTAAGCGATACTGTATCGAGATAATACTACAAAATAACAAAACTGAAAACTAGCTTCTAGTTTGAAGTTAGACTCCCGGCGGGCGAGTGACGTCATCACTGAAGCGCACTCGACGACAGGAAAAAAGGAACTGAGGCGGTTGGAGGGTCGACGCCGAGATAGTCATTACAGCGCGAGCTGAGGCTCATGGTGCCATGCCTCGCGGCGCCATCTCTGGTGCCGACCCTCCAGCAAATGTTTGCTCCCGATGGGTCCTAGTGCCTCTGGCACAGATCCCAATAGTGTGAATGAGCGGTGGAGACTTATGTCCAGGAAGATCAAACAGTTGTTGAGCGTTGCGAATTTCTTTTGTTCTATCCAAATAGAAACGCAGAGCTCTTTTAACATCTAAAGAATGAAAGGTATGCTCTCCTTCATTTTGGAAGTTCGGAAAGTAAGTAGGTAGGACCAAAAGTTGGTTTAGATGGAATTCTGAAACAACCTTAGGAAGAAACTTAGGATGGGTCCTAAGGACTACTTTATCTTTATGAAACACAGTATACGGAGGGTCTGTGACCAAGGCATGTATTTCAGAGACCCTGTGGGCTGAGGTAATGGCCACCAGGAAGGCCATTTTCCAAGTGAGAAATGCCAGCTCACAGGAAGCTAGAGGCTCGAAAGGTTTATGAGTGAGCATGTCTAGCACATGGTTAATGTCCCAGGCTGCAACTGGACGTCTGATAGGAGATCTGGTATGCAGAATACCCTTAAGAAACCTCTTAACTACTGGTAACTGAGCCAGTGATAAGGAAAGTACTGGCTCATGATAAGCTGAAATGGCACAAAGGTGAACTTTGACTGTCGAGTATTGCAGACCTAATTTTGAGAGGTCTACTGTAAAAGGTACTCTAGAACTTTATCTGGTGGGCAGGAAAAAGGATTCAAAGAGGATGTTGCACACTAGGGAGAAAAATACATCCATTTAGCTGTGTAAGTTTTCTAGTGGCTGGCTTGCGCACAGCCTAAAGAATACCTGAAATTCTCCAAGAGACATTGAACCTGTTCACATCTATCTCTTCAGGAGCCAAGTGTGAAGGTGAAGCGACCTCAGATTGGGATGAACCACAGGCTCCTGGGTCAGAAGGTTCGTCTTAAGGGGAAGCACTTTCGGAGGGGTTTCCAACATACTGTTGACTAACAGAAACTGTATCTGTTGAGGCCAGAAGGGAGCAATGAGGATCATTTTGTCCCCTTGGGATTCGAATTTGAGAAGTACCCTCTGAATTAGTGGAAGAGGAGGAAAGGCGTATAGAAAGCGTTTTGTCCACTGCAGCCTGAACACATCCTGACAGAAAATGCCAGGCCCTGGATTTCTGGAGCAGAACAGAGGCAGTTTTGTGTTGAGTGGGGATGCCAAAAAGTCCAGGTCTGGAGTTCCCCACTCTGCGAATAGTGACTGAACTACAGTTGAGAGACCACTCGTGAGGATCTGTCTCTGTTCTGCTTAGACGGTCTGCCAGTTTGTTCTGCACTCCCAGCAGGCAGACCACTTGAATTAGAGCCTTGTGCTCTAGGCACCATTCCCACACTCTCATCACTTCCCTGCATAAAGGGTAAGATTGTGCATCGCCCTGCTTGTTGATGTAATACTTCACTGCTTTGTTGTTCATTTGAAGGAGAATGTTCTTCTGAAAGAGAATGTCCTTC
The DNA here is from genome assembly GCA_016271365.2 of Neoceratodus forsteri. Taxonomy (NCBI): domain Eukaryota; kingdom Metazoa; phylum Chordata; order Ceratodontiformes; family Ceratodontidae; genus Neoceratodus; species Neoceratodus forsteri. Next base: position 522,188,728 of record CM028136.1, on the reverse strand, counting down.
AAAGCTCGGACTGCATAAAGGACATCTCTCATTTCTAGGACATTTATGTGAAGCTGGGACTTGTCCTGAGTCCACCTACCCTGGGAGTGGAGATTCTGACAGTGAGCTCCCCATCCCATCTGGGACACACCTGTGGTAATGGAAATCTGGTAATCCAGAGGAGCAATGGGATACCCTTCCAGAAGATTATCCTCTTGCGACCTCCAGGTGAGTGACCTCTTCAGAGGTTCTGTTACCTTGATGAGAAAGGACTTGCGGATGAGTGGTTGGGAACCACTGAGTACTAAGCATCCATTGAGAGGTTCTCATGTGGAGGCATGCTAGGGATACAGTGAACACCGAGGATGCCATGAGACCCAGCATCCGTTGCATTGAGATAGCGCAAACCAAGCTGTTCTCTCTGATGTATCGGGCCATCGGTAGGATATCGCTCCTTCTGTCCTCTGGTAGAAAAGCTTTCACGCAGGAGGTGTCCAGAAGAGTTCCTATAAAAAGGAGCTTCTGGGAGGGCTGCAACTGCAATTTCTTGAGATTTAGCAGGACTCCCATGGACATCAGAAAGTCTGAGGCTGTGGCTAAGGCATCGAGAGTTCCTTGCCTGGAAGGACTTGCTAGAACCAGTCATCCAGATATGGGAACACTTGAATTCCGATCTTACTGAGATGCGCTGCAAGAATTGCACAACACTTTGTAAAAACTCATGGCGCCGAGGATAGCCCAAAGGGCAGGACTCTGAACTGATAATGCTGGCCCAGAGCTACAAACCGTAGGTATTTGTGATGCTTTGGGTGTACAGGAATATGTTGGTAAGCGTCCTGCATGTCCAAGGAAGCTAGCCAATTGTGCTGATGAAGAAAGGGTAACAGGGTCCTGAGCGATATCATCTTGAACTTTTCCTTGAAAAGAAACTTGTTTAACTTTCTGAGGTCCAGAATGGGGTGCATGCCACCGGTCTTTTTTGGGACCAGGAAGTAATGGGAGTAGAAACCTGTGTTTCGTTGATCCAGCAGAACTATTTCTACTACCCTGTTGTTTAGAAGGCCTTTTATCTCGGAGGCAAGAAGGTCTGACTGTGTTGTTGACAGCTTGGGCTGTCGTTTGGGAGGACGATCCAGAGGGGTTTCTGAAAGGTTGAGGGAATACCCTTCGTGGATTATACACAGGACACATTTGTCTGATGTTATGGACTTCCACTGGTTGTAGAACTGAGTCAAATGTCCTCCCACCACTGAGGAGGAGTCCCCCTCGGGCAGCTGAGGTGGGACCTGGGCCAGAAATTCAGAAGGTGGCACTGGGCATTTTGGGTCCTTGTGCCTTCTGTTGCATTTTCTTTTGAGGCTGAGGGGCTTGTTTTTTGTTGAAACCTCCCCTGCCCTTTCCCCGAAAGGACTGAAGGTTGTGAAACTGATGGTTGTTAACAGCCCCCCCCCCAAGAAGGGGTGGAAGCAGGTCAAGACATTTTAATGGCCGACCTAGTTTTCTGTGTGGCCTCCAGAGCTTGCTCTACTTGAGGTTCGAACAGATACATACCGTCAAAGGGTAAAGCCATGGCCTGCTGTTGGGCATCATTCGTGAAGCCCGGAGTGCATAGCCAGGAGTGATGATGGGTACAAATGCCCGCCGCTGCCGCTCGGGAAGAAGTATCGAAAGCGTCCATAGCTGCTTTAACCTGCTGGTTACTGGACTCGATATCCCTTGTTTAGCTTTGAAGTAGCTCTGAATTAGTGTCTGACTCAGGCAGAGCTTCTACCATCTGTTTGAGTGAATGCCAAAGAACACACTCATGTTGAGAAAAGTATCCCTGGTAGCTGGCAATATGCATACCCAGGGTGGAGGCAGCAAAGACTTTCTTACCTAAGGTGTCTGTCTTATGAGATTCTTTGTTTATAGGCCGGGCTGTAGATGCTCGAGGAATAACAACCTGATCATTCTCTGCCAGGACTACAATAGGGTCTGCAAAGGCCTGGGAGGCCAAAATGTGTCAATCCTTGGGAGCAGCACACTTCCTGTCTATGGACTTAGCCATAGAAGGAATGAGAATGGGATTATTCCATACCATCTGAGAGAGAGTCTCACAGGATAGTTGTACCGGGGGAGTTAAATCCATAGGGATTTCCAGGACATGAAGGTATTACAGTCTCAAAAGCTTCCCAGGATCGATATCTGTAGTCTGGAGAAAAACAGTAGAATTGAAACTTTTCAGCAGAGACTTAAAAGACAGGTCTTCAACCACAGGTTCTGCAGCAGGATTAATCCCTGCTCCTGCAACATCATCACCCAGTCGAAGATCTGGGTCAGGCTCAATATCATCTCCTGACAGCCCGGGGGGGGGACTATATGGATAGGAAAGGAGTGAAAATCAGAAGGAAATGAGGAAGGAAAAGGGTTCAGAGTCGAGAAGCCCTAAAGGTTGGAAGACGTCATACTAAGCCTCGGCGCCGAGGAAGAGCACGGCACTGCTTGATATAGCGCAGCACCAACAGGGCCCTGGCACCGAAGATGGTGCTGAAAAGCCACATGGTGCAGACTATCCCAACGGCGCCGAGGATGGCCCCGACAAATGCATCAGCGCCGAGTGACCCATCGACGCCGACAGCACCGAAACCAACCCAGGGCTCCAAAAACTAGGATTTGAGGAGAAAGGAAGGAAGGAGACCAGGAGATAGAGGCATTGGTGTGGCCCCCTGCGCTGCAGCCATGTGAGGGGGGAGAGCACCTGAACTCGGAGTCGAGGGCACTGAAGAAGGTGTTGCATGACTAGGGAGGCCCAACCACCCTACCCACTCCCCCAAAAGGCCCGAGGGCCGTGGACTGACCGGGCCAGGCAGCTGGACCAACCTCCGAGCCCATTGCTCCATAAGAGCGGCCCACTGATGAAACTGCTCATCTGAAGCCCTACCCGAAGGCAGTGAAGAGCTCCAATGTCGAAGAGGTCGGTGACCGGAAACAGAAACCGGTGACTTCGAAGGAGGAGACCAGCAACTGACCCCAGTGACCGACCGTCGATGCGCAGACACACCAGAGGGCGACCTCGAGTGATGCCTCCTCTTTCTTGACCTGTAGGCCGAAGAAGAGCTTGAGGCCGAACGCTGCTGAGAATGCAACCACCCATCCCCAGACCCAGCCCGGCTGACTGAACAGCTTTCATACAGTCTCCCTACCGTCACCTGACCCGCTCATGGTCGACTCTGTCAATGTAGGCTGAGACTTCTTCTTGAATAAGAAAAATGTTACATTAATCGGTACTTATTCGAGACATGCTACAAAACAATAAACTGAAAACTATTGCTGCTAGTTTGAAGTTTAACTCCTGACGGGTGAGCGACATCATCACTGAAGCACACTCGACAGCGGGGAAAAAAGGAACTGAGGCGGTTTGAGGGTCGACGCCAAGATAGTCATTGCAACACAAGCCGAGGCTCGCGGCACCGCTCCTCGTGGCTCCATCTCTGGTGCTGGCCCGCTTGCAAAAAGTATGCTCCCACTGGGTCCTAGCGCCTCTGGAATAGTTCCTATCAGTGTGAATGAGTGGTGGAGACTTTATGTCCAGGAAGATCCACCTTGTGTCTGTGAAACACTGTATATGGAGGGTCAGTTACCAAAGCGTGCATTTCAGAGACTCTTCAGGCTTTGGTGGCAGCCAGCAGCAAGGCTGCTTTCCAAGTTAGAAATCTGAGATCACATGTAACCAGAGGTTCAAATGGTTTATGAGTGAGCATGTCCAATACCAGGTTGATATCCCAGGGAGCGATAGACTTTCTCACTGGGGGACCTGTGTGCAGGATTAGGAATCTCTTGAAGTGAGGTAGTTGAGCCAGTGTAAGGTTCTGGACCAGCTGGTGATAGGCTGAAACAGCACAAAGGTGAACCTTTATGATGGAGTACTGTAATCCCGCATCAGAAAGATCTAATAAGTACTCCAACACTTTGTCCAGTGGACATCAGAATGGGTTCAAACAAGATTTGGTACATCATTCAGAGAAACATTTCCATTTGCATGTGTATGTATTCCAAGTAGAAGGCTTGCAAGCAGGCAGGAGGATCTCTGAGACCCTCTTGTAAGCTCTAAACCTGCCCACCTCTATCTCTTCAGGAGCCAAGCTTGAAGATGAAAGGAGTGCAGGTTGGGATGGACCAGGGATCTGTGTATCAGTAGGTCCATCCACAGGGGTAGAGGTTTCGGAGGGACCACAGATAACTTGCTGATCAATGGAAATCAGATCTGCCATCGCCAGGATGGGGGAATCAGAATAATTTTTCCCCTGAGGGTCTCTAGCTTGAGCAACACCCTCTGAACTAGTGGAAGAAGAGGAAATGTGTACAGAAAGCGATTTGTTGGCGGCCCAGTGGTGCTCAGGGTTGAGACACTGGATGCCACACCTTGCGCCACGCTGGCGACCCGGGTTCTGGAATGAGCCCGGGCCATTGGGGGTTGGCAGGGGAGGGAAAGGATTGAGCATCTGGAGGACAGCTCTCCTCTCCCCGGGGGGGGGGGTCCTGCATTCAGCGCTTGACTCGCCTCTGGCAGAAGTCGGAGGCATGGCAAGGGCAGAGCTGACATCAAGGGGATGGGGAGTGGCGACATCAGCAGTGATGCCATGGTGTCTGGGTATGTACCACTCCCCCAAGAACAAGGGAAAATCACTCTGCAGGCTCCGGGAAGACGGAGCACCGAAGCAGACCCCTAACTGTTCTCATCTGCCTGGTCCTGTGGTCCCCGATGAAACCAGAATTGTTCAGAGTGTAAGCCCGCCTGGGGGGGGGGAAGAATCGCTGCTCCATGGGGGTAGACCGGAGGACTCAGGTAGGATGGCTGAAGTGGGGGCAGACTTCATGGATACACCTGATGATACAGAGCTGGCAGAGATGGGGGTGGATAGAGATTTAAAAAAAAAAAAAGAAAGCGATTTGTCCACCGCAGTCTGAACGCATCCTGACAAAAAATGCCAGGTCCTGGATTACTGGAGCAGAATTGAGGTAGTTTTGTGGTGAGTGGGGATGCAAAAAGGTCTAATTCTGGAGTTCCCCACTCGGTGAAGAGTGACTGTATGACATCTGGTGCTAATGACCACTCGTGAGGATCTGCTTCTGTTTGACTGAGTTGGTCCGCTAGATCGTTCTGCTCTCCTGGCAGGTATACTGCCAGAATAAGAGCATTCTGCTCCAGACACCACTCCTATACCCTCATTGCTTCCCTGCAAAGCTGGTAGGAGTTTGTTCTGCCTTGCTTGTTGATGTAGTACATCTCTGACTTGTCCATGTGCAGAAGGTTCACCTTGTGACTGACCAAGTCTACCAAGGCTCGGAGTGTGTAAAGGACTGCTCTCATTTCCAGAACATTGATGTGGAGATGAGACTCCATCTGAGCCCATATGCTCTGGGTGTGATGGCCCTAACAGTGAGCACCCCCACCCCAGGAAAGACACATCTGCGGTATGAGTTATCTGAGACTCTGTTAGAGAAAAGTGGAGCCCTCGAAGAAGGATGTCCTCCCACATCCACCATGCTAGTGATCGATAGAGCGGTTCTGTCACTTTGATAGGGTAAGGCGGAGGATGTGTAGTTGGCGACCACTAAGTACTGAGCTTCCACTGAGGGGACCTCATGTATAGCCATGCCTGAGGTACCATGAAGACTGAAGTGGCCATGAAGTCTAGCATTCATTGCATGGAGTGAGTTCGCACTGAGTCGTTCTCCATGATGAAATGTGCCATGTGAAGGATGGTCTTCTGTCTGTCTTCTGGGGAGAAAGCTACATTGGAGGAAGGCTCTTGCCTTGGTAGAGTCCAACAGAGCTCCTATAAAGAGGAGTTACTTCAAGGGCTGAAGCTGTGACTTCCTGAGATTTAGAAGGAGTCCCATGGAGGTTAGGAACTGAGGCGCTGTGTTCACTGCTTCCTCTGTACAGAGTTGCCAGGAGCCAGTCGTCCAGGTATGGAAATATTTAGAGCCGAGCTTTCAAAGGTGTGCTGTAAAAACTGTGAAGCACTTTGTAAAGACTTGAGGCACCGAGGATAGCCCAAAGGGTAGGACCCTGAACTGATAGTGCTGACCAAAGCCACAAATTTGAAGGAAAGTACAGTTACGTAAGAACTTGCCGTAACAGCAGATCTTCGAGAGAGGCTCTTGCAGTAGGTAATTACATATAGGACTGATGCTGGATGGTGTCAGGACCCAAAGGAAACATTTCTAGCTAGCAGCCTTTGCCGGGGGACCGCCCCCACATCAGGTGACCAACGTCATGCGGCGTCAGTATAAAGGGGTGGTCCCCCATGCCCGCCTTCCAGTTCTTTCCTGCCAAAGGTCAAAAGGCAAGACAAGAGAGAAGCAGATATTTCCCTTCCTGGAAGAGGAGCTGCAAAAGCTTAGGGGGATGGAGGGCGGGAATGTATTACACACTGCAAGAGCCTCTCTCGAAGATCCACTGTTACGGTAAGTTCTTACGTAACTGTACTATCTTACTTCGAGAGGGCTCTTGCAGTAGGTAATTACATACAGGATTGAGTCCCAAGCAGTCTGGAACAAGGAGAAGCAAACAGGAGGAGGAAAGCTACTCAGAAGTAGACCCTCTGGTTGTGAAGACCTTAGGAAAGGAGGCCTTGCAAAATAGCCAGTCCCAAGCCTGCTCTACGGCGACAGGCAATGTCCAAACTGTAATGTTTTGTAAAGGTATGGATAGAAGTCCAAGTGGCGGCTGCACAAATGTCAGCTGCTGACATGTTCCTGAAACAAGCCGCAGAGGCAGTGACCCCTCTGGTGGAGTGGCTTCTAATTTGACCCGGCAGGGTCTTGTACTTGTCATGACAGAAAGTGATACAATGAGCCAACCATTTCGATAGGCATTGCTTAGAAACAGCATTGCCTTCTCTTTTATGAGCAAAAGAGATGAACAGTTGACCAGTCCTTCTGAGATCCTTCGTCTTGTTGCTGTAGTATCTCAGAATTCAGTGAACATCCAAAGTATGCAGGAGGTACTCTCCATGATTGGTGTGCTGCGTAAAAAAAGCAGGCAACTCTATGGATTGATTCAGCGTCGATTCCGCTACCACCTTAGGGAGAAACTTAGGGTTGGTATGCATAGCCACACATTCCTTGTGAAAAATCAAATATGGGATTTTACACATCAGGGCCTGGAGCTCGGAAATCTGTCGAGCAGAAGTAATGGCCACTAGGAAGAGAGTCTTCCAAGAAAGGAAATTAAGGTCCGCTGAGGATGCCGAGTCGAAAGGAGGCAGAATAAGCTTCCTAAAATGAAATTCAGATCCCAAAGAGGGGCAGAAACCAGGATAGGGGGTCGTAAGTGAAGGACCCCTCTCAAAAAGGTCTTAGAGACCTCCAGCTGAGCAAACGTTCTGTCTGCAAAGGGGACATGATAGGCCGAAATGGCCGCCATGTGAACCTTTAAGGATGAATGTCTGAGACCCAGATTGAAGAGGTATCATAGGTAATCCAGAAGTCGGTCGACAGAGCACGAGAAGGGCTTGATGTCATTGGAGGCAGCCCAAATACAGAACTGCTTCCATTTCATGGCATAAGTAGATCTGTTTGAGGGTTTCCTGGCCTCCACCAGAATCTCAGCTACTCGGGGGGGGCCCCCAAATCGGGCTTGAGCTACGTCTGCAGGAGCCATGCGTGCAACTGAAGGGACTTGAGGTCTGGATGGACCAGGGTCCCATGATCCTAGGTCAGCAAAAATAGTGACAGAGGAAGAGGAAGTTCCTCTGAGTAATGTTGCAGAAGAGAAAAATGAAAATTATGTACCTACCGTAATTCTTGATCTTCTTGGAAGAGTCTCCACCACTCATTCACACTGTTGGGATCTGCGCCGGAGGCACCAGGACCCATCGGAAGCAAACTTTTTGCTGGAGGGTTGGCGCCAGAGATGGAGCCGCGAGGACGGCACCGCGAGCCTCAGCTCACGCTGTAATGACTGTCTCTCGGCGCCGAATCTCCAACCGCCTCAGTACCTTTTACCAAGGAGGTGCAGCGTGAACTCAACCTAGAAGGGTAGCCTAATCCCAAAACCGGACATAAGATAGTCCGGGCGACCAGTATAAGAAGGGTCAGAAAAGAAGTCTTCACAGCCTAAAGATTTGAGGGAGTGAAGACCGACAACAGAGGTGAGCTCGGGGACGGAGGGTGGGCGTGTGAATGAGTGGTGGAGACTCATCCAAGAAGATCAAGAATTACGGTAGGTATGTAATTTTCATATCTTCCTGGACGCAAGTCTCCACCACTCATTCACACTATTGGGAAAGTACCGAGCTAATAATCCCCCCGAGAGGGCGGCAGGAGAGACCAAGAGCTCACGTTTCTAGGACAGAAGTCCATTAAGGATGGCTCTGCCAAAGGAAGAATGTCGTCTGGCATGGACATCCAGTGCATAATGCTTAACAAAAGCATGCACTGAGCTCCAGGTGGCCGCGTTGCAATTATCTGCAATGGGCACGTTGTGAATTTCTGCTAGGGATGCCGCGACCGCTCTAGTAGAGTGAGCGTAAACTCTACCCTCCAACTTAACCTGTGCCATGGAATAGCAGTGGCGAAGGCATGCTACTAGCCATGCTGAGATACATCTGATAGCAACAGGTTGACCCAGCCGGGTCTCGCTGAAGGAAACGAACAGTTGCTGGGCTTTGCGAAAGTCCTTGGTTCTATCTAGATAGAAATGTAAGGCTCTCAACATCCAAAGAATGAAGAGAATGTTCTCCTTTATTTTGGAAGTTCGCAAAGTAAGTGGGAAGGACCAAAGGCTGGTTTAGATGAAATTCTGACACAACTTTAGGAAGAAATTTAGGATGAGTACGAAGAACCACTTTGTCCCTATGGAACAAAGTATATGGAGGGTCTGTGACCAGGGCATGTATCTCAGAGACCCTGCAGGCTGAGGTAATGGCCACTAGGAAGGCAGTCTTCCAGGTGAGAAATTTTAGCTCACAGGTAGCCAGAAGTTCTAAAGGTTTCCGAGTGAGCATGTCTAGCACAAGATTAATGTTCCAGGCTGCAACTGGACGTCTTGTAGGAGGTCTGGTATGCAGAATTCCTTTAAGAAATCTCTTAACCACAGGTAACTGAGCCAGTGTTAAGGAAAAAAAACGGCTCATGATATGCTGAAATGGCACTAAGCTGAACTTTGACTGTAGAGTACTGCAGACCTGAATTTGAGAGGTCCAAGAGGTACTCCAAAACCTTAAATGGTGGGCAGAAAAAGGGATTCAAAGAGGAGTTTGCACACCAGAGCGAAAAACGCTTCCACTTGGTTGTGTAAGTTTTCCGAGTGGCTGGCTTCCGCGCAGCCAGAAGAATATCTGAAACCCTTCGAGAGACATTGAACCGGTTTACTTCTACCTCTTCAGGAGCCAAGCGTGAAGGTGAAGCGACCTCAGGTTGGGATGGACCACCAGTCCCTGAGTCAAAAGGTTCATCTGCAGTGGAAGTGGTCTCGGAGGAACTGCCAACATATTGTTGAGTAGTGGAAACCACAGCTGCCAAGGCCAAAAGGGAGCAATGAGAATCATCTTGTCCCCCTGGGATTCGAACTTGAGGAGTACCCTCTGAATTAGAGGAAGGGGTGGAAAGGCGTAAAGAAAGCGTTTTGTCCACCGCAGCCTGAACGCATCCTGACAGAAAATGCCAGGCTCTGGACTTCTGGAGCAGAAGAGAGGCAGTTTTGTGTTGAGTGGGGATGCAAAAAGGTCCAGGTCTGGAGTTCCCCACTCTTCGAATAGTGACTGAATTATGGTTGAGTCGAGAGACCACTCGTGAGGGTCTGTCTCTGTTCTGCTGAGACGGTCTGCCAGTTTGTTCTGAATACCTGGCAGGTAGACCGCTTGAATTACAGCCTTGTGCTCCAAGCACCATTCCCATACCCTCATTGCTTCCCTGCATAAGGGGTAAGAACGAGCACCGCCCTGCTTGTTGATGTAATACATCACTGCTTTTTTGTCCATTTGAAGGAGAATGTTCTTGTGACAGAGAATGTCCTTCAATGCTCAGACCACATAAAGGATGGCTCTCATTTCTAGGACATTTATGTGAAGCTGGGACTCAACTTGAGTCTACGCACCTTGAGTGTGGAGAGCCCGGCAGTGAGCTCTCCACCCCATTAGGGATGCGTCCATGGTAATGGAGATTTGATGGTCCAGAGGAGCAAAGGGATATCCTTCCAGGAGATTGCTTTCTTGAGACCACCAGGTGAGTGACCTCTTTAAAGGTTCTGTCACCTTGATGAGATAGGACTGCGGGTGAGTGGTTGGGGACCACTGAGTACTGAGCATCCACTGAGTGGTTCTCATGTGCAGATGAGCTAGAGGTACAGTGAACACTGAGGATGCCATGAGGCCTAGCATCCGTTGCATCGAGAGAGCTGTAACTAGCTGTTCTGCCCGATGTGACAGGCCATTTGAAGGGAATCATTCCTTCTGTCTTCTGGAAGAAAAGCCTTCGCGCAGGAGGTGTCCAGAAGAGTCCCTATAAAAAGGAGCCTCTGGGAGGGCTGCAGTTGCGATTTCTTGAGGTTCAGCAGAACTCCCATGGACGTAAGGAGGCGAGAGGCCGTCTCTACGGCGTCAAGAGTCCCTTGCCTGGAAGTACTTGCTAGAAGCCAATCGTCCAGATAAGGGAATACCTGTATTCCGACCTTTCTGAGGTGCGCTGCGAGAACTGCACATTTTGTAAAAACTCGTGGTGTCGAGGATAGCCCAAAGGGCAGGACTCTGAACTGATAATGTTGTCCCAGAGCCACAAACCTCAGGAATTTGTGATGCCTCGGGGTGAATAGGAATGTGCTGGTAAGCATCCTGCATGTCCAGGGAGGCTAGCCAGTCGTGTTGATGAAGCAAAGGCAACAGGGTTCCCAGAGAAATTATCTTGAATTTCTCCTTGGGGAGAAATTTGTTTAGCTTTCCGAGATCTAGAATGGGCGATGCCCCGGACTTCTTTTGGAACCAGAAAGTAATGGGAGTAGAACCTTGTGTTCCGTTGATGCAGCAGCACCACTTCTACTGCCCTGTTGTTCAGAAGGCCCTGAATCTCGGCTGCAAGAAGGTCTGACTGAAGGGTTGACAGCCTGGGCTGCCGTTTGGGAGGACGATCCAGAGGGGTCTCCACAACACTGAGTGAATACCCCTCGCGAATTATCCAAAGGACCCATTTGTCTGAGGTTATGGACTTCCACTGGTTGTAGAAGTGCATCAGACGACCTCCCACCGGAGAGGAAAAGTCCACTCGGCAGCTGAGATGGGACTTGGGCCAGCAATTCATATCAGCGCTTGGGCGCTTTGAGTCTCTTTGCGCTTTCTGTTGTGTTCTTCTTTTGAGGTTGAGCAGGTTGTTTTTATGGAAACCTCCCTGCCTCTGCCTCGAAGAACTAATGATTATGAAACCGACGCTTATTGACACCCGAGAGGGACAGTAGGGTCGAGCCAACTTAATGGCTGACCTAGTCTTTTGTGTAGCATCTCAGAGCTTGCTCTACCTGAGGACCAAAAAGATATGCACTTATCAAAGGGCAACGCTTATTTATTTTGTTGCTGCGCCATTCGTGAAAACCCGGCGCGCAGCCAGGAATGATATGCGGTACAAATACCAGCAGTCATTGAACGGAAGCAGTGTCGGAAGCATCCATGGCTGCTTTAACCTGCTGTTGTTAGATTCGACACTTCTGGTAATGGTTTGAAGAAGCTCTGGCTTTGTATCCGATTCTGTAGAGCTTAAACCATTTGCTTGATAGAATGCCACAGGATATATATTCATACTGGGAGAAATAGCCCTGGTAACTGGCAACACGCATACTTAGGGTAGAAGCAGCAAAGACTCTCTTACCTAAGGTGTCTATCTTACGAGATTCTTTGTTAATAGGTCGAGCTGTAGTAGTTTGAGGAAGAACAACCTTATCATTCTCTGCCAGGACTACAGTAGGATCTGCAAAGGCTTGAGATGCCAAAATTGGATGATCCTTGGGGGCTGAATATTTCCTATCTATGGATTTAGCCACCGAAGGGGTGAGAGCAGGATTATTCCATACCATTTGAGACACCGTCTCGAAGGAAGGCTGAACCGAGGAGTCACATCCGGTAGGGATTCTCCGGCATGAAGGTACTGGAGTCTTAACAATTTCCAGGATCATGTCTGTAGTCTGGAGAGAAAGAGGAACTCAAATTTTTCAGCAGACACTTAAGGACAGGTCCTCGACCACAGGCTCTGTAGCAGTAATAGATCCTGCTTCATTCACTTCATCACCCAACTGAAGGTCTGGGTCAGGCTCAATGTCATCTTCTGACAGTCCAGGAGGGACTGTAAGGAACAGGAAAGGTATGAAACTGTGAAGAGAGGGAAGAAGGAAAAAGAGTGAAAGGAGGAGTTCCTGAAAAGCAGAGGAAGCCTCTGAGAGCCCCGGCGCCGAGGAGGAGCACAGCACCGAGAACGACGCCTAAGGGACGCGACTGCAAAATGACACCTGAGGGACACCGGTGCAGCGCACGGTGCTGAGGATGGCGCCAGGACTCCGAGATGGCTGCTGAGTGACAGCGCCGAGAAGCCGCACAGCGCCGAGGACGGTGCGAGAACGCATGACACGCCGTGCAGAGGACGGCGCCGAGCGCATCCATTGACGCCATGGCGCCTAAAACACCCCCAGACTCTAAAACAGGTTTTGAAGGAGGAAGAGCAGGAGATAAAGGCATCGGTGTGGCCCCCTGCGCCATAGCCATGTGAAGGGGGGGAAACACCTAAGCGCGGAGTCGACGGCACCGAAGAAGGTGCCACACGACCAGGAAAGTCCAACCGCCCTACCTGGTCTCCCAATAAGCCTGAAAGCCCACGAGTGACTGAGCCAGGTAGCTGAACCAACCTCCGAGCTCACTGCTCCATAAGAGCGGCCCACTGATGAAACTGCTCATCTGAAGATCTACCTGCGGGTGGGGTAGGGCTCCGATGTCGAAGCCGTTGGCTACCAGAAGCAGAGGTTGGTGACTCCGAAAGAGGAGACCGGCAACTAGCCCCGATAACCAAATGTCTATGCGCAGACATATCAGAGGGCGACCTCGAGTGATGCCTTCTCTTTTTTGACCTGTGGGCCGAAGAAGAGCTCGAGGCGGAACAGTGCCGAGAATGCAACCGTTTATTTTTATGCTTCCGCGGGGACCGCCCATCCCCCCGGGCACTGGACTGAACGTTGTCAGACCCACCTTCCGGAGAAGGCGGCGGACCGGACCCAGCCCGACTGACTGAACAGCTTTCATACGAGGTCTCCCTACCGTCACCTGACCTGCTCATGGTCGACTCCGTCAAAGTAGGCTGAGACTTCTTTATTTATTTATTTTTTTTCAAAATAAGAATAAAGTTAGGCGATACTTTATTGAGATAATACTACAAAATAACAAAACTGAAAACTATGCTGCTAGTTTGAAGTTTGACTCCCGGTGGGCGAGCGACGTCGTCACTGAAGCGCACTAGACGGCAGGAAAAAAGGAACTGAGGCGGTTGGAGGGTCAACGCCGAGATAGCTTACGCCACAGCGCGAGCTGAGGCTCGCATTGCCATCCTCGCGGCTCCATCTCTGGTGCCGACCCTCCAGCAAAAAGTTTGCTCCCAATGGGTCCTGGTGCCTCCAGCACAGATCCCAATAGTGTGAATGAGTGGTGGAGACTTATGTCCAGGAAGATCCAAACTTGCCTGGGCCAGAAACGAGCGATCAGAATCATTCGAGCTCCTTCTGAACAGAGTTTCTCTTAGACCCTCGTAATCAGTGGAATCGGGGGGAAGGTATAGACGAATCTGCCCTTCCAGTCTGGAGCGTCTCTCCAAAAAATGCCATGCCCTGGAGCGAGCGAGCAGAAAATGAGAAGATTTGTGTTTTGTGGGGACGCAAACAGGTCTACCTGTGGAGTTCCCCAGCACAGGAAGATGTTGTCTACGACCCCCTGATCCAGTTCCATTCATGAGCTAGAGCAGATGACTGGCTGAGCCTGTCTGCCAGAGTGTTTTCGACCCCCAGGACATGTGATGCAGTGAGGTGAAGGTTGTGCTGCACTGCCCAATCCCAGACTCACATGGCCTCTCTGCAAAGGGGGTAGGAACGAGTTCCTCCCTGTCTGTTGATGTACCAGACCCCACACAATTTGTCCGTCTGTACAGTTAGGTGACCAGGAGACAGATACACATACAGTACTGACCTTATTTCGAGCACAATGATGTGAAGAGACTTCTCGAGCGTGGACCAGGAGCCCTGGCTCCTGTGAGGACCGAGATGGGCTTCCCAACCCTCGCCGGAGGCATCCGTAGTCAACGTCAGCGAGGGGGGAGGGAGACCGAAGGGAACTCCCCGGCATAGGTTCTCCTGAACCATCCACCACTGTAAGTCCCGAGCCATGGGAGTGGAAACCAGGGCAAGTTGATTCCAGGTCGTCCACCCGCTGATCCCATTGAGACCGAAGCGTCCACTGAGAGATTCTCATGTGGAGCCGAGCACGAGGGACTGTAGGAATCACAGCCACCATTAGCCCGAGGAGGCGAAGGTCTGACCTGGCACTGACCCGCCTGCAGCTGGACAACAGACTGACCTGGGCCTGGAGAGTGGCTGCCCTGTCCGGTGGCAGGAAGGCCATGCCAGAGGTCGTGTCCAGGATCGCCCAGATAAACTGGAGCTTCTGGGATGGGATCAGATGGGACTTGGCCTGGTTGATGGTAATACCCAGGCAGGCAAAGACCTGCTGGGTAAGGGAAAGGAAGCGCAGAAGTTTCTCCCTGGATGGGGCCGCCAAAAGCCAATCATCCAGGTAGGGGAAAACCTGCACCCCCTGGGTATGCAGGTAGGCCACTACCACTGAAAGGCATTTGGTAAACACCCAGGGTGCCGAGGAAAGACCAAATGGGAAGGCCTTGAACTGATAGTGGTCCCCCTGGAACGCAAAACGTAGGTATTTGCGGTTGGAAAGGCAGATAGGGATACGCAGGTAGGCATCCTGCATATCCAAAGCACACAGCCACTGTCCCAGCCGGAGAAGGGGCAGGAGGCTCTGCAGCGAGAGCATCCTGAACCTCTTGTACTCCACGAACAAGTTCAGGGATTTGAGGGTGAGAATCGACCTCACAACCCCTGTTTTCTTTGGGACCAGGAAAAAATGGGAATAGTACCCCGTTCCCTGAAGAAGAATGGGGACGGGTTCTATCGCCTCCTTCACCAAAAGTGCTGAAATCTCTTCCTGCACCAGAAGAAGATGTTCCCGAGAGTACGATGACCTTGTGGGAGGGTGTCAAGGAGGTTTCTGAAGAAACTCTATTGAGTGTCCTTCTGTGATCAGCTGGAGCACCCAGGAATCTGAAGTCATCCTCTCCCAACCGGGGAGGTGAAGGGAAAACCTCACTTCTGCCGGTTCCTCTGGAAGGCCCAGAGGCTGTGGGACAGGAAAGTAATCAACTGGTGTGGGGCAGCGTCGCGGCTGAAGCACCTGCTACTTTTTTTGGGCGGAGGGGGCCGGCATTTATTGGCCCGTTTTTCCTGGGGTTTCGCCTTTTGCCGATTCCGCCTGCGAAAGGGACAGCGCTGCGTTTGATGGGGGTGGTACATGGAGTCCACAGACTTCAGTGCAGTCCTCTTCTCCTGCAGATTGGCGATAATGTCCTTGACATCACCACCGAACAGCACTGAACACCGGAAGGGCACTTCCTGAATAGCGGACTGCACTTCCGGGACCAAACCTGACACATGAGCCAGGCATGATGCTGTAAGCCTACGGAGAAAGTGGAGCTCCTACCAGCAGTGTCCACTGCATTGTATGTAGCACGAAACATGTGCCGACTGGCCGAACGTGCAGAGCAGACGAGATCAGCCACTTCCTGTTTGACTTGAGAGTCAGGAAGGGAGTCCAATTTGGATTCCACCTCACTAAGAATTACCTTCTGGTAATCCCCCATGTGACCGACATAATTTAGGGCCCTAATTCCCAGAGTGGAAGAAGCAAAGATCTTCTTCCCACACTGGTCCAGAAGACGGGATTCTTTGTCAGGTGGAGACAAGCTGAGATGTTTCGGGTTAGCTGTCCAGCCATGAGTGGTGCTAATCACAACCAAATCAGCTCGAGGGTGAGAATCTAGAAAGTCAACACCCTCGGGAGCCTAATATAGCCTGTTTGACTTCCGAGGAAGCGAGGCTAAAGCTGACGGTTGCTTCCAAATAGTGGAAACAAGATTGGCATGAGGCTCAATCTACGGTGGCACCAAGGTAGAAGCTGTCTCAGGCAGGTCCAGATGCTCAGCGAGTTTCTTATGCTGTGGATCCGGCTCCAATGAATGCCACTTGTGAACCTCCTGGATCTTGCACAGCAACTCCGTAAAGGAAGGATCCTCCGGAGGAGACTTCGGAGGAGTCCTAGGCCTGGGCTTAGACTGAGAGTGTGGCTCGACGTCCGGCTTGGAGCAACCGTCAGAGTCGTCCAAGGAGGAAGAATATGAAGAGGCAGACTCCCTCTCCTGGTGTGGGGGAGGAATGGACCCTTTGGACGGTCTTCGGGGAAGCAGATTCTACTCCCACCCTGGAACCAGAGGGCTTGCCCTGTATCCAGAGGTGGGAGGGAATCTGTTGTCGCGTGATTTACAGGGAGCCAGAATCGCACCATCATCATGACATGGACTTCACCTCTCTGGTGAGCTGAGCCTTCGCCTCAGCCCACCAGAGGCCAGAGTCTCCTTCAAATCCACTGGCGGCTGACGGGGTGGTGAAGGAGAAGGAGGGGGATACAGGTACTGATTATACCTGTAAGGTGCGTATCCATAACCCGACGGCGGGAAACCTGGTGTCAGGTATTGAGGCACCGGGTACTGCAGCGTTGGATAGGCTGGTGTCGGGTACTGGGGCGTCGGATACTGTGGAGCCAGGTAAGACGGCATCAGATACGATGGTGTTGGATACCCGGGAACCGGGGGGTCTGCTGGAGATAGCCTGGCCGGTGGACCCACGGACTGGCCTGGAGCAGAAGGCCCAGTGGGTGGAAGGCCCAGCGTTGGAGCGGCATCCGGGAGTGGGATGTCGCCTGGTGTCGGCAAGACCAGCAACAGAGCCGGCGTCTGGGGAACCGACATCAGGTCAGTCGGCCCACTGGGCAGACGGCCTGATGGGGGTGCAGCAGGAACCTCGGCATCGCCCAGGAATGGAGGGGAAAAATCCCCGGGTTCAGGCTGAGGAGACCCAAGGTCCCTAGAGTGGCAGCGTAGGCTGCGAGGAGCCAGGAATGGCGGACGTGAGAGGGTCTGGTGTCAGCTCAGCCACCGTGCAGGCGTCGGGCAGGCCGACATCTGACTTAACAGTGGAGTCCGGGCGGATGCCGGAGGAGCCAACATCTCACTTATCGGACCCATTGCCCGAGGCAGGTCGTGAAGGAGGAGCGGCCTGGTCGGGTGGAAGAGGGGCCGTGCACTGCCCCAAAGGGTCGGGCGACTTATCGACCGTCTCTGTGAGAGCGTCAGAGGAGCTGACGTCCGGCTTACCGGAGCCGATCGAACCAGTAGGCCACGCGGTGGTGGCTTTACTGGGAGGGAGGCCTCAATAGTCCGGAGGTGCCCAAGGGCCTGAGCGTGAGACAGACGGTGGACCGACGCCTGCCTTGAAGTCTACAAGCCGGCCGTCATGGAGCGGTCCCCCGGAGGGGACGTTACCTGTAGCACAGGACTCTGAAAGAAGACGTGGTGGATGAGGAGCCCATATCCTGGTGCTTCTCCTTGTCTTTCTTCTTATGATGGCCTTCGGGGGAAGTAGACGCCTGACGAAGCATTTTTAACTCCTTCTCCATGGAGGACATTTTCTTCTTTAGTATGTGGGCCTCCAGGGACTGCTGCCTCCGTCTGCAGGTGGCGGCGTTGAATTTAAGGCAGTGCTGGCACTTCTCCACCTGATGATCCGGGCCTAGACAGAAGAGGCACTGGGAATGGCCGTCCTTGTACAGGAGTTGGGAGCCGCACGAGTCACACTTATTTTTGTGCTCGGAAGGTGTAGAGGACGACATACACTGACGAATACCTGACGATTTAGTCGAAGAATCAAGAAAAAGATGGTAAAAACTACTGACAACAGAACTGACGAGCATTGAACTTTACCGTGAGGCGCTGACACAAGCTAACAGCAGGAAAGAACTGGAAGGCGGCCATGGGGGACCGCCCCCTTATACTGATGCCGCATGACGTTGGTCACCTGACATGGGGACGGTCCTCCGCCAGAGACTACTAGCTAGAAATTTTTCCATTGGGTCCTGACGCCGGCATGCATCAGTCCTATATGTAATTACCTACTGCAAGAGCCCTCTCGAAATAAGATCTTGTGTTGGTTTGGGTGTACTAGAATATGCTGGTATGCGTCCTGCATGTTCAGGTATGCCAATCAAACCTGGGGTTTTAGAAGTGGAAAAAGGGTCCCCAGGGAGACCATCTTGAACTTCTCGAGGTACAGAAACTTGCTTAGTTTTCTGACAATGAGGATGGGGCGCATGCCCCTGTCTTTTTCGGAACTAGAAAGTTAATGGGAGAAGAAGCCTGTGTTGCATTCTGCTTGAGGTACTACTTCCACTGGTCTGTTTCTCTGAAGTGAAGAGGTCTGACTTGGCAGCCAATAAGATGGGTTGCCTCTTGGGTGGACAATACGGGGGAATTTCTGAAAATTTCAGTAAATGCCTCTCCTGAATGATCCTCAGGACCCGTTTGTCCATGGTGATGGAGTTCCACTGATTATAAAAATGAGACAGATGACCTCCCACTGGAGAGAAGAAATACCCCTTGCGCAGCTGAGGCGGAGCCAGGGCCAGAAACTCAGAGGGTGGCACTGGGCATTTTTGAGGCCTGTGCCTTTTGCTGTGTTTTCTTTTGTGGCTGAGGAAGCTGGTGCTTGGCTGGAGCTCCTCTGCCCCTTCCATGAAAGGGCTGCCTGTTACAAAAAACTGACAGCCCCTTCCTCTCTGAGGGTGTGAGAGGGCTGGTCTAACAGATCTGATAGCCATTCTAGTCTTCTGAGAGTCCTCAAAAGACCACTCTATCTGTTGACGGAACAGGTAGGTGCCACCGAAAGGGACATTCATAACCTGCTGCTAGGTGTCAGTGGAAAATCCTGAAGTCCACAGCCGGGAATCAGGTCTGCAATACAGCTCCAACTGAACTACGGAGGCTGCGTAAGACAACACCAGTCCACATGTAAATAATTAAGTTTCTGCACTCCTCAGCTCAGTAAATAAGGCTTTATTAACAAATTTTTTTAAAAACATACCGCCGCAAACCATATAGGCTGGCCGTTCACTAACGAACCCCAACCTGTTTTGTACACTGTACATCTTCAAGAGGTGGTTCCCAAGTACTAGTGTCAGATTTTAAAAAGAAAAATATTTAAAGTGACGGTGCATATTCTGTGCAATAAGTTTAAAAGTGCTCAGTGCTACGTGCTATGCAAACCACAAATCATTACTTGAATATGCAAAGTGCCTATACATAATCTCATTTAACACAACCTGAGGATGAGGACTTTTTGGTAAATGGATCATAAATGTACAATAGATTCTTAGAATGTGACTATGCCCAGGACACAGTAAACAAAGCCTTCAGGGAGGCATTAGAAATAGACAGAATTACACTGCTGATGAATAGACAACCCAGAGTAAGTAAACCAAGAATTAATTTTGTCACCAAGTACTCTAAATATTGTAAAGGATCCAAGACATAATATCGGCGCCGGCACCAATGGCGCCCACACCAGGCCCGGTGCCAGCCTCGACTGGGATCAAGAGAAAAAGTACAGCAGGTGGAGCTGTCAGAGCACCCAGGTCAGAAGAAGCTAAGGAAGGGCCCAGATGTGGTGCCAGAGCATGCCAAGAAAGGCCCAACTCTGAAACCAGGCCCAAACCAAACCCTCAAGGCTCAGCTGGCACCAAAGTGACATGAGATGGTACCAGTGCCACCCCCTGTGAAGAGACAGAGTGAGGGGGAGCGGCACATGGAAGTGGTGTTGGTGGTGAGGTCACTGTCAAGGGGAAAGAATCTGTTAGCAGTGCCAAATTCTCCATCTGGTCCAAATACCCCAGTCATGGACCCGAAGAACCTAGGCCTGGAGGCCCCAGCACTGGGTCCACAGAAAGGGGTAAACAAGCCAGATGCTGTACCCCTTGCTAGGGGACAGAGAGGGATTCCGGGCCTAAGACCTTGAATGACTGCAAGCTGAAACTGTCGGAGAAACCGATGATGCCGAAGAAGATGCCCTGCTCAAGGGCCTAGAAGGCCTCTTGGCCAACATACCAGTTGGCAACCTTGAGCGGTACGTTTCTTCTCCTTCTGATGGGAAGAGGAAGAACTCCAGGTCGAGCAGCGTTGGGTCCCCAACCTGGATCAGGAATGGACCCGCTTCTTTTTATGTTTACGGGAGTCATATCCCCACCCCACCACCAAACACCAGACTGTCTGTGGTGTGACTCCCGGCCCCGGAGAGGGCGGCAGATCGGACTCAGCCCAGTAGCCAGAGTAGCCTTCCAAATGAGACTTCCTACTGTCACCGTCACCATCCATGTTCAACTCCGTTGTTCGATAGGGCTGAAGAAAACTGACGAAAAGCTTCTTTCATTTTTTGTTTGTTTTTTTAACTGAAGAAAATAATAAACACAAAATAAATAGTGAAGTAACTAAATGCTGTTGTCGTACTTACGTGAAGATCTAACTCCAGCGGGTAAGCAACGCCATCACCCGACAGTGGGGAAAAAAGGAACTGAGGTGGTTGGGGGCTGTTGCCGAGATAGGCTATTTAGTGCAAGGCTAGCCCTCATGATGCTGCACAGATTCACTCAGCCTATCTCATCGCCGACCCCCTGAAGATTTATGGCTCCCACAAGGTCCTAGCGCCTCCGGCTAAGAACCCAGCAATGTGAATAAATGGTGAAGACTACGCCCAGGAAGATCAAAACATTTGGGAACAAATAACACGGATTCATGCTGGAGAGGCTGTGGGAAATGGAGACCCCCCCAATCACATTTTTTGATGATATGAGGTCATAAAAGAATTCTGGGAGCTACTAAACACTTAAATGACATGCTAGGAATCTCCACAGCGCTCAGTTGGAAAATCTCTTTCTGGGTAACTGCCACCAAAGGGAGCTCAGAGGGGAGATAGGAGATATCTATACAATATAGGGGGTAACAGTGGCACTCAAAGTCATTACACAACACTGGATGCAAGACAGGGCTCCATTCACAGAGAAATGGATAGACAACTGCAAGATTAAATTGAATGAGTATATCACTGTTGAACTGCAGCTCTCTGTAGATAAACAGATGGCTACCATTTGAAAAGTTAATGGAAGAATTGGTAGGGATTTCTGTTCTTGAACAATGTAATGTATGTCTTAGAAATGGTGAATATTTAATAACTTGTCTACTCACTGTAATAAAGTTTACATTTAAGTTTGACCCATGTTGTAGGGTTAGTTAATAAATTCTGTGAACTTTTATATATAGAGGTACTGAACACCTGAGGCTGATTTTCAAAGGTCCTGGTATGTCCCAGGATTTTCAGCATTTTTTGTGCACGGTGGCATTTTCCATTTTTTGTGCAGCTACGGAACAAATGCTATGCTTTGGTTACACCATGGGCCTGATTTTCAAACGGCCTGCCAGAGCACAAGGACAAAGTCCCTGTGCACAGCTCCCTGGTCCAGATAAAAATATCTGCACCTGCAGAAATGCTATTTTCAGCATTTTATGCACACGAGCAGCCTTTTCTTTTTTTCTGCAGCTGCAGGAAAATGTTATGGCTAGTAAAACCTAGGATAGCTTTTTCTTGCAGCTGCACAAAAAAATGTGCACAAGCTGCCGTAAATTGTGGAAAAAGTTGCAAATAGGTAATTTTTTTTGCAGATCTCTTTAGTTCACACAGACTGGCCCCATCATTAGGAACCAACCCCAGCCCTGTCATCCCAGCTCTGTACGGACTTCCTGTCCAACTCCAGTCTTCCTCACCATTTAACCCCCCAGGGCTGTGGATCTTCAGGTTGGTGGTGTGCTGTAGAGCTGGATGTGAGGCCTGTGAGGGGTTCAGTCCCATCATGCAGGCCAGCCATACTTTTCTTTCTTCTGTACATTCTCCAGGAGGGTGAATGTGTAATGTCACCCAGATGTGCTGGCACTCACACCCCCATGTAGGATGTCCAGTTTGTGGCCAGTGCTCCTCCATCCCTGAATTGCTGCCCCTGGCTGCCCAACCCCCAGCCACTGCTAGGGGTCAGTGCTACACCAGGTGCAGCAGCCCTCCCTCGCCAGAAGAAGAGAGCAGTCCTATGGACGCTAGATCCCCCTAACCCCAGCTGACCCTACGACAACCCAAGTTCACTCCTGAACCCATGTCCATTGCAATGGCAGGCTGGCAATAAAGCAACCTATTTGAAAATTGAGTGCATGAAGAACAAAGTGAGGTTGCACAAGAAAACCTACACTTGCATAACTTTGTTTTCTACACATGCACACTTTTGAAAATCCAGCCCCAGGCGTACCATTTTTCCACAGTTGCGTAAAACAATATGCTCATGCTGCCATAAATTGTGGAAAACGCTGCAAAAAGACAAACTGTTTAAAAATTGAGCATATGTGGAAGAAACTGGGGTAGTGCAAGAAAATTGTCGCATGTAACTTTTTTTCCGCACATGCGCAGTTTTTCCGCTTTTGAAAATCTGGATTCTGGACTTTTGAGAGTAAGGTGCCCTAACTTCTTTCATGGCACAATGGAAACTGTAGATACACTGGGAATACGTTCAGTAGAGTCTACAAAGACTCAATCTGTACTAATTCTAACAGTGTCTCAATAAAACTTTATCAAGTTAAATAAAAGTACATCCACATATGTAGTACAAAAGGCAAAGATATTTTGTTCAACAGTCCATTTTCTGTCTAAACATAACATGCTTTTAAAAGTTCAGTTTGTAGTAAACTAAAAAGTATACCTTTGTTTCCTAAAATTACATTTAACTCACCATAGTCAGAACTAATAAGATTTACACTGAGTTCCTCACTATACATAGCTCTTTGGACTTCAATCTTTTTACACCACATTCCAGTTTTCAACAAGAGTGAATCTCTGAAAAATATACAGCAAATGTTTCAGTAACTATTAACAATTGGGTTTAGGGTATTGCTGCTCTGTCATATACAGATACATATATTTTTTTACTTTCTGTTTTTGGCCCCATTTCCGCTCGATACCTGCCCGGTTCTCCTTTACCTGCCCAAGCCTTTCTGTCCGACTCTGTAGGAGTTCTCCAGTATTCCTACCTTCCACTAACCTCTGCCCGAAATCCTCTCTGGATACCCTGACCATACTCACAGATTGTTAGTTGGAGGTTTGACCCCAGTTCCTCAAGCCAGGAGAAGGATACTTCACTTGCCAGTCGAGGTCCGGAAGGAGAAGATGGCGTTGCAAGGGAGGAGTCAGATGGACCCTACTGTGGCATTGGGGGCAGGTTGGCTTCATCTGCCTGTTTCTGGAATATCTACCCCTTCCCAACCCTCCCTTATTTCTCCTAGGGTGTGGTTCTGAGAAGTGATCTGTCAGAGCACCTATCAGAGCTATCAGAAAGGTAGGTGAGCACCACTCTACCTTCGGAACTGCATTCAGATCGTACAATACAACTTCTAATTTGCACTTATTAACTTTATATGGCCCATGAATCAATCATAGTCACTTCTTTTGGATTATGATTTATTAAATTACTAAAAAACTGTTTTTCTATCTTTTACTTAGTATTTTGCAAGATCCTATTCCATTATAACTCATACCTCCCACCCCTCCAATACATTGTTTTTTTCCTTCTTAGATCAATATTTATTTACACAATTTTTTATTTGTGTACTACTTCGTTTTGTCCATTCATTTCCTTCCTCCCTCCCTCCCGCCTACATTTTCCAGTAGCTTTCAATCTATTTCTCATAATACTACTTTGGCTTTCTCTTCACTCATGACTTCATATTTTGTGGCATACAACATCAGCTGCTTTTTTTTCTCTCTGGTCAGCATGCTGCTTGCATTAATATTATTTTTGAGACTTCACAGGTTTACTTTTTGCTACCTTGCTAGATAAGTTAGCTCAATTGTCAGTCTAACTATTTCTATACTTGTCTCTTTCTCCTCCCCAACATTTTTCCCTCCTTTCATTTTTTCCATGCTGCACCTCCGTTTTTAATCCTTTTGTGCTCCAACATAGCATTTTTGTAAAAAAAAACATATTTTTGTGTTTACTTTGCGTTTTAATTTTTATCATTTTAGAGCATTTCTTTACTTTCTGCACTGACAAGCTTTGTCAAAGACTGCACTAGTTGATTTGTTAGGCTGTACCTTTAACTGAATGGAATTTAAGTGTGCAGTTTCCCTCACTAGCCATGGTCCCTGAAGAAGGGTCATGCTTGGACCCAAGTCACCAGCCGTTAGTGCTGCAATTTTGTACTCCTGGTGCTAATAAACACTGGCTTGCTTTATACCTTTGTATCTTTTGTGAGTGTATTTTTTATCCTTTCTGTCAAGGGTGCTACCATTGTTGTTCCTTACTGTAAGCTGTTTTTAGGGTTTAGCACCCATTCATAGCCACGCACACGTTTGTAGCTGTTTTACCTTCCGAAATCCCCTGCCAGCCCCACTCTGGGCGTATGATGCCTCCTTGCAGCAGCAGGTGCATGCTGATGTAAGGCCACTCCAGAGAGATCACTTGTTCCTTCCTTCATGACACACCACCCCCTGGGCTGCCAGGGGGCAGTCATGCAGCAGAAGGAGGCACCCTCCCACCCTGTAACAGCAGGCATGAAAACAGACACCAGAACCGCATCTCGCTAGTCAGCACTAGACATCTCGGACTTGGGGCATGAATCCAGGACATCTGGATGGCAAAGCAGTAGCACTACTGCTGCACTAACCGGCCGGCGTGTCAAGTTTGTAAGCATAACCACAAAATAGCTCAGTCTTCCAAACTTTTAAAGTGATTAGCTATTTCCATAGGAAATGCAGACAAGTTTGTCATGTGAAGGGCTTTATTTTGTGACGTTCACTTAGAGACCGTAGGGGCAAAAACAGGAAAGAGCAAAAAAAAAAAAAAAGCCTGTATAAGGTTTCACATTTGTAGAAAATGATATTCCCGACAGCCATAGAAAAAAAATAAAGCTGCTTACCTGTAAGTCTTGATCTTCTAGAATATCTCCTCCATACAGTAACTCTCTCTGGTGTAAAGCCAGAGGCACTGGGACCCTGAAGAAATCAAAACAACTGGGGACGATGCAAGCTATATGCACAGCATTGATACATGGGGCCACACACTACAATGGTACAAATAGTGATGCTGGCTCTAACTGCCTCAGGACATCTTTTACCAAGTAAATAAAAAACTACTGTGCAAAAAGCTACTTAAAATTTGAAATCTACATTGTAATGGATTAAGGGGCAGACTGACAATACACATACAGCAAATACCTGTGAGTCCAGGGAAAGAGAGTGTTGCTCTATCGGGAAGATAATGTAGACAATCTCGAGTTACAGACATGAGTTTAAGAGTGAGTTCAACTCGTTGGTAGACAGCTGGGAGAAGTAGTACTGCTCTCCTCCTCCTTCAGGGGGTTGGAGGTAGAGGAGGCCAGCAAGACCCGACATTTCACTGCCATCTAGCGCAGCTCAGTGGCAGTGTAGCTGGGTCAGTGATAAGGTAGGGTTGGGACGCAGCCCACGTTGACACAATCCACGCACGTGTAGGTGCATTCCTTGGGCACTGTTCCATGGCAACATCCCTAGCGAGGGGGAAACAGCATTCACTGGTCAGGAAATGAAGACCTGCCTGCTCCCCATGCCCGCTATCTGGCTTCCCTCCCCTGGCTCCTGGGTATGCTCCCAGACTTCTCATCTGCTACAGGTGGTGGAGCTGCCAAGGAGCTGAATGGCAGGCCCTGCCTTGGGGGAGCATAAGCTGAGGGAACCATACAGCAATGAGTTGTGAGTGTCTGAGTATCCCCAGGAGCCCAAGAAGGAGGGGCCTTGATAGATGGAACTAGGTGCTGGCTATGGCAGAACGAAGTCCTAACCAGAGGGCTGAAAAAAAAAACAGGAAAAACAAAAAGGACTAATGAGAAGAGTAAACACTGTTGAACAGCCAGTCCAAAACATGAATGTAATCTGGAGGGAAATCAAAGGCTTAGTAAAGTCAGCCACCCCCCTGGTGCAGCTGTGCAAAAAAAATTGTTTTACCTTATATATTTATATGATATGGGGCATGGTAGCACCCCTATATTTAGGGTTGAGCAGGGATTTCAATGTTAAACCTCAAATTTGTAACTTCAATACCTTTGCAACATTTTAACGGATTTGCATAACATTTTGAATTTATGGTCCTGTGGGGTAGATCTTTTGATGTGGCACGTTTTGTTCCTGCCAGATGTGGGGATTTCGAGATGCGCTTAGCGAAAAAATGTAAAAAGTTGCTGGTTTTTTGTCATCGCTCTATACCCAGACGGTTTGACATTCTAGTCTGAAATTTTCAGGATAGAAAGGGCTTGGCCCACAGATGTGTCTTTCACTGGTTTGGTGAAAAAATATTAGTCTGTTCCAAAGTTATTACATTTTAAAATGTTGGTTTCTGAGCATGCTCAGTACAGTCTTTTGGATAGCTTTCTGGAAGGAAAAAAGAATTTGGTCACACAGAAAAGGATCCTTTTTTGTTTGGGGCTAATTCTTCTTCGTATTGAACATTCCCTTTTCATTTGCTGCCATCTTGTTTTCCGTTTTTCCTGAAAAAAAATTCAAAGCCAACATAAATGAGATCCTATAAAGAGACCAAGATATGTATCTTGTTCATCGGGACTCTGTTAGGTGGATTCGGTTAACTGTTAAAGTGACCCAGAAATGTGTTCTTTTCACTTTTGTAAATCCTTTTTCATCACTTGTTTCTGTTTTTTCTGTATGGGCTTTTTCATTCACACGAAAAAGGAGCCCTTGATACGGAAAAGGACTTTGCACTTCAGCTTTTTTTCATTTTTTTCCTTTATCCTTTTTTATTTGAACAAAAAAGGATCCCTTCATATTGTGTTCAAATGGAAAAGGATTTTCAACTTAATTTGCTATTCTTTTTTCATTTGCAGGAATCCTTTTTTGTTTCCTTTTGTCATTTGAAATGGAGGTGGATTCCTGCAAACAAAAAAGATTTTTCCTGATATTGTGTAATTTATCCCTGGTGTCTAGTGCCCCCAATCACCGTCCCAGCAATTTTTTTATTTTTCCCTGGTGTCTAGTGGCACCCCACCCTTGGATGCATGTCACCATAATTTTTTTAATCTTTCCCTGGTGTCTACTGGCATCCCCCCCACCCTCGGATTGCTGCTCCCACAAATATTTTATTTATCTGCCAGCCCGGTGGCACAGAGAGCTGAGGCGCTATGCCTTATCTCACATCATGCCAGTAACCCGGGTTCAGGAACAACCTTGGTCATTGGGGAGTTGGCCTTGGGGGGGGGAGGGAGGAGCAAGACTGAGCAGCTCTATTCTTCTGGGGAAGTCATCGCCCCCCATATTTCCGCTGCCACTGGATGGCAGTCCAATAGCAGTGTAGGCGGGTGGGGGTGGCAAGTAGTGGGAGGGTGCCCAGAACATGGCGTGTGCATTCCTCCACATGCACGTGCGTGCACGTCAGAGGAGGGGCAGGGAAAAATTAGGGCATAAAAAGATAATAAGAGAAGAATAAAATATGTTTTTTATCCCTGGTGTCTAGTGGTGCCCCCCCACTGTCCGACTGCCATCCCCGTAAAGAACAGTAAAGTAAGAACTTACCATAACAGCAGATCTTCAAGGGGATCTCAGTCATCATGTCACACCATAGAAACTTCACCGTCGGTGAAGGGGAATCCACACAGAAGATTTTCAGCAGTACAGCTGAGGATACCCACACTGTCAACGTCACCAACCCTATAAAGGTGTAAGTGGCCCTGCTCCCTCCTCAGTTCTTTCCCCCAGAGACAAAGGGTGCATAGACCCAGCCATGGGGGACCAAGGAGAGAGAGTGAGGTGCCTGGAGCTATACGAAAGGCTGGATACACCAGACAGCCAGTTCCCAGACGGGAGTCCCAAAAAGGGGGATGGTGGGAGGTAAAGGAGACCTGATGACTGAGATCCCCTCGATGAGCTACTGTTATGGTAAGTTCTTACATAACTGTTCTATCTTCATTGGGATTATCTCAGTCATCAGGTCACATCATAGGAACGAATCCCAAGCAGTTATCGGTGCAAACAGACAGTCTGAGAGGAGGGTGCACCATAAACTTAAGACAGGGGGTCCTGTAGCACAGCACTGCCAAAACCTGCATGGGCTCTAGAGGTGAGGTCTAGACTGTAGTGCTTAGAAACATAGAAGCTGATGGCAAATACGGACCGCAAGGCCCATCCAGTCTGCCCATTTTTTCTACCTTGTGACTGTGCCATAGGTCTTTACTCTGTCAATGGCCTATTTATTCTTAGTAAAGGTATAGACAGTACTCCAGGTGGCAGCCACGCAGATGTCAGCGACTGAGACCACTTGGAAACAAGCCACAGAGGTAGTCATGCCCCTTGTGAAATGAGCTTTGACAGCACCAGGCAATTCTTTGCCATACTTATTGTAGCAGAACACAATGAAATTAGCCAACCACTTGGATAAACATTGCTTAGAAACTGAAATGCCCTCTCTAACTAACAAACAGCTGTTTCAACTTTCCAGACCCCTTGGTCCGAAGCAAGTAGTATTTCAAAGTTCTACACACATCTAACGTATGGTGCAGTGCTTCCACTGGATTGGCACGCTCAGGAAAATAAACAGGAAAGTGGATAGACAGGTTGAGGATTTGTGCGCAAAGACACCCTGTCTTTGTGAAAAATGAAATAAGGCTCCTCACACCAGAAGGCCTGAAGCTCTGAAATTCTTTGAGCAGAAGTAATGGCAACTAAAAGAAAAAATTACTCACCTTAGTAATGTTGTTTCTTCTAATGGAGTCTTGCTATATTGTGACATATGCAGTGAGTCCCAACCTTCAAACTGCTCCGGAGGTGAAAGAGTTAACTTTCCATGCCAGGCATGGAACGCTGAGCTCAAGCTCGGTTGAAACTCTGACTGTTGTTCTTCAAACTCAAACCGTCATATCTTTACGAGCTAAACTCACTGAGGTCCTGTGTGGAAGCTGTAAACCTACACTAGCCAACTGGCTACTAAACATGAGAACACATTTTTTGGTCCCAAAACAAAGACTCAAGTCAGGAGACCCAAAAAATGAAAAACACAACACCAAGCCACCCCAAAAAAGGAGGGGTGAAAACAACAAGGTGGCATCTACTAAGTGCCAACACTGCACTGCCCACCCACATCCCAAAAACAGAGGTTCTGAGAGGGGCAAGCTGGGAGGTCATAATATAGCAAGACTCCATTAGAAGAAACATTACTAAGGTGAGTAATTTTTTCTTCAAACAACATGAAGTCTTGCTATATTATGACATATGCAGACTATACAGCAGTACCTCCATGGAGGAGGGACAGAACCTACTTAGGAAATAGGCTCTGAAGCACAGCTGTGCCAAACCGAGCATCACTCCTAGCCTGGATGTCCAGGGAGTAATGTTTGGTAAAGTGAACTGTTTTCCAGGTAGCTGCTTGACATATTCTAGAATAGGATGTCCCTGGCAGCAGCCAGGGAAGCAGCTGTACCTCTGGTAGAGTGAGCCCTCAGGCCTGAGGGAGGAACCTTACCCAGCTTTTCATAACAGAATTGGATACAGAGACAATCCACCTGGCAGTGGATCTTTAGTGGCAGGTTTCCTTTACCAACCTCACCATAAGTAAGGAACAGTTGGAGGAGTCAAACCTGTAACCCTTGGCACGCTTGTAGTAACTAAGGGCTCTTCACATCTAGCTGTGCAGCCTCCTCTCGCCAGAGGAGGAATGGTCAGTGAAGTACACTGGAAGAGATATAGATTGATTAAGGTGGAAATCTGAAACCACCTTAGGCAAGAACTTCCTGTTAGTGCTGAGGACCACCTTGTCTCTATGAAAGGAGATAAAATCAGGCTCCACTGACAGAGCTTGTAATTCACTTATGCGTCTGGCAGAAGTGATGGCTACCAGAAACACAGTCTTCCAAGTCAAGTACTTAAGTTCTGCTGAAGACAAGGGCTCAAAGGGGGGTTGCAAAAGCTGAGCAATGCAAACATTAAGATCCCAGGCAGGGGCAGGGGCCCTGAATGGAGGGTTGGAGTAAAGCAATGCCTTAAAAAACTTGGAGAATACAGGATGAGCTGAAAGAGAAGATGGTTTACCTGCTGAAATAAAAGCAGACACAGCTGCCAAATGTACATTTAGGGTAGCTGGTCTCAGCCCCAAGGTATTTAAATGGACAATATAATCCAGGACTATGGGTAAATCAGCAGATTCTGGGAAAATATGCTTCCCAGAGCACCATATGGAAAACCTTTTCCATTTGGAATTATAGGTAGCCCTGGTGGAAGGTTTCCTAGAAACCTTCAGTATATCCATAACACCTTGGGAGAGGTGTAGATCAGCAAACTCGAACTCTTCAAGAGCCAGGCCTTGAGATTGAGAGATTTGAGGTTCGGGTACCAAACCCTCCCCTGAGCACAGGTTAACAGGTTGTGATTCCTGGGAAGACACAGGGAAAGATGGACTGCTAAGGACAGTAGGAGTGGATACCAGGGTTGTCTGGCCCAATCTGGAGCAATAGGGATCATCTTACAGGATTGAGATGTGATTTTGACTAACACTTTGAACAGGAGAGGGAAGGGGGGAAAAGCATAGAGAAACTTCCCTTCCCAATTGAGAACTAAGGCATCCAGAGGGACTGAGCCCAACACCGGGGGCCTGCAGCAAAAAGGGGAAGTTGGTGATTGTCTGGGGCTGCAAAAAGATCTATCTGCGGGGTGCCTCATCTGGCAAATATTACCTCCAGGACCAGGGAGTCCAGTGACCATTCGTGATGGCCCTGGGAAATCCTGCTGAGAGCATCTGCCAGGACAATGTCCTTGCCTGGGAGGTGAACTGCCGTAAGGGAGGTGTTCAGGGAGTAAGCCAGAGACCACAACTTCATTGCTTCGGTGCACATGGCCGTAGACCGAGTGCCTCCTTGCTTGTTGATGTACCACATTGTGGTGGTGTTGTCTGTTCTAACCTGTACAACTTTGTTCTGAACAGATTTGGAAAAAACTTGAAGTGCTAGAAAAACTGCTCTGAGTTCCAACAGATTGATGTGGAGCAGAGATTCCTGAGGGGACCACAATCCCTGGGTAGTGAGGTCGCCCATTTGAGCTCCCCACCCCAAGAGGGATGCATCTGTAGTAAGGATTAAGGAGTGAGCCTGAGTGACAAAGGGAACCCCTTGTCTCAGATTGCTCTGATCCTGCCACCACTGTAGGGCTTGGATCAGGGTTCGAGTTACTGGGATCAATTTGGTTAGAGGGTCTTTCCTTTGAGACCAAAAGGCTCTCAAATAGAACTGGATGTCCCTCATCTGAAATCTTGCTCCCTGCACTACTGCTGTAGAAGCAGCCATGTGCCCCAGGAGCTGTAGAAAATGCCTTGCTGGTCGAGAGACCTGCAGGGTAAATGAGGAGGCCAGAGAGACCAGGGTCCTTGCCCTTTCCAAAGGAAGGAAGGCTCTGGCTTTCTCTGTGTTCAGCTCTGCGCCTATGAAGGTGAGGAGCTGGACAGGCTCTAGAACAGACTTTGAAAGATTCAGGAGGAAACCTAGAGAGGTGAGCAGTTGCTTCGTTATCTGTAGATGTGACTTGACTTGGTCTGGAGACTGGCCTACTATGAGCCAGTTGTCCAGGTAAGGGAAGATGGCAATTTTTTGCCTTCTTAGGGAAGCAACTGCTACTGCCAGGCATTTTGTTAATACCCTTGGAGCAGAGGTGAGGCCAAAGGGCATTGCTCTGAACTGATAATGGCCTGAGGGCAGCTCGAACCTGAGGTACTTTCGATGGGAGCTTCTGATGAGAATATGGAAGTAGGCATCCTTGAGGTCCAGGGACGCTAGCCAGTCCCCTGGCCTTAGAGAGGGCAGAATAATTCCTAGAGTCACCATTTTGAATTTTGGTTTTAAAAGGTGCTTGTTTAAATATCTGAGATCCAGGATGGGCCGCCATTCTCCTGTCTTTTTTGGGGTAAGGAAGTACCTGGAGTACAATCCTTTGCCCTGGTGTAGGGTGGAACCTTTCCACAGCTCTGAGAGCCAGGAGGAAGAGACCTCTGCCTCTAGAGCAAGTGCCTCTGGTGGTTGCAGGTGGAAAGGATCTGGTTCTCATCTTTGGAAATTTTTTGAAGCTGAGAACCAGTCCCTGGCTTACTACTTCCAGGACCCACTCGTCTGATGTCAGAGACTTCCAGTCCTGGACAAAGTAAGCTAGCCTGCTCCCTACAGGTAGCTGAGAATCGGCCATGGCAACCCCATCAGGGTGCCTGCTTGGCAGGGGCTTTGGGCTGAGGGGTGGAAGCAGGCCTGTTTGTACACCATCTGCCTCTCCTCTAAAGAACCCCCTCTGGGCATAAGCAGAAGAGGAGGCCTGGGCTTGGTTAAAAGGCCTATGAAAAGGCCTACCCCTGCCCCTGGACTGCTGCCTTTGAGGAGTTGCTTGCCTGTCTTTGGCCTGAGCACTCCTGTAAGTGGTCCTATATTCGTCCATTTTCTTCATGTAATTCTCTGTCTGCTCCCCAAACAGAGAATTACCCACAACAGGAAAATCCATGGCCTTAGTCTGGGTATCCTCTGACAGGCTAGTACATCTGAGCCAAGCCATTCTCCGAAGAGCCACAGATGTAGCCATGTCTCTCGATGATACATCACTGGAGTCTACATCAGCATGAAACAGAACTTTTGATGCCTCAATTCCACCTGCTCCAGCTCCTTGGCGAGCTGGGTAGGAGCCTGTTTAGCCAGTGCCAGTACAGTGTCCCACCTGGACTTCTGGTACCTGGCTGCATAGGCCATATAATTAGCCTGCCTGAGTCCCAAAGATGCTGCCATGTACTGCTTATTTGCCATGGCATCAATCTTCCGGGAGTCCTTGTCTGGGGGGTGTGATGCCAAGGGAATGTTTGCCTTATCACAGGCAGCAGCCTGTACAAATCCCAACATGGCTGCATTGCTAAAAAAGGAACTCAGTATCTGAGCCTGAAAGAGTGTACCTCTTGTCCATTCTTCTGTCCACAGGAGGTATAGAATTGGGAGACTTAAGAATTTTTTGTGTCTGTTTCCCAAAAGATTTGTGGAGGGGAATAGACAGTCTCCTGGACTCTGGGATGTCCATCATCTCAACATAATCAGGCTCTTCCTGATCCTCTACTGCCTCTTCTGTAGAACATGTAGTGTGAAGGGGACTCAGAAAGCCTAGGAGGAGAAACACCTGAAGGTCTGTCTGGGGAGAAGTCCGGGTCAATAGGCACATCCAGACTTTCACCATCACCATAATCATCCCCATAGTCTCCCTCCTCCTCAAACTCTGGTTCATAAAATTCTTCCAAGGTATAATCCGGAATGGGGGGAACCGACCGAACCAAGCCCCTGCCAGATGGTGCAGTTGAGTCAGAACCGATCGAAGCGATTCCATAATCCTAATCGCTTTGGCTATTTCATCGGCGGTCAGAGTATGAGATTCTGGATCCGAACCGGTTGATTTGTCTTTTCTTTTTCTTTTTGTCGTAACCGATTCCTCAAAATCGGCTCTCCTTTTGCCCGAAGAAATATCGCCCTGGTCAGAGGGCACTCCTTCTGGTTCGGTTGGAACCGAACTGGGCTGGCCATCCGGGTCAGCGGAATTCTCGGCCTCCCTTTCCCTCAGTCTACCTAATCTCTTTTTCAGGGTAGATTTGGGAAAATCTTTTGCAAATTTTGCAGTCTGAATCGAGGTGGTCCAATCCCAGACAATAAACACAGGTGGTGTGGGGATCAGCCTTAGCAAAGACCTCCCCATATACACTGCAGTGTTGAAACCCAGTGGGCCCGTTCTTTTTCTTAGGTTTCTCAGACATGGCCAACCTAACCAAACTTACCCTTTTTTCGGCAATCCGCCAGGCAAGACTCCCCTATCGGTTCCTGACCGTGTCATGGGTCTTGGAAAAAAAAGTACTAAAACCCGTTTTTTTTAAAACCGATACAGACCGGTAACCACACACTAAAGTAAAGTACAAATCTTACCTCAAAATGATCGGTTCAGCCGAACCGATCCACAGTTTACAAGTTCCACAAAGAAAACAGAACAAAAACCTATCTAGTATTCACGGTACCACAGACAGAGACTTGAACCGACTATGCGGAAACAACAATTCGGAAGAAAACCGACACTTCAACCAACTTTTGAACCGAGCAGCAGGAGAAATCTCCAGAGCGACTGTTCAGTGAGGCAGAGTAAAGAATCTGACGGTTGAAGTTCAAATAACAACAGGCAGAGGCTTCAACCGAGCACGTGATGAACATTCTGTGCAAGGCATAGAAAAGTTAACCCTATGTTCTCTGGGGCAGTTGAAAGGCAGGACCTAACTGCAATTGTGAGAATACAGCAAGACTTCATGTTGTTAGAATTATGGGAGCTATTAACAGAAAAACATTTACCTTTGAGTCTGCTGGACCCAATTCAGGTGTTATACTCACATACAACTTCAGCTGTTAGCTATGACAACAAGGGTAATATTACTGATTACTTCAGAACAACATCAGGAGTCAAACAGGGATGCCCTTTGGCTCCCCTTCTCTTTTGTTTGTATATTGATTCGCTTATGACTTACAGGGATGTACCCAGTCTTGACTCCCCAAAAATTAAGAATTTGCCAGTTCATAGCCTTGCTTATGCAGACAATTTAATTATGTTTGCCTTATCCACCCAAGGGTTGCAAAATAAAATAAATCAACTCAACACTAAATGTAAACAATTAGATTTAATAATAAACATGAAGAAAACTAAGTTTATGATCTTCGGCCCATGTCAGGGACAAAGAAAGAAACCAAGGTTTTACTTAAATAATGAATCTATTGAGGGTGTAACTTCATACACATATTTGGGTGTAAAGTTCACCTCAAATGGATCATGGAGAGAGCATTGGAGGGACCAAGTGGTCAGGGCAAAATTGATTACCAAAGCTTTGTTACGCTTTAACATGAAATATGCTGGACAGTCAGTTTCACCAGCATTAGTTGCAGGTGAAGCCAAAATCAATCCCATCCTTACATATGGAGCAAAGGTTTGGAGTATAAACTCCCCTCTATGGTTGGAAACTCCCCTCTTCTTTTTTTATAAATCTTTATTACAGGTTCCATTATCCACATCCAATGTCATAGTTAGGGCTGAAGTCAGAAGAGCTCCCATCACTACAATAGTCAATATACATACACTGGGCTACTGGTTAAAAATTATCAAACATCAGGCTAATTGTTTGCCTTTATTGTGCTTGAAAGAAAATATTTCTTGGCAAAAACAAAATTTTAGATAAATTTGGGTTAAAAATATTCAGAGTATTCTGGAGAGAATAGCCATGCACCATCTTTGGTTAGATTGGGAGAAATCAATTACAATATCTGCCGCATTTAAGGAACTTGTCAAAAAGAAAATATTTAGGTCTGCCCAAGAAAAACAAATGGATCTCCTTAGAGCCCAATGTCAGGCTACTTGGCTAGCTCAAAACAAGATTGATGTATCTTTGGAGAATTATTTAACCTTACCTCTGACTCCTTTAGAGAGAAAAATGATCACTTGGGCAAGGATGGGAATTATCTGTTCCAAATATGTATTTTTCAATAGAAAAACCTTTTCTAACTCGAGCCCTGAATTATGCAGTTGTAATGGGGGCTTTGAAGAAAATCTTTACCATATTGTGGTGCAGTGTCCTTTATATAAAATATCACAGTTCAATTTGTTAAATAACTTTCTTATTAAATATGTAATTGCAGAATATAACCCATTATTTGTGCTTTAACATCCTCACACGCTAAAGGAGGCAAAGATGGTCTCAAAGTTTTTTCTTCAAGTGATGAAGTATAAAGAAAAACATCCCCCTGCCTCTGAGAACTAATGTTGGGATGGAAAATTAAAAGGGTTAAAAACTGGCAGTTTCAAGTTGTCAATAAGAATGAAGATAAAATCTTTTACCGATTAAGCACTTTAACAATTTCTGCTGAGCTCCTTTTATATGGACTTGTATTTTATATTTATATTTTATAAAGTACCCAGATAGTCTAGAACCTAATATGGGCGAAAGATTGTCTTGGATCTGAGCACACTATGGACTGTTTCTTACATATGAGATGATTTATGAGAAATTGTAATGTTTTTAGTATATCGTAATGGTGTATTCACCGATCAATAAAACTGAACTGAACTGAAGGTTCAGCAATGGTTCCAATCCAACCAACTGTTCCTAAATGCCAAGAAGACTGTATCCATGACCTTTGGCACAAGTCAGAGACTCTCTAGAACCATCCCCAACACTATTTTCCACACCCTGGTTGGTACACCATTAGAAAATGTCACCTCCTTCAGATATCTTGGTGTCAGGATAGACAAACACCTGGACTTTTCTGTGCACGTGAATGCAATCTACAAGACACTGCACCCAAAACTCGGTGCACTTTACAGAAACCGTGACTGCACTCCTCTACCAGCCCAACATGCTCTTACATACTAACATACCAGACACCAGCAGAGTAGGCCTATTGGTCTATCAAGTCTGCTCATGCTTCAGCACCCTGATTGGGTACCGTAGCCCTCTGTCTCCTTCTACTGTTACTCCATCCCCCAGTCCTGCCTCCCCCGGGCAAACCAGCCTCTGCTTCACCCCCTTGCCTATACCTGTCCCACCTTCTCTGAATCCCTCCACCATAGCTGCCTATACCAGCTCCCCGGGCAGCACATTCCACGGTTCCACCACTCTCTCGGTGAAGTACCTCCTCCTCTTCCCTTCCTAATCCTACCACCCTCAATCTTCCATCTGTGTCCTCTAGTGATTGCACCCTCCTTCTCTCGAAAGATCCTATCTCGGCTTACCTTATTTATTCCCCTGAGGTACTTGAAGCCCTCAATCATGTCCCCCCGGTCCCTCATCTCCTCCAGCGAGAACAGGTTGAACTCCTCTAGTCGTTCCTCATATGTCATATCTCCTAGGCCCTGGATCATTCTGGTTGCTCTCCTCTGAACCCTCTCCAGGAACTGGATGTCCCTCCATAGGTGCAGCCTCCACAACTGCACACAGTACTCAAGATGTGGTCTAACCAGGCTGTTGTACAGTGGCAAAATCACCTCCCTGTTCCTTGAGGTAATCCCCCTAGCGATGCATCCCAGCATCCTATTTGCCCTGACCGCAGCCCTCCTGCACTGCTCTGAATTATTCATGTTAACATCCACCATGACTCCTAGGTCTCTTTCCCCTGCTGTGGCCTGCAAGTCACCCCTCCCTCCAGGGTGTACACATAGTTGGGGGTTTCCTGCCCTAGGTGTAGCACCTTGCACTTGGAGGATTTAAATTTCAATTTCCAGGTGCAGGACCACCTATCCAGAGAATCCAGGTCCTCTTGCAGGGCCAATCTCCCCTCCTCCCCTTCCACCCTCCCCATCTTAAAGCTGTCCGCAAAGAGACTCATTTCACACCCAATATATTCCGATATCGGAGATGTAGGCCTTAAACAGGAGTGGCCCCAGGACTGATCCCCGTGGGCCCTAACTTATGACCTCCCTAGGAGACAAGACCGCCCCTCTGACCACTAACCACTGAGTGCGACCTGAAAGCCAATTTCCAATCTACCTAACCGTCAATGGACCCACCCCCAGCTTCTCCCTTAGGTCAATGTAAGGGACCGTATCAAATGCCTTGCTGAGGTCCAGGAACAGTACAACCACTAGTCTCCCCCGTCGAGTGCTGATGTCACCCACTCATAGAACTCTACAAGGTTTGTTTGACACGATCTACCTGGCATAAACCCATAATGCCGGTCATCCAGGTAACCCATCTCTGCCAAGAAAC
Organism: Neoceratodus forsteri; assembly: GCA_016271365.2. NCBI lineage: Eukaryota > Metazoa > Chordata > Ceratodontiformes > Ceratodontidae > Neoceratodus > Neoceratodus forsteri. The sequence continues at coordinate 522,150,716 of CM028136.1, read as the reverse complement.
CTCCCAGCCTTTCCTTAAGTATACTCTCCATTACCTTCCCCACCACCGACATCAAACTGATGGGTCTACAGTTTCCTGGCTCTTCGCTCGATCCCCCTTTATGGACAGGCACAACATGTGCCTGCTTCCAATCCCTTGGCACCCTCCCTGTCTGGAGTGACAAGTTAAAGAGATCTGCCAATGGCACAGCCAAAACATCCACCAACTCCTTCAGTACTCTGGGATAAATAGCATCAGGCCCTGGAGATTTATCCTTTTTTAGGGACTGGAGGGCTTCCCACATCCAACCGATAGGAATATCAGCATCTGTTCCCCCCCATTCAGCAGAACCAGCCTGATATCTCACCCATGGCTTACCTCCCCCAGCAGCTTGTTCTTCAGCAGGTACCCAATAGTCAGATCTGCTGCACCTTCTGTGTCCTTCAACCACTTTTTCTGGAAGTTCCCCAGCCTCCTCCCTAGTGAACACTGAGGCAAAGTACTCATTCAGTACCTCCGCCTGCTCTCCAGCCTCTTCCACCCACCCCCAGCTGCCTTCAACCTACTGAGCTGGCCCTTGACCTTCCTCCGCTCATCAATATACCTAAATAACCCCTTTTCCCCACCCCGTATCCCCTGCACCAGCCTCTGCTCTTTCCAGGCCTTTGCCCCGCTCACCACTCTGGTGACTTTCCTGATTGCAAGGCGATAGTTCTCTCTATCCTTCTCCCCTCTAAATTTTTTGTACCTACTATAGGCAGCCTTCTTCTCCCTTACTGCCTCCTGGACCGCCTTGGTCCACCAGCATGGTTTACGAGACCTACCGCCCTTGCGCTTCATTCTCGTACAGGTCTTGGTGGCCTCCTGTAACCCCCACTTTATGATCTCCCACCTACCTTCCACGTCCAAACCTGGTTTTATCTCCTGCAAATGCCCTCAAGAATTTCCCCATGTTGTGAAAGTCCGCCCTAAATCAACTATCATTGTCCTTGAATGACCCCCAGTTTAAGCGAAACCAGATTGTGTTGTGGTCGCTCCCAGCCAGGGGTTCTTTCCACAACCAGATCTCATACAAGATCCCCATCTACTAAAACCACATCCAAGCTATGACCCTCCGTCGTTGATTCCATCACCTGCTGATTGAGGAATGCATCCAGGAAGACATCCAGCAGCTTCTGCTCCCTGGTTACAGTGGACATCATAGTACCCCAATCAGTAGCTGGCATATTAAGGTCCCCAATCAACACCACTCCTTCCCCTTCCAGTCCACACTGCCCCTTAATGTTAGCCAACAGACAATCCTCCAGGTCCTCCGCTAGTCCTGGGGGCCTATATACCACCCCCAACTTGATCTTCCCTCCCACGGGGGTTTGCAAGGTGACCCATAGAGCTTCCACATTGCTCTCTGCTTCCTCCACTCTCATAATCTTGATGTTATCCCTAATGAACTTTGCTACTCCTCCCCCTCTGCCCACCTTTCTGTCCTTCCTTAGCACAAGGTACCCACTCAGATTAACATCCCAGTCATGGCCAGGGGTGGCCCAAGTTTCAGTGACCGTTGCTACATCCACCTCACCCTCAAATAGCGTGGCCTGGAACTCAGGCATTTTATTCCCCAGGCTCCTGGCATTTATTAAAGCCACCCTCCAACCCTTGTCCCTACCCCTCATTACCATATCCTCCCCAGATCTTTCATACGTTCGTCCACACTTCTATTGTACAGAAAATTATCCTCCCCACTTTTGACTATGCTGATGTAGTCTATAGTGCTGCTCCCAAGACCATCCTCGCCAGTCTGGACTCCCTCTTTCACACCTTCTGTCGTTTTGCTCTATCATGCCCCCCCAACCCATCACTGCGATCTTTACAATGCTCTCTCCCTTCCCTCCCTCCCTCGACTCTAGATTTCTCACCCACTCTGCTACCTTTATGGCCAAACTCTGGTTAGGGTCACTACCCTCCTGTCTCACCTCCATTCTTAAAACCCCATCATCTACACCCTATTCTCTCTTTGCTTCCACCCATAGAACCCTAGCACTTCCCTTACGAAGCACCACAGCTGGTCAATCTGCATTCTCATATCACTGCCCCAAAATCTGGAACTCCCGCCCCACCTCCAACTGAAAAACTACCTCACTTACGTCTCTTACCTCCCTACTTAAAGCCCATATCATTACAACCTGCACCTGTCCCTAACTACCTCAACCACCAACCCATCCTTCTCCTACATCCCTCAAGATCTACATCTTTCTATATTCTTCTCAAACCCGTACTGTACTCTACATCTTTGCTTATACAATGAAGGTTGGTTCCATGTGATTTTGGCAAAAACAGAAACGGTGAAACAATAAGAGCGATGTCATTTCGGCAAATGAGGAAATCAGCGACCGTACATATGGTGATTTAAAAAGCGGCTGCAAATGTTTTCAGTGGGGGCTTTGTCCCCCACGCACCCCACTTCGCGGGGGACTTTGCCCCCTGCACCCCTTTACTAAATTAACGAACTCAGAGGTCGATACACCTCAGAGCAGGGTGAAAATATTTGCCATATTTGGCGACTGCCCATATGTACAGTCGTCATTTTGTCATTTGCCAAAATACCTTCGCCCTTATTGTTTCGCTCATATTACATGATACCATAAAGGTTACAACTCAAATGTGGTACAACACAATTTTAGTGGTATAATTGTAAATACTCTATCTACACTGTAAGACTTGTCATCTACGTGTATATCTACGTATGCCACCAATGTATTTTACTTTATACTGTAACATTCTTTCACCTGTGTGAAATAATTTATGTGAAATGCTACCATTGTACCCTATTTTCCCTCCCTCCAGGACAAACCTGGAAATAAGCAATTTGGCTCAGCATGCCTTCCTGATGAAACTTTTAAATAAGTAAATAAAAAACTGCGTTAATGCAACATTTAGGGATCAGGCTAAAGCGACAAAAGTAGGGAAATGTGGTTTAGGGTTTACAACCCTAAAACCCCACCCCCACTACTAAAACAAATCAGGGGTACAGACTTCCTTGAGTTGTCAACCCTGAAGCTCACCTCGTTCTATACGCTCCAGAAACATACTCACATAGTGGGGTAAGCTTTAATGTTGACAACCAAGGAAGACTGCACCCCTGATTTGTTTTAGGAGTTGGGCGGAGTTGGAAGCCCTAAAGGCAGATTTCTCTATTTCTGTCACTTTAGCCTGAACCCTAAGAAAAAATTACTTACCATAGTAATACTGTTTCATCCAGGGTGATCCCTCAGTATGCTTGACTATAGCAGTATTGCCAGCTGGGTTAAGCTGCCCTGGAGGTGGTGTCTATGCTAATGATTGCTGGGCATTAGCCATGGGTTCAGCTGCCCCGAAGGTGGTATCTATTCTAATGATGGCTGGGCATTAGCCAATCAGAAAGCAGCTGAAGACTGCTGCCTGTAGGTGCTGCTGCTAGCAAGGATCATATTAAGGATCATACTACGGAACTGAATGGAGCTGAAAGGTAGAAAGCCCATAGTAGCTCCTATATTACATATAGTAGGTCAAATTTCTGTTAACCAATAAAGAGTTATCTACTCTACTTTTAAATATAATTTTACTAGTACTGACAATAATTGTAGTTGGTAATTAATTCCATGCTTTAACAATCCTTTGTGAAAAGAAAATACAGGTTACTCACCTGTAACAGGAGTTCTAGGAATGGTATATGTTGTTCATCCACACTGTCTGGCAGGTTCCTTGCCACTTTAAATCTTGCCTGAAGGTCTTCAAGCTGGCTCCTCCCACCCATCCGGGTGGTAAAACTCTCAGCTCCACCCCATGATGCCAGATCTAGCTCGCTGGAAGCCAGGTTGTGCATCGAAGCCGGGGAGGTCGGGTGGGTCGTGGGGATGAACAACATACCATTCTTAGAACTCCTGTTACAGGTGAGTAACCTATATTTCTAGGGACATGTATAAGTTGTTCATACACACAGTCTGGCAGACTCCTAGCAGTTCTCCAGGAGGAGGGAGGCAAGGTGCACACCCCCTACTTGGGAAATAAAGACTGGAGAACTGAGGCCTCAAAACCAGCATCCCGGTGTGACTCAAGGTCGATATGGTAGTGGGTGATGAAGGTGTGTGCTGACTTCCAGGTAGCAGCCCTGCAGATTTCCTGGATAGGGACGTCCCTGGAAGCAGCCACCGATGCAGCGGCAGGGCAAGTAGAATGAGGTCTTATCCCTCTGGGAGGCTCCATGCCCGCCAACCTATAGCAGAGATCTATGCAGGAGGTGACCCACCTGCCAATTGTCTGCTTGACTGCAGGTCTGCCAGGTGCAGCTTCAGCGTAGGTGACAAACAGCTGGTGAACCTCTCCCTGAACTTCAGCCATCTGCTCCTTATAATAGGCGAGCGCTCTTCTAGGGTCCAAAGTATGGAGCCTATATTTGGCCTCCGAGGTGTGATTGGGGTAGAGCACCAGCAGAGTCAACACCTGGTTAAGGTGAAACTCTGACACCACCTTCGGAAGGAATTTCGGGTTGGGGCGCAGGACAACCTTGTCCCTGTGGAAGACCAGATAAGGAGACTCGATGGAAAGCGCCTGGAGCTCTCCCATCCTTCTGGCTGACGTGATAGCCACCAAGAAGGCGGTCTTCCACAACAGGCGAGAGATGTCACACCTGTGCATCGGTTCGAATGGCTTGCCCATGAGCTCAGCCAGTGGAGGTTTTCGCACCGGAGAGGATATGTGATCAAGACCTTTGAAAAAGCGCCTGACCACCTTCGCCTCCGCCACCGACTGCTTCCCGGCCCACGCCCGGTAAGCAGAGATGGCTGCCAGGTGCACCTTAAGTGTTGTCGACCGAAGCCCTTGCTGAGAAGGGGACCACAGGTAGTCTAGAATGCTTGCCAAGGAACAGGAGGAAGGGTCCAGGCCCTTGCCCTGACACCAAATGGAAAATCTCTTCCATTTGAAGGCGTAGCAGTTGCTGGTCGACTCCTTACGGGATGCCTCAATGACGTTGAGGACCTCGTCGGAAAGGCCCAAAGCCTGGAACTCTAGCCACTCAGGAACCAGGCCGTCAGGTGTAGGGATTGAAGGTCCAGATGGAATACCTTCCCCTGATTGACTGAGATCAGGTCTGGGCGAGCTGGAAGCCACGTCCGGAGCCTGGAGCTGAGACTGAGGAGCTCTGGATATCAGAACTGGCGGGACCAGTCTGGGGCTACCAGAATCACCTGCGCCTTGTCCCTCCTCACCTTGAGAAGCACCTTGTGGATCAAGGGAAATCGGGGAAGGCGCAGAAGAGGCCCGGGGTCCACGGCCTTGAAAAGGCATCCCCCTGCAGCGAGCCCTGCTGAGGGGGTGTGGGCATGAAACAGTCTCAACTTCGCATTCTCCCTGGAGGCAAACAGGTCCACCTGAGGCTTGCCCCCAGTGGGAGAACAGATCTTGTGGGACGCAGCCCCTATCCACCTTAGGGCATCGGCCAGTTTGTTGGAGGCTCCTGCTACATGAATGGCAAGGAGATCGGCCTCCAGGCTGCGCACGAGTGACCAAATGCGGAGAGTTTCCCTGCACAGAGGCATGGAGCGCGTCCCGCACTGGCGGTTTAGGTAGTACATGGTCGTGGTGTTGTCTGTCTGGACCTGAACCACTTGACCCCGTAGAAACGGAGCGAAGGCAGTGAGGGCTAGACGAACCGCTCGAAGCTCCAGCAGGTTGATGTGGCATCGGGACTCCCGAGGGGACCAGAGGCCATGCGCTCTGTGCTCCCCCAGATGGGTACCCCAACCCATCAGAGAGGCATCGGTCGATAGAGAGACTGTCAGCTCGGGGTGGACAAATGGGATGCCCTCCTACAGATGTGCTGGAACGGTCCACCACTGGAGAGCATTCCACATCCCCTGGGTCACTGTCACTAGCTGATCCAGAGGATCAAACTGCTGTGACCATTGGCTGACCAGCCCCCATTGAAGGGGATGCATGTACCAGCGGGCCCAATGGACTACGCTGGTGCAGGCCGCCATGAGGCCCAGGAGGCGCAGGAAGTCTCGGGCAGGGCACGATTGCCCAACCTGAAATGATTGGGCAAAGGAGGAAAGAACCTCGGCCCTGTCCGCCGGGAGCCGTGCTCTGCTTGTAGAGAGTCGAGCTCTGCCCCGATGAATTGTATCACCTGCTTTGGCATGAGTTCCGACTTGGCCTCATTGATGAGGAGGCCAACCAGAGAGCAAACCTGGAGGGCCAGATCTCTGGACCGCTCCACCTCCGCTCTGGAGGGGGCTGCAATCAGCCAGTCGTCCAGGTAGTGGTACACCCGGACCCTTTGGCGCCGCAGGAATGCTGTCACCACTGCCATGCATTTGGTGAAGACGCTGGGAGCTAGGGAAAGGCTGAAGGGCATGGCCCAGAACTGAGGGATCCCTCCGCCCTGAAGCGGAGGAATCTCTGGTGGGACGGATGGATTGGGATGTGAAAGAATGCGTCCTTAAGGTCCAGAGAACAGAACCACATGCCTCGTTCCAAGGATAGGATTATCTGAGCCAGAGTGACCATCCTGAAGGTCTGAGACCTTAGGAACCTGTTCAGGTCGTGCAGGTCGAGAATGGGGCGCCTGCCTCCCGTCCGTTTTGGGACCAGAAAGTACCTGGACACAAACCCCGGGTCTGGAGGAGGATCCGCTACCTTCCTGATCACCTCTTTTTCAAGGAGCAGGGCGATATCGGCTCGGCGAGCTGATAAAGAGGCTGTGGACCCCATAACCCCCCCCGAGGGGCGACGGCTCAGAAGGGCGGGGCCTGCTCGAACTCCAGGGGCAGGCCCTTTCCTACCACCTCCAACACCCAACGGTCCGTGGTGATAATGGACCAAGCAGAAAGGAAGTGGTGGAGCTGTCCCCCCACGAGGGGAACCCAGGGGTGAGTGATGAGGCTGGGGGTGACACCCCTCAAACCGTCACTGGGCAGGCTTAGAGGAGGGACCGGCCAAGGGACCTTCTGGGCCTTTACCTCCCTGCTTCCTGTTGGAGGAAGCCGCGGGCTTGGGTTTGGGATGCCAAGCGCGAGCCTGGTAGCCCTGGTGCTGGTGCTGTTGGGCCGGATGTGCCGCAGGCGCAGAAGGACAAAAGGACTTGTGCTGCTGCTGTCGGCGGCCTTTGTCCTTCTGGGCAGAGGTGACCGAGTCCAGAGTGGCATTGGACTTTTCAATCCGCTGGAGGTGACCTTCCACTCCAGGGCCGAAGAGGTTGGTCCCCAGGAAGGGGACATCCGCCAGTTTGTGCTGGGTATCTGCCGTGAAGGTAGATATCTTCAGCCATGCTCTGCGGCGCATGGCCACCGCGGCCGCAACTGATCAGGCACAGGAGTCTCCAATGTCCAGAGCCATCTGGAGCTACTGTTTAGCCACCGCCCTTCCCTGGTCCCGTACCTGCCTGACCGTGGTCTGCAGGTCAGCCGGGAGATGAGGGATCACCTCATCCAGGGAGCCCATGAGGGCATGGGAGAAGTGTGCCATCAGCACAGCCGAGTTGGCCTGGCGGAGGCCAAGGGAGGACGCAGCGTACACTTTGCGCCCAGCACTTTCCAGCTTTTTGGACTCCTTGTCGGGGGGCTTGTCCACATCCCATGCGTTTCCGGAACGCCAGAAAATGCTGTCGGTGACCAACCCCTCGGCAGAGGGGTGTTCCAAAAAACTGGGCAAAGAGCCGGTAGGGACCACATACTTCCCGGCCATCCTGGCTGAAGGCACAAGACAGGAGGCAGGCCGGTGCCAGAGCTCCAAGGCTGGGCCAACAATGGCTTCAGTCACCGGAAAGGCCTCCGTGGGTGAATCCCCTCAGTCCAGAATCTCCGTCAGGGGATACTTGGCCCGCTTGGATACAGGCTCGAGCTGCATCCCGGTGGACTCCGAAATAAGCCGAAGCAAACCCATGAAGGACGATGGGCTTTTGTCCATTGACTGGCCCCTGGAGGACTCCAGGTCAATGTGCCTGGAGAACAGATGTCGGACTCTGAGGAGTCCACGAAGAGCTGCCTGGGGCCTAAGCCACCCTCCACCTGCCGAGGACAGTCAGGAGTGAGGGTGACCGACAACCTGTGGGGCAGGCCCTGACTCGACCGAGAGTCCTTGGTTGGTGCCCTCGATTTCAGTTGTGGAGGCGGAGGTTCCACCACAATCGGTGGGGCAGCTGGTTTCGGCTGAACAACCAGCCCAGGCTTGGGCACCTCGGCTACAGTGAGGGGTTGTTTCGACCACTCGGGTGACAGCCACTTGATGGCAGGGGAAGACGACGGCGTCGGCTTGTTCCCAGACAGAAGTAACTGCTGCCACATCAGGTCCTCGTAGTGTCGACACAACTTGCGCCAAAGCCTCTCCTCTTCTGAGGAGGAAGACGAGGACAAGCGGCGGCGCCGCTTACTTCGATGCCGAGACCCTTGGCGTTTCCAAGGATGGGTCTGGAAGGGGTAGACACCCGCTCATCCTCGGCTCGGAAGCCTAACTGGGACTGCGGCACTGGAGGCGCAGGTAAGTCTCCTCGGTCTCCACCTGGGAACCGGTGAAGAAGGATTGTCGGTTTACCAGTCGACAGCCCGTCCAACGGGTCGAGAAAAATCTCGACTGCATCGACAGATGTCTCGGCCGGCTGACCTGACGGGGACACCGTGAAGCCAGCGGCCTTAGCCGCAACTGACCTGTGTGGTACATGCCTCCATGCACCACAGTGGGCGGCTGTGCTGTTTGGTGGGGCCAGTGCTGGGACATGGTGTGTGCATGGGTGGGTGTGCAGGGTGCTGTCCTGCTGGTGGTGAAGTCCAGGACGTGGCTTGTCACATGCGGGGTCTCTCGGATATTGACACAGGGTCGACCTCTCTGCTGTGCCACAGTGGGGGCCTTGCAGGGTGTCATTGTGTATGCTGTTGTTGCGTCAGTGGCTGGTGTCGCCTGCTGTGAGGGGATCACAGTGGGGCTGTCATGCATTGCGCCATGGTGCACAGGGTTGCATTGTCATGGTGGTGGTGGTGGCATGCCTTTGGTGCCATGCACTGTTAGGTGATGCTTCTGGGCCGGGTGTCTTGTGATCGCTGTACAGGGGGTGATCAGCATTGGTGGGGTGCGGTGGCATTGGAGGGTCCGGCCCTCCTTGTGTTGTTGTCACTGCTTGCCAGGGGAGTGTGCTGGGGCACCGCGCCTCTGCTGTTGAATCAGTCCCAGGGTTCATGGGCTGGTGGTCCATCCAGCTCACCTCTGGTTGTGCAGTTCATGGGGGATCTGGGGGGGTTGGTCTGTCTGGCCGGCTGCATGCTCCTCCGCCCATGGCTAGTGCACCCCTGCTTCCTGTCCTTGTCCATGCGCATCACTGGATGTGCTACTGCGCATCGGCCCTGCTCCACTGCGCATCCCTGGTTGCGCCATGGCACATGTGGTGTGATATTCAGCTGTGTTGCGCAGGCACACCTTGGCCTGCGCTTGGTTTCAATACTGCGCACATTGTGCACTGCACTTGCGCCTGCTCCCGCTATTGCGCAACGTTTTTGGTGCAGTCTGAATATCCCACCCAGTATGTACATTGAGTGCTGGTAGTTCACCCTTGCAAAACTGCTGTGACTGCACTATACTGCACTCCACAGTGTGAGTCATTCCTCTGCCATACAGTGATGTCAGCAGTACAGCCCTAGGTCCAAAGAAACACCAGACTTGCTACAGAAGCTCTGGTACACCCTGCAGTTGTTAGCAGCTCACAATGCAAAAACTAACTATAGAGGACAGAAATGAAATACAGTTCCAGAATCAATGCATGAAGGGCTAATTTATGCATGAAAGTTGAAAGGACTGGGAAAGGTGCTCTTTAAGCTCAGAAGTAATCATGTCTTCGATAATTCTTTCTAGAATTTTACAAAAAATAAATGCGAAGCTGATAGGACGGTGGTTGTCAGGATCTCCTCTATCCTTTTTAAAAAGGGAGGGGTGATGTTTGCCCTTTTCCAATCAGAGGGAACTAAGCCTGAATTTAAACTACTTTCATAAATAATTTTTAGGGGATGGGACAGATTCCCTTTCATTAAATGAAAAATATTACCTGAAACTTCATCCGGACCCGAGGAGAAGCCTTGCTTAACGTAGTGAGTCAGATTCATTCTGATGCCTATGAGGCAAAAGGTCCCAATCCCTAATCCTATTTCAGAGTAACAGAAAGAAGCTGGAAAAAGAAACAAAAGGAAAAAAAAACAAAGCGTCTAAAGGCGAACTATATACGTGTTTAACTGTGAGGCATCACACCAAATAAGCCCCTCAGTAAGAATTTGGCCTGTGATAAGGACTGCAGAACCGTTAATAGTCAGGTTATGTAAAGGAAGGATGAGTAGGAAGTCAAGCATACTGAGGGATCCCCTGGAAGAAACAATACTACTACGGTAAATAATTTTTCTCACCCCAGAAATCCCTCAGTATTCTTGATTATAGCACTTAGCCAGCTGAGTTCAGCTGGCCCTAGAGTAGTTTATGTAAATTACTAAAACTAAACTACCAATCAGACCGTAGTAAGAGATTACTGTTTGTAGGTTGTGCTGTTTGCTAGTCAGATTCTTTCCTCCGACTGCAGTGGACAGTTGGCTCCGGAGACGCTCTCTCTGTCTTCACTTGAAGGAAGTTCTTTTCTGTTTCTAATGTATTATTTTTTCTGCTTTTGGGTTGATTTGTTTTACATTTTTTTCTGGTCTTAGTGTTTTTTTTCTGTGCTTCCAGCATTTTCCAAGAACTGCTTAAATTTTCCCTAACAGGAGATACTGCAGGTTTTCCACGATGTATTCTCTGACTGGAAACTACATTTTCTGAGGTAAAAAAAACTTCATTTTTTTTTCTCATTTTAAACACATGTTCTGCTGTTTTCCCCAATTTTAGGGGAACCTTGTTTATTTTCAACTTTTAGTTTAAAGTTTCCCTCACAGGAGTTACATCATGTTTTCCTCCATGTATTCTCTGACTGGAAACTACATTTTCCGAGGTAAAAAAACTTCATTTTCTTTCTCATTTTAAACTCATTTTCTACTGTTTCCCAATTTTTAAGGGAAATTTGTTTATTTTCAACTTTTCTTTTTGTGACCTGGCTTTGGGAATCATTTCCACGGTTCCACAACGCTTGGGACGTTCGTTTTACATTTTTAGACCCCTTTGGGAAACGTTTCTTCAGTCTTCTGACTTTTATTTTCTGTCAGACAGACTTTTAAACTGAACTGGACCTACAAATTATTATATAAACCTCTTTCATTATTTTTTAATCGTGGTCACTGCTGACAACCACGACCTTGCTCTGTTTCCTGTGGGTCCAAGTTTTTCTTTTTTGCCTTGTATTCAAACAAAAAAAAAAAGTCAGAATTATGGCTGGAGGCTAAGAGATATGTCTCCTTCCCTGTCTACTAAGTCCACTGGGGTGGGGACTTCTTCCCATCAAAGAAATAAGATAGGTCTACTTAGGACCCTATTCACCCTAGTGAAAATAAGTCTGATAACAATAATGTCGACCAAGCCAAACATAAAAGACATTCTCAGCATGTTTTCACTTTTCACTTTGGTGCCTGCCAAAAAAAGAAAAGAAAAACATACTGCTGCCCATCCTGCAGAAAGGCAAAGGAAGACACTAGTGACAAATCAAAAGAAAAATATATCGCTGCCCTCCCGCTGAAAGGCAAAGGGAGATGCCATTGACCAATCAAAACATGCCTTCTCTTGAGGAGTTGGCAAACACTTGGCAAATCTATAAGACCTTCCAAGCTATGTGTAACCTGTTTGTAGACCCACCTGGACCATCTACCCCTGCCCTATCTAATCCTGGCCTAGGTCGGGAGGTTTATTATGATGTAAACGAAGAGGAGCAGGAGGGTGGAATACAATTGGGCAAGACCCCCTGACCAGGAATTTGACTCCCCCTTACCAGGTCAGAAGGATTTCACCTCTCACTACGCTTTTGTCAAACAGATGGTGGACACCTTTAACCTCTCTATTCAACAAACCACTGAAGAGGATGAGGAGGCAGACCTTTTAGACATGATGGGTCTCTCACCCCCCCAAGAAATTGCTCCTGCTAGTCCACAAGTCCCTCCAAAAGGTAACTTTTAAGCTGCTGCAAGGCCCAACATCCATCCCAGGGATAGACAAGAAAATATAGAAAAAGTACCAGCTTCACAAGAATAACGCTGTCTACCTTTATAAACATCCTGATCACTAAGGTGTGGTGCAAGGGGCAGCCTGTGAAAAGGCCAGAGCACCCTTATCATCACAACCTCCTGACAAAGAGTGCAGAAAACTGGATGCCATGGGCAAGAAGAAAAAATTACTCTCCTTAGTAATTATGTTTCTTTTAATGGAGTCTTGCTGTATTCTGACATATTGCAGTGATTCCCAACCTTTGAACTGCCCCAGGGAACAAAGAGTTAACTTTCTATGCAGGGCATAGAAAGCTGAGCTCGAGTTCGACTGAAGTCTCTGTCTAGAGTGTTTCAAACTTAAACTGTCAGATTCTTATGAGCCAAACTCACTAAAAATTCTATATGGAAATTGTAAAAATTCCTACTAGCCAACTGGCCGAAAAAAGTTTGGGATTCCCAGGGAAGACTCAAGTCAGAAAACCCAAAAAGCAAAACCCAATCTAATACAAATAACAATAATAAATCAGCACCCAAACAAAAAGGAGGAGGGTGCAACAAAAAACACCCCTGGGGTGCAACACTGCACCTGTCCACCCACTTCCCAAAAACAGGTTCTGAGAGGGGAGGCAGGGAGGGAGGTCAGAATACAGCAAGACTCCATTAGAAGAAACATAATTACTAAGGTGTACCCTCTTTATCATTCCAGACTCTTTACCTCCACAAATTCTTCAGGAAATATATGAGTTTTAATAATAGTTGATAGAATCATCCGCAAAAATGTAGGCAGATTAGCAGCAGTTTCTCCCTCCAATATATCCAGCTCAAAAATAGAGATCATTGAGGTTTCGGGGGAAACTCCCAATTCAGTGTTACAAGAGTAGTTTTAAATGTATCATATGTTAACATTTTCTCTATTTTTACCCTGTTGTAAACATTTTTCCAAATTGTTGACCAGGTCACTGGTGTTGATAACAGTAATCCCAGAGAGTTTACCAGGCCTTGCTTAGCCCAGACTAATTTTGCCATATCCATATTGGGGAGCATAAAATAAACTGAATTAAAGAGATTGGAAGTATCCCATGTCACCATAATAAGGGCATCTGCAACAGTTGGTAACCCTAATTCTGCTCTCAGCATATGGGCTATCATGCTGGTTAATGTTACAGTAGTTTCATAATGTTTAAAGTACATTTCATCTAATTTAAAGACTACGTCCTTCCCTGTACATATTGAATTGTATGCTTCCAAATCATACCCCTTGGGGTTACTGTCCTCCTTGGCCAACAAAAGATTTGAGCGAAGGTCTTTATTAAACTGATCTACATTAGTTGAATTCTCCTTAGAATTTGTTTTTTGTTTCACAATGGGATCACCCTCCCCTTTTCCTTGATCTTTTATAGATATCCCATCCACAGGTATAGATTTATTTTTTTTATCAGAATTCTTTCTTATATCTCTCTGTATCTCTCCTATCATAATAGAACCTGTAGCCCCAACTTTATTAATCTTTTCATCCTTAGTATTTGTTTCATCTTTCTGTTTTCCTGATTTATGAATCTGAATAGGTCCAACAGGCATATTCTTTTTATTCCCCCCTTTTTTCCTACTTACTCCACCCCTCTTTTTACCCTTTTTGCCTTTTGGGGGCTCATGAACATTTAGGGGAGAAAATGATAAATTATGCCCAGATCTATGAACTTCCTTTCCCCCAATAATTGTAAAATTTGTTGTTCTAGTGCAGCAAAGTTCGCAGCACAAAAGCAAGAAAGATTTTCCAGAGCTGTCTTAATACCATTATATGCCTCCAATAAGACAACGTTAGACATTACTGGATGGGCAAGAGCCTTAATAGTATATTTTGATATAGTATGCGGACATTGAGCCAGAAAATCTTTATCTAAATGGATATCCTGAACCTCTTTTTCCATTTTCTGAAATAACTCCTCAGGCACGTCATTAAGGGATGAATACAACATTTCTTTAGAGTCGATACTGCAGCTCCCTACCTCACTTGAAATCTCTAGTGGACTAAATAGCTTTATTCCAGAGGGAAAACATGAAATCCCATTATCCTTATCAATATAATCCCCTTGCCCAGACATACATTGCTGACTAGATTCTACCTCCCCCATCCACTCATCTTGTCTAAAAACCTTGGAATAATCCACTGTATTTGCTTTTTCCCCAAAAATAGTACAGTCATGACCACCTATGTTAGAAACCGTGTGTGGACTGTTCATTTTTAGAGCGTCCTGAAAGATATTATTAAGGACTTTGGTAAATTTTTTTTTTTTTTAATCGGTAATTTTCCCTTGGGACGCAGCTTTAACACCAATCTCTAAATTACTAATTACTTCTAAATCTGGAATTATAATCTTATTATCAAAAGAGGATAATTGGTTAAATTCCTCAAATTCCCCATTATTCCCTTCACTACCACTAATCTGGTTCTCCAATAAATTGGTCAAAATATCTTGATTTGTATTATTCAAACTGTTCTTATCCCAGCTCTTAGCCATCGAAATTTGGTTTCTTCTGTTGGGTTCTAAATTATCTCCAGCTAAATCTGATCTATACTCCTCATTCATAAGCTCCTTAAAGGGATGAAGTGGGTAAGATAATGAGGGGCTTTCTACTAATTCCTTAGGGGTTGAAGTCGTGATAACCAGTTCCTGCGTAAATACACAACCATTACCTTTTTTATTCTTTTTAGGATTTATCCTTTGTTTCCCTTTATTTGCCCCTTTAGCAGTTTTATTTACCATCTTACCACTTCGAGTATACAGAAAAGAAAAAAGATTTCCTAAGAATCAGATACTAACTCCAGTTTGAAAAAAAAATATCCAAAAACAGGAAGCTTATAAACTAGTAAGTGCGAATTTAAAAGTGGGACTGAAAACAGAGTCAGGTGAAAGCTTATCTAGATAGCTAAATCTTCCCACAGGAATCACTCCTTAAATTTGTATAAAGCCCACCCACCTAAAAACAACCAGTCTCACCACTTAAAACCAAAAAATACAAAACCGAATAAACAATAAAAACCTGTTTAAAATAAAATCCCTATCTTTCGTAGGAGCAAATTCCTAGGCAAAATCTACTCTGAGGGGCACTCGTGCCACTCACGCTCGCACTATGCATGAGCGCAATGTTTAAATGCAGCAGCAAACCCTCCCACAGAGGCAAACCTGCTCTATTATTGGCTCACCCCTGAGCTCTGAAATTACATGCAGATTAACTGTACTATTGGTTCTGTACAATTGTTAGCATTACTTTTTGAAAATAGACGTGTTGGATGAGGTGGGCATTTACATGGTAGAATTGAATGAGTGGGAGACATCAGTTCAATCTAGAACTATGCAACCTTGACTAAGTCTTCTAGAAATACAAAGTAATGACACCACATTAGAGCAGGAATGGGGGGTCAGAAAGTAACCCTGGTTATAATGTCCTTAATTGGAATATAGCAGGACTCCATAATAAGTTTGTGGACCCGCAGTGGGTTACTTTTATTTCTTGACATGAAGTGATTATTTTCCAGGAGACATGGGTCTTAACATCCCCTTACCTGAATGGATATGAAACCAGTTTTGCTCCAGCAATTAAAGGAAAAAAGCACGGGAGAAATAAAGGAGGTTTGGTTACTATGATTAAAATTAAGGAGGGATTAAGGGTAATTAAAAGCTATTCCCCCACTCCCAATATTCTTATGGTAGTGGTTAATTGGGATCTTTGTATAGTTCTGATTGTAAACATTTATATTCCACCAGGTTTTCACACTTATTCAACATATGATTTCTGGTCCAAATTATCGATGGAAATAGATTTAATGATACAGTTAAATTGGATAGATACTGTCCTTTTAGCAGGGGATTTTAATGCTCGGATAGCAGAGTTTGATAATTTATCATCGTTACAAGAATTATTATATATGGCAGATTTGGAAAAAAGAAACACAACTGATATGATTGTTAATGAGGCAGAGAGACGTTTTCAAACCTTTATTACAGATAATAATCTCCTGATTCTTAATGGGAGATTAGAAGGGGACCGACAGGGAGAAAGTACTTTTTTCCCCCCAGTTGGTAAGAGTGTAATTGATTTTATATTATGCTCTCCCCTTAGCTATCATTTTTGCAGGAGATTATATGTGGCTATGAGAACAGAAAGTGATCATGCAGCAATTTTGCTGGACTTTAGGATCTCTGATAGTAATATTTCCCCCTTAAACAAGCCCTTGGCAGATATTGAGATTAGTGGGAAAAAGAGGTTAAGATTGAATAATGAGTCGATGCAAGGAGTTTGGAACCTTCTATACTCTTCTATTTTTGTTGATTTATTTCAGCAGGTACATACTGGTTCTAAAGGTGAAAGGATTAGCGAGTTATTAAACATAGGGTATCAACAAATTAAGACACTGATTTACTCAGCTAATAGTGTTAAGCCCCAGCTAGTATCCTGGTGTGATGAGCATTGTAGGAGACAGAAAATAAATTTGTTGAGGGCCATTAGGCAGACTAAAAAAAAATCTGAGTAAGATGGCGATTATAAATCTAAATAAAATGTGACGGGAGTATAAAGAATTTCTCCTCCAGAAAAAAAGAGAATTTATTGAAAAACAATGGGAAATAATGTACCGAGTTATTGAGGGCGGTATTAGGCTTTTTTGGGCTTTAGTGTCCAAGGGGACAGTTGATCAGAATTCTAGACCTCCTACATATATCCCCAAGGAAACTTGGATATCTTATTATAGTTTATTACTTAATAGACATCTTACCAATGATGATGATGCGATAGACACTTTTAACATTGAGGGGGAATACACATTGTTAGTGTTTTCATTTGGAGAGGTGGAAGAAGCCATTGTGAATTTATCAAATAATAAAGCACCTGGACCTGACTCGATACCGGGAGAAGTTTATAAGGGGCATTTGAATTATTGGGTAGTTTTTTTCACAGATTTTTTTAATATCTGTCTAAAAGAGAGATTTATTCCATTATCTTGGACAAGAAATATAATAGTTCCAATTCATAAAAAGGGTCAGCTCCATTTGCCATCTAATTATCGCCCAATCAGTCTTATTGACATCAGTGGAAAAATCTTTGCTAAAATAATATTGCATAAATTACAAGACTGGGTAACTGTAATTCCCTTTATCGATGTTTCAAGCAGGTTTTCGTAAGGATTTTTCTACGATAGATAATATCTACATTCTAGCCTATCTGATAGAAAAATATAGATTATTCCATAAAATTAAGTTGCATGCTGTGTTTGTAGATTTTTCTGCAGCATTTGACTCGGTTAATAGAGCCAAGTTATGGGAGATATTACTAAACAGACAAGTACCTTTAAATTTATTAGCTCCTATTATTAGGTTATATTCATATACAACATCGGCTATTAGATATGACAATCAGGGCAACATCTCTGATTATTTCAGTACAACTTCGGGAGTTAAACAGGGATGTCTTTTGGCTCCCCTTCTTTTCAATCTGTATATTGATTCCCTTTTGACTTATAAGGATACAGATATTCTTGATTCCCAGAATTAAGAATATTCTAGTACATTGTCTGGCTGTGTAGACTACTTTGATTATTTTGGCTTTATCTGTTCAAGGTTTACAAAATAAAATAAATCAATTTTGCTCTAAATGTAAACATTTGGATTTAATAATAAATATGAAAAAAACTAAGCTGGTGACCTTTGCACCTTTACAGGGACATCAAATTAAACCAAGCATTTATTCAGATAATGAACTTATAGAGATGGTATCCTCTTATACATATTTGGGGGTGAAGTTTGTTTCGAATGGAAATTGGATAGAGCATTGGAGGGGACAAGTGATATGGGCAAAATCGATTGTTAAGGCCCTCTTATGTTTTGGTAGGAAATATGCCGGATAGTTAGTCTCACCAGCATTGATTGCTGGTGAGGCCAAAATTAATCCTATTCTTACGTACAGTGTAGAGGTCTGGAACAATAACGTCCCTCTATGGCTGGAGATCCCACTCTTCTCTATTATAAATCTTCATTGCAGGTCTCCACTGCCTATTTCTAATAATGTTATAGCTGAAAGCAGAATTGCAGAGTGCCTATTGCTACAATAATTGACATAACGCCTTATGAGTTATTGTTAAAAATTATTAATCAACAGACCAATCTTATGCCTTTATTATGTCTAAGAGAAAACTCTCTGGTATAAACAAAATTTTAGGTCTTCCTCGGTTAAAACTATCCAACGATTTTTGGTAGTGTTATATATGTTTCATCTTTGGACAGATTGGGAGAAATCAATATCAATATCTCATGTATTTAAGGGAGTATGTTTAAAAGAAAATACTTAGGCTTAGCTTATAACAATGGATCTCCTTAGAGTTCAACGTCAGGCCAGTTGGTTTGCTCAAAATAAGATCGACGTATCTATCGAGAAGTATCTTACCCTTGGGTTGACCCCGCTAGAAAGAAAAATGATCACTTGGGCAAGACTGGGAATCATTTGTTCTAAATATGTTTTCTTTAATAAGATAACTCCACCCAGTTCAGGCTTGGAGCTTTGTAGATATAATAAGGGTTTTCAAGAAGATCTTTATCATATTACGGTACAATACCCTTCATATAAAACCCCGCTGTTTAACTTGCTAAATGATTTTCTTATTATATATATGCTAATGCAAAATATGATATTCTATTTATACTTCTTCATCCTCAGGCATTGGTGGAGGCTAAGATGATTTCAAGCTTTTTTCATCAGGTGATGAAATATAAAGAAAAACGTCTCTCTGCCTATGATAATTAATTTGTTGATGGATCTTTATGTGTTAAAAGTTTAAATGCAGTATTAGATTTTAATATTTTCTTTTTTTTGTACTTAATTTTATGTTTTTAGCATGTTGTAAAGGCTTGATTGCTGAACAATAAACATTGAACCTTACTAAGGTGAGTCATTTTTTCTTCAAACAACATGAAGTCTTGCTGTATTCTGACATACTGTATACTACCAAGCAGTATCTCCATGGAGGAGGGACAGAACCTACTATAGGAATAGGCTCTGGAGTACTGCTGTGTCAAATCGAGCATCACTCCTAGCCTAAATATCCAGACAGTAATGCTTGGTAAAGGTATGGACTGTTTTCCAGGAGGCTGCTTGACAAATTTTTAAGAGAGGGATAGCCCTGGCAGCAGCCAGGGAAGCAGCTGTACCTCTTGTAGAATGAGCCCTCAGGCCTAAGGGTGGAGTTTTTCCCAATTTTTCATAGCAGAATTTTATACAAGACACAATCCACCTGGCAAGAGATCTCTTGGTGGCAGGTTTGCCCTTTCCCACTTCTCCATAAGTGAGGAAAAACTGGAGGGAGTCAAACCAGTGACCCTTGGTACGCTCTATGTAGTAGCTAAGGGCTATTTTAGCATCTAAACTGTGTAGCCTCCTCTCTCCTGAGGAAGAATGATCAGTGAAGAAAACAGGAAGAGACATAGACTGGTTCAAATGGAAGTCTGAAACCACTGTGGGCAAGAACCTTCTATTGGTTCTAAGGACCACTTTATCCCTGTGAAATTAGATAAAATCAGGTTCCACTGACAGGGCTTGCAATTCACTGATACGCCTGGCAGAGGTAATGGCTACCAAGAACACAGTTTTCCAAGTCAAGTACTTAAGCCTGCTGAACACATAGCTCAAAGGTTGTATAAGCTGAGCAATGCAAATATTCAAATCCTCACGAGGCTTAGGGTTCTAAAATGAGGATTGTGTGAAGCAATCCTTTAAGAAATTTACAGAACACAGGATGAGAAGACACAGAGGAAGACTTCCCACAGACAAAAAATGCAGAAACAGCTGACAAGTGTACCTTGAGAGTAGCTGGTCTGAAGCCTAGGCCATTAAGATGGACCATATAATCCAGAACCTTCGGCAATCCAGCAGTGTCTGGAGAAATATGCTTCTTAGAACACCAAATGCTGAATCTCTTCCATTTGGAGTTATAAGTCTTTCCGGTGGAGGGCTTTCGAGAAGCCTTGAAGATATCCAAAACTCCTAGGGAAAGATGCAGCTCTGCAAAGTCTTAACTCTTCAAGAGCCAGGCCTTGAGACTGAGAGAATGAAGATCTGGGTACCAAATCCTCCCCTGAGAGGATGTTAACAGGTTGTAATTCCTGGGAAGAGACAGGGGAGGATGGACTGCTAGGGACAGCAACAGAGGGTACCAGGGCTGCCTGGCCCAATCTGGAGCAATCAGAATCACCTTGCAAGGCTGAGACCTTATTTTGACTAAAACTTTGAACAGGAGTGGGAAGGGGGAAGGCATACAGAAACTTCCCTTCCCAATTCAGAATCAGGGTGTCCAGGGGGACTGAGCCCAAGACTGGAGGTCTGCAACAAAAGAGAGGGAGTTGGTGATTGTCTGGGGCTGCAAAGAGATCTATCTCTGGAGTGCCCCACCTTGAAAAAATCACTTTCAACACCTGAGGGTCCAGGGGCCATTTGTGATGGCCCTGAGAGTTCCTACAGTGCGCATCTATAGCACATTGTCCTTCATTGAAGGTGAACTCGCTACCAGAGAGGTCTGCAGGAATAGTTAGGACCACAACTGTGGTTTCTGCACAAGGTCGTGGACCGAGTGCCTCCTTGCTTTAGGATGTACTACATGGTGGTGGTAGTCCGCTCTGACTTCTGGAACCACCTTGTTCTGTACTGACTGAGAGAAAGCTTTAGGCCAGAAAAACTGCCCTGAGCTCTAGGAGATTGATATGGAGAAGGGATTCTTGGAGGGACCACAGCACCTGGGCAGTGAGGGACCCCAGATGGGCTCCCCAGCCCAGAAGAGAAGCGACTGTGGTAAGGACCACTGAACAAAGCTGAGTAACAAAAGGAACATCTTGTCATAAATTGTCCTGATCCTGCCACCATTGGAGGGCTTGGATCAAGGTCAGAGTCACTGGGATCAGTTTGGTAAGGGAATCCTTCCCCTGAGACCAAAAAGCTCTCAGGTGGAACTGAACATCCCTCATCTGGAACCTTGCCCCTTGGACCATTGCTGTAGAAGCTGCCATGTGGTCCAAGAGTTGGAGGAAATGCCTTGCTGGCCGAGATACCTCGGCTGAAAGAAGAGGCTAGTTCCATAAGAACCCTGCTCTTTCTAGAGGAAGAAAGGCTTTTGTTTGAGTGTGTCCAGTTCTGCCCTATAAAGGTAAGAAGCTGGACTGGTTCGAGAACTGACTTGGGAAGGTTGAGAAGAAATCCTAGAGAAATGAGCACTTGCTGGGTCACTTGCAGGTGAGACTTGACTTGGTCTGGAGACTGACCCACTATTAGCCAATCGTCCAGATATGGAAAATGAAATCTTTTGCCTTCTTAGAAAAGCAACTACTATTGCCAGGCACTTTGTGAAACCCTTGGGGTTGAGGTTAGACAAAAGGCATTGCTTTGAACTGATAGTGGCCTGAGGGCAACTCAACCTGAGGTACTTTCATGGAGCACCTGATGGGAATATGAAAGCAGGCATCTTGAGGTCCAGGGAGGTTAGCCAGTCCCCTGGCCTTAGAGAGGGAAGGATTATTCCCAGAGTTACTATCTTGAACTTTGGTTTTAAAAGATGTTTGTTTAGATATTCAGGTCCAGGATGGGTCGCCAGTCCCCTGTCTTTTGGGGGGTCAGGAAGTACCTGGAGTACAGTCCTTGCCCCAGTGTAGGGTAGGTACTCTCTCATGGCTCTTAAGGCGAGAAGAGAAGAGAAGAGAAGAGAAGAGAAGAGAAGAGAAGAGAAGAGAAGAGAAGAGAAGAGAAGAGAAGAGAAGAGAAGAAACCTCTGCCTCTAGGGCAAGGGTTTCTGAGAGATTTGCAGGTGGAAAAGATCTGGCTCTCATCTTTGGAAATTTTCTGAAGCTGAGAAACAGTCCCTGGTTTACTACTTCCAGGACCCACTTGTCTGATGTAATAGACATCCAGTCCTGGACAAAGTAAGCCAGCCTGCTCCCTACTGGAATAGGAGAGTCGACCCGGGCAGACCCATCAGAGTGTCTTGGCAGGGGCTTTAGGCTGAGAAGTGGATGCAGCCCTGCTCATCCCCCTTCTGCCTCCTCTGAAGAACCCCTCTGAGAAAAGGAAGAAGAGGCCTGTAGCTTGGTAAAAGGCCTTTAAAAGGCCTGCCCTGCCCCTAGACTGCTGCCTTTGAGGAGTTGTCTGCCTCCCAGGCCTGAGCACTCCTGTAACTGGTCCTGTACCATCCATTTTTCTTCATGTAATTTCTGTCTGCTCCCCAAACAGAGAATTACCCACTACAGGAAAATCCATGGCCTTAGCCAGGGTGTCCTATGGAGAGGCTAGTACATCTGAGCCAAGCCATCCTCCTAAGAGCCACAGATATAGCCATGACTCTTGATGACACATCATTAGAGTCCACAGCAGCATGAAACTGAACCTCAGATGCCTCAATCCCATCTGCAGCCACCGCCTCCAGCTCCTTGGCTAGCTGGGGGGAGGCCTGTTTAGCCAATGCCAGTACAGCGTCCCACCTGGACTACTGGTACCTGGCTGTATAGGCCATGTAATTCGCCTACCTGAGTCCCAAAGAAGATGCCATGTACTGTTTCTTTGCCATGGCATCAATCTTCCTGGAGTCCTTGTCTGGGTGTGTGTGAAGCCAAGGGAATATTTGCCTTGTCACAGGCAGCAGCCTGCACTACCCCAACATGGTTGCATTGCTGATATAAGAACTCTTGTCTGAACCTGAAAGTGTATACCTCTTGTCCATTCTTCTATCCACAGGAGGTATAGTGTTAGGAGACTTTAGGAATTTTTGTCTGTTTCCCAAATGATTTGTGGAGGGGAATAGACAGTCTCCTGGACTCTGGGATGTCCATCATCTCTACATAACTAGGCTCCTCTTGATCTTCCACAGCCTCCTTCATAGGAAGCTGGAGGGTTTCAGCCACCTTTCTGTAGAACATAAAGTGAGAAGGGGACGCAGAAAGCCTAGAAGGGGAAACACCTGAAGGTCTGTCTGGGGAGATGTCAGGCACATCAAGACCCTCACTTTCACCATCATCATCCTCAAATTCCCCTTCCTCTTCAAATTCCGGTTCATAAAAATCTTTGAGGGTATAATCTTGAACCTGGGGGACCAACTGAACTGAATCCCTGCCAGAAGGAGCCGGATCAGTAGGAACCAGACGGAACGATTCCACAATCTGAATCGCTCTGGCTATCTCTTCGGCGGTTGGAACATGAACCTCTGGATCTGAACCGGTTGATTTGTCTTTGTGTTTTCTTTTTGTCGGAACCAATCCCTTGGAATCAGCTCTCCTTTTGCCCGAAGAAGTATCACCCTGGTCAGAGGGCACTCCTTCTGGTTCGGTCAGAACCGAACCGGGCTGGTCAACCGGGTCAGCGGACTTCTTGGCCTCCTTTTCCCTCAGTCTACCTAATCTCTTCCCAAGGGTAGATTTTGGAAAATGTTTACATATTTGGCAGTCTGAATCGAGGTGGTCAAACCCCAGACAATAAACACAGATGGTGTGGGGATCGGCCTTATCAAAGACCTCCCTACACTCACTGCAGTGTTGAAACCCAGTGGGCACGTTTTTTTTTTTTTGGTTAATCAGACATGGCTAACCTAACCAACTTAGCCTTTTCATGACAACTGCCAGGCAAGACTCCCTTATCGGTTCCTAACCACGTCACAGGTATTGGAAAAAAACATACTAAAACACTTTTTTTTTTTAGAACCAATAAGAACCGGTAACCACACACTAAGTAAAACACAAAATACAAAATTTCACTATCAAATGGCCAGTTCAGCTGAACTGAGCCGCACTTTTACAAGGTCCACACAGAAAACAGAACAATTCCTATCTAGTACTCACAGCATCACAGACAGAGACCGAACCATCTATGCAGATAACTTTTTCGGTTTAAAAAACCAACAAAAACTGAAACTTTAAATGACTTTCGAACCGAGCAGAAAGAGAAATCTCCGGAGAGACCGTTCAGTGAGGCGGAATAAAGAATCTGACGGTTTAAGTTTGAAACACTCCAGACAGAGACTTCAACCGAGCTCGAGCTCAGCACTCTATGCCCTGCATAGAAAGTTAACTCTTTGTTCTGCGGGGCAGTTCAAAGGTTGGGAATCACTGCAATATGTCAGAACACATAAAGACTTCATGTTGTTTGAAACACAGAAACATAGACTTTGACGGCAGATAAGAAAAAATTACTTACCATAGTAATCTTCTTTCTTCCCAGTGATGCTCAGACATTCATTACTTTGTGCAGTCATCCTGATGGGTTGGACTTTCCGGAGAGATGGAACACATGCAAATGATGGAATTCTTTGTACATGAGCATCTTTCAAATATTGCCTCTACCAACTGTAGTGTTCTAAGCCCTTCAGATTTGTAAGAAGCCTTGAAGTCAGGCAACATGGAAATATTTTACCATAAATGATTAACTAATTAATAAAACACTTTTAATAAAACATTTTTAGGATTAGCCTAATAAACAACTTACTTGAAAAAAACTCCAAGGGAGGAGCTATATCTAAATATAATAATGGTGTTCACCATAGATTGAGAAAAACTATTTTGAGAGACAGACAACTCTGGTAAAACTCTTGTCTAGCATAGAGAAATGTACCCAGAAGGATATGGCTATGTGGCACTAGCATGCGGAATGCAGAGGCTTAAGTTCTGGAAGGGGAGGATGGGAGGGAGTTATGAATGTCTGAGCATCGCTTGGAAGAAAGAAGATTACTGTGGTAAGTCATTTTTTCATCTAACCCCAGTAATGCTCAGACCATTCATAACTTTGTGCAGACTACCAAGCAGTACCCCCAGGTGATGGGCACAGAACTTATTTTGGAAACAGACTTTGCAGGACTGCTGTGCTAAACTTGGTGTCACTTCTGGACAAAATATCCAAATTATAATGCTTTGTAAAGGTGTGTACTGATTTCCAAGTAGCTGCTTTATAAATGTCCAACAATGGCACCTCCCTAGCAGCTGCAATAGTGGCAGCTGTTCCTCTTGTTGAATGAGCCCTCAGCCCAGCTGGGGACTCTTTACCTGCTTTATTGTAGCAGATTTTAATGCACTGGACAATCCACTGAGAAATGGATCTTTTTGAGGCTGGTTTGCCCATTCCAACAACCCCATATGTAAGGAAAAGTTGTTTTTGTCTTGCCTATGGCCTTTAGTAGCTGTCATGTAGTAGCTGAGAGCTCTTTCACATTCAGACTGTGAAGCCTTCTTTCACCAGAGCTTGCATGGTCTGTGAAGAAGACAGGCAGAGGACTGATTGGTTCAGATGGAAATCTGAAACCACCTTGGGAAGGAACTGTCTGTTTGTTCTGAGGACTACTTTATCCTGTGGAAGGAAATATAGTCCTGAGTCGATACAGAGCCTGAAGCTCTCTGATTCTTCTGTTGAAGTAATTGCTACCAGGAAAACTGTTTTCCAGGTAACATACTTTAAATGGGCTGTAGCCATGGGCTCAAGGGAGCCTGCATCAACCTTGCATACATACATTAAGATCCCAAGCGGCATCTAGTGCCCCGTGGGGGGTGAAATGCATTAGGCCTTTGAAAAATCTTTTGAAAATGGGATTTGATGCTACAGATACCTTTGTCCTAGCAGCCAGGTATGCAGATACTGCTGCAAGGTGGACCCTCAAGAAACTGGGTTGCAGACCTTGTGAATGCAAGTGAGTTAGATAATCCAACACCACTGAGACCCCTGCATCATTTGGGGTGAAGTTTCTAGTAGAGCACCAGAAAGAGAATCTTTTCCACTTAGCAGAATAAGTTTTCTTAGTTGAAGACTTCCTGTAACCTTTCAAAATGTTTAATACAGCGTCAGAAAGGTTCAAGCCTGCATACTCCAACTCCTCAAGAGCCACGCTTTGAGGTGAAGAGACTTGAGATTTGGGAATAGCAATGTTCCCTGATTGGAGGTTAGAAGATTATGCATGAAAGGCAAGCTTACTGGCCTGCTCACTGCCATGGAGAGCAGAAGAGAGTACCATGGCTGCCTGGGCCAATCTGGAGCTATCAATATCAGAGAAGCTGAGAGGGATCTGAGTTTCAGCAGTACCCTGAAAACCAGAGGGAAAAGGAGGAATGCAAAGAGAAACTTGCCCGACCAATCCAGCACCAAGGCATCCAGAGGGATTGTGCCCTGGGCTGGTGGCCTGCAACAGTACTGAGGCAACTGGTGGTTCTGGTGGGATGCAAACACGTCTATCTCTGTAATGCCCCACCTGTTGAAAATTACCTGTACCACTTGCTTGTTCAATGCCCATTCATGATGGGACTGATTGATTCGACTCAGCGTGTCTGCCAAGATATTGTTTTTTCCTGGCAGATGGATAGCTTGCAGGGACACCTTTAAAGAATTTGCCAGAGCCCAATTCTCATGGCTTCTGTGCATAGGGGACCTGATCTGGTGCCGTCCTGCTTGTTTATGTAATACATAGTGGTGGTATTGTCTGTTCTGACCTGTACCACCTTGCCCATTACCAGTGTAGAGAAAACCTTTAGTGCCAGTCGCACTGCTCTGAGTTCCAGCAGATTTATATGCTGGAGGAACTCTGCTTCTGACCAGGTACCCTGAGTTGTGTGCTCCCTTAGATGGGCACCCCTGCCCAGCAGGGATGCATCTGTTGTGAGGATTAGTGAAGGATCCTCCTTCTGGAAGGGGACTCCTTGTCTTAGTTTCGATTCCTTTTTCCACCACAAGAGGGCTTGTAACAGGGGCCTTGTCACTGGAATGAGCTTTGAGAAGGGGTCTTTTTTCTGACTCCAATGAGTCCTAAGGTGAAACTGGATGTGTCTCATGTGAAACCTGGAACCATGCACTGTACCTGTGGATGCAGCCATATGACCCAAGAGCTGCAGAAATTGCCTGGCTGTTTTTCACCATGCAATTTGAAGGAGTTTGCTATGGCCTGAAGACTTTGCACCCTGTCTAGTGGTAAAAGGCCCTGGCCTGCAGGGTGTTGATCTCTGCCCTATAAACTGTAAAAAGTCTGTAGGGGCTAAGACAGATTTTTCTGGTTTACTATGAAACCCAGAGATTCCAGAAGATCCTTGTAAGCCTTAGAGAGGTTGTGACCTGCTCTGGTGATTTTCCTACTATCAGCCAGTCATCCAGGTATTGAAAGACAGTCACTCCCTGTCTTCGAAGCAATGCCACAACTGCTAGGCATTTTGTAAACACCCTTGGTGCAGAGGAAAGGCCGAAGGGTAGGGTTGCAAACTGATAATGACCTGATGGGTGTCTGAATCTGAGATATTTTCTGTAAGATTCCTTTATGGGGAGGTGGAAATAAGCGTCCTGTAAATTCAGAGATGCCAGCCAGTTCCCTTTCTGGATTATCGGTAGAATCCAAGCCAAAGTGACCATTTTGAACTTTGGCTTTTTCAGATGCTTGTTTAAAGCTCTGAGATCCAAAATTGGCCACCACTCCCCATTTTTCTTTGTTGTTAGGAAGTATCTGGAGTAAAAACCTCTTCCTCTCAGGGTTGCAGGGACTAATTCCACTGCTTTGAGCTGAAGCAGCTTGGACCTCTGCCTCTCTAATGAGATTTGTGCTAGAGGTGGGAGGTACAAACCCTGGTTTTTTAGGAAAGAAATTTGAACTGCAGAGACAGACCTTTGCCCACTACCCCAGCACCCACTTGTCTGTGGTGATGGTTGACCAGAGGGGAGGAATGGGACAGTCTGCCTCCAACAGGTAGGAGGAGGCAGCTTGCATCTCAGGGTTCTGCTTAGGCTAGGGCTGAGGTTGTGGCTGAGTCCCTCGCCTAGAGCCCCTCTACCCTAACCCTTGAGTAGCCCTGAGGGGGGTACTGCTGGTATTGGGGCATGGCTACTGGCTGGAAGAAAGGTCGTGATAAAAAGGGACGACCCCTAGCCCCCCTTCCATAGGGTCTAGTGGATGAAGAAGCTCTGTCTCTAATAGAGTTACTTCTATAAGTAGCCTTATATTCATCCACTTTTTTCATATAGGCCACTGTGGACTCCCCAAACAGCAGACTTCCTTCCAGTGGGAAATCCAGGGCCTTTGACTGGGTATCCTGAGTGAGGTTTGTGGCCTTAAGCCAAGCAAACCTCCTCTGAGCCACTGTATTACCCATCCATCTGGCTGCAGTGTCATTCAAATCAGCAGCCATTTGGAACTAGTACTTGGCCGCCTCTAGCCCAAACCTGGCGGTTTCTGCCAGGTCATCTGACAAGGGTGGGGTGGCCTTCATGGACATTGCCAGTACCGACTGCCACAGGGATTTCTGATACTGGGAAGCATAAGATTGAAAAGTGGCCTGTCTCATTGCCAATGAGGCTGACAAATAGCCCTTTTTGGCCATACTGTCCAGTTTTCTGGAGTCCTTGTCCGGAGGGTGTGAGGACAGAGGGACCTTAGCCTTATCACAGGCAGCTTGCTGTATAACCCCATGGTGATCAGGGTGGGAGAAAAGGAATTCAGCTCCCTCCCTGTTCAGCTGATATTTTTTATCTATTCTCTTGTCAATAGGAGGAAAAGAGTTTGGGGTCTGGAGGAGCTTCATAGCATCCTTCTTAAAGAATTTATATACTGGAAGGAGGAGGGCTTTTGTGGGTGTTAAATCCATCATACTGAGGTACTCAATCTCCTCCTCATCTTCCACTTGCCCTGTTGTGTTGATGTCCAGAGCATCTGCCATTCTTCTTACAAAAGAAAAATGGGAGGAAAAATTCTCAGACACTCTGTGAGTAGAGCCAAATTCTTGCTCAAGGGAAACCTCTGGGGGAATAGGTTCGTCCTCCTCATAAATGTCATCATCCCCTTCGAAATATTGTTGCTCCGGAGCAGAAGGCAACACAGAAGCAGCAACCTGGGGACCCTGGGGAGGGGCAGGAGGCTGAGGGATGATGTTTGGCAGAGTCTGGATAATTCTGAAAGCCTGGGCTATGTCTTGAGCCGAAGGCATGACAGGCTGCTGCGCAGAAGTCCCTGGTTTAGCAGGAGAGGGTTCTGCATGTTTGAGCTTCTTTAATTTCTTTGAGGGAACCGGGGAGTCAGCCCGTTCTTTCCCTCTTTTTGCCCCTTTTTCGCCCATATCAGGGGCAGGGGTAGAAGCACTTGTCAATTCAACCACAACAGACTGGGGTGTCAGCTGGTCAGAGCCTGAGGGACCCCTTGGAAACTTTTTGTGAAGCCTTTCAACAGTTTTTTCTGGGAATGTTGTGCATATTTCACATTCCTGGTCCAAATGTTCAAAACCCAGACAAGTTGCACATAAGGTGTGCTTGTCTGCCTTGGCAAACACATCTCCACACTTCAAACAGTTTTTGAAAACCAGGTTCACCGGTTCTCTTTTTAGGTTTCTCAGTCATGGTGAAATATAAAATGAAAAACCTCAACCGCTAATACCAAAAGCTAATGCGGTTATTTAAACAGCTTAAAAGGCTTTTACTTTTTTTTTTTGCGGTCGGTTCCGGAACCAATAGGGAACCAAGAAAGGAGATGAAATATGAACTGGTTCGACGGTTCTGTAACCGATGAAAAGCGGTTACAAATAAAAACTTTAAGGACCAAATTTAAATGAAAATGAATAGGTTCTTTAGTTAGAGAACCGAAACAAAATTACAACTAGCTCGGATCCCTCAAGGTTATACTGAACCACGAGGAACCGAGAAAACAACAATTTAAACAATAATAACCAATATAACTAACAAATTAGTAGAGGCAGTAAAAGAAACTAAAAATACTTTCTTTTTAAACTTTTTTCTTTCTTCTTCACACGAAAGAGGGCGACAGAGACTCCGAGAGACCAGACTTTCAGGCGGAGAGAAAAATCTGAAGGGCTTAGAACACTACAGTTGGTAGAGGCAGTATTTGAAAGATGCTCACGTGCAACGAATTTCATCATTTGCATGTGTTCCATCTCTCGGGGCAGTCCAACCCATCAGGAAGACTGCACAAAGTTATGAATGGTCTGAGCATTACTGGGGTTAGAAGGACTGCTTGGCCCACCTAGCCTGCCCATTTCCCTATCTATTGGATAAGCTGCAGATCCTAGTTAAAAAAAAAAAAACAGCCTATTTCTTCCTCCCCCCCACAAGAATTGCCTTATATCTGTCCCATGCATTCTTGAATACCCCCACAGTTTTAGACCCTACAACCTCCTCAGGAAGGCAGTTCCATGTGTCCACCACCCTCTCTATGAAAAAATACTTCCTCACATTGCCCCCGAGCCGTCCCTCTTTCTTCAAATGTGCCCCTTGTTCTTGCACACCTCCTTTTCTGAAAAGAGCGCTACCCTCTGGACTTTGTTGATTCCACTGAGGTACTTAGAAGTTTCTATCATGTCCCTCTCTCTCTCTCTCTTTTCTCAAGGGTATACATATAAGCTCCTTTAGTCTCTCCCTCAGAGTGGCTCTAAGTTGCAGGACCCCGCACCATTTCAGCTGCCTCCTGACTGCCTCTATCCTGTCTATGTCCTTGCAAAGATGGGGTCTCCAGAACTGGATGCAGTACTCCAGGTGGGGTCTCACCAACTGTCTGTACAGAGGGATAGCAGCTTCCTCTTTCCTACTGGTGATGCCTCTCCCTATACATCCCAGTATCCCCAGCTCTCCTACTAAGCATATCTCACATTGCTTACTAACCTTAAGGTCATCTGATATGATCACCCCAGGTCCCTGTCCATTTTTGTTGTTGTTACTACCTCCCCCATTGTGTACTCTTCCCATGGTTTTGTTTCCAAGGTGCATTACTTGTACTTCTTTGCACTGAATCCAAGCTGCCATACTTCTGACCATTCCTCCAACCTTGCCAAGTCCCTTCTCATCCTTTCCACCACCCCCTTGTGTATCAACCCTGTTGCAGATCTGTGTGTCATCTGCAAAGAGGTATACTTTTCCTTCCAGTCCCTCTGCAATGTCACTTATAAAGACATTAAAAAGGATCGTAGCCCGTACTGAACCCTGCAGTACCTCACAAGTAACCCCCCTTTCTTCAGAGTGGACTCCGTGTATTATTACCTTCTGTGTCCTATTGTTCAGCCAATGTTTTACCCAGGCTACCACCCTGGGACCCACTCCCAGGCTGGCTAATTTGTTTATTAATCTTCTGTGTGGGACTGTGTCAAATGCCTTGCTAAAGTCTAGGTAGACCATGTCCACTGCCCTCCCTGGTCTACTACTTTGGTCACCCAGCCAAAGAAATCGATTAGATTCGTCTGACATGACCTTCCTGCTGTGAATACATGCTGCCTTGGGTCCTGTGCCCCGCTGGCCTCTAGGTACTCAACAAGTCTTTCCTTCAGAAGTGATTCCATCACTGTCCCTACCACAGAGGTGAAACTGAAAGGTCTGTAGATTCCTACCTCTGTCTTGCTCCCACTTTTGTGAAGGGGAATCGCATCTGCCCTCCTCCAGTCCTCAGGTACCACACCACCCTCCCATGATTTGTTAAAAAGGGTTGTCAGTGGTGTCACTAGTTCTGCCTTTAATTCTTTTAGAATTCTGGGCTGAATTCCATCGGGCCCAATTGCTTTGTCCAAGTTCAGTTTTAGGAGTTCTTTCAGAACCCTTTCTTCTGTGAAAGGACTGGTATCAACCCCCCTATTCAAGGTGCTTCTATTGATTGGATTAGGTACCTCCCCCTCCTCTTCTTTTGTGACTACTAAGCAGAAGTATTCATTCAGCATTCCTGTTTTTTCACTGTCCCTCTCTGCCCACCCACCATCCCCTTTATTCATCTTCACTATCCCTCCCTTTGTTTTTCTAAGCTCCCTAATGTACCTATAAAAGGTTTTATCCCCCTTCTTAACCAAGTTGGCTATCTTTTCCCCAGTTTGGGCCTTTGCTATTCTGACTGCCTTCCCTGCTTCCTTCTGCCTTAACTGGTACAGTTCTCTGTACTGCTCCTTCTGTGTTTCCTTGTACTTACTAAATGCTATACTTTTCTCCCTCACCTTACCTGCCACCTCCTTTGAGAACCACAACGGTTGTTTTTTCTTTTATTTTGATTTGTTTATTTGCTTCACATAAAGGCTTGTTGCCTCTATGATG
This sequence comes from Neoceratodus forsteri, assembly GCA_016271365.2. Taxonomy (NCBI): domain Eukaryota; kingdom Metazoa; phylum Chordata; order Ceratodontiformes; family Ceratodontidae; genus Neoceratodus; species Neoceratodus forsteri. Next base: position 522,118,563 of record CM028136.1, on the reverse strand, counting down.
ACAGTTTTGATGTTTCCCCATTGTTGCTCCACCCCTCCTTCTTGCCTGTTTGCTAGTGCTTTTCTGAGGCACTCTCCCATTTTGACAAAGTCAGCCCTCCTGAAGTCCAATACCCTCACTTTTGTATGGCTTGACTCTGCAGCTGAGTTTATTGTGAACCACACTGTTTGGTGGTCTTATACTACAGCCTCCTTGCTGATTCGCCTGGCCGCATATATGGCATACTCAGCATAGTACCAAAAAGTGCAAGACCTATCCGAAACAGTATGGACTGCCCTGGATGCCACCAGGTATCAACTTCACATGATTGTGGATACAAACAATACTGCCTCCAGGACAATGGTGCAAAATATCTCTCTTAGGATATTTGCTTGGCCATGGACTACTAACTTTACTCAGGATACCCAGAATAAGGCCATGGATTTTCCCTGCAAAAACAACTCACTTTTCGGGGAAAAAACGGAGCCTATACGAAAAAGGTGGAGGAATACAAAACCACCTACAAGAGCAATGCAGCTAAGGAAAAAAACCTCCACTTACTACAAGCCTCAGAGAAGGGGAGCCAGAAGCAGGGTTACTACCCCAGAGCTTCTGCCCAATGCACATGCCTATGCCAATGGACTATTCTCAAATGAGAGGTTTCTTTAGGGGAAGAGACATAAGAACCCAGAAGTGTGTTGACCCTGCCCCTTCTACAAAAACCCAATCCAAACAAAATTCCTGACGAGAATGTCCGGGTCGCCTCCCCTCTCCCAGTAGGAGGAAGGCTCACCCACTACCTTCACAACTGGCAAAGTATCACCACAGACAGGTGGGTGCTGGAGGTAGTGGGCCAAGGTCTTACCTTGCAGTTCAAAAAATTCACCACTCAACAGGGACACAAAAGTTTCAAACCTCACACCCCAACAAAAAAGATTCAGTAGCGAGAGTACCCCTCCTCCCAGTGGGGAAAGGGCCTCTACTCCAGCTACTTTCTCACCCTGAAGAAAAACAGGTACTGGTGACCTATTCTGGACCTCAGGTACTTAAACAAGCATCTGCACAAACCAAAGTTCAAAATGGTCACCTTGTCAGTGAACATTCCTTCCTTGCACAAGGGAGACTGGTTTGCCTCCCTAGATCTCATGGATGCCTATTTTCACATTCCTAAATGACCTCCACACAGAAAGTACCTCAGATTTAGACTGCCTTCTGGACACTACCAATTCATAGTCCTGCCTTTTGGCCTTACCACAGCACCCAGTGTTTTCACAAAGTGCCTGGTTGCAGTGGTAGCTTACTTCAGGAGACAGCATGTCTCAGTTTTCCCTTACCTAGGCTACTGGCTCATGGTAGGCAAGTCTTCTCAACAGCTCAAAGACTCCCTAAAGCTCACTCAGCTCTGGAGTCCCTGGGGCTCCTGATTATCTTGCAGAAGCCTCAGTTGGAACCAGTCCAAATACTGGAGTTTATTGGAGTGGAACTGGACACATGGCAGGGAAAGGCTCTGCTTCCACTGGACAGGATTCAGAATCTCCAGTCCCTGGCAAATTTGTTTGTGCTAGGCCAACCAAGGCCAGCCAGACACTTCCTCAGGTTATTAGGCTACATGGCCTCTACCACAGCAGTGGTTCCAGGCACCAAGTTCCAAATGAGGGACATTCAATACCACCTCAGGACACACTGGTCTCAGAACAGACACTCCCTGTCAAAGTTAATTCCAGTCACAAAGACGCTTCTGCACGCTCTGGACTGGTGGAAAGACAGGCAAAATCTCAGGGAAGGAGTTCCCTTCCAGCAGAGGGAGCATTCCAAGATCCTCACTGTAACGCTTAGCCAGCTGGTTCTGATTATTGTATGATATTGGTATTATAAATACATGCTCTGTGTATGACCATTTCAGTGGGAGAGATTGGGCCTTTAAATGACAAAGTCAGCAGCTGAAACCACAGGATGTAATAAAACAGACCAGAAGGAAACAGTTAATTGGAACACCCTCCAGAAAATAGTTTATTGCCTGCTGCTGTTTGATGTTGGAAACTAAATATGAGTTTTATGACATCAGGGAAAGGATGTCATTAGGCTGATTCCTGTTGGCTTTTTAACACCTTGGTGCCAGTGTGGGACTGCTAAGTTCAAAGGAAAAATGTGTAATTAAGGAGTCATATATAGGAAATGTATTTTTTCTTCTGATGTCACATTATTTAACACACCTCCTGGTATGAAATCATGTTTATAATGTTATATTCTAAAAGGAGGAGATAGATGACTCATCAAGTGGGTATGGAAATTGAGCTGAAAATGTAACAGTGTATCTGAAATGTGAGACGTCATTTTGGGCTCTGAAAGCAGAAACATCTAACTTTAAATGCACTTACAGAAGTAATACATTAGATAGAAAAGATCTAAATGTATTGTGGTAGGAGTTTTATTCTGTAACTTTTTCCCATTTTCTTTTGAGATTGTACACTCTTGATATTTGTTCTGTATTTCATCTTACTTATTTTCATATTTTTTGTAAAATACCATTTTCTTAAGGTACTGCCTGTGTCTTCCCAGTTTTCTTTTTGCTCATGGAGTGCATGTATTTTTAAGTCTGACAATTGTTTAAAAATACTTGATGGTGTTACTGAGCTTGGAGAAAGGTAAGAATATACCTAAGGTCTCTTACAGAGTTTTAAGGGTTCATTTTGGATGCCTGGTTAGGTGCCTTTAGGCTAAAGATATACTGCATCCACCCGAAGAGAATATTATCTGTGCCTGTACATTTGGGTACGCTAGCATAAGGTTCACAGTTTGAATCCTCCCCCCCCAGAACTTGAGGTTACAGGTGATTTGGACCCAAAAGCAGACAGGAGAGTTACCCTGTCTGTAACCTGTTCACATTATTGCACTCTGAGGTTGGTACTGTGGGTGCAGAGGGCCTGACCTAAGGAGTGTGTTTGTGACACCCACAACAGATGCCTCCCTCCTCGGTTGGGGGGCCCATCTGGAGGATCAATCCTTAAGCAAAGAATGATCCCCCATGGAATCTAGCTGTCATATAAACCTCCTTGAGCTCAGAGCTGTGTACTTGGCCATTCATCTGCTAGGTAAGGACAATGTCCTTGCAAACTCTGTGAGCCGTATCAGCCAGGGCCACCATGAGTGGACCCTGAATAGCCAGGTACTAGCTACAGTGTTCAGGAGATGGGACACTCCAGAAATAGACTTGTTCGCCTTCGAGCTCAATCATCAGTTCCCCCTACACCATTGCAGGCCCCGGGCGCTAGGCACAGTGCCAGTGAATGCCCTGCACTTTGACTGGTCAGGGAGGTTCTTGTATACTTTCCTCCGTTTCCCCGGATTCTCAGAGTGCTCCTCAAACTCAGAAACCAGCCTGCAACAATGATCCTAATAGCACCGGGATGGGTGAGACAGCCTTGGTACCACTAGCTTCTTCTCCTATCAGTCCAGCGGCCTATTCGACTGCCTCACAGTCACAGTCTCCGAACTCTGCCTCAGAAGGCAGTCCCATACTCCAGTGTCCAGTTACTTCACCACACAGCCTAGTACTTGAGGAGCTAGAGTTCCCTGACTCTTAGTATTCAGAGCAGGTCCTGAAAATCCTCAGACTGGCTAAAAGCATTGCACCAAAATGACTTATGCCTCCAAATGGAAGAGATTTTCTTTCTAGTGTAAAGATAAATGAACTGATCCCATGCAGTCAAGCCTGTCCTCTATTCTGTATTACTTGGTGCACCTGCAGGCCTTGGGCCTGACAGCCTCTTCTCTGAAAGTTCACCTGGCAGCAATTTTAGCTCATCTTTCGGTAAGCAAAGAGAAATCCATTATTTCTCACTCCATTTTTAAGAAATCCTTTAAAGGTCTGCTGCACCTTCAGCCCCTACTTAGGGAACCTGTCCCTCCCTGGGATTTGTACCTCTGCATAACCATATTAATGGATGCCCAGTTCAAACCTATAGCTACAGTAGGCTTAAACTATGTTACCTGGAAAACAGTATTCCTTGTAGCAATTACTTCTGCCAGGAGAATTTCAGAGCTACAGGCTCTTTGTACAGAACCCAACTACACTGTCTCCCAGAGAGACAAAGTGGTTCTCAGAAATAATAGGAAATTCCTTCCCAAAGTAGTTTTAGAGTTCCACCTCAACCAATCTATCTCCCTACCCATCTTATTTACAGACAAATCTACTCCAGGTGAATGCAGGCTTCATAGCCTGGACATTAAGGGGGTACTGATTTACTATCTGGAGTGCACTAAGGTGCTCAGGGCATCTCATACACAGCTTTTCTTTACCTATGGTGAGGTAGGCAAAGGTAGGCCAGCTTCTAAGAGAACTGTTTCTTGCTGGATAGTTTCCTGCATTCAAATTTGTTACAATAAAGCTGGCAAGCAGCCTCCGCAAGACCTCAGAGTCCACTCTACCAGGGGCACTGCAGCCTCAGTGGCTGCTCAAAGAGACATTCCTTTGCTTCACATCTGCAAAGCAGCAACTTAGAAAACTTCACAAAAGCACTACTCCTTAGATGTACAGTACAGTGTAGAGCAGACACCAAATTTGGCACAGCAGTTCTGCAGAACTTGTTTCTTTAGTAGGTTCTGTTCCCTCCTCTCAACTGCACTGCTTTGTAATCTGCTATAGTCAAGAATACTGCGGGATTCCTGGAATGAAAAGGAAAAAAATTACTTATCACAGTAATCTTGTTTCTTCCAGGGGATCCCTTAGTATTCTTGACCTCCCGCCCATCCTCTCCTCACAGAATCCCTCTGTTTGAGGTTCTATAGTCCTTTACTCTGGCCAAACGTTTTCTTTTACAGCAGCATTTTTAGTACAAGGCTTCACAGTTCATGCAATGTTTTATTGTTCACCTTGGGCGGTTTAGTGTTTTTCTGGTTCTTTTACACAGCTTGTTCTTTTTACGGCTGCATGGGTGGAGCCATGCTGATGCATTGCCATAATGTAGAGAGAAAACAGTCCTGTGGTAGTATGTGACATAGATGTGAGGCAGTTGTCCTCTGCTAAATGTTTCGACTGGTGCTGTGGCACATATTTCTGACTCCTGCTTAAAGCAGCAGTACTACATAGAAAACATCAGTACCACATAGATGTCTTCCTTCTGATCTGTTGAGCATGTAGCTGTTTAGAATTCTGTTGTGCAGTGTAGCACTTGACTAAAAAGAGCCCGGTTTCTTCTTTGTTTTTGTTTACATTTGTATGCCTACCATACCCCCCCCCCCCCGGACGTGGGTTTGGCTTCCTGTGTGGTGCATGCTGCCTTCTGTGCCGCTGGAAAGTTTTCTATTACAAGAAAGTACACTAAAGTCAGTGGTGAATGGGTTAATTTACAAAGGAATGCAGCTAACAGTGGGAGGTAACTTGAGAAAGGAGCAGATGCAAGGCTGAGAGACCAGCTAAATTCTTCCACACATGCAAGGTTGAGAGACAAGCTAAATTCTCCTGGGTCATGCATGAAAACAGGATATCTCTACCTAGTGTTCCTACCCCGTCAATAAAAACTAAATAAATGATATTATCCTCCAGTGACATTTTAATGAGGCCTGTGGCTTCTACCTTTTGCCAGCACTTGTTCATCACATTAATTCAAGAAATATTAGTTAAATGAGTCCCTGTACAGAACTTTTTTACTGCTGTTTGCTACCAGTATGTGCTCACAAAAGCAAATCATGTTTATTGTGCAACATACTTCAAAAACAGGGACAGGGCACAAGCAGGAAGAATACTACAGATACTGGAAGAATTCACAGACAATACTTTGTCGTTAGTAAAATCCCCAGTACACACTGAGCTGAAACTGCACTTCTTCAATTTGTGAAGGAGCACTGCAAGCACAAAACAGAACTACAACACAGAGGAAATATGATAGCCAGGAGTCAGGCAGCTGAAAACAAGGAGGAAGCCATATACTACTCATCCAGTTTATTACTATTTACTATTACCATTACTAATATTTTTTTTTGAATGTGGCAGTACTGCAAACATGAAGAAAGTGGCATGGGTTCTAAACCCACCAATTGATTGCTACAAAATGTGTCAACAAGCTATACAGTTTTTTTTTGACAAGGCAAACAATATATGTACTCAGACAGACATAGGAAATGCAAACAAATAAAAGTAAGCACAGCAAGAAAGAGTAAGAAAATGAACACTGTTATGCAAAGTACCAGATAGTTATGCTTGCTATATGAATAGCACCCTGTGGGATGAACAAAGTGAAACTGGTATTTCTATTCAGTTGAATGTCTACAACTCAGAAACATTCAACATTTCTCACTACTGAGATTCTTGGTCCTTGAATTTTAGACAGTAAAATACACACATCACAAAATGTTATTCTGTTTGCACTGCAAAACCAGCATAGGTACAGTAGTCACTTTATAACAGTGGCAACAAGCCAAGAACACATTCTGCTTATCAGACTAGAAGTCTCCATGGAAGATCTGTTTACCAGAAGTGTCATGAAAATGCAACAAAACTAGTAAAATAATACATGTAGTAGACCAGGGAGGGAGTGTGGGCATGGCCTGCCTAGACTTTAGCAAGGCATTTGACACAGCCCCACACAAAATGATTAATAAATAAGTTAGCCATCCTGGGAATAGTTCCCAGGGTGGTAGCCTGGGTAAACAATTGGCTGGACAACAGGACGCAGAGGGTGATAGTAAATGGAGTCCACTCTGAAGAAAGGGGGGTTATTAATGGGGTGCCGCAAGGCTCAGTACTGGGACCTGTCCTCTTTAATGTCTTCATAGGTGACATTGTGGAGGGACTGGAAGGAAAAGTATGTCTCTTTGCAGATGACACAAAGATCTGCAACAGGGTTGATACACAAAGGGGATGGAAAGGATGAGAAGGAACTTGGCAAGGTTGGAGGAATGGTCAAAGATATGGCAGCTTGGATTCAATGCAAAGAAGTGCAAAGTACTGCACCTGGGAAACAAAAACCTATGGGAACAGTACACAATGAGGTGGGGGGTACTAACAACAACAAAAATGGAAAGGGACCTGGAGGGTAATCACATCCGATGACCTAAAGGTAGGCAAGCAATGTGAGAAGGCAATAAGGAGGGCTGGGGGGATACTTTGAAGCATAGGGGGAGGCATTACCAGTAGAAAACAGGAAGTTGTTATCCCTCTGTACAGACAGTTGGTGAGACCCCATCTGACTACTGAGTGCAGTTCTGGACCTCATGTCCACAAGGACATAGACAAGGTGGAAGCAGTCCAGAGGAGGGCAACTAAAATGGCCCAGTGACGCTGAGGGTTGAGGCGCTGGATGCCACACCTCGCACCATGCTGCGACCCGGGTTCGGGAACGGACTCAGGACACTGGGGGCTGGCAGGGGAAGGAGAGGATTAAGCATCCGTAGGGACTGCTCTTCTCTCCTGGGGTGGGTAGTAGGCTGGCATCACTCTGCAGCGGCCCCTGGTGGAGACCAGGAGCACTGCAGAGGGTGACGCATAGGGAACAGCGCAGAAAAGGCAGGGAACAGCGCAGAAAAGGCAGAAATCTGCCTGGTGGCCGACCGGATGATGGCTACTGGTCCTCCGTTACTGCTGATGCCCTGAAAGAGCCCCTCCACTTCAGCAGCACCCTGGGGCCAAGTATGTGCTGGCTGCCCTCTCTGGTGCCTTCTCCCTCGGAAGAGGGGGGCCCGCCTGGTGAAGGGTTATGTCTGGGTTACCCCAGGGGTGGCTGTGATGTGAAGTTAGGACGGGGCTCAGGAAGGGACAGGCAGAACAGGTGAAAGACCTAGGTAGCCCGAAGGAGTGGTGGGTCACGAGGGGAGACAAAGAAATAATACAAAAAAAATAAATAAATTGATGCAGGGTCTGCATCAGAAGCCATATGAAGAAAGACTAAAGGAACTTAATATGTATACCCTTGAGGAAGGGGGGGGATATGATAGAAACTTTCAAGTACCTCAAGGGAATCAACAAAGTCCAAGAGAGAAGCATCTTTCAGAAAAAGAGATCTGTAAGAACAAGGGGGCACAATCTGAAGATGGGGGAGTGACTCAGGGGCAACGTGAGGAGATATTTTTTCATGGAGAAGGTGATGGACACATGGAACGGCCTTCCTGACGGGGTCATGGGGTCAAAAACACTGAAGGAATCCAAGAATGCATGGGACAGACATAAGGCAATTCGGGGGGGGTAGGAGGAAGTAGGCTGTTGGTTAACTAGGATCTGCAGCTTATCCAATAGGTAGGGAAATGGGAAGACTAGGTGGCCCAAGCAGTCCTTATCTGCTGTCAGTCTATGTGTCTGTGTTTCTAAGCATAAACCCAGGCTTGAACCTTTACGACCTGTAATGGCAGGCCGTTCAAAGTTAACCAAAGACCTTTGCATCTAATGCTACAGGAAGTCATTCATTTTACAATGGGGAGTCTTACCATAAGTAAAACATAACAGGGATTTAACTATAAAGTATGACCCTGTGAAAAGAAAAGTACAGTTACGTAAGAACTTACCATAACAGTAGATCTTCGAGAACAGCTCTTGCAGCAGGTTACACCATTAGGACTGAAGCCGTCAGGCATCAGGACCCCACTGAAATTTTCTAGCTAGCAGTCTTCAGCGAGGACCACCTCCGACGTCGGTCCTGCCCCCGACGTCAGGCGTAGTACATAAGGAGGTGGTCCCGCCATAATCCTCAGTTCTCCCACCGGAGACTCCCAGCCGCTGGCTGACATCAGAAGAGGAGCCAGAGGATCCGCCATCAGATGGCCAAGTCTAGAAAGAAATGGTTCCATCCTGAATGATGGAATTTAGGCTATAACCTTTCTCGTCCAAAAGGGGGAATGGTGGGCGGGAAGGTACCTGCTGCAAGAGCTGTTCTCGAAGATCTACTGTTACGGTAAGTTCTTACGTAACTGTACTATCTTACTTCGAGATACAGCTCTTGCAGCAGGTTACACCATTAGGACTGATTCCCAAGCAATGGCGACAATCTTACGCCATCGGGAGGAGGAAAGACAGAGATTATGACCCTGTTTGAGCCTAGGACAGAAGTCCCTGGAGGACGGCTAGGCCAAAACCTGCCCTTCGCCTTGAAGCGATATCCAGGCTGTAATGCCTAATAAAGGTATGCACCAAGCTCCAGGAAGCTGCAGCGCAAATAGCTGAAGTGGAAATGTTCTTCAGCGCTGCAAAAGAGGTGGCCACTCCTCTGGTAGAATGACCCTTGACCACGCCTGGCAAGGGTTTGTTCCACTTGTCATAACAGAAAGAGATACACTGAATGAGCCAACGTGAAAGGGACTGTTTAGAAACTGGGGCTCCTTTCATCCTTTCAGCAAAAGAGACAAACAGCTGATCCACTTTCCGGTACTGTTTGGTTCTAGTCAGATAATATCTGAGACACCTGTGAATATCCAGGGTGTGAAGCAGTGCTTCTCCTCGATTGGTGTATTTGGGAAAGTACACTGGTAAATCGATATCCTGATTAAGGGTAAGGGCTGAAACCATCTTAGGCAGGAACATAGGATTTGTCCTCAGGGATACCCTATCCTGGTGGAAAATTAAATATGGCTCTTTGCACATGAGTGCATGTAATTCGGAGATTCTTCTCGCCGAAGTAATTGCAACTAAAAACAACGTTTTCCATGACAGAAAACGTAGCTCGCAATCCGCGGCTGGTTCAAAGGATGGCAGCATAAGCTGCTCCAGGACGAAGGGCAAGTCCCAAGGAGGGACCGGATCCTTGATAGGCGGCCTAAGGTGGAGGATCCCCCCTTAAAAAGGCACGAGTAGTATCCAATTGAGCCACCATATGATGGCCTATGGGGGCATGATAAGCTGAGATTGCACAAAGGTGTACTTTGATCGAGGAATAAGCTAGCCCAGATTGGAAAAGGGAAAGCAGGTACTCCAGAACCAGCTTCTCAGGACAGTCTAAGGGTGAGAAACTGCGCGTTTGAGCCCACAAGCAAAACCTGCGCCACTTCATGGCGTATGTTGCCGGTTTTCTAGCGGCAGAAAGTACGTCTGCCACCTCTTGCGAGACCCCGTGCCGCATCATGGCTATGTCTCTAGGAGCCAGGCACGTAGGTTCAATGAATGTCAGTCCGGGTGGACTAATGAACCCTCCTCCTGAGACAACAGATGGCAGCTGATTGGTAAAGGAAGCAGAGGTTCCCAAGATAGCTGATGCAGTAGCGGGAACCAGATTTGCCTGGGCCAGAAAGGCGCTACCAAGATAAGAGTTGCGTGCTCCCTGCGAAGTTTGAGAAGAACTCTCTGGATCAACGGGAAAGGAGGGAAGGCATAGAGGAATCTGCCCGCCCAGGAGAGGGACAACGCGTCTCGCCAGAAAACACCAGGCCCTGGATCTAGCGAGCAAAAATTGGGCAGTTTTGTGTTGGATGGGGACGCGAATAGATCTAATTCTGGAGTGCCCATCTGTGGAAAAGATCCTCTGCCACCTCCTGTAGAAGTTCCCACTCGTGGACTCTGGCCTGGGAATGACTCAGGCTGTCTGCGACGGTATTGTCCACCCCGGGGATGTGAACTGCAATAAGGTTTGCGCCGTGTCGTATTACCCATTCCCACACACTCATGGCCTCCCTGCAAAGGGGGTAGGAGTATGTGCCTCCTTGTTTGTTGAGGTAATACATCACCGCAGTATTGTCTGTTTGCAACAGGAGAGTACTCGGTGGAATCTCCACCTGGAAGGCTTGCAGGGCATAAGGGACCACCCTCATCTCCAATATGTTGATGTGGAGATGAGTTTCCTGAGTTGTCCATGTTCCCTGAGACCTCACCCCGTTCAAGTGCGCTCCCCACCCCAGCCCTGAGGTGTCTGTGGAGAGAGTCACCGTTGGGGACGGCGCTGTGAAGGGAACCCCCACGGAGCGGGTTCCCGGATCTAGCCGTCATTGCCAGTTCTGAACCACGGCCTTCGTGATTCGGACTGGTTGCTGCAGATGGTCTTGCCTTTGGTCCCACTGCACTCTTAACATCCACTGGGTTACCCGCATGTGAAGCCTTGCCATTGGGACTGTTGGAATGGCCGCAGCCATGTGTCCAAGCAGGCCAAGGACCAATCTGGCCAGGACGGTCTTCTTCGCTGACATACCCCTTATGAGAGACCGAATGCGTTCCGCTCTGTCCTCAGGAAGAAAAGCTTTTCCCTTGACGGTGTCCAGAACTGCCCCTATGAACTGCAGTTTCTGGGACAGTACCAGGAGAGACTTCTCGTAGTTGATGAGGATGCCCAGAGACTGAAAAAGGGTCTGGGTACGCTGAATGGCTATCAGTAATACTTCCTTGGAAGGGGCCAAGAGAAGCCAATCATCCAGTTATGGGAACACGTAGTGGCCCTGTCTCCTCAGAGACGCTGCCACTACTGCCATGCCTTGGTAAATACTCAAGGTGCTGATGACAGCCCGAAGGGAAGCGCCCGGAACTGATAATGGCAGCCAAGAAACTCGAAGTGCAGGAACCTCCTGTGCGCTTGAGCAATAGGGATGTGCAGATAAGCGTCCTGCATGTCCAGGGACGCCAAGAAAGCGTCCTTCTTCAGCATGGGGATTAGACCCGGAAGGGTCACCATGCAGAAGCGCTTGTAGATGACCGACAGATTGAGGTCGCTGATGTCCAAAATTGGACAGAGGTCCCCTGTTTTCTTTGGAACCAGGAAGAAGTGCGAATAGTATCCTGCTCCTCTCTGGTTCCCTGGAATGTGCTCCAAAGCTTCCTTCTCTAGAAGCGTGAGCACTTCCTGCTGTATAAGCAGGACATGCTGACCCAAGTAGCGGGAAAGCAGAGGAGGCCTTGTGGGCAGGTTGTCTACAAATTCTATATAATGGCCTTTTTCGACCAACTGTAGCACCCACCTGTCGGTGGTGATCGACCGCCACCCTGGCAGGTGTTCCGCGATACGACCCCCGACCTTCATTTCCCATTGATCCTGAGAAGGGGCGGGGACTGGGAAGGAGTCATGCTGTGGCAGCATTGCATTCTGCAGACTGGGCCAACTCTGTGACTCGTTGGCCTCTGCCTGAGGATGTCTTAGCCTGGGCTTTTTGGGTGAAGGAGCCCCTTTGTTGCTGGCCGGAACGTGGTTGTTGCCTTTGGGTCCAGCTGCGAAAATGACTCTGGTTCCTGTGAAAGGAACTAAGTCAAGACCTGTACATAGCGTGGACAGATCTAACCGCCTTCCCACCTTACTGCAATTTGGTGATCACCTTCTCCGAGGCTTCACCAAACAGAACTTCGACATGGTAACTGGCATCCATGATGTTCTTCTGGACGTCCGGGGTAAACCTGGAGACACGGAGCCATGAGTGTTTCCGGAGACACACGGCTGAGGCTGCAGCTCTGGCCGAAGAGTCTGCAGAGTCATATACGGCTCTAAGCACCTGGGTCCCCACGTCCGAACCCGTACGGAGGAATTGCAAAAGCTCCTCCTTTTGGCCACCGTCTGGCAATTTTTCAGCTAGGTCTTGCCCCTGTTCCCACAATGCGTTCTGGAACTGAACCATGTGGGTGAGGTAATTTAACGACCTAATGGCACAAGTCGCGGCCGCGTACGTGCGCCTGCCCAGGACGTCCAACTGATTGGACTCTGGGTCCGGTGGCTGCATGCTCAAGTGCTGCGGTTTCTGAGACCGGTCATGTGAGGCCGTAATGACCAGGGAGTCGGCCAGAGGATGGTTCGCCAGGTACTGGTCCTCCCTTGGGGCCTTATACAGGCGGTCAGCCTTCTTCGGCACTGCTGGAGTCGAATGTGGATGTTTTCACGCAGCCCTGGTGACGTCCATGAAGGTGTCCACCAAGGGTGACACTACCACAGGCTTAGGGTCTTTTTGCCGAAGGTAGAGGGCAAGGCATAGTCTCTCGGGGTCAAGCTCTTCAACGTCCCACCCTATGTTCTCCTGAATATCCCTCATTGTCTCGGTGAATGGGGGGGTCATACGGAGGGGACCTGGGAAGGTCGCATAGGTCCAGAGAAGGGACGCTGATAGGAGAAGGGGATCTGGAGCACACAGAGGTGTCAAATCTGGAGTCCTCCACGGACGAGGTATACCGATGCCATCTGGGTCTCTTGGGGCTGGGTGACCCTGAAGTGGATCTTGAAGGAGGCCTTCTCCTCTCCGAAGATCTGCCCCTAGGAGGGGACGCTGGCTCCTTGGGGATCGATGCCCATCCTGCTGACCCCCTGGGCGGTGGAGGGGGCGCAGGCATTGGAAGGGCAGCAGGCGCAGGAGGAGGTTGTGTGGTGACCACATCCTTCTTGATGGTGTCCCACCAGAATGTGAAGAGCTCCTTCACCTCTGTCAAATTTAGGCCCGATGACAGACCGGGTGCCGGTGGCCTGTCGTCGAGGCCAGGCGTGGGTCCCCGGGGGTCTCCCATTCCGGGGAGGGTTCCCGTGGAAGCTCGATGGGACTGGGGTTGCCCGGTCCTCAGGCTGGGTAGAGTCCTCCTCCTCCGACGCCTTCCGACCGACGTCAGTAGACGGTGGTGTGGTCCTCCTTTCTGCAGTAGCTGACGCCGGTCCCCCGACTAACGTCCTCGAGGGCGAACGGGTGACATATGGTAGCCGGTTCACAGGAGTGCCTATGTAGCTTAGCCGACGTCGAGTGGGCTGACGTCAGGTCCGACGTCTGCTTCAGGAAGGTCAGCTCCTTGGTCTTGCGCTGGGGTAGCGGCAGTTGGGAGACAGACCTGACGTCGGAGTCCGGACGACGGGTGGAAGACTTATGGGCACTCCTCAGACCTAGACGAGGCCTTAGACGGAGTGGACGAAGATACAGGCCTGGAGGTCTTGACAGGCTGCAGAAAGGAGGAACCACTAGCCGATCTGATGAGAACCAGGGGAGGCTGAGAGCGAGCCCTCGAGGGAGAGCGGTCAGACCTGGAACCAGAGCTGCGGGAGTCCGAGGCCCTGGAAGGGGATCTGGGTCTTTCCTTCTCCCGGTGCTTTTCATGGTGCTTATGGGACTTCCCTGACGACTCCCCCTTGGAGGAAGGGTCTCGATCCATAGCTTTAAGTTTTTCCTCAAGGAGGAAAGCTTGAAGGGCCTTCTGGCGGCGGATCCTTGTATGGCTGTTGAAGCCCTGGCAGAAGGAGCAGGTCTGGGTGTCGTGGTCTGGGCCCAGGCAGCGTACACAGGCCGAGTGAGGATCCTTGAAGGTGATCTGCTTGCCGCAGGCACACTTTGATGAATGGCCCTCTAGAGAAGTTGGAGAGGACATCAGACGAAATCCAGTAAAAAAAGAACCATTGAAGTTTCTTAGTCGTGCGCGCTAGAAGATGACCAAGAGGCCGATGCTGCGATGTCGATGGTGGGAAAAGAACTGAAGATTATGGCGGGACCGCCTCCTTATGTACTACGCCTGACATCGGGGGCTAGACCGACGTCGGAGGCGGTCCCCGCTGAAGACTGCTAGCTAGAAAATTTCCGTGGGGTCCTGACGCCTGATGGCTTCAGTCCTAATGGTGTAACCTGCTGCAAGAGCTGTATCTCGAAGTAACATCAGTAATTTTTATTCATGTTTAGGAAAATAATTTAAACAAGCACTACCGCTACGGAGTAGCCAACAGCTGTTATCTTTTTACGGCTGCGTGGATGGAGCTCTGCAGACATTTTGCGATCATTGTAACTGAGAAAAAGTGTCTGTGAATGGAACGTGACCCTGTGTTCTCCTACAGTGATGCACCAATGTCTGTACAGCGCTGACGCTGTCCTCCATCAACGGAGCTCCCCTCTGTGGAATGGTCACCCCCACTCCCACGTGTACACTACTTTAGTTCTGCACTTCTGTCAGAACTGGGCAGGTGCGAGTATCACACATGCGCAGTTCCACTGCCACTGCCATCCACCGCCACTTGATAGTTGCACCATCCACTTCAAAACCACCGCTGCCACTCCGAAGGCTGCCGCTGCACCGATAGACATTTGCTGCTGCTCTGAAACCCATGCCCCGCCACCACCGCAGGTGAAAGCTCTGCGCAGCTGTATCGGCTCTGACCAGAATTTGTTTCCTCAGGTGTAGGGTTTAGAGTGGGGCCTTTTGGCCCCTTTCAGCTTCAAAAAGAATCTGACTAGCAAACAGCACAATCTACAGACAGTAATCGCTTACTACAATCTGATTGGTAGCTTAGTTTTAATCATTTGCATAAACTCCTCCTCTGGGGCCAGCTGAACCCAGCTGGCTAACTGCTACAGTCAAGAATACTTAGGGATCCCTGGAAGAAACAAGATTACTATGGTAAGAAATGTTTTCTTTCTTCTCAACTCAGGCATCCCCTCACTATGCTTCACTATAGCAGACTATAAAGCAGTGTAGTTGAGAGGAGGGAACAGAAGAAAAAATTACTCACCTTAGTAATGTTGTTTCTTCTAATGGAGTCTTGCTATATTATGACATATGCAGTATAACCCCAGGTTAGAACTGCTCCGGAGGTGAAAAGAGTTAACTTCCATGCAGAGCATGGAATCTTGAGCACGAGCTCGGTTGAACACTCTGTCTGTTGAAGCTCAAACTTAAACTGTCAGATCTTTACGAGCAAAAACTCACTAAGTTTCTGTTTGGAAGCCGTAAACCTACACTAGCCGTTGGCTACTAACTACAAAAACACCTTTTTTGATCTTGATCCCAAAACAAAGACTCAAGTCGGCGGATTCAAGAAGAAACTCAAGCATAACACCTAAGCACCCTAGAAGGGTGAAATAAAGTGGGCATCAAAGAAGTGCCAACATTGCATTGCCCACCCACCTCCCAAAAACAGAGGTTCTAAGAAGGGCAGGCTGGGGGGAGGTCATAATATAGTAAGACTCCATTAGAAGAAACAACATTACTAAGGTGAGTAATTTTTTCTTCAAACAACATGAAGTCTTGCTATATTATGACATATGCAGACTATACAGCAGTACCTCCATGGAGGAGGGACAGAACCTACTTGGGAAATAGGCTCTGAAGCACAGCTGTGACAAATCGAGCATCACTCCTAGCCTGGATATCCAAGGAGTAATGCTTAGTAAAAGTGTGAACTGTTTTCCAGGTAGCTGCTTGACATATCTCTAGATAGGAATGTCCCTGGCAGCAGCCAGAGACGCAGCTGTACCTCTGGTAGAGTGAGCCTCAGGCATGAGGAGGAACCTTACCCAGTTTTCATAACAGAATTGGATACAAGAGACAATCCACCTGGCAATGGATCTTTTAGTGGCAGGTTTCTTTACCAACCTCACCATAAGTGAGGAACAACTGGAGGGATTCAAACCTGTGACCCTTGGTACGTTCTATATAGTAACTAAGGGCTCTTTTGACATCTAAACTGTGCAATCTCCTCTCACCAGAGGAGGAATGGTCAGTGAAGTACACAGGAAGAGACATGGATTGATTAAGGTGAAAGTCTGAAACCACCTTAGGCAAAAACTTCCGGTTAGTCCTGAGGACTACCTTATCTCTATGAAAAGAGATAAAATCAGGCTCCACTGACAAGGCTAGTAGCTCACTTATGCGCCTGGCAGAGGTGATGGCTATCAGAAACACAGTTTTCCAAGTCAAGTACTTCAGCTCTGCTGAAGACAATGGCTCAAAAGGGGGTTACATAAGCTGAGCGATGCAAATATTAAGATCCCAAGCAGGGGCAGGATCCCTGAACGGGGGATTGGTGTGAAGCAACCCTTTAAAAACTTGGAGAACACAGGGTGAGCTGATAAAGAAGAGGGCTTACCTGCTGACAAGAAGACAGACACAGCTGCCAAGTGCACCTTTAGGGTAGCTGGCCTCAGCCCCAAGGAATTCAAATGCACCAAATAATCCAGGATCGTGGGCACACCAGCAGATTCTGGGAAATATATTTACCAGCGCACCATATGGAAAATCTCTTCCATTTTGAATTATAGGTAGCCCTGGTGGAAGGCTTCCCAGAGGCCTTCAAGATATCTAACACACCTTGAGAAAGGTGTAGGTCAGCAACTCTAACTTCTTCAAGAGCCAAGCCTTGAGATTGAGAGATTTGAGGTTCGGATACCAAACTCTCCCTGGGCACAGGTTAACAGGTTGTGATTCCTGGGAAGGCATAGGGAGGGTGGACTGCTAAGGACAGTGGGTACCAGGGCTGCCTGGCCCAATCTGGAGCGATCAGGATCATCTTGCAGGATTGAGATCTGATTCTGACTAGCACTTTGAAAAGAAGGGGGAAGGGGGGCATAGAGAAACTTCCCTTCCCAACTGAGAAGGAAGGCATCCAGAGGGACTGAGCCCAACACTGGGGGCCTGCAACAAAAAAGGGGAAGTTGGTGATTGTCTGGGGCTGCAAAGAGATCTATTTGCGGAGTGCCCCATCTGGCAAATAATACCTCCAGTACTAGGGGATCCAGTGCCCATTCGTGATGGCCCTGGGAAATCCTGCTGAGAGCATCCGCTAGGACATTGTCCTTGCCTGGGAGGTGAACTGCCGTAAGGGAGGCGTTCAGAGAATATGCCAGAGACCACAACTTTATTGCTTCGATGCACAAGGCCGTAGACCGAGTGCCCCCTTGCTTGTTGATGTACCACATTGTAGTGGTATTGTCTGTTCTGACCTGAACTACCTTGTTCTGGACAGCTGTGGAGAAAACCTGAAGTGCTAGAAAAACTGCTCTGAGCTCCAGCAAATTGATGGAGCAGAGATTCCTGAGGGGACCACAGCCCTTGGGTGGAAAGGTCGCCCATGTGAGCTCCCCACCCCAAGAGGGATGCATCTGTAGTAAGGGTCAAGGAATGAGACTGGGAGTGAAGGAACCCCTGTCTCAGATTGTTCTGATCCTGCCACCACTGGAGGGCCTGGATCAGGGTTCGAGTCACTGGAATCAATTTGTTTAGGGGATCCGTCCTTTGAGACCAAAAGGCTCTCAAATGGAACTGAATGTCCCTCATCTGAAATCTCGCTCCCTGCACTACTGCTGTAGAAGCAGCCATGTGCCCCAGGAGCTGTAGAAAATGCCTTGCTGGTCGAGAGAGCTGCAGGGTGAAAGAGGAGGCCAGAGACACCAGGGTCCTTGCTCTCTCCAGAGGAAGGAAGGCTCTGGCTTCTTTTGTTTCAGTTCTGCGCTCTATAAGGTGAGAAGCTGGACAGGCTCCAGAACTGACTTTGGAAGATTGAGAAGGAAACCTAGAGATGTAAGCAGGTGCTGGGTTACTTGTAAATGAAGTTTGACCTGTTCTGGAGACTGGCCTACAATGAGCCAGTCGTCCAGATAAGGAAAGATGGCAATCTTTTGCCTTCTTAAATGAGCAACTGCTACTGCCAGACATTTTGTGAACACCCTTGGAGCTGAGGAGAGGCCGAAGGGCATTGCTCTGAACTGGTAATGGCCTGAGGGCAGTTCGAATCTGAGGTACTTTCGATGGGAGCTTCTGATGAGAACATGGAAGTAGGCATCCTTGAGGTCCAGGGAGGCTAGCCAGTCCCCTGGCCTTAGAGAAGGTAAAATAATCCCCAGGGTCACCATTTTGAACTTTGGTTTTAAAAGGTGTTTGTTTAGATACCTGAGATCCAGAATGGGCCGCCATTCTCCTGTCTTTTTTGGGGTAAGGAAGTACCTGGAGTAAAACCCTTTGCCCTGGTGTATGGGTAGAACCCTTTCCACTGCTCTGAGAGCCAGGAGGGCAGAAACTTCTGCTTCCAGGGCAAGTGCCTCTGATGGGTTTGCAGGTGGAAAAGATCTGGCTCTCATCTTCGGAAATTTTTTGAAGCTGAGAACCAGTCCCTGGCTTACTACTTCCAGGACCCACTTGTCTGATGTTAAAGACTTCCAGTCCTGGACAAAGTAAGCCAGCCTGCCCCCTACCGGTAGTGGAGAATCGGCCCTGGCTACCCCATCAGGGAGCCTGTTTTGCAGGGGCTTTGGGTTGAGGGGTAGAAGCAGGCTTACTAGAGCCCCTTCTGCCCCTTCCTCTAAAGAACCCCCTCTGGGCATAAGCAGAAGAGGAGGCCTGGGCTCGGTACAACGGCCTATGAAAAGGCCTGCCCCTGCCCCTGACATGCTGCCTTTGAGGAGTGACTTGCCTTTCTTTGGCCTGTGCACTCCTATAGGTGGTCCTATACTCATCCATTTTCTTCATATAATTCTCTGTCTGCTCCCCAAACAGAGAATTTCCCACAACAGAAAAATCCATAGCCTTAGACTGGGTATCCTGTGACAGAGCAGTACATCTGAGCCAGGTCATTCTGCGAAGAGACACAGATGTAGCCATAACTCTAGATGAAACATCATTAGAGTCTACAGCAGCATGAAGTTGCACCTTGATGCCTCAATACAGTTAGCAACCACCTGCTCCAGCTCCCTGGCAAGCTGTTCAGGGTCTGTTTTGCTAGGGCCAGAACAGTATCCCACCTGGATTTCTGGTACCTAGTCATGTAAGCCATATAATTTGCCTGTCTGAGTCCCAAAGATGCTGCCATGTACTGCTTTTTGCCATGGCATCCATCCTCCTGGAATCCTTTTCAGGAGGGTGAGAACTAGAGAATATTAGCCTTGTCAGGATGCCCTGCACTACCCCCACATGGCTGCACTGCTGAGATAGGAACTCTGTATCAGAGCCTGATAAAGCATACCTCTCGTCCATCCTTTTATCCACAGGGAGGATAGAATGAGGAGTTTTCAGAATTTTTACTGTCTGTTCCTAAAAGATTTATGCAAGGGAATAGACAGTCTCCTAGACTCTGGAATAGCCATCATTTCCACAAAATCAGGCTCTTCTTGATCATCAACAGCTTCCTCAACAGGGAGTTGCAGAGTGTCAGCAACTTTCTTGTAAAACAAAAATTAGAAGGGACTCAGATAGCCTGGGAGGATACTCCTGAGGGTCTGTCTGGAGAGATGTCCGTTCAATGGGCACTCGTACCCCTCCTCCCCTTCCCCTGGTTCATAAAAATCTTCAAAATCATAATCTTGAACCGAGAGAACTGACCGAACCGGGCGCTTGCCCAATGGTGCCGGTTCGGACGGAACTAGGGAAAGAGACTGGACAATTTGGATAGCTTTGGCTATTTCCTCAGCGGTTGGAGAAAGAACTTTTGGCCCCAAACTAGCTGACCTTCTAGCCCTTTTAGTTGGAACCGGCTCCTCAGAGCTGGCTCTTCGTTTGGCCGAGGAAGCATCGCCCTGGTCAGAGGGCACTCCCTCAGGTTCGGTTGGAACCGAACCGGGCTGGCCATCCGGGTCAGCGGACTTTTTGGCCTCCCTTTCCCTGATCCTACCAACTCTTTTTTCCACGGTGGCAGCAGGAAAATTCTTACAAATCTGGCAGTCTGCATTGAGGTGGTCAAACCCCAGACAATATACACAAATGGTGTGTGGGTCAGCCTTGGCAAAGGCTTCCCCACAGAGGCCACAGTGCTGAAACCCAGTGGGCCTAACCAAAACTTGCCCGTTAATGGCAATCCACCAAGCAAGACTCTCTTATCGGTTCCCAACTGTGTCACAGGTAGTGGAAAAAAACGTAATAAAATCCATTTTTTTTAGAACCGATAAGAACCGGGAACCACACTCTAAAGGGCTAGAAAGTATTTTTTAAAACCCCTCTGATCGGTTCAAACCGAACCGAAAAAGACGTTTACAAGTTCTACACAGAAGAAAAAATAATAAATAAGCCTATCTATTACTTACAATACCACAGACAGAGCTTGAACCGACGATTGCGGTTAAATTTCGGTAAAATAAACAGAGAATTACACTTTAAAACCGACAAACAAACCGAGCAGCAGGAGGAATCTCCGGAGCGACTGTTCAGTGAGGCGGAGTAAAGAATCTGACAGTTTAAGTTTGAGCTTCAACAGACAGAGTGTTCAACCGAGCTCGCAGTCAAGAATCCATGCTCTGCATGGAAGTTAACTCTTTCACCTCCAGAGCAGTTCTAACCTGGGGTTATACTGCATATGTCATAATATAGCAAGACTTCATGTTGTTTGAACCTACTTTGGAAAGAGGTTCTGTAGGACTGCAGTACCAAATCTGGCATCTGATCTGGACTGTACATCCAAGCAGTAGGGCTTTGTGAAGGTATATCCAGTCTTCCAAGTGGCTGCTCTGCAGCTATCAAGTAAAGGTATGTCCCTTTGCACTGCCACTGAGGTTACAGTGCCCCTGATGGAGTGGGCCCTGAGGCCTTGGGGTGGTTGTCTGCCAACTTTACTGTAACAGACTTGGATGCAAGAGACTATTCAGCGACAAACAGTTCTTTTAGTGGCTGGTCTGCCCTTCCCCACCTTGTCACAGGTGAGGAATAGCTGGGTATGAGAGGCCTTGAACTGCTTAGTATGCTCCAGGTAATAGGCCAGTGTCCTTTTAACATTCAAGCTGTGGAGCCTGTGCTCACCAGGAGTGAATTTGTGTGTGAAAAAGACAGGGAGAGTAATGAATTGGTTGAGATGAAATTCAAAGACTACCTTGGGGAGGAATTTTCTATTAGTCCTGAGGACTACTTTATCCCTCTGGGAGATGATTGATGTAGTTAGGTTCAGTGCAGAGAGCTTGCAATCCTCCTGGCAGAAGTGACGGTCACTAGGAATACTGTTTTCCATGTGACATACTTTAGATCTGCTGTAGTCATAGGTTCAAATAGGGCATCCATCAGTTTGGCTATACAGAGGTTCAAGTCCCAGGGGTGGAACAGGTTCCCTAAGTGGGGGCTGAAGGTACAGCAGGCCCTTAAAGAATTTTTTGAAAATGGGATGAGAAATTATAGATTTCTCTTTGCCTGCAGAAATGTATGCTGAAATGGTTGGCAGGTGTACCTTCAGTATTAAGGCCCTAAAGCCTGAGGCCTGCAGGCGAACTAGGTAATCTAATATGGAGGACAGGCTAGTTTGCACGGGGTCAAGCTGCCGGTCTCTACACCAGAAAGAGAATCTCTTCGATTTGGAAACACAGATCTTTTTGGTGCTTGTTTTTTAGCTCGTCTAAGGATTCTGAGGACCTGCTCTGAATATGGGGAGTCAGGGAACTCTAGCTCAAGTACCAAGCTTTGAGGTGAGGGGATTCTATGTTGGAGTATGTTACCCCTGTCTGAGGCAAGGTCAGGAAATGGTGGCTCGAAGGCAGGCAAATGGGCCATTTGGCTGACAGGGCAAGGAGCAGAGAGTACCATGGCTGTCTTGCCCAGTCTGAAGTCACCAGGGTCATTGTAGCAGGCTGTCTACTGAGCTTGAGGAGCACTCTGAGAATCAGGGGAAAAGGTGGGAAAGCATACAGGAACCTTCCTTTCCAGCTGAAGACAGAGCATCCATTGGCACTTTGCCCAGTGCCAAAGGCCTGCAGCAGTACAGGGGGATTTGGTGATTGAGGCTGTAGGCGAAGAGATATGAAAATTAAGTACCTACTGTAATTCTTGATCTTCTCTTGCATCTTCACCATTCATTACTGCTTGGGTGTAAGCCGGAAGCACGCACCCGCCACGGGAGGTTTTTTTTTCTCCAGAGGAGTTGGCGCCATCCCCGAGAGTGATGCATCGCGTGATGTGCGAGGGGCAGCCGTTAGGAGCCGCAGGCTCCATCCCAGTTCTGTTAGCCAGAGAGGTGAAATAAAGACAAGAAAAAAGAGAGCAGAGGGATAGAAAAAGGAAAGGATACAAACTGAAAAAGGAATAAACCGGTAGAGGACATAAAAAAGGGGGTGCCTATCCTAAGGTACCGCAGGGCCTCACTCCTGGGGCAGCTCCTAGGGAGGAGCAGATAAAGGAGAGGAAGAAGAAAAGAGTGAAGACAAAGAGGACTGTTGAGACGGGAGAACTCTGCAAATTCAGAGATTGGTTTAAAGGCTTATAAGCTCGGAACCAAAAACAAGTGAGCAAGGATCGCACTTGATAAAACTGAAGAGATGGTTCAACCGAATCATTTGCACAGTTCAACACAAAAGGCAGATTCTCTACACCTCCCGACATCCTCAACCCCTTAACTCTAGCTGAGTGCTCACAGACTGCCAAGGCAGAAATTCTGTTCCAAAAGGAGAGTGCCCAACTAGGAAAGGGAAAGAAGCCGACTAGAACCTTGTTAAGTGCTAACACAGATGTGTGTGTGGGGGTTGGGAGAAGCCCTACAGAGGGCACCCCTCTACGTCAAGGATAGAGTGGGAACTCAATTGGACTCCCTGAATGCAAGGCAAAGATCACCAGCTCAAGGATATTGTAGTGTCAGGACAGCGCTAACCCAGCAGAAGCTGAGACAGTAGGAGATTGAGACCTGCCAGAGGGGACCTAGAAAAAGGGGACCGAGCCAATTTAAGGGACAGCCTCTTAAACTGTGAATTGAACAACATGGCTAATAATGGGCCAAAAGATCACCCCTAGAGGCAATCAGAAAGAATTCCCTCAGGATAGAGATGAGTCCTACTCGTCCCCCTTTTTCTTAGGAAAAAGGATCCATCCAGGGAGAACAGAAAAATCAAGTTTTTTTTTTTTTGGTTTAATGGCCAAAGAAGAAGAAGAGGAGATGAACGAGCAGGGACGGGGAGATGCCGAAGTAGGAGGCCCTGGAGGGAAAGGTGGGCGGGTATCAGTAATGAATGGTGAAGATACAAGAGAAGATCAAGAATTACGATAGGTACATAATTTTCATATCTTCCCTTGTCAATCTTCACGATTCATTACTGCTTGGGTGTGTGCCAAGCCCCCCCTTCCCGAAGGGGGGGACAAGAGAAACCCTGAGGGAACAAGACCCTCAGAGTCCCGCTAGTGGAAAACAGAAGGGAGAGACCCGGGGCTAATCAGACGAGATGCCTAAGGCTGAGGAGAGCTAGGAAGTGTCCCCCGGAGACGAGGCAATGGAGGAAGCCCCTGCAGAAGCCTCCTAGCCCTGGTGGAAAAAAGATCGGTTCCCCGGAAAGTGGAGCAAATCACCCTACACCGGGCCAGGAGTGACAATCTTGATAGATGAAGTCATGCCATCCGCCTAATGCAGATCGCTGTCCCTACAAGCCTGGAAGCCACATCACTGGCGTCGTAAGATGCCCTTGCTGGTGCCTTGCCAGCTCCAGGCCTATAGCAGACAGGGCAAAGGCCTGTCTGGATTGCTCCATGTCAGGCATTGATGCTAGAAGCTGAGATAGCATCGACCACAGTTGCCTGTTGTAGGCAGCACGGTGTGCCTGATGTGATGCGATACACAGCATAGCATGAGAGGAAGAGAACACTCTTTGCCCCAACCAGTCAAATTGTAAAGAATCTGAGTCCGGTGGTCAGTCGTGTGTCAGGCGGCGGCGCCCAGGAGGAGGCTCTAGGGACACCAATCCCAAAGGCGGGTTGGGAAGAGAACCTAGGGAATCCGATGGGGCACAATACCTCCTCCTGCAGTCTGTGGGGCTGGGATAGGGTCAGCTGGAGACTGCCAGGAACGGATAGACGCCTCCTGGAAAGGAACAGGCCAGGATGGCACCACCAGATGTTGGACACTGAATTCACTGAGGAATTCACGTGTCTCCCATTCGGTATTGTCTCGCCTAACAGAGGAGATATGGAGGTCCCCAACCATCCTCGAAAGGAAGGGTTGATAATCAGTGAAATCAGCGTCGGAAGAGAAGTGAGCAGAGGGTTCCTCTCCATCCGAGGAAGGAAACAAGGAGGATAGGGAACTTGAATGTCCAGAGAACTCCTGTGGTGGTGGGGATAGGCTAAACACCCACTCATGCATATATCTAACATATGAGGGGAAGGCCGCCACAGTGCCTCTGAACGTCTCCCATGATAACGGACCCGTAGGACCAACATTGCCCAGGACAGAGGGTGGTGGCTGCAGAGGAAAAGGAGTAGGGCACCTACGAAGAGGAAACTGTCCTCTGCTAAGGCTCTAGAATCCGGGGAACGGGGTCCGAGCTGGCGGGGTCCTGGATAACAAACCAAGATGCAGAACAGAACCCTGGGGATGTGAACCTTGGAAGGGCCTGGAAGAGGATACTTCCCTGTGACACACCTGGGGCTGCATGGATCCAGAAGGGCAGCCACCGGACGGGTCCCTCAAGCCTAACAGGGAGAGGCAGGGCTCGGCACTACAGCTCCTACTTACACACCGAGGGTAGCAGGCGAAACTCGGCGTGCCTCACCCTTGACCCTCAACCCCTTGGACTCAGAGGATGCCTTCCTCCTCGACGCCAGCGACAGAGCCCGTCAATCCTGGGTTCTCTCAGGGGAGCCCCCAGAAGACAGGGCCTCTAGTCCACCCTGAGAAGGCGCAGCAGCACCAGAGACAGCAGCTGCTACAGCCCCTTCTAGGAGAACAGAACCCCCCCAACCCCCATGCCGTCCTCTTCCAAGGACCCCAGGCCACCCCCAGCCTGGGAGTCCTCAGAAGAAGACTGCTGTGGAGACTGAGGAATGGGCACTCTGGGCCGCTTGACACAGTGTCCCACAGAAGACTCCGATCCTGAGGAAACAGGGAGCCAGGATGGGGCCACGTCTGAGTCGTCCGCTTCTGAGGAAGAAGCAACTAGAAGGACCTTGATACTAGCATCCAGAGGAGTCTGCCGCGAATGGCGCTGGTGCCACTCACAGCGCCGTTCGGCATCGGCGCACTGGAGACAATGCCAGAACCCGGTTCCACCTCGCCCGCGGCACCAGCCGAGTCCCTGGCACCACCCTCAGTGCCGGGACCCGACACGGCGCCACCAGCGGAGTTGACCGGGGCGGCGCCGAGAGCCAAAATGGTGCCATGCCCCAATCACTGGCGCCGCAGGTGGTGCCTGATCTGAGACGGCACCGGCAAGCGGCGTCGAGGGTCCACCCACACCGGGCCCGGCAACCGCGGGCCACAACACTGAGGGAGCCTGCACCTCCAAAGAGGTGACTGCCAAGGCGATGTCCCCACCACAGCCCCAGGAGGGACCACAGCGTTCCCCCGACACTGTGAAAGAGGCCTCCTCCTCGGCAAGACTTGAAGATGAGGAGGCCTCCTCCTCTCCAGACCGTATAGGCCTGGGAGGGGACCCGGAGGAAGGGTCTAAAGATCTGGCCTGGGAAGCCCGAGAGCGATGGCGTCCTCCAAAAGTCGGCGGGGCCTTGCAGATTTTGAAGGCGTGGACTTCGAGAACACGGCGGTCCATCAAGAAACAGGAATCGCATCTATCCATGTCATGGTTAGGTCCCAGGCACTGAAGGCAGACATCATGCCAGTCTATCATGGAAAAATGCCGGCCACAGGAGCACGGACGCATAGGAGCATGGCCTGCTTTAAACTTTCACTTAGCTCCCAAACCGGACATGATGCAAAAATAACCCAAAACACAGCAAAGCTCCCGGCACCATCGAAAAAAAAAATGGAACGGTCTTACTGGAGTCAACGACAATGGGGAAAAACAAACCAGGATGAAGGAGTCGTTTTGCATGATGAACTAGGCCAATGGTGCAGTACTAAAACTCTCCACATGCGCAGCAGGTAGAGTCTCGATGGCAGGAAAAACAGAACTGGGATGGAGGAGGAGTCTGCAGCGCCAAACGGCCGCAACTCCTCTGGAAAAAAAAAAAACTCCTGTGGCGGGTGCGCCCTTCCGGCTTACACCCAAGCAGTAATTAATGGTGAAGACTGACAAGGGAAGATCTATCTCTGGAGTGCCCCACCTCCTGAAGACTGTAGCTAGCACTTGTCTGTTTAGGATCCACTTGTGGTGGCCCTGGCGGATGCAACTCAGAGAGTCTGTCAGCACATTGTCCTTCCCTGGCAGGTGAATAGCAGTCAGTTGCATGTCCAGGGAGTAAGCCAGCAATGGCTTCTGTGCAGAGCTTTGAGGTTCTTATGCCTCCTAGCTTGTTGATATAAAACATGGTGGTGTTGTTGTCTGTCCTGACTTGGACAGATGGGCCTTTGAGCTGGGGGCAAAGGCTTTAATGGACAGATACACAGCTCTGAGTTTGAGAAGGTTTATGTGACATCTGGACTACCTGGGGGACCACACAGCTTATGGACTGGTCTGCCAGGTGTGCTCCCCGCATCAGAAAGGAGGCATCAGCAGTGAACACTCTGGAGGGTTCCTTCTGCTGGAAGCGAATTCCTTCCTTGAGATTCTGACCGTCTTTCCACCAGTCCAAGGCTTGCAGGAGAGTCCTGGTGACTGGACGCAGCTTTGACAGTGAGTCTCTTTTTTGAGACCAATGTGCCCTCAGATGGTACTCAATGTCCCTCATCTGAAACCTGGCACCTGGGACTACCACTGTAGTGGCAGCCATGTGGCCTAGGAGCCTGAGAAAGTGCCTGGCTGGCCTTGGTTGGCCGAGAACAAACACGTCTAGGGTCTAGAGGTTTTCTGCTCTGTCTAGCGAAAACAGAACTTTCCCTTGCTGGGTGGCCATCTCTGCTCATATGAATTCCAGAAGTTGGACTAGTTCCAACTGAGACTTTTCTGGGTTGATCAGGAACACCAGTGACGCTAGGGTAAATTGGATGAGTCGTAGGCAGTGCCTGAGCTTCTGAGGAGATGTGGCTGCTATAAGCCAGTCATCTAGATAAGGGAAGACAGAGACCCTTGCCTTCTTAAGTGGGCTACAACCACTGCGATGCACTTTGGGATGACCCTGGGGGCTGAGGACAGGCCAAATGGTAGTACTGCAAACTGGTAATGGCCTGAGGGCAGTCTGAATCTGAGACATGTTCTGTGAGAAGGATGTGAAAGTAAGCATCTCTGAGGTCCAGGGATGCTAGCCAGTCTCCCTGTTGTAAGGAGAGGATCACTACTGACAAGGTGATCATTTTGAATCTAGGATTTAGCAGATTTTTAAGTACCTGAGGTCTAGAATGGGTCGCCAGTCCCCATTTTTCTTTTGGGTGAGAAAGTATCTTGAACAGAGGCCCTTTCCCTACTGGGAGGGGGGTACTCTTTCTATGGCATTTGCTCGCAATAGAGGTCTGACCTCTGACTCCAACAGAATCTTTTCTGTGGGAGTTAAGACTTGAAATTCCTGCTTCCCAGGTGTGTGGGGAATCTTTTGAACTGTAGGGTAAATCCTTGACCCACCACCTCCAGCACCCACTTGTTTGTGGTGATGGTTTGCCACTGATGGAGGTAGTGGGTTAGCCTTCCTCCTACTGGAAGAGGGAAGGTGACCTGGGCATTCCCATCAGAGGTTTTGTTTGGACTGGGCCTTAGGCGAGGGGGCAGGGTCAGTACGCTTTTGATCCCTTCTACCTCTTCCTCTGAAGTAATCTCTCATCTGGGAGTAATCCATGGGCATAGGCACGGAATAAAAGGCTCTGCGATAGTAACCCCTGCATCTGCCTCCTCTTCCTTGGAGCCTAGAGGCTTTCTCTTTAGCTGCATTACTTTTTTTTTTATACTTGTTTATTAGATCAATTACAAAGTACATACAGATCCTTGTAATATAATAATCTGATACAAAATCATTTTTTATTCAAGGTTACTTCTTAACCATCTTGTAGAACTAAACAAGGATTAAGTATTTATCACACTGAAATGTACAGTTAATGCGAACACTTGCTGTTCTAATGTAATTAAATTTAAAAAAAATTAACTTATTGGGAGAGTGAACAATCAATAAAACTAATACTGTCATGAAAGTTAAGCTGAGTTATTTGAGGGATGATAAGGGCAGGAATAAAAGAGGAGAGAAAAGAGTAGGGGAGGAAGGGTAAACATCACAGGGAAGGAGTATAGAAATACCTAATTCTGACTTTCCAAGCGTATTCTTCGCCAGTTTGGTGAAGAAGTCTGAAGGGACTTTTTCTTGTATTGGCGCAGCTAAATCTATTAATAGTATTGATTGGGGTATACTGCATGCTAAAAATGCTTATGTTGCCAAACTGTTACAGTATGTTAAGTTTAAGGAGAGTAGAAGTTATTAAAGAAAAAAATGGCACCCTTGGAAACAGGGAAAACTCTCACATGGGTCACACGGTACTAGATGGTAACAGATGGCTGAAAATAGAATAATGATTAAAAGGATATTTATTAAGACACCCAAGAGTTAAAAGGTTTAGGAAACTGCTGTTTAAGATTGCATGGTATTCAGCATGGGAGGTTCCTTGGCTTTCTATAGGTTTCTGTAGAGACATGCCTGGGGATAAGATGGCCAAGGATGTGGGGTCATAGGTTATAAAAGATTGAAACAGGAGAGTAGAAACTACTATTGCTCCTTCCATATTCCCATATACACTTTGTGTAAGACAGAGGGGTCAAGATAGTTGCAGGCACAAGGCCAGATGTGGCTCTGCAATGGTCCCTTTCTGTAGGCAAAAGTGTAGAATGTAAGGTCAGGGGGTGGGCCTGATGTCAAAGAAAGAGGTACCCAAGGGCAGACAAGGATTCTGACATGGTACGTGTGTTTTATTCTTTTCTGAGTGAAATCCTACAAAGGAGAAGTGGGTGGAAAATGGATTGGAACCTGTGCTGGGGTAACACATTGAGTGCCTACCCTCATGTGTCTATATCTTTAACAAGTGAAATTAATCAACAGTCGTAGTGGGTTTATGTAGAGGGGTTGAACCTTGGAATGGGCCCCTGCTTAAAACTGGCATGTCTGGTGGGGTTGGAGAAGGTAATTACTCACCCCAGAGAAAGTTTCTCTATGGTACTGGACTTTACAGATGTCCAGCTTTTTAGTTAAATATGGCAGACTTTCCCTAAAAGGAGATGGGAAGGTACCGTTTGGTCTCTGTTGAGAAATATATTAATGCCTCAGGGTAAAGAATAATAGCAGCCACTATGTTTATGATAGAATGTGTATCATTAATAGGAACACTGAAATGTAGCTTCTGAAGATGGATGGGTAGAAGCTCCATCCCTTCCTGGGACAGGAAAGTGGTAAGCAGTCTGCAATAACTGCTTCTCTCTTAAGGTGGGGGATATGTGACAGGAAGCTCCTGCCAATCTTGAGAACCAACCTTTTCTTAAATCTGTTGCAACAGTTCTTCTGTTTCTAAGCCTAATCTATCCTTTACTATTTCTACTCCATAAGGTTGGCCACCTATGGGCACCCCCTTCCCTTTCTTGACTATACTATAGTGTTCTCTTTAATTTTCCTTTTCCCTCTCAGGTCTTCGTACAGGGAGGTTATTGTGGTGACTTCAGAGTATATGTAAAACAGGTTGTGTTTATTGTTGTTGGATTTAGTATGTAATAGCACTATGTTATAAAATACTGTGCTGTATATACTTTATGTTTATGAAATTGTAAATGTTGAAAATACCATGGCATTTGGTGTTTTGATAACGGTCAAACATACTAGGTGACTATTATAGAAATTAAGCTAGTTGCGTTATTTAAAATGCATGTATATTGTTGTAAACTTAAGTAAGAAATGTCATGATGATTTGCATATATCCCACAATGCATTGCATCATGGAAGGATGTATTTCTTTGAAACTTGATTTGTTGCCAATGCCCTTTGGGGTAGACCTTCTTCTAGTGATTCTGCATTGAGATTCTTTGTCTATATCGTGTTTTATTTTTTTTTATTTTGGGCCCCCACCACCCAACAAATGAGGCCTGCATAGGGGTGGTGGCTACATCTCAACTAGTGAATTGGATCAGAGGTCAGTAGGTGCTGGCAAACTGCAGAGAAAGGACATTCATAGTCTGTTGCTACAAATTGATGTACTGAAGTAGGGATATGCCATTGCTTACGGTTGTCTCTTATATTTTGAATAAACATCACACAGAAATTGTGTGTTGAACTTGAAGCTCGGTATCTGGTCTATCTATTATCCCACAACCCCTCCAGTGGGAGTAAAAACAGAAGTTAGAAAAGTTCACTTTGCATAACATTTAGTCCATATCAGAAGAATGTATAGATGGTCACCACACAATGTTCCACATCAGCAGAATATACCACCCTGGAGGATAGCATGTGTCAGTTGGTAAGTTAAACAGGACGCAAAATGTCAATGTCCATAAGGCATAAACTATAAACAGTTCCAGGGATAAATCCAGGGTTTCTTCAAGTGTTATATGAAGATTCATAATTCAAATTCGATGCATTCAGATCTTCCAAAGGTAGATCAAAATGTTCATGAGGCAGCAATATTTTCAGAGGCCTCCGCAGGGGGTGCATTAGATTGCACATTGAGTTTTACAATGGAATAGCAACAGTGTTCACTGGAAGATCATCACACGGCTGCATAAAGTGTAAACGTTTATGACAGTTCTCAGTTTGTATGAGTTGCCAGCCAGGCTTGGAAAACAAGCAGTAAAGAAAATGGATTTCTTGATTATAGATCAAATGAAGAAGAGCCTTCTTGCTGAGTTAGGGGATTGCCCCCAACCCAGACTTGATTCATAGATACATAGATACATAGACAGTGTCGGCAGATAAGGGCCTATGGCCCACCTAGTCTGCCCATTTGAGCTTGTAAGTTCAGTTTGTTTTCCTAGAAGTCTATTTCCCCTTAGTACGCATAACAATTAGCTTGACTGTAGAATCTCAATTGGCTGGACAGAATACAGTTAATTTGAAAGTTCACAAGTAGAAGCCTAATTTCAGTCATTAGGCCAGCATTCACAAGTTGGTAAGACAAGTTGGAAGATGATACCTGCATAAAAGGTGATGTTCCTTTCAGGTACAACAATCAAAGTTCAGAGTCAATCACAATTCCAAGACCTCATGGTAAACAAGGAAAGGAGAGTCCGGGGGAGGGGGATACAGATGAATGCCAAATTACCTTGAATCAGATTAAGCTGTTGGTGGTATTTTCGGTGAATAAGGGGGGAAAAAAAAAACAAGATTGCCAAACTGGATGTGTGTCATTTTATTTTCAATGCATCCGGTTCTTGTTGTTGCATCAGTTCAATCGTTTCAACCTTTTCACGATAAAAGGTCCCATCAAGATGACCAATAGAATGGATGGTTGCCAGACAATCAGAGATGGATGTTGCCAGATGAAGATGCGGCAATGACACTGTGAGAGTCACAAATATGGCTTCCTGGATTGTGCAGGAATAAGTTTCGAAACATGGAGCAATACTTGGTGTGTGTCGTGACATATCCAAGGTTCCTTGTCATTGACAAGGGAACAGTACTAGATTCAAATAAACATTTAACACATGCGATAAAAGTGCATAGTGTGGCAATGCCACTGACCCATATGTCTGTCATGTATGAGACCAAGGATATGTCCTAATTCTAGATCCCAGAAGAGATAACCAAAGGGTTGTAAGAACATAATAGCTGTAAGCAGTGCAAAGGACTTTCCTAGCTATGTGATGCTCATCTGCTTCCTTAATGTGAGCAGAAATTCATTCATTAACATGAACATTTGGCAGGTCAAACCTCGTCACAATATCCTTAGTATTGTATAGGTAAATCACTCTTAATGTGCAAAATCATGTATACCATGCAATGGGAGAGGGGGGCTATGATATTATATTTCATACTATCATGAACCTTTAACATGTGTATGAATAATGGCTATATCAGCCATATTTCAAATAGATATGTCAGAGCCAGATAGGCCTGAGTCTAAACCTGTGTTAAAAAAAAAAAAAAACAAACAAACACCTAGTGCGTTTGGGTAGGTTTACTGTCATAAGTTGTACCACTAGCGGTCAGGATGTGAAAATCCTCTGTGTATGTGTGGTGCATGCATGCTATGAGCCCTTGTACTGTATAGTGGAAAAGCAAAAAGAGCACAGCACCAACACTTCAATTAATTTAAAAGGATTTTACTCACAATTGTGACAAAGCAGAGTAAAACACAGTGGCGCCACGCAGTGGCAACAGCTCCCAACACACAGAACGTCCAACCGGTTTCGAGCTTGCGCGCCTCCTCAGGGGGTCATTAATGAGTACCTGGTATGCTGCCAGGGTATCCAATCACATCATTTAAAAAAAATGGGAAATGTTTGTTGTGAAACATAAAACAAATCATTCCAAGTTCTAAAGGGTGAGATTTAAAAATGTATTTATTTAGTTTTTGTTGACCGGGTAAGTGCACTAGACAAATCCTGCCTATTTTCAGGCATGACCCGGGGAAGGGGGATACAGATGAATGCCAACTGACCTTGAATCAGATTAAGCTATTGGTGGTATTTTCAGTGAATGAGGGAAATTTGGCCAGGACACCGGGGAAATTCCCCATCTCCGACAGCAGGGGGATCCCTTGGCTATCTGGCTGCCTGCCAAGATGGCTGCCATCCCAGACCCTGGTGGAGGTGGTGGAAATGCTGCTCTCTGTCCCCAGGTTCTTGCTACTGAAATTCAGCCTACTTCTCCTACTGTGGATTACAGGAATAGTCGCTTAGACTCTGTGTCTACTGTGGATGCCTCAACTGTGGTGCTTGTCTTCTACTGCTGCTATTGCCTCGGAAGCTACACAGTCTTCAGCGGATCCCTCTACCATCTCAATTTCTGGGCCTAGTACTGCTTCCTTGTCCCCCTCGCATTTATGCCTTCTCTACCTCCAGCTCCGCTCTCTCATACGGCGTTTTGTGCAAGACAATGATGCCTTACATTCTGACCTGCTGCTGGTTTCAACTCTGACTGACCATTCCACTACGCTACCTTCTACATTGTTGCCTGCTCCGACTGTGGTCCCTACCTGTTCTGCCGAGCCATTACCAGGTTCATCTTCTCCTGCATTCTTCCATGGAACTGATACTTCTCCTGACTTGGTCTGGTCCCCAGCTCCTGCTCTCCAGGCTGCAGGCTGGATGCAACCACTTCCTGGTGCACCATGGACTTCTCCTCGTGCAGTCAGCACATAGGACATTATCTGCAACACCTTGGTTCCCATTTTTTCCACTTCGACTGATTCTCTACCAATCTTGTCTCCTCTGCTGATGTTGCACAGGGATTTTTCAGCTCCGAGCCGGGTCTCCACTGTTGGCCAACCACCTCTTCCTTCAATGACTGTTACGCCAGCTCAGGATCATTACACAGCTCCTCGCTTCAGTACTCTCTTCCTCAGATGACGAGTCCCAGCATTGCAAGGAAGACCCAGCCCTGCCTTCTCTTCCTGCAGGTAAGACATTGCCAGATCGCTCTTTTCCCCTTAGCGATCTTTTTCAAAACTTGGGTACCCCAGCTCAGTGCAGGACCGCTGTCCGCTTGAAATTTTTTGGTGACCTTTCAACTGCTCCTGATCATAAAACTGTTTTGCATTCAATGTTAAGGGACTCTTTGGGAATTTCAGCTAGTGAATTATTTGCGTTCATTCATGTTAAGAGGGAATCTATATATGACCTCAGTTTCAAAAATGTGTACACCTTGGAGAGATTCTGGACTAAATATGAAATGGTGAAATCACAGCCTTTATGGGCCCTCTTTATGCTCATTCCCCTTACTAAACCTACGATTAAAATTATTACTCTCCTTTTTCTTAATGAGGGAGTGAGCATAGTGGATGTCCAGTACTGGCTTAAGCAGCACTGCGACATTCTCCAGGCTCCTCGACCCATCTTGGACGTGGACCTCGTCTGGACTGGGGATTGGAAGATTAAGGTGCAATTGAGACGGACTGACTTGCCAGGTAGCCTCTTCATTGGTAGAGACAGGGGATTGTGTTTTTACCCAAGCCAGCCCCATACCTGCCGTAGATGCGGGGCCCATACACACCTCAGCCACACCTGTGATAGGCCCCGCGTCTCCATTTGTTTGGCCTATGGTCACGTCAGCCTTAGCAGTCCAGACCCACAGAAATGTAACCTCTTTGATGAGTCCGGCCACACCTACCACCAGTGCCCTTTGGCAGACCATAGTAGACTGGATCGTGCCCCTCAGGACCAGGTGGCCCTCATTTCTGATACTCAATCACTGGTGCTTCGTCAGCGTCGGAGGAGCACCAGGACGAAGTGCCCCCTCCCCCCCCACTGCCATTGTCCTGGCTTCTCCTGAGATTCGTATGGCCGGTCTTATACCGCAGGACCATGTTCCACCCAGTACGGGCTTGGGTCCACAGATTGTTACCCTTTTTGACCCTATGTCCCCCCCCTTCCTCCGGACCAGGATTCCTTCACAGAGGTTTCTCAGGGCAAACGGGGCAAGTCTAAAGGCAAAACGGAAGGCTCCCGGTCCCCCTCCTAGGCAGTCCATTCTGACTAGAAACCGGTATCAGGCTTTGACGAAATGGAAGCATAATGGATTAAGAAAATGATTCAGAGTCCCCTCAAGCTTCTTCTATCCACATGGACTACTCCTCTTATTCCCACCAAGATCACTCTCCCTCTAGATCTGACACCAGACAGCGATCTACGGTTACCTGATTTCCCTTGTTTGACCCTTCCATTTTTTTCCCCTAGTTTTGTCGCTTTCTGCTATCTTCCTGTGTCAGGGTGTTTGAGCCTTTGCTGTTTCATGCTTAATGTGTGCAGCATGAAATCCCATAGGAAGCTCCTCACCTCCTTAAAGTACCTTTTGGATCTCCCTCATGATTTTTATTTACACCAGAATACCAGATTGAAGACCCGCTATGAAATGTCTTGGGCTTTTGCGGGTTGGACCAAGGGCCCTTCCTACTGGTCCTTGGGAAAGGATACATGTGGTGATTTAGGTATTTTATTTTCTCGTTTTGATTGCATTGTTACACGACTGGCTGACATTGTTCCTGGCAGAGCCCTTATGCATGACTGCACTTTTCGTCGCTTGCGGCTCTGGATTATGAATGTTTATGTGCCCCAAAGTAACGTTGCACGTTCTGACTTGTTTAGGTCCTTACAACCTTACTTACACACCTCCCACCATCTTTACGTGGGGGAGACTTCAATTGTGGTCTTACCCTAGCAAACAGAGGTGGCTCCACTCGAAAACGTTTTGGTGACTCTACTGCATTACGTACCATTCTTCACACTGCT
The DNA here is from genome assembly GCA_016271365.2 of Neoceratodus forsteri. Lineage (NCBI taxonomy): Eukaryota > Metazoa > Chordata > Ceratodontiformes > Ceratodontidae > Neoceratodus > Neoceratodus forsteri. Next base: position 522,082,839 of record CM028136.1, on the reverse strand, counting down.
TCTCTGAAGGACGGCTACTGTGAGGTGCATCCCACAGGAGTTAAGACCTTTCACAAAGGAATTCTGGCCACTCGCATTGATTTTTTCTTTCTTTCTCACAATGTTAAAGTTCACCAGGCTAAAGTTGTTCCTTGTGAAACCTCGGATCATATGACCATTTCCATACTCTGCTCTCCTTCCACTGCTTCTCACCCTCTGGTTGTTTCATCACATTGGAAATTGAACAGTTCTTTGTTGCCTGATGGTAGTCTTGTTCAGGACTGTCGGGACTTTCTGTTGGCCCATGCCTCGGTGCTGGATGCTTATACCTCCCACCTTCCGTGGTGGGAAGACACCAAACAGGATCTCAAACGTTTCTTTCTCTGGCATGCTAGAAGGAAATTAGCTTCCTCTTATCATCAGTACTTACTTTTACGACGACAACTACAGGATACTATCTCAAGGGCATCTGAGTCTAGACTCGATCTCTCTCCCCTTACTGCTTCACTGAAGTGTCAGATGGCAGCGTATCAGTATGATAGGGCCCGATCCTTGCATCTAGAGGACTCTTGTAGCACAGGGTCTTCAAAGGCTTCCTTTGACATCTATAAGCATTGTTATGATCGGGTGACAGCCACGCATATTTACCGCCTTGTCAACCCAGACTCTATGACAGTTTACGATACTATAGCCTCCCTTCAGGGTAAGGTTTTTCACACCTGGATAGTGTTTTTGGTACACCTACAGCAACTTTACCACTGGATGTTTCTTTTTTTGATTTCCAACTCCCATCTCCCCCTTTGGATCTTTGCACCCAGCTGACTGCCCCGATATCCTTTTTGGAGGTCCATACTGCCATCAAGAAACAAAAACCGTGTACTTCTCCAGGGCCAGATGGTCTAACGGTGAAGCTTTATCACACATTTACTGACCTTTTCTCTCTTCTTCTTACCGTGCTCTTTAATGCTATTATTACTTCTCATTCTATCCCCCAGCATTTTTCAGATGCCATCATGTTTCTCCTATACAAGAAGGGGGATAGGGTGGACATTTGAAACTGGAGACCGTTGAACCTCCTGAACGTGGACTACAAGATTTTTGCCTCTGTTTTGCTCCATCGGCTTCTTCCTGTTGTGCCTCATGTCATCTCTGAAGTTCAGACTTGTGCTATCCCACATCGCTCTATTGTTTTGAACCTTTTTCTTCTATGGGATGTCTCTGCTTTCAGTTTTTCTTTTTCTTCTCCTTTCTTTAGATCAGGAGAAAGTGTTTGACAGGGTGAATCATGACTATCTTTTTCACGTCCTCTCTCTCACTATGGCATTCCTCTTCATTTCATCCAGTGGCTTAAATTGCTTTATTCTACTGCATAGATCCAGCCTTATGTGAATGGTGCTCCCTGTCCTTCTTTCTGAGTCGAAACAGTGTTCAGCAAGGTTGCCCTTTGAGTCCTCTTCTCTACGTTTTTATATTGCTTGCACGCATGTGCAAGAAACATAGTGCAATCGTTCGAGTTTTCGGAGGTGTGGCAGCCCTCTTCCAATGCAGTCAGTGTGTTTGCAGGCGCAGCCACAGTTCTCTGATCAACGCTGCAGCTGTCTATGACAGCAGGTGAAAATGCAGTGCTGTCCAGTTGAAAGGGAGAGCTAAGCTTCAGTTAGCAGCGATAAGATCGTGTGCTCATGCGCGCTCCCCCCCAAACACATACAAGCACGCATACTGCGCTTCACCCCACGCACAGACTGTATGTTAATGTTGGCAAAAAAATCACACTTACTTGTTCAGAAAAACTGTTGCTGGTTGCAATTCATTTTGAAAAAAAAATGGCAGATGTGTATTTAAAGAAAATCTGAAATTTTAAAATTGCCACAAAGAGTAAGGATCTAGTATCAAGTTGATCTTGTACCGTATTAATGAAATCAGAACTATGGTACAGCAACCTTTTAGCCTGGATGATTTCCACACTAAACAGGGTTTAACCATATACACTACTATTACATTGTAATAAACTTGGGAAAAGTCACTGTACTTTATTCCAGCAACAATCTATACTATAGAATTTTTAGAGAATGCCAGTTTCCAAAGGATGTAAGTGACAGAGAAACAGCCGTATGTGAAAGCTGCATTCTGAGCTGACAACCGAGAGCCAGTTGTATGTGAAAGTTGCTTTCTGAGCAGTCACCCATATAAAACAAAGAATCGTAGAATCATAGAAAGTGGCAGCAGAAAAGGACCTCCCGGCCATCCAGTCTGCCCCTTACCCCCCAGTCCAACCTACATCATCTTGAGACCCTCCACCTTTCCCCTTAGTCCCATGTGTCTGTCCCAAGTGGTCCTGAATCCCTATACAGTCTCCAAATTCACCATCTCCTCTGGAAGCCCATTCCAGTACCAATATATTCCTGTAAAATGGGTAAATGAAACGTAAAGCAAATTTCACGGTCAAGGCTCAGTGAACTTAAAAACGCCAAGATAAGTTTGCGCTCTGCACACTGAGCGAACTTTAGTAACCTTGCTCTAGTCACTTGTCAGTCGGTGACCACTTACAATTTCAATTACAGCACTTTTTGTTTTTAAAACTTTAATAACCCCATATAAACGTGCCAGCTGTCAATTACCGGCCACTCACAGGTACTGGATTACCAGTCGAATCAGATGCCAGTATTTGTTTTAAACCCAGCGTCGATAAACTGACTGAAGAGAGAGAACAATAATGAAGAGATGAGCAGAGGGACTTAAAAGGCATTTAAGGTGGTTTGTATTGAGCACTTGCTTCCTCCATTTTTGCCCACTGCAGCTCTTCTCTTCACTGCGGTGCCTGCCCCTAACAAAAAAAAACCCAGCCACTGAAAGACAACCATACACACTGTAACTCGTTCCATCCACCAACCCAGAAGACTACACACTTCTCCCGTGGCTCCCTGCACGCAGAAAAAATGAGCTCCTCTACTGTGTGCGGATCCAGCCTTGTGCCAGGCAATACAAAGGTGCAATTAGAGGCTTGTGACTAGGATTGTTTTGGTTCTGGTAATCAAATTATCATTTCTTTTTTGCGATGCAAAAAAAGTATGTATATAGCAATATTTGCGTCAACTGGATTTTGCGGCAAAAGAATGTTTGCGCTTGCTAAAGAAGCGCGAACATAGCGAGAAATTATTTCCATATAAATTACGAGTTTTACAGTATATATTTGTGAGTCAAACACTTGAGACCAGGAGAAGACTTGAGTAAGCAGTCCATATTTGGGAAAAAAACAAACATTGCCTCTCGGGCTTTTTAGGGCAGAGAGAGAGAGAGAGAGACAGAGAGAGAGAGAGAGAGAGATTAGAGATATATTGTATCACACATATCCAGAACTCTCAGAAAAGTAAATGTAAGTGCTTAAAATTATTTCAATTTGCTATGAGGAAGAAAAAAAAATTGGTCGCAGCTACTACAAATCAGACTTTTAGTACCCGTGGAGGTCCTTTACCAAAAAGGAACTTTATAAGGAGAACAGTGCATAGAATAATTCATAATGGACGAGGTCCTTGCAGAGTTACCCAAAACTTTTGATTCAGTACGATCCAACACAGAGGCACAGACAGACATCGAACATGACAGGAAAGCACCGCCACCATGCCATAAGGAAGTGAAAGTTGCGGGTTCTGATATAGCGGGCAAAAATGTTTGGGTGGTGTGTCCCTGCCCTAACTGCAGTGTGGTTGCAGTTATGAATCCATGAGAACAAAGGCTCTTGAAATTATATTTTGAATGACTTGTATACCAATCAAAAATAATAAAGCTGTAGTCTATAAACTACATGTAATTTGCAGTAAAATAAAGCCCAAACTGGGAGCTGCTGTTCTGAAGTGTGGGACAGTCAGATGCATTTTAGCAAAACTGTAGCACAACAGGGCTTGGAAAGCAAAATATTGCTAATGGTGGCAGGAAACACCTTTCCTCCTGTTATCAAAGTCCTCCGTTCCTGTCAACTGCCTCCGTAGGACCCCTGAATAGCAGAAGCACACAGTTCCCCAGCCAGCCCACACCACCACGCAGCTAACTGAGTTCTTACCATCTTTAACAAGGGGCGCTTGCTATCCATAAATCGAGTTTTTTCCCCCCTTTTTTTTCCTCAAATGCCATTTGTTACCCCGAAAGAAAATAGGGCTCCAACATCTACAGGGATTCGTGTATTTTCCAGGAAAATGGAACCATCTGTAGAGAACTTTAGTTCCCATAGATTTGCATTGGTTATAGGGGAAAACAGAACAATTTGGATTCCATAAAAAGCATTGTACTCTACAGGAAAACACAGGAGAAATGGACATGAGGAGACCTGCAAAAAGAAACATAATTCCAGATTTTTTTTATTCCGTAACTGGCAACCACTACAGGTAGCAGTTTTATCTCAGTGGCTTTTGAGAAAAGAGTAATGCAAGTCTGTAACAGTCGGAGTCTTGCAGCTGCAGGTAGGAGCTCAAAGAGGGATTTCAAATTAGGCGTCGGTGTACCCATTACAAGTGTCACCCTAGGAATTTTCCGGTTGATCAGCAAAATAATAAATCAAAAACCACTCAGTTGGTTGGTGTTCCTTGTTTAACGATTCTTAACAAGCCTAATGTGTTGGGGATCTGTTACCCCATACAACCCCTTTGGGATTTGTTTCTCTGACAGATCGATTAGGAGGAAGCACTGATATCATCATCCGGAAAGCAAGACCCCTGGGTAGGGAAACATTCCTTTAATTGGTCGTTTAGGGAAAAGGCCACCCTTATCATGTACAGATGGTGGTAACCCAGGATTGATATTCCATGACAGTTTTTCAGGATGACATGTTACAGGGTTGCCGTTTAAGAGGTGGTCTTTAGTAAAATTATTTATGTAAAAAAAGATTGAAAGGCTAGAAGCACATATGTAAACGCAGATGGTGCAAGGCAAAAACAAACAAACAAACAAAAAAAAAACAAGATTGCCAAGCTGGACACGTGTCATTTTATTTTCAATGCATCCGGTTCTTGTTGTTGCATCGGTTCAAAGTAAGATGAATGGACATCTAAATTAGTTTAAAGTGCTGCCACTTTGGGTCGCTCTTCACCAGAACAACCACCCTCCCCCATGGAGATAACAGTTACGTTAAAGGAACCCCTGACATCAACATAATGCTTCAGTCCCAGGCATCTCATGGACAACAGCCCTACCAAGGTCTCAATAGTGAGCATGCTTTACAAATAATGTCCATAACTGCCAAAACAAAAACAAGCATTTGTCAATGCCGAATGTTGGCTTGCTGGCATTGGCATTGGTAGTGCAGGAGTTAGAGAGATGCATAATAGGAATGGCAGTGAAGCATCGAAGTGATGCCAACCCACCCCCACGCTGCAGAGACTGACAGGCATTGGGGTGTCCCTTTGGGTGTTGGCCATAGTGCTCATGCCATTTCACCTCTCCTTATCCTGCATACACAGACAAGTGTTGCGGTGTACACTGGGCTCTTCCAACGTTACAAGGGTGCGTGGGAAATATGCAACGCACGCTTGGAACACTGCCATTTTATTGGCGTTCCGCATCGTACTTTCAACAAAGGCATTTTAGCACCTCTGCTCATGTACAGTGTCACTGTTATTTCCTCAAAGTGTCCCAAGAAGTGATTTCGCACAGTGACCATGCTATTCTGCACCGGAAGTGCGAAAACACATTATGGGCAGGATATGTGAAATGACAGCTGTACTGTTCATCAAGAGGTGTGTAAAAAATGGCAATAGTGAAAATCCAGAGTGAAAATATCACAAATGCACGACGATATGAGCATGTGTGCAATATGCCAATGCACGCTCGTAACACAGTCATTTTATGGAGTATCATCAGCAAATTTTCAACATAAGCATTTTAGGGCCTCTGCTCATGAACTGTGTCACTGTCATTTTCATAATCTGGTCCAAACACTGATTTCCCACAGCGGCTGCGCTATTGTGCGCCGGAAGTGCGGAAACACATTTTGGGCAGGATGTGGAAAATAACAACTGTACTGTTCACAAGGAGGTGTACAAAAATGGCAATGCTGAAAATCCGGCATTAAAATATTGTGAATGCGCGAAGTTATGAGCCTGCATAGCAGCTGTGCAACGCATGCTTGTAAAATAGGCATTTGCTGGATATTTTTTTACCAAATTTGGAACATAGGCTTTTTGAGAGGCCACCTCATGAACAATGGCACTGTCATTTCGTTAATGGGTCCCTAAAGGTGATTTCGCGCAGTGACTGCAAAATCATCTTTTGAGGCTGATTAACACCATTAACAGTGATAGAATTCATGAGGAGGGGCCCCAAAAACCCCATGCTGAAAATTTGGTGCCAAAATTCCAACAAATGCCCGAGATATGCAGCAAAGTTGAAAAAACCCTATTCATTCCATTATACAGCTTACTGGCATTTCCTCAGTTCTCGGTCGACTTTAAAGAGTGCAGACGTGTTCCTGGTCCACCAAAGATCATCGTGCCAGACTCCGGAGGTAAGTATGGGGTGAGGGGGGTGTGGGGAGGCAGGGTGCGCAGTGAGTGGGTGCTTTTTTTGTTACAGGGTAGAAAGAAAGAAGAAACTAACATCGTGGGACGGTTTTTCCTTTTCAGGGAACTTGGCACACTGGGGTGGGCTCCCAGCGTGCCACCTAACTGTTTCTGGGGGAGGTTGCTGCAGCCGACGGGGGATTAGGCACCCTCATCGGCAGACAATGGGAGGTTGCTGCAGCTGGCGGGGATTGAGCACCCTGTGGCGAAGACAATGACAGTGGGGGGGAGGCAAGAGCCAGGGGATTGGGCACCTCCCTCGGCATATAAAAATGGGGGGCAGATTTATGCCAATGGGAAGCGGGCTCCCCCGCTGGCACAGAAAGTGGGGGGAAGGCAAGAACCGAGGAGTATTGGGCACCCCCTCGGCATATCAGAAACGGGGGGGTTGCTGTATGCAGACGGGGAGTGGGCTCCCCCGTCAACAAATTTCAGTGGCCACAGAAAGCTGGCTGAAGGACTGGGCACCCCTGAAGATGGCCGTTGGGCGGCCGCCCGCCATGCTGCTAATGTGGCAGCACACAGGAAGGGTCCGCTGCGTCTGACGAGCTTTGCTTGGATTGCAGTGGACCTTTCATAGATGTCACTAGCCACATTATGTCTGGCAGCTGGCATGCAGGCTGATTGGGGAATGAAAGACGCACCTACTGATGCGTGCCCTGCATTCGCCCAACAGCGGCTGCACCTCCAAATCTGCACTCTCCCAACATGTTGATTTGTGCGAAAGTGCGGCAAGCCAACATAAACAAGCATTTGTCAACGCCGAATGTTGCTTGCTTCTATGTGCTGTTTAGGTATTTGGAAGTCATTAGAGTGCAAATATTGAAAATTTGCGAACTTACAAGCGTGCGTAGGAACTGCGCAATGCACGCTCGTAAAACAGTCATTTTTAGGAATTTTTTCACCAAATTTTCAACATAGCCATTTTAAGACCTCTGCTCATCAACAGTGTCACTGTGATTTTGTTAATGTGTCCCGTACATTGAGTTTGCACACCGACTGCGCCATTGTGCGCTACATGGGCGGAAACATGTTTTGGGCAGGATGTGAAAAATGACAGCTGTACTGTTCATAAGGAGGTGTGGTAAAATGGCAATGTTGAAAATCTGAAGTGGAAATATTGAAAATTCGCAAACCTACGAGCGTGCGTGGGAACTGTGCAACGCACGCTCGTAAAACAGTCATTTTTAGGAATTTTTTCACCAAATTTTAAAAATTCCCACTTTAAGATCTCTGCTCATGAACAGTGTCACTGTGATTTTCTTAATTTGTCCCGTACATTGATTTCGCACACCGACTGCGCCATTCTGCACTACATGGGCGAAAACACATTTTGGGTGAGATGTGAAAAATGACAGCTGTACTACTCATAAGAAGGTGTGGTAAAATGGCAATGTTGAAAATCTGGAGTGAAAATATTGAAATTTCAGCGAACTTACGAGCCTGCGTAGGAACTGCGCAATACACACTCGTAAAACAGTCATTTTTTGAATTTTGGCACCAAATTTTCAACATGGGGTTTTTGGGACCCCTTCTCATGAATGATGTCACTGTCATGGTGGTATTCAGGCCCAAAGGGTGATTTCGCGGTCACTGCGCGAAATCACCCTTCGAGCCAGTATAACGCATGACAGTGACATCTTCTAAAAGTCCCAAGTTGAATTTGTGAAAATCCAAAATACCTGAGATATGCAACAAAGTTGAAACCCCCTCTGAGCCCATTATACAGCTTATCGGCATTTCCTCAGTTCGCGATGCGGCTTTGAAGAGTGCAGACATGTTCCAGTCCACTGAAGATCGTCGCGCGAGGTAGTATGGGGTGGGGGGTGTGGGGAAAGCTGGAGTGCGCAGTGGGTGGTTGTGGGAGTGGGGTTGGGAGGCGCACCCTTGAGACCATTTTCGGTTTTCAGGTATTTAAAAAAAAAAAAAAAGCGTGGGACCCGTTGCCATGCTGGGGTGGGCTCCCAGCATATGCAGAGGGCTGATAGGCGTTCAGCGAAGGATTGGGCACTCCCGTCGGCCATAGAATTGTTGCCACGCTGGGGTGGGCTCCCAGCGTGGCAAAACCTCAGAGGCGTTCAGCCTGACAGGATTAGGCACCTAACCGGCCATGGAATTTTGTGGACGGGCGTTCAGCGGCCAGTTGGGCATCCCGTCGGCAAGGACCGCTTGTCACGCTGGGGTGGGCTCCCAGCGTGCCTTCTGCTGGGGGGGGGCGCGGCTCAGTCATGGGATTGGGCACCCCGTCGCTGTAACAATGCGGCGGTGGCCGCCTGCGGGGAGCGCGTGAGCAGCCTCTTATCAGTGCTCACTGAAGCGTAGCTCCTCCTTTCAACTGTGCCACTGCATTTTGGAGCGTGTCATAGACAGCTCCAAAATACGATATTACCCAGAGACGCGCCTGCACCTGACTGAATTGGAGGAGGTGACACACCTCCGAAATCTCCGATGATGGCACTATGTTTCTTGCACATGCGTGCAAGCAACATAAAAATGGCTCAAGTGATTTAATTGCCTATTGAGACTGCAGCCCATGCAAAGCGAGTCCTGCACCTGTTACTCACTGCCACTCTCTGATATCAGCATCATTCCAATGACTTTGAGCCCAAGTGCAGATAAAAGTAAGTCCTGCAATTATTTTGGGCCCATTCTCTCTCCAGTTTCCTCAGCCCCATTGCTCTTATCTCAGCTTTAGTGCTTCACAGAAGTCTGCTTCGTAGATTGTGACATAATTAAAGTGCAGCGAGGGTTACTTTTCAAAGGTGTAAATGAAAACTGGTGGATAACCCTAATTCCCAGCAATTACCATCATCTCCAGCTACATATGCCTTTTTTTAGAATACCCACTTTATCTATTTGAACAAACAACACTGTGCTTTAAAAATACAAGGTTGTGTCATCTTGATTGGTCTCAAAGGCACCATTTCATTTATTATGTTGCTTGCACGCATGTGCAAGAAACATAGTGCCATCGTCCGAGTTTTCGGAGGTGTGGCAGCCCTCTTCCAATTCAGTCAGTGTGTTTGCAGGTGCGGCCGCAGTTCTCCAATCAGCGGTGCAGTTGTCTATGACGGCAGTTGAAATGCAAGTGCCGTGCAGTTGAAAGAGAGGCTAAGCTTCAGTGAGCAGCGATAAGATCGTGTGCTCATCCGCTCCCCCACACGCATGCATATCCGTGCTTCCCCCCACGCACACTGGTAGCCGACTGGGGTGTCCAATCCCCTGTCGGCTGTGCTGCGCCCCACCCCCACAGAGTTCCAGGTGCCATGCTGGGAGCCCAGCCCAGCATGGCAGCAGTCTGTATGGCTGACAGGGGTGCCCAATCCCCCGTTGGCTCTACTGTCCCCCCCCCCGAGACTATTGGGTGTCACGCTGGGAGCCCACTGAAGGCCTTTTTGAAATCAAGGTAAGCATTGTCTACTGCCCCACCCTGATTCACTTCCTTTGTCACCCAATCAAAGAAATAAACCAGATTTGTCTGACATGATGTCCCCACTGTGAATCCATGTTGTCTATGGTCCTGGGCTCCGATGGCTTCTAGATGCCCCACTATCCTTTCTTTAAGCAATGTCTCCATGATCTTCCCCACTACTGAGGTGAGGCTGAATGGCCTATTGTTCCCTGCCTCCTCCCTGCTGCCGGACTTGTGTAGATGGACCACATGTGCCCTCCTCCAATTCACTCATGTTGAATGACTCAGCGAACATGGCTGCCAGAGGTACTGCTATCTCCCTTCGCGGGTCTCTTAATATCCATGGGTGTATGCCATCTGGTTCCATCGCTTTGTCCACCTTCAATTTAGTGAGCTCCTGCAGGACTCTTTTGCCTTTGAATGGACTATTGTCCACCTCTTCACCTCCTTGGCAACTGCTGTACTGCTGTGGCCCTTGCACCTCCCACCCTTTTGTGAATACTGAACGGACAGACACGTGTATGTCTTGGGAGGAAGGCATGGAACTATCACTTCCAAATACCTAAACAGCACATACAAACAAGCAACATTCGGCATTGACAAATGCTTGTTCATATTGATTCCTTACTTCGTAGGATTTTACATCATCCCTCTATTCCTCATCTTTCTTTTTTTTCTGTACCCCCTGTACCTAAGGTGCTGGCTTATGTGGATGACCTTTGTATTCTCACCACACCACAACTTCAGGAGATGGACTTGCTCCATCTCCTCTCGGAATCCGAACAGGTATCTGGCTCTCAGCTGAATTTCAGTAAAAGCTCTGCTTTGTACCTCCTGTTGTTACCACCCCGATTCTCCTATTTCTCCTCGTCGTATTGCTGGGGTACCTATATGCTACATCCCTATCAAGGTTTTAGGACTGTCCATTGGTACTCCTGACGATGCCCTTGCTAACTGGACAGTTGTTTTGGACAAGGCTTTCCACATAGTTGCTTCCTGGAAGGGTCACACTATTGCTAAACGGAAGTGGGTTTTGCTGTTGAAAACTTTTGTCCTTCCCTTATTTCTTCACTTGGCTTCTGTTTTTCCGGTTCCATTTTCCTTGGAAGCTCATTTGTATAATGTCTTTTTCCAGGGCTTCTGGGGTAGTTGTTTAAACCCGGTGAAAAGGAACTACACATATCTTGATTATTGCCATGGAGGTGTTCAGATGTTGAACCCTTTGGTGTTCTTTCACTGTTTCTCAAGTCCATTTCTCCTTCTTTATTGCATGCTCAACCTGCTTTTTGGTTTTCCTTTCTACATCATCATGTTGCTCCGCTGTGTGCGGCATGGCATCTTCCACCTACGGAGATTCCTCGAAATTTTCGGAAATATAATCTCCCCCATTTTATTACGCCAACCTTTTTAAAGATTTGTCAGTGGTCTTTGACTCCTACGACGATTCTTTCTTCCTCAAGAAAGCAATTGTATCAGCTTATTTTCGGGTCATCCTTTTTGGACCTTCTGGTGTTGCAGGACTACCTTGGCTCTAATCTGGACTCTTCTTGTGTCTTTCACCAGTTGACTGATTCTCGCATTCCTCAGCAAGTTTGAGATGTTACCTGGCTTTCATGTCATGACAGACTAGGTGTTTGGAATAACCTGAAACATAAAGCTCAGGTGGAAAGAACTTGTCCTCGAGACTCGTGCCCTTCCATTCCTGAAACCATGTCCCATTTTTTTATTGGTTGCCCCTCTACACAACCTGTTTGGACCCTTCTCCACAAGTGAAAGGCCAAGGCCCTTCCTACTCTTACCTACAATATTTTGATTTATGGCATTTACCCCTCTAGTCTGAGTTACTGTCACCCCAGTACACTCAGTTTGATTTTTGGTTTTTGTTGCTACTATTTGTGGCAGGCCAGATGTGCGTTTTTGCTACAACAAAAGGTGTGTAGTTCTACTCAGGTAGTAACACAAATTTTACAGGGTTTAAGTACTGTCTATAGCTCTGAGAAGGCCTCACTTCCATGTGGGGTTTTCTGACACTACTGGGCTTATTGCTCCCGGATTTTTTCCTGAGTTTGTTTTTCTTTGCATTGAGACTTTCCACTGCCTTTTTACTGGGGCTGGGATGGGGGTCATGTTCTCATGCATTTCTTTTTTATTATGTTTTCTACTCACAGTCCGATATACTACTATTCTCAATTTTGCTCTGTATTATGATTTTGTATGTTTTGTTTTCATTACTGAATTCCCATACTCTTTTCGTGGGGTTGGGATGGGGGTTAGGTACAGATGCAGATTATTTTTTGTTTATAGTTTACGTATGCTGTAAAAACAGATTACTCATCTGTAACAGTAGCTCTAGGAGTGGTATATGTTGTTCATCCACACTGTCTGGCATTGTCCCTTTCCCCTTTAAATCTTGCCGGAAGTCTTCAAGCTGGCTCCTCCCACCCATCTGGGAGGTAAATACCTCGGCTCCGTCCCATGTCGCCAGATCTAGCACGCTGAAAGCAAGGTTGTGCGCCTTAAGCCGGGGAGGTCAGGTGGGAGCGTGTGGATGAACAAGGTATACCACTCCTAGAACTACTGTTACAGGTGAGTAACCTGTTTTTCTAGGAGCGTGGATATGTTGTTCATCCACACTGTCTGGCAGACTCCAAGCAGTTCTCCGGGAGCAGGGAGGCAAGGTGCACACCCCCTACTTAGGAAAAAGAGATTGGAGAACCGAGGCCCTAAACAGCATCACATCGTGACTCAAAGGTCGATGTGGTAATGGGTAATAAAGGTGTTTCGCTGACTCCAGGTAGCAGTCGACAGATTTCTTGGATAGGGATGTCCTGGAAGCAGCCACCAAGCAACAGTATGGTGGGTAGAATGAGATCTTATCCTCTGGGAGGCTGGCGTGATAGCCACCAGGAAGGCAGTCTTCGACCAGGCGTAGAGCTCACATGTGTGCATGGGTTGAATGGCTTGCCCATGAGCTTGCCAAACCAGCAAGAGATCCCACGGAGGTGGAGGTTCACGCACCAGAGGGGATATGTGATTTAGGCCTTTGAAAAAGCACCCAACCACTGTCTCCTGTGCCAATGTCGTCTGACTGGCCCGCGCCCGGTAAGCAGAGATGGCGGCCAGGTGCACCCTAAGGGTCGATGACCAAAGACCCCCTTTGGAGAGGGACCAAAGGTAGTCTAGAATGTTAGCCACAGAGCAGGATAAGGGGTCGAGGCTCTTTCCCTAACACCAAATGGAAAACCTTTTCCATTTGAAGGCATAACATTTCCTGGTTGATTCCTTTTCGAGATGCTTCCACCACGGTGTAGACATCCTCGGAAAGACCCAGAGTCTGGAACTCTAGCCGCTCAGGAACCAGGCTGTGAGGTGCAGGGAGTGAAGGTCCGAGTGGAAGACCTTTCCCTGGTTCAACGATATCAGGTCCGGGCATGTACAAAGCCGCTCCAGGGTCCTGCAGCTGAGGCTGAGGAGATCTGGATACCAGAACTGGCATGGACAATCTGGGGCTATCAGGATCACCTTCGCCTTGTCCCTCCTCACCTTGAGTAACACCTTGTGAATCAAGGGAAATGGAGGGAAGGCGTAAAGGAGGCCTGGGGTCCATAGCCTCGAGAAGGCATCCCCCTGCAGCGAGGCCTGCTGAGGGGGATGGGCATGGTACAGCCTCAGCTTGATGTTCTCCCTGGAGGTGAACAGGTCCACCAACAGTTTGCCCAAACTGGAGAACAGATCAAAAGCTACCTCTGGATGGAGAGACCACTCGTGGGATGTCTGGCCTATGTGGCTGAGAGTATCCGCCAGTTGGTTCGAGACTCCTGCCACATGGATGGCTAGGAGAGCCACCTCCAGCCGGCTGACGAAGGTCCAGATCCGGAGCACCTCGGGCAGGGTGGAGGTGCCCAACCAGAAATGATTGGGCAAAGGAGGAAAGAACCTCCACCCTGTCCGCCGGGAGCCAAGCTCTGCCCCGATAAAGCCCATCACCTGAGAGGGCAGGAGTTCTGATTTGGCCTCGTTGATTAGGAGGCCCAGGTGAGAGCAGGTTCAGAGGGTCAGGTCCCTGGACCTCTCCACCTCCTGTAAGGAGGAACCCACCAGGAGCCAATAGTCTAGATAGGGGTAAATACGAACCCCTTGACGCTGTAGATGGGCTGCCACCACTGCGATGCATTTGGTGAAGACCTGTGGGGCCGATGACAGGCCGAATGGCATGGCTCTGAACTCGTATAGGGTCCCTTAGACCCTGAAGCAGAGGAACCGCTGATGGGACGGACGGATTGGGACATGGTAGAACGCGTCCTGAAGATCCAGTGAACAGAACCACATGTTTCGCTCCAGAGATGGTATGATCAGGTTCAGAGTTACCATCCGAAAGGTGCAAGACCTGAGATATCAATTCAGGTCATGGAGATCTTGGATGGGGCGCCAACCCCCCATCCGCTTAGGCACCAGGAAATACCTGGAGATGAAGCCTGGGTCTGAAGGAGGATCCGGCACTGGAGCTACTGCCTCCTTGTGGAGGAGCTGAGCAATGTCATCCCGAAGGGCCGACTGAGCGCCAACTGAGATCCTTTCCTCCCGTAGGGCACGGCCAGGCTGGAGGGGTACTGCTTGAACTCTAGAGGCAGTCCCTGCCCGACCACTTCCAGAACCCACCTGTCCAAAGTGATACCGGACCAGATGGAAAGAAAGCGGCGGAGTCGGCCCCTCACGGGAGGACCCAGAACTGGCGTGACGGGTGTAGGGGAGGCCACCCCCGACCCATCACTGTGCAGGCTTGGAGGAGGAGGAGGAGGCACCTGCACCAGCACCTCAGCCTCCTTTGCGGGGCTGTTGGGGACCTTGCTTGGGCCTAGGGCGCCAAGCTGGAACCTGCTGCTGTTGCTGACCTCCCTGGAAGGAGAGCTGTCTAACCGCAGGGGAAGAATGCCAAAAGGACATCTTCTTGCACTTCTGCTGGTTCTTGCCCAAAGAACCCTTAGCAGAGGTGGCATCTAAGGTGGCATTAGACTGTTCAATGCGCTTGGTAGGATGACCTGCCACTCCGTCAAAAGGCCGGGTGCCAAGGAAGGCACGTCAGCTAGCTTGTGCTGAGTATCCGCGTGAAAGGAGGATAACCTCAGCCAAGCCCTGTGGTGAGTGGCTACCACGGCAGCTAGTGAACGGGCACAGGAATCACCAATGTCCAGAGCCGTCTGGAGCTGCTGTTTAGCAACAGCACGGCCCTGGTCCTGGATCTGCTTGACCGTGATCTGCATGTCTGCTGGGAGATGAGGGAGGACTTTATCAAGCAACCCAAAAGGGCGTGAGAGAAGTGTGCCATGATCACTGCTGAGCTAGCCTGACGAAGGCCTAGGGATGATGCCGCATAAACCTTCCAGGCTGAGTGGTCCATATTTTTGGACTCCTTGTCCAGAGGGCGGTCAGTATCTGCAGAGCTGCCCGTGCACCTAAACACTGAGGCAGTTACAAGGCTCTCGGCCAAGGGATGCTCAGTGAAGCCTGCCAAGGACCCCATGAACACCGCGAACTTGTGGGCCATGCAGGCAGATGGAGCTGGGCAAGAGGCAGGATGCTGCCAAAGTTCCAGTGCTGGGCCAACTATGGCTTCGGCCACTGGGAAGGCCTCCGTCGGAGCATCTCCCCTCTTGAGAATATCCATGAGAGGATATTCCGCATTCTTTTGTATAGGCTGCAAAGGCATACCTGTGGACTCTAAAATGAGTCGAAGGATGCCCTGGAAGGAAGAAGGGCCTTCCTCCAGGCCTGTCACTGACAGCTCATCATAAGAGTGAAGGCCAGTAGTACCCAAATCCGAGGAATCCGGATACAAGGGTCTCCCACCTATGTCCCCCTCAATGCTCCTAGGGCAACCAGGAGTGACCATAATGGACAACCTATGGGGCAAGCCTGTAGTTGGTCGATCCTCCTTAGAGGAAGCCCCTCCCTGATGCTGTTTGGGTGGTGGCTCCACCAGAATTGGTGGGGAGCCCGTAACAGACCAAGCCGAAATATGCACCGGTCCCACCGGAGGTAGAACTGGAGTCCTCGGAACTGAGAGAGTCGGTGTCAGCCGAAGAGGCTAGGGCCAAGTAATGGCCAGTACAGCCGGAGCAGATGGCTTCTGACCCATCAAAAGAAGTTGCTGCCACATGAGGTCCTCATAACATCGATGGAGCTTCCATCTAAGTCTCTCCTTGTCCGAGGAGGATGAGGAACGGTGACGACGCCTCTTCCGGGAGAGTTTGTGACCCTTTCTCAGTTTACCGACCGATGGGGTCCTACTCCTCGATCGAGACCGACGGCGTTGGTTCTGTCGGTCGGGAGAAGCCAGATTCGGTGAAAACTGAGGTTCTGGCTCTTGTCCCTTGATCGGGATGCCCGAAGGATGGGTCTCCTTGTCGGGGAATGAGAGAATGGGAGTTCTCTCCAAAGAGTCGGCGACAACGGCTCAATTTGGTCGAGAGAAATCTCGGCCGGTTCTGCCGTATCCTCGGCTTCGGTGACTTGGCCTGACGGAAGGTCTGAAAAGCCAGCAGCCGAGGAAGCAATCTCGACCGTGGCCGAGACCGCATGCTCCTGAGTGTCGGACCGCTCTTGGTCCCAGGAACGTCTTCTTCGGGTAGAAGATGATTTCCGGTCCTTATCCTTCTTCTTGGATCGGGAGGAGTGCGAGCCCGAAGGTGCCTCACCCTTAATAGGGAGAGACTAGCACAACTCCCGGAAGGATCCCATGAAGGTGGAGCCCAGGTTGAGCAGCACGAAGAAGCTTTGGTTGACCGAAGTTTGGGCAGCTTCCTCTTCGAAGGCCGCCGCTGCCTCAGCTGCTCGTGGGATCCCGTGAATGCAGAAACTGCCCACCTGGCCTCCTTTCGATTTTCACTGGTGGATTGTGAAGCTCAGTCTCCCCAACAAGTCGCCTTGTGGTCCTCAGAATGGTGGGATGGAGGCCGAACAGATGGTGCAAGCTAGTATCATAATGGAGCCTAGGCAGTAGACGCATGAGAGGTGGGGGCCGGTGAGAGACATTTTTTGTCCACAAGGACACCGGCGAAACCCGGGGGATGACTTGTCCTCCATATCTGAAGTGTTCGGATCCGAATTGTAAACTCTGATGAGTTTTAAAGCGAGTAAGTGCGGCAAAAACCGTCTATTTGACTCCAGAGCCTAAGGTACTTGCAAAGTAGCACAAGGGAACCTGCATCTTCCAACGGAAAGGAAGATCTGGTGTCATGGGGCGCAGCCGAGGTATTTACCACCCGGGTGGGTGGGAGGAGCCAGCTTGAAGACTTCCGGCAAGACTTAAAGGGGAAAGGGACAATGCCAGACAGTGTGGATGAACAACATATCCACGCTCCCAGAATGCTTATTTCTGTTTTTTCTTTCTTTCTTTCTGATTTCATATGATGTATTTCCATTTGTGTTTTTGCTTTTAGTTTTTTATAAACATTCCCCTACTCCTTTAGTTGGGATAAGACTGAGGTTATGTCCGAATATGGATATTTCCTGTTTGCAGTCCATGTGTACTGTAATACTTACTTATATTTTTGTTTCTTTCATTATGACTTTGTATGAAGCAATACTATTATGTACATTTTGTTTTAAGTTTCTGAATAAAAAAATTTCCCTACTCTTTTCGATAAGTGCAATGGGATCTTTAACATCCACCTAAACTACCATCAATCCAGGCAGATGGGACCTCGGTTTAACATCTGATCTGAAAGGCGGCACCTCAGAAGTGCAGCACCCCTCTCATGCTGCACTACAGTGTCAATACTGGGACATTAACCCAAGTGCCAGATGTGGGAACAGAACTCACAGCCCTCTGATCTCCCAGCCTCAGAGGCGAGTGTGCTACCTACTGAGTCACTGGGATGTGCATGAACTACACATTATTAACTATGGTACCTGGCCGAGAAGTGGCTATTAGACCGCTGGGTGGGCCATGGTTGTATTTTGGGCACCTAGTATTAAGTGTAACAAATTATGGGGCATCATTGGGTAAAAACCTTAAGGTCTAATGGCTTATACTGCCATATAAATTTTGGATGCAAAATTCCTGATTATCAATAAAATATAAACAGGAGTCCAGATCAAGTCTAACTTCTAGGATTGATCCAAAGCAATGATCATAACATTCAGTAGGGCCTCACTACCCTTCTGGACAACGAACATGTATTTTAGGACTTTAGTGTGAATACCACAGTATGCAATTAAATCATGTGGGCTTGTGAGTTATTCTGTTTCAACAATCTATTTAGGTTTAGGTCACTGGTTCTTATCTGCAATATGTTGTGCAGTTTGGGCTTATAAGGAGACCCATACTTTTAAAAGAATAATAAGCATAAAAGCAAGCATCTCTCCCCCCCCCAGAACCTGAAAGGAAAGAGAAAAGAAAAACATAGTTTAGTACTATTCCTCCCACTGGGGTATGGAAAAGTAATTTAATCTCCTTTAAACAGGTTCATTTGCTTGGCATGTAGTCATTTATCAATGATTGTTATAGTGGGGCAGTCTAACTTGGTAGACTGCTGGACTGAGTTTGTTTACACTGGGACAGGGCCTATTGTTGGTCCTTGCCCATACATTGTTACCTCAGAGGCAATCAGGCCCCTGAACAACATCCAGATTGACTACATTGGCCTTATGCCAACCAATAAGAACAACTAGTTTGCACTAGTGATCACCAACCTATTTTCCAAACAGTATAAAGCTATCCCAAAACAGAATAACACAGTAAAAGTGACTGCAAATGTCTTAGTAAACTGGCTACTTGCTAGATACGGCTTACCCCTAAAGGCAAATTCTGATTACAGGGATCTGGCTTTATAGCCTAAGTAATGCAGGAAATTCTGGATTTGTCATGGGTAAAACAAACGTTTCATATCCCATACAACCCACAGTCATCAGTACAGGTGAAATGGGCTAACAGGCAGATCAAAGTTATGTTATAATAAACTTGTTCAGAAAACCCAAAAGGACTGGAATTCATTATTGCCTTTACTCCTTATGGCAATAAGAGGGACATTTTTTTTATTCCCCTCTTAACACAAGCTGTGTTTTTCTCAAGGACATACCAGCTCTCTAAACCATCCACAAATATTGGTGGTAATTAGGAGACTCCTCACCTCCCTGCTTTCCATTTTATTTACCAGGCGTATTTTAACAATGCCTGTGAATCGTGATGATGCAATTACTAGCTATGCACACTCTGTCATCACCAGAATATAAAATAAGAATTCCAAACCCTTTTATCTGACCCTCGTTGGTATGTGTGGCTGAGTCATAAGTCAAAACATGACACACGGTGGTGTCTTTTAACCCTTTCTGGGGTTCTGTCAGAAAGGGCACTGGGACAGGTAGGTCAGTGGGTTTGAGTGAACAATCATGGGTCTCTCCTGCAAATTGTAGGCTATGAGCCAACAAGGCTGGAGTTTTGATATGAAGGACAGTGATGTCATGATCCTGTAAAATGAGAGACCAGTGTATAAGTCTGGCATTGGATACAGAGTCATCTTTCACTCTGTCTGACAACACAACGTTAGTTGGCAAATTACTGGAATGCAGTACAATGGGTGCATATCCAATGATGTACATAAAGTATCTCGCCAAAAGATTCATTTCACAAAGGTTGTATTTCTGCTCCACTGGGGCAAGCATCTGGGATGCATAAGCAATGGGTCTGATGTGTCCACTGTATTTTGGGGCTAAAATGGCTGAGATTGCTTTATCTGATGTGGCAGTTTCAAAATAATGCCCTAAAGCTGTGTTAGGATTAACCAGTGCTGGAGCCGTGGTTAGTGATCCCAAAAGAAAAGACAATGATATCAGTATTAGGATACCTTATACCTTCTTGTAAGAGGTGCCTGCTGTTGTCTGTACTGGGAATAACCCAGACTGTTTCTGACTTGTGCCTGCTATTGCAGCCACAGTATGGGATGATCTAAGTGTCACTGGTGGAGGGGGTTCTGCATCATGTGCAGGGAGTGCTGGCACTATCAGGGGTGCCTGCACATTGGAGAAAAGTGATGTGCAAATTGCATGTAGTTCTCCAGCTATGGATTGTGATTCAGTAGCTATCGGGGAGGAGAAAATAGTGCTGAGACAGTTGTCAGCTCAGGTTCAGAAATCAAACCTTTAACCCTCCCCCCAACGTGACCTGTGATGCTGAAAATATCACAGCCATGGGGCTTTCAGAATCAAGGTTGTCCCCTCCCCCATCAAATATAAAGTGGGTTTCCCCACCAGAATGTTGCTGGATGGTAGCAACATTGTTTTTAATGCTGCAGCTTAAGGTATTAATGCACTGCATAGGAAAAGCAGTATATTCAGTCTTCTCATGGAAAGTTGATGTTAAGTTGCATAGGAAAGAATCATAACAATTCATGTAATTAACTGCAATGTGTTCTTTAACCAAGGACACTGTATCATCGTAAACATTGCTAGCAGAACTTTCTTCTGCAGAGTCAGACACTGACTTCATGACAGACTGCGTACCAACCTCATTCAAAAGTAAGTCAGAATCATTTTTAATAAGAATTTTCTGTCCCTCAGAGACACTAGTGTTACTAAGATTTTTAATCATGCCAAAAAACTATGGTATGTTTTATTTGGTTATGGCAGCAATCACAGGTCCTTGTGACTGCAAGATCGAACCTCTGTGATGTGGTGGTCGGCCATTTTGGATTACCTCATGTGCATCTTAGGTTACTCTGTTAGGACCATCATCACATAACCATGAGCAGCCATCTTGGGGATGGTATGGGGATGCAACCTGATGAGATGTGTATCCACCATTTTGAGACTCTAACAATTCTCCATTTTGTGAATCACAGAAAAACAAGTGGCTAGCCTTTGTTCTAGTCCACCCCCACAGCATACTGTGAGTGTTCAAAATCAAACTCTTCAGCGTGAGAAGAGGCAAGGTCTTTGGGCATTAAGTTAGCAAGCCCTGCCAATACCTCTGGCTCACGACGCAAGTTCACCATATCTGACTTTTTACTCCTACATTCTAACTGTTTAGATGCAGGAGTTAGCACACTGTAAAGTGTCTTGTTTTCAGATTGCAAGACATTCCCATCTTGTAAAACATGTCTATTATCAACAGAAGCTGTGTCACAGTTTAGATTCAAAACCTTCACTTCAAGTCTGCTGTAATGAAAGCATACTGAATCACACTGTTCAGTCAAGGTCTGATGTTGAAATACCAGCACGTTAACTATTTCAGTAATTACTTCAGACTTATCAGCTCTAAGTTCCTTGTTTCCAAAACATAAGGAACCAATGATACAAGCCAGAACACCATTCATTTGAAAAACTTTTTTGCTAACAAGTTTTGCCTTTTCAGCATCATCTCTTAAGGCATGCAGATCATGGCTGCTTCTCTCATTAAAGACAGACTCATTTTCTAGATGTAGATACTGCAGCTCAGACTGCAGTCCAGCTATTTTTTCTGTACGAGAAGCCTGTTTCAGACTAATTTCCTGCTTGGAAGCAGCATTCTTTATTTTGCAAGCAATATACTCAGATTCCAAAACATATATTTTATTTAGAACAGCATCAAAACAATTAAACAACATTGCAATCAATAATCCTTCATGATCATTGGTACAATTTTTCAATTCCACATAATGGGCAATTATATCTCCTAAAGGACTACCACCAGATTTTGCTACTTCAGCAAAACTAGCCCAACCACCATAAGCAGTTTGGTATGTTAAGGCATTCAGCCTCAACTCAGCACTGATATATTTAGACATGTTTTAAGATAAGAAACACTTAGCTGTCTGTGGATCAAAAACTTTGTTTGCAACCAAAGTTCATGAGAGGACACAAACAACATTCAGCATATGTGGACACCTAGATGAGTAAATACCAATTAGGATTTAAATCCACAAGAAAGCAGTCTATCTGTTTGTTCGGATCCCTTTACAGCTGTGTTCCCACAAAAAAAGAATAAGGGGAAAAAATAATCAAAAAACAAATCATTACACAGAGATTGGATATCTGCCGAGAGATTGTTTTGTCTGCACTGTGGAACACGCAACAGACCGAAAAGTTAAAGAGAAGACACTTTCAGCTTCTTGTTACTGGACATTTCTCATCCAGAGTTTTAATTTACAGAAGAAAGTAAATTGAAACTTGGCAAACATCCAGACTCCACTCGCAGTCACCATTTATGTTGCCTAAACACTCTTGGTGTGTAGGGTAAATAATAATAATACAGATTCCTGTGTCTCCGAGTCTGCCAAGAAACATTCGTAAACAAGCAAGGAGTACTAATAAAGTTTATTACAGGGTTTTAAATAATTGATTAGCAGTTCTTTTCCTGGGACAATACTAACTGTACAGAAAGTATTTATATAGGTCCAGGGACAATACTAACTGTACAGAAAGTATTTATATAGGTTTTCTAGAAGTGTTATGTTTGTTAAACACAATGAGGCAAGAGCTATGCATTGTTATAATGTTTTAGCACTTTTATGAGCAAAACACTAATCAATTTTTAGAGTTAAATAAAACTCTATATTATACTGCTTACACCAAGCATGTGACAGAGAAAATCACAAGGGAGATGGGTTTCTTACCACTCTCCTGAAGAATGTACATAATCTCCAGAATTGTAGATCTTAGGTTCTCTAAGACCTTGTTTTCTCTCCCTGTGCTCCAGCTATCTGCTACTCTTCTAGAGATGCTACAGTAGGTTGCAGACTATATACTACAGATAACAGCACAGCAACATAAACTACCTCATTGTTACAGATATGAGAGACAATATGCATTGGTCCTAAGTCATTCTTCATTGGATGATGACTTAGGAGACAGAATTACTAACGAGTATCATATGAGACAGAATATGCTTGCATTAGCATTATAGCTTGGACAAAAGAAATGCTGACTGGTTCAAACTACATGTGGCATTTCTTGCTTATGTACAGTATAAGACAAAGACATAACAAAGGCTTTCTCTCTCTGTCAGCTTGCTTAGAGACAAAGAGAAGTGCTGACAGGGTTCTATTACATGTGGTATATCTGCCTGAGTGCAAAACACACACTACATATAATTATATGAGAATATAAGTATACAATAATCTAGATAAATGTATTATAGTGAGGTATAATGAATCATGCATGATAAATATTAGCATATATAGGTGGAGATCTACGAGCATAGCAGGAGATGTCTATTCGCCCGGCACACCACCCGTGCAGTAGGGTTGAGCACTAGGCATGGGAGGTGAAGCAACTGCTCCTTGCCACTAGGGCAGTAGCTCTCCTCTTGAGCCTTCGATGATTGTAATTAGGCTCTTTCAGTTGAAAAACAGCATTGTTGTGACGTCAACTAAAAGGTTGGGTTGAACAATTCAAGCGTTTTATGAATGTAACTGAGATCGGTGTACTAGCGTGGCCAGCATAATCAGCAAGCAAACTGCTTTCAAAACCTTCCCCCCAAGCCCAAAATGATATTACGAATGTGAAACACCAAAAGTGCTTATTAACATTATTGAAAACAATGCAACTTTAATATGCAGTCGACAAAAAAAAGGTTTCAGTCAACTTTTGCCTGTTTCCAAAGATTAGACAGCGTAGCATGTTTAGCTCGCTAAAAATAAAGAACTTCAGTGTCAAACTTCCAAGTTCAATCAGTCTTATGTGCATCATGGGCCAGATAAGTGGTGCAAGTCCAGAACAGCATAAACTTTACACAGAATTTATCATTATTTCTATCAATGCATACTCGGGCTCACCACTGAAGATAAAGGTAATCAGGCAAATGTTTTCTGCTCAGTCCTGTGTATCTTCAGTATGGGATCTCTTGGTGGCTTGTGCTTTCAGGAGTGCTGCACGGATTGCTGCTAAGGGCACCAGTGATGATGTCTGAAGGCCGCGTCCTCATCTCTTTTTGGTGAGTGCAATTAGCCAGTTAGAAGGGGTCCGCATATCATGCTGGGAATCTGAGTTCTGTGGAGTGTTGAGTGGTGCTTCCAGTAAGCCTTTTTCAGCGAAGACCTTTCCCGCTTCCTCGGGTGAGTTGTAAACTTTACTTCCCTATGGCCAGAAAATTTGCAAGCGAGCAGGATAGGGAGTATTGAATCTGATATTTTTAGCCCGTAGAGCTTTTAAAATAGGCGCATATTGTAATTTCTGTTTTTGTACCACGGGAGGGTAATCATGGTCGAAGTATAATCTACTAGCAAGGTATTTTACCTCTTTTTGCTGCCTTGCCTTGATTAAAATGTCCTCCTTTACCCATTAACAGTTGAACTTTATAATGACTGAGCGTGGCTTTGAGTCGGGGGAAGGCTTCAGTTGGAGAACTCAGTGAGCTCGTTCTATGCCAAGCTGGTATCCTGGTGTTGCTGCAGAATGTTTGCTAGTAAATCTGCAATGAATTCTGGCATGCGACCGGTTTCTGACCCCTCGGGTAACCCATGAATATGGATATTTTCCTGTCTAGACCAGGCCTCCAAGTTGGTACATTTATTTTGAAGCTGTTCTGTATGATGTAGAAGGACTTGGATTGCCAGATTCATTTATGTGGTATCATCCTCCGCATTACTGACTCGATCCTCTGCCTCCCTGACTCTTTTTTCCAGACCAGCCAGGTGTTGATTTAATTGTTTAAATTCGGCCCTATTCTCAACGTGCATCTCTTTTAATTCATGGAACAATTTTTCAAATCTAGATCATGATAACTGATCATGTTCTTCGTCGGTGTCTGGCAAGCTCGTTGGAGAAGGGCTCCAGCTGATATCTCAAGGTGGCGGTTTTAATCCCAGTGCACTGGATCTCTGAGAGACTCTTTTTATTTTAGCTCTGCCCCGATTGTCTTTTGGGGGTTTCATGGTCGCCATATGAAGACTTTTGGTGCAATTTTCTTCTTATTTTAATGGTTTTTAGGGCTTTCAGGAGGGGAGCTCTAATGTGCTACTGCTAGCTCCGTGACATCACCAGAAGTCTAGCTGCATTACTCTTGTAGTTGGTTTTGTATTCCACTACCTTTTTCATGTATGCCTCTGTTTTGTCCCCAAAGAGAAAACTGTTCTCACAGGGGACCTCCAAAGCTTTAGTCCGAGTATCCTGAGAGAGGTTTGTAGTCCTTAATCAAGCAAACCTTTTAAGGGAAATGGCTTGGGCCATAGATCTGGAGCTGGTGTCACTGGCATCCACTGCCACATGAATCTGGTATTTTATGGCCTCCAAGG
Source organism: Neoceratodus forsteri (assembly GCA_016271365.2). Lineage (NCBI taxonomy): Eukaryota > Metazoa > Chordata > Ceratodontiformes > Ceratodontidae > Neoceratodus > Neoceratodus forsteri. The sequence goes on along the minus strand of CM028136.1, from coordinate 522,057,691 downwards.
CGGTTTTGACAGTTTCCGCCAGGTCCTAAGCAATGTTGTCAGGAGCCTTCTGGCTAATAGCCTGGACTGAGTTCCACAAAGTCTTTTGGTACTGAGCTGTATATGCCATGTAACATAGAAACATAGACTTTGACGGCAGATAAGGACCACTTGGCCCACCCAGTCTGCCCATTTCCCTACCTATTGCATAAGCTGCAGATTCTAGTTAACCAACAGCCTACTTCCTGCAACCCCCATTATAATTGCCTTATGTCTGTCCCATGCATGTTTGAATTCCCCCACTGTTTTAGACCCCACAACCAGGAAGGCAGTTCCATGCGTCCACCACTCTTTCCGTGAAAAAGAATTTCCTCACATTACCCCTGAGCCATCCCCCCTCTAACTTTAAATTGTGCCCCCTTGTTCTTACACATCTCTTTTCTGAAAGATGCTACCTCCTGGACTTTGTTGATTCCCTTGAGGTACTTAAAGTTTCTATCATGTCCCCTGTCCCTCCTTTCATCGAGGGTATACATATTAGCTCTCTCAGTCTCTCTTCATATGGTTTCTGATATAGACCCTGCACCATTTTAGTTGCCCTCCTTTGGACTGCTTCCATCCTGTCTTTGTCATTGCGTAGATGAGGTCTCCAAAACTGCACGCAGTACTCCAGATGGGGTCTCACCAACCGTCTGTACAGAGGGATAACCACTTCCCTTTTTCTACTTGTGACGCCTCTCCCTATGCATCCCAGTATCCCCCTGGCTATCCTTAGTGACTTCTCACATTGCTTACCCACCTTTAGGTCATCTGATATGACTACACCCAGATCCCTTTCCATTATTGTTGTCATTAGTACCTCCCCTGCTATTGTGTACTCTTCTCCTGGATTTTTATTTCCCAGGTGCATAACTTTGCACTTCTTTGCATTGAATCTAAGTTGCCATATGTCTGACCATTCCTCCAACCCTGCTAAGTCCCTTCTCATCCTTTCTACCCACTCTTGTGTATCAACTCTGTTACAGATCTTTGAGTCATCCACAACGAGGCATACCTTTCCACCCAGACCCTCGCAATGTTACCTATAAAGACGTTAAAGAGGACTGGACCCAGTACTGAGCCCTGAGGTACTCCACTGGTAACCCCCCTTTCTTCAGAATGTGTTCCATTCACTATTACCTTCTGTGTCCTGTTGTGCAGCCAGTTTGCTACCCAGGCTACCACCCTGGGACCCACTCCCAGGTTGGCTAACTTGATTATTAATCTTTTGTGCGGGACTGTGTCAAATGCCTTGCTAAAGTCTAGGTAGGCCATATCTACAGCCCCTCCCTGGTCTATTACTTTGGTCATCCAGTCAAAGAAATCGATTAGATTCGTCTGACATGACCTTCCTGCTGTGAATCCATGCTGCTTTGGGTCCTGTGCCCCGCTGGCCTCTAGGTACTCAACAATTCTTTCTTTCAGAAGTGATTCCATCATTTTCCCCACCACTGAGGTCAAACTAACAGGTCTGTAGTTTCCTGCTTCTGCCTTGCTCCCACTTTTGTGAAGGGGAATCACATCTGCCCTCCTCCAGTCCTCAAGTACCACCCCATCTTCCCATGATTTGTTAAAAAGTGTGGTTAGTGGTGTCACTAGGTCCTCCTTAGCTCTTTTAGGATTCTAGGTGAATCCCATCAGACCCCATTGCTTTGTCCACCTTGAGTTTTAGGAGTTCTTTCAGTACTCTTTCTTCTGTAAATGGACTGGTGTCAACCCCACAATCCAGAGTGCTTCTACTGTTTGGTTTAGGTAACTCCTCCTCTTCTTTGAATACTGAGCAAAAGTATTCATTCAGTATTTCTGCCTTTTCACTGTCTCCCTCTGCCCACCTCCTCTCCTTTTATTAATCTTCACTATCCTCCTCCTTAACCTTTCTATGCTCCCTAATGTACCTATAAAAGGTTTTATCCCCTTCTTAACTGAATTGGCTATCTTTTCCTCAGTTTGGGCCTTTGCTTTTCTGACTGCCTTCCACTTCTTTCTGCTTTAATTGATACAGTTCCTGTCGTGCTCCGCTTGTGATTCCTTATACTTTTGAATGCAGCCTTTTTCTCCTTAACCTTCCCTGACACCTCTTTTGATAGCCATAGTGTTTTTTTATTCCGCTTTGTTTTCTTTAGTTGTTTCACCCAAAGGCTTGTTGCCTCCATGATGGCATTTTGATTTTTCTCCATTGTTCTTCCACCCCTCCTTTCTGGCCATTTGCTAATGCATTCCTCAAGTATTCACCCATTATGCCAAAGTCAGCCCTTCTAAGGTCCAGTATCCTTGTCTTTGTATTGCTTGTCTCCATGGTTGTGTTTATTGTGAAGCACAATGTGCAGTGGTCACTTGTTCCCAGATGTCTACTGACTTCTAAGTTTGTGATCCTCTCTCCATTTGAGAGTACCAGGTCTAATATTGCTCCCTCCCGAGTGGGTTCCACCACTAGCTGTCTAAGGCATGCTCCCTGTAGGGCATCGAGAATGTAGAGCCTGTCATTATTCCCAGCACAAGGGACAGAGCTCTTTCAGGTGTCTCACTCTGAGTCCAGAGTATGTGGCAGCTCTGGCAGGAGTCATAGTGCCGACTCCAGTCCTTTGGCCTCACCAGAAGTGTCTAGGCCTCTTGCAGGTGGGGACTGGGGCCATCCTGTGGGACCTCTACAACTCCAATCTACCCATCTGGTTGTTCCCCCCAAGGGCACCACCTAGATCACTCCTCCACAGTTGAGTGTTCTCTGGTAGTTAAGTTTGTCAGGCCTCCCCTCAGGCAAGGTCCTCTGTATACTCTTGCAGCTTTGGCAGAGGGCCTGGCATAGTCCATCATGAATCTCCTCCACCTTCTCCTCCTGCTCTCCCTGGTATTCTGGGTCCTTTGGGGCCCCTGACCTGGGACAAGTTCAGGGTTTCGGGGAGTGCGTTTCCCACCTACCTCAGGGCACTAGACCAGGCCATTTTTCAGCCTGAAACCCCAGAATCACCAATTCTTTGAGTCCAGCTCCTCGTCATCATTGTTTTCCTCCTCTGAGAAAGAGGATGCTTCCCAACATATCTCCTCAGTTGCTGACCACCCTCGCTACCAGCAGCTCCTTTTGGAGATGATGAGGGAGCTGCTACAACTCTACTTCTCAGGCTGCAATCCTGCACGTCTGATGCTGTCCTTCCTTGGGGAGTACAGTCATGACTACAAGGTCATACCTCCATGGCCTAGGCCATTTGTGGAGGCATCGAGAGATGTCTGGCTCCCTCGTCTCCTCTCCAGCCCCGAGGGACACCCAGTGCAGGTACTGTGCACCCATAGGGTCTCCAGGAGATATGCTGCACCCCTCTAATGGTGTTCAGCTCCTTGAAATCCCATTTGGGCATAGGCACCCAGTGTGTGACCGTCCCCCGGAGTCACACCCTGCAGAGTTTGATGCCTGGGGTCGAAGAATATTCTTGGCAGCATGCACCTTATTGTGCATGTTGGCACACCAGGTGACCCATGACAGGCTCCTGTGGTCGACACTGGGACAACTCCTAATGTCTTTGCCAAACTGTGAGGCAACCAGACAAGCCACATGTCATTCTGCCCAGGACCTGAATCTGGCAAGGCACCAAGCAAGGGCATCTTATGACACCAACGAGGTAGCCTGCAAGCTGCTGGGAACCGCAGTCTGCAATAGGCAGACAGTGTGGCTTCATCTTTCCTAGCTGTCACCCTTGGCCCAGCGTAGGGTGACCACCTCATGATTCCAGGGGGTGTATTTCTTCTCCCATAGGGCCAGGCATTTTAGGCAATCTCCTGAGGAAGCCTATAAAAATATAGGCAAAATGTTGAGGGTACTATCTAATGCCTGCAAGAACTGACTGAAAATAAATCACAGTGCAACTTGAAGATTGATGGCTTTTTGTGAAGTTAGATGTATCCCCCCGCTCCCCCCCCAAAAAAAAATCCAATTATTAGTTTCAAAGTCTAGCAAGGACTGTCAGAAAAGTAAGCAGTCTCCAAAGGGTATACTCATACTTGGAAAATGCCCTTGGTAGCTAGCAATCTGCATGCCAAGGGTAGCTATTATAAAAGCCTGCTTGACCATAGTTTAAATCTTACATGATTCCTTGTTAATAGAGTGCCCAGTGACTATCATTATGGCTTTATCAATCTCATCAACCATAACAATGGTATCAGCTAGTGACTGAGAAACATACACTGGTCTGTCCTCAGAGGCAGTGTATTTTCTATCTATCTGCTTACAAAGAAGGGATAGAAGCAGGCCTATTCCAGACTGCATCTGACAAGGTCTCAAATGCGAGTAGAACAGGAGGAAATAAATTGACGATGAAGTGTTTTAACCACAACAGATGGAGACATTTACCTGGTTCAATGGCTGAAGGCTCAAAATCAAGTCCAGAATGCATATTCTTGAGCAAAGCCTGGAAAGTTAGGTCCTCTTGTGGAACAGAAAAAGGGCTGGGTTCCAAAGTGTCCAGGCTATAGAAAAAGCCTTTGTCACCTCCCTCAGAAATGATGAGGTCAGGGTCCGGGGGGGGTCATAGAGGGGTGGATTGCAAACTCTCCAATCCAGAAAGCGGTCTTGCCAACATCAGCTCTATTTTTACAAGGGAGCAGCATCAATGGTGGTGCCATGACAAGAATTGAATCTAGTGCCGGGGCCGATGCTACAGTTGGTGCCTAAGTCTGGCACTGACAGTGGCGCCGGCCCCTTCAACAATAATCCAGCCAGCACCAGAGTGACCAGCAGTGCTACTGCAGCAAGTGCCATCACAGTGACACTGAATGGAGGTGCAGCCTGTGGGACAGGAGTCAGTGGTAGTCACTGGCAAGTGCCCAGCGGCTGCTGCTGAAGCAAAATGCTCTACCCGGCTTGAGGGCCCCACCTGCAGCTCCAGTTCCACCAGCCCTGAAGGACCAAGGTCCGGCTACACAGGTATGGGCAAATGAGCCAGGCACTGCACCCACTGCACCATAAGAGCTGCCCAGTGCTGGAACTGCTTACCAGACTCCCCACTAAGAGACAGAGAGGGACTCCAGACCCTAAACTTCATCCTCCTATCACCAGAGGCTCCCTGTGACACCAACAATGCCAGTGAGGGCCTCCAGCTCTGAAAGACCGAGGATCTCATGGCAGAACTAGCAGAGGGTGACCTCGAGTGGTACCACTTCTTCCTCTTCCAACAGAAAGAAGAGGAACTCGAGGCCGAGCAGAGCTGAGAACCCAACTGGCATCTGCTGTCATACAGATGTGAAGTGCTGACTCCCGGTGGGCAAGTCACGTTGTCATTGATGCGCATTCGACAGCGGGGAAAAAAGGAACTGAGGCAGTTGAGGGCTGGTGCCAAGGTGAACCATGCAACACAAGCCAGTCTCATGATGCCTCATATACAGACAGCTTACCTAGGTTCCAGCCCTCCTGAAAAGTTCTGGCTCTCACAGGGTCCTAGCCCCTCCAGCTCAGATCCATTTGTGTGAATCAATGGTGAAGACTGATTCCTGGAAGATTCGTGTGTTCTGTTCTGACTCTGGCACTGTTTCCACTGCCCTGTTTCTCAGAAGGTCTGCAATCTCCTGTTCTGGAACCTGTCATGTGAACTAACAAGGGGAGATGCACTTTGGGAGAAATGTCCAGGGGGTTTCCAACAATTCCAGTGAGTATCATTCTCATATGTTCCTTAGAAACCACTTGTCCAACGAGATGGATTCCCACTGATGGTAAAACTGGGTTAGACATCCCACTACTGGGGAGGGGTGACCCGCCTTGAGTGACTGAAGCAGACCTGGGGGTGGAGCTTTATATGTTGGCACTGAATGGTTTTGATGCCTGTGCCTTTGGCTGTGCTTTCTTCTGGGCTTGGGGAGGCTGGTATTTATTGTCTTGGGCTCCCTTACCCCATCAAAAAAGTACTCCCTCCTGTGAAAAGAAAGTACAGTTACGTAAAAACCTACCGTAACAGTAGATCTTCGAGAACAGCTCTTGCAGCAGGTTACACCATTAGAACTGAAGCCGGCAGGCGTCAGGACCCCAAAAAATTCTAGCTAGCTATCTTCAGCGAGGACCGCCCGCGCGGTCCCTCCGGTCGCCAGGCGGGCATGGGCCAAAGGGGTGGTCCTGCCAGATTCCCCAGTTCTCCCACCGGGACTTCCGCCGCAGGCTGACATCGAAATGGGAGACCGAGATCTGGGCCGTCAGAAGACAGAAAGATATAAATCCCTGCTCAGGAAGACTGAGCCATGCCTCCTCCAAGGGGAAGGTGGGAGGATTACCTGCTGCAAGAGCTATTCTCAAGATCTACTGTTACGTAAGTTCTTACATAACTGTACTATCTTACTGAGACACAGCTCTTGCAGCAGGTTACACCATTAGGACTGATTCCCAAGCAGTAACGCTGCCAGAAATTCGGGAGGAGGAAAATAGGAAGTACATTCCAGGTCCTGAACCTAGGACAGGAGACCCTGTAGCACCGCAAGGCCGAAACCAGCCCTTCGGCCTAGAGGCGATGTCCAGGCTCATAATGCCTGATAAAGGTATGCACAGAGCTCCAAGTGGCTGCAGCACAAATAGCAGAGGTGGAGATGTTTCTGAGTGCTGCAAAGGATGTGGCCACACCCCTAGTAGAATGACCCCGGACCGAGCCCGGGAGGGGCTTTTGTTTTATGTCATAACAGTAGGAAATACACTGGACAAGCCAGCGAGACAGAGACTGTTTGCATACTGATTGGCCCATCATTCTCTCAGAGAAGGAAATGAAAAGCTGTTCAGAACTACGGGAGGGTTTAGTTCTGTCGAGGTAATACCTCAGGCTGCGGTGAACATCCAGGGTGTGGAGCAAAGCCTCTCTATTTGAATAACTCAGGAAGTAGACCGGGAAGGTCAATGTCCTGGTTTAGAGAGAGTGAAGAGACCACCTTAGGTAAAAACTTAGGATTCGTCCTCAGGGATACTCTGTCCCGGTGGAAAACTAAATAAGGCTCAATGCACATAAGAGCGTGAAGCTCAGAAATTCTTCTCGCTGAAGTAACAGCAACTAAAAATAACGTTTTCCACGACAGAAAACGTAGCTCGCAATCCGCAGCAGGTTCAAAAGGAGGGAGCGTGAGCTGTTCCAGGACAAAGAGCAGATCCCATGGGGGCACAGGGTCCCTAATGGGAGGCCTAAGGTGTAACACTCCCCTAAGAAATTCCCGAGAGGCGTCCAATTGAGCTACTGTACGATGACCCACCGGGAGGTGATAGGCAGAAATGGCACAGAGGTGCACCTTAATAGAGGAGTAGGCTAGGGCCTGAATGAAAAAGGGAGAGGAGGTAATCCAAAACTACTCCCACAGGACAACCTAAAGGGGAAAGATCACGAGCTCGTGACCATAAACAAAAACGGCGCCATTTCATGGCGTACGTCGCATGCGTTGCCGGCTTTCTGGCTGCAGGAAGAAACCTCTGCAACCTCTTTGCGAGACCCAGACTTGAAGATGGCTATGTCTCTAGGAGCCAAGCATGCAGGTTCAGAGAGCATAGGTCCGGATGGACTAATGAACCTTTCTCCTGAGAAAGGAGGTGGGAGCTGAGTGGCAACGGGAGCGGGGGTTCCCGAGATAGTTGCACCAACAAAGGGAACCAGATCTGTCTGGGCCAGAACGGGGCCACCAGGATCATGAGTGCGTGCTCCCTGCGCAGTTTGAGAAGAACTCTCTGGATCAACTGGAAGGGAGGGAAAGCGTAGAGGAATCTGTTCGCCCAGGAGAGGGATAACGCATTTCGCCAGAAAACACCAGGCCCTGGATCTAGCGAGCAAAAATTGGGCAGTTTTGCGTTGGATGGGGATGCGAACAAGTCTAGTTCTGGAATTCCCCAATGAAGAAACAGATCCTCTGCTATCTCTTGAAGAAGTTCCCACTGTGGACTCTGGCCTGGGATCGACTCAGTCCGGCCTGCAATTGTGTTGTCCACCCGGGAACATGCACAGTGATCAGATTTCGCGTGTCCGATACCCAATCCCACACTCTCATGGCCTCCTGCAAAGGGAGAGTGTGCGCCTCCTTGTTTGTTGAGGTAATACATCACACCGCGTTGTCCGCCTGAAGCAGGAGAGTACACGGGGATTACTGACTGAAAGGCCTGCAGGGCATAGAGAACCGCCCTCATCTCTAGGACATTGATATGGAGATGAGCTTCCAACCGGGTCCACGTACCCTGGGACTTTACCCCGTCCAGGTGTGCCCCCCCACCCAAGACCTGAGGCATCCATGGTGAGGGTTACCTCCGGGGACGGCGCTACAAATGGGACGCCCTTGGAGAGCGACCTGGGGACTAGCCACCACTGCCAGTCTCGGATGACTGCGTTCGTGATCCTGACCGGATGCTGCAAGTGGTCTTGCCTTTGGTCCCATTGTACCTTGAGCGTCCACTGGGTTACCGCATGTGAGCCTTGCGAAAGGGACAGTAGGGAATGGCCGCAGCCATGTGTCCAGCAATGGCGACCCACTCCTGGCAGGTACGATCTTGTTCGACGACAAAATCCTTATGAGGGATCTGATGCGCCTGCTCTGTCGTCCGGAAGAAAAGCTCTTCCTGAACAGTGTCCAGGACTGCGCCCTTATAAACTGCAGTTTCGCGACGGTACCAGGAGAGACTTCTCAGAATTTATGAGAATGCCCAGAGATTGGAACAAGTCCTGGGTGCTCTGAACCAGAAACTAACGCCTCCTGGAGGCAGCCATGAGAAGCCAGTAATCGAGGTACAGGAACACATAGTGGCCCTGTCTCCTCAGAGATGCTGCCATGACTGCCATGCACTTGGTAAAGACCCTTGGTGCGGATGACAGACCGAACGGAAGAGCTCGGAACTGAAAGTGGTGGTCGAGAAACTCGAAGCGCAGGAACCTCTGGTGCACATGAGCTATGGGGATATGCAGGTATGCGTCCTGCATGTCTAGAGACGCTAAAAAGGCGTCTTGTTTCAGCATGGGAATAAGGCCCGGAAGAGTCACCATGCGGAATCTTTTGTAGGCGAACGACACATTGAGGTCGCTGAGGTCCAGAATTGGACGGAGGTCCCCTGATTTCTTGGGAACCAGGAAGAAGTGGGAATAATATCCTCGTCCTCTGGTTCTCCGGGACGTACTGCACGCTCCTTTCTTAGAGCGCGAGTACCTTGCCAGATCAAATTTTTGTGCTGACCCGGATACTGGGAGAGCAAAGGAGGCCTCGAGGGTGGCTTTCTGCGAATTCTATAAAGTGGCTAGACTGACCAACTGCAGAACCCACCTGTCGGTGGTAATGGCCTGCCATCCCGGCAGGAAGTTCGCAATGCGACCCCCGACCATGATTTCCCGTTGATCCTGAGGGGCGGGGGCCGGAAAGGAGTCAGGCTGTGGCGGCAGATGGGCCCGCTGGCTGGGTCGGCCTAGGGGAACGCTGACCTCGGCTAGCGGGCTGTTTTCCCTGGGTTCTACGGAAACCGGAGCCCCTCTGATGTGTAGCGGAGCGGGGCTGCTGCCTCTGTGTCCGCCCATGAAAACGGCTTTGGTTCCTACGAAAGGAACCAAGCTTGGGTCAGTACATGGCTTGAACCGACCTTACCGCCTTCCCGGCCTCTTGAAGTTTGGTAATGATCTTCTCGGAAGGATTACCAAATAAAACTTCTCCCTCGAACGGAGCGTCCATAATGTTTTTCTGGACATCCGGGGTAAAGCCGGAGACACGTAACCAGGAGTGTCTCCGGAGGCATACGCCAGAATCTGCTGCTCGGGCCGATGAGTCCGCGGAGTCGTACGCGGCTCGAAGCACTTGGGTCCCCACGTCTGAACCCGTACGGAGGAGCTGGAGCATCTCCTCCTTCTGCTCACCTTCGGGCAGCTTTTCAGCTGCCTCCAGACCCTGTTCCCACAAAGCGTCGGAATTGAACCATGTGGGTCAGGTAGTTCAGGATCTGACGGCGCAGGTAGCGGAAGCGTACGTGCGCCTGCCCAGTGCGTCCAACTGTTTGGACTCTGGGTCCGTGGCAGGGTGCTCAAATGTTGCGGCCTCTGTGACCGGTCATGTGAGGCTGTGATGACCAGAGAGTCGGCCTGAGCTGTTGTGTCGGTACTGGTCATCCTAGAGCCTTGTACAGACGATCAGCTCGCTCGGAGCGAATGTGGACGCTTCCACGCTGCCTTGGTGACGCCCACGAAAAGTGTCCACCACCAAGGGTGGTACCACCACAGGTTTGGGGTCCTTCTGTCAAGATATTTGGCAAGCGTGAATCTTCGGGTCTAGTTCTTCTGCATCCCATCCCATGTTCTCCTGGATATGTCGCATAATATCCATGAGCGAGGGTCATCCGGAGGAGATCTCGGTGTCTCACGTGGGTCCGGAGAAGGGATGGAGAGAGGAGATGGGGATCTAGAGGAAGAGTAGACTAATCCCGTGTCCTCCATCGACGGCAAACGTCGGTGTCTCCTGGATCTCTTGGGGCTGGGTGATCCAGAAGAGGATTTGGACGGAGGTCTCCATTTTTCTGATCTTCTCCTGGGAGAGGATCAAGACTCCCGGGGGGGAGGTAAGCGGCCTGCCGACCCCGAAGGCAAAGGGGGGGCCGGTACCGGAGGAGGGGGAGAGGAGGAGGAGTGGTGGGGGCCATGTCCCTTTTAATGGTGTCCCACCAGTAAGTGAAGAGATCCTTCACTTCTGCTATAGAAAGTCCCGATGATGGCCCAGGCGCTGGTGGGCGGTCGTCAGGTCCCAGCGTCGGCTCCACAGGGGCCTCGGGTAAGGGCGAGGGGGCCCTGAGAGTTTCGGCGAGGCCGGGGTCGCCCGTCTGGTCCTCGGGCTGCGTTAAGTCCTCCTCAGTCAATGTCTCCTGCCCGACATCGGTCGGAGGCGTGGGAGCCCTCTTCTCAGGCGGAACGGACGCCGGTCCCCCAACCGGTATCCGCTGGGATGGTTTGGCCGACGATGGCCGTCCGGCCGACGATGGCTCCAGGGAGGAATGACGTACGGCCGACGACGGTCGGGCCGGCGTCGGGTCCACAGGTCTCTTCAATGGTGTGAGCTCCAAAGTTTTGCGAGGAGGCACAGAAGACGACCGGACGTCGGGAGCCAAAGGGCGGGAACCCAACTTATGATGATGGTGGTGGCGCTCCCCGGACTTCGCCAAGGCCTTGGAAGAGGAGGACGACGACGGCCTGGCGGACTTGGCCTGAGAAGAAGAAGGCTTTCTTACCACAGCCGGCAGAGGCTGAGAGATGGCCCTGGAAGGAGAGCGGTCGGACCGAGAACCGGAGCTGCGGGACTCCGAAGCCCTGGACGGGGACCTGGAAGGGGCCTTTTCCCTTCTTTTCTCCGCGTGCTTGTGGGATTTGGATGAAGATTCCCCCTTGGAGGACATGGTCTTCAGTTTTTCCTCCAACAAAAAAGCCTGGAGGGCCTTCTGACGTCGGATCCTTGTTCGGCTGTTAAAGCCCTGGCAGAACGAACAGGCCCGGGTATCGTGGTCTGGGCCCAGGCACCTAACACAGGCCGTGTGGGGGTCCTTGAAGGGGATCTGTTTCCCGCAAGCACACTTGGAGGGATGACCGGAGGTCGGAGAGGACATCAGCAACAATCTTGCTTGAAGAAAAAAGAATTTCCCGGAGGAAAGTTCTGAACCAGCGTCGTCAGCTAGACTGGAACGAAAGGGTCGAGACATGCAAGTCGACGGCGGAAAGATCTGGCGGACCGCCCCTTTTGTACCACACCTGGACGTCGGAGGCAGGACCGACGCCGGTCCCGCTGAAGATAGCTAGCTAGAATTTTTCCGTGGGGTCCTGACGCCTGCCGGCTTCAGTTCTAATGGTGTAACCTGCTGCAAGAGCTGTGTCTCGAAGTAAGATCTGCATTCTCTACCACTTTGTGGGTTATAAGGAGCCAGCTTGGAAGTCATAGGAGTTGTTCTTGTTTGGTTAGACTCTTTAAGAGACTTTTCCACCTGCTGTCCAAACAAATAAGTGCCATTGAAGGGCACATTTATTTATGATCTGTTGTTTGACATTCAGGGTGCAGCCAGCAGTCCATAGCCAAGACTGCCACCTGATGCAAATATCTGTGGCTGCAGAGCGAGCTGCTGCATCAAAAGCATCCATAGAGACTTTAAGCTGGTGGCTGTTCAATTCAATACCTTATCTCATAGCTAGCAGCATGTCTTATTTTACCTTTGTGTCTGGCAGGGCCAGTGCCAGAGACTTAAGCTTGCACCAGAGGGTGTACTTGTACTCCAAGAAGTGACCCTGGTAGCTAGCTATCCTCATGCCATGGGTAGCTGAGCATGGTGTCTACTTTGTGCAACTCCTTGTAAGTGGGTGTGAGGTGACCTCCTTGGGCACTATGGCTTTGTATTCTCAAACAGTATAACAATGGCATCTGCTACTGGCCTAGTGAAGTACATGGGTTTAGATTTAGGCACTGCTTACTTCTCGTCTGCCTGCTTCAGGACAGCTGCCACAGTAGCAGGCCTTCTCCAAGCCACCTCGGATAGTGTCTCCAGAGTCAGCTAGGTGAGAGGAACTAGAGAGACCTTGATATTAGGCATGTTTAGAAACTCCAGTTGGAGGCGCCTAGCCTGGTATCTGGCTGCTGGCTCGTAATTCAGTCCAGAGTGCATATTTCTGAGTAGAGACTAAAAGGAGAGATCTTCCTGAGATATGGTGACAGGAACCCATTGCTGGTTCTCTGGACTGCAGTACAAGTTTGTCCACACCATCAGAGACGGTGAGCTCGGGATTTGACTCATCTCCCTCTACTCCCTCCACATCCAGAGGGAAGTAAAGAGGGGAGGTTAAAAGCGCAGTAGTGCAGGCCATGGCCTTAGCAATACTGGCAACACTAGACCAGCATGGGCTCTCGGAAAAGGTGGCAGCACTGAGGATGGCCCTAGGACTATCCCCAAATGGAAATGAAAATTACATACTCACTGTTAGGCCATATGGTGAGGCCCATTATTGTGTCGTTTCATTCCAGCAAGAGGGGCACTACTTATTCTATGCAATTTTATGTCGCCAATGACCTGACAGACCTTGTGTTAACAGTTCTCCTCAAGAAACCCTGCAGTTTGCTGTCATAGCACATCCAAAGTTACCTGTCTGCCAACCGATTTTGACACCATACCCATTAAAGAATTTTGGGCTATAATTTAAACAATATTTTCTTAATCTGGGCAAAAGATGGCTCAAAATGATTGAAATATATCCAAAAATGTGTTGAAATGATTAATGAAAGCATCATACAGCTTATACATGATACATGGTGGAAAATGTGTTTAAAATGCACAAAAAAAATTTGCATTTTATCTTTGAATTATGCATGAAATTGTTTATAGAGCCCAGAAGTCTTACCCATCTAATGCGTATTATACAGCAAAATTTTCCTCATTGATCATGCAAATAGATAATGTGTAATAAACAGCCATATCTCTATTTTGGTAAAATTGGTGGGGCAAAACATTACCCAACCCCCTTAATTTATCTATCATCAGCAATACTCACGGTTCATTATAGCTATGAATATGTTCCATTTTAACTCCATGCAAAGTATTTGGATGATAAATGCATGATATTCTAAATTAATTTCTTCCTAAATATTCATAGTAGCATATTTTTATGGCAAACAGCATATTTTTCCTTAGTGGCAGCATTGTAAAACAAGCATTTGTCAATACCGAATGTTGTCTTGCTGGTATTGGCATTGGTAGTGCAGGAGTTAGAGAGATGCATAATAAGAATGGCAGTGAAGTAGTGAACTGACGCCAACCCACCCCCACCCTGCAGAGACTGACAGGCATTGGGGTGTGCCTTTGGGTCGACAGCCATAACGCTCATGCCATTTCACCTCACCCTACCCTGCAGACACCGACAAGTGTCACACCCTGCAGACATCAACAAGTGTCGCAGTGTGCCTTGGGGTCTTTGGGCCTTAGGTTCACCCCATTCCATAAGGAAATACGCTGAGATGGGTGCAGTATAGGAGAAAAGAGTGAGCTTTGGGGCCAAAGAGTCCAAGGCGCACCTTGATACCTTTCAGTGGCTGCAGGGTGGGAGTGGGGGCAGAATGGTGTGAGCATTACAGCCAACAGTCCCAAGTCACACCCCTGACGCCTGTCAGTCTCTAAAGGGTGGGGCGTTAAGGTTGGAAACCCTAATGCCCCAGGCATTTGTTGGTATTTTCATTCCAAATGTTCACCATGGGCTTTTTGTGACCCCACCTCATAAACAGTGGCAGTATCAGTTTATTAGCCAAAAGGTGATTTTGCACAGCAACCGCGCCATTGTGCACCACATGTGTGAAAACACACTTCAGGCAGGATGTGAAAAATGACAGCTGTACTGTTCATAAGGAGAAACATAGAAACATAGACTTTGACGGCAGATAAGGACCGCTTGGCCCATCTAGTCTGCCCATTTCCCTACCTACAGGATAGGCCGCAGATCCTAGTTAACCAACAGCCTATTTCTTCCTACCCCCCACAAGAATTGCCTTATGTCTGTTCCATGCATTTTTGAATTCTCCCACAGTTTTAGACCCCACAACCTCCTCAGGAAGGCTGTTCCATGCATCCACTACCCTCTCTGTGAAATAATACTTCCTCACATTGCCCCTGAACTGCCCCCTCTATTTTTAAATTGTGTCCCCTTGTTCTTGCACATCTCTTTTTCTGAAAGATGCTACCCTCTTGGACTTTGTTGATTCCACTGAGGTACTTAAAAGTTTCTATCATGTCCCCCTCTCCCTTCTTTCCTCAAGGGTATACATATTAAGCTCCTTGGTCTCTCCTCATACGGCTTCTCTTGCAGACCCTGCACCATTTTAGTTGCCCTCCTCTGGACTGCCTCTATCCTGTCTATGTCCTTGCAGAGATGGGGTCTCCAGAACTGGACACAGTACTCCAGATGGGGTCTCACCAACTGTCTGTACAGAGGGATAACAACTTCCTGTTTTCTGCTGCTGATGCCTCTCCCTATGCATCCCAGTATACCCCAAGCCCTCCCTACTGCCTTCTCACATTGCTTGCTAACCTTAAGGTCATCTGATATGATTACCTCAGGTCCCTTTCCTTTTGTTGTTGTTATACTACCTCCCCCCATTGTGTATTCTTCCCTGGGTTCTTGTTTCCAGGTGCATTATTTGCACTTCTTTGCATTGAATCCTAGCTGCCATACTTCTGACCATTCCTCCAACCTTGCCAAGTCCCTTCTCATCCTTTCCACGCCTCCTTGTGTATCAACCCTGTTGCAGATCTTTGTGTCATCTGCAAAGAGGGATACTTTTCCTTCCAGTCCCTCTGCAATGTCACTTATGAAGACATTAAAAAGGACTGGACCCAATACTGAACCCTGCGGTACCACACTAGTAACCCCTCTTTCTTCAGAGTGGACTCCATTTACAATTAGCTTCTGTGTCCTGTTGTCCAGCCAATGTTTTACCCAGGCTACCACCCTGGGACCCACTCCCAGGCTGGTTAATTTGACTATTAATCTTTTGTGTGGGACTGTGTAAAATGCCTTGCTATAGTCTAGGTAGGCCATGTCCACAGCCCCTCCCTGGTCTACTACTTTGGTCACCCAGTCAAAGAAATCTATTAGATTCGTCTGACATGACCTTCCCACTGTGAACCCATGCTGCCTTGGGTCCTGTGCCCCAATGGCCTCTAGGTACTCAACTATTCTTTCCTTCAAAGTGACTCCATCACTTTCCCTACCACAGAGGTCAGACTGACAGGTCTGTAGTTTCCTGCCTCTGTCTTGGTCCCACTTTTGTGAAGGGGAATCACATCCGCCTTCCTCCAGTCCTTGGGTACCACACCATCCTCCCATGATTTATTAAAAAGAGTTGCCAGTGGTTTCACTAGTTCCCCCCTTAATTCTTTTAGAATTCTGGGGTGAATTCCATCAGGCCCCATTGCTTTGTCCACCTTCAGTTTTAGGAGTTCTTGCAGAACCCTTTCTTCTGTGAAAGGACTGGGATCGACCCCCTATCAAGAGTGCTTCTGTTAATTGGATTAGGCGGTGTAAAAAAATGGCAATCCGGAAAATCTGGAGTGAAAATATTAGAAACTGCTGAAGTTACGAGCGTGCATGGAAATTGCGCAATGCATGCTCGTAACACAGTCATTTTTTGGAATTTTCTCACCATAGGCTTTTTGGGACCCCATCTCATGAACAGTGGCACTGCCGTTTCGTTAATCTGTCCCAAAAGGTGATTCCGTGTAGTGGCCGCGAAATGACCTTTCCGAACCAAACAACGAAATGACATTACATGTGTTCATGAGGTGGGGTCCCAAGAACCCCATGTTGAAAATTTGGAACCAAAATTCAAAAAAATGGCTTGAACTCTCCCCCTCCGATGCCATTATACCACTTATCGTGATTTTCTTCAGTTCACGGTCGGCTTTTGAAGAGTTCAGATGTCTCCCACTCCACCAAAGATCACCGTGCTGGACCTCCGGAGGTAAGTATGGGGTGAGGGGGTGTGGTACACAGAAGGTGGGTGCAGGTTGGGGGAGGAGGGGCATCCTGACGATGAGGGACCGTTTTCTTGTTTACAGGGACCAAAAAAAAAAAAGTTGGGACTTTTTTTTTTTTAACAGGTTTTACTAAAACATACATTTGGGCACAATGGGGTGGGCTCCCAGTGTGCCCCATGTTTTTTTTTTTTTGGGGGGGAGACTGAATCCGGCGTGGATTGGGCACCCTCGTTGCAAAGAAAGCGGTGTGTGTGTTTGGGGGACTGAAGCCGATGGGCACAGGGCACCTCCGTCAGCAAACAAATTAAACTGGGGGGGCATGATGCCGACGGGGATTCGGCACCCCCATCGGCAAACGAATTAAACTGGGGGGCATTATGCCAACAGGGATTGGGCACCCCCATCGGCAAACAAACTGAACTGAGGAGGGGGCATGCCGACAGGGGGATTGGGTACTCCTGAAGTCAGCTTTCTGGGGATTGTGTGGCAGATGGCAGCAGCTGCCACCACGTTTACTGAAGTGTTTCACCAACAAAGGCATGCAAGGGAGGCATGTCATCTGTGTCGCTGCATGACAAACTTGTCTCTGATTGCAGTGGCACATTTCTTTTAAGTTGGTGGCACTTTGCATATACTTGTGTCAACGCTAGCATGCTGGCTAACTGGAGAATGAGGGACGCACCTTCTAAAGCGTGCCCTGCATTCGCCAACACTGACACAGGTCTGCATTTCTCCTACTACCACAAAATGCTGCTTGCACATGCGCAAGACAACATAAAAATAACACAAAGTCTTTACGCAACCATCTTACAGGGAGGTTTTGATGTGTCAAATGATAATAAATTTAGTTTCAAACAAAAAGAAGATAGGGTAGGAACAAAAAAAAAAAAGATGCTTATCCCTAGCAACCACCACATCTCCTAGCAACAACACTTAATCTTTATGGGATATTGTAAGCACGGCAATGACATTGTAAACCATGTAGATTATCAGAAAGTCACTTTAATTCAGTTTCTGTAAGATCAGCTTTTTTCATGACTTCAATGTTGTCTCCTAAACCTTGTTTTTTTTTTTACTTTTCAGCATCCAGTGTGCAAGTACTGGAACGTTAACCCAGAACTGAACCAACCACTTACAGCACATAAAAAGGGATAGTAGTAAAGCTTGGAGGCTTTGGATTTGACCAGTCAGCATGAGTATTCATGCAGAACCAATATGGCCATGCTCAAGGATGGTGACGAAGACCAGGAAAGCCCTTGTCAATCATCTACAATTCATAAAAAATCCAGTTTTAGACTCAATCAAGGAGGAGTCCACTCAACCATTTACACGTGTCAGGTGGGATAAATATCGTGAACATGCTCAAGCATGGTTGGACTTGCATGGTGATGATCAATAAATTGCTTAATCATTTCAACAGCACCTGTCAAAAGAATCTGATAGCATCCCAGTGATACAGAGTTTCACCCCACCTGCTATAGATGTTTTATAGACAGAAAGAAAAAATTACTCACCTTAGTAATGTTGTTTCTTCTAATGGAGTCTTGCTATATTATAAACATTAGCAGTTTGATCCAGCTCTAGAACTGCCCCGGAGTGAAATGGTTAAAACCATTCCAAAATAGAATTTTGGCACGAGAGTAGCTCTATCTGTGTCATTTCAAACTTGAACTGTCAGATCTTTACGAGCCAAACTCACTAAGGTCTGTGTGGAAGCTGTAACCTATACTAGCCAAATAGCTACCTAAATAATAACAACCATTGATGGTCCCAACACCCAAGACTCAAGTCAGGGGACCAGAAATACTAACACCATTCTAATAATATGAAAATGGAACATAAGTATAATAAAACACACACATGCGTACACATACACACCCCCAAAGTCCCAAAGGGGACAAAATGCTAACAGGACATAAGTAGTGCCCACACTAAGTTGCCCGCACCCCACCAAGTAGAGGTTCTGAGAGGGGCAGGTTGGGGGGGAGGTCTATAATATAGCAAGACTCCATTAGAAGAAACAACATTACTAAGGTGAGTAATTTTTTCTTCAAACAACATGAAGTCTTGCTATATTAGAGACATTAGCAGAATACACAGCAGTACCTCCATGGAGGAGGGGCAGAACCTACTTAGGGAATAGGCTCTGAAGAACAGCTGTGCCAAACCGAGCATCTCTCCTGGCCTGGACATCCAGGGAGTAATGCTTGGTAAAAGTGTGTACCATTTTCCAAGTAGCAGCCTGGCAAATCTCTAATAAAGGGATATCTCTGGCAGCAGCTAGAGACGCAGCTGTACCCCTGGTAGAATGAGCCCTCAAACCGGGGGCTCTGCCCACTTTCTGATAACAAAATTGGATACAAGAGACAATCTACCTGGCTATTGATCTCTTAGTGGCAGGTTTGCCTTTCCCAACTTCACCATAGGTAAGGAAAAGTTGGAGGGATTCGAACTTGTGACCTTTGGTACACTCTATATAATAACTAAGAGCTCTCTTAACATCCAGGCTGTGCAACCTCCTCTCACCCGAAGAGGAGTGATCAGTGAAAAATACTGGAAGGGAGATAGATTGATTAAGATGGAAATCTGAAACCACCTTAGGCAAAAACTTCCTATTAGTCCTAAGGACTACCCTATCCCTGTGGAAAGAAATAAAGTCAGTCTCTACTGACAAGGCTTGCAATTCACTTATGCGTCTGGCAGAAGTGATAGCCACTAGAAAAACAGTTTTCCAAGTTAGGTACTTAAGCTCTGCAGAAGACAGAGGTTCAAAAGGAGGTTGCATTAACTGGGCAATGCAAACATTAAGGTCCCAAGCAGTGGCGGTTTCGAAAGGGAGGATTAGTATGAAGTAATCCCTTAAAAACTTGGAAAACACAGGATGAGAGGAAAGAGGGATGACTTTCCTGCAGACACAAAAGCAGACACAGCTGCCAAATGAACTCTCAGGGTAGCTGGTCTGAGACCCAAGGAATTAAGATGTACCATGTAATCTAACAAAATGGGCAATTCAGCAGATTCTGGGGAAATATTTTCCTAGCACACCAAATGGAAAACCTTTCCATTTAGAACTATAAGTAGCCCTAGTGGAAGGCTTTCTGGAAGCCTTTAGGATCTCAAGAACACCGTGAGAGAGGTGTAAATCAGCAATCTTAACCTCAAGAGCCAGGCCTTGAGGTTGAGGGATTTGAGGTCCGGATACCAAACCCTTCCCTGGGCACAAGTCAACAGATTGTGATTTCTGGGGAGGCACAGGGGAAGATGGACTGTCAGAGACAGAAGGAGGGTACCAGGGCTGCCTGGCCAATCCGGGCAATCAGAATCACCCTGCAAGGCTGAGATCTGATTTTGACTAGTACTTTGAATAGGAGAGGAAAGGGGGGGAAAGCATAGAGGAACTTCCCCTCCCAATCCAGAAGAAGGGCATCCAGGGGAACTGAGCCCAGCACTGGAGGCCTGCAACAGAACAGAGGAAGTTTGTGATTGTCTGGGGCTGCAAAAGATCTATCTGAGGGATGCCCCACCTGGCAAAAACTATCCCCAGCACTTGAGGATCCAGGGACCATTCGTGATGGCCCTGGCAATCCTGCTGAGGGCATCCGCTAGGGACATTGTCCTTCCTGGAAGATGAACTGCTATGAGGGAAGTGTTCAGGGAATAGGCCAGAGACCACAACTTCATTGCCTCAGTGCACAAGGCCGAAGACCGAGTGCCCCTGTTTGTTGATGTACCACATTGTTGTGGTGTTGTCTGTTCTGACTTGTATCACCTTGTCGTGGACAGATGCAGAAAAGCTTGAAGAGCTAGAAAGACAGCTCTGAGTTCCAGCAAAATTGATGTGAGCAGAGATTCCTGGGGACCAAACTCCTGAGTGGAAAGGTCGCCCATGTGGGCTCCCAACCCAGAAGGGAAGCATCTGTAGTGAGTCAAGTGCGTGAGAAGGGGAAATGAGGGGACCCCGCCTTAATTGCTCTGATCCCGCCACCACTGGAGAGCTAGGATCAAGGTTAGAGTCACTGGGACCAACTTGGAAAGGGGTCTCTTCTCTGAGACCAAAAGTTTCTAAGTGAAACTGAATGTCTCTCATCTGAAATCTGGCTCCCTGCACAACAGCTGTGGATGCAGTCATGTGCCCCAGGAGCTGCAGAAAGTGTCTTGCTGGTCGAGAGACCTGCAGAGTGAAGGAAGAGGCCAGAGCCACTAAATTCCTTACCCTTTCTGGGGGAAGAAAGGCTCTGGCTAGCTTTGTGTCCAATTCTGCCCCTATAAAGGTGAGTACCTGGACTGGTTCCAGAACCGACTTTGGTAGGTTTAGCAGAAAACCCAGGGAGGTGAGAAGCTGCTGGGTGACCTGCAGGTGAGATTTTACCTGTTCTGGGGACTGGCCTACAATGAGCCAGTCGTCTAGATAGGGAAAAACAGCAATCCACTGCCTCCTTAAGTGGGCCACTGCCACTGCTAGACACTTTGTGAATACCCTTGGAGCAGAGGTAAGGCCGAAGGGCATTGCTCTGAACTGGTAATGACCTGAGGGCAGTTCGAATCTGAGGTACTTTCGATGGGATCTTCTGATTAGGACATGGAAATAGGCATCCTTGAGGTCCAGGGAGGCTAGCCAGTCCCCTGGCCTTAGGGAAGGTAAAATCATTGCCAGAGTTACCATTTTGAACTTTGGTTTCAAAAGATGCTTGTTCAGATATCTGAGATCTAAAATGGCGCCACTCTCCTGTCTTTTTGGGGTAAGGAAGTATCTGAATATAGACCCCTGCCCTGATGCAGGGAGGAACCCTTTCTACTGCTCTGAGAGCTAACAGAGATGAGACCTCTGTTTCCAGAGCGAGGGTCTCTGAAGCACTTGCAGGTAGAAAAGTCTGCTTCTCAACTTGGGAAACTTTTGAAGCTGAGAACCAGACCCTGGCTTACTACTTCCAGAACCCACTTGTCTGAGGTTAAAGAAGCTCAATTCTGACTGAAGTAGCCAGCCTGCCCCTCACTGGTACAGGAGAATCGGCCCTGGGCACCCCATCAGGGTGCCTGTTTCCATAAGCTTTAGGCTGGGGGTGGGAGCAGGTCTGCCCACCCTCGTCTGCCTCCCTCCTGAAGAAGCCCCTCTGAGCATAAGCAGAGGAGGCCTGAGTCTGGTAGAAAGGCTTGTGAAAGGCCTACCCTACCCCTGGGGCATGCCTTTGAGGAGTGGCTTGCTGCTCCTAGCCTGGGCACTCTTGTAAGTAGTCCTATATTCATCCATCTTCTTCATGTAGTTCTCTGTCTGCTCTCCAAACAGAGAATTTCCCACCACAGGAAAATCCATAGTCTTAGTCTGGGTATCCTGTGACAAACTAGTACACCTGAGCCAGGCCAACCTACGAAAAGCCTACAGATGTGGCCATGACCCTAGAGGAAACATCATTAACATCCACAGCAGCATGAAACTGAACCTTGAGGCTTCAATGCCATCAGCAGCCACCTGTTCTAGTTCACTAGCCAGCTGGCCATGGGCCTGCTTGGCCAATTGCATAACAGTATCCCATCTAGATTTCTGATACCTAGCTACATAAGCCATATAATTTGCTTGCCTGAGTCCCAGAGAGGCTGCCATATACTGTTTTTGCCATGGCATCAATCTTCCTGGAACCTTGTCAGGAGGATGTGAAGCCAAGGGAATATTAGCTTTATCACAGGCAGCAGCCTGAACTACCCCAACATGACTGCATTGCTGAGAAAGAAATTCTGTATCAGGGCCTGACAATGTATACCTTCTGTTCATCTTTTTATCTACAGGAGGCACAGAATTAGGAGCTTTTAAAATTTTAATTGTTTGTTTCCTAAAAGACTTATGTAAAGGAATAGACAATCTCCTAGACTCTGGAATATCCATCATTTCTACAAAATCAGGCTCCTCTTGCTCATCCACAGCCTCTTCTAAAGGAAGCTGGAGGGTTTCAGCAACTTTTTTATAAAACATAAAATGAGATGGGGACTCAGACACCATAGGGGGAGATTCTAAAGGTCTGTCTGGGGAGATGTCCGGTTCAATGGGCACACCCAGACCTTCCCAGCCACATTCATACTGTTCATAATCCTCCTCCCCCTCCTCTGGTTCATAAAATTCCTCAATATCATAATCCTGAACCACTGGGACCGGACGAACCGACCTTTACCAGATAGTGGTGGTTCGGATGGACCCTGAGACAGTGACTGGACAATTTGTATGGCTTTGTTATCTCTGCAGCAGTTGGAGAAGGAATTTTGGACTCCAGACCTGCTGATTTTCTTGTTTTCTTTACTGGAATTGGTTCCTCAGAACCAGCTTTTCTTTGCCGAGGAAGTCTGGCCCTGGCCAGAGGGCACTCCTCTGGTTCGGTTGGCACCAACCGGGCTGGCCATCCGGGTCAGCGGACTTTTGGCCTCTCATTCCCTGAGCCTGCCCAATCTTTTTCCAGGGTGACTGCAGGAAATTCTTACATACCTGGCAGTCTGACTGGAGGTGGTCAAATCCCAGACAATAAACACATGGTGTGTGGGTCAGCCTTGGCAAAGACTTCCCCACAAACATCACAGTGTTGAAACCCAGTGGGCCCGGTTTTTCTTTTGGGTTTTCAGACATAATGCCAGCCTAACCAAAAACTTGCCCTTTAACGGCAGTGCCAGGAAAGACACCCTTATCGGTTCCTAACCGTGTCACTGGGTATTGGAAAACGAATAAATCTGTTTTTTTAGAACCGATAAGAACGGGAACCGCACTCTAAAATAGTAACTTTTAGTTTTAAATGAGTTTTAAACCCACTGATCGGTTCAAAACCGAACCGATAACTTACAAGTTCCACACAGACAACACCTTCATTTACTTACGGTTACCACAGATAGAGCTTGAACCGAATGGTTTTGGGGTTAAAATAAAAATATTCTCGGTTAAATCCAACCGAGAAAACACTTTTAAACCAGAAATGAACCGAGCAGAAGGAGAAATCTCCGAGCGACTGTTCACTGAGGCAGAGTAAAGAATCTGACAGTTCAAGTTTGAAATGACACAGATAGAGCTACTCTCGTGCCAAAATTCTATTTTGGAATGGTTTTAACCATTTCACTCCGGGGCAGTTCTAGAGCTGGATCAAACTGCTAATGTCTATAATATAGCAAGACTTCATGTTGTTTGAAGCGCCTAGAGAGCGCAAGAAAATGCTGTGCTCAGCAGTCAACATTGCAGGGGACACAGGTTGATGGACAGTCTAGCACCAGTTCCACACCTTTGCCTAGCCCCAGGAAGAAACTTTGGTCAGGATTTAGCCTCCTTGTCCATGCATCTGGACCTGTCCTTTCTGCCATCTACATCATATGCAAGAAAAGGGACCGATACATCACTGTGGCCCATAAAAGCCAGAAGAATCAACTAGTCCAAGCAGAAACCGTAGATGCAGGAATGTTAAAAAGAGCCACAGAGCTGAAAAAGGATCAGAACATAGTCATTCACATACAAGGACAGGATTGTGTGTCAGCGGAAGTCCGGTACCATAAATCATGTTACAGAGACTACACAAGATTTTTGACAAAGTCATCAGATAAGGATAAGCCTACTTGTGCTGAGCAGATGTACAGCAAAGCCTGCAAGATTTTCTGCACCACTGTCATCCACCAGAGGCTCTTTGTGGACCAGGAGGTGATGCGGATGACAAGACTTACCCAGATTTTCATCGAGCTTGTAAAAAAGCAAGACTGTCTTGATGCTTCAAATTACAGGTAAGTGATGGACTGTATAAGCAGACATTTTCATAATCATTTATTGTTTATTGAATATAATCGGAATTACAAACCTTTGAGTCACAGACTCTTTTGCAAAGGCTCCACGTCGGTTACAGGGGGTGGAGGAGGACATATACAGAGTAAGATGAACAAAAACAGGCAGTATATACATTTTCAGTACTGTCAAATGCAGTACAGGTTTGCTCTTATTAAAACAGAGAGGCAATTAATCAACATTCTAGAAATCCTATGACAGAAACTAGTAGGGTGCAGGTACTTGGGGTCAAGAGAGGCCCTGTGTCAGGAAATGTGTGAGGCGAGGAAGCAAATAGAGTGGGTTGCGAAATTAGCCACAGGTGCATTTAGCACTCTCAAGTAGTAGAGCTTTGAGACCGTTTGAAAAAGAGATGCTGAGGGTCTGTGAGAGATGGGGTGGTAACGTACTGAGCCAGAGAGAGGGCACGGTGGCGGGCTGATCTCTGCCTAGGGATGTTCTACAAGGGGACTCGAAAAGAAGGGATAGTTGTGAGGTCATGTGGTGCGCCTGGGGGCAGCACTGATAATGGGAGTAGGCCTTTGGGGCTATCTAGTTGTATCTTTTTGCAGGATGCATTGTGGTACCTTAGTCTTTGCTGGAAGTTTAGTCAACCAGTCAAAGAATAAAGATCACAGGTGTGGGTAAGTCGGTCGCTGCCTGTTACTAGCCGCATGCTTTGTTCAAGGCACGTTTATACTGCTTAGCTGGTGGGTTCAGTGGAGCCAGATATAACAACCCGTAGTCAACGAGGGAGAGGATGGAGGAGTTGACTGCAAGAAGCATAGCCTGCGGGGGTAGGCAGTGCTTGAGATGGTAGAGTATGCCCACTCTTGAGTTGACAGCGGAGGAGAGGAGTTGGGTGTGACTACGGTAGGAGAGGGAGGTGTCTAATGTGATTCCCAGGAATTTGAAGCTTGATATGTGTTCCAGCGGGTCGCCTTGAGAGTTCTTAATTAGTAGTGCCAACTGACTATGTGGGCTTTGACGATGAGCAAAGATCATGGATTTCGTTTTTTTATAGTTGATGATCAGGCGGTGGTCCGTGAACCAGTTCTCTAGTTCACGAAAAAAGAACTGTAAGGCCAGTTGGAGGGCGCTTGGTTGAGAATGTTTCCAATACAGTACCGCATCGTCTGCGTAGAGTAGTAGATGACCACTACACGCCTTCGGGAGAGAGTTAAGGAAGAGAGTAAAAAGCAGGGGGCCAAGTACAGACCCCTGTGGGACCCCAGAGCAAACTGTTTTGGATGTGGAGAGGGTGGTGTTTATCCTGACTTGTTGCGACCGTCCCGAGAGGTAGTCCCTGAACCAGGCCATTGCCTCAAGGGACACATTAAGCTGTGGAAGGACACAGAGCAGTAGCTCGTGACTGACCGTGTCAAATGCCTTGGTCAGATCCACGTAGACCGCCCCTGCGATTGAGCCTGGTCGAGGGGCCCTGAGGAATGAGGTGAAACCCAGCAAGTGCAGTGACGGTACTATGACCAGGTCCGAAACCATGCTGTTCCTGGCTGAGAAGGTTATATTTAGTAAGGTATTCAGTTATCTGGTTGGAGACTATATTTTCCAGAGCTTTGGAGAGGGTGTGGCGTATAGAAATAGGTCTGTAGTTGTTGGTATTGGTAGGGTCACCGCCTTAAGAATGGGGTGATTATGGCTCTTTTCCAGGTAGAGGGAACTGACCACGGCATAGCGAGAGGTTGAGGATTTTGTAAGGTGGGGAAGAGTGACATCCAGAGTAAGCCAGAATGAGTTTAAGATCAAGGAGTCATTGCTGTAACGTGGTGTTGGCTATGGCTTTGGTAATGTAGAGTTTGGCCTCACTGCACGAGATGACCTCGCAGCAAAGGGAGGCGAGCTGACACTGCCTCGGGCTTCGGGAGCGGGTGGGGTGGTGCCAGGTGGGAGACATCAGGGGGGAGGATAGGGGAGAGGTCCAAAAAGGAGGAGTTTAGGGCCTCAGCGATGGTGGCAGGATCCTGTGTGTCAACCCCATTAAGGTTGAGTTGGGTAGGGGTAGGGAAGCAGGATTTTCCACTGAGTTCTTTTATGTTGTTCCAGAATTTTTTCCCATCGCCCCAGGAGGAGGTGAGGGTTTGCTGGTAGAAGTTTGCTTTAGCCTGCCGCAAGGCCCAGGTACATTTGTTGCGTGCCTCCCGGTAGAGTTGTCTATCCTGGGTGCATTGGGAGTTGAGGGCCTTGTGCCAAAGGTTGTCTCTATGTTGTAGCAGGTTTAGAAGCGATGGTGAGATCCAGGGGGTGGTTCTGGTTTCACAACTTGCTTTGAGAGGAGCGAATATATCACATGCTTGCTGAAGGTGGTTATAAAGTGGGTGAGCGCGAGTGTCAACTGACTGCGTGGTTGTAAATGGGGAGCCAGTTGCAGTGAGATAGGTGGGCTTTGAGGTTCTCGAGGCCTCCTTTGAGCCTTCTCTGCCATGAGATTTTTGGAGGGCAGGGGCACTTACCGACCACCCGCAAGTTACTGGTGAGTGGTCACTGATAGAGTCAGAGAGCACGTTAGGCGTGGAGAGGTCACGTGGCCTGTTGGTGAAAATGAGGTCTAACAGTGTGGAGGTCCTGGATTTATGGTCCCTTCTGGTAGGGGAGGTGACTATTTGGGTAAGATCGAGAGCACGGGTAGTGTCTTTGTAGCTGGCAGAAGCTGGGGATAGCCAGTTAACACTGAAGTCACCCATTAGGATGATTTCACCAGTATTAGGTAGGTGGGAGATAATGCGGAGGATAGAGTCAAACGCGGGTTTTTGGTTTCTAGGGGGGATGTAGGCCGATATGATGTGGAGAGTTTTAGTACCCAGCCTGAGTTTGACTGTTAGCGTCTAGGCTCCAAATTGGGGTGCGGGGGTGTGCACTTTGGTGGCATTGAGCGAGGATTTAACATAAATAGCACAGCCTCCGCCTCTCTTGCTGGTCCTGTCAGTCCGGAAGAAGGTATAATTACTGAGGGAGACAGCAGTATTGAGAATTTTATCAGAGAGCCAGGTCTCTGATAGGGCTAGTATGTCCGGGGCATGCTGGGCAATCCAGCCTTGGAGAGGGGTGTGTTTTTTAGGTAGGCTGCATATGTTAAGAGTGGCTAGCAACAAACTCCCATGCGGTTGTTTAGGAGAGGCCTTAGAGCGGGGTGGTCCTGGGTTTGGGTGGATGTTGCCAGATGATAATAATAGGAGTAGGAGGGTGTTCTGCAGCAGGGTGCACCTGCACAGTTTGGATGCGTGACACTGGGCCTGGTAGGGTGTAGGGCTTTTAGTGCTGGTGGTCGGGACTGGGAGAGTAGGAATGATGCTGGAAAGAAAGGTAAGGGTCGTGAGAGGAACATTAGTGGGGCTTATATGGGTGGTGGGGGTTGGGGTCTGCGAGTGGGAGGCTGAGGTACAGTGCATAGCATGTGTGAGTGGGATGGTTAGGCGTGATCGGTGTGGGTATAGGCCATCAGGATCAATTTGGTATGAGTGTGAGGGTTTGTCGTAGATGGGTCTGCAATAATCAAATAAAGCTGCAGAAGAAGTGCTAATATAGTGTAGAGGTCTAGGTGCCTCGGGGGGGGGGTTGGAAAGCATGGTGTAAGAACCTGGATATCAGTAGGAAAGTAAACAGAAGGGATACCATTATAAGTTAAGAGAGTGAGAGGTATGTTACAGTGGCCACTAGTGTTCAGTTGGTATAACCTGCTGATGGAAGAATGGGCTGATAGGTTATTTCAGGCAGGTCACCTGACAAAATATAGCTATAAATTGAAAAGCTGACCAAGGGTGGTGGTGGGGGCGGCGGGGTTGAGCCTGAGCTGCAATTGTCTGAGCACTTTCGCCGTAAACCACGCGGCGAGAAGGGGACCTGATGGCCGTTGCAGGAAAAGGCACCAGGAACCCAACGGTCGTGACTGCTGCCAGGAGCAAGGTAGATTTACCTGGGCTTGCTTTCTTTCTTTCGGGGATTGCTGCGAGCAGGGAGGGCTTCTGAGCTGGCCCTTGCGACCTCCTCCGGTCTCCTTGGGGGGAGGGGGTGGTATCTGCGGGAAAAATGGAGAGAGAGAGAGGGGGGATTAAGTAGGCAATTACAGGGAGAAAGGATTAACAGCTGGGGGCGAGCAGATTCTAAGGTGTGGCGAGTAGGAGAGGGCTAGCAGGAAATTTGAAACTTTTGAGCAAGACCAAATCAGGGCTAGCAGGGAATTTGAAACTTGTAGCAAGACCAAATCAGGGCTAGCAGAAAGTTTGAAACTTAGCAATTTAGACACAATCATGGTAGAAACAATTGAAAATGTAAACAACACTGCATTTTTCTAACCTTTAAGTTTGTAGTAAGTCTTGAATACAATAGTAAAATCTAAACTTAAAACACAGTAGCAAAACTCATGCCTTACAATAACAATTAATGTCCCTGTGGAGAACCCTGTTTTCAGAAATGATGCATGTTTTTGTGTTACAGAGTTGACAGACTGAAATATCGCCTGAAACGTGACTTCCCTCAGCTCACCTTTCGTACACCACACCGCAGGAATATTAGTGGGATGGTATTGTCAACAAGTACGCTTACTGACAGACTTCCTTATGAATCAGAGGCAGGAATAGAAACAGATACTACAGAGACAACTCAGAGTGAAGAGGAGTGAATTCATCCTCAACCACAAGCTGATCTGCCATCTCATAGATCATCAACAGCAAGTACACCAGCTCCTAATGTGCATTTAACTAGGACTCTGTACAATACCGCATTAATCAAGAGCACATTGAATGACAGTCCTGGAATGAGTTGTCCCGGGCCACCAACATCAACTGATTTGACTGTTGATGCTGCAAAATCTGTTATGCCAGTTGAACTTTATAATTTGATGGCCTGGATTACTGAAGCAACAGAGGCACCAACACTGGCTGGCTATGTTGACCGTTCAGATGATGTGGACCTTAAACTGATATTACTTTGCCAAGGCATTGTTAACCTTGCATCCAAGGGTCAAAAACAGACACCTAAATCCCTTTGTCTTGGACTGACAATTCAACACCTGACAGGAACATCTTAAGTGGTCTCAATACTAAACAAACTGGGACATTGTGCATCTTGCAATACAGTGATTAGCCATGACACAAGTCTTGCTCAGCTACAGCTTGTTAAAGGTTCTGATAAGGTCCCACCAGGCTTTGCAAAGAAGACTCCAACAGTTCTACTCTGGGACAATATTGATTTTGGAGAAAAAACCCTATCCGGGCATGGCACCACCCACCATACAAATGTAATAATGCTGCAGAGCCACATCACTGAATCTACCCCAACACCAGGCAGAGCGCCACTGCCAAAAGGAGTCTGTTCTCTTAAAGCACTCCCTAGTTTTTTCTATATACATTTGTGGTGTTTTACTCCGTTTTTTTCTCCTGGACCCGGGACCCCGGCAGACACATATGTACGCATGCGTTGAGGCACACGCGCACACCGGACACCAGCTTGGCCCATTCTGCTCCACCCCTTGCTATTGCTGCCGCCTCCACCCTCCTACACTTCCCACTGGACCTCCATCCGGTGGAAGCAGAACTACAGGGGGTGCAGGCAACCACCCCTGGGAGGGGAAAGCTGCCCTGTGGCTGTTCAATCCCGCTCAATCCCTTCCCCCCCCACACCGATTCCCTGATGAGGTTGTTCCTGAACCCAGGTCAAAGGGCATAGCATTTATGTAAGGCGTCCAGCGCCTCAGTTCACAGTGTCACCGGGCCAGCAGCACCCCGTAGTTTTGTGATAGAGCAGTACCATTGGTGCAAGAGGCAAGGTCCGCAAAACCTGAGTCAACATACACTTGCCCCATTAGAGGCTGACAAGTACAGATCAAACCTGGTACCAGTGCTTAGAATTGAACTGGCATATATTTTTATTAAGGGTCTCAATGCTGACTCGTACACTTCCTGGCTGGACAGGTTTTCATACTGCTCTTCAATGTGACTGTACTCTCGAGAAATCAGCTATCCATTACCTTCCAGTCACTGAGGCATTACCAACAGAGATGTCTACTGTCAACACTATTCTGAAACGAAGTACTGATACAGCTGATCAGCTTGACCTTGAGCATGTAGTCTTGGTCTTTGACCAAGCAATATATGCTAAAGCACAACAAATCCACTGGAAAGATGATGACTATACAAGACGTTTGATAGTGCAGTTCGGTGAATTCCATACCTGCATGTCATTTCTAGGTGCCCTTGGCAAAAGATTTGGGGATGCAGGACTTCATGATATCTTGACAGAGTCAGATGTTGTCACCCAAGGATCAATCAATGGTGTTCTGAATGGTCACCATTATAACCGGAATAAGAAAGCACACAAACTTCTGTATGAAAGCATGCAGCATCTCAGATTCCAGACTCTCCTTAAATCATTACCACTGGACAAAGCAGATGAGTGCCTAGAGGTCATCAAAAAAATCAAGCTAGCATTTCCCGTTGACTCGTTTGATCTTCTGTGTACAGCTGTTGAATTCACCAATGTGGTCATGAAATATGAAGACTCTGTCAGGAGGAAGAGCCAAGAGAACCCAACATTTGTCTTCTGGAGCTCTTACATCGACATGGTGCAAATCTTGCTCCTTTCTGTGAAAGCAACCCATGAGTCTGACTGGGAGTTACATCTTTCAGCTATCCGCTTCATGATGCCCTGGTTCTTCGCTTATGATAGGGCGAACTATGCCAGGTACCTTCATCACATAGGCTGGAAATGGTGAACCTGCCCATCACACACCCAGAAAGTTACACAGAACTCAGCACTCAAGGACAGTGGATAGTCCAACGTCAAAGTGCACATGGATTCTCTTTAGTCACCTATGACCAGGCAACTGAACAAACCTGCAGTAAAGATTCAAAAACAAAAGGTGGCTTGATTGGATTGACACAAAACCATGCAACAGTTTATCGCTGGATTTTGTCACAATATGAGAGAGTTGCTATAATGAGACAGTGTGAAGTGATTAGCAGGCATGACCCCAGAGGTACGCAAATGGAAAGATCTTGATAGCACAATAATTTGGAATGATGAGACAGACATAATGAGCATTCTGTTCACTACTGAATGCATGATCAATCCTTTTGATGCTCCTCATGATGGACTAGTGTGTTTAAGTTCAGGTGTTCTTACTACCAGTGACATTACAAATGTTTTCCTAGCTGCTCAAGAGAAAGATGAAATTGCACTGATGGACTTCTTGAACCAATGAATGCTTTCTGCTACTCAGGACATTTTTTCTCCCACCAAAAGCCAGAAACTGAAAACATTCAGTGATCAAGTAAAACCAAAAACAAAAGCAAAAGTAACTAGCAAAGGATCCACGACTGGTTATCGACAACATTTTTTTCGCATGACCAGACAGCGAAACCATCAGGTCGACCGCATTTTAAAGTCATCTGCCGGTTTCAGACAGAAAAGAGTGTTTTTTTCGGTGGGCTTTGCACACCGAACCCCCTACCCCCCCACTTAGGATTCTCAACTCAGAGTCACAGCTGATTTGGGAGGGGGGGTGCAGGACCCCCGACAAACAGTGCCGAGTTCCAGTGGGTTCCCTACAGCAGTGTGGCGCTATAGGGGACCTCGCTGTCGAAAAGACACTGAACATGTGGTATACTGCTAGCAAAGATGTGATTCTTCATAGTGACAAGAAACTCTTTGCAAGACTTCTTGTATTAGGTCAAAGTAGGAAAACTGATTTCAGGGAAATCTAGTCCTACTCTTTGGGAGCAGTTTTCTACCCTCTTGCTAGTGCTGCTGGTACTCTGGCAAAAACAAACAAATCAGCTCTGTTCGATCTTGTGCAATCCAAAGGTGGAGACTGTCTTGTTGACCATGTTCCAGAGAATGGTGCAATAATCTTTGATGGAATGGCTGTCATCCAAGCACTATATGATGTTCCTTCAACATCTGGTGAGCTTGCAGACACCATTTTAGTGTACATGGTTAAGCCTGCAACAAATTACAAGTGTACTCATTTGGAGTCACAGATCAGTATCCCGATGAGAGCATAAAAAATGTGGAATGGTCCTGCCGAGCAGCAGGTGGCTCACAAACTATACAAATCTATGGAAAGAAGCAGAAAACCCTCAGTCAGTGGAAGAAGTTTCTTTCTGATGGCAACAATAAGGAAGCACTTCAGAAATTCCTGTACACCATGTAGAAGGATGCAGATCTGCAAGCTGTATGCAAGGACATCACTTTCTACATAGCCCATGGAGAGGAGTGTCACTGCCTGGCTGTGCAGGAGGGTTCAGTGACAGTCAGTGCTGTTGATTAATTAAGATGTGAACATGAAGAATGTGACATATGTATATTTCTTCTTGTGAAACATGCTGCCAAAGACTACCAGAATGTGATAATTAGGAGCCCAGATACAGACATTGCAGTCATAGGCATCAGTCTGAAGTCACAACTGCCATTCAATTTGTATTTCTTCACTGATGTTGGGAATCAAAGTCACATTATTGATTTGGAGAAAGTCACTTCAGCTCCAGGCCCGAAGGTATCTACCTCCCTTATTGGATTTCACACATTCACAGGATGTGATTCTACAAGTGCCTTCTATGAGAAGGGAAAGAATAATGAAGAGTTCCTTAATGCCTTCACAGACCTTGGGAAAGACTTTACACCGCAACATTCAACATTCCTTGTGTCTGAGAAATTTGTGTGCCTTCTGTATGGACAAGCTTCATCACGGGATGTCAATGATGCCTGATACAAGGGGTTCTACCTGGCAACATCCTCATTGCCTGAGCAGAACATTTATTTATTTATTTATTTATTAAATTCTCGGATTACAAATACCTTTGAGCAGAAACTGCTCGTTTACAAAGGTTCCACGTCAAAGGATGAGGGTCAACATACATACAGAGGTAGTAAAAGAATGCACAATAATCAACCAAAACAACTAAAAGAAAAAATAATGATACTCAGTTATAACATACATTGTGATAATATTCATAAAACGAGCAGCTTGAGTAGGCAGCTGGCTGCGGTAACAATAAGAGATAGAGGGCACCATAGGCAGTTAGTATTGCAGGCATGCGACCGGGAGAGGAAGTTGGCAGGCTAATGGGCCACTGTCCGATGGTGGTGGAAAATGTCTTGTACCAGTGGAGATGTGAAGCAGGAAAGGAGTCGCAAGGAAGGCCCAGTGCCAGAGGGAATGAGATTGGGAAAGGGCAGGCTGTGAGACATGAGTGAGCTGGGAGGTGTTTAGAGAGACCTCTGTTCAACGAAACAGTCACATTGAGTGGTAGAGGTGAGGTAAAGTTTGAGATTCCTTTTGAAGGGTCCAAGTGTAGTAGAGGAAAGTGCTTCTTTATTGAGGGAATTGAACCACTGATTGGCTCTATAGATAAAGGACTGCTGACCCATGGAGGTACGACATCTGGGAACCTGAAAGGTTAGAGATTGGGCACCATGTGTTTGTTGAGTGCCACTGTAGGTAGTAAGGAGTGAGCTAACACCAGGTGGCATGAGACCAAGGAGAATCTTTTTGGTAAGTAAGCAGGTCTGGTATTGTATTCTGCTGCGTAGGGGTAGCCATCTGGCCTGTGTATAGAGGTCACAGGTGTGAGTTTGTCGGGCTGCACCTGTCAATAGTCTACAGGCTTTGTTGAGAGCAACTGAGATCCTGCGGAGGGCACTTGTTGGGGCACAGCCATAGATGGCAAGGCCATAGTCAATGATAGAGGTGACAGAGCTGTAGATGGCTATTTTAAGGGCATCCGCAGGCATACAGTGCTTGTGTTTGTGTAGTAGTCCAATCCATATATTGGCGGTCTTGGCAACAGTGTCAATATGCCGAGTGTAGGAGAGGGTACTATCCAGGGTAATACCAAGGTACTTGAACTCCTTGACATGTTCAAGTGGGTTCCCAACATGGTTCTTGATGGTGAGGGACAGAGAGTTGTGCCTGCTCTGTCGGTTACAGAAGGACATGGCTTTAGTCTTGCTGTGGTTCAGGACAAGTTTATGAGAATTGAACCAGTCTTCGATGCGATTGAAGTCGAGCTGCAGCTGGGATTCAAGGACTGTAATGTCATGGTGGCTGGAAAACAGGACTGCATCGTCTGCGTATAGTAATATTTTTTGGTGGCAGGCACTGGGGAGATTGTTGATGAAGAGGGAGAAGAGTAGAGGGCCCAGAATAGACCCCTGGGGACTCCGGAGCGGACCGGTTTCTCATCCGAAGAGATCCCTGCAATCCTGACACGTTGGATCCGATTATCAAGGTAGCTGGTGAACCATGGAAGGGCATCGCTGGAGATCCCAATGGAGGACAGTTGCGAGCAGTAGAGGTGGTTAACTGTGTCGAATGCCTTGGTAAGGTCTATAAATACTGCCCTCTCCACAATTCCCTTTGTCAAGCGTGGCATGGATGAAGGTTGTAAATTCCAGTAGTGCAGTGGTGGTGCTGTGCCCTTTTCTGAAGCCATGCTGCTCTGGGTACTGTACATTGTACTTATCCAGGAATTCAACTAGTTGGTCCAACACTATTCGCTCCAGCGCTTTGGATAGTGGGGGGAGGAGTGAGATCGGTCTGTAATTGGTGTGCAGTGTCCTATCTCTGCTTTTGTGAACCGGTGTGACAGTGGCTTTCTTCCAGAGAGAGGGGAAATGGCCCAATCTAAGCGAGAGATTAAAGATCTTTGTAAGTGGTTCTAAGATTTCATCGAGGACTTGTGCCAGCAGTTTCAGGTCAAGGGAGTCACCACTGTACCCTTGTTTGCCGATGGCCTTTTGAATGTATTTTCTAGCTACTTGTGGTGGGACCTCCTTAAAAAAAAACTTTGGGGTTGTACGTTCTAGTTGGGGGGTAACTTGGGAGGAGCTGGAGGGGAGGTCATCGAAAAAATTTGGTGGAAGGACACTGTCCAGGTTTGTAAATGCATTATTAAAAGTGCTGGTGATGATACCTAGGTCGAGTGTAGGAGTGCCATGAAGGTTGAGCATAGTGGGTGGTGCTTTAGGATCCTTGCCTGTGAGTTCTTTCATGTTGTTCCAGAATTTGTTTCCTGGCCCCAAGAGTTGGTCAGAGCCTCTTTGTAATAGCTGTGTTTAGCATTCCGTATTCTTTGAGATGCAATCATTTCTGGCTGCTTTGTATAATTGTATGTTTATTTAAGCCGGAGTTGCACGAGCACAATGCCAGAGGTGGTCTCTGTGCTTGAGCAGAGTTAAAAGGTCAGTAGTAACCCAGGGTTTAGTCTGTCCTTTGACCTTCATCTTTTTCACTGGTGCATAGATGTCACAGGCTTCGTTGAAACGTTTGATAAATAGGTCCAGAGCTTTGTTGGTGTCATTGAGGGAGTCAAGCACTGCCCAGTTCAGCCTGGTTAGATGGGATTTTAACAGCTGGAGGTGCCCTTGTTTGATAACCCTGGCATAGATAAGCTTGGGAGGCGGCTTGTGGTATTTGTTTGACCAGGAGCAGATGACAGGCGAGTGGTCACTTACTGTATCTGGGAGTACAGAAACATTGGAGACGCGTTTAGGGCGGTTAGATAGAATCCAGACTAAAAGTCTAAAATCTAAAGTCTAAAATCCGTACCCCACCACCCTCCTATTGCTCGCCACCTCCCCGACTGCCTAGCCTACACTACTTCTCGGCTCTCTCCTGCCTCGCTAAAAAAATGCTTTGGCTTAGTCCCCACCACCTGTTCCTGCTCACCCTCTCCTCACCCTCCTTTTCCCTTTATGCCAACTCCCCCTCCGCCTACCCTACCCTCCACCTACTCTCACCTTTCTATACTACTACCCGAAACATTGTACCATGGCTTTTACTCTGGAAGTCTTAAACAAACATCACCCAATTAATACCTGGGTGCAAGAGCCATATTTCCTAATTGGAAACTGCTACATCATTATAACTCACTAACGATCACCCTCTACTGGGACTCAGAAGACAATCCAAGCATCTTAAAAGTACAAGCAGAAACTCACTCCAACCTATTATGAACTACGAATGGCATCGCTGAAACTCCTGCTCCTCCTACTTTTAATATCTGGTGGGATACACCAAACCCTGGTCCTGTTGCACTGAGCCGACAAAACAGGGACAGTTGGTAGTGGTCTCTCCATTATCACTCTAAATATCTGCAGCCTCCTTCCCAAATTGGCATCTCTTCAAACTCTCGCTGGACAAAAAAACCCTGATATACTAGCCATTGTGGAAACCTGGCTATCTCCAAGCACCCCGGATCATGCGGTCTCGCTTGAAGGCTACAATCTTTTCAGACTCGACCGGGCAAGCAAGAAAGGTGGGGGCTGTGCTATCTACATAAAGGACAACCTCTCCTGTCAACGTGGCAGCTTCACCCCCACAAATACGCAGATGCAACTCCTCCCTGTCAAACTGTCTTGGTGCACAAACAAAGTTCTGACAGTGGTCGAGTCTATATCCCTCCAAAAGACCACTGTGCCAGTATTAAGTCTGTACTTGATTTTGTTAGTCTGCAGCCCTCTGAAAATGAGCTCCTCCTCCTCGGGGATTTCAACATAAACTGGCTCGCCTCTGACACTGGATCTTACAAAGATGACATCCTAGCAGCAAACCTGACTCAGATGGTAACCTCCCCCCCGGAAAATTACAAAACTGGTACAAGCACCTCTTATTGACTGGGTTCTCACAAATCACCCTGACCGGATAAAAACATTAAAGTCCTCCCTGACTCCCTCAGTGACCACTCCCAGTGTCCTGTACCTGGTCTAATAAATTTCTCAAGCCACCCCAAAGTTGTAACAAGCAGAGTATTGCCTTATGGGAATCTTATCAAGTTGAAAACCCATCTCCTACAACAGGACTGGATGCCAATCCTTGAATCAACTGATATTAATACCGCGACTAGAATACTTTATTAAATCTTTCAACTCTGCATCGACTTATACGCCCCAGTAAAGCGATAAAATCAAGCGCTATCAAATCCATGGATTACTGCCAAACTACTTGCCGAGCTCAAGGTTGGGACTACCTCTGGGCAGTTGCCAGAGACACAGGCTCACCCTATGATACCCTAAAATACAAGCAGGCACGAAATAGATGTACCTCACAAATTAGGCAAATGAAGAGCGCCTATTTCAAAAATGCCCTTTGAATCCACCTGGGTGATGGAAGAGCTTTTGGGACAACATGAAACATAATGGGTAAACAATCAAAATCGTCACCTACCATTATGAAAGTTGAAGGATCCACCACTCTTGACCCAAAGTCTATTGCAGATGCGCTTAATAAGACATTCACAGACCTTAGTGGAGTCCTCCCCCAAGATTTCTTCTTGGACTTACCTGTGCCTAGCCTAGTATCACAAAACACCCCGTGACAATCCACAATTTTACTTCAAGAAAATCAAAGTCTGCAAGCACACAAGTACATAAGAAAGGCCTGCTCCAAATCCAGAACAAGTAGTGACACGCTAGATCTAAAAATCTTGTCTCTCACCCTGGATGAAGTAATTCACCCTTGCAAAATTCTTAATCTGTCACTTTGCCAAAGTCAATTTCCCAACAAATGGAAATCTCCATAGTTACGCCAGTGCACAAAGGGGACAAAACCTCAGCAGGAAACTATCGACCAATATCAATACTCCCTCCCCTCTCCAAAGCACTTGAATGAATAGTGGCAGACCAACTCTCTGATTACCTGGACAAATACAATCTACTCTGTAATCAACAGCACGGCTTTAGGAAAAGACATAGTACAACAACAGCCTTACTTGATTTCTCTGGAGAAGTCCACTCAGCCCTGGACAAAGGGTGCCAAACAGGTGCAATCTTTATCGATCTTACAAAAGCTTTTGACACAGTCCATCATGGCCTACTTACCTCCCTACTTTCTAGCCTAGGCCTGGCCAGGGTCCTTGTGCTTGTAAAAGTTACCTGTCCAATCGGTCACAGGCTGTAAAATCTCTAATGAACTCTCCGACTTCAAACCAGTTCTCTCGGGTGTACCACAGGGATCAATTCTTGGACCGCCCTCTTAGCCTGTTCCTTAACTCCTCCCAGATATCTGCCAGAGAAAATAATCTTATACACTGATGATGCTGTAATTCTCTCTTCCCACAAGGATCCAAACTCCCTACGAAAAAGCCTGCAACTTGCTTTCTCTAGTGTTCAAAGGTGGTTCCTGGATAGTAAACTTGTGCTAAACCACAATAAAACAAAAAGCCATGCTCTTCTCCAATCACCAAAACAAAAATAGGCATACTCCACTCACCATACAAACCTCTCTGAAATTACACTGGACCAAGTAAATACTTTCAAATACCTTGGCATCACTTTTGACCAAGGGCTGCCTTTGCAACCCACATTGACAACACTGCAAAACAGTGAACCAACGCATTGGAATACTATTCCATAACCACAATTTCTAAATCAAGCGCATTGAGAATAGCTATACAGAGTTCCATAATCTCAATCATTGACTATGGCCTTATTATTTGTGGCTCAGCTACCTCCACTGCTCTAAGGGCGTATCTCAATCACTCTAAATAAGGCCTGCGGCCTCCTCACGGGGGCTCAAAGACTGACTCACTCGTGTGATCTGTACTATGAATCAGGCTGGTTGAACCTATCAAATCGTCTTATTTATCTACGCCTGCACAATGGCAAAAAATCTATCTTGGGACTGACTCATTATGTATTCAAAACCTACTCCGACTGAATCCTGGCTCCGACCCTCCACCAGATCTGAACGCCAACCTTTCCTGGTTCCGAGATGCCGGACTGCACAGGGACAAAGATCTTTCGCATACAGGGCCCCGACATGGTTCAATGCGCTTAGTCCACCTACTCTATCCTAAACTTCACTTGAAGATTTCAAATCCATGCTCTATGCCCACCTCACCACCACTAGCAACTGTGATCACGCTAGATAAAGACTACTACTCCTCATGTCCATCCTCACATCTGAGGCCTCTTCCTCCCTGACTAATGAACCCTCTGGTACCTCTACTACTTCCTGTCTCCCACCCAAACTCACTCCCCCCCTTTTTTCCTGTCCTCTCTCACTTACTCTCCCGCTCACCACCTTTCCCTCCTCTCTAGCCTCCTTTTGGCACCTAATGATCACCCTCTCCCTGGAAGTTTCCTTAACCTCGAAATTGTCTACTCGCTTTAACCTGTTATAGCTTGTTTTTCCATGAAACTTAAAAACGTTACTGCCTTAAACTGTTAATAGCAAATTTATGATGTAACTTTCCTGTCTGGTTTTACCTGTAATGTGTATCGTGCTTTGTTAAATGTTCTTTGTGACGTGGAACCTTTGTAAAAGAGCCCTGGCTCAAAGGTATTAATTCCTAGACTAATAAACTAAACTAAACTAAACTAAAAGCGTAAGGGAGCCTGTCCTATAGTTACACCTGGTGGGGGCATTGACCAGTTGAGTGAGGTGATGCGCTCCGGCTGCATCCTTATAGGTAGCAGCCTCAGCGTGAGAGCCAGTTAATGTTAAAACTCTCTATGATTATTGTTTCAGAATTATGTTGCTGGACCCTTAGATATTCCATGATGCTATTGAAGCCAGCAGCCTGGTCTTCTTAGGGGTAGGTAAACCGAGATGACAGTGAGTTCCTTGTTATGTGCACCAAGGAGGATTTTGATTGTGAGGACCTGAGAGGAGTTGCTCAGGCTAGGGGATGGGATGATGTGACCCATAAGGGTATCCTTAAGATAGATGGCACAGCCTCCGCCCCATTTAGCAGTCCTGTCTTGCCTGAAAATGCAGTAGCCTGGGATAGAGACTGAGGTATCAGGGATTTTAGGGTTTAGCCATGTTTCCACAACTGAGAGGACATCAGGGTTGTGCTGTAGGATCCATGTTTGGAGGGAGTCAAGTTTGTTGAGGATGCTTCAGGCATTGATGGATGCCATGGTAAGTGTCCCTGTCCTTCTGATTGGTGCCACTGCTGGCTGCCCAGGTGGTCCTGGGTTGGGTGAACATTTCCTGAGAGCAGGAGCAGCATAAGGAGAATTTGTAGGAGAAAGGATTTCAGCATCTTGTAGATACCTGGTGGTTAAGTCTAAGCCAAAAGAAATTATCAACAGCTGAGGTCCAGAGTCACAGAATGTGTTAGAATTCCTGCAGGTGATGAACTGTGCTCGCATATGCAGGATGTGAAATCTTTTGTCTGCATGCTTCTCTGTCATTCAAAGAGGTTGTTGAAAAGCCCACATACAGATCATGGAGCAGGTCAGACGAAATGTGATTCAAGCAGACCTAGAGTCACTGAGTTTATCAGACTTAATTGCTTGACTTATGTTTTGCTTGGGATAGCTTCCAAAAGTTGATTTTTAAATGAAAAATGCAGATACCTGGTTGTGATGTTTTGCAGAAATCCAGTTCAGGAGACTTTCACGGATGTAGTGAGCAAGAATGGTGTAGTTACTCCAAGCAGAAAACCATGTAAATCCACAAAAACTAAGCTACAGACACAGACACAGACAAGCAGCCACAGAGGAGGGAGGGTTAGCCGAGCATGCCACCAACATGTGATGCTCTACACCAACACAGCAAGCGGGCAAATTACCAGGCTGC
This sequence comes from Neoceratodus forsteri, assembly GCA_016271365.2. NCBI lineage: Eukaryota > Metazoa > Chordata > Ceratodontiformes > Ceratodontidae > Neoceratodus > Neoceratodus forsteri. The sequence goes on along the minus strand of CM028136.1, from coordinate 522,016,903 downwards.
TACAATGAGGCAGTCTCTTGTTAACAGGATGAATGCTCCTTCCCCTGTTGGCCATGGATGGCATTTAGAAAACAAGGAGCTTGCCAGCACCAGATAATATTTTGCAGGCAGTACATTGTGCTTGCAAGCATGTGAAATGTCAAAGAGGCAGGTGTTCCTGTCTTGCTGCTGTGCTATCCTGCACAGACTTGTATAAACGTCAGAAGTCTGAGAACATTGACAAAAAAGCTGCTGAACCTGCCACTCACAATGATGACGTGGCCGATGAGAGTGATTTTGATGAGTAGGATGCCATGATTTTCAAACTGTGAAATAAAAATTTATTTTCCATGGGGAATAAGCAGTACAGTGCCAACAGCAAGACACGTGATTCAAAACGGACACTGGATTTAAATAAGAAAATAAAATCTTGATTTATATCAATAATTATGTCAACTCATACCAATCCAGCTAAACCGTCATGTATAATTATTGGAAAAATAAATCTCATACACAAGGGGATTCCAGTAAAAAAGTTTGTGTTTTAATTTTTTCAGTGCTGTTGCTGAGGAAAATATTCTGGTTGTTAAAGAAAATGGTAATATTTTAGGTATTTACATAGAAAAATGCATCAGATGTATTATATTTATCATTTCATGTAGTTAGGCTGGTGTACACACACTTCTCTTAAGGGTAAATAGTAATACTTTAGCCTGTAGTGAAAGGCAAGTATTGCTGAGAAAAACAAATTATGGGTATGGGATAATACCTTAATCTATAGTTACTACCAAAAGATAGATATGGTAATTTATTGCACATTATCTGTTATACTGATGATTGTAGAACATTTTGATGCATAAAACACCCCAATAGGGCAGGAATGTTTAGTTTTCTAGCACATTTTATTGACAATAAATACTTTATTTTCACACAAATTTCCTATAAGTTGCAATATTTTTTTCTTGGGTATGACTTCTAAGTTCCTCAATCCATTCAGTCTTGCCTGTAATATACTTCCATATACATTTCAATCCTTTTTAGCCAATTTCCGCCTTTACAGGGCAAATATTAATGGAGCTATGGACAAGAACCCTTCATCTGTATGGTGTCAAAATTGGTTGACGGCCAGGTAACTTTGGATGTGACATGACAGAAAACTGCAGGGTCTCTTGCAGAGAAATGTAAATTACGTACCTACTGTAATTATTATCTTCTTGGACGAAGTCTCCTCCACTCGTTCACACTATTGGGACTATGCCGTAGGTGCTAGGACCCAGTGGGAGCCAAAAATCTTCCAAAGGGCTGGTGCCGAGGTGGGACCGTGCATGTGCATTGCCGCAAGACTGGCTCACGCCATATAGGCTATCTCGGCATCAACTCTCCAACCACCTCAGTATCTTTTTCACCGAGGAGGTGCAGCATAAACTAACCTATGTCGGACATAAGATAGTCCATGTGACCTGTGTAAAGAAGGGTCAATACAACAGTGTCTTCACCGCCCAGCCAACGAGGGAGTGAAGGCCAAAAACAAGATAAGTGAGCTTGGGGGACGGTAGGTGGGCATGTGAATGAGTGGTGGAGACTTCTTCCAAGAAGATCAAGAATTATGGTAGGTACGTAATTTACATATCTTTCTGGACATAAAGTCTCCACCACTCATTCACACTAGTGGGAGAGTACCGAGCCAAAATAATCCCTCCAAGAAGGGCAGCAGGAGAGAAAGGATCTCACTCAGGATGGAAATCCATTAAGTATTGTCCTGCCAAAGAACAGATGCTGTCTGGCATGGACATCCAGGCGTAGTGCTTCACAAAGGTGTGCACAGAGCTCTAAGTAGCTGCATTGCAGATGTCTGCAATGGGCATGTTCCGTATTTCTGACAGAGATGCTGCGACTACTCCGGTAGAGTGGGTGTACACCCTGCCTTTCAGCTTGACCTGTGCCACTGAATAGCAATGGCAGGGACATGGTACCAGCCATGCTAAAATACACCTGATGGCAACAGGCTGACCCAGCCAGGCCATGTTGAATGAGACAAAGAGTTGCTTGGATTTGTGGATCTCTTTCATTCTGTTGATGTAGAACCGCAAAGCTCTTTTTACGTCCAGAGAATGTAGGGCACATTTTCCTTCGTTCTGAAAGTTCACAAAGAGGTCGGAAGGACCAAGGGCTGGTTCAGGTGGAATCCCGAGGCTACTTTTGGAAGAAATTTAGGGTGGGTCCTGAGAACCACCTTGTCCTTGTGAAATACTGTATACGGAGCATCTGTGATCAAGGCATGTATTTCAGACAGTCTGCAAGTGGAAGGCAGCCTTCCAGGTCAGGAACTTCAACTCGCAGGTTGCTAGAGGCTTGAAAGATTTATGAGTGAGCATGTCTAGCACAAGGTTAATATCCCAAGCAGCTACCAGTCTCCTGACTGGTGTCCTAGTGTGGAGGATACCCTTAAGGAACCTCTTAACCAAGGGCAGCTGAGCCACTGACATACTGTGGGCAGGCTCGTGGTGAGCCGAAATCGCACAGAGGTGTACCTTCACCGTCGAGTATTGTAGCCCTGCATTTGATAGGTCTAGCAGGTACTAACATACTATTTGCCAGCAGATTAGGCCTTATGGTCTATCAAGTCTGCTCGAACCTAGATCCTTAGTTGGGTGCCGAGACCCTCCCATCCCTTGTGCTCCAGAAACCCCTATCATCCATCCCCACCCCCCCGGGACAGGCCATCATCTGATACATCCACTTTCTGTGTCTGTCCCACCCTCTCTTAAAGCTCTCCACTGTGGATCTCTGAACCAGCTCACCAGGCAGAGCATTCTAAGGGTCCACCACCCTCTCAGTGAAAAACCTCCTCCTCTTTTCCCCCCTCACCCTTCCACCTTCCAACTTCAAACCATGCCCTCTGGTGATGCCTCCCTGCTTTAGTCTAAAGAACCCCTCCATGTTTACCCTATTTATTCCCTTGAGGTACTTGAAGACCTCAATCATGTCCCCCCTGTCTATCCTCTCCTCCAATGAAAACAGGCAGAGCTCCTCAAGTCTGTCCTCGTAAGTCAAATCCCCTAGCCCTCGTATCATCTTTGTTGCCCTCCTCTGTACCCTCTCCAGGAGCTGTATGTCCCTCTTCAAGTGTGGTCTCCAGTACTGTACACAGTACTCAAGGTGTGGTCTAACCAGTCCATTGTACAGCGGCAGAATCACTTCCTTGCTCCTAGAGGTGATCCCCCTTGCGATGCATCCCAACATCCTGTTTGCCTTGTTAGCTGCTATCCTGCACTGCTCAGTGTTATTCATACATGTATCCACCATGACCCCTAGGTCTTTTTCCCCTGTTGAGGCTTCCAGCACCTCCCCTCCCAGGGTGTACCTATGAGAGCTCTTAATACTTTGCTTGGTGAGCAAGAAAAGGCGTCCAGGGAGGACTTTGCGCATCAGATGGAGAATCATTTCCACTTTGCCGTATAAGTTCTCCTAGTGGCCGGTTTGCACACTGCTAGGAGAATGTCAGACTCTACGGGAGACGCTGAATCTACCTACGTCTATCTCCTCAGGCGCCAGGCAGGGAGATGAAGGGACTTCAGGTTGGGATGAACAACTGGGCCTTGGGTCAGAAAGTCCATTTGAAGTGGTAGTTGTCTCGGTGGAACTTCCGATAATCTGTTGATTAATGGAAACCAAATCTGAGGAGGCCAGTATAGGGCAATGAGAATCATTCTCCCCCATTTCTCCAGCTTGAGCAACACCCTCTGAATTAAGGGAAGCGGAGGAAATGCATACAGAAAGCGTCTTGTCCACCGCAGTTTGAATACATCCTGACAGAAAACGTCAGGTTCTGGATTTCTGGAGCAGAATAGAGGCAGTTTTGCATTGAGTGGGGACTCAAAAAGGTCCAGGTTCAGAGTGCCCCACTCTTTGAAGAGTGACAGCATGACGTTTGAGTCAAGAGACCACTCATGAGGATCTGCCTCTGTCCTGCTGAGGCAATCTGCCAGGTCGTTCTGGATTCCTGGCAGGTAGACCGCATGGATCAGGGCTTCATGCTCGAGGCACCATTCCCACACTCTCATCGCTTCCCTGCACAGAGGGTAAGAGTGTGCTCCACCCTGCCTGTTGATGTAATACATCACTGACTCGTTGTCCATCTGAAGGAGAATTACTTTGGGACAGAGGATATCCATCAGTGCTTGGACAGCATACAGGACAGCTCTCATTTCTAGGACATTTATATGTAGTTGAGACTCATCCTGACTCCACAGACCCTGGCTGTGGAGATCCTGACAGTGAGCTCCCCAGCCAATCAGAGATGCATCTGTGGTGATGGTGATCTGTGTCTCCAGTGGGACAAAGAGAAAGCTTTCAAGAAGGTTGTCCTCCTCAGTCCACCAGGTGAGTGACCTCATTAGGGGTTCCATCACCTTGATGTGAAAGGACTGTGGATGTGTGGTCAAGGACCATTGAGTACTGAGCATCCACTGTGTGGTTCTCATGTGCAGGCGAGCCAGAGGCACTGTGAACACCGATGATGCGATGAGACCCAGCATCCGCTGCCTTGAAAGAGCTCGAACTGAGCTGTTCTCACTGATGAAGCAAGTCATCTGGAGAATGTTGTTTCTCCTGTCCTCTGGAAGGAAGGCTCTTGCCCTGGAGGTGTCCAGGAGAGCACCTATGAAGAGGAGTTGTTGGGAGGGCTGTAGCTGCAATTTTTCCCGATTCAACAGAACTCCCATGGATGTGAGGAATTTGGAAGCCGTGGCCACCGCTTCTTGCGTCCCTTGTCTGCAGGAGCTTGCGAGGAGCTAATTGTCTAGCTATGGGAATACTTGAATTCTGAATTTCCTGAGCTGCTCTGCGAGTACTGCAAAGCACTTTGTAAAGACTCGAGGTGCCGAGGACAACCCAAAGGGCAGGACTCTGAATTGGTAGTGCTGGCCCAGAGTCACAAAGTGGAGATACTTGCGGAGGCTTGGATGCACGGGGACATGTTAGTAGGTGCCTGCACGTCTAGGGAAGCCAGCCAATCATTTTGATGAATCAGAGGTAGGAGAGTACCGAGTGATATCATCTTGAATTTCTCTTTGAAGAGGAATTTGTTTAACTGCCTTAGGTTTAGGATAGGGCGTATACTGACTGTTTTCTTTGGAACTAGGAAGTAGTGGGAGTAGAAACCTGTGTCCTGTTCTGCTAGTGGAACCACTTCTACTGCCCTGTTGTGCAGAGAGCCCTGAATCTCAGAAGTAAGGAGGTCTGACTGAGTGATAGACAGTCTGGGCTGTTGTTTGGGTGGATGATCCAGAGGAGTATCCGAAAAATTTAGAGAGTAACCATCGTGAATTATCCTGAGGTCCCATTTGCCCGTGGTGACTGACTTCCACTGGTTGTAAAACTGAGTCAGACGGCCCCTTACTGCTGAAGAAGAGTCCCCCTCGGATAGCTGATGTGGGACATGGGCCAAGTCCTCAGAGGGTGGCACTAGGTGGCTTTGGGCCCTGTGCCTTCTGCTGCATTTTATTTTGTGGCTATGGGGCTTGGTTCTTGTTGAAGGCCCCTCAGCCTTTGCCACGAAAGGACTGATGGTTATGAAACTGTCAGCGTTGTCCACCCCGCTGAGGGGCAGCAGGGGCCGGCCTGGCCGTCTTAATAGCAGTCCTAGTTTTCTCGGTAGCCTCTAGTGCCTGCTCCATTTGTGGGCCAAAGAGATAAACTCTATCACATGGAAAACTCATGACTCTCTGTTGAGCATCATTTGTGAACTCCGAAGTCCGTAATCTCGAGTGACGCCGGGTGCATATCTCAGCTGCTGCTGTTCTCGAAGCAGTGTCAAAGATGACCATAGCAGCCTTAAGTTGCTGATTATTGGACTCAGTGTATCTAGTAATGGTCTGGAAAAGCTCTGAACTAACGTCAGACTCCAGAAGAGCCTCCACAATGGCTTTTAGCGAGTGCCAGAGGGCATACTCATATTGAGAGAAATAGCCCTGATAGCCAGCAATACACATTCCTAGGGTAGCAGCGGCGAACACTCACTTCCCAAAAGTGTCAATCTTATGGGACACTCTATTTACTGGATGAGCCGCAGATTCCTGTGGGAGAACGGCTTTGTAATTTTCTGCCAAGACCACTATGATGTCCGCAAAGGCTTCAGAGGCCAGGATTGGTCTATCCTGGGGGTGTTTTCTGTCTATGGATTTAGCCACAGATGGAATGAGCGCCGGATTGTCCCACACTGTCTGTAAAAAGAGTCTCGAAAGAGGGCTTTACTGGAGGTGTCATTCCACAGGGATTTCAGGGACATGCAGATATTGAAGGCGCAACAGCTTCCCAGAATCCAATTCAGAAGTGAGGAGAGAAAGGGTGGAATTCATATTCTTCAGGAGAGATTTAAAGGATAGGTCCTCAACTAAAGGCTCTGCTGAAGTAAAGGGCTTATTTTCCACTAAAAAGGATGAATCTTCATCGAAATCGTCCCCTAATCGCAGATCAGGATCAGGCTCAATATTCTCTCCTACTAGCCCAGAAGAGATCGTATAGAAAGGAAAAGGAGGAAAGAAAGCAGGAAGAGGTGCTCCCAGAATTGGAGTTGAAAATCCTGGTACCTGAGGTGGTGCCAGGATCAAAAATGGCACCAGTTGCGGTGCTGCCAAGGCCGGAGCTATGGGTGGCGCCACAAGACCCCAACACCAGGGCACCCAAGACTGAGGACCTGAAAACATGAGCAAGAGAAGGTAGTACCTGTGCTGGCCCCTGCACCACAGCCATGTGAAGGGGAAAAGCATGAAAGCACAGCATCAACGGCACCGAAGAAGGTGTCATGCAACTAGGTTAACCTAACCACCCTGCCTGTGGGTCCAAGGCCCCCAGGCCTGGCTCCACAGGCACGGGAAGTCGGGACAACCACCAAACTAGTTGCTCCATTAGAGTGATCTAATGATGAAACTGTTCACTGGAGGACCCCCAGGGGATGGGAAGGACTCTGGAGTCGAGGATCACGGCTGCCAGGAACCAAGGCCGCAGCTGACCCCGGCAGAGCCAGGGTCGGCTTCCTGTCCCCTGCTATTGACGATCTCTGTGCAGACACACCAGACGGCAACCTCGAGCGGTACCGCTTCTTCTTGGACCAGTGGGATGAAGAAGAACACTAGGCCGAGTGGTGCTGAGTCCTCGAGTAGATCGAACGGGCCCGGCTTCTTGGCGCCGAGGACCGCCACCGGACTGCCCATAGTCAAACACCCCCAACAGAGGGTGGTGGACTGGATCCAGCCCTGCTGCTGAAACAGCTTTCAAGCAAAGTCTCCCTATCGTCACCGGCCCCATTCATGGTCAACTCCATCGAAGGCAGGCTGAAGAAGACTTCTCTGTTCTTCATTAAAAAGAAGTTTTTTCTTTTTTAAATAATCAACTAAATAAAACTCATTACATACTGAACAACTATGCTGCTGTCATATAGATGTGAAGATCTGACTCCCATCGGGTGAGCAACATCGTCACTTGAAGCGCACTCGACAGTAGGAAAAAAGGAACTGAGGCGGTTGGAGTGTCGATGCCGAGATAGCCTATAAGGTGCGAGCCAGTCTTGTGGTGCTGTGCATGCATGATCCCACCTTAGCGCCGGCTCTCCTGAGTATTTTTGGCTTCCACTCGGTCCCAGCCCCTCCAGTGTAGTCCCACTAGTGTGAATAAGTGGTGGAGACTTTATGTCCAGGAAGATCTTTTAACACAAGGTCTGTCAGGTTATTGACCATATAAATCTGCAGAGAGAAAGCAGTGCCCCTGTTGCCAGAACGAAACTCGTTTTCTAGGCACATATCTCAGTTTAGCATATGGCCTATGTAATTCTTGATCTTCTAGGAATATCTTTACCACTGATTCACACTAATGGGTCTGTGCCAGAAATTTTCAGGAGGGCTGGTGCTGAGGCAAGCTATGGCCAACAAAGGGCCTTCATCATGGGGTGGGTCACAGGTGGGGCAAGTGTCAGAGGTGCCAACAGCGGCCCCAAACCAGAGGCTGGAGTTGGAGTCAGCCGTGAGCCTAAGACATGCAGCACTGAAGACAGCGTCAGCTCAGCTGACCCTGAGAGGTCAGGAGCTAGCACCAAAAATGGCACCGCTTGACTTATATGGTGCACTCACCACTCTATAAGAGCTGCCCAATGTCCAGACTACCCAACAGAGTCCCCTGTATTGGACAAACAGAGGCACCAGGATGGAGACCTAGACTTCGCAGGTCCAGGCATCCCCGGTGTCACCAGTGACAACCGTGGGGTACCCAACTCTGTAGAAGCTGAGAGTCTCACAACAAGACTAGAGGATAATCTTGACTGCTGCCTTTTCTCCCCTTTATGCTTTCTGCAGGAAGAGGTCAAGGCTAAACACACCAAAGACCCCAAAGCAGGGTGTGTGTGTGGGATCTGGACTGTTTCTTTCTGTGATTTCGAGAGGACTGTCTATCCTCCGGGTGCCACACTGCCCACTGACAGAGCACCTGCCCAGAGAGAAGTGATGGCCAGACACAACCCTGTTCCCGAAGCAACTTGCCTTTTCAGGATCCCTATATTCTTCTATGCTCATCAACCATAGCACGAGGTAAGGCTGAAAGAAAACTGTAAAGTTTTGTATGTTAATCTAACTAAACTGACACAACAATAACAAACCCTAGTGTATTTTTAAACAAAAACAAAATAACTAAATGCTGTCATTGTGTAGATGGTGATGTTTTGGCCTGGATGTGGAGAGCAGCAATGCTGCTGCTGCACACTTGACGACAGGAGAAAAAAAGAAACTGAGGTGGTTGGAGGTGGGTCTATGTGATAACGTTATCGCTCAGTCAGAGTGCCGAACACATTTTAGGCACTCTGACAACCCTAGCTTAATTCAGCACATATTTTACTACTTCTGTGGGGTGCTGTGCCCCCCAATAATACCTTCTTTGAGGGGGCTTTGCCTCAGCATCCCCCTACTTAAGAATTCTCAACTCAACTCCGGGTGTGCATGTTGGGGGCGAGAGTGGTAAAAATAAAATGTTCGGCCGGGATGCAAAAAATCGCACCAGCCACCGGACTCCACACCCAGTACCTCAGCCACCCCAGCCATTGCCCAATCCCCGATGCCATGCCGCAGCTCGACCAATGACCGCAATGCCACCCCTAAAGCCTCTCCACCTCGGCCCACGCCGCTGTGCTCGCCTCTACCCACCCCCATCGCCAGACGATAGCGACATCCTGTCGCTTAGTTCGCCCACCCCTCATCCGTCGCCTACCCATCGGTCGCCAGGAGTGGATTGCGCGAGGAAGGTGTCACCAGAATTGAGGGTGCACTTCCTCATGCGTCCACTCCACGGGTTACTGTTGGAGGCTACCACCGAGGTATGCCAGCATTCGTGTGTTATGATACATGCATGGCGCCTACTTGCACCACCAATCCACCAGAAAAGTTCTGGCACCAGCAGGACCCTGGTACTTTAGCATAGACTCATTAGTGAGACTCTACAGACAACTGATTCTTGGAAGATCTGCATTTCAGTGTGTCCTTCTCTGCTTCCTGGGAACAGATCAAAGAACTGGAGAAACTGCAGCTAAACTTAAAATAAGTAAAAAAAAAAAAAAAAAAACACCCTATACTAACAGAGTATTTGAAAACCAACTAAAATAACTGAACGCTTGTAAATAAGTATTTATAGCTCTATTTGCACTTTCTGACTCAGTTTATCTAATGTATAAGTATCTTGTATGCCGATTGTTGCTGCACACTGTATTCTTGTACCTGCACATGCTTATTGCTGTATCACTGCCTAGTTCATGGGGCCCCATATTCAAAAGTCCCATGCTGCATCGTGCAAGTGCCTGCACCATGCAACTGAGATGCGCCTGCACAAAATAATGACATATTCAGAAGATGCACCGTGTGACGCCATTGCGCATGTCCGGCTGAATATCCCAAACATGCGCAATTGCGCAGTGGGAGATGCATGGCAGGTGACCTGTGCCCTATGCGGAATATGGGGAAATGCACGATAGGCGGCCACATGCACGGTGTGCAGAATCACAATATTCAGCCGGGATATGAAAATTGCCTCACTACACATTCTGATCCCATTCCCCTCATGCGCAGATCATTACTGGAATGTATGCATCCATTTGCATGCCCCCCAAGAGTATGTTCAGTTGCAGCTTTGCAGGGCTGCTCCACCACCCACAAAGGTGAATGGGAGTGCTGAGTGCAAAGATCCCACAGGGCTTCAAAATATTTTCGAAGATGAAAGGAAAACAATGACCAAAAGGACTGTGCCAACAGGCATTAAAACCATGCAACAGCAGGAACTATAAAAAGACTATAATTAACCCAAACGTGCTCTAAAAACAATCCAAAAACCTGAACAAATTTGGCAAAAAGATACAGAAAGGTAGAGCCCTCTTAAAGTAGGTGCCTGGGGAGGCATGGTGGGTGGTTACTGATGCTAAAGGACCCCTTGGAAGAAACAGAATTACTACAGTAATTTTTTCTTTTCACCACAGGAGTCCTTTAGCATCAGGAACAATAGCAGACTATAAGGCAGTACAGTTGGGAGGCAGGTACAGAACATACTTAGGGAAGAGTCTCTGCATGACCGCCCTGCCAAATCTGGCATCAGACCTTGACTGTACATCCAGACAGTAATGCTTTATGAATGTGTGTACAGTCTTCCAGGTAGCTGCTTTGCAGACCTCTAGCAAGGGGATGTCCCTTGCAGCTGCTACAGAGGCAGCAGTGCTCCTAATACAGTGGGCCCTAAGGGAGTTGTTTGCCAGCCTTGGCATAACAGAAGTGAATACAGGAAACTATTCAGTGAGAGATAGTTCTCTTGGTGGCTGGTTTTCCCTTGCCCACCTCACCACAGGTGAGGAAAAGCTGAGTAGAGGAGCCTCTGACCTGTTTGGTATGCTTCATGTAATAGGACAGAGCTCTCCTGACATCTAGGCTATGAAGCCTTCTTTCCCCTGGAGTGGAATTGTCAGTGAAAAAGACAGGGAGAGTAATGGACTGGTTAAGGTGGAACTCAGAGACCACCTTGGGAAGGAACTTCCTATTTGTTCTGAGCTCTACTTTGTCCTTATGGAGTACCATGTAGTTAGGCTCAGTGCAGAGTGCTTGCAGTTCTGATATCCTTCTTGCAGAAGTGACAGCCACTAGGAATACTGTTTTCCAGATAACATACTTAATGTGGGCTGTAGCCATGGGCTCAAAGGGGGGGCTCCATGAGCTTAGCAATGCAAAGGTTAAGGTCCCAAGGGGGAACAGGTTCCTTTAATTGGTGGCTGCAAATGAAGGAGGCCCTTGAAGAATGTTTTGAAAATGGGCCTAGAAATTATACACTTTTCTTTCCCAGTGGAAAGGCAGGCTGAAATTCAGCTAAATGAAGCCTCAAGGATGAGACCTGATGACTGCAAATGAACTAAATAGTTAAAAACGGAAGGGATAGAGGCCTTCAGTGGGTCTTTTCTTTTTCCTTTGCACCAGATTGAAAATCTTTTCCATTTAGCTGCATAGGTTTTCCTTGTGCTTGGCTTTTTAGCCATGAGAAGAATTTTCAGAACTTGTTCTGAATACTGTGTACCTGGGAATTCTAGCTCCTCAAAAACCAGGCTTTGAGGTGAAGGGATTCCAGGTCTGGATAATTCACCCCTACTTATGGTAGAGTGAGGAGGCGGTGAGTCAGAGGAAGTCAAATCTGCTTCTTGTGGAACGTGGCCAGCAAGAAAGAATACCAGGATTGCCTTGGCCAGTCTGAAGCTATGAGGATCATGGTTGCAGACTGATCCCTGAGTTCCAGTTTCACTCTGTGAGACAGGGGAAATGGAAGGAAGGCATACAGAAACTTCCCTGTCCAGTTCAAAACTAGTGCATCTTCTAGAAGAGTGACCATTGCTGGGGGTCTGCAGCAGTACAGAGGAAGCTGGTAGTTGAGGTGGGATGCAAACAGGTCCACCTCTGGTGTGCCCCACCTCCTGAAGACTGTGGCAAGGACTTGTCTTAAGAGTCCATTCGTTGTGACCTTGGCTGATGCAGCTCAGAGCATCTGCCAGGGTACTGTCCTTGCCTGGGAGGTGTATGGCAGAGAGACTCACATTCAAGGAATAGGCCAAGGACCAGATTCTCATGCCCGCTGAGCACAGGGCAGTAGACCTCATGCCACCCTGCTTGTTTATGTAAAACATAGCAGTGGTGGTGTTTGTTCTGATCCGAACAGTGTGTCCCTTGACCTGAGGCGTGAAAGCTTTCAGTGCCAGACACACAGCTCTGAGTTCCAGAAGATTTATGTGGCTTTTGGACTCCTTTGGCGTCCAAGTGTCACTGACTGAAGAGCTGTCCAGATGAGCTCCCCAACCTAGTGGTGAAGCATCTGTGGTAATGACTTTTGAGGAAGAGGATAGCTGGAAGGGGATGCCCACTGAGAGGTTTTCCTTTTCCTTCCACTAGTCAAGAGCTTGAAGCAGTGTTTCTGTCAATGGTACTAGCCTGAATAAAGAATTTTTCTTTTGTGACCAGTGGGCTCGCAAATTATATTTGAAACCTTACCCCTGGGACCACAGCTGTCACGGAAGCCATGTGGCCCAGGAGCTGTAGAAAATGCCTCGCACGCCTTGGCTAGCCTAGCTGAAAAGAATTTGCTGCACTTAGAAAGTTTTTAGTTTTTTTTTTTACTTGTGGTGCTTGCACAGTACTTTATCTGCCTACACTACCCCCTCGGTCCACTCCTTCGGAACACTGATCAACCCCCCGGAACACCGACTCGGAGTCCGCCCCTAGAGTGCTCTCTTGTTCTCCCCTGTACTACCTTGATTCCCAGCAATCCCCCCTGGGTGGGGTGAGGATGGACCTTCCTCAATCTTACTGGAGGAGAACTGGCACAGCAAGGTCTGCCCATAAGTCGGTGGGTCCTGGGAGGCACTGATCGGTCTTCGTCTAGGACTGAGAGGGCTTTTTTCCCCAGATTTTCTTGTTTCCCCACCCAACCCCCAGAGGCGCCGGCGCGAGGACTGATGTCCAGAGAGTGACGTGCTGATGCACGTCTGCCTCCCAAGCGCTCAACAGCGTCTCCTTCCCGACTCCACTGTATGGAGTCAGCCAGAGCCTTTGAGCCCGTGCTCACCAGCTCTCTTCGGGACGCCTGGTACCCCTGGGACGCCAATCCTCCTCTCCCCGCTGACCCAAGTCCGCTCCTGAACCCGGGTTGCCAGCGTGAGGCGAGTGTGGCATCCAGCGCCTAATCCTCAGCGCCACCGGCCGCCAGTTAGAAAGTTTTGAATTTTGTCCTGAGAAAGAAAGGCTTTTACCTGCTGAGTATCCAAGTCTGCTCCAATGAAGTTGAGGAGCTGAGAGGGTTCCAGATGGGATTTCTTCTCATTGATTAGAAACCCCAGAGAGGACAGAGTTTGTCTTGTGTGGTTTAGAGCCTCTCTGACTTGCTGAGGGGTCGTGCCCCCTATGAGCCAGTCATCCAGGTATGGAAAGACTGAGATGCCCTGCCTTCTCAAGCAGGCTACCACTACAGACATACACTTCATGAATACTCTGGGAGCAGAGGTGAGGCCAGACGGCATGGCTGAAAACTGGTAATGGCTTGAATGCAGCCTGAACTTCAGAAACTTTCTGTTGGACTGCCTTACTGGTATGTGAAAATAGGTGCCCTTGAGATCCAGGGAAGCTAGTCAGTCTCCCTGCTGCAGAGAGTGTATTACCATTTGAAGGGTAATCATCTTGAATTTTGGTTTGAGTAGGTGCCTGTTTAGATATCCGAGGTCTAAAATAGGTTGCCACTCCCCATTTTTCTTTAATGTCAGGAAGTATCTGGAGTAGAGACCTTCTCCATGCTGTGAAAGGGAAACCCTCTCCACCACTTTGGCTGTAATAGGGACTTTACCTCCAGCTCCAACAGTTATCGTTCTGCTGGGGATAGGGGCTTTGACAGAGTCAGACCACGAACGGCAGGAAACTGCTTGAACTGTAGGGATATACCTTTTTCCACTACCTCCAAGACCCACTGGTCTGTGGTGATGTGGGTCCAAGCTTGGAGGTAGTGGAAGAGCCTGCCCCCTACTGGAGGAGGGAAGGCGACCTGATTGCAGATGTCAGGACTTGGACTGTGTCGCAGGGGCAGGAGTGGTGGCAGCACTCCTTTGGCTCCTCCTGCCTCTTCCTCTGAAATAACGTCTCATTTGAGAGAAATCCAAAGGCATGGGCATAGGATAGAATGCCCTGGAAAAGTAGCCCCTGCCTCTATTACCCCTAGGTTGAGATTTCTGGGATGTAGAGGCTTTCTGCTTGGCTGCATTACTTTCACAGGTGGACTTGTACTCCTCCACCTTTTTCATGTATGCTTAAGTTTTGACCTCGAAAAGGGAATTATTTTCACAGGGGAAGTCTCTTACTCAAGTTGCCAGTTCGAATACCACATTATGCAGTTCAGAGCATTTTGTAGCACCGTGTAACTTGCCTCTACTAAGCAACTGTGTAAATGAGTTTACATTGTCAATGGAAACTTGCATCCCTGTAACTATGTAGTCTATGAAGCTTTGTGTATCTTGTGCTATGAATCTTTGTCCTTGATTGTCTATCCACCTATGTAAACTATGTTAATGTCTTTCTCGTGACGAGGAGCCTTTGGTATTTTTTTATAAATAAATAAAAATAAAAGTCCATAGCTTTGGACTGGGTGCCCCGTGATAAATTAGTTGTTTGTTGCCAGGCAAAACATCTGAGAGAGACAGCCAGAGCCATGATCCTTGTTGCTGTGTCATTAGTGTCTGCAGCCATGTGAAACTAGTATTTGGTGGCTTCCAGACCAGATTTCACTGTTTCAGCAATGTCCTGGAACATTCTGTCAGATTTGTGTGACAAAATGGCCTGGACAGAACTCCAAAGAGCCTTCTGGAACTTAGCAGAGTACGCTAAGTAAAAGGACAGGCGTAAAAGCAAAGAGGCTGTGGTAGAAGATTTTTTAACCATAGCATCTAATTTTTGTGACTCCTTTTCAGGAGGCATAGAGGTGAGAGGGACCTTAGCCTTATCAAAGACTGCGGGCTAAATCACCCATTCATGGCTAGGATGAGTATAAAGAAAATCAGCCTCATTTTAAGCCAGATGATATTTTCTATCCACTTTCTTGTCCACTCCTAACAGGGAAGTAGGGGCCTGCAGGAGCTTCATAGTGGATTTCGTGAAGGATATGTATATAGGAAGCACAATCGTTTTTGTAGGAGGAAGATCCATCATATTTTTATAGTCTTCATCCTCTTCATCATCATCATCCTCGGTGGACTCCTGAGCAGGGAGGTCCAGGGTGTCCACCATGTGCTGTAAGAAGGTCAGGAGGGAGGAAATATCCTCCTGGCCATCTAGAGAGGTAGCAAATGTCCAGCACCAGAGGCTGGTCCCCACTGTTATCTTCATCATGATCATCATCATGATCATCATCCCCCTGAGCATAGTAGCAGGATGTCCCAAAGTTTGGGACAGAACTGCTAGGGTTAACAGAAGTAGAGGTAGCAGAGAAAAAGCTCAACACACTCTGTAAAGTTTGATATAGGTACCATGACTTTGCCATTTCTTCTACAGATGGTAACTCTTTATTAGGGTCAAGAGACCTAAATGGGTGACTGACCCTCTTTATTCTTTTCGTTGCCTTTATGCTTTTTTGCCACTGGCATCTCCCCTTGCCTTGATGTGGGAGGGGCAGTGGTATGCTTGTCTTTACATAGTTTTTTTGCTGGAACAGACTCAGTGGTCTGTTCACCACTTCTCTTTTTTGGCATGTCACTATTTTTATTGTTTTGTTTATCAGACTTCTTTTCTGAGGGATCCTTATCTTTAGGCTTAGGCAGGGCAGTGGACCCCTCTTTAATAGGAAAAGTATTACTAGAGGCCATCTCTTCTAGTCTTTTGGCCCTCTTTTTAATAGTTTTTGAGCAGAATTTAGAGCAAATTGAGCAAAAATGTTCTGGACCCAAGCACTGTAAACACAGGTCGTGGCTATCTGTTTTAACTAGTATTTTGCCACACTTAATAATACAATTTTAAAACCTGTGGGTCCAGTCCTCCTTTTTGGCTTATTTGACATAAAATGTGTCAGAAAGCTGAAAAAAGTACAGTTACGTAAGAACTTACCATAACAGTAGATCTTCGAGAGAGGCTCTTGCAGTAGGTAATTACATATAGGGCTGACGCCAGCAGACAGCAGGACCCCACGGAAACATTTCTAGCTAGCAGTCCCTGGCGAGGGACCACCCCCACGTCAGGTGATCGCCGTCAAGAGACATCGGTATAAAGGGGCGGTCCCTGACACCCGCCTTCCAGTTCTTTCCTGCCACGAGCCAGAAAGGCCGGACAAGAGAGGAGCGGATATTTTCCTCACTGGAAAAGGAGCTGAAAAAGCCTAGGGGGATGGAGGGCTGGAAGGTATTACCTACTGCAAGAACCTCTCTCGAAGATCTACTGTTACGGTAAGTTCTTACATAACTGTACTATCTTACTTTGAGAGGGCTCTTGCAGTAGGTAATTACATATAGGACTGAATCCCAAGCAGTCTGGAACAAAGAGAGGCACCGGGAGGAGGAAAACTACTCCAAGAAGCAGTTCTAGCTGTGCAAGCCTTAACATGGGAGGCCTTGCAGAAGAGCCAGCCCGAAGCCTGCTCTATGGCGAGAGGCAACATCAAAACTGTAGTGTTTCATGAAGGTATGGACGGAAGTCCAGGTGGCGGCAGCACAGATGTCTGCCACAGAAACATTCTTGAAACAAGCCGCAGAGGTAGCTACTCCTCTTGTGGAGTGGCCTCTGACTTGACCTGGGAGGGTCTTGTTGTATTTATCATAACAGAAAGTGATGCAATGAGCCAACCACTTAGATAGGCATTGCTTGGAAACAGCATTGCCTTCCCTTTTGTGAGCAAAAGAGATGAACAACTGATCAGTCTTTCTGAGATCCTTCGTCCAGTTGGTGTAGTATCTCAGAATCCGGTGAACATCCATAGTATGGAGTAAATACTCCTCTTGATTAGAGTACTGCGTAAAAAAGGCAGGTAACTCTATGGACTGATTTAAGGTAGACTCTGCTACTACTTTAGGTAGAAAAGTACAGTTACGTAAGAATTAACCGTAACAGTAGATCTTCGTGAGAGGCTCTTGCAGTAGGTAATTACATATAGGACTGACGCCGGCCGGTGGCAGGACCCCACGCAAAAATTTCTAGCTAGAGATCCCCATGCAACCGCCTCAAGATTAGGTGACCGCGCCAGACGACGCCGGTATAAAGGGGCGGTCCTATTACGCCCACCTTCCAGTTCTTTCGCCACAGGCCCGGACGAGAGAAGCAGATATTTCCTCAATGGAAAAGGAGCTGAAAAAGCCTAGGAGGATGATGGGTAGAAGGTATTACCTATTGCAAGAGCCTCTCTCGAAGATCTACTGTTACGGTAAGTTCTTACGTAACTGTACTATCTTACTTCGAGAGGGCTCTTGCAGTAGGTAATTACATATAGGACAGAATCCCAAGCAGTCTGGAACAAATGAAAGGCACCGGGAGGAGGAACTACTCCAAGAAGTAGCAAAAGAAACCTTGCAAGCCTCAAGAGAGGAGGCCTTGCAAGACCGCTAACCCGAAGCCTGCTCTACGGTGAGAGGCAATGTCCAAACTGTAATGTTTAGTAAAGGTATGGACGGAAGACCAAGTGGCGGCAGCACAGATGTCTGCCGCAGACATGTTCTTGAAACAAGCCGCAGAGGCTGCTACTTCACGAGTGGAATGGCCTCTGACTTGACCCGGAAGGGTCTTGTTGTACTTGTCATAACAAGAAAGTGATGCAATGGGCCAACCATTTTGATAGGCATTGCTTAGACACAGCATTGCCTTCTTTTTGTGAGCAAAAGAGACGAACAACTGATCAGTCTTTCTGAGATCCTTCATACTATCAGTGTAGTATCTCAGAATCCTGTGAACATCCATGGTATGGAGCAAGTATTCTCCTTGGTTGGAGTATTGCGTGAAAAAGGCAGGTAATTCAATAGATTGATTTAAGGTAGATTCCGCTACCACCTTCGGGAGGAACTTAGGATTCCTGCGAAGAGCTACTCGTTCTTTGTGAAAAATCAGATAAGGGATTTTGCACATCAGGGCCTGGAGCTCAGAAATTCTGCGAGCAGAAGTAATGGCCACCAAGAAGAGCGTCTTCCACGATAAAAACTTCAAGTCTGCGGAAGCCACAGGCTCAAAGGGAGGAAGAGTAAGTTTCTCGAGGACAAAGTTTAAGTCCCAAGGGGGAGCTGGAGTCCAGACAGGGGTCCAGAGATGAAGGACCCTCTGAGAAAAGTCTTGGATACCTCCAGTTGAGCAAATGCCTTGTCAGTGAAAGGGACATGGTAAGCTGAAATATCCGCCATATGGACTTTCAAAGAAGAGTGACTGAGACCCAGGTCGAAAAGATGATGCAGGTAATCAAGCAGAACAGTCACAGGACAGGAAAAGGGCTCCACGTTCCTGGACGCAGCCCACATGGAAAATCTTTTCCATTTCATGGCGTAGGTAGACCTAGTGGAGGGTTTTCTAGCCTCCACCAGAATCTCGGCCACCTTAGGAGAGATGCCAAAGCGAGATTGGGCTAGGTCTGCAGGAGCCATGCATGAAGTTGAAGGGACTTGAGTCCCGGATGGACCAGGGACCCCTGATCCTGGGTCAGCAATCCTCGAGATAAAGGAAGAGGAAGAGGAAGAGGAGGAACCTCTGAGTATTGTTGTAGAAGAGAGAACCAGATTTGCCTGGGCCAGAAAGGAGCGATCAGAATCATTCTTGCTCCTTCCAAAGCAAGTTTCTGCAACACACGAGGGACCAGAGGAATTGGGGGAAAAGCATAGATGAATCTGTCCTTCCAGTTTAGAGATAGAGAGTCGCTCCAGAAAGCACCTCGCTCTGGAGCGAGCGAGCAAAAGGTTGGAAGCTTTGCATTTTGGGAGGAAGTGAACAGGTCTATCTGAGGAGTCTCCCAAATCTGGAAGATGCTTTTTAGAACTTTCCCGTCCAGTTCCCACTCATGTGGCAGAGCCGACGAACGACTTAGCCTGTCTGCCAGGACATTGTCGACTCCCGGAACATGGATCGCCGTGAGGTGAAGGTTGTGAAGCGTTGCCCATTCCCAAACCCTCATCGCTTCCCTGCACAGCGGGTAGGACCGAGTCCCTCCCCTGCTTGTTGATGTACCACACCACGCACATGTTGTCTGTTTGGACAGCTAGGTGACTGGGAAGGATGTATTGGTGAAGGGCCTGGAGAGCATACAGCACTGCTCGAAGCTCGAGCACGTTGATGTGGAGAACTAACTCCAATTTTGACCATAAGCCCTGGGTTCGGTGAGGACCCAGATGGGCTCCCCAACCTTCGCCTGAAGCGTCAGTGGTCAGAGTCTGATCGGGGGGAGAATGAAAAAACCGGACCCCCGGAATAGGTTCTTTCGAACCATCCACCATTGCAAGTCTCTTATCATCGGCGAGGAGATCAGTACCAGATGATCTAGGTTATGTACCAGTTGATCCCACTGAGAGCGGAGAATCCACTGAGAGATTCTCATGTGGAGGCGTGCGCGTGGAACCGTCAGGATGGCTGCCGCCATAAGCCCCAGAAGACGGAGCACCGACCTCGCTGGGACCCTCCTGTATCCCGATAGAAGGGAAATCTGGGACTGGAGGGAGGCCCCCTTGTCCGGAGTCAGGAAGGCCCTGCACATTGTCGTATCGAGGATTGCCCCGATGAACTGGAGTCTCTGAGAAGGATCCAGGTGAGACTTGGAATGGTTGATGGTGATACCCAGGCAAGTGAAAACCTGCTGGGTGAGGGAGAGGAAATGCAGGAGTTCCTCCTTGGATGGGGCCGCCAGGAGCCAGTCGTCCAGGTAGGGAAAAACCTGAACTCCCAAAGGACGCAGGTGGGCCGCTACCACCGCTAGGCATTTGGTAAAAACTCGGGGAGCCGAGGAAAGACCAAAAGGGAGTGCCCGGAATTGGTAGTGGTCCCCCTGGAACACAAACCTGAGGTACTTTCGGTGCGAAGGGTGAATGGGGATGTGCAGGTAAGCATCCTGCATATCCAGTGCACAAAGCCATTGGCCCAGCCGAAGCAGGGGCAAGAGGGTCTGAAGGGAGAGCATCCTGAACCTCTTGTATTCCACATATAGATTCAGGGAGCTGAGATCGAGAATGGGTCTGAGATCTCCCGTCTTCTTTGGTACAAGGAAGAAATGGGAATAGTAACCCGTCCCGTGGAGGTGAGGGGGGACGGGCTCTATAGTCTGGTTCGCAAGGAGAGCAGAGATTTCTTCCTTGACCAAAGGAAGATGGTCCCTTGAGTAAGAGGAGTTCAGACGGGGGTGACGTGGAGGTTATTGCAGAAACTCTATGGAGTGCCCCTCTGCTATGATCTGAAGCACCCATGAATCCGATGTTATCCTCTCCCAGCCCGGAAGGTGGAGGGAGAATCTCCCTCCTACCGGTTCCTCCGGGGTGTCCGGAGGCGGTGGGAGAGGGAAGGAGTCAGGTGGTGTGAGGCAGCGCCGCAGCTGGGGCACCCGCTGCTTTTGGGTGGCGGGGGCCTGGCAGCTGTGGGGGCCCGACGTTTAATGGCCCGCCTTCCCTGAGGTTTCGCTTGAGGCCGGCTGCGTCTGCGAAAGGGACGGCGCTGTGGGGGATAGGGATGGTATATTGAATCAACAGATTTAAGGGCCATCCCCTTCTCCTGCAAGTCAGTGATGATGTCCTTGACATCACCACCGAAAAGCACAGAACCTCTGAAAGGTGCTTCTTGAATTGCTGACTGCACCTCCGGGACCAGACCTGACACACGGAGCCATGCATGACACCGAAGACTTATGGCGAACGCAGAGCTCCGTCCTGCGGTGTCTACTGCATCGTAGGTCGTCCTCAGAATATGACGACTGGCCGAACGAGCAGAACGGACCAGGTCGGCTAACTCCTGCTTGACTTGTGAGTCAGGCAAAGAGTCAATCTTGGATTCCGCCTGGGTAAGGACAGCCTTCTGGTAATCCCCCATACGTGCTACATAATTTAGGGCCCTAATCCCCAGTGTGGAAGAAGCATAGATCTTCCTTCCATACTGATCCAGAAGACGAGATTCCTTATCCAGGGGAGACAAGCTCAAATGTTTCGGGTGTGCTGACCGGCCGTGAGCGGCGCTAATCACAACCGAGTCTGCACGGGGGTGAGAGTCTAAAAAGTCTACACCCTCCGGAGCCTGGTATAGCCTCTTAGACTTCTGAGGAAGTGGGGCTAAAGCTGATGGTTGTTTCCAAATAGTGGAAACAAGGCGGGCGTGAGGCTCGATCCAGGGTGGCACTAGAGTAGGAGCCGTAAGGGGCAAGTCCAGATGTTCGGCGAGTTTAACCCGCTGAGGATCTGGCTCTAAGGAACACCACTGATGGACTTCCTGGATCTTCCTGAGCAACTCCGTGAAGGAAGGATCCTCCGGAGGAGACTTCGGAGGAGTCCTCTGCCGGGGCTTGGACGGAGAGCGCGGCTCATCGTCTTTCTTGGAAAAGCCATCGGAGGCATCCGAGGAGTCCGAGAGAGAAGAAGAAGAAGAGGAATTCGAAGCAGAGTAAGACTTCCTGGCTAGTCTAGGGAGAGGAACGGGTTCCTTAGGGGGAATCCCCGGACACGTGTCCTGCCCCTCTCTGGATCCCGAGGGCAGAGCCCGGGAATCCGGAGGCGGAGTGGGAGTATGCCGTCCGGGACGTAGGGAGCCGGGGGTGGCACCGTCGCCGTAAGACGGCTCTCAACTTCCTTGGTGAGCTGAGCCTTGGCCTCAGCCCACCAGGAGGCGAGAGTCTCCTGGAGATCCACCGGCCGCCTAGGGGGCGGTGGAGGAGGAGGGAAGGGATAGTTGTACGGATGAAATCCGTAAGGAGAGTATCCGTAACCCGGCTGCGGGAATACCGGAGCTGGGTATTGCGGCGTCGGGTACTGCGGCGTCAGTGGAGTCGGTGCCGGGTACTGTGGCGCAGGATTCTGTGGACCTGAGAAAACCGGCGTCGGATAAGACGGCTGATACCCAGGCACCAGAGGAGCTGCTGGAGCAGATGGCCCAGTAGGGAACTCCACGGGTGGATCGACCGGATAGGCCCGTGGGATGGAGGCCCGGCGGAAGAGGAATATCCCCGCCGGCGCCGGAGGGCCGAGCGCCAGAACCAGCATCGGCGGGCCGGTGTCGGAGCTGGCGTGAGGGGCTGGGCGCGGGGCGGGCGCCAGAGCCAGCATCTGGGGAGCCGACGCCAGATCCGCTCTGTAGGAAGAAGATCAGACGGTGGCCCAGGATCCCGAGCCTCGCCCGGGGACGGAGGGGAAAAATCCCCGGGGTCAGGCAGGGGGACTCGGGCTCCCCAGACGGCAGCGAGGGCTGCAGGGAACCTGGGACGACAGACAGAGCAGGGTCTGCCGTAGGCTCCGAGGCCCGGCACACGTCGGAGGAGCCGACGTGCGACTTAGGGGCCAAGTCCTGGCGGACGCCAGAGGAGCCGGCATCCAACTTCAGGGGTCCCTCGTCGGAGATGGGCCGAGGATGAGAAGAGGCCCGGTCCGATGGGGATGCTGCTGTGCACCACCCTGAAGGGTCGGGCGTCTTAGCGGCCTTCTCCCGGCGGACAAGCCGACGTCCAGCTTATGGGAGGCGCCCGCACCAGTAGGCCGCAAGCCTGCGGCTGTACTGGGGGCTGAAGCCTCCTTTTGCCCGGAGGCACCTGGCGGGCTCGAATGCGAACCTGACGGGCGGGCCGACGCCTCCTCCAAAGCCTTGGAGGCTGCCATCGGGCGATCCCCGGAGGACGCTACTGGCCGTGGCTCCGCCGGAGTCGCTGAGGAGGAGGCCTTCTCCTGTGCCTTTGTCCCGCTTCTTGTGTCCTTCAGGGGAGGTCAACGCCTGTCAAGTTCTTCAACTCCTTCTCCACCGCGACATCTTCTTCTTGAGGAGATGGGCTTCAGAGAACGTAGTCGCCTGTGGTGGTCGTTGAAATGAAGGCATGCGGACACTTGTCGTACCAACGTGGTCGGGGCCTAAACAGAAAAGGCAGAGGGAGGACCGCTTTGTGAGGCAGTTAGGCCGCCACGAGTCGCACTTCTTTTTTTGAAGGGGACGACATATACCGACGTTCACCTGACGAAGAAAATACAAAATACTGATACTTTTCGGAAAAACCGACGAAGCAACAGGACTCAGCGTTATGAACTTAACCGCGAGGTGCTGCACGAGCTGACGGCGGGAAAGAACTGGAAGGCGGGCAATGGGACTGCCCCTTTATACCGACGTCATCTGACACCAGTCACCTGACGTGGGGGTGGTCCCCACCAGGGACTGCTAGCTAGAAATTTTTCCATGGGGTCCTGCCGCCGGCCGGCATCAGTCCTATATGTAATTACCTACTGCAAGAGCCCTCTCGAAGTAAAATCTTAGGATTCGTGCGAAGAGCAACTCGTTCCTTGCGTAAAAATCAGGTAGGGATTTTACATCAGGCCTGGAGCTCGGAAATTCTTCGAGCCGAAGTAACAGCCACCAGGAAAAGCGTCTTCCACGAAAGGAACTTCAAATCCACAGAAGCTGCAGGTTCGAAGGGAGGAAGACTAAGTTTCTCGAGAACAAAGTTCAAGTCCCAAGGGGGAGCAGGAGTACGGATGGGGGGCCTCAGATGGAGGACCCCTCTGAGAAAGGTCTTGGAGACCTCAACTTGAGCAAAAGCCTGGTCTGCGAAGGGAACGTGATAGGCCAAAATGGCCGCCATGTGTACCTCCAGAGAGGAATGGCTGAGACCCAGGTCAAACAGATGACTTAGATACTCCAGCAGAAGCCCCGCTGAACAGGAGAAAGGTTCCACGTTCTTGGAAGAGGCCCAAATAGTGAATCTTTTCCACTTCATGGCATAAGTGGATCTGGTGGAGGGTTTTCTGGCCTCCACTAAAATCTCCGCCACTTTGGGAGACATTCCAAAACGGGATTGGGCTAGGTCTGCAGGAGCCATGCATGCAGTTGGAGGGATTTGAGGCCTGGATGGAGCAGGGTCACCTGATCCTGGGTCAACAAGCCTCGAGATAAAGGAAGAGGAAGAGGAGGATCCTCTGAATATTGTTGAAGAAGAGAGAACCAGACTTGCCTGGGCCAGAAAGAAGCGATCAGAATCATTCGCGCTCCTTCTGAAGCTAGTTTCTGCAAGACTCGTGGGATAAGTGGAATTGGGGGAAAGGCATAGACGAATCTGTCCTTCCAGTCTAGAGACAGAGCATCGCTCCACAAAGCGCCTCGCTCTGCAACGAGTGAGCAGAAGACGGGAAGTTTTGAGTTTAGTGGGGATGCGAACAGGTCAACCTGTGGTGTTCCCCAAAGTTGGAAGATATTGTCTAGGACCCCTTGGTCCAGTTCCCACTCGGGAGTCAGAGCAGAAGAGTGACTTAGCTTGTCTGCCAGGGTGTTGTCGACTCCCGGAACATGAATCCCCGTGAGGTGAAGGTCATGTTGTGTTGCCCAATCCCAAACCTCATTTCCTCCCTGCATAGAGGGTAGGACCGAGTCCCTCCCTGCTTGTTGATATACCACACCACGCACATGTTGTCCGTCTGGACGGTGAGGTGGCCTGGAAGGATGTATTGGTGAAGGGCTTGAAGAGCATACAACACTGCATGAAGCTCGAGCACACTGATGTGGAGAGCTTGTTCTAGCTTGGACCAGGAGCCCTGGGTCCGATGAGGGCCTAGATGGGCTCCCCAACCTTCGCCGGAGGCGTCTGTGGTTAGAGTCTGGGGGATGAAAGAAGGAACTCCTGAAAAGGTTCTCTCAAACCATCCACCATTACAGGTCTCGCAACATCGTCGAGGAGATCAGAACTGAGTGATCTGGAATTTCGTCAGCTGATCCCACTGAGAGTGGAGTCTCCACTGAGAGATCCTCATGTGGAGTAGAGCACGAGGTACCGTCGGGATAGCAGCCACCATGAGCCCGAGAAAGCGAAGGACCGACCTCACAGAGACCATCCTGCGGTCGGACAACAGACTTATTTGGGTCTGAAGGGTGGCCGCCCTGTCATGGTCGTATCGAGGATCGCCCCAATAAACTGTAGCCTCTGTGATGGGTCCAGATGAGACTTGGAATGGTTGATGGTAATACCCAGGCAGGCAAAAACCTGCTTGGCAAGGGAGATGAAATGCAGGAGTTCCTCCCTGGATGTGGCTGCCAGGAGCCAGTCGTCCAGGTAAGGGAAAACCTGCACTCCCTTGGTATGCAGGTGGGCCGCCACCACTGCCAGGCATTTGGTAAATACTCGGGGGCCGAGGATAGACCAAACGGGAGCGCCTTGAACTGGTAGTGGTCCCCCTGGAACGCAAAACGAAGGTATTTGCGATGAGATGGGCGAATGGGAATGTGCAGATAAGCATCCCATATCCGAGCACAAAGCCATTGACCCAGCCGGAGGAGGGGCAGAAGGCTCTGCAAAGAGAGCATCCTGAACCTTTTGTACTCTACATAAAGATTCAGGGAACTGAGATCTAAAATTGGTCTGAGATCTGCAGTCTTCTTTGGGACCAGGAAGAAATGGGAATAGTAGCTCGTCCCCTGAAGAAGAAGGGGGACAGGTTCTATCGCTTGCTTCAGCAGAAGAGCTGAGATTTCCTCCTGGACCAAAGGAAGCTGTTCCCGTGAATACGACGACTTCAGAGGGGGGGTGGCGGGGTGGTTTCTGAAGAAACTCTATGGAGTGTCCTTCTGCTATGAGCTGGAGCACCTAAGAATCTGTGGTTATCCCTCCCATCCCGGAAAGTGGAGGGAAAACCTCCCTCCCACCGGGTTTCTGGGGAGTCCGAGGCAGGAGAGGAAAGGAGTCAGGTGGTGGGGCAGCGCCGCAGCTGAAGCACCCGCTGCTTTTTGGGCAGGGGCTTTGGCAGCTACGGGGGCTGGGGCGCTTTGTGGCCCGCTGCCTCTGGGTTTTCGCCAATACCCTGTTCGCGAAAGGGACGGCGTTATGATGATGGGGACGGTACATGGAATCAAATTACTTCAGTGCCGTCCCCTTCTCTTGAAAATCAGTGATGATGTCCTTGACATCACCCCCAAAAAGCACAGACACCGGGAAGGGTGCTTCCTGGATAGCAGATTGCACCTCCGGGACCAAGCCTGACACGCAGAGCCAAGCATGACGCCGTAGGCCTACAGCGAAAGCTGAGCTCTGCCCAGCAGTGTCCATTGCATAGTATGTCGCAAGTAGCATGTGTCGACTGGCCGAATGAGCAGAGCGGACGAGATCAGCCAACTCCTGCTTGACTTGGAAGTCAGGCAAGGAGTCCAGTTTGGCTTCCGCCTGAGTCAGGATGGCCTTCTGGTAGTCCCCCATGTGGCTGACATAGTTCAGGGCCCTGATTCCCAGTGTGGAGGAAGCGTAAATCTTTCTCCCATACTGGTCCAGAAGGCGAGATTTCTTATCAGGAGGTGACGAGCTAAGATGTTTAGGGTTCGCCGATCGGCCATGAGCGGCGCTAATCACGACCGAGTCGGCACGAGGGTGAGAATCCAGGAAATCAACACCCTCTGGAGCCTGATACAGCCGGTTCCACTTCCTAGGAAGTGGGGCTAAGGCCGATGGCTGCTTCCATATTGTGGTAACAAGGTCGGCGTGAGGCTCTATCCAGGGTGGCACCAAAGTAGAAGCTGTCACGGGCAGATCCAGATGTTCAGCGAGTTTCAGACGCTGAGGATCTGGTTCCAGGGAGTGCCACTGATGAACCTCCTGGATTTTCCTAAGCAACTCTGTAAAAGAAGGATCCTCCCGAGGAGACTTCGGAGGAGTCCTTGGCCGGGGCTTCAACGGAGAGCGAGGCTCGTCGTCTCTCTCGGAGCAGCCGTCGGAAGAGTCCGAGGAGTCCGAGAGCGAAGAGGAGGAGAAAAGAGAAGAAGAGAAAGACTCCCTTTCCCGACCCGTGGGAGGAATGGACCCCTTGGGAAGTCCCTGGGGAAGCGTGTCCTGCCCCTCTCTGGATCCAGACGGAAGAACCCTGGAGTCCGGAGGTGGTGAGGGAGTGTGCCGCCTTGGGCGTACAGGAACCAGGGACGGCACCGTCGCCGGAAGGGGGCTCTCAACCTCTCTGGTGAGCTGAGCCTTGGCCTCAGCCCACCAGGAGGCCAGAGTCTCCTGCAGGTCCACCGGCGGCTGCGAGGGCGGTGGAGGACGAGGTGGGGGATAAGGATACGGGTTATAACTGTATGGAGTGTATCCAAAACCTGGCGGCGGGTAGCCCGGCATTGAGTACTGCAGTGTCGGGAGGCCCGGCATCGGGTACAGTGGCGCCGGATACTGCGTTCCCGGGTACACCGGCGTCAAATAAGACGGAGGATACCCGGGAGCCAGGGGGGAGGCTGCCGGAGCAGACGGCCTGGCCAGAGGCCTCATGCGCGGGTCAATAGTGGAGAGCCCGGAGGGCCTGATGGGAACAGAATATCTCCTGGAGTCGGTAAGGCCGACGTCAGGGCCGACAGCGGAGGCCCTGGTGCCGGAGGTACCAACGTCAGAGGGGCCGGCGTCTGGGGAGCCGACGTCAGGTCCAGCGCTCCAGGTGGAGGAAGGACTGATGGTGGCAAAAGATCCCCAGCTTCGCCCGGGGACGGAGGGGAAATGTCCCCGGGGTCAGGTTGGGGAGACTCTGGTTCCCCAGACGGCAGTGAAGGCTGCAGGGAACCGGGAACGACAGACGTTGGGAGGTCCATCGTCGGTTCCTTCGTCGGACGGACGTCAGACGAGCCGACGTGAGGCTTAATGACGAGCTCTTGGTGGGCGCCGGAGGAGCCGACATCCAATTTACAAGAGTTGCCACCGAGGCAGGCCGAGTAGAAATGATCGGCCTGGTCTGGTGGAGAGGAGGCTACGCCCGGAGGTCGGACGTCGAGGCGCCCGACACCCGGCAAACCGGGTCGCCCACAGTGTAGGGCCATGAGCCTGCAGCCAACAGGGGCAGAGGCCTCCAACTGCCCGGAGGCACCGCGCAGCCGAGCGCGAAGTCAGACAGGGCGGGCTGACTTCCCTCAGAAACCTCCAGGTGGCTATCGAGGAGTGATCCTCGGAGGATGTTACCTGTGTCCAGCGACTCTCGAGGGAGATGCAGTGGAGGAGCCCTTGTCCCGGTCCCTCTCCTTCTCCTTCTTCTTCCGATGTCCTTCGGGGGTAGTGGATGCCTGCCTCAGTTTTTTGAACTCCTTCTCCATAGAACTCATTTTCTTCTTTAGAATATGGGCTTCCAGGGATTGCTGCCGCCTTTTCCGGGTAGCCGCGTTAAAACTGAGGTAGTGCTGGCACTTCTCGACCGGGTGATCGGGGCCTAGGCAGAACAGGCAGCGAGAGTGGCCGTCCTTGTGTGGTAGTTGGGTGCCGCACGAATCGCATTTATTCTTGTGCTCAGAGGGTGTAGGGGACGACATACACTGACGCTAGTACTGACATTAGTCGAAAAATACAGGTTACTCACCTGTAACAGGAGTTCTAGGAATGGTATATGTTGTTCATCCACACTGTCTGGCAGGTTCCTTGCCGCTTTAAATCTTGCCAGAAGGTCTTCAAGCTGGCTCCTCCCACCTACCCGGGTGGTAAAACTCTCGGCTCCGCCCCATGACACCAGATCTAGCCCACTGGAAGCCACGCGTGCATCGAGCCGGGAAGTCGGATGGAATCGTAGGATGAACAACATATACCATTCCTAGAACTCCAGTTACAGGTGAGTAACCTGTATTTCTAGGGACATGGATATGTTGTTCATCCACACTATCTGGCAGACTCCTAGCAGTTCTCCGGGAAGAGGGAGGCAAGGCGCACACCCCCTACTTAGGAATAAAGACTGGAGAACCGAGGCCCCAAAACCAGCATCCCGGCGTAACTCAAGGTTGATGTGGTAATGGGTGATGAAGGTATGTGACTTCAAGGTAGCAGCCCTGCAGATTTCCTGGATAGGGACGCCCGGGAAGCAGCTACCGATGCAGCGGTATGGCGGGTAGAATGAGCTCTTATCCCTCTGGGAGGCTCATGTCCGCCAACCTATAGCAGAGATCTATACGGGAGGTGACCCACCTGCCTATCGTCCTGCTTGGCTGGAGGTCTGCCAGGTGCGGCTTCAGCGTGGTGACAAACAGCTGGCGAACCTCTCCCGAACTTCAGCCGTCCGCTCCTTATAATAAGAGCGCTCTTCTAGGGTACAAAGTATGGAGCCTATATTTGGCCTCCGAGGTGTGATTGGGGTAGAACACCGGCAGAGTCAACACCTGGTTAAGGTGAAACTCCGACACCACCTTCGGAAGGAATTTCAGGTGGGGACGCAGGACAACCTTGTCCCTGTGGAAGACTAGATAAGGAGACTCGATGGAAAGCACCTGGAGCTCTCCCATCCTTCTGGCTGATGTGATAGCCACCAAGAAGGCGGTGTTCCACGACAGGTGAGAGATGTCATACCTGTGCATCGGTTCGAATGGCCTGCCCATGAGCTTAGCCAATACCAGCAGTAGACCTCACGGAGGTGGAGGTTCTCGCACCGGAGGGGATATGTGATCAAGGCCTTTGAAAAAGCACCTGACCACCTTCTTCTGTGCCACCGACTGCTTCCCTGCCCGTGCCCGGTAAGCAGAGATGGCTGCCAGGTGTACCTTAAGGGTCGTCGACTGAAGCCCTTGCTGAGAAAGGGACCACAGGTAGTCCAGAATGCTTGCCAAGGAACAGGAGGAAGGGTCCAGGCCCTTGCCCTGACACCAAATGGAGAATCTCTTCCATTTGAAGGCGTAGCATTTTCTGGTCGACTCCTTACGGGACGCCTCAACGACGTTGAGGACCTCATCGGAAAGACCCAAGGCCTGGAACTCTAGCCGCTCAGGAACCAGGCCATCAGGTGCAGGGATTGAAGGTCCAGATGGAATACCTTCCCCTGACTGACTGAGATCAGATCCAGGCGGGCTAGAAGCTGCCTCGGGAGCCTGGAGCTGAGACTGAGGAGATCTGGATACCAGAACTGGCGGGGCCAGTCTGGGGCTACCAGAATCACCTGCGCCTTGTCCCTCCTCACCTTGAGAAGCACCTTGTGGATCAAGGGACATGGGGGAAAAGTGTAGAAGAGGCCCGGGGTCCATGGCCTTGAGAAGGCATCCCCCTGCAGTGAGCCCTGCTGAGGGGGGCGGGCATGAAACAGTCTCAGCTTCGCATTCTCCCTGGAGGCAAACAGGTCCACCTGAGGCGTGCCCCAGTGGGAAAAGAGATCTTGTGCTACCTCCGGCAGGAGAGACCACTCGTGAGACGCAGCCCCTATCCGGCTTAGGGCATCGGCCAGGGTGTTGGAGGCTCCTGCCACGTGAATGGCGAGGAGATCCGCCTCCAGGCTGCGCACGAGAGACCATATGCGGAAAGCTTCCCTGCACAAAGGCATGGAGCGTGTCCCGCCTTGGCGGTTTAGGTAGTACATGGTCGTGGTATTGTCCATCTGGACCTGAACCACTTGACCCCGTAGGAACAGAGCGAAGGCGGTGAGGGCTAGACGAACCGCTCGAAGCTCCAGCAGGTTGATGTGGCATCGGGACTCCCAAGGGGACCAGAGGCCGTGCGCTCTGTGCTCCCCCAGATGGGCACCCCAACCCATCAGAGAGGCATCGGTTGATAGAGAGACCGTCGGCTCGGGGCAGACAAACGGTATGCCCTCCAGCAGATGTGCCGGAATGGTCCACCACTGGAGAGCATTCCACATCCCCTGGGTCACTGTCACTAGCTGATCCAACGGATTGAAGTGCTGTGACCAATGACTGGCCAGTCCCCATTGAAGGGGACGCATGTACTAGCGGGCCCAATGGACCACGCTGGTGCAGGCCGCCATGAGGCCCAGGAGGTGCAGGAAGTCCCGGGCTGGGCGCAATTGCCCAACCTGAAATGATTGGGCAAAGGAGGAAAGAACCTCGGCTCTGTCCGCCAGGAGCCGTGCTCTGGCTCAAAGAGAGTCGAGCTCTGCCCCGATGAACTGTATCACCTGCTTTGGCACGAGTTCTGACTTGGCCTCGTTGATGAAGAGACCAATGTAAAAGCAAACCTGGAGGGCCAGATCTCTGGACCGCTCCACCTCCGCTCTGGAGGGGGCTGCAATCAGCCAGTCATCCAGGTAGGGGCACACCCGGACCCTTCGGCGCCGCAGAAATGCTGTCACCACTGCCATGCATTTGGTGAAGACCCTGGGAGCTAGGGAGAGGCCGAAGGGCATGGTCCGGAACTCGTAAAGGGATCCCCTTCGCTCTGAAGTGGAGGAATCTCTGATGAGACGGACGGATTGGGACGTGAAAGAACGCGTCCTGGAGGCCCAAGGAACAGAACCACATGCCTCGTTCCAAGGATGGGATAATCTGAGCCAGAGTGAGCATCCTGAAGATCCGAGACCTTAGGAACCTGTTCAGGTCATGCAGGTCGAGAATGGGGCGCCAGCCCCCCGTCCGTTTTGGGACCAGGAAATACCTGGACACAAACCCTGGGTCTGGAGGAGGATCCGCCACCTTCCCGATCACCTCTTTTTTGAGGAGCAGGGCAATATCGGCTCGGCGGGCCGACAGCAAGGCTGCAGACCCCGTGGCCCCCCGAGGGGCGATGGTTCGAAAGGGTGTAGCCTGCTCGAACTCCAGAGGCAGGCCCTTTCCTATCACCTCCAGCACCCAGTGGTCTGTGGTGATAGCGGACCAGGCGGAAAGGAAGTGGCGGAGCCATCCCCAAGTGACGAGGCTGGGAGTGACACCCCTCAACTCATCACTGGGCAGGCTTGGAGGAGGGACCAGCCGAGGGACCTCCTGGGCCTTTACCTCCCTGCTTCCTGTTGGAGGAAGCCGCGGGCTTGGGTTTGGGATGCCAAGCGCGAGCCTGCAGGCCCTGGTGCTGGTGGGCTGGACATGCCGTAGACATAGAAGGACGAAAGGGCTTGTGCTGCTGCTGTCAGCGGCCTTTGTCCTTCTGCTGCGGTGACCGAGTCCAGAGTGGCACTGGACTTTTTGATTCGCTGGAGGTGACCTTCCACTCCAGGGCCGAAGAGGTCGGCCCCCAAGAAGGGGATGTCCGCCAACTTGTGCTGGGTATCCGCCGTGAAGGTGGATATCCTCAGCCATGCTCTGCAGCGCACGGCCACCGCGGCCGCAACCGATCTGGCACAGAAGTCCCCTATGTCCAGAGCTGTTTGGAGCTGCTGCTTCGCCACCGCCCTACCCTGGTCCCGAACCTGCCGGACCGTGGTCTGCAGGTCGGCTGGGAGATGAGGGATCACCTCATCCAGGGAGCCCATGAGGGCGTGGGAGAATTGTGCCATCTGCATGGCCAAGCTGGCCTGGTGGAGGCCAAGGAGGACGCAGCATACACCTTGCACCCGGCGTAGTCCAGCTTTTTGGACTCCTTGTTGGGGGGCTTGTCCACCTCCCTAGCGTTCCCGGAACGCCGGGAAACGCTTATTGGTGACCAACCCTCAGAGGGTGCTCCAAAACCGGGCAAAGAGCCGTAGGACCGATATCTCCTGGCCATCCTGGCCGAGGGTGCAGGACAGGAAGCAGGCCACACCAAAGCTCCAAGGCTGGGCCAACAATGGCCTCAGCCACCGGAAAGGCCTCCGTAGGTGAATCCCCTCGGTCCAGTATCCCCATCAGGGGATACTTGGCCCATTTGGATACCGGCTTGAGCTGCATC
Source organism: Neoceratodus forsteri (assembly GCA_016271365.2). Lineage (NCBI taxonomy): Eukaryota > Metazoa > Chordata > Ceratodontiformes > Ceratodontidae > Neoceratodus > Neoceratodus forsteri. The sequence continues at coordinate 521,984,197 of CM028136.1, read as the reverse complement.
CCGGTGAACTCCGAGATGAGCCAAAGCAGACCCATAAAGGACGATGGTCTTTCGTCCAGTGACTGGTCCCTGGAGGACTCCAGGTCAACCGGCCTGGAGAACAGGAAGGAGTCGTCGTTGGACTCCGAGGAGTCCGCGACGAGCTGCCTAGGGCCTAAGCCACCCTCCACCTGCTGAGGACAGTCGGGAGTGAGGGTGACCGACAACCTGTGGGGCAGGCCTTGACCCGACCAAGAGTCCTTGGTCGGCGCCTCCGATTTCGGTTGTGGAGGTGGAGGTTCCACCACAATCAGTGGGGCAGCAGGTTTCAGCCGAACAACCGGCCCAGGCTTGGGCATCTCGACTGCAGCGAGAGGCTGTTTCGGCCGTTCGGGTGACAGCTACTTGATGGCCGGGGAAGGCGTCGGTGTCGACTTGCTCCCGGACAAAAGTAACTACTGCCACATCAGTTCCTCGTAGCATCGACGCAATTTGTGCTGAAGCCTCTCCTCTTCTGAGGAGGAAGACGAGGACGAGCGGCGTCGCCACTTACCTCGGTGCCGAGACCGAGACTGCCGATGTCGGTGGGATCGGCTGGACCGAGAAGAGGTCCGAGACCGAGATCCTCGGTGTGTCCGAGGACAGGCCTGGGAGGGAGCGGGGGACACCCGCTCTTCTCTCGGCTCGGACACCTTAACTGGGGACTGCTGCACCAAGGGCGCAGGCAGATCCTCGATTTCCACCGGAGGAACCGGCAAAGAAGGGTTGTCGGCTTCACCAGTCGACAATCTGTCCGACGGGTCGAGAAAAATCTCGACCGCGTCGATGGGTGTCTCAGCCGGCTGACCTGACGGGGACGCCGTGAAGCCAGCGGCCTTAGCCGCAACCTCGACCGAAGTCGACGGTCGGCTGTCCAGGGAAGGGGACCTCTCCCGCTCCCACGAGCGCAGACGATGGGACTTACCCTTGGAATCCTTCTTTTTGAACCGAGAGGAATGTCCCGATGGCCCCACTCCCTTCGTGGAAAGGGATTGGCAAAGCTCCTTGAACGAAGCAGAATACGAGGTACCCAAAAAGAGCGGGATAAAATGCCGCAACCGAGGAGGAGGATGATGCAGCCTGGGCCGCCTCCTCCTCGAGGGTGATCATCTGCTCGAGCCGCTCAGCCGAGCCAGCTGCCATGGTAATCGCCCAATGGGCCTCTTTCGACTTTACCAGCGGATAGCGCTTCTCAGGGCGCCCAAGCTTCAACCGGGCAACGTGGTCCTCCAAGACATTGGCCGAGAACGAACAGCATGACTCACAGGCCTGCGGGTCGGGTTCAGCCGAGGCAGTAGACGACGTGAGTGTGGATCCGCCCTGGACATCTTCTGCCCACAAGGGCACCACCGAAACCGGAGTCGATTGTCCATTGCAGCCGTAGGAAAGGGAAGACCAAGTCTTGAAAATTTTAAAACGAGTTTTGGATGAACCAAGAGTTAGGATCCAGCTCTATCACGCTGGAGCGTTAAGGAGGGAACCTGAGCTTCCAAGCGGTAAGGAAGATCTAGCGTCATGGGGCGGAGCCGAGAGTTTTACCACCCGGGTGGGTGGGAGGAGCCAGCTTGAAGACCTTCCAGCAAGATTTAAAGCGGCAAGGAACCTGCCAGATAGTGTGGATGAACAACATATCCATGTCCCTAGAAATAAAGAGTTTTTTGGTAAAAAACCACGGCGAAGGCAGAGCTGTGAAGCACGAACTTTTCTCGCGGCTACGAGCTAGCGCGGAAAGAACTGGAAGGTGGGCATCAGGGACCGCCCCTTTATACCGATGTCTCCTGACGCCGGTCACCTGACGTGGGGGCGGTCCCTCGCCAGGTACTGCTAGCTAGAAATTTTTCCATGGGGTCCTGCCGCATGCCGGCATCAGTCCTATATGTAATTACCTACTGCAAGAGCCCTCTCGAAGTAAGATCTTCAGTTCCCAAAATGGAAAAACTATAAAATAAAGCTCAGTAGAAATACATAAAAAATGCCAGTTCCTGGTAAAATAAGGGAGCCTCTATTAAAAAGACCTTGAAAACCGTCGAAATACTCAAAGCAGGTATATTTTTACCTCAGCAAAGTTAAAAGGAACCGAGGAAAGAGGGGAAAGTGTGGTTCCTGGGAACCAGCAAGGAACCACTAAAAACCCCTTGAAATGATAATAAAATGTAAAATACTTACAACCTCAGCACAAAAGTAAAGCTTTTGGCACAAAAAGTTTGTTTCTCAAGAATGAGAAAGAGCACCTCAGAGACAGTGTTTCTCAGTCAGTTGGAGAAAAAATTCTGAAGCCCTGTGGGCTCTTTGCATTCAGCACTCCTTCCTGCTGGATTCTGATTAGCCACTCTATTTTAATGAATATTCATGTTTCCACCTCCAAGGCAGTTCAACCTGGTCAGCTTACTGCTATTGTTACTGATGCTAAAGGACTCCTGAGATGAGAAACATTATTTCTGCGCGATTGCGCATTCAGAAATGGGCAATGAATCTCTCCCTTTCGAATATCGTGCTTCCGCCCGATTTCTGGGATGTGCCGTGATGCACATCTCCTGTGAAAATGTGGGTCATGATGTCTATCTGTTGTAACCCTCTGATGATGTTGCTGTAAATTTTGTTACTGTTAGTCTGTAATTCTGCCACATCGTGCCTAAAAATAGGCAAGTGTATGTTACCTGGCATCGAAAACAAACACACAAACAAATAAACAAATAAATACATGCATGCATAAATGACATGACCAGAAGGCTAAAGATGACTTCGGGTCAACTGCTCTCTTCAAGTGGAGAAATAAATCTAGCATTAAGCTAGTAGGGGAAGCATGACCACAGTGAAGAGTTTGAATTTCACTTCCCCTCTGGCCCAGTGTGCTTCCAACCCTTCTATTCAATAAATAAATCAATCAATGAAACAAACTTCATTTAACCAGGCAGTTACATCATTGAGCAAGCTAATTTTCAAGATGGTCCTGGACAGCTGGCCCGGTGACGCTGAGGGTTGAGGCGCTGGCTGCCACACCTCACGTCACACCGGCAACCCGGGTTCGGGAGCAAGCTCGGGCCACCGGGGGACGGCAGTGGCAGGTGAGGATTGAGCACTTGTTTGGCTGCTCTCCTCCCTGGAGGGTGAGGTTGGGGATCACCCAGCGTGCCAGCGGCTTCTGGTGAAGACCGGGTCGCTGCAGCATGCTCGGCTGCATGTAATCAGCATGCCCTGATGCAGGCAGGGGTTGCCGTGTGCCTTTTGTCAGGGATGTGCACACATGGAAGTGGAAGAGATCACCAGAACAAGGAAAAGCCCGGTCTGTGGGGTAGGTGATGGCACCTGCCCCCATACCCACAGCCAGTTCCATCCTGCCTGGCCTTCCAGATTCCTCCACTCGGGTCCTTTCCCACATCGGAGTCTGACTATAAAGTGCGCCCAAGAGGAGGGGCGGTCCCACTCTGGAGGGATTAAGCTGGGGGGTGCCGATAGTGGACAGAGGAGGAGGAGGAGGGAGAGAGGAGGCACAGGTGGGAGGACTTCAGGCAGGGCAGGAGCAGGCAGGATGCCTGAGAGGCCCCCCAGACTGCGACCGGAGGGAAAAGATTGGTAAAATTAACAAAAAACGGTGGTCCTAGACACATAGGACACTTTCATTTACAAAACAAAACAATTCACGTACACTAGGCAGTAATAGAGAGCATTATAAAATACAAGGTCAACAGGCATTGGAGCAAAGCTTGGATGGCAAATACATACATAGACAATTCAGCACATACTGGTAAAACTCAATATGATACAGGAGGAGGAGAGGAGGGGAGACACAGAGGAGGTCAGAGGAAAATAGGTGGTATCAAGACATATACTGAAGAGGGAGGAGGGCTGCCTAGTAAGGCGGAGGCCGCCAGGGGAGCTAGTTAGAGGCAAGAGGGTGTAAGGAATGGGGGGGTAGTTACCCACGTGGGAAGCCGGCTGACAGAGGGGAATAGAGAGGCCAGGTTGATTGGGAACTAGGGGGTTGTTAGACCAGATGGACAGTGCTTACCTGAAGCAATCACACACCATATTCAGGCACTGGTTGAGCAGCTGTCTGAACATGTAGGGGCTAGGCAGAAGGGAGAGTTTAAGTGCTTTCTGCATGTTATTCCAGAGCGTTGGCAGAAAGGAGTTAATGGCAGTAGATCCAAGACATGTCCTGGTCTGTGGAGGTTTAAGAAGGATAAGAGAGGAGTTCCTTAGGCCATAGGTACCTTTTGAGCACACGAAGAGTTCACAGATATAGGCTGGTAGTTTGTTTAACAAAGCCCAGAATTGCCACATGAGGGCATTTATTTGCCTCCTCAGGAAGAGGGACGGCCAGTCAAATGCTTCATACAACAAGCAATGGTGAGTCTGTAAGGGTAGGCCAAGAACAAATTTCAATGCGCAATGGTAGTGTGTATCAAGCTTTTGGAGCGCATGTTGAGGGCAGTAACTATAAAGGAAGTCGACGCAGTCAAGCAGGGGAAAAATGGTTGTTTAAACCAGCCTCTTTCTGGCTTCCAGGGTGAGTAGGTGTCTTATTCGGTAGACTATACCAAGGCGTTGTCATAGCTTTTTTGATAAGTCACTTAGGTGTGCACTGAATTTCAGTTTGTTATCCAACCAGACTCCCAGGTATTTGAATTTGTCCACTGTTTCTAAGGGTTCACCGAGGAGGTGATAATCTGGGGGGTGTCAGGGGTCATCATATTGAGGGTGGAGGACAGGGAGATAACCAAGGCTTTTGTTTTTTTGGCGTTTAATAAGAGCTTCAGATTCAACAGGTTATATTGGAGTATGATAAAGTCCTGTTGTAGCTCCTTGTAGGCAAGATCAAGGGAAGGGTTGGTTGTGTCTCGGACGGTGTTGTCTGTGAAGAGGTGAATACTTCCTGCTAGTAGGCCAGAGTCAATACGGTTGATATAGAGAGGGTGAAGAGGATAGGCCCCAGGATCGAACCTTGCAGGATGTCTCGGGGCAGAATTTTTAGTGGGGAGAATTCACCTTGGGTTTTAATTTGCTGTCTCCGTGAGGTAACAGTGAAACCACTTTATTGCAGTGGAGCTTAAACCGATGCAACCCAGTGAATCAAGTAGTATATAGTGATTAACCGTGTCGAATGCTTTGCTAAGGTCAAGGAAGAGTGCGTAGATGTGCTGTTTATTGTCCAGGGCATTTAACCAGTCGTTAGACACTTTGGCTAGAGCTGACACGGTGCTATGTTTGGGTCTAAAACCCGATTGGATAGGGTTGAGGATGTTTTCACTATCCAAAAACTCCCTTAGTTGAGCGTTGACAATTTATTTAAGTAGCTTGCATAATACAGGAAGCAGCGAGATTGGCCTACAGTTATTCAAGTCAGTGAGGTCTCCTGATTTGAACAAGGGAATAATGTTTGCGATTTTCCAGCTAGTCGGCAGTTCCCCTTGGGTTAGTGAGCAATTAAAAAGATGGGCAGTTGGTGATGTCAGATAGTAATAACCTGGTTTTAGGAACGGTTCTAACAAATCAGCACCAGCACTCTTTTTGGTATCCAATGAGAGGAGGAGGAGGAGGAGGAGGAGGTTGTCCTCCACCTGTTTAAAGGATACCGTCCGGAACTTGAATAGGGGTCTGTTGGGACCGGGGGCAGAAGTCGGGCTAGATAATGAGCTGGTGGAACATGTGGTACTCAGTTTACTAACTGGCGGCATATCGAAGGCGAGGCCTGCAGTAACAAAGTGGTTATTGAGCTGATTAAGGATCTCAGCCCTGGCTGTGTATGTGGTGGTGTTTGCCACAATTCTGGCTGGGAGTTGAGTGGCAGGAGAATGACCTTCGACCTCTCTCAGAATCTACCAGAATTTGGCTGAGCAGTTTTTGTTTGCCTCAAGGGCAGACTGGAAGAAGCGTGATTTTTCCAACCTGACCAATTTGGTGCAGGCATTCCTGGCTTCTCGGAAGGAGAGCAAATCTGAGTCAGACTGTGACTTCCTTGCCTTTTTCCATAGAGTGTCTCTATGTCGCAGGGCCTTCTTCAGTGCTGGGCTAAACCAATCAGGAGCACGTTTCCTTCATTTGATTTTTCTTAAGGGTGCACACATTCCCACATCCAGCACTGGTAGTAAGCACTTGTATATCATCCACCCCTCCCCATGTCTCCCACCCTCGATGCTTCTTAGTTTTCTGCATTTTTATCCCCTCCCTGCCCCACACCTGCTCTCCTCTCCCCCTTCTGTTATATTTCTGTAACCTGTATTACTTTTTCCGCCTTTGACCATCCTTTATTACTATAAAATCCCTCGACCTTGCACTCTATGTCCTCTTCTATTGTTCCACTTTACTTTTTTGCACCTATCATTTTTCACGATTGTTGTACTCAACTAACTTTACCTGTATAGACACCTGTATTAGACTTGGAAACATTTTGCTATTCAGTATTGCACCTAGTTAACTTCCTTTTGTTTGCTTTTCTTGTATATGGTATCTCAGCTGTATTTGTATTGTACCACTGTAACTGTTCTGTATTTTGTATCGTACTTATGTCCCCCCAGGACCTCCTCGCAAATGAGTTGTCTCAATGGCATTATCCTGGTAAAATAAACTCTGAACTGATTTGAACTGAATTTAGTTCAAAGTTCCAAAATTAGCATAAGGTCTATCTCTGGGGCAGCACATTCGTGTAGACTGATGCACTTTTGTAAGGCATCATTGATGGATTCCTGTTAGAAAAGGCTGGGTTGTCATCTGGGTCAGACGGTAGGGCAGGACCAGGACAGAAAATGTACAGATAAAAAAAAAAAAAAAACGAGAAAAACTAATTGGACCAAGTAACAGTATTTCTCTCACCGAAATATTTGTAAGGGGTTTGCAGACCACTTTTATTTATATACAGGGCTATGAAACTTTATAAAAATGAGAAATTGCCAGTGGACTCAGTGAAATACCAGTTTGTGTTAAGTTTTAAAGAGAGTTTCAATAAGCAGCATTATTATTTATTTATTTTTATTTCTTTGTCCCCTGCTGACCGTCCCCCTTCCACCCCCCCATCACCGCCACCGGACGACATGCCGGCCATCACCTCTCACAGATTTTTTTGAGTTGCCAGCTGACCCAGTGCAGCTGGGAGACCGGCATCATTCTGCTGGTCAGCTTTTTCTCCTCTGGCTTTTGTCCCACCCCAAGCGCGGAGCCAAGGCATGCAATGACGCCAATGGCCGAGCCGCGCACGCTTCCGCACGCAGTATGCCAGGCATCTAGCTCAGCTCCACCCCCCCCCTTGTGTGGGACCGCTGCACCAGGCCCCAGCCACCACTAGGGGCCAGTCAAGCAGCGGACTCCGTCCCCAACCCTCCCGAGAGAGGAGAGCTGTCCCCTGGATGCTTGATCCTCTCCCTCCCGGCCGACCCCTGGAGACCCGCTCGCACTGCAAACACGGGTCGCTGGAGTGGCAGGAGGTAAGGCATGATGCCTCAGCCCTCCACACCACTGGGATGGCAATAAGCAGCATTATTTAACTTTATGTTTCCATATTGAGAAAACTGTCCACTTTTTATCGTACAGCTGTTTGGCCTCCAGTTGCCACCACCTGTTTCAGATGACTGCCCAGTGCCCCAGTCTCATCTGCCACCACCCCCGACATTGTATCGACGGGAATCCACATGGGGTGGAACCTGAGAGAACCAGCATCACCATCCTTGGCAGCTAGTACACATACATTTTTTCCCTTTTTCTTTCTCCAGTTCCCCTGGGGCCAAGTCATGTGCAATGACTTTTTTTTTGTACATTGGCTTTTTGCTCCCCTACAGCGTGGGCATCCTTCCAGGGCGCTCACTTGGCTAGGTCTCTACTCCCTGCCTGAACCCATCGTCTCCAAATTCGTCCCCCAAACACCCAGGCAGGTCTAGCCCCCCCCAGATCACCCCCTTGGGCGAGTCAGACCTCCTGTGGTAGCCTATCTGAAATTAGAGGTGCCTACCTGAGCGTCGGGCTGGGCATGGAATCCTCTAGAGTGATGGGCCGGCGTTAGGATGTAGGCCTATCCCTGGAGCCCCCATCATCTCCACGGAGCTGTAGCTGGGATTTTCTGGCTTTTTGTCCCCAGGAGTGCAACGGTGCAGTGACATCAGCAGGCAAGGTGCCGCAGACGTCCGCTGCACTCCTTCCCTCTACCTCTGCCTGAGCGTGTGTAGTGCCTCTGGCTACCACCAGGGGCAGCTAATTCTCTGGACAAGCCCTGGATCCTCTCCCAGGAGAGGAGAGCAGTCCACCGGATGCTCAATCCTCTCCCTCTCCTGCCGACCCCCGGCGCCCAAGCCCGTTCCCGAACTCGGGTCGCGGTGTGGCGTGAGGTGAGACTTCCAGCTCCTCAGCGCCACCAGGCCAGCTCACGTGCAGTGACCTGAATGTATCGGGTCCCCTTCCTGTGGTGCTTGCCTGTTGCACCACCCAGCCTTCGCTAGGTGGTGACAGTGCAGCGAGATACACTACCCTCTTCCCCAAAGGAGGATAGCAGTCCATGGGATGCTCAATTTTCCTACCCCCGGCCTGCCCCTCAGTGACCTTGGTCCACTCCTGAACTTGGGTCGCTAACTTGGCAGCAGTTGAGGCACTGGGTTGGTCTCATTTTCTACTTCTTATTTCTGTAAATGGAAACAAGTATTGACTGAAAGAAAAACCATGTCAGATACAGTGCTGTCAATTTCATGATGTACTTTTTAACATTCCTATTAACAACTAAAGTTCTGTACTACTGGTAACTTAAATATGCATCGAATAAGACAGGGGCATACAACAGTCACAATAATAAAACCATATATTTCACTCCAGTAAGTAACAACACATGGTGTTTCGTTACAAGAAGTTTAGTTGTAAGGGGACTAACCATACCTGTCTATGTAAATTAACGAGTTAGCATATACTGGCTGATTTTAGGTATATAGTTTGTGATTATTCCTATATATTTTATAGAGGACACATAACATCCTGATGAAGCAACCATTAGGTTGTAAAATAGTGTGGTCGGATGTTTCTTTACAATTTGAGATAACGAAGTATGATATTGAAAAATACATTTTTGGCCAGCCCGCTGGTGCAGCGGTAGGGTTACTGCTCGCTGCACCAGCAACCCGAGTTTAGGAATGGACTCGGGCTGCTAGAGGGTCGGCCGGGGTGGTGGAGGATTGAGCACCCAGCGGCCACTCTCCTTCTCTGGGGAAGGGTGGGATGCATGTCCTGCAGCTCTACCGCCAACTGGGTGACCATGGTTGGAGGTGCAGCGGGACTGCATAAAGAAGGGAGGGAGGGAGGATGTGGGCCGGGGACTGGAGCGCTCGCACGTCCCGACGGGCGCCACCCCTAGGTTCCCCTAGTGCCACATCCTGTAGGAGGTGACAGAAAAATGGAAAAAGGACCCTGCTGTGGAGGACGGAGACAGGACCCGACTGCCCCAGATAACCCATAACCGGGCTACCACTGGATGCCACAGATGGACCTCCTGACATACACTAATGGACTGGAAGAGGTAAAGGGGTTCCCCCTCCTCCTGGCCCCGGGGGGGGGGGGGGCCGAGGCAACATGGAGGTAGGCCCGAGCAACACCACGGTAGGTACCCGGGGAGGGACTAGGGGATCATAGTCTAGGAACTCCCTGAGGAAGTTCCACCACGGCAGAGAGAAGGGGGCTAAAAAAAAAAAAGAAAAATACATTTTTGGTGAGTGTGCTCAGATGTCCAAACATTTTCCATCTAGGGGCTTATGCACTATGATGGGCCAGGTACACAGTGATTGCACGTAACTGATCTGAGTTGGCCCGCACCCCACACAGGTGTGCACCACGTGCCAGTCATGATCAATGGATGCCTGTCCGTGGCCCCGCCCACACATGGGAGTTGGTACATGATGGGGACAGGGGGTGGGAGACGTGTGAGGCAGAAGATATGGGCAGATGTCTAATCAGATGTCAGTCCCAATGGCTGACTGGATCCACTGCTCCACACAGAGCGGGGAAATGTGGGTACCATTATTCCCTGTACCCATGGGAGAGGGCCTGTGTACCATGGGTAGGTGCCGTGGGTATGGCAGGGCACCTGTGGGCACAGTTTATGCTCCCTCCACCGACACTCCACACCATCATGCACGGTGTGGAGTGTGACCATCGTCACGACGCTATTCATATTTAGTCCCCCTTTTGTGTATGCCTCTGGAGTCCAGTCGACCACCTACTGCACAGTTTTGTACCTTGGTAATGCCTATGCAATGCATATGTGTGGTGCAAATGCATCAAGCACAGGGTCCATAGTCAGAGACTGCTTTTGTTTGGACTTGACTTCTCCCAGTGTTTTTGTTATCTACAGGGTCCATAGACTATGCTGGAGCTCATGATATCTGTCATGAGACCAGGGAATACAACAGTTTGGATTTAAAAAAAAGTAACTTTTTTGTGGCTACAAATTATATCTAAGATCATGATAAACAGTTATCAATACTTACGCAATTTTCTGTTTAAATACCACATTGTTATCAGCATCTCCTATAATGCAGGTTATGTAATGACAGTCTGGTGCAGTTCTCTTGGTTTGTAGCTGCTTATAGTTTGTCAAAATGACAGTCACCAAGATTTCTGCCACGGTAGCACTGTATTTTGCAACCTTGAAAAAAAAAAATGACAATAAGTTACTATATACAGTAATGCAATAGTATATTATTCATCAGGTAGTGAAGTTATAGTAATGTCTGGTTATGCACTACATCTGTAACCAACAGATCTTTGGTGGAATCTTTCAGAAATCTCAAGGAGGTTTTCCTTTAGCACCATCATTAGTTTCAGATATGCCAGTTTGGGAATTGTTAAGTCTCGTGCATTACCCAAGGAGTGGGATAACCGGTTGGGAAATCCTTTCATACCACTGAACGGGCCACATCCCAGACCAGTTGCAGATATGCTAGGATAATGCTGAGGGACTCCTTTGGGGAATATGTATTTGGTCACTAGACCCAACAATTTAAAGAAAATGGCCAACCTTTCTGGAGATGTTAGGGTGGTTGTGTTCTGTGCAGGTGTCAGATGATCTGAAACACTGAGTGACCCCTAAGCTTAGCAGTACTCTAGATTGTAGATTTGAAGACCTGGACTAGGTCCCTTGTGGTGGTGAGTTACAAACCGATGGCAGTCTGCGACTGTTTCCATATGGTGTTTTCTCACGAGCAGATTTAGGCCTTTGATAAAGGACAGCATCTGTCCGAAATGCATCAAGCAGAACGTGTGTAGTTTTGGAGGTATGAGTGCCCGAATTTTGTGTATGCCGGTTTTCTCAGAGGACACACAGATTTTTTTTTCTTTCAAGGTTGCTCTACTCGGGAGTAAGCTGTAGTCATCAGTCAGTGCTACAGACTCTGAATGGTAACCTTCTTGGACAGGTATCCCACGTCAAACACTTAGGGGCCTGCTGGACCAGAATTTCAGCTTTTTCAACTAAACTTATGTCAGGCATAAGAAACTTTTCCCTAAGCTTTGAATACTATACCAAAACAAATTCTGACTTCCTCTCCCAGTCACCCAAAAGATAATCTTTAATATGGCCTTGTCGTTTTTTGACTACGCAGATATAAACTAGAGCTCTACCCAAAGTCTGCACTTGCAAGGCTGAATCCCCTTTTCATTCCTTCTGCTTTGCCCGTAGTGCTTTATCTCTCGTCCATGAGAGCTCTCTATATGTTAATCTCTTTCCCTTCCACTGAGGACCTGCATTTTTCACACTGTTCCTCTTTCACGACCAAATACTGGCTTGACACTGTTCTACTTACCTCTCCTTAACCACGCTTTCCCCACCTCCTAGTCCCTCCTGTCATCCACTGCTTATTTCTTTCATATTCCTCACAGTAAATCTGTAGATAGCCAGTCTGCTTTCTCTATCCGCCTGTCAAAACTGTGAAACAGCCTCCCTCTCCCCATCCATCTCTCTCTTGCTCCATGCACTCTCTCAAACCACTCGTACTGACACACTTCTCAAAGGTATGCACCTGCAGCTAAGCTTCTTCCTTGTCTCTCCACATTACAACAACCCATGCCCTATCCACCCCAACCCGCTATTTTACCTGTTTTAACCATTTTGCCTCTTACTGTACTCTATACCTTACAACACAGTGTACTCCGTAAGAAAAAAAAAATACTCACCATAGTAATGTTGTTTGTTCCAAGGGATCCCTCACTATGCCTAACAACTGAAGTCATTCACCTGGAATGAGCTGCCCCAGAGCCTAGAATATTTATGCTAATTAAGAGTATCTTTAGAATGAAATTCAAAAGTCTGTTGTGTGGTCACGCTCACACCTGCATTCTAATGGCAGATTTATCTTACGCTGTTTTAGCCACCCTCCACCTTTCCTTTCTCAATCTCTCACTCCCTCGCCTTTTCCCCTTTCTGCAGCTCTCTCCCCCCACACTATCTACCTCCTGCCTCTCCATCACAACCCCTTACCAGCCCTCTCCACTCCCGGCTATTACACTCCCTCCAATCCTCACCCCCCCCTTTCCTACCTCCACCCCCATACTCCCCTCTAAGACAGTTCTTGCTTCTCCCCCTCTCATTCCCGACAAAGTTGTAACTTATGGCTGCCTTAATTTACAACCTTCCTTCGCAACTCAAATTACTTTATTTATATGTCATTTGATCACCTGTATTAACTTTGATTTACCAATCTGTCTCTCCATTTACCAATGTATGTGACTGATTGTTTTATTGTTTTTATTGTAAACTCTCTGATGTGGAACCTTTTTAAAAGAGCTTCAGCTCAAAGGAATTTGTAATCCGAGACTCAAATAAATAAATAAAAAAACTATTTCTAAAGTTAGGGTGAGCAGTGACCACTGCCTAGCTAAAAGGCTACCAAAAATATGCACCAATTTAAAAATTTCCCAAAGCTTTTTAACATGGCAGAATAAACCTTTAAAACTATAATGAAAGCTGGCCCGCCGGTGCAGAGACAGTGTATCTGTCTGTGATGCCGATGACCCAGGTTCGGAAATGGACTTGGGATGTCAGACGGCTGGCCAGGGGGAGAAGGACTGAGCGTCCTAGGGACTGCTCTCCTTCTCCAGGGCAGAAGGGGGTAGAGTGTCCGGCACATCATGGACCCCTGACAGAGGCTGGGGGGAATCCATTGTGCCTGCGCTGTAGCCTATGGGGCAGCGGGGAAGACGCAGGTTGTCACTGCACATCCCCGCCCCCAGGTATTGTCCGACTCAAAATCCTGCCCCAAGCATGAAGCTCCTCTGCTGCCCCCAATAGTGTCTGCCGGGTGGGATCCCACCCTACGGCCCCACCATGGGGTGCAAGCCAGGCACATTACCATGGACTGTGGAGAGGGGCGACACCCAGCAGCCCCACTGGGGGTGTTCTGAACATGGTGGGGGCTGCTCCCTTTGGGAGTGGAGGTGCCAGGGACAAAAAAAAAAACTATAATGAAAACATCTGTAAGATATAGATCACTGAGTATCAACTGTAAGGTACTGTAACAAGTAATGCTCAAGCAAAATGAAAATGACTGATTCTTGTGTGAAGCTTTTTCAGGTTCTGGAAGGAGAGGTAGAGATAGGATTGTTAAGCATAGTGAGGGATCCTTTGGAAGAAACAACATTACTACAGTGAGTAATTTGCTTCTTTACACCCCAGGAATCCTTCACTTATGCTTAACAACTGCAGGCTCCATAGCAGTACCTTAGCAGGCTGGGTACAGAACCTACTTAGGGAAAAAGTTCTGCAAGACAGCAGCGCAAAAGCTGACACAGGTAGCTGCTTTAGCTAGGCAGATGTGCCCTTTATAGAGTGGGCCCTGAGGCCTTCAGATGGCAATTTGCCAGCTTTAGTATAACAGGACTGAATGCAGGAAAATAGTCAAGGACCAATGGTTCTCTTGCATGCTACAGTGAAGCTCGCCAAGATTAAACCCAATTCTGCAGCATTCCTTACCCTGCCCTACTTCACTGTAGGTGACAAAACACCTCAGTACTGGTGGACCGGACATCATTTGTGTGGTCCAGGTAGTACTTCAGAGCTCTCTTAACATCCCCAGATTGTGAAGCTTTTGCTTCCTTGGGGTGGATTTTGCTGTAAAGAACACTGGAAGTGTGACTGACAGATGAAATTCAGACACCACTTTGGGGAGGAATTTTCTGTTAGTTCTCAAGACTACTTCGTCCCTGTGGAATATGATATTGTTAGGATCTGTACAGAGGGCTTGAAGCTCACTTAGCCTTCTAGCAGATGTGAGTGCCACCAGGAAAACTGTTTTCCAGGTAACATACTTCAGAGTAACAGTTGCCATAGGCTCGAAAGGAGCCTCCATCAGCTGAGCAATACACAGGTACCAGTTCCATGGGGGAGGGGGGAACAGGATCCCATACTTGGGGGTACAGGTAAGCAAGGCCTTTAAAGATCCTTTTCAAAATGGACTGTTAGGCCATTGACCTCTCCTTGCCGGATGAGGCGTATGCTGACATTACTGCCAGATGCACTGTCAGGGTTGAGGACCTAAGGCCTAGGGACTGGAGGTGGACCAGGTAATCTAGGATTGAAGGGATGCTTGCCCAAAGTGGGCTAAGCTGCAAAGAGGAGAACCAAAAGGAAAATCTTTTCCACTTTGAGGCATAGGTTTTCCTAGTTGCTGGTTTCCTGGACACCTTAAGCACTCCCAAAACCTTCTCAGAGAGGTTTAGTCCAAAGAACTCTAGCTCTTCCAAGTACCATGCTCTGAGGTGCACAGTTCTCGGATCTCAGAATGTTTTCTTGCTCTAAGACAAGGTCAGAAAATTGTATCTCAGTGGAAGGTTGAAGGGATGCTAGATGGAGAGGGACAGGAGAAATTAGTGCCATATCTGCCTGGCCCAGTCTGGAGATATGAGGATCGTTGTTGCTGACACCCTTCTCGGTTTTAGCAGCACTCTTTGCAAAAGTGGGAATGGTAGGAAGACATAAGAGAAATTTACCTGCCTAGCTAAACTAGGGCATCCTCTGGGACTGTACCAAGGGGGGGGGGGTCTGCAACACAACACCAGCTGGTTGTTTTCCCAGGATGCAAACAGATCTATTTCTGGTGTTCTCCACCTTCTGAACACTGCGGCCAGCACCTGCTTGTGCAGTTTCCATTTGTAGTTTCCCTGGATGATTCTGCTTAGGGACTCTCCCAGGACGTTGTCTTTCCCTGGTAGGTGTACTGCCGACAGCTGAACATCCAGGAAGTATGCTACATTCCAGATCTTCATTGCTTCTGTGAACAGTTATGAAGATTTTATTCCTCCCTGCTTGTTTATATAATACATGGTAGTGGTGTTATCAGTCTTGATCTGGATGGACTGACCACTGGTGTTGGAGGAAAAGGCCTGCATTATCAAGTACACTTCCCTGAGCCCCAGGAGGCTCGTGTGCTTCTGAGACTCCTGTGGGCTCCACATACTGCTACAGTCCTCCAGGTGGGCACCCAGCCCAGGAGGGAGGCATCTGTATTGAGTACTACTGTGGGTGATTGCTGAAGGAAGGAAACGTCCCCTCTGAGGTTGTCTTCTTCCTTCCACTGCTTCATTGCCCTCAACAGATACTTTATGACAAACACTAGTTTTGACAGTGGATCCCAACTCTGGTACCAGAAGCTGCCCAGGTAGT
The DNA here is from genome assembly GCA_016271365.2 of Neoceratodus forsteri. Lineage (NCBI taxonomy): Eukaryota > Metazoa > Chordata > Ceratodontiformes > Ceratodontidae > Neoceratodus > Neoceratodus forsteri. The sequence goes on along the minus strand of CM028136.1, from coordinate 521,968,557 downwards.
AATGGATATCTCTCATTTGGAACCTGGCACCACTGCAGTGGATGAGGCCATATGCCCAAGTAGCTGCAGAAGATCTCTTGCAGGTCTGGGCTGACCAGCTTTGAAGGATTATGCAAGTTCTATCAGGTTTGTTACCCATTCCCAAGGAAGGAATGCCTTTCCTTGGTGGGTATCTAATTCTGCCCCTATAGAGTCCAGTACCTGATCTGGTTCCATCTGAGACTTCTGGGCATTTATCAGGAAACCAAGGTCTTCCAGGATGTGCTGTGTGAGGAGGACAGAGGACTTGGCCTTCTAGTGTGACTTTCATGAGACTAGCCAGTCATCCAGGTAGGGAAAAACCACTACTCCTTGCCGCCTCTAGGCACTTGGTGAACAATCTGGACGCTGAAGACAGGCCGAAGGGAAAGGCTGCAAACTGATGGTGGCAGTTCCCTACTCTGAATCTGAGGTACTGCACTTTCTGTGACTAGGCCTGACTGGTACACCAAAATAGGCATCTTTCAGATCCAGTAACCGTAGCCATTCTCCTTGTTGCAATGATGGAATCACTGATCCACTGATGAACTTAGGACACAGAAACCCAGGGGCGGAGTATAACATGGGTTCAGTGGTATTGATGACTACCAAGAAGGAAATAGACTAGGTGGTATTCATATTGGATGACCTAAAGGTGGCCAGGCAGTGCAACAAGGCAGTCAGGAGGGCTAGTGGGATGCTGAGGTGCATAGGGAGGAGTATTCCCAGGACAAAGAGGGAGGCGGTGTTGCCTCTGTCTAGATTGCAGGTAAGAAAAAATTACTCACCTTAGTAATGTTGTTTCTTCTAATGGAGTCTTGCTATATTATGACATATGCAGTGAGTCCCAACCTTCGAACTGCTCCGGAGGTGAAAGAGTTAACTTTCCATGCCAGGCATGGAACGCTGAGCTCGAGCTCGGTTTAAACTCTGTCTGTTGTTCTTCAAACTCAAACCGTCAGATCTTTATGAGCTAAACTCACTGAGGTCCTGTGTGGAAGCTGTAAACCTACACTAGCCAACTGGCTACTAAACATAAGAACACATTTTTTGGTCCCAAAACAAAGACTCAAGTCAGGAGACCCAAAAATGAAAAACACAACACCAAGCACCCCAAGAAAGGAGGGGTGAAAACAACAAGGTGGGCACCTACTGAGTGCCAACACTGCACTGCCCACCCACATCCCAAAAACAGAGGTTCTGAGAGGGTAGGGGGGAGGTCATAATATAGCAAGACTCCATTAGAAGAAACAACATTACTAAGGTGAGTAATTTTTTCTTCAAACAACATGAAGTCTTGCTATATTATGACATATGCAGACTACAAAGCAGTACCTCCATGGAGGAGGGACAGAACCTACTTAGGCAATAGGCTCTGAAGCACAGCTGTGCCAAACCGAGCATCACTCCTAGCCTGGATGTCCAGGAAGTAATGCTTGGTAAAAGTGTGAACTGTTTTCCAGGTAGCTGCTTGACATATCTCTAAAATAGGGATGTCCCTGGCAGCAGCCAGGGAAGCATCTGTACCTCTGGTAGAGTGAGCCCCCAGGCCTGAGGGGGGAACCTTACCCAGTTTTTCATAGCAAAATTGGATACAAGAGACAATCCACCTGGCAATGGATCTTTTAGTGGCAGGTTTCCCTTTACCAACCTCACCAAGAGTGAGGAACAGTTGGAGGGAGTCAAACCTGTGACACTTGGTACGCTCTATATAGTAACTAAGGGCTCTCTTCACATCTAAGCTGTGCAGCCTCCTCTCGCCAGAGGAGGAATGGTCAGTGAAGTACACTGGAAGAGATATGGATTGATTAAGGTGCAAATCTGAAACCACCTTAGGCAAAAACTTCCTATTAGTCCTGAGGACCACCTTATCTCTATGAAAGGAGATAAATTCAGGCTCCACTGACAAAGCTTGCAATTCACTTATCCATCTGGCAGAAGTGATGGCTACCAGAAACACAGTCTTCCAAGTCAAGTACTTAAGTTCTGCTGAAGACAAAGGCTCAAAGGGGGGTTGCATAAGCTGAGCAATGCAAACATTAAGATCCCAGGTAGGGGCAGGGTCCCTGAATGGAGGGTTGGTATGAAGCAATCCCTTAAAAAACTTGGAGAATAACAGGATGAGCTGAAAAAGAAGAGGGCTTACCTGCTGAAATAAAAGCAGACACAGCTGCCAAATGTACTTTCAGGGTAGCTGGTCTCAGCCCCAAGGTATTTAAGCGGCCATATAATCCAGGACTGTGGGTAAGTCAGCAGATTCTGGGGAAATATGCTTTTCAGAACACCATATGGAAAACCTTTTCCATTTGGAATTATAAGTAGCCCTGGTGGAAGGTTTCCTAGAAGCCTTCAGGATATCCATTACACCTTGGGAGAGGTGTAGATCAGCAAACTCTAACTCTTCAAGAGCCAGGCCTTGAGATTGAGAGATTTGAGGTTCGGGTACCAAACCCTCCCCTGAGCACAGGTTAACAGGTTGTGCCTCCTGGGGAGACACAGGGGAAGATGGACTGCTAAGGACAGCAGGAGTGGATACCAGGGCTGTCTGGCCCAATCTGGAGCAATCAGGATCACTTTGCAGGGTTGAGACCTGATTTTGACTAGCACTTTGAACAGGAGAGGGAAGGGGGGAAAAGCATAGAGAAACTTCCCTTCCCAACTGAGGACTAAGGCATCCAGAGGGACTGAGCCCAACACTGGGGTCCTGCAGCAAAAAAGGGGAAGTTGGTGATTGTCTGGGGCTGCAAAAAGATCTATCTGCGGGGTGCCCCATCTGGCAAAGATCACCTCCAGAACCAGGGGGTCCAGTGACCATTCGTGATGGCCCTGTGAAATCCTGCTGAGAGCATCTGCCAGGACATTGTCCTTGCCTGGGAGGTGAACTGCTGTAAGGGAGGTATTCAGGGAGTAAGCCAGAGATCACAACTTCATTGCTTTGGTGCACAAGGCCGTAGACCGAGTGCCCCCTTGCTTGCTGATGTACCACATTGTGGTGGTGGTGTCTGTTCTGACCTGTACAACTTTGTTCTGAACAGATTTGGAAAAAGCTTGAAGTGCTAGAAAAACTGCTCTGAGTTCCAACAGATTGATGTGGAGCACAGATTCCTGAGGGGACCACAATCCCTGGGTAGTGAGGTCGCCCATGTGGGCTCCCCACCCCAAGAGGGATGCATCTGTAGTAAGGATTAAGGAGTGAGACTGAGTGACAAAGGGAACCCCTTGTCTCAGGTTGCTCTGATCCTGCCACCACTGTAGGGCCTGGATCAGGGTTTGAGTAACTGGGATCAGTTTGGTTAGAGGGTCTTTCCTTTGAGACCAAAAGGCTCTCAAATGGAACTGGATGTCCCTCATCTGAAATCTTGCTCCCTGCACTACTGCTGTAGAGGCAGCCATGTGCCCTAGGAGCTGTAGAAAATGTCTTGCTGGTCGAGAGACCTGCAGGGTGAAAGAGGAGGCCAGAGAGACCAGGGGTCCTTGCCCTGTCTAAAGGAAGGAAGGCTCTGGCTTTCTCTGTGTTCAGCTCTGCGCCTATGAAGGTGAGGAGCTGTACAGGCTCTAGAACTGACTTTGACAGATTCAGAAGGAAACCTAGAGAGGTGAGCAGTTGCTGAGTTATCTGCAGGTGTAACCTGACCTGGTCTGGGGACTGGCCTACTATGAGCCAATCGTCCAGATAAGGGAAGATGGCAATTTTTTGCCTTCTTAAGGAAGCAACTGCTACTGCCAGGCATTTGTGAACACCCTTGGAGCAGAGGTGAGGCCAAAGGGCATTGCTCTGAACTGGTAATGGCCTGAGGGCAGCTTGAACCTGAGGTACTTTCGATGGGAGCTTCTGATGAGAATATCGAAGTAGGCATCCTTAAGGTCCAGGGATGCTAGCCAGTTCCCTGGCCTTAGAGAGGGTAGAATAATTCCCAGAGTCACCATTTTGAATTTTGGTTTTAAAAGGTGCTTGTTTAGGTATCTGAGATCCAGGATGGGCCGCCATTCTCCTGTCTTTTTTGGGGTAAGGAAGCACCTGGAGTACAATCCTTTGCCCTGGTGTAGGGGTGGAACCCTTTCCACAGCTCTGAGAGCCAGGAGGGAAGAGACCTCTGCCTCTAGGGCAAGTACCTCTGGTGGATTTGCAGGTGGAAAGGATCTTGTTCTCATCTTTGGAAACTTTTTGAAGCTGAGAACCAGCCCCTGGCTTACTACTTCCAGGACTCACTTGTCTGATGTCAGAGACTGCCAGTCCTGGACAAAGTAAGCCAGCCTGCCCCCTACAGGTAGCTGAGAATCGGCCGTGGCAACCCCATCAGGGTGCCTGCTTGGCAGGGGCTTTGGGCTGAGGGGTGGAAGCAGGCCTGCTTGCACCCCGTCTGCCTCTCCCTCTAAAGAACCCCCTCTGAGCAAAAGCAGAAGAGGAGGCCTGGGCTTGGTAAAAAGGCCTATGAAAAGGCCTGCCCCTGCCCCTGGGAAGCTGTCTTTGAGGAGTGGCCTGCCTTTCCTTGGCCTGTGCACTCCTATAGGTGGTCCTATACTCATCCATTTTCTTCATGTAATTCTCTGTCTGCTCCCCAAACAGAGAATTACCCACAACAGGAAAATCCATGGCCTTAGTCTGGGTATCCTGTGACAGGCTAGTACATCTGAGCCAAGCCATCCTGCGAAGAGCCATAGATGTAGCCATGACTCTTGATGATACATCATTTGAGTCCACTGCAGCATGGAATTGCACCTTGGATGCCTCAATACCATCAGCAGTCACCTGCTCCAGCTCCTTGGCAAGCTGGCCAGGGACCTGTTTTGCAAGAGCCATAACAGTATCCCATCTGGATTTCTGGTATCTAGCAACATAAGCCATATAACTTGCCTGTCTGAGTCCCAAGGATGCTGCCATGTACTGTTTCTTTGCCATGGCATCAACCTTCCTGGAGTTCTTGTCCGGGGGGTGTGAGGCCAAGGGAATATTTGCCTTGTCACAGGCTGCAGCCTGCACTACCCCAACATGGCTGCATTGTTGTGTAAGGAACTCCGTATCTGAGCCTGACAATGTGTACCTCTTGTCCATTCTTTTATCCACAGGAGGTATAGTGTGAGGAGTTTTTAGAATTTTAACTGTCTGTTTCCCAAAAGATTTATGCAAAGGAATAAACAGTCTCCTAGACTCTGGGATATCCATCATTTCCATATAGTCAGGCTCCTCCTGGTCATCCACAGCTTCTTCCATAGGAAGCTGGACGGTTTCAGCCACTTTTTTATAAAACATGAAATGGGAAGGGGACTCAGAAAGCCTAGGAGGAGACACTCTTGAAGGTCTGTCTGGGGAGATGTCCGGGTCAATGGGCACATCCAGACTTTCAAATCCACATTCACTCTCCTCATACTCCTCTTCCCCCTCCTCCGGTTCATAATATTCCTCTAAATCATACTCTTGAACCGGTGGAACTGGCCGAACCGTACGCTTACCTGATGGTGCCGGTTCGGTCGGAACGGGGAAAGCGACTGGACAATTTTAATCGCTTTGGCTATTTCTTCAGTGGTTGGAGAGGAATGTTTTGGCTCCACACCAGCTGATTTCCTAGTCCTTTTTGCAGGAACCGACTCCTCGGAGTCGGATCTCCTTTTGCCCGAGGAAGTCTTGCCCTGGTCAGAGCGCACTCCCTCCGGTTCGGTTGGAACCGAACCAGGCTGGCCATCCGGTTCAGTGGACTTTTTGGGCTCTCTTTCCTTGAGCCTACCAACTCTCTTCCAGGGTAGCTGCAGGAAAATTTTTACAAATCTGGCAGTCTGCATTGAGGTGGTCAAACCCCAGACAATAAACACAGGTGGTGGGGGTCAGCCTTGGCAAAGGCTTCCCCACACACACTGCAGTGTAGAAACCCAGTGGGCCCGGTTTTTCCTTTGGGTTTCTCAGACATAGTGCCAGTCCTAACCAAACTTGCCCGTTTATGGCAATCCGCCAAGCAAGACCCTCTTATCGGTTCCCAACCGTGTCACGGGTCGTGGAAAAAAACGTAAGAAATTCCGTGTTTTTTAGAACCGATAAGAACCGGTAACCACACTTTAAATGATAGAATAAAATATTTTAAACAACCTGATCGGAAAACGAACCGATAACAGTTTACAAGTTCCACACAGAAGAGAAATAATGTAAACCTATCTAGTACTCACAAATACCACAGACAGAGGTTGAACTGACCAGTTGCGGTTTAAATTCAGTCAAAAAACCGAGAAAATAATACTTTAACCGACAAAATGAACCGAGCAGAAGGAGAAATCTCCGGAGCGACTGTTCAGTGAGGCGGAGTAAAGAATCTGACGGTCTGAGTTTGAAGAACAACAGACAGAGTTTCAACCGAGCTCGAGCTCAGCGTTCCATGCCTGGCATGGAAAGTTAACTCTTTCACCTCCGGAGCAGTTCGAAGGTTGGGACTCACTGCACATACCATAATATAGCAAGACTTCATGTTGTTTGAATATCTCATCAAGAGTACTGCGTCCAGTTCTGGAGACCACATCTCTAGAAGAACACAGAGTGGAGGCAGTCCAGAGGAGGGCAACTAAAATGATGCAGGGTCTGCATCAAAAGCCCTATGAAAAGAGACTACAGGACCTCGATATGTACACCCTGGAACAGAGAAGGGAGAGAAGGGGTATATAACAAAGACCTTTAAATACCGCACGGGTGTGAATAAGGTACAGGAGGGAAGTATTTTTCAGACGAGTGCTCAAACACAAGAGGACATGCTATGACTCTGGAAGGGGGGTAGATTCAGGAGAGATGTGAGGGAGTACTTGGATTCCTGGAAGAGACTTCCAACTGAGGTGGTGGGGGCCAAAACAGTGATGGGGTTCAAGAATGCATGGGATAAGCACAAGAGAATCATAGTGGAAAGGAAGGGGGAGAGAAGGAGAAAGAACTATAGATCAGGTACGGTCTGCGGTAATTGTGTAGGTAGAGAGGAATAGGCAGACTGGATGGGCCAAGTGGTCCTTATCTGATGTCAAATTCTATAGTTCTATGATCCCAGTGTTAACATCTTGAATTTTTCCTTTTTTAAAGAGCCACCAACACAACAAGAAGAACTTTGAAAAGTACAATATTTAGACACAAAGCAGCTTATATTTCTCATTAGCACTGTCTTTCTTATCCTCACTATTTATTACTGAGGTCATATGCATGAAAAATTGAAATTATGTACCCTACCGTAATTCTTGATCTTCTTGGACGAAGTCTCCACCACTCATTCACACTGATGGGATCTACGCCAGAGGTGCTAGGACCCAGCGGGAGCAAACTTTTTGCAAGAGGGCTGGCACCAGAGATGGAGCCGCGAGGAGCGGCGCCGTGAGCCGCAATGACTATCTCGGCGTCAACCCTCCAACTGCCTCAGCACCTTTTTTTCCAAGGAGGTGCGGTGTAACTAATCTAGAAGGATAGCCTAACAAAAAACCCGGACATAAGTTAGTCCGATCAACCCAGAAAAGAAGGGTCAACAAAGAAATCTTCACAGCCTAAGATTGAGGGAGTGAAGACCAACAACAGAGGTGAGCTCGGGGGATGGTGGGTGGGCATGTTGAATAAGTGGTGGAGACTTTGTCCAAGAAAATCAAGAATTACGGTAGGTATGTAATTTCCATATCTTCCTGGACATAGAGTCTCCACCACTCATTCACACTGATGGAAGAGTACCGAGCTAATAATCCCCCGAGTGGGCGGCAGGAGAAACCAAGGGCTCACAAATTTAGGACAGAAGTCCGTTAAGGATAGTCCTGCCAAATGAAAGATGTCGCCTGGCATGGACATCCAGGGCATAGTGCTTGATGAAAGTATGCACTGAGCTCCAAGTGGCCGCACTGCAAATGTCTGCAATGGGCACGTTGCGAATCTCCGCCAGGGATGCCACGACTACTCTAGTAGAGTGAGCGTACACTCTGCCTTCCAGCTTAACCTGCGCCATGGAATAACAGTGGCGAAGGCATGCCACCAGCAATGCCAAAATGCATCTGATAGTGACAGGTTGACCCAGCCGGGTCTCGCTGAAGGAAACAAGCAGTTATTGAGCTTTCCAAATTTCTTTTGTTCTATCCAAATAGAAATGCAGAGCTCTTTTGATGTCTAAAGAATGAAGGGTACGCTCTCCTTCATATAAAAGTTCACAAAGTAAGTAGGTAGGACCAAAGGTTGGTTTAGATGGAATTCTGAAACAACCTTAGGGAGAAACTTAGGACGGGTCCTAAGAATTACTTTGTCCTTATGAAACACAGTATATGAACGGTCTGTGACCAAGGCATGTATTTCGGAGACCCTGCGGGCCGAGGTAATGGCCACCAGGAAGACCATTTTCCAAGTGAGAAATTTCAGCTCATAGGAAGCTAGAGGCCTGAAAGGTTATCGAGTGAGCATGTCTAGCACAAGGTTAATGTCCCAGGCTGCGACTGGACATCTGATAGGAGGTCTGGTATGCAGAATACCTTTAAGAAACCTATTAAGTACTGGTAACTGAGCCAGTGATAAGGAAAGTACTGGCTCATGATAAGCTGAAATGGCACAAAGGTGAACTTTGACTGTAGAGTATTGTAGACCTGAATCTGAGAGGTCTAAAAGGTACTCTAGAACTTTATTTGGTGGGCAGGAAAAAGGATTCTGCACACCAGAGAGAAAAATGCTTCCATTTGGCTGTGTAAGTTTTTCTTGTGGCTGGCTTGCATGCAGCCGAAAGAATATCTGAAACTCTCCGAGAGACATTGAACCTGTTCACTTCTATCTCTTCAGGAGCCAAGCGTGAAGGTGAAGTGACGTCAGACTGGGATGGACCACAGGCCCCTGGGTCAGAAGGTTCGTCTGAAGGGGAAGCGCTTTCGGAGGAGTTTCCGACATACTGTTGAGTAACAGAAACCGTATCTGTCCAGGCCAGAAGGGAGCAATGAGGATCATTTTGTCCCCCTGGGACTCGAATTTGAGAAGTACCCTCTGAATTAGTGGAAGAGGAGGAAAGGCATATAGAAAGTGTTCTGCCCACTGCAGCCTGAATGCATCCTGACAGAAAATGTCAGGCCCTGGATTTCTGGAGCAGAAGAGAGGCAGTTTTGTGTTGAGTGGGGATGCAAAAAGGTCCAGGTCTGGAGTTCCCCACTCTGCAAATAGTGACTGAACTACGGCTGAGTCAAGAGACCACTCATGAGGATTTGTCTCTGTTCTGCTGAGACGGTCTGCCAGTTCATTCTGCACTCCCAGCAGGTAGACCGTCTGAATTAGAGCCTTGTGCTCTAGGCACCATTCCTACACTCTCATTGCGTCCCTGCATAAAGGGTAAAAGTGTGCACTGTCCTGCTTGTTGATGTAATACATCACTGCTTTGTTGTCCGTTTGAAGGAGAATGTTCTTGTGACAGAGAATGTCCTTCAAAGCTTGGACTGCATAAAGGATGGCTCTCATTTCTAGGGCATTTATGTGAAGCTGCGATTCTCCTGAGTCCAAGTACCTTGGGTGTGGAGATTCCGACAGTGAGCTCCCCACCCCATCAGGGACACATCCATGGTAATGGAAATCTGGTGATCCAGGGGAGAAAAGGGATACCCTTCCAGAAGATTGTCCTCTTGCGACCACCAGGTGAGTGACCTCTTCAGAGGTTCTGTCACCTTGATGAGAAAGGACTGAGAGTGAGTGGTTGGGGACTACTGAGCATCCATTGAGAGGTTGTCATGTGGCGGTGTGTTAGGGGTACAGTGAACACCGAGGATGCCATGAGACCCAGCATCTGCTGCATCGAGATAGCTCGAACCGAACTGCTCTCTCTGATGTATCAGGCCATCTGTAGGATATCGCTCCTTCTGTCCTCTGGTAGAAAAGCTTTCTCACAGGAGGTGTCCAGAAGAGTTCCTATAAAAAGGAGCTTCTGGGAGGGCTGTAACTGTGATTTCTTGAAATTTAGCAGGACTCCCAGGGACGTGAGAAAGTCTGAGGCCGTAGCTACAGCATCAATAGTTCCTTGCCTGGAAGGACTTGCTAGAAGCCAGTCGTCCAGCTATGGGAACACCTGTATTCCGATCTTTCTGAGATGCGCTGCGAGAATTGCACAACACTTTGTAAAAATTTGTGGAGCCGAGAATAGCCCAAAGGGCAGGACTCTGAACTGATAATGCTGGCCCAGCGCTACAAACCATAGGTATTTGTAATGCTTTGGGTGTGTAGGAATATGTTGGTAAGCAACCTGCATGTCCAGGGAAGCTAGCCAATCGTGTTGATGAAGCAAGAGTAACAGGGTCCCGAGCGATATCATCTTGAACTTTTCCTTGAAAAGAAACTTGTTTAACTCTCTGAGGTCCAGAATGGGGTGCATGCCACCAGTCTTTTTCAGGACCAGGAAGTAATGGGAGTAGAAACCTGTGTTTCGTTGATCCAGTGGAACTATTTCTACTGCCCTGTTGTTCAGAAGGCTTTGTATTTCAGAGGCAAGAAGGTCTGACTGTATTGTTGACAGCCTGGGCTGTCATTTGGGAGGACGATCCGGAGGAGTTTCTGAAAGGTTGAGGGAGTACCCCTCGCGGATTATCCGGAGGACCCATTTGTCTGATGTTATGGACTTCCACTGGTTGTAGAACTGAGTCAGATGTCCTCCCACTGCTGAGAAGGAGTCCCCCCTCAGGCAGTTGAGGTGGGTCCCAGGCCAGAAACTCAGAAGCTGGCACTGGGCACTTTGGGCCCCTGTGCCTTCCGCTGTGTGTTTTTTTTTTTTTTGAGGCTGAGAGGCTTGGTTTTTGTTGAAACCTCCGCTGCCCTTGCCCTGAAAGGACTGACGGTTGTGAAACTGATGCTTGTTAACACCCTCCCGAGAAGGAGTGGGAGCAGGTCGAGCCATTTTAATGGCCGACCTAGTCTTCTGTGTGGCCTCCAGAGCTTGCTCTACTTGAGGTCTGAACAGATACATACAGTAAAAGGGTAATGCCCTGACCTGCTGTTGGGCATCATTCGTGAAGCCCGAAGTGCGTAGCCAGGAGTGACGACGGGTACAAATGCCTGCCACCACCGCTCGCGAAGCAGTATCGAAAGCGTCCATAGCTGCTTTAACCTGCTGGTTGTTGGACTCGATACCCCTGGTTATGGTCTGAAGTAGCTCTGAACTAGTGTCCGACTCTGGCAGAGCTTCCACCATCTGTTTGAGCGAATGCCAAAGAACATATTCATATTGAGAAAAGTAGCCCTGATAGCTGGCAATACGCATACCCAGGGTGGAGGCAGCAAAGACTCTCTTACCTAAGGTGTCTGTCTTACGAGATTCTTTGTTTATAGGCCAGGCTGTAGATACCTGAGGAAGAACAGCCTTATTATTCTCTGCCAAGACTACAATAGGGTCTGCAAAGGCCTGGGAGGCCAAAATGGGTCGATCCTTGGGAGCAGCATACTTCCTGTCTATGGAATTAGCCACAGAAGGAATGAGAGCGGGATTATTCCATACCACCTGAGAGAGCATCTCAAAGGATGGTTGTACAGGGGGGAGTTAAATAAATAGGGATCTCTGGGACATGTAGGTATTGGAGTCTCAAAAGCTTCCCAGGATCGATATCTGTAGTCTGGAGAGAAAGAGTACAATTTAAATTTTTCAGCAGAGACTTAAAAGACAGGTCTTCAACCACAGGCTCTGTGGCAGGATTAATCCCTGCTCCTTCAACATCATCACCCAGTCGAAGATCTGGGTCAGGCTCAATATTATCTCCTGACAGCCCCGGAGGGACTGTATGGACAGGAAAGGGGTGAAAATCAGAAAGAAATGAAGAAGAGAAAGGATTCATAGTCGAGACCCCTTGAAGGCTAGACAGTACCGCACCCAGCATCGGCGCCAAAGGCAAGGGAGACGGTGCTGTCGGAAACAACCCACCAGATGGCGCCGACAGAGACCACACAGTCCCGAATTGTGAATGAGCGTTCATTCACATTCTGGGACTGTGAAGTACAGTATGGTCTGCATGCCCATTGGCCCACGCAGTGGACCAATAGGCATATAGCCCTACTGTACGCTGTCAGTTGGCGGGTGGCTTGAGGGTGGGGTGCTGCCGTCTGCCGCTGATGGGGGGGTGCAGGGTGGTGGGGGACTCAGTGGGCGAGTGGGGTACCACTGGACCACCACGGTGTCCGTTGTTCATTCCACCTGCGAGTGGGCACTTGGGGGGCTTCCACTGGACCACCAGGGAGTTCTAACGTACGCTTGCAATCGGGCGATGGTGTGTGGTCCACTGGACCACCAGGCATGGATCAAACATATGCAATCAGGCATTGGGAAACAGTCCACTGGACCACCAGGGAGTACTTTTACACATGCCCATGATCGGGCAATGGATAGCGGTCCACTGGACCACCGGGGATTAATTCTACACATGCCCACAATCAGGTGTATGGGTGCAGAGCCTGCCTGACAACTGTAGCCTGGCAGGGTGCCAGGCGCAAGTCGCCGGGGATCGGCGCACCGCATGCAAATGGGCCATAATGACATGCAAATGGCCCCATTTGCACCTTGCATGCATAATGGCCTCATTTGCAAGCCCATGGCTGAATACTGCAGTTGCTGCGCCTAGCGTAACCACACTTGCACTGGCGCAGCCCCCTGCTCCCCTTCTGCCACTTGCGCTGGTGCAGTGCCACTGCACCGTGCGCGGTGCGTGCACCCTCAGTGCCATATTCAATGGTGCTGAGACATGGCGCAGCACCGCTGAATATCGCCTGGTCCATGCCCTGGCTTATCCCAGTTGCGCTGTGCCCAGGCTTGCACTCCTGCCTGGTGCAGTCTGAATATCCCACCCTATGTTTTCCAAAGGCATCAGCTGCTCTTTGGGTATTTATTAGAGTATCTCAAGTCTAAAATAGGCCGCCAATCCCCATTTTTCTTGTGGCAGGAAGTATCTTGAGTAAAGCCCCTTCCCTCACTTTGAGGAGGGGGCTTTCTCCACTGCATTTCCTTACAGCAACTTTTTTACCTCTAACTCAAACAGAAGTTTTTCTGCTGGAGTATGAGAAAAGATTTTGTTACCCTACAATTTTGGAAATGTTCTGAGCTGCATGGTCAGATCCTGGCTCACTATTTCCAGGACCCCTTGTCTGTGGTTATTATTCCCATTCCTGGAAATAGTGAATCAGTGTTCCCCCCACTGGCAATGGCTGGGCAACCTGTTCAGATATGCCAGGGGTTTTGCTTCACCTGTGCATTAGGGGCAGGGGTTGCATCTGCACACCTGGGATCCCATCTGTCCCTACCTCTGAATATATCCTTCTGAGGAGTGAAGTCATAAGCAGTGTAGGCACAGGGTAGTAACCCCTGCCATCTCAGTACTGCTCTTGTAGGTGCAGGTCTTAATTTAAATGTATCCACCTTCCTCACATATGCCTCTGTCTTGCCACCAAACAAGGAGTTTCCCTCACAAGGGAAATCCATTGCTTTTGTTTGAATACCCACAGGAGAGGTTTGTGGTTCTAAGTCAAGCAAACCTTCTTAGGGACACTGCATGTGCCATGACCCTAGATGCAGTATCCTTGGTGTCCACTGTCATGTGGAACTGGTTCTTGGTAGCATCCATGGCAGTTCTGATGTGTCAGCAAACTCTGTGTCAGGTCACCGGTAGCTTTCTCGCTCATTGCCAAAATGGAGCTTCAGAAGGCTTTTTGGTACTGATCTGTGTAGGCCATGTATGCTGCCTGCCTTAAAAGCAGGGAACCTGAAGTATAGATGTTTTTGCCCATACTGTCTAGTTTCCTGGAATCTTTCTCAGGAGGCTGAGAGGAAAGGGGCACTTTTACCTTATCACAGGCAGCAGTCTGGACTATCCCCTCATGACCAGGATGGGAGTACAGGTACTCAGTGCCCTGTTTGTCTACCTGATACTTTTTCTCTATTTTCTTGCCTATGGCAGCAGCTGAAGTAGGTGCTGACAACAATTTGTAAGTGGCCTTTCTGAGGGATTTGTGGATGGGCAATAGCAAACTTTTCATGGGAGTTAAGCCTATCATATCCAAAAACTCCACCTCATCCTCATCTTCAACAGTCTTCTGCGATGAGATGTTGAGGGAATTAACCGCTTGCCTCACAAAGGTGTAGTGTGAGGTGTAGTCATCTGAGGGATGAAGAGGTGAACCAAACTCCTGTTCAGGAGAACCACCAGGCTCTATGGGTTCTCCTTCCTCCTCCTCTTCCTCACAGTAGAATTCAGCCTCCTCCTCCACAGGCACTGGGATTGGTACTAGAGCCTGGGGAGAGGGGGACAGGCATACTCATGAAATTCCCCATAGTCTGGAAAACCTGGAGGAATTGCCATGCCTTAGTCATGTCCTCTACTGAGGGCATCTTATTTCTGTCCATTGATGTCTTCTTTCCTTCTTCAGGAGGATGGAAAGCAACATGTTTTTCTTTGCAGGCAACAATTCCACTGTCTGCTCAGAGGCTCTTTTAATTTTATTGGGTTCAGGGTTCCCCCATTCAGATACCCTGACTTCTGAACCATCCTTACCAGCTTTATCCTACTGCTTACTTTGAGGGTCTGGACCCTCCTCTGAGCCTTTAGGTACCATGGAGGCAGACTGAGATGCCATAATGTCTTCTAATTTTATAGCCCTTTTCTTTTACTGTTTAGGGCAAAACGAGTTCACAATTGACAAAATCATGATCTGTACCCAAGCACCTCAAATACAACTCGTGGCAGTCTACGTTAGCCAGGAGCTGGAAACAAATGTTACGACTGTAGGTCCTGTCCTCTTTTTGGGCTTGTCAGTAATGCCGAACACTGACAACCCATGAGGAGTTCTCCGGTTACCAAACAGACAGAAAATAATTCCCTTTACAGTATAATCTCAGTTATCCGAACCTCGTTCAATCAAACCTCCAGCTTAATTGAACTGTCAGCAGGTCCCCCAAGTTTTAAACAAGTGTCAAGAAATTTGAGGCAATTAGCGGCTGCTTACTTGGCAATTATGGTAATCACTTAATTAACTGTACCATAGCGCAATTAAAGTACTTAACTCATTGTCACTCACAGCCTGTTATCTCAGTCAGAGCTTACCTGTTCTGTTCGAAACAGTGGTGGAGAGGAGGGGAAAATGCAAGCGTTGTGTTTTGGATATCGGGCACAAGATTCATATTCTGGACTGTCTCGAGCAAGGACAGAAAGCTGTTGATCTGGCTTGGATGTTCAGACTAGGCAAGTCCACTGTGTCCGACATCAGTAAAGCAAAACAAAAGCTGTGGGAATATGCAGTGTCTATGGAGCAGTTGCAAGGTGTAGACCACAGAGAGGCTAAGAAAAAGTGCCACGATGAGCAGCTTGACTGCGCACTTTATCTGTGGTTTACGCAGAATAGGGTAAGGGGCACTCCTATCTCTGGGCCAATTCTAAAACATAAGGCTCTCCAATTCCATGCCGACATTAATGGCGAGGATAGCTGCTTCACTGCCAGCGAGGGCTGGCTTCAGCGTTTTAAAGCTCGCCATGGAATCAGGCAGTTATCTGTTGCTGGGGAACTGCTGTCAACTAGTGATGCATCTATCGCTCCCTTCAGGGACAGACTGTGTATGATTATGGCAGAGGAAGGTTTATCGCTAGAAGCAGTTTATAATGCAGATGAGTCTGGTGTATTTTGGAAAATGCTCCCGGGAAAAAAAACACTTGTTAGTGCTTTGAGAAGTGTGCTCCAGAATACAAAAAATATAAGGAGAGTTTGACAATTCTAGGCTGAACCAATGCAACTGGTAGTCACAAACTGAAATTAATGGTCATCATAGGAAAATCAATGCAACCTCAGTGTTTTAAACATCACAGTTTGGAAAACCTACCTGTGTCATACCGAGCGCAAAGCAGCACATGGATGTCTACCACACTCTTTAAGTCATGGTTTCACCAGTACTTTGTTCCTGCTGCTAAAACACACCTGCGTGCTAAGGGACTACCATTAACGGCCATCTTGTTGATAGATAACACAGGAGCACACCCCGATGTTGACACTTTAAAAACTGCTGATGAAGCAATTCGCTGTGTCTTTCTACCACCTAACACCACGGCTAAATTCTAGCTTATGGACCAGGGGGTGCTTGCAACTCTCAAATGCATTTACAGAGGTAAACTTCTCAGCCAGGTGTTATCCGAAGAAAATCCTGAAATCAGTCTGACTGACATCACTAAAAAACTCACATTAAAAGATGCTTGTTACCTCCTTGGTGAGGCATGGGCTGCTGTTCATAATGACACCATTGAAAAGTGCAGGGAGAGATCTCAAGTGTTGGCACCGGCCACCAACTCAGTTGCTGTACAGCAACAAGAAGAAGCTATGATGGAGTTAGAGGCACTTGCGACAGCCCTTGAGGTGGGAGAGGAGCAGCTCAGGGATTGGCTGGACTCAAACGAAGAATATGAGGGGTACGGCAATTTCTCCGACAGTGACATTATCGCTACAGCAACAGAGAATGTAAGTGAGGACAGGGACCAGGAAGACAGCGATGAGGACTGCGACTCAGTGGTTACTGAGTCTATAGCTGATGAAGCCGTGGAAACCTTTGATACCTGCATATGGTGGCTTGAAAGTCAAGCAGGCAGTGACTACCTGCATACCTTGCACAGGGCCCCGATTTTTCTGCGGCACATCGGAGCAAAGTTCTGCGGCAGGGTTCTCATTTGCCGCAGAACTTCTGCGACACTCAATACCAATTTCTGCGGCAATTCTGTGGCACATTTTTACCCTTAATTTTTTTCCTTTTTTTGGTTTTCTTGCCATATCTGACAAAATGCACACTCATAACACAGTCATTTTATGGGCATTTGTCACCAAATATTCAACAAAGCCAGTTTAAGATCTCTGCTCACAAACATTATCACTGTGATTTTCTTAATCTGTCCTGAACATTGATTTCGCACACCGACCACGCCATTGTGCGCTACATGTGCAAAAACACATTTCGGGTGAGATGAGAAAAATGACAGTGGTACTGTTCATAAGGCGGTGTGATAAAATGGCAATACTGAAAATCTGGAGTGAAAATATTAAAAATGTTCGAAGTTATGAGCGTGCGTAGGAACTGCGTAACGCATGCTCGTAAAACAGTCATTTTATGGGCGTTTGTCACCGAATTTTCAAAATAGCCAGTTTAAGACCTCTGCTCATGAACAGTATCATTGTCATGTTCTTAATCTGTCCCAAACATTGATTTCGCACACCGACCACGCCATTGTGCGCGCTACATGTGCAAAACACATTTCGGTAAGATGAGAAAATGACAGTTGTACTGTTCATAAGGAGGTGTGGTAAAATGGCAATACTGAAAATCTGGAGTGAAAATATTAAAAATGCTTTCGAAGTTACGGCGTCGATAGGAACTGTGCAGCGACGCTCGTGAAACAGTCATTTTGGGGAATATTTTCACAACTTTTCATAGGGTTTTGGGAGCCTACCTCATGAACTGTGACACTGTCATTTGTTAATCATTCCGAAAGGTGGTTCCGTGCAGTGACTGCGGAACCACCTTTGAGCCGATAACGAAATAACAGTGTCACAGTTAATGGTGGGCCCCAAAACCCCATGTTGAAAATTTGGTGAAAAAATTCCCAGAAATGGCTGAGATATGCACTAAAGTTGAAAAAAATCCATTTATGCCATTATACAGCTTAACAGCATTTCTTCAGTTTGCGGTCGGCTTTGAAGAGTGCAGACATGTTCCTAGTCCACCGAAGATTGTTGCGCTGGGCTCTGAAGGTAAGTATGTGTTGAGGCGGGTGAGGTGGGGTGTGGGGAGGTGGGTGCGAGAGGGTGGGAGTGTTGTGGAGGGGGCAAAAGAATCAACGAGGAAGGTTTTTTGTTTCAGGTTTTTTTGACTCAATGAGGACTTTTGCCACGCTGGGTGGGCTCCCAACGTGGCACCAGGCAGCTTGGGGGACGTGAAACTGATGGGGATTAGGCACCCCCGTCGGCAACGGAAGCTTTGCCACGCTGGGTGGGCTCCCAGCATGGCACCAGGCAGCTTGGGGACAGTGAAGCCGACGGGGATTGGGCACCCCCGACAACAAAGGAAGCTTTTGCCATGCTGGGGTGGGCTCCGAGCGTGGCACCAGGCAGCTTGGGGGGGGAACGTGAAGCCGATGGGGGATTGTGCACCCTCGTCAGCAATGGAAGCTTTTGCCACACTGGGGTGGGCTCCCAGCATGGCACCAGGCAGCTTGGGGGGAATGTGAAGCCGACAGGTGATTGGGCACCCCCATTGGCAAAGGACATTGTTCCGCGGGCGGATGTGAATTCCGTGGGTGACGGCAAATTCCGCAGATATTTTTGTGATTTGCCGCACCCGACGAATCACAGAAAACTCAGGGCCCTGACCTTGCACCTGAGACAGCTGAGACAAAAAGCTGTACGCAAAAGAAATGAATGCTCAAAGAAAAGACTGAGGACTAATTTTTTTTAAATGAATATTAAATGCAGTTGAAATGCTCATGAAATGATCATGCAATGTTGTTTATGTTTAATGTTTTCATTTTATTAGAACTGACTGAATAAAGCACTCAATATGAATCACATTGATTTTCCTTTGTTGTGCGCAGTGTGTGTGATTCTAAATATGGGCAACTTCGGCTATCCGAACCTCTTGATTTTCCAAACAAATCGGATGTCTCGTTAGCAGTTCAGATTACTGAGGTTATACTGTAAAGGAAAATTATTTATAAAATATAGAAATGCAGTTCGGTTCCTTTTTTTTTTTTTGTAGGAACCACAGAAATAAGAATGCAGAAAAGAAAATAAAGTTAATTAACATCCTGTATCTGAAAAAAGGGAACTGGGAATAAATTACAGAAAAAGACCACAAAGCAATGCTCTTTAAAAAAATTTACAAATACATTTGGTGAAGTTAAGCAGTTTCCTGAAAGCGGGAACCATGCCACAACAGGCCTTTCTCTGGTTCCCAAGAACTGATGTGGAACTGGAGGAAAGTACCAACATTGCAGTTTTAAACAAAGTCCCTAACTCAAGCATTGTTTTCAAGGGTATAACTGAACAGTAAAACTTGAACAAAAACAAGAAAATAATAATAAATCTGCCATTAGAATGCAGATGTAAGCGTCACCACATAGCAGAGTTTTGAATTTCATTCTAAAAATTTTCTAATTAGTATAAAATTCTAGGCTCAGGGGGAGCTCATTCCAGGTGAATAATTGAAGTTGGTAAGCATAAGTGAGGGATTCCTGGGGCTTGAATTTGACTTTATTTCATTATGATTCTGTACAAATATCTTGCCATTACATAAGTTGGCAGCACGCTCCCTTAGCTCTTATCCTGGCTACCTCGTAACCAAAGTGCTTGTACACTTTTTCCATTATTTTTTTTTCGATCTCTGAAATTCATTACTTGTAATATGACTTTATTATTCATTTTCATGGACCTCCTGTTGTCATGTTGCTATTTTTCTTTTTTTGTTAGTTGCTTAACCAGGAGTAGCACACTAAGCTGAAAGCTTTTTTACAGGTGCGACCTGGGAGCACAGGGAAGTTAAGTGACTTGCTCAGGGTCACACAGTATGTAAGTGGAAGCTGTGGGATTCAAACCCAGGTCTGGTCTGCTGGATGTCACCAGATTTGCAGCTCAGAGCCTTAAACTACTGCGCTATACGCTATTGCTGTTTCACTCCCTACAGTATCCCCTTTCCTGGGACACACCTGAAAATGAGCCCAGGCTCAGTGTGCCTATCCTGGTCACCAAACATTAGATACAAAAATCATATTAAAAAAATGTTTTCTATTATATCCCAGAAGTTTAAATGTGCTACTTCAGTGAAGTAGCAAGGAGTGATCCATATCATGTAACACACCAAAAGAGAACAAAGAAAATACCACGAATTACATACCTATTGTAATTGTTGCTTTTCCAGAATATCTTCACCACTGATTCACTCTTATGGGACTGGGACCAGAGGCACTAGGACCCGATAGGATCAAATTATTTTGCAGGGAGGGAGCCGGTACTGGATGGTGACGGTGCTTGCACACCTCACAAGGTGCTGCGTGCATCATCCAATAATCGTTGCTGGCTCCTTCATGACCCTTAGTTCTGTTCACCAGGAGATAAACAGAGTGGAGAGAAATAACAAATAGGACTACAGAGTTTCTAGGACAAAGGGATATGGAAAAGGTATAGGAAACAAAGTAAACAACAAACTAAAACCTGACTACCAACTTAGTACCTAAGGGTTGGGCCTACTAGGTGGCACAAAGGTAGCTGGGTCTAAAAATCCAGAGCCTGATCTCACTATTCAGGCAGGAGATGGATAGTGATAAGGGAAAAAGGCAGGGCAGCTACCCTGGGCATATGGCTGACAGATGCAACAAACTCTGGTCAAAGCCGAAATGGCTGTGGAGAGCTTTTGGGATGTTTTTATCACTTAATTTCTAATGAATTTGTACACTGCAGATCTGCTGAGAGGCAGTTTCAATGAGCTCTTCCTTTTACACATTTTTACAGTACGTTTTCCTAGAATACACTTGCTGATTGCTATATATTTAGCCTGGATAGTACACAGAAGACATGGCATCTTATTTCAGTGGGGTTCTAATTCTACATCTATACACTGTTATGCTGCATTGTGTAAAATCAGAACACACTGAAAACAATATTTTACATCTGGACTAGGCTAAACTGAATAAATGCATTATAAAAATGGTAAAATCAGGTCCCCACTGAAAACAAGATATTGCATCTAATCTGGGACATCCTGAGTAAAAACAGTGCAAAAATGTGTAAATGAAGATCCCTATGACAATGAGATATAGCATCACCCCTGCGCTATCCAGGATACAAAATATAGGATAAGAAATATTTAAAGGAAATCTACTGTAAATTGAACTTCACTGTGTTCACTGACATAAACAGTTTCTTTACTGTTTTATTACATATTACATTGCAGTATTTAGTTTGAATGTTGTGGCCATGAGGATAGTGTGTACAGTGTGTGTGTTTGCTGCAGCTCAATATATGTTTTTCCACAAAAAGCATAGTGAAAAATGCCTGGTGATTGCTATATATTTATCCTGGATAGTTCACAGAAGACCTGGCATATGTCTGAGACAGTGCTTATCAGATAGTGTCTTCAGAGGTTAAAAAAACAGTGTAAACTTTTTTAGATTCGTTGCTGGGAAATGTTGACATTTATGAGGTAGGAATCTTTCTTGAAAGACAATACCTGTCTAACTGAAGCTAGCAACAAGAGCATATTTAAATGCTAAGTTTTTAAATGTGCAAGTTGTTGCATTTCGCAGGGGGTAAACAAATCTCCGGTTTAATAGGCAATCAATATTTAACAAGCTGTTCAGTTTCCTAATGGCCATCTGATAAGCAGCTTTGAGTTATGTCTCCACCATTCTAAACAGAAAGAAGGGAGTATTTTATTTCAATTGGCATAGTGATTTATAGATATGGAAGGATACATTGAAAACGCCAAAAACGTGTTTCACGACACTCCATTTTGCCAGCTACAGGCAGCAAGATGGCTGTAGGCTCCGTCCATAGCCATAAAGAACCTGCCTTGCAAATAAGATGGCACAATGTGCCAAAAAATAGAAAAAGGACACCTGGACTCCTGAAAAGGATAGCTCCATGCTACCATATAAGAAATAAGTGAACGCAAGACTATACCCATATCTCTTTCCTCATGACAGACAGAAGAAAAGTGGAGCTTAGGAGCATTTGGATTTGCATGACTGGGCAGTCCCAGGGAATCAAGATGTGTCATCACCGCTGGCATTCCCCAGAGGTGGTGGTCCAAGGCCCAAAACCACAGACAGAAGAAACAAGAGGTACACCAACCAAAAATTCTAACATGGTTAGAGAAGGGATTAGAAACATGACCTGCTTCTCCTTGTGACCACAGGATTTACGCTATGTAAAAAGAACAGTTAAAAATAAAGATGATTGATTGATTAATAAGAACTTACCATAACTGTAGATCTTCAAGGGGATCTTAGTCATCAGGTCACACATATGGAACTTCACAGTCGGTGATGCAGGACCCACATGAAAGATTTTTAGCAGCACCTTTGGGGCCACCCAAGCCATTGTCTGACGATGTCACCAACCCTATAAAGGTGTCAGCGGCCCTGCTCCCTCCTCAGTTCTTTCCCCCAGAGAATAAGGGAGCAAAGTTCTTGACATGGGGCACCAAGGAGAGATAGAGAGAGAGAGAGGTGCCCAGGCCTAAATAAAAGGCTGGATACACCAGTTAGCCAGTTCTGGGAAAGAGTCCCATAAAAGAGGAATGATGGGAGGGAAGGCAGACCTGATGACTTAGATCTCCTCGAAGTCAACTATTACGGTAAGTTCTTACATAACTGTTCTATCATCACTGGGGGTATCTCAGTCATCAGGTCACACATATGGAACAAGTCCGAAGCAGTTACAGATGCACTAAAACAGTCTAGGAGGAAGGCCATCCCAAAACTTAGGATAGGAGGCCCTACAGAACAGCCCTGCCAAGACCTGCACAGGTTCTAGTGGCAATGTCCAGACTGTAGTGCTTGGTGAAAGTATGGGCGGTACTCCAGGTGGCAGCAGCGCAAATGTCAGTGGCTGAGACCCCTTTGAAACGGGCCTGGAATGGGCTGTCACTGCCCCAGTAACTCTTCATCATGCATGTTATAGCAGAACACAATACAATGAGCCAACTATTTGGACGAACATTGTTTAGTAACCTGAACGTCCTCTCTACCTGGGGCAAAAGAAACAAAAAGCTGCTTCGACTTTCTGCATTCCCTAGTTTGCAGCAGATAATACTTCAAAATTCTGTGCACGTCTAATGTATGGAGCACTGCTTCCTCTGGATTGGCACGCTCAGGAAAATAAACAGGTAGGTGAATAGACTGGTTCAGGGTAAACTCAGACACCACCTTAGGGAGAAACTTAGGATTTGTGTGCAAAGATACCCTGTCTTTGTGAAAAATCAAATAAGGCTCCTCACACCAGAGGGCCTGAAGCTCAGAAACATTTTGAGCACAAGTAAGAACAACTAAAAGTAATGCTTTCCACGAAAAAAAGTGTAGCTCGCAAGTCATGGCCGGCTCAAACGGCGACAGGGTCAACTTCTCCAAAACAAAATTCAAATTTCAAGCCAGGACAGGGGGATGGATTGGAGGTTTCAGATGCAGGATGTCCCTGAGAAAGGTACTGGACACATCCAATTGAGCCACAGTGCGACCACCCACAGGCTCATAAAAGGCAGAGATAGCCGAAAGGTGTACCTTGAGGGAGGAGTACTGGAGACCTTAGTCTGACAAAGATATCAGGTAGTCCAGAATCTGGCTCACTGGACAAGTGAAAGGGTCCAGATGATATCTGACAGCCTAGATGGCAAATCTCTTCCACCTCATGGCATAAGTGGCTCTAGTGAAGGGCTTCCGTGCTGCTACAAGGACACCTGCCACTCTCTGAGACACCCCAAAATGGGTGATAGCTATGTCCTCAGGAGCCAGGCATGCTGACAAAGGGACTTGAGGTTGGGATGGACAAGGGTCCCCTGAGCCTGCATCAGAAGATCCCTGCAGAGGGACCAAAGGTTCCTCCGCTAACTGTTGCAGTAATGGGACCCATATCTGCTTTGGCCAGAATGGTGTGACCAGGATCATACTGGCCCCTACCATCTGCAGCTTGATTAGCACCATCTGAATCAGTGGAAATGGAGGAAGGCATAAATCAACCTCCAATTCCAGGAGAGGGACGATGCGTCTTGCCAGAAAACCCCAGGCCCTGGATCTAGCAAGCAGAAACTGGGCAGTTTTGCATTGAGTGGGGACGCAAAAAGGTCCAACTCTGGATGACCCCATCTGGCGAACAGATCATCTACAACAGATGAGAGAAGTTCCATTTGTGCATACTGGACTGCATCTGGCTGAGGCTGTCTGCCAGGGCATTTAGCATGCCTGGGACATGGACTGCCGAGAAAACCAGACTGTAGTCTAGTGCCAGTACCAAACTCTTATGGCCTCCCTACATAGGGGATACAAATGCGTGCCCCCCACCCCCGTCTGTTGATATAGTAGACAACACTGAGACTGTTGGACTAGATCAACAGCTGACCCAGGAGATGGTTCTGAAAGGCCTGCATGGCATACAGGACAGCCCGCATCTCCAGAACGTTGATATGCAGGGACAGTTCGATCTGGGACCATGTTCTTCGAGGTACCCAGATGCACTCCCCAACCTGAGCCAGAAACATCTGTGGTGAGGATATGCTAGGAGGAGGAGATATGGAACGGGACCCCTTCTAATAGGTTCTGTGAGTCCATCCACCACTGGAGCACTGTGCAGACTGGGGAGGAGATCAGTACTAACTGATCTAATTTGTCTGTACGTTGGTCTCATTGCATCCTGAGCATCCACTGGAGTACTCGCATGCACAGCCTGGCCAAGGCAACCATGGGAATGGCCACAGCCATCAGACACAATAGCCTCAGATATACCCTCGAAGGGATATAATGACTCTGGGCAACCTCCTGAGCCTAGGCAATAAGGCACTCTGCCTTATTTAGAGGCAGGAAGGCTTTGCCCTGCACAGAGTCCAGAATAGCCTCTATATATTGCAGCCTTTGAGACACAATCAGAACCAACTTGGGCAGGTTGACAGTGATGCCCAGGAAGAGGAACAGCTGGAGGGTTCTTTCCAGAGTCCAAAACAGCAGTTCTCTGTACAAGGCCTTTAGGAGCCAGTTTTCCAGAAAAGTTATAACATACAGTCTCTTCCTTCTTTTTTTTTATCACATCTGTGTTTTTCCTCCTGCAGCCACTGACCTGCTGTGGATCCAGCCACCACTCCTCTTCCCCTGACAACCCTGGTGGTACATCCCAACACCAGCTAGCATATGCAGCTGTACCCGCGAAAGGGACCCTCTCCTCGGTCCCCGTGCCAGGCCAGGAACTAATACCAGTATATGGTTGCACACAATGAGCCCCACCGGGCTCAGGAAGCTGCGGCTATCAAGCTGCCTCAGTCAATGCTGCCATTTTCCTCCCTGTAGCTTGTTCCCTGGAGTGTAGGTGTACAATAACATCGGTGCACCAACGTGCTGATGTCCGCTGCAATCCCCCCTCACTTGCACCAACTCTAACACTGCCCCCGGTTGTCACCAGGGGCCGCTGCACAGCGGTGACAACCCACATCCTATCCCCTCCCCTGCCGACCCCTGACAACCTGGGCTTGTGTCCAAACCTGGGTCGCCAACGTGGCGTGAAGTGTGGCGTCCAGCGCCTCAAACCTTAGTGACACTGGGCCAGTCCCTCCCTTCTGAGAGCTGCAGCTACTGCTGCTAAGCACTTTGTAAAGACCCATGGCATAAAAGGTAAGCCAAAAGACAATACTTTGACTTGGTAGTGCTCACCCTGAAAGAGAAATCAGAGGAATCTCCCGTGCAGTGGAAACACTGAGATATGCAGGAAGTAAGCATCCTGCATGTCCACGAAGCACAGCCAGTCACCCTGCTTGAGTAGAGGCATTAGGCCTGGCAGGGTTACCATGCCGAATTTTTTGTACTGGACTTACAGATTGAGGTCTTTGAGATCTAGTATGGGCCTCAGATCTCCAGTTCTTTTGGGGACCAGGAAGAACCTGGAATAAAATATAGCAATTACATAAGAACTTACCGTAACAGTAGATCTTCAAGAGAGGTTCCTGCAGGAGGTCTTCACATATAGGACTGCGCACCCTGGCATCAGATTCCAATGGCAAACTTGTAGCTAGCAATCATCAGTGGGGACCACCCCCGACGTCAGGTCATGCGATGTCAGCCCGACTATAAAAGGGGCGGTCCTGTGCCCGCCCTCTAGTTCTTTTCCACCGGAGACCTAAAGAAAGGTAAGCAGAAAGGAAGGAGTAACAACAACTGGGACTTTGTGTCCTATCTAGGCCTATGGGCTAGGCAGGATGAAAAAGAAAATTTGCAGGAGCTGGGGGAAGGTGGGTGGGAAACTAGACCTACTGCAGGAACCTCTCTCAAAGATCTACTATTACGGTAAGTTCTTACATAACTCCTATATCTTACTTCGAGAGGGTTCCTGCAGTAGGTCTTCACATATATGACTGAATTCCAAGCAGTCTAAGAAGAAGAAGTCAGAGACGAGGTTCCAGGAGGAGGAAGATGTCTGCCAACTAAGGTTCTGCCTTAGGACAGAAGACCTTGTGTGACGATGGACTCATTTAAACAAGAAGGTATAATAAAAGGCTGTTGCAACAGCACCTTTACCTTCTATATATTCTTTTTACCTTTTTCCAATTCCCCACTATCAGGAAGGCCACCTGGGCAGTGTATTTTTCTTTCCCTTTATTTCTCTATATGTTTCTATGCTGCTAGCCTTCTCAGCTTTAATGAATGCAATCACACATTTCACTGTATCCTGGTTAAAACAAATGTCCCCTTAGGACTTCATTGTTCCTTGGACAAAGGGACAGTTCATTTCTTAAACCTTTATTTCAGTAAAATATATGGAGTTCGTAACTCCAAGCGTGGTTATGGTAGTTAATTCCCTTTTAATAAATTCAAAGTAGTAAGAAATGTATTTTATTCTCGGCGGCAGTGGTGCCATCCGAGATGTTAAGCCGAACTGCCCTTGATTCATTCCCCCCTTTAAGCGAGCCGTATTCCTATTTTTGCAGGTTAAAACCCCTTTTCTATGTGCATTTCCTGATTTACGCAGACAGATAGAATTGCATTCTTTTCGCTGTTCAGTTAATATAAAAGAAAAGCCCTAAGTAATTTTCTCAGTTGTGCTGCTCGGCTTCTCCTCACTGAAACGGTAAGCACAAGGTAGCGAAGAGTATTCTAATATCTCCAGTTAGCAGAGAAGGGGGGGCATTATAGTGCTTTGCTGAGCTAAAGTTCAAGAAATTTAAGTAGGAGCCATGGGTACTTCAAATTAGGTTCGCCGTGAAACTTCACGGTAGTATTCCAACAAAAGCAGTCTACTTTGTGCACTGAAATATAATAAAATCTGCATACGTTTTTGAATAATGAATTAAAATTGTCATACTGAGTTGATAAAACTAAAAGGAATTTAGAAAGCTGTGTTTATACCTGAGCAGGTATACAGTTTCAGGGCGGGGTTCCCTTGGAAAAGGTTTCAGAGAAGTCTCCACCTACTCTATCCCTCAAACTATACGAGCTGGACGGCCCTTTCTGTCTATCTTTATGGACCAGGGATAGGGGAGCAGAGCTTCATATGAACTGTTTTAAAAAAATCATTAGTTTATCTGTGTTAATAGGCTTAGAAGCATAGACCTTGTCATATAAACAATGTTATTAGATGTAATGATGTGTACATGAAATAAGAAATTGTTTTGTTGTATTTTGCCTTTCAATAACAAAGGTAGGAGAAATTTGTTGCTCCTCCCCTACCTATTAGGTATATCTAAGGTGTGTTGAGTCATTTGAAAATGAGCTTGATGAGGTGCAGACATATTCTGCTCCTAGCTATGAAAACACTAGCTAATACTAGTGCACTTATTACAGAACCTTCTTCAATTTTCTGTTTGTTTTGTTTTCTGTTGTGCAAGTCCGTGGAATTAATTTTTGCTTTGTTTTATTTAATAAATATTCTCCTTGGATTTGTAACTTTCTATCTGGAGTCCTTTTAATCCCACACCTCACACGTGGTGGCAGTAGTGGGATAGGAAGCCTAGCTTGGAGGGCTTCTGATTCTGTATAAGTATCTGAAAAGGACTTGAATGTTGCAGAAAGAACCATGAAGTGGTGCAGTGACACGAACAATGGCAGATAAATTGGGTCTACCATTAATGGCTGGACTTGGTGATGTTCGGAGAAAGACAAAAACAGAAGAAGAAGGTGCCATTGGGAGTATCATAGAGGAGGAGGAAGAGCCAGAGAAGGTGGAAGTGACTGCTCCAGCTGGTGATACCAAGGAATTACTGCAATGGCTATGTGTACAGCAAGTAGCCTTGGAGAAACAGAGAATTAAGGACATGCAATGAAATCAAGCTCGATGGGCAGATAGCCTAAGAGCCATATAGGCCTTAAGTGTTGGACATCCCCCTGGTGCTGGTGAGAGTCCAAAGGACATTAAATTAACAAAACTGAGTGAGTCTGATGACATTGAAACTTATTTGACTACTTTTGAGCGACTACCCCAGTGTGTCAATGGCCCAGGAGTCAATGGGTTACAAGACTCGCTCCATATCTTACCGGAAAAGCTCAGTTAGCATATGGACATGTCGATACTACCATGAGCGAGAATTATGAGGCAGTGAAAGAAGCAATCCTAAAGAGGTATGACATATGTCTAGAGACCTATAGACAGCGGTTTCGTACTTTGAAGTTTCATTTGACAGACACCCCCCAAGAAACATATGCAAGACTTAAGGATCTATGTGGCAAATGGTTACAACCTTCAAGTGATACTAAAAAACAGATGATGGAAGTGATAGTTATGGAACAATTAGTTCGCATATTGCCACAGGATGTACAGATGTGGGTTAGGGAGCACCGACCAGAATCAGCAGAAAAGGCTGTCCAACTGGCAGAAGATTATTTAGCTACAAGTCCTAACAGACAGAAAGGGTACTCTGGATCAGGTGCAACTCAACCCACAGTAAGAATATTTCCTGCTTCTTCTTCTTCTAGTATAAAACAGTCGACTAGTGGGGGCAAGAAACAAGTAAAATCAGATAGATTGCATAATGCTGAAATTATATGTCACTACTGTCAAGGGAAAGGGCATATAGCCAGATTCTACCCTAAAATGAAATCCACAACAACTCATCTGGCTTTGGCTAATTGGGGACAATATTTAACCCCAGTGACTGTAAATGGTAAACAGGTAATGGGGTTACTGGATTCTGGAAGTCGACAAACTTTAATAAAAGCCAGTTTCCTCCATAATGAACATGTCTTCAGACCCAGACAGGGGTTACATGTATCCACGGGGACACACACTTTTATCCTTTACAGTCAGTGGACATAGAAGTGCAACAGAATAAACAAAGGCTTTATGTGGGGGTGGTCCCTCATCTTCCAGTCCCTGTTATAATTTGACATGATCACCCTTATTTCTCACTTTTGCCGAACGAGACTACTTATTTGGGAGCCGTCACTACTAGGGCTCAAGAGAGGTATAAGGCAGACTTTCAATAATTATTTCCATTTGATGAAGATATTTTTGGGGCACCAGGTGCTAAAAGAAAATCCAGACAAGACAAGCGTCTGGATAAAAAGAGGTGGCAACAAACACATTTGAACTCTAAAGATCAGAAAGAAATGGACATGAAATGAAAATTACGTACTTACCGTAATTCCTGATCTTCCCTTGTATCTTCACCATTCATTACTGTTTGGGTTAGTGCCGGGGCGCACACCGCTACGGGAGGATTTTTTTTTTTCGGAGTCGGCTCCAACGGCGCCGCCCCCAAGAGTGACACACTGCATCATGCACAAAGGGCAGCCATTAGGTGCCACAGACTCCTCCTCCATCTCAGTTCTGGTAGCCAGAGAGGCGAAAACAAAGGGTAAGGAAAAAGGAGAGCGAGGCAAGAGAGCCAAGGGACAGAAAAAGGAAAAGATATAAACTGAAAAAGGAATAAGCTGGAAGAGAATGGACAGAGGAGAGAGAATTCCTACCCTAAGGGACCACAGGGCCTCCCTTCTGGGGCGGCTCTAAGGGAGGAACAGATAGAGAGAAAGAGAAAAGGAAGAAGAAGAAAGGGAGGAAAACAAGGTATGCTGAGAGGGGAGGACACTGCCCATAGACGCATTGCTTGAGAGGCTTATAAGCGCGGAACCAAAAACAAGGGAGCAAGAATCCCTCCTGATAGGACTGAGAGAAGGTTCAACCGAACCGCCTGCACAGACTGGACACAAAGGGCAGATTCTCTAACCTCCCAACATGCCAACCCCCTACACTCTAGCTGAGAGCTCACACTGCCGGGCAGAAAATCTGTTCAAAGAGAGCACCCAACTAGGAAGGGGATTAAGCCCCTTAGCACCCTGTTAAGTGCTAACACAGAAGTGTATGGGGAGGGGTTAAGCCCTACAGAAGTCAGCTTTGTATGAAAGGATAGAGTGGGAACTCAATCAGACTCCCTGAAGGCAAGGCAAGAACAACCGCTCAAGGCTAAGAAGTGTCAGAAGCACCAGCCAGAAAGAGCTGACAATAATAACACCTGCCAGGGGGAATCTAAATTTTTGAGGCCGAGCCAAAGGAACGGTCTCTTAAGCTGTGAACTGAGCAATGCGGTTAAGGTGCCCAGAGGTCACACCCTAAGGACAGTCAGAAAGAGTTCCCTCAGAATAGGTGAAAAAGACCCTACTCGTTCCTCTTTACCTTGAGGAAAAAAAGATCCGTTCAAGAAGAACGGAAAACAGATTTTTTTTTTTTCCGCATAAAGGCCAAAGGAAGGGAGAGGAACGAGACAGGAGGGGGAGACGTCACAGTAGGAGGCCACTGAGGGGAAGGTGGGCAGGTATCAGTAATGAATGGTGAAGATACAAGAGAAGATCAAGAATTACGGTAGGTACATAATTTTCATATCTTCCCTTGTCAATCTTCACCATTCATTACTGCTTGGGTGAGTACTAAGCTCCCCCCCAAAGGGGGGGAGAAGAAACCCTGAAGCAGCAAGACCCCCAGCCTCCTGTTGGTGAGAAACAGAAGGGGAAGACCCTGGGCTAATCAAAAGAGAAGCCTATGGGGCAGAAGAGCTAGGAGTTGTCCCCCGATGACGAGGAGATGGAGGAAGCCCCTGCAGAAGTCTCCTAGCTCTGGAGGAAAAGAGATGGGTCCCCCAGAAAGCGGAGCGAATCACTCTACGCCAGGCCAGGGGTGACAACCTTGATAGACAAAGCCATGCCGTCCGTCTAATACAGATCGCTGTCCCTGCAAGCCTGGAAGCCACCTCATTGGTGTCATAAGATGCCCTTGCTTGGTGTCTTGCCAGCTCCAGGCCTATAGCAGAGAGGGCAATAGCTTGTCTGGTTTGCTCCGTATCAGGCATTGATGCTAAGATTTAGGAAAGCATCGACCACAAATGCCTACCGTAGGCAGCATGGTGGGCCTGATGAGATGCAATGCAAGACATCGCATGAGAGGAAGAAAATACTCTTCGCCCCCACCAGTCAAACTGTAGAGAATCTGAGTCCAGTGGATGGTCATGCGCCAGGCGGCAGCGCCCAGAGGGAGTCTCTAGGTATGCCAATCCCGAGGGTGGGTTGGGGAGAGTACCTAGGGATTCCAATGGGGCACAATACCTATGTTGGCAGTCTGCCGGGGCTGGAGAAAGGGCGGCTGGTGACTGCCAGGAATGGATAGACGCCTCCTGGAAGGGAACAGGCCAGGATAGTAATACCAAATGCTGGGCACTGAATTCGCCAAGGAATTCAAGCGTCTCCCGTTCAGTATTGTCTCGCCTAATATAGGAAATCTGAAGATCCCTCACCATCCTTGAAAGGAATCTCTGATATTCAGTGAAATCAGCATCGGAGGAGAGATGAGCAGTGGGTTCCTCTCCCTCAGAGGAGGGAGACGAGGATGATGGAGAGCTTGAGTGTCCAGAGGACTCCTGTGGTGGTGGGGAGAGGCAAAAAACCCGCTCATTCATGTACTTAACATATGAGGGGAAGGCCGCCTCAGAACCTCTGAATGTCTCCCAGGATAACGGGCCCGTGGGACTGACATGGCCTGGGAGAGCGGGGAGTGGCTGCAGAGGAATGGGAGAAGGGCACCTACGGCGAGGTAACTGTCCTCTGCTGGGGCTCTGGAATCTGGGGAATGGTGCCCGAGCTGGAGGGATCCCGGACAACAGACCAGGTCGCAAAACAGAACCCTGGGGATGCGAAGCCTGGAAGAGCCTAGAAGGGGATCCTCCCCCTGTGACGAACCTGGGACTGCATGGAGGAGTCTGCGGCACCTAATGGCCGCCTCAAGGCATGACGCAGCGCCGGGCCCTGGGGTGGCAATGCTGAGCTGACCAAAAAAAAAAAAAAAAAAAAAAATCTCCCATAGCGGGTGTGGCCCGGCACTATCCCAAGCAGAAATGAATGGTGAAGATTGACAAGGGAAGATCAATGTCAATATACAAGAGGACAATTTATTTGGACTTGAACAAACAAAGGATAAAACATTAGAACTTTTTTTTTTTTAACAGGTGGGAAATAGAATTACAGAATAGAAAACAGAATTAAGACCATAAGTGTATCAATAGATAAAGGATTACTATGTAGGAATGTATGAATCCTAAAACAGAGGAAACTGTGTTACAATTATTGGTGCCTTCTGTTTACAGAAATCACTTTCTGTCTTTAGCACATGATGTTCCTTTAGCTGGGCACTAGGGGGCCGAACGTACATTGCAGAGATTGTTATATCGATTTTTCTGGCCAGGGATTCGTCAACAGGTAATTGAATACTGTAAAACCTGTGAGCATTGTCAAAAAGTAGCCCCTGTGGGTAAAAAGGAAAAAGTTCCCTTACACCCTTTACCACTGATTTCAACACCTTTTGAGCGAATAGCAATGGATGTGGTTGTGCCCCTGCAAAAAAGTGCAAAAGGGAATCTCTTCATATTGGTTGTGTGCGACTATGCTACGAAATACCCAGAAGTGATACCCTTACGCACGGTAACGGCAGACAAAGTGGCCGAGGAGCTAGTAAAAATATTTTCCAGAATGGTATCCTTAAGGAAATTCTATCAGATCAGGGAAGTAACTTTTGCTCACAGGTATTAAAGAAATTGTATATAGCTTTAGGAGTACATGCTATACATACGTCTCCATACCACCCACAAACAGATGGGCTGGTAGAAAGATTTAATCAAACGTTAAAAAAAATGCTGCAAAAATTTGCTCAAGAGGAAGGAAAACATCGGGACAGCTTATTACCCTATCTTATGTTTGCATATAGGGAAGTACCACACCCATCTACAGGATATTCCCCTTTTGAGTTGTTATTTGGAAAAAATCCCAGAGGTTTGCTAGATATAATTAAAGAAAATTGGGAAGCAAAGAAAGAAGATATTGTACCTTTAACATCTGTGGATTATATCAAAACATTAAGAGAGAAAATTATACAGTATACAAACAAAGCCCTACAGTACAAAATAGATCACCAGAAATACCAAAAAGCTTATTATGATCAAGGGGTGGGTAGGAAGTATTTTCAACCTGGAGACAAGGTCCTACTGTTGTTGCCTTGTACAGATAATAAACTTTTAATGAAATGGCAAGGGCCATATACAGTACAGAGGCAGGTAGGACCTGTCAATTATGAAATTCTATGTCCAGACAAAAGAAATAAGTTGCGCCTGTACCATGCAAATCTACTTAAGGCATGGCATGAGCGTATAAATACCATCCTATATGTATGCCCTGAAGTAGAACAAAATGAACCTGACCAGGCCTATGACAGACTGGATGGCAAAGAAACCATAAAAGATGTTAACATTAATTTTCATCTGACTGATATACAATGCATAGAATTGAATAACCTACTGTCTGCATTTACACAATCATTTACAGCCTCACCTGGACGCATGGAAGGCATCACTCATCATATACATGTAGGGCATACTGTACCTATTAGGTTAAAACCCTATAAATTATCAGAGAGTTTGAGACATGAAGTAAACACAGAAATAAGGAAAATGCAACAATGGGAGTGATACAGCCATCCATGAGTTCTTGGAGCTTTCCAATGGTTGTAGTAAACAAAAAAGAAGGGGGAGTAAGAGTCTGTTTAGACTTTCATAGACTCAATGCGGTATCCAAATTTGATCGATATCCCATGCCGCGCATAGATGACATCATTGACCATCTGGGTAATGGTATAATTGTTTTTTTTTTTTATGCCTTTTTTTTTTTCTTAAGCAGGGAGGAATGTGATAATGGACTCATTTAAACAAGAAGGTGTAATAAAAGACTGTTGCAACAGCACCTTTACCTTCTATATATTCTTTTTACCTTTTTCCAATTCCCCACTATCAGAAAGGCTACCTGGGTAGTGTATCTTTCTTCCCCTTTGCTTATCTATATGTTTCTATGCCTCTAGCCTTTTCAGCTTTAATGAATGCAATCACACATTTCACTGTATCCTGGTTAAAACAAATGTCCCCTTAGGACTTCATTGTTCCTTGGACAAAGGGACAGTTCATTTCTTAAACCTTTATTTCAGTAAAACATATGGAGTTCGTAACTCCAATCATGGTTATGGTAGTTAAACCCCTTTTAATAAATTCAAAGTAGTAGTAAGAAATGTATTTTATTCTCGGCAGCAGTGGCGCCATCCAAGATGTTAAGGCGAACTGCCCTTGATTCATTCCCCCCTTTAAGCGAACCATATTCCCCTATTTTTGTGGCTTAAAACCCCCTTCTGTGTGCATTTCTGATTTGCACAGACAGCTGGAATTACTTCTTTAAACTGTTCAGTTAATATAAAGAAAAGCCCTAAGTAGTTTTTCTTGGTTGCAGCTGCTTAGCTTCTCCTCGCTGAAACGGTGGCGCAGGTAGCGAGTATTCTAAAATCTCCAGTTAGCAGAGAAGTGGGGGGGGGGAGACATTATAATGCTTTGCTGGGCTAAAGTCTAAGAAATTTAAGTAGGAGCCGTGGGCGGTTTCGAAGTTAGGTTCGCCGTGAAACCGCCACAGTGTATTCCAGTAAAAGCAGTCTACTTTGTGCACTGAAACATAATAAAAGCTGTATACGTCTTTGAATAATGAATTAAAATTGCCGTACTGAGTTGATAAAACTAAAAGGAATTTAGAAAGCAGTGTTTATACCTGAGCAGGTATACAGCTTCAGGGCGGTTTTCCCTTGGAAAAGGTTCAGAGAAGTCTCCACCTTCTCTATCCCTCAGACTATATGAGCCAGCCGGCCCTTTCTGTCTATCTTTATGGACCAGGGATGGGGGGCGGAGCTTCATCTGAACTGTTTTAAAAAAATTATCAGTTTATCTGTGTTATTAGGTTTAGAAGCATAGACCCTGTCATATAAACAATGTTATCAGATGTAATGATGTGTACATGAAATAAGAAATTGTTTTGTTGTATTTTGCCTTTCAATAACAAAGGTAGGAGGAGTTTGTTGCTCCTCCCCTACCTGTTAGGTATAGCTAAGGTGTGTTGAGTCATTTGAAAGCGAGCTTGGTGAGGTGCAGATGTATTCTGCTCCCAGCTGTGAAAACACTAGCTAATACTAGTGTGCTTATTACAGAACCTTCTTCAATTTTCTGTTTGTTTTGTTTTCTGTCATACAAGTCCGTGGAATTAATTTTTGCTTTGTTTTATTTAATAACTATCCTTCTTGGATTTGCAACTTTCTGTCTGGAGTCCTTTTAATCCCACACCTCACACCTTGCAAAACTGCAAGGCCGAACCCAGCTCTACGCCTAGAGCCAATGTCCAGACTATAGCGTTTAGTGAAGGTGTGGACAGAAGAGCAAGTGGCTGCTGCACAGATCTCTGCAGTGGACACATTTCCTGAAAAAAAGCGGCAGAGGTGGCCACGCTTCTAGTGGAGTGGCCTTTAACTGCCCCCGAAAGGGTCTTTCCATATTTCTGGTAAGTGTAGTGAATACAGTTAGCCAGCCACCTAGAGGTGGTCTGTTTCGAGATGGCCTTGCCCTGGCACTGGGGGGCAAAGGCCACAAAGAGTTGCTTCGATTTTCGAACCTCCTTAGTCCGGGAAGTATAGTACATCAGGATCTGATGCACAACCAAGGTGTGCAAAAGATATTCCCCCGTGTTGGAATGCTGAGGAAAATAGACCGGCAGTTCAACACTCTGGTTGAGAGTCGTCTCCGAAACCACTTTCGGAAGAAAAGAAGGATTAGTCCTCAGGACCACCCAGTCCTTGTGGAAAATCAAAAAATGAAAATTACGTACCTACCGTAATTCTTGATCTTCTTGGACGAGTCTCCACCACTCATTCACACTATTGGGATCTGCGCCGGAGGCACTAGGACCCATCGAGCAAACTTTTGCTGGAGGTCGACACCAGAGATGGCGCCCATGACACTAGCTCATGGCAAGGAAATGACTTATCTCGGCGTTAACCCTCAACCGCCCTGTTCACCTTTTTACCAAGGAGGTGCAGCGCAACTAACGTGAAAGAGTAACTCTATCTTAAGACCGACATAAGATAGTCCGGCGACTGCGGTAAGAAGGGGACAAAAAGAAGCCTCACGGGCCAAAGATTTGAGGAGGAAGACCAACACAGCGGTGAGCTCGGGGGATGGAGGGTGGGCGTGTGAATGAGTGGTGGAGACTCGTCCAAGAAGATCAAGAATTACGGTAGGTACGTAATTTTCATATCTTCCTGGACATAAGTATCCACCACTCATTCACACTATTGGGAGAGTACCGAGCTAATAATCCCCCGAGAGGGCGGCAGGAACACCAAGAGCTCACGTTTCTAGGACAGAAGTCCATTAAGGATAGTTCTGCCGAAGGTGGAATGTCGCCTGGCATGAACATCCAGTGCATAATGCTTAACGAAGGTATGCACCGAGCTCCAGGTGGCGGCATTGCAGATGTCTGCAATCGGCACATTGCGAATTTCCGCTAGGGATGCCGCGACCGCTCTGGTAGAGTGAGCGTAAACCCTACCTTCCAATTTAACCTGTGCCATGGAATAGCAATGTCGAAGACATGCCACTAGCCACGATGAGATGCATCTGATAGCGACAGGTTGACCCAGCCGGGTCTCGCTGAAGGAAACAAACAGTTGTTGGGCTTTGCGAAAATCCTTGGTTCTATCTAGATAGAAATGCAAGGCTCTCTTAACATCCAAGGAATGAAGAGATCGTTCCCCTTCATTTTGAAAGTCCGCAAAGTAAGAGGGAAGGACCAAAGGTTGGTTTAGATGGAATTCCGACACAACCTTGGGAAGAAATTTAGGATGAGTGCGAAGAACTACTTTGTCCTTATGGAACACAGTATACGGAGGGTCCGTAACCAGGGCATGTATCTCAGAGACCCTGCGGGCTGAGGTAATGGCCACTAGGAAGGCCGTCTTCCAGGTGAGAAATTTTAGCTCACAGGTAGCCAGAGGTTCGAAAGGTTTCCGAGTGAGCATGTCTAGCACAAGGTTAATGTCCCAGGCTGCAACTGGACGTCTTATAGGGGGTCTGGTATGCAGAATTCCTTTAAGAAATCTCTTAACCATAGGTAACTGAGCCAGAGACAAAGAAGAAACCGGCTCATGATATGCTGAAATGGCACTAAGGTGAACTTTGACTGTAGAGTACTGAAGACCTGAATTTGAGAGGTCCAAAAGGTACTCCAAAACCTTGTCTGGTGGACAGGAAAAGGGATTCCAAGAGGACTTTGCACACCAGAGCGAAAAACGCTTCCACTTAGACGTGTAAGTTTTCCGAGTAGCTGGCTTCCGAGCAGCCAGAAGAATATCTGAAACTCTTCGAGAGACATTGAACCGGTTCACTTCTACCTCTTCAGGAGCCAAGCGTGAAGGTGAAGCGATCTCAGGTTGGGATGGACCACCGGACCCTGAGTCAACAGGTTCATCTGCAGGGGGAGTGGTCTCGGAGGGGCTGCCAACATATTGTTGAGTAGTGGAAACCATAGTTGTCGAGGCCAAGAGGGAGCAATGAGAATCATCTTGGTCCCCTGGGACTCGAATTTGAGAAGTACTCTCTGAATTAGAGGAAGAGGCGGAAAGGCGTAAAGAAAGCGTTTTGTCCACCGCAGCCTGAACGCATCCTGACAGAAAATGCCAGGCCTTGGACTTCTGGAGCAGAAGAGAGGCAGTTTTGCGTTGAGTGAGGATGCAAAAAGATCCAGGTCTGGAGTTCCCCACTCTTTGAACAGTGATTGATCTATGGTTGAGTCGAGGGACCACTTGTGAGGATCTGCCTCTTCTGCTGAGACGGTCCGCCAAGTCGTTTTGTATACCTGGCAGGTAGACCGCTTGAATTAGAGATTTGTGTTCCAAGCACCATTCCCACACCCTCATCGCTTCCCTGCTTAAGGGGTAAGAGTGAGCACCGCCCTGCTTGTTGATGTAATACATCACAGCTTTGTTGTCTGTTTGAAGGAGAATGTTCTTGTGACAGAGGATGTCCTTCAAAGCCCGGACCGTATAAAGGACAGCTCTCATCTCTAGGACATTTATGTGAAGCTGGGCCTCGAGTTGAGTCCATACACCTTGAGTGTGGAGAGAGCGACAATGAGCTCCCCATCCCGTTAGCGACGCGTCTGTGGTGATGGAGATTTGATGATCCAGAGGGGCAAAGTGAAATCTTTCCAGGAGATTGCTCTCTTGAGACCACCAGGTGAGAGACCTCTGTAAGGGTTCTGTCACCTTGATGGGATAAGACTGTGGGTGAGTGGTTGGGGACCACTGAGCACTGAGCATCCATTGGGTGGTTCTCATGTGTAGCCGAGCTAGGGTACAGTGAACACTGAGGATGCCATGAGGCTTAACATACGTTGCATTGAGAGAGCTGTAGCTGATCTGTTCTCCCAATGTAACGGGCCATCTGAAGGATATCGAGCCTTCTGTCCTCTGGAAGGAAAGCCTTCGCAAGAGGTGTCCAGTAGAGTCCCTATGAAAAGGAGTCTCTGGGAGGGCTGCAACTGTGACTTTAGATTCAGCAGAACTCCATGGACATAAGAAGGCGAGAGGCCGTCTGAACGGCTTCCAGGGTCCCCTGTCTGGAGAGCTTGCTAGAGCCAGTCGTCCAGGTAGGGAAACACTGGATTCCGGGAAAGCCTCTGAGATGTGCTGGCAGAACTGCACAACACTTTGTAAAGACTCATGGCGCCGAGGATAGCCCAAAAGGCAGGACTCTGAACTGATAGTGTTGACCCAGAGCCACAAACCTCAGGAATTTGTGATGCCTCGGTGAATAGGAATGTGCTGGTAAGGCGCCCTGCATGTCCAGGAGGCTAGCCAGTTGTGTTGATGAAGCAAAGGTAACAGGGTTCCTAGAAATATTTTGAATTTCTCCCTGGGAGAAATTGTTTAACTTCTGAGGTCTAGAATGGGGCATACCCCAGACTTCTTTGGAACCAGAAAGTAGTGGAGTAGAACCCTGTGTTTCACTGATGCAGAGGCACCAGTTCTACTGCCCTGTTGTTCAGAAGGCCCTGGATCTCGTGGCGAGAAGGTCTGACTGAAGGATTGACAGCCTGGGTTGTCGTTTGGGAGGACGATTCGGAGGGGTCTCCAGAAAATTGAGAAAATACCCTTCGCGAATTATCCGAAGGACCCATTTGTCTGAGGTTATGGACTTCCACTGGTTGTAGAAGTGCATCAGACGACCTCCCACCGGAGAGGAAAAGTACACCTCGGGCAGTGGAGATGGAACTTGGGCCGGTAACTCATAAGGTAGCACTGGGCGCTTTGGGCCCTTGCGCTTTCTGTTGCGTCTTCTTTTGAGGTTGGGCAGGTTGGTTCTTAAGAAACTTCCTCTGCCCCTGCCTCGAAAGGACTGACAATTATGAAACTGACGCCATCGACATGCCCTCGAGAGGGGGTAGGAGGGGTCGAGCCAGCTTAATGGCTGACCTAGTCTTCTGAGTAGCCTCTAGAGCTTGCTCTACCTGAGGACCAAAAAGATACGAGCCGATCAAGGCAACGCCATCACCTGCTGCTGTGCATCATTCGTGAAGTCTGGCACGCAGCCAGGAGTGACGGCGAGTACAAATACCAGCGGCTGCTGAACGAGAAGCAGTGTCGAAAGCATCCACGGCTGCTTTGACCTGTTGGTTATTAGACTCAATACCTCTGGTAATGGTCAGAAGAAGCTCTGGCTTAGAGTCTGAGTCTGGAAGAGCTTCAACCATTTGTCTGATAGAGTGCCACAGGATATACTCATACTGAGAAAAATAGCCCTGGTAACTGGCAATACGCATACTTAGAGTGGACGCAGCAAAGACTCTCTTACCTAATGTATCAATCTTACGAGACTCTTTGTTAATAGGTCGAGCTGTAGTAGTTTGAGGAAGAACGACCTTGTCATTCTCTGCCAGGACTACAATAGGATCCGCAAAGGCTTGGGATGCCAGGAAAGGACGATCCTTGGGAGCTGAGTATTTCCTATCAATGGATTTGGCCACCGAAGGGGTAAGAGCAGGATTATTTCATACCATTTGAGACAGCGTCTCGAAGGAAGGTTGAATCGGAAGAGTCAAATCCGTAGGGATCTCCGAAGCATGAAGATACTGGAGTCTTAACCGCTTCCCAGGATCGATGTCTGTAGTCTGGAGAGAAGAGTGGAGCTTAGGTTCTTCAACAGAGACTTAAAGACAGGTCCTCGACCACAGGCTCTGTAGCAGTGAAAGATCCTGCTTGCCCACTTCATCACCCAACCAAGGTCTGGGTCAGGCTCAACGTCATCTCCTGATAGTCCAGGGAGGACTGTTTGGACAGGAAAGGAGTGAAATACAGGAGAGGAAGGAAGAATTGAGAGGAAAGAGAGTCCTCGAGAGCTCCGGCGTCGAGGAGGCAAGCAGGACAGCGGCACGAAAAGAGCAACGCGGCGCGGGGATGGCGCTGGAAGCCGGCCCGCGGACGACGCTGAGAAGGC
This sequence comes from Neoceratodus forsteri, assembly GCA_016271365.2. Lineage (NCBI taxonomy): Eukaryota > Metazoa > Chordata > Ceratodontiformes > Ceratodontidae > Neoceratodus > Neoceratodus forsteri. The sequence continues at coordinate 521,928,013 of CM028136.1, read as the reverse complement.
ACAGGCGCCAAGATGGCGCCCGAAGCGCCGCGCCGTGGACGGTGCGAGGATGCGTAGCACGGGTATGCCGCGAAGCCCTGTGATGCCGCAGGCGGCACCGAAGGACACGGTGCTGCAGAAGGCGCCGAGAAGCTCCACGATGCCGCAGACGGCGCCGACAAGCCCCGCGACGCCGCAGATGGCGCCGAAAGGCCAGACGGCACCGCGGACGGCGCCAAAGGTGCCGAAAGCATCCCAGGACCCTGAAAAACATGGTTAGAAGGGAAAATAGCAGGAGATAAGGGCATCGGTGTGGCCCCCTGCGCCGCAGCCATGTGGGGGGGAACACCTAAGCATGGAGTCGTCGGCACCGAAGAAGGTGCCGTGCGACCAGGAAAGTCCAACCGCCCTACCTGGTCGCCCGACACGCCCGAAGGCCCGCAGGCAACCGAGCTAGGTAGCAGAACCAACCTCCGAGCCCATTGCTCCATAAGAGCGGCCCACTGATGAAACTGCTCATCTGAAGACCTACCTATAGGCGGGGTAGGACTCCGATGCCGGAGACGCCGGCTACCGGAAGCAGAAGTTGGCAACTCCGAAGGAGGAGACCGCAACCAGCCATTTATAACAGAGCGTCGACGGAGAGACATATCAGAGGGTGACTCGAGTGATGCCTTCTTTAGACCTGTGGGTCAAGAAGAGCTCGAGGCCAACAGTGCCGAGAATGCGACCGTTATTTTTATGCCTCCAGGGGGACCGCCCATCCCCCCGGGCATTGGACTGACCGTTGTCGGACACCCTTTGGGAGAAGGAGGCGGAACGGACCCAGCCCGACTGACTGAACAGCTTTCATACAAAGTCTCCCTACCGTCACCTGACCTGCTCATGGTCGACTCCATCAAGTAGGCTGAGACTTCTTTATTGTATATTAAAATAGAATAAACTTAAGCGATACTATATCGAGATAATACTACAAAAAATAAACTGAAAACTATGCTGCTAGTTTGAAGTTTGACTCTCGACAGGCGAGCGACGTCGTTACTGAAGCGCACTCGACGGCGGGAAAAAAGGAACTGAGGCAGTTGGAGGGTCAATGCCGAGATAGTCATTGCCACGCGAGCTAGTGCTCGCGGCGCCGTGCCTCGCGGCGCCATCTCTGGTGTCGACCCTCCAGCAAAAAGTTTGCTCCCGATGGGTCCTAGTGCCTCCGGCGCAGATCCCAATAGTGTGAATGAGTGGTGGAGACTTATGTCCAGGAAGATAGGCTCTCTGCAAACAAAGGCCTGAAGCTCTGAAACTCTTCGATCTGAAGTGACAGCAACTAAAAACAAAGTCTTCCAGTACAGGAAGCACATATCACAACCTGCTGCTGGTTCAAAAGGGGGCAAAAGTTTTTCCAACATAAAATTAAAATCCTAGGGAGGACAGGGTGTTCCAGACTGGAGGTTTGATATGAAGGAAGCCCTTCAAGAAAGTTTTGGAAACCTTTAGTTGTGCTAGGGTTTTGCCCTCCACCGGGAAGTGGTAGGCTGACAACGCAGAAAGATGGACCTTAATGGAGGAGTAACTAAGGCCCAACTCAGAAAGATGTACAAGGTACTCTAACACCTGGGAAGCCGAGCAAGAAAAGGGGTCCAAGCATTTGGCTGTGGCCCAGACAGAAAATGTCTTCCACTTCATGGCACAGGTGGATCTGGTAGATGGTTTTCTGGCTTCTACCAGGACCCGAGCAACCTGGGAGGAAACTCCATAGCGGGAAACCACTATGTCCACAGGTGCCACGCATGAAGGTGGAGAGACTGAAGACTTGGGTGTACCAGGGTGCCCTGCTCCCAAGACAGAATGCCATGAGACAGTGGCAGAAGGATCGGTGGTTCTAGAGCCAGCTATTGCAACAGCAGGAATCAAATCTGCCAAGGCCACAGAGAGGCAATCAGAATTAAGTGGGCCCCTGCTGCCTGAAGTTTCAACAGAACCTTCTGAATGAGAGGAAAGGGAGGAAATGCGTATAGAAACCTCCCTGTCCAAGAGAGAGACAGTGTGTCTCGCCAAAAAGCACCATGCCTGGGAACGAGCGAGCAAAAGCTGGGTAGAATGGGGAGGTGAACAGATCTAGGTCTGGCTGGCCCCATCGAAGAAACAGGTCTTCGACTACTTCCTGCTTTAATTCCCACTCATGAGTCCTGGCTACTGATCGGCTGAGACTGTCTTCCAGGACATTGTACACGCCTGGGACATGGACTGCTGTCAGAAACAGACCATGCTGAATCACCCAGCATCATACTCTCATTGCTTCCCTGCAAAGAAGGTACTACCAGGTTCCTCCCTGTTTGTTGAGATACCAGACAGTCGCCATGTTGTTTGTCTGGATCAGAAGTGTTCCCAGGAGGAGTAACGACTGGAAGGCCTGGAGAGCATAGAGGACTGCTCTGGTCTCCAAGACATTGATATGGAGCTGCTGCTCCTGGGGAGTCCACGAACCATGGGTTTTGTGGTCCCCCAAATGGGCTCCCCAACCCGTATCGGAGGCATCTGATGTGAGGGTCTGTTAGGGGCCCGAGAGTGGAATGGAACTCCCATTAACAAATGTGAGAGATCCTGGCACCAGAGAACATCTTTCTGCAGACTGTTGGAGATCATGACCAGTTGGTTTAAGTCGTCCGACCGTTGATCCCACTGGACTTGAAGAGACCACTGGGTGACCCTCATGTGCAGTCTGGCCATAGGGACAGTAGGAATGGCTGCTGCCATAAGCCCCAAAAGACAAAACACCGAGTGTGCTGAGGTTCATCGAGCCTTGGCCACCAAAGTGGCCTGAGTAGCTAACGTCTCAGCTTGATCCAATGGCAAGAAGGCCTTGCTGTGGACTGTGTCCAGTACCACCCCGATAAATTGGAGGCACTGAGAGGGTACTAGCTGGGACTTGGGAAGGTTGACCGAGATGCCCAGCTTGACAAATAGATCCAGAGTGAAAGAAAGAGACTCCTTCAGACTGTCCGGGGAGGGGGCTGAAAAAAGCCAGTCATCTAGGTACGGGAAAACATATATGCCCTTGCAGCGAAGAAATGCCGCTATTACCGTTAGGCACTCGGTAAAGACCCACGGCGCTGAGGACAGGCCAAAGGTAAGTGCCCTGAATTGGATATGGTTCTCCCAGAAGGAGAACCGAAGGAAGCGGCGGTGGGCCGGGAGGATAGGGATATGAAGGTAGGCATCCTGCATATCCAGGGAGCACAGCCATGTGTTTGACTGGAGCAGGAGTAGAAGTCCCTGAAGGGTCAGCATGCGGAACCTCTTGTATTCCACGAAGAGACTGAGCGTGCTGAGATCCAGGATAGGTTGCAGATCCCCCGTCTTCTTTGGTACTAGGAAGAAATGGGAGTAGAATCCCCTTTCTAGTTGATCTGGAGGGATGGGTTCTATGGCTGCTTTTTGCAGCAGGGCCTAGATCTCCTGGTGGACAATGGGGATCTGACCCGACGCGTAAAAGGACCTTCCCGGAGGGTGTGGAGGTGGAATCTCCAGGAACTTGATAGAGTGACCTTGTTGTATAAGCTGAAGGACCCATATGTCTGCGGTGATGGACTTCCACCCCTCCAGGTGGAGGCCGAACCTCCCTCCTACTGGTTCCTCCGAGGGGAATGGAGGTAGCGGAAGGAGGGTAAGTGAGTCAGGATGCCGAGGGGAGTGGAGGTTTGGTCTCTGAGGCTTGTTTAGCAAACTTTGCCTGAAGGTTTGAGCTCCAGAGCCAGTGGCGCATCTTTTGCCTTGACGCTTGTTCTGGGTCTTATTCCATCGTCTCTGGTGATGAAAGGGCTGTTTCTTTTGACCTGTCCGATACAATGAGCATACGTCTTGATGGGATCGTCTGCTCTTCTGCAGCCCTGTTATAATGTCCTTTGCATCTCTGCCAAAGAGGACAGAACCCCTGAAGAGTATGTCCAAAAGGGATGACTGGACATCCTGTGCCAGATCTGCGGTACAGAGCCATGATAGGCGCCGAAGGCAGATCCCCGAGGCCACAGCCCGAGCCGTGGAATCCACAGAATCATACGTGGCTCGGACTGCGTGAAGGCAGGAAGATTTGTTCATGTGAACCTTGTCCAGCAACTTGGCCCTGAGGTTTTCATCAGGGATATCCTGAAGGTCCCTCTCCAGCTCTGTGAGGGATGCCTTTTGAAAGGCCACCAAATGGGACACGTAATTTAGTGACCGGATGGCACAAGATGTGGATGAGTAGATCTTTCTACTGAATTAGTCAAGTTGCCTTGAATCCATGTGTGGTGGAAAGGACCTCAAGTGTTTGGGTTGAGCTGAACGGTCATGCGCGGCCATGATGACCATGGAGTCAGCTTTCGGGTGCGAAGTCAAATGAGAAATCCCTTCCAGGGGGGCAAGTAAGTTCTATCAGCCTTTTTGGAAACAGCCGGGATGGAAGAGGGCTGTTGCCATATGGTAGTGACCAGATCTTCATGAGGGCCCATCCAAGGGGGGATAGGTAGAGGGTCTGTAGTCGCTAAATCCAGGTGTTCAGCCAATCTTTTGTGCTGAGGATCTATCTCCTTAGAAGGCCAGTCCCCTGCTGTCTGGATAGTTCTCAATAAATTCCTGAACAAAGGATCCTCGGGAGGGGGGGGATTTTGGTGATTACTTTGGAGGAACTTCGACCGGTGATCGAGAATCAGAGTGGTCGATGTCCAAGCCTACATCCGAGTCTGAGATCTCAGAGCCACTGGGAAGGGAAGGATCCAACCCGGTGCCACCCACAGGAATGGAACCCGCTACTCATCCCAGAGGAACCGGAGGGGAGGGGGACACTCTGGGCAGAGGAATTCCTCCCAAAGGAGGAGGCTGGTACCCTGGATACCTCTGGTAAGTCGGGTGGTGTCAGTAAGGGTACTGATACCCCAGCAACCCGGAAGGATAGCCTTAAGGCGAATATCCAGGTGTCTGATATCCCGGTATCGGGCATCCAAACGTTGGATATCCTGGGCCGGTATCCCGCGCCAGGTACCACGCTGCTGGCGGCATTATCGTCTGCCGCCGGATATACAGGATCCACAGAGGGCCACCCAGTGGTGGAATGTGGGGGTCAGGCCCTGGAAAACTGCCAGAGGGTCCCGCAGGACTGGACCGGGGGGGGTGACGAAGGGCCACTGGGTAGTGGCATGGGATCAGGTGTAGCGCCCGAGGGTCCCGAAGGAGAGGGTTCCATGTCTAAAAGATCCCAGTCTGGCAACAGACCCCTAGGAGGAGGGAGGTCTGGAGTCGGAAAGACGCCTGGCGAAGGGGGGAGCTCTGGGAGAGACAGGTTGGGACTGGGTGGCAAATCCCTGGGGGTAGAAACCTGCAGGTAGGAAGTGTCTCCTGCGAGCACACTCGTGCCGATGTCGGGGTCCTCAAGGGAGCCCAATGGGCGAGTAGGTCTGACTGTGCAGTCAATGGTTGGTCCGTCATCTGACTTATCAGTCGCAACCAGGCTGGCTGCGTCAGAGAGACCGGGGTCAGGCTGATTGGTCTGGGCCAGGTGCCCGGCAGCAGGGTGACTTAACGGCAGTGCTACGCATGGGAGAACTTACAGACACCTCAAGAGAGGCAACCCGTCTGCCCGCTCACCTCGACAGTAGGGGGAGAAGGCGCCTGGCCCACAGAAGCGGACGGAGGGCCCAGAAGAGCAGTACTCATGGTCCTGGAGGTAGAAGGTCTTCCTTGTGGCGACGGACTCCTCTCCTGGTGCTTCTCCTTGTCCTTCTTTTTCTTTCTTGGGGCTGGTGACGACAATCTCTCCCTAAGCTCCTGGAGCACCTTTTTCATAGAAGCCGGCCGTCGGGTAAGAAGGTGGGCCTCGAGGGTACGCTTGCGCCATGTGCGGATAGCCTGGTTGAACCCTGCGCAGCACACTCAGCTGAGTTGTGCTTAGGCCCCAGGCAAAGGAGGCAACGGAGGGCCGCCCCTGGTATGGATTTGGGCCTTGACTTGCTGCACTTTTTGTACAAGCTGACATACACTCGTTTGATGAGGGAATGAAGAAAACGTTGAATACTAAGCAGGCAACTGATCGCTGTTCTATCACGTCTGCCAAACAAATTGAGGTGATGGTGGGAAAGAAATAGAAACTACATACTTACCGTAATTGTTGATCTTCTTGGACAGTCTCCATCACTCATTCACAATATTGGGATAGCGGCGGTGGTTCTAGGACCAACCGGGGGAGCCAAAATTTTTCAGAAGGGTCAGCGCCGAGACAAGACCACGCATGCATGGCACCACGAGACTAGCTCGCGCCTGTGTAGGCTATCTCAGCGTCGACCCTCCAACCGCCTCAGTACCTTTTCGACCAAGGAGCTACAGCGTAACTAGTGAAAATAACTTATCCTGAGTTTCTGGGCCTGAGAGTGCCCAGATGGCCCTTGCAAGAAGAGTCAAAGAACAATGTCTTCACAGCCTGAATCATAGGACCATGAAGACCAGGAAAGAAAATAAGTTGAACCCAGGGGATGGCGAGTAGGCATGTGAATGAGTGATGGAGACTGTCCAAGAAAATCAACAACCCTGAGTAGGGTGGAGGAGATAGGGTTCACTCAGAAAGGACGGTCAAGGACTGTCCTGCTAATAAAAAGAGCTGTCTTGGAAAGAGCATCTAGAATATAGCATTTACAAGATAAGCGCTAGAGTTGTAACTCACCACTTTGCAGACGACTGCAATGGACACAAAATGAAACTCTACCAGGAAGCCACAACCACTCTAGGAGAGTGGCGAGAACCCGGCCTCACAATTTGGTATAGGACTAAAATTAATAGTGTCAAAGACATGAACTAATCTAATGTAAAAGGACCTCAGGAACTGAAAGAGCCGGAGGTAAAGTCTACTGGTTCAGGGTAGACCGAAAAGCGTAGATGGAACCCCCACTACCAAGTATGGCTGACCTGCAAACAACGGGTCCAGGAGCACTTGAACCCCTTACTTGGTGAGCAAAGAAGGTCCAGGTGGGGTTAGCCCATCAAGAAGAATGGTTTCCACTTAGTAACTGAAACCTTCCTGATGGAAGGCAGAGCACGACTTAGAAGCCTCTTGTGGTGGTCTAGTAGAACCAGATCCTACCCACTGCATATTCCAAAAAGGAATCATCCTGCCCCTGTGTGTACAACTGTAGTAGTAGTCTCTGAACTCATGGAAGAAAGGAAAAGTGTACAGGAGGACGTGTCCACTGCAGAAAAAACATTCTGACAGAAAAAAACAGGTGCTGGATTTCTAAAGTAAATAGAAGCAGATGTGCGTCAAGGAGGGACACAGCAGGACCAAGTTAAGGCTAACCCACTAACTGAAAGTGACTGAATAGCAGCAGAAGTGACTCAGTGCAGTGAGGCACCACTTACTCCGGCCTCCCTGAAGGGAGGAAGGCCTCTAGTTTGCTTTGCTGAAAAACAAACATCACAGCTCCATCACGCACTCAGATAGGATAGCTTCATGTGTGACTGGCATGGAACCAGTGCACAGGAAGCGAAGATGTGAATATTTGAGAAGCCATCTCAGAAAAAGACCTACCTGACCTATGGTCAAGAAAGGAGCATGTCATCTGTTAAGTTGAAGCAAGCAAGGAAGTAAGAACCTAAGTTCCGACTCACTGAAGAGTCACTTCTGTTGCTGTGAGGCTCTGAACAAGAGAAGAAAGCCTGATAAAAAAGGGGGACCAACAAACTGGGCAGTCGCCTAGGTCTAGGAAATATCTCAGAATAAGAGACATCTCTCTTGGAGAAAAGAGATGACTCATATCTCTTGCTGGATCAGACTCCCTCTAGGGGTAGAAGAAGTCAGGTACTCTTTACCGTAGTTTAGAGACGACCACCTCAGGGGCTGAGGTGGAACCTGACCAGATCCAAAAGAGTGGTATCGGGTAATTTCAGCTAGGTCCTGTGCTGTGATAATTTTAACTTTTTTTTTTTCTTTTTTACCATTAGTCCAAGCCTGACAAGGTTTCAGGCTGCTATCTCGCAAGGATTGCCTGATACAAAAATGACGAAGATGTCATCCCTCTGAGGGGCAGGAGGAGCCTGAGCATCCATAACTGAAATTGTGACAGGATTAATAATCACAGCTGAAGAGATGTTAACCCCTGTGCCGAAGAAGCCACTGAAGGGGCAGTATCAGAAGGAGGCTCTATACCCCTATCAAAGGAGCAGAAGAGTCTGTGCACCTCCTGACCATTGGATTAGAATGTTCCACAGAGTGTAATTGTCTTGACGACTGAAAGAGTCGAGACGCAGAGGTGTATGTTCCACGGATGCAGTCTGAATACTGTGGTGGACCCCATTACTGTGGAACTACTAAAAGATCTTCCATTACGGACTCTAACGATAGAAAGGGCGTGCCCTTCAGTATATAAAATGAGTCATCCGCTGTATCACTGACCAGAAGGACAGGGAGAGACTCATCTAGATGCACTTCTACCCCAGAAGGACCCCTAAGGGAGGTCTAGGTAAGAGCCACTAGAGACTCCGCCACCAGGAAGGATGTCGAGGAGCTCGGCACCACATAGGGAGCCGAGAAAGAGCTGAGCGGAATGAGGGATTCCGCTGGCAGAACAGTACAGAAGAGTTCCATCAGTGCAAAACCACTGGATGTCACAAGATCCCTACGCAGACTGCCACTCACTAAGATGTGTGGAAAAATAATCCACAGAACAGGACTTCATTCTGTGAAAAACATCTTGCCACAAGTTCCACGGAAGAAGAGGTCTGCAGAAGGAAATCCATCACTAGTTCTGCCGGACAGCAGCAACTTGCACCCCTGGGGCCCCAGCATCACTTGTGGCACAGGCGGGCACCAAGCAGTGCCTATGCCAACCTGGGTGACACCCGAGGGCACCCGTGGCAGTACCTGCAGGTACCCCTAGCACCCATGGCAGCAATGGCACCTGAAGGCAACCCCGACACCCATGGTACCATGGCACCCATTGTACTCATGGCAGCACTGGCACCTGAGGGCACCCGTGGCATGGTGCCATCCACAGCACCCATGGGTGCCCGCAGCACCACCCGTGCACCCATGGGTGTCCACAGCACCACCCGCGGGAACTGCGTGTGCCTGCACTGACATCCGCAGGAGCCCGGTGCCACCTGTGAGTGCCCACGGCACCGCGAGACACCTGCGGCACCATCAGCTGCGCCGGCAGCCAACGGCACCAACAACAGCACTCGTGGTGCCACAAAGAACTATGGTGCTGAGACATGGTGCCATCCCACGCTGCCAACTTCTGGCACTGCCCCAAACACCAGCGGTGCTGTCTATGGCACCACCCATGGTGTCAGGCATGGCGCCAGAACAACACCACTGTGGGAATGCCAATGGAGAATCCATAGAAGAAGGGGAGAGGGAAAAAGGTGGTGCCCGTGCTGGCACCTGAATGGAAAGACAGAAGGGGATAGGCACGAGGGGTTGACACGACAGCGAAGGCACCAAGAGGGTACTGCGCTCATCCTGATCCAATCGACCCAGCCCCGGTCCAGCGGCTCCAAGGCCCGGAGGCCCCGAAATCAGGAATAGTGGCCAGGAAAACTGGATAGAAGTCAAACTCCTTGCTCCACAGGAGCGGCCTAGAGGTGAAACTGCTCACCGGAGCTCCAACGAGGACAGAGATGGAGTCCGGAGTCTAAGAATGCATCCGCTAGGAACGGGGCCAAGGGGAACCCACCAAAGTCAATTCAGGCCTAACGCCCCTCCCGACTAACAACCCTTGTGCAGACGTACCAGAGGGCAACCTTGAGCGGCACCGATTCTTCTTCCCCCAACGAGGAAGAAGAGCTCAAGGTTAGGCAGAGCCGGATCCCCGGAACCGCTAATTCGTGCTTCGGTGGATTGTCCCCCCCCCCCGGAGCACAGGACTGTCTGTAGTCAGACCCCCGCCATTTACCAAAGGGCAGCGGACCGGACACAGACCCTCTGCCATCACAACTTTCAAACAAAGTCTTCCTACTGTCACTGCTACCATCTAAGGACGACTCCGCTGATGGCAGGTGAGAATTTCTTTTTCTTCTTCTTCATAATCTTCTTTTCTTGTTCGTAAAATAAGAAATTAATACTACTAAAATGTTAAATTAAACACTAAAAGCTGCTGCCGTATATACGAAAACTTTGACTCTGGCAGACCCAAGCACACTCGATGGCAAGAGAAAAGGAACTGAGGCGGTTGGAGGGTCGACACCGAGATAGCCTACACAGGCGTGAGATAGCATCGTGGTGCCACGTATGCGTGGTCCTGTCTCGGTGCCGACCCTTCTGAGAAATTTTGGCTCCTGCTTGGTCCTAGCACCTTTGGCGCCATCCCAATAGTGTGAATGAGTGATGCAGACTTAGTTCAGGAAGATCTGCAGGGTGGGCGTGGGACTGCCCCTTTTATAGTCGGGCTGACATTGCATCACCTGACGTCGGGGGCAGTCCCCGTGGATGATTGCTAACTACAAGTTTGCCGTTGGAACCTGACATCAGGAGGCGCAGTCCTATATGTGAAGACCTACTGCAGGAACCCTCTTGAAGTAAGATCCCTTGTTCCTTTGGGGCTTGAGCACTGGCTTGATGGCCTTTTTGCACAGAAGGGACTGTACCTCCTCCTGAAGGATGGACACATGGGCCGAGGAGTAGGTGGAGTGTACAGCAGGAGTCTCTGTTGGCTGCTCTATGAGTTCCAGAGTGTGACCCCTCTCTACAATCTGAAGAATCCAGGCATCTGAAGTGATGGTTTTCCATTGAGTGAGATAGAGGGAGAACCAATATTTGACTACCACCTCTTGGTTGGGAACCAGAAAGTTGGGGGGGGGCCAGCAAAGAGTCAAGCAGAGGCGGATCCAGCTGATGGGGTTGATCTGTCACCCCAGGATGCTTTCCTGCAGCGCCGGAGGAGGAGGAGGGGGCTGGCAAGATGGAAGAGGCCCTTCTCTTGCCCTGGGACCAGGAGACTGTTCCAGATTTGTGGGACACCTTGCGAAAGGAAAGGCGCCGTCTGCTCTTAGGCTAAGTATGGTAGAGTGAATGGACGGACTTGATAGCCCTGCAATATGCCTGCAGCTTGTTTGTGATGTCCTGAATATCTAGCCCAAATGCTGTAGCTTAGAGCCATTGAAAGAGGCACTAAGTACCTTTTGCTGGACATCAGCCAGAAAGCCCGAGACCCTCAGTCAGGAGTGCCTACGAAGGCAAATGCCTGTGGCAGCCGTCTTGGCACCTGTATCTGAAATACTGAACAGGGCCCTAAGGAGGTGCTTGCTAATCTCCTCTGTGCTCTGCAAGCATTTGAGAGCCTCCTGTTTCTGAGAGCAATTAGGAAGGGCCTGGGCAGTAGCCTTGCCCGTCTTCCAAATGGTATTCTGGTACTTAACCATGTGAGAGAGGTAGCTGGCCATCCTAAGCCTCAAGGTGGAGGAAGCATATACCCTCTTGCCCCAGAAATCAATCCTACGGGATTCTCTGTCAGGTGGAAGGGAGCTGAGATGCTCGAGCATCTCTGACCTGTCAGGGGCCGCCTTTATAACCACAGAATCAGCTTCTGGTTGGGTAGCATAGTGCTGAAGGCCCTGGGGGCATGATATAACTTATCCACCCTACGGGGCATGGCTGAAACCATGTCAGGTCTGTGCCAAGCAGCAGTAGTGGCATTCCTCAAGGATTGAAGGCTAGGAGGAATGACCTTGGGAGGAGATTCTGGGATTTCCAGACAGTCCACCAGCTCCCTTCTGGTGGTATCCTCCTCTTTGGTATGGAAGCCCATGGCTGTGAACAGCTGCTTCATAATGTTGAAGAAAATATGGTCCTCTGAAGGAGACCTGGGAATATGCTCGATGGAGTCCTCACTCACTCAAGAGGCAGTGGATCTGTCAGACAAAAGAGGTTTCTCCTCTTCCTCAGGTAGGATGAGGTCAGGATGGTACTCCTCCTCGATGCTGACCTGCTTCAGCTCAAGGTCCGACAAACAAGGGACTGCCGATGGCCCACAGGGAACAGCCCATGGAGGCCAAAGTGACATAGATGATGACTAGGCCATCGATGGTGCAGGCCAGGTCCAGGCCTATAAGCGCCCAGCTGTTGGACCAAGACTGAAGTGAATTTAGTCAAAATATTGTTGAGGTTGATGACAGCAGACTACTTTGTCGATAGTGGTGGTGGTGGGGAGTCGGCACAGGGTGAAACGACCCATCCACTGGGCCCTGAGAGCCCAAAGCCCAAACAGCCTGAAGCCCAAGGACCTGGAGACACATCCGGCCTCAATGGGAGGGCTGTCAACATTGAGCCGAGGGCCAATGACCCAAGAGTCAATGACCGGCTGCCCAGTAAAGCGGGTGGCGGGGTTATTGGTAGGAGTCTGGTAGGGATAGAGACCTGGACAGTGACAGGTGTTGGCACAGCCAACTGAGTACCCCCAGAGGAAAAAGAGGAAGTCATTGGGGGGAGCGATCCCAATCTAGGTCTTTTTTATGACTTTTCCCCGAGGACTTGTCTTGGGCCTTAGAGGCCTGGGAGCGCGACGAACCCGCCGGCAACTGGGAAGGAGGGACCCTGGAGGAACCCTGCCCGGTACTGGCCAATGGAATACCCCCAGAGGAAGAAGAGGAAGCCATCGAGAGAAGTGATCTCGATCTAGGTCTTTTTTATGACTCTCCCCCACCAAGAACTTGTCTTAGGCCTTAGAGCCCTGGGAGCTCGACGAATCCACTGGTGACTAGGAAGGAGGGACCCCGGAGGACCCCTGCCCAGAAATGGCTACCTGTTGCTCCATCATGAATTTTTTTACAGCCTTTTTCCATTGCCTAAGGGTGGGTTGGTTGAATTTATGGCAGAGCTCAAAGTCTGAGACATCGCAGTCAGGCCCAAGACAGCAGAGAGAGAGAGAGTGTTCATCTCTAGAGGCAATTTTCTTTCCACAGTAGCAGCAAAAGAAGAGAGAAGTAGAAGGATTAACTATCGACATTAACAAGGTAAAGGAATCTCTTTTAAAAAAGAGATTCTAAAAAGCAGTGAAATAAAAGTCAGTAGACAAAATGGTGCGAAACAATCCGGAGTTTCCGCAGAGACCCAAATGAACAGTCGATGGCGGGAAAGAACTGAGGAGGGAGCGGGGCTGCTCATGCCTTTATAGGGTTGGTGACATCAGCAGATGACATTGGCGTGGGCAGCTCCAATGGTACTACTGAAAATCTTCTGTGTGGATCCTGCTTCACTGATGGTGAAGTTCATAAGGTGTGACCTAATGACTGAGATACCCCTGATGAAGATATAATGTATTGATCAAAATCAAAGTGCATTGTACCCCTCCACGCAAACAGCAGCTGCTCAGTGGAGTAGTTTGGATAGTGTTCAGGGCAAACGTTCCATTTAGCAGCTAATAGGGATATACTCACATAAGGAATAAATCCTGGACATGGATAAGGAGGACAAGGAAAGAAAAAGTGGGAGTAAAGGGCTACCTTTCTAGCTGCAAAAATTCCACTTATTTATTTACTTTTTTTTAGGTTTGTGAGGTGGGCCTCTAAGGACCCTCATGTACCCATCTTTTTATTTATTTTTTTTTTTTTGTGAGATTGAGAACCAGTGGCAACTCTTTTTGTGATTTTTCTTTTTACAAAAAATTAAAAACAACCTCTATCAAGGGGCTATTGCAGAGGAGATGCTCACCAGATAGAAAACATGGTGTTGAAAGCACCAACAGGGGGAGCTGCCCAGAGATCCTAGCACTGACTTGAGTGGGAAATGTTAGGCAGGGCATGTGAATCAACGGTAAAGATATTCTGGAACATCAATAATTAGGGCAAGTGTTTAATTTCTGTATCTTCCAGGAACCAATCTTCACCACTGATTCTCACTTCTGGGTCTGAGTGCCAAGCTTACCTTCACCCAAGCTTACCTTCATGGGGCAAAGCTCCTTACAGGTCTGGTGAGACCCAAGAATAGTCAGGGTCAGATGGAGGCTCCTGTGGACCAGGAGAAGGAGGGCACCCCAACAGCTCTCGTCTGACCATGTGCGAGAAGAAATGAGCCCCTTGGAACTGAGTTAAGCACTTTACACAAGGCCAAAGGTGCCAGCCTAGAAAGGCGAAGCCACATCATCTACATGATGCAGACTGCAGCTCCCACCAACTTGGAGATCACTTCACTGGCATCATACGATCCCCTTGATTGGTGTCTTGCCAGCTCCCCAGGCTTTTGGCAGAAAGGTGGATGGCTTGCCTAGCTAAGTCACTCAGAGGTATGGTAGCTAGGCCCTCACCTAGCTGCACCCACATGTGCCTATTTAAGGCTAACAGTTTAAAACACAAAAAGGACATTACAGAGCTGATGTGCCACGTACACCGATGACAACTCTAGCACAAGCACAAACACAGCACCATCCACTGTAATGTATTAGGTGCAAAAACATTTATTAAGCATACAAAATACACTTACATATAGTGCCACACTGGAGACCAACAGTTGCTCAACAACAGGCCCAACTGGATTTGCACATGTGAGCTTCATCAGGTGGCCAGTCTGATTCACTAACACATTAAATAAGAACATTTTTAAAGTGACAGTGCAAAACAGAAAAAAAAACATATATATACATATATATATATATATATAATGTGCAAGTAATTCATAAAATGTGCTGTAGTGAAACAGGTAAGTCAAAAACAGTAATCACTATACAAATAGCTGTTACAGAGTATGGGTGCCATATAGAATTAATTTAACTATTTAGATTTGTTTTCTGTTGTGAGTCCATTTCCTGAAATAAGGCACTCCGAAACCGTAGCAATGGGAAATGAAAATTACAGTTTTAATAAAGCGCTGTAACAGCACTCGCACTGACATCCCCCACAGCGACAGACACAATGCAGAGTGTTGGCATTGTGGACAACCCCAGTCTCTAAATATCTAACTCCGAGTCGGAGTTGGACAGGGAAGGGGGTGCAACACCAGGAGCTGCACCGTCCAGTGTCTTCCTTGCACCAGCACAGCGACTCGCCGCAGACAGGCAAAATCTGTCGCTGTGCTGGTGTTCGCAGTGGAGGAATCTACCTTGCATCGGTACACCGAAAATTATGTACTCACCATAATTCCTGATCTTCTTGGACCATCTTCGCTATTGAGTCACACCGATGGGTTCTGAGCTGGAAGCACTAGGACCCCACAGGAGCCAGAACTTTTCAGGAGAGACGGTGCTGAGGTAGGCTATGCGCATGCATGGCACCATGAGACTAGCTTTCGCTGCATGGCTTACCTTGGCACCAGCCCGCAACCACCTCAGTAACTTTTTTACCAAGGAGGTGCAGCGTAACCTAATGAAGTATAACACTTAACCTAAGAAGGGCATAAGACAGCCCTTGCGAACCATATAAGAAGGGTCAACAACAAGAAGCAGTGTCTTCACAGCCCAAGCCAAAACAAGTAGAGTGAAAACCAATGAACAGAAGAGTGAGTCTGGGGGATGGAAGGTGGGTATGTGATTAAATGGTGAAAAATGTCCAAGAAGATCAAGAATTATGGTGAGTATGTAATTTTCATATCTTCCAAGACCTATCTTCTCCACTGATTCACACTGATGGGTTAGAGTACCAAGCTCAGACAAAAATCCCCCAAGTACGGTGGCAGGAGATGGAGGTCACTCAAGACAAGAGTCCATTAAGGATCGTCCTGCCAAAAGAGGCATGCTGCCTGGCATGGACATCCAGGGCATAGTGCTTAATAAAACTGTGCACTGTGCTCTAGGTGGCAGCTCCACAAATATCAGCGATAAGTACAGAGTGAATCTCTGCCAAGGACATAGCAACCACTCTGGTGGAGTGAGCAAGGACGTAGCCTTCCAACTTGACTTGCACCATGGAATAATACTGGCGGAGACAAGCTACTATCCACGCGGAAATGCATTTGATCATAAATGACTGCCCTATCCAGTTGGGACTGAAGGAAATGAAGAGCTGCTTGGACTGCCGTAAGTACTTAAGTTCTATCCAGGTAGAACTTAAGGGCTCGTTTAACATCCACAGAGTGGAGGGTGCTCTCCTCTTAATTCTTGAAGTTGGGAAAGTATGTGGGCAGCACCAAAGGCTGGTTCAAGTGGAACTCCGATACTACCTTAGGCAAAAACTTGGTGTGTGTGTGTGTGGAGAACCACCTTGTCTTTATGAAAGACGGTATACGGAGGGTCCATAACAAAACCGTGTATCTCACCCTGCGGGCAGAGGTGATGGCCACTAGAAATACAGTCTTCCAAGTTAGAAATCTGAGGTCACATGTAGCCAAGGGTTCAAAAGGCTTATGACTGAGCATATCCAACACAAGACTGAGGTCCCAGGAAGCGACAGGCTTCCTGAGTGGGGGTCTTGTGTGCAAAATGCCTTTAAAGAACCTCTTAAAAAGAGGTAGCTGAGCTACAGCGAGGTTCTTAATTGGCTCATGGTATGCTGAAACAGCACACAAATGTACCTTAACTGAGGAGTATTGTTTTTTTTTCAAATACATTTATTGGGTTTTGCAAGCAAAACAACTTACAAAAGGAAAAACACAGGAGCGTAACAAAATGTACAATACCAAGCATATAATTCACTTACAAAGGATATAATATAGACACCTTCCCAGTTGGTACATCATAGGGAGGAGTACAAGATAACAACTTCAAGAACAGAGTAATCTATGGCAATAGCCCAGAAAGCTAATGAGGGATCAGATACGGCATGGCTACAGAATGGCCTTATTGCCAAAGTGACAAAATGGTCTGGCGATCCCTCTATGTATAATAGGTAATACTGCAAAAAAGAGAATTCCCTCAGCCTCCCAGGGAAATATCACAATCCCAAAGATTTAGGAAATATGAAGGCAAGTGTGAGAAATATGATGCAGTGTCAGTGGCTCAGTAGGCAGCACACTCGCCTCTGAGGCTGGGAGATCAGAGGGCTGTGGGTTCAGTTTCCACATCTGGCACTTGGGTTAATATTCCCAGTACTGACACTGTAGTGCAGCATGAAAGGGGTGCTGCACTTCTGGGGTACCGACTTTCGGATGAGACGTTAAACCGAGGTCCCATCTGCCTGGACTGGTGGTAGTTCAGGTGGATGTTAAAGATCCCATGGCACTTATCGAAAAGAGTAGGGAAAGTTTTTATTAAAAAAAAAATAAAATGCAATCCAAACAATAACATATGGAGAAAAAAAAAACTGCAAAGAAAAACAAAGAAGTATTATATCATACATAGTTACAAATCAGTAAGAGAAAAACAAAATACAAAAAATAACAATAAACAGAAAAATCAAAAAGGAAAACAAAAAGAAGT
The DNA here is from genome assembly GCA_016271365.2 of Neoceratodus forsteri. NCBI lineage: Eukaryota > Metazoa > Chordata > Ceratodontiformes > Ceratodontidae > Neoceratodus > Neoceratodus forsteri. The sequence continues at coordinate 521,910,737 of CM028136.1, read as the reverse complement.
AAAACAACATCATAAACATGGAACAGCAATATCATCATGTCCAGAAAAGCAACAGAAAAGATATTCAGGTAATAGGAACATCAGTATCTGTAATCCAGGGAAATCCATTCCAGAGTACAAGCAATTTACTGTTAGGCAGTACAGATTTTTCTTTAAGAAAAACATGTCTCATATCATGTGTTACTTTGTTAAGCAGTTCCAATAAATCACCATTCTGTTGCTGCAAAGTAAAATGACATCTCATAGACCAAATATGCCATTTAAAAATGGTCATCAGAACCTGTAAAGTACTAGAATGCCATTTAGATGTCCAAGCAGTACTAAAAACGCCATACACAAGATTATCATATGAAAGGGTAGCAAAGATGATCTCCCCCCATTTATGTGCCACCAAAGTCCAAAACCCAGCAATAAAAGGACATGTAAACAGAAGATGTTCAATTGTTTATTCTTGCAAAACGCAACATGTTCTTGAACAAAACCGATCCTGTGAAGTTTTATGTTTTTGATTGGATTTGACATTGATTTTGCCATGACATGCCAGCCAATGAAAATCCCAAAGATTATCCGGAATGCGAGCATTAGAAAGGAATCCCAATAAAGCGTCCCTAGATAATAATGGACAGTGTTCAAAAACCAAGTCTACTCTACACACTGAATCTTATAAGGAAAAATAAAGATGTTTCCTAGACAAAGTAAGCAGTTGGGATTTCGTGAGTGCCCATTGCTTAATACGGAGGAAAGTACAATGATTGTATTCAGGGATCAGAACAGATCTTTTCAAACATTTCAAAGAATGAGCTTCCCATAATGTGATCCAGTGTGTACATTTCAGCAACAAAAACATTTCCCAGCCATGACTTTCACCAACTAATAGAGGCCTGATATTATAATGGAAAAAGAAGCTATTAATTAAAACAGGATTGGGCATATTCAAGCCACCACGTTTGAAAAGGAGATAAAGAATATTTGTTTTCAAAGGATTAAGCCTACTGCCCCAGCAGGTCTGAAAAAAAAAATACCCAAAAGGAGGAAAAACATAACTAATGAATAAAAAAACAGAAAGCAGACAAGTTTTAATAAGATAAATCCTCTTTTTCTTGCAAAATTTCCATTTATTCCAAAAAGAAAGAGTGCGTTTCCCAAAGACAAGCTTCTTTTCCCAATTAAAAACATCCAGGTCAACATTACCCCAATAAATTCCCAAAATCTTAATAGGTTTGTCAGTCAACCGAACACCCGCAACCAAGCCCGTAGCTCAAAGTGCATACCTGAACTGCTGGCCAACACATTTATTGACATTTAAAGCAGCCCCCGTGAGTCCTCCAAAAGTAGAGCAAATCTCTAAACTCGCACGAACAGAAGCCTCATCCCTCACTAATAACATCATATCATCAGCATAAGCCATCAATTTAAAAGGGACAATCAGTCCATTACAGAGAATATTATGCGCAGCCAGAGAAGCATTAACTGTACGCAATAATGGATCAATAAAAAAATCGTACAACACCAGACTCAATGGACAACCCTGACGGACTCCATTTCAGAGGAATTAGGGGACTTTGACAGCCATGAACAAGTGGGCGAACAGTAGCTGTACAATAAATACTTCTAAACCACTGAATAATACAGGAAGGAATCTTATAATATTCTAAAATAGCCTATAAACAATCATGATTAACTCAATCAAAGGCCATCGGCTGGTCAAGAGAGATGAGGTAACCATCCAAGGTACCCAATCTCCCCTGTTCAACCAGTTCATGTAAAAGAAAAAGTTGAGTGTGGATAGTTCTACCAGGGATCACAGGCCTGCGCTGGGGAAATTAATGTGGCAGCAGCAACCAAAAGTCGTTTAGCCAAGATTTTCATTAAAAGCTTAAAATCAGAATTTAGAAGCGTAATAGGGCGCCAATTATTAAGATCCAGTTTATCCCCGGATTTATAAATGAACGTCAAACTACCCATATTCATATCCAGAAGAACATTACCAGTATGCAAAATCTCACTGAATACTAAGGTTAATTCATCCAAACAGAGACACCCCTCTAGTTTCATCAGTTCATTAGGCAGGCCATCAGGACCAGGAGATTGCTGACCAGCCAAGGAGGAGAGAGCAGCTTGAACTTCAGAAACCAAGACGGGAGCTACCAAAAGCCTGATATCATCAGAATGTAATAAAGGTATGTCCAAATCATGAAGAAAAAAATTCAAACCTGAATCCTGGACTTCCAAGTTACTATACATGGACCTAGTATAAACTGAAACCACCTGAAGAATATTCCTCTGATCAGTATACTGAACTCCAGAAACATCCCTGACAGCAGAGAGAGAGAGAGTCATCTTCTGCAATTGATCCTGCCAGTGCTCATAAGGACAAATAGAAGCCATGCTACCCTGGAAACCAAAACGCTGCTGAAATGACAAAGTGACAGCCTTCTGATCATGAAAATCCTTCATTTTCTGTGAAAGTGCAGCTATTTGAGAAGTCAAATCTTGCCCAGTTTCATATGAGACAGGATAAAGCTTTTGTAGAAGCTTCCTATCTTGCAAATAAGCAAGACAGGAATGTCTAGCCTTTTGACGACTGAGGCACTTACATAATTTCTGAAGTTCAAATTTGGTATCCTCCCACCAAAGAGTGGGACTATCAAAAAAAAAAAAGATTTCCGAGCATGAATAAAGTTATGAAAAAATAAATGAGCAGAAGGGTCAGAAAGCAATAAAGTATTACATTTCCAGAATCCAAAGCCCCTAAGATCCCAAGGTACAGCCCCCATAGTAAGAGAAACAATATTGTGGTCTGAAAATTCAGTAAATAACACATCAGCGAGGACAGAGCCAAATATACAGGTTACTCACCTGTAACAGGAGTTCTAGGAATGGTATATGTTGTTCATCCACACTGTCTGGCAGGTTCCTTGCCGCTTTAAATCTTGCCGGAAGGTCTTCAAGCTGGCTCCTCCCACCCACCTGGGTGGTAAAACTCTCGGCTCCGCCCCATGAAGCCAGATCTTCCTTACTGCTTGGAAGCTCAGGTTCCTTCCTTAACGCTCTGCGTGTAGATTGGATCCTAATTCTTCGGTTCACCCGAAACTTATTTTAAAATTTTCAAGACTTTGGTCAAGTTTCTCCCTCACGGCTGTGATGGACAAATCGACTCCTGGATTTCGGCGGTGCCCTTGTGGGCAGAAAATGTCCAGGACGGATCCGCACACCACGTGCGTCTACTGCCTCGGCCTAGGCCATGACCTGCAGGCCTGCGAGTTATGCCATTCGTTTTCAGCCAACGTCCTGGAAGACTGTGCTGCCCGGTTACAGCTTGGGCGCCCCGAGAAGCGCTACCCACTGGTGAAGTTGAAGGAGGCCCGTTGGGCGGTTACCGCGGCAGCTGGCTCGGCTGAGCAACTCAAGCAGATGATTGCCCTCGAGGAGGAGGCGGCACAGGCCGCATCATCCTCTTCCTCGGTCGCGGCTTTTATCCCGCTCTCTCTGGGTACCTAATATTCAGCTTCTTTCAAGGAGCTTTGTCAATCCCTTTCCACGAAGGGAGAGGGGCCATCGGGACATTCCTCTTGGTCCAAAAAGAAGGACTCAAAGGGTAAGTCCCACCGTCGGCAGTCGTGGGAGCGGGAGAGGTCCCCTTCCCCGGACACACAATGTTCTTATAAGTTTCCAAAGTTCTTGTCAGTTTCAGCAGGTGCAGCAAAAAGAACATTGTCACCCAGAACTGACCTCTTGTTTACAACTTCTGCAAAAGGCTTTAAAATGGCATCTCAGGTTAACCCCATGTAGTTTTAAACGAATCCCAGTATCAATTACATTTCCACAAAATGATTCACATATATTTTTATACCAGCAGATATGCAAGGGGAGAGAAAAAAAATGGAACAGCAAGTGAGGGTAGAGAGATTAGCGAGAGGCAGAGACCGTCAGGGTGATCAAGTCCTAGGACTAATGAGAAAATTTGGTTGCGCAACCAGACAGACAAGAAACAGAAAAAGAGAGAATAGAAAAGAATCTTGCATTTGTGACAACTGGGACAGGGCCATATTCAGCCCTGTCACACAGAGGAATAAAAACTGCTGAAATCTTGCTCTATTTCTGCTCCAGGAATGTGTCATAGAACCAGTACATGAGGATCTACACTGGATTAGACACACAAAGCAGCTCTTTTAAAAGTGCTGCACTGAAGCCGTTACATAAAGTTCTTGTTGCTATGATTTTGGATTGCTGTATTTCAGGAAATTCTATTTGGCACCTGTACCTCTGTAACAGCTGTTTGCATAGTGGCCGAGATATTCAAAGAGGTTGCGCCTGGTGCAACTGAGTTGCGCCAGTGCAACCCAAGAAATGCACCCCTGGGCAATATTCAAAAGGGGGAACTGCGCATTGCAATTCCCAATGTGAAGGGGCGCAAGATAATGTATCGCGGCACATCTCGGGGGCGTGCCTATGCATATACTGCACACCAGTTCATTACCCGGGATGTTGTGGATCTGCCAACATCCCAGAGATGGTGCCCGCATACCTGGGCACAAAGTCGAGCCCGAAAAAAAATGGCTCAACTGCTGGCCACCCACAGGTGTGTTGCTGTATTGTAATGCGCAACACAGCAGCTACCCCCCACAGAATACCGTACACAAGCACCCAAATATTTCCCTGGTGGTCTAGTGGTTCCCCCCTTCCCATTCCGTACCTCTGGTCACCTAAATTATATTGTTTCCAGAGCCTTGGTAGTCTAGTGGTACCCTCCCCTCCTCATCCCGTACCACTGATCACCGTAATAAAATAGTTTAATGATCCCTGGTAGTCTAGTGGTACCCCCCGTACCTCCGAGTGCCTGTAATGTGGAAAAATGAATTCCCTGGTAGTCTAGTGGTACCCCCCTCCCTGCCGGTAACCCCGATCGCCCTGTCAAGTTAGTTAAACTACTTCCCTGGCAGTCCAGTGGCACCTCCCCCACCCACACAGGGCTCCCAGCTCATCCAGCTCCCCCCCATAATCGGAGGGCAGCAAACCCACCCGCATACCTCCGCAGCTGCCCGCCGAATGACAGCTTACAGCATCAGTTGTAAGCTCATTGGCCTACACTGTGGACCAATAGGCTTGCAGTGCATACTGTAATAGTCATTCTCAACTCTGTGAACGAATGAACGACTGACCCTAAAGGTCCTACCCAGGACAAGGGAGAGGGGCCCGCCAGAAGTCCCTCATCTCAGTTTTGATTGAGGGGCCCTACCAGCCCTCCTCCCAAGAGTCCTCTCTGCTGCCTCCTAGGATAAGGAGGGGCCCTAAGGGTACAGAGGGAGACTCACCTGATTCCTTGAGGAGGAGGGTAAGCAGGGAGGAGGCATCACTCAGGGACTGTGGCCTTCTGAGGGGAAGGTGGGTGGGATTCAGTGATGAATGGTGAAGATACACAGGAAGATCAAGAATTACAATAGGTACATAATTTTCATATCTTCCCTGTGTCAATCTTTATCATTCATCACTGGTGGGTGAGTACTGAGCCCCCTGAAGGGGGTTTCAGCACTTCCCTGAGGAACCAACGCCCCTCGGCCCTCTGTGGGAGAAAACACGGGAGGAGGAGGAGATCCTTTACAGGTCAGCTAGGCCTGGACTGATCAGGGTGAGGTGGGGTACCCTGTTCTCTGGGGGAAGGAAGGCACCCCTGCAGTTCCCGTCTCACCCTGTGGGAGAAAAGGCAGGTCCCCCAGAATATGGAGGCCATCACCCTACACCCAGCCAGGGGTGATAACCGGGAGAGGTGAAGGTATGCCATCTGTCTAATGCAGATAGTAGTCCCCATGAGCCATGAAGTGACTTCACTAGCATCATAAGATGCCCTTGACTGGTGCCTCGCCAGCTCCAGGCATATCACGGAGAGGGCTATGGCCTGCCTGGTAGCCTCTGAATCAGGCAACAATGCCAGTGCCTGGCCCAACATTGTCCACAGGTGCCTGTTATAGGCAACATGGTGTGCCTGATGTGAAGTGATACACAAAAGCATTCACGCTGAGGAGAAGACTTTCTGCCCCAGGCTGTCGAACTCCACAGAGTCTGGATCCGGGGGCTGGTCACAGACCGGGCGTCTATGCCCGGTTGACGTGTCCAGTCATGTCAGTCCTGCAGGAGGATGCGGCAGTGTATCTGGAGACCTCTGGGGTGCGCAGTACCGATGGTGGCAGTCCCATGGGGCTGGAGCTGAGACAGATGGAAGCTGCCAGGCACTGTAAGATGCCTCCTGGAAAGGGACAGGACAGGACGGGACCACCAAGTGGTCCACACCGTATTCGCCCAAGAAGGCTTGCGTTGTATGCTCGGTAGTGCGGTGAGCCATGTAAGAAATATGCAAGTCCTACATCAGCCTTGCAAGAAAGCGCTGATACTGTGTCTGATCAGCATCAGAGGACAGATGGGCAGAAGTCTCTTCTTCCACGATGGAGGAAGACGAGGAGGCAGAAGAACCTGATGATTCAGACTCCTGCTACAGAGGGGGAGACAGGCAAAAGACCTGCTCGTCCATGGCCCTAACATAATGGGGGAAATCCACAGACTGGGATCTGAACTGTTCCCAGGTCAGAGGTCCCGAAGGACTGACATGGCCTGGGAGAAGAGGGGCTGGACACAGAGGCAAGGAGAAAGACCTTACCACAGCAAGAGTAGTGTCTCTACCAGGGCTAAGAGACCTAACAGGTGATCCTGGAAGAACAGGGGATCCGTAGGTCTGCTCTGTCACCGGCTTATGAATTAACTTGAAACAGTACAGACTAAACCCTGTAGGGGAAGCATCCCAATGAGGGGACCGGGGCCGTGTACATCCAGAAGGGCAGACCCCAGCCCCACCCAACGAGAACTTCCTCGAAGGAGACAAGGAAGAAAACTTGGGTTCAGCGCTGAGGCTCCTTCCCGAGTCCCAAAGGACTGTAGAGGAGTGCAGCAGCTCCTCGCCCCATCCCATCCACCCCGCCGACTCCGAGGAAGACCTTTTCCTCGTACCCTATGCCATAGGACACCCCAAATCTGCAGGCTCCCCGAGGAGAGCTGCAGAGGAGGGGATTCTGGTCTTAGTATCAAGGGGGGGGGGCGGCACCAGGAACGGCAGCCGACTCCTCCCTTAATGACTGGACCACCACACCCCTAACACTGGGGCCGCTGACCTGTGCCACCACCCGGCGCGCTGTCGGCAATGGGGCTGGAGCTCAGCTCCGCAGTCATCACTGGAGCCACGCGGGGCCAGTCCAGATTGGCCTCCTCGATCATCCAGCTCTGGAGAGGAGGAGATCCAGAGGAGCTCCAGACTGATGACCATGGGGGCTCTCCCGCCTACAGCCCCACGAGCGGCACCACTGGTAGGCTCAGCACTCCTTGTGGTGCTGCCCCAATCACTGGAGTCGTGAACAGCTCTGGGAACCGGGGTGGCGCCAGTGGGTGGCGCACAGAAACGCCCTATGCCAGACCCAGCGACTGTGGACCTCAGCAACGGGGGAGCCTGTGCCTCAAAAGAGGTCACTGCCAGGGCAGTACTCCAGGCCTGGCCCCGGGTGGACTTCCAGCAGCACGGCAGAGACCTGCTTCTCAGCAAGGCTGGAAAAGGAGGAGGCCCCCTCCTCACCGCACCGTATAAGCCCAGGAGGGGACCCGGAGGAAGGGCGAAGAGACCTACACTTGGACCAATGAGAATGCTGCTACCCCTGAAAGTCGGCGGAGCCCTGACGACTTTTAACGTGTGGTGCTCGAGAACGCGGCAGTTCATCAAGAAGCAGGCATTGCAGTGATCCATGTCGTGCTGGGGTCCAAGGCAGGTAAGGCAGACATCATGCCGCTCCATCACAGAAATTTGTCAGCTGCAGGGACACCGATGTATAGGAGGCCGGACGCTTTCAAAGAACGCTTCTTGTCCCCTGAACCTGGCACGATGTAAACAGTAACTTAAAATAATAAACGGTAAAGACTTGACACCGTTAAGGAAAAGAAAAGGAAAGATCTTACCGGATCTTCAATAATGGCACTGAGTACCGGACGGCAGAACCGAGGTTTTATATTTTACTTCGGCGGCATCGAGAGCGGGTCCAAGGTGGCGGCGAAAGTGGCTCCGAGGAGGTGCGGTGTTGCGCCAAACTAGGCTGCAATGACGCAGTAAACTTCAGTATCTTCTCAGCTGCAGGTGAGGTGCTATCTCAACGGTGAGAGAAGCAGACCTAAGGTGGAGGAAGAGTCATATTGTTTCTGGCCAACCTGCGCCTATGCAGCGTCAGGCCTTGTGGCACCCACTGGCTCCTCCCCTAACATAACAAAAAAAGATCCAGTGGGTGTTGTGCTCTGGCTTACACCCACCAGTGATGAATAGTGAAGATTGATACAGAGAAGATCACACTACATCAGAAGAATGACATGCTCGGTACCCATAGAGGAATCTCTCCAGGTGGGGAAAGTGGAGCTATATTGTCTTATTGGGTGGCCCACCTACCCACTGGTGATGGTGTCAGCACACAGCTCCAGGGAGAACTCCAACTCCTGGTCAACATCCTAACCCTGAGCCAGTGCCCTTGACCATGGGCATCATTGTTCTTCCCCCCCAGGCAGCATGAGGGCTACAAGGGGAAATGACCACTATCACCACCTCAGCAAGCTGATGCCACATAGCCTTGGTGTTGGTCCCTATCACACGAACAGTGTCAGAAAGGGACCTGTTGTCATGGCTGGTACCACCTCACTTACTGACACTGCAAACGGTATCAGTAGCTGGGGTGGCACCACACCCAACACCAAGGAGTCTACCGGGAAAGACTGAGTGTATAAGTTTGTCCAGCACAGACTGGGGAGGATTCGCTGCCAGCCACCCAGAGTGATCTGACTGTCCACTAGACCCACCTCCCATGGCCTCTGACACCTCAGAAAGGTGAGATCAAAGAGGACTCTGTGCTTCCTCGACACCAGAAGAGCCGAGAAGGGACCCAGAGAAAGATCTAGATACTGTACCTTGGCCTCACGAGTGCGATGCCTGCCTCTAAATGTGGGGATCAGACATCCCCGCTCCACAAAGTGCTGGGCAGGGACCAGAGTAACATTTGTCTTGTGACTGGGCTTGTTCATAGCCCATCATTTAGTGTTATAAATGCTTTTTAGTTGCTAGCGCTGAACTGGAAGTAGCAGCTATTCACTTCTGATCTGGAAGTATTTAGTCCCTTACTCTAGCGAGCGTCACTAGAGAGCAAAGATCATTTCTGTTGGGGGCTCCCCTACAGCAGAACTCTTAAAGAAACCTCTCTCTGTCTCTCATTTAAAATACAAAAAACTGAAAAAGTCAAAAACATCCCTGTGTGTGTCTGTGTATGGTGAATTAGGTACAGTGGAACACTGTAGTGTCCTGGGAGGACTAATATAGCAGGGCTGAGGCTGCTGGGAACCTGGAGGACCTCCTATTCTTCACTCACAGTCTGACCCTCAAAAAGTGCGGAGCAGGGTCCAGAAGGACAATTTTAGTGAATTTTAAACATTTGTCCAGTGCTTGGGCTTGTTCACAGCCCGTTTTTTTTTGGTTGTTTTATATGGTTTTTCTGTTCCAGGCCACAACAGGGTGTGCTCCCGTCAGCTGGCTCCACCACCCCCTCCATCGTCCACCATCATGTCTTACCTGATGTCACAATATCCCCACAGACCTTCCACCCACGGCAAGGTCAGGAGAGGGAGGGCCGTCCCCCCCCCCCAAAGCATAATCCAGTAGTTGTGGCATGCACCGGTGATGGGGCAGATGGTGATGAGGTGAGCGGACATTATGCGCCCCTGCTGTGCCAACCTTTTCCTCCTTGTATTTTCTCCCTGATCAGAGGTCATAGCTACTGAGGGTGCATGCGTGTAGAGGCACGCATGCACTCTGGCACCCTTCCTCCTCCACCCTCCCTGGTATGGCGTCAGCCTCCAGCCGTCCATGCTCTGACACCTAGCAGCCACTAGGTGTCAGCCAAGACTGGGATGACTGGGGAACCCTCCCTGGAAGAGGAGCTGCCTTGCGGCATTGCTCAGTCCTGCTTCTGCCCTCCCCTCCAGCCATCCCCCAGCAACCCAAGCTCATTAGAACCCGGGTCGCCGGCACAGCGAGGTAATGCGATGTAACAGCACCTCAGCCCTCAGTGCCACTGGGCCAGCCACACAGCCCATTTTTTTAGTGTTATAAATGCTTTTTAATTGCTAGCACTTAACTGGAAGTAGTGGCCGTACACTTGCGGTTCCCACCAGTATTTACCCCCAACCCTAGCGGGCATCACTAAATAGCTAAGGGAATTGCTGTCTGGGGCTCCCTCGCAGCAGAACTTTTAGTTGCTAGCGCCGAACTGGAAGTAGCAGCCATGCAAGTCTGGTCCAGTACTACTAAGCTCCCTACCACAGTGCGTGTCACTAAGTGCTGAGGAGAGTCACTGTGCAGGTGGAGGCAAGCGTATCTGCCTGCCTCAGCAGAGGCAGACTCCTTTCATTACCTGCTTGATAAGGTAAACTCTTTTGTTTTACTCTGAATCATACCATAGTGATAGTTCAAACAAGAACCCTACAGGAGACATCAAGGAGTTGTTGTGCAGTGAAGGTTCTATAGTAAAATGTGACAAATGCAAAATGTTTTCCCCAAAACCATCATATGAGATATGTGATACCTTTACTTGTGGCAAATTCATAGCATATTCATCATTACTTACAGAAATAAAACATTTGAAAGGTGAGATACAAAACCTGCAAGAGATAAATAAAATAGAATGGTTTGTAAATGAGATTGCAGTAGAAAAAAACCCTAACAGGACTATCAAACAGAGATGATAAAAAAGACACAGAGAAGAAGATGAAGAAGTAGATAACTCTAGTCCAGCAGGAAAAATCTGAAAAGAGGAAGGGAGGAGGAGGATGGAAATACGACTGAGGAATGATACACTGTTCCAAAACTAAAACTCAGACAGAAGAGACGAAGGGAAACAGAAGCTCACTCAGAAGCACTTCCATTAAGTAATCACTTTAGCTCACTCATTGTAGAGCCAAAAAATGACCAGCAGGAAAGGGTAACTCAAAATGTTAAGAAAAAAAAAGTAACAGGTGATTCGATGAGTGCTATATATATATATATATATATATATATATATATATATATAGACTCAACAATATGCAAAAATAATAAACTGAATAATCAAGTTTTTTGTTTTCCTGGTGCCAAAATAAAAGATTTTAGTGAAAGAATAGAAAAGATTGTCACCCTCTCCAAAAGGATTGACTCCATAGTGCTACACTCTGGAAATGGAAATTACGTACCTACCGTAATTCTTGATCTTCTTGGACATAGTCTTCATCATTCATTCATTCACACTAGTGGGACTACAGTGGAGGTGCTAGGACGCAGCGGGAGCCAAAAATCTTCAGGAGGGCCGGCGCCAAGGTAGGACCGCGCATATGCAGTGCTGCTAGACTGGCTCACGCTGCACAGGCTATCTCGGCATCGACCCTCCAACCGCCTCAGTACCTTTTTGACCGAGGAGGTGCTGTGTAAATTATCCTAGGAAACCTAACCTAAGCCAAGCATAAGATAGCCCTGATGACCCGTGAAGAAAGGGTCAACACAACATTGTCATCACAGCCCAATCAACAAGGGACTAAAGACCAAAAACAGAGTGAGTGAGCTCGGGGGATGGTGGGTGGACGTGTGAATGAATGGTGAAGACTACGTCCAAGAAGACCAAGAATTACGGTAGGTACGTAATTTCCATATCTTCCTGGACTAAAAGTCTTTGCCATTCATTCACACTAGTGGGAGAGTACCAAGCAAAAAACCAATCCCCCAAGCAGGGCGGCAGGAGATTGAAGTCCATTAAGAAATGATCTGCCGAAGGACGTATGCTGTCTGGCATGAACGTTGAGAGCATAGTGCTTTACGATGGTGTGCACTGAAATCCAAGTAGCCGCTCTGCAGATATCTGCAATGGGTACATTATGAATCTCTGCCAGGGAAGCCACAATCGCTCTAATAGAGTGGGCGTAAACCCGGCCTTTCAGTTTGACCTGCGCCATCAAGTAGCAGTGTCGCAGACAGGTTACTAGCCACTCAGAGATACATCAGATGGAGACAGGCTGACCCAGCTGGATCGCGCTGAAGGAAACGAAGAGCTGTTTAGATTAGCGGATCTCCTTAGTTCTGTCAATATAGCACTGCAAAGCTCTTTTCACGTCCAGTGAGTGAAGGGTGCGCTCCCCTTCACTCTGGAAGTGTGCGAGGTAAGTCAGAAGCACCAAAGGCTGGTTAAGATGGAATTCCAAAACCCTTTTTGGAAGGAACTTAGTGTGTGTGCGAAGAACCAACTTGTTCTTGTAAAAAACTGTGTGCGGAGGGTCTGTGACCAATGCGTGGATCTCAGAGACTATGTGCTGAAGTAATGGCCAGCAGGAATGCAGTCTTCCAGGTCAGAAACTTCAAATTACAAGTGACTAAAGGTTCAACTGGCTTACGAGTGAGCATATCTAGCACAAGGTTGATATCCCATGCAACCACCGGCCTTCTGACTGGGGGTCTGGTGTGAAGGATGCGTTTAAGGAACCTTTTGACCAAAGGAAGCTGAGCCAAAGTTAGGTTATGCACTGGCTCATGGTAGGCAGAAATTGCACAGAGATGTACTGTCACTGTGGAATATTGCAGTCCTGCAGTTGACAGGTCTAGAAGGCACTCTAACACCTTGCTGGTTAGGCAACAGAAATGATCCAGACAGGACTTCGCATACCAAACTGAGAAACGCTTCCACTTAGTTGTGTAAGACTTCCTAGTGGAAGGCTTGCAAGCGGCTAGCAGGATTTCTGAGATCTGCTGAGACAACTTGAACCTCCACTTCTATTTCTTCAGGAGCCAGGCATGGAGATGGAGTGAGTGCAGGTTGGGATGGATCACGGGCCCCTGTGTCAGGAGATCTGTCCACAGGGGCAGTTGCTTCAGAGGAACCTCTGACAATCTGTTGATCAGCAGGAACCATATCTGCCAAGGCCAGTATGGGACGATTAGAATCATCTTGCCCCCTTGTGCCTCCAACTTGAGGAGTACCCTCTAAACCCATGGCAGAGGAGGAAATGCATAAAGAAAGCATCTTGTCCACTGCAGTCTAAATGCATCCTGACAGAAACTGCCAGGTTCTGGATTTCTGGAGCAGAACTGAGGCAGTTTTGCATTGAGTGGGGGCGCAAAAAGGTCCAGGTCCGGAGTGCCCCACTTGTCGAACAGCGATTGCATGACGTCTACTGTGAGCGACCACTCGTGAGGACCCGCCTCCATCCTGCAGAGGTGGTGCACTAGGTTGTTCTGAACCCCCAGTAGGTAGACTGCCTGAATGGATGACTCATTCTCGAGACACCATTCCCACACTTTCATCACTTCCCTGCAAAGAGGGTAGGAATGCGCTCCGCTCTGTTTGTTGATGTAATACATCACAGCTTTGTTGTCTATCTGGAGAAGGATCACTTTCTGATAGAGGACGTCCATCAGGGCTCGAACAGCGTACAGGACTGCCCTCATCTCCAGGACATTTATGTGAAGGTGAGACTCACCCTGGCCCCACAAACCCTGTGTAGAGGTCCTGACAGTGAGCTCCCCAACCCATCAGAGAAGCATCTGTGGTGACAGTAATCTGTGGCTCTGGTGGGGCAAAAGAAAGGCCCTGTTGCAGGTTGATTTCCTGCATCCACCATAAGAGGGATCTTGCCAGTGGTTGTGTCACTATTATGTGAAAAGACTGTGGGTGAGTGGTCGGAGACCACTGCGTACTTAGCATCCACTGAGTGGTCCTCATGTGCAATCGTGTTAGGGGCATTGTGAAAACAGAGGATGCCATGAGATCTAGCATCTGCAGCATTGCAATGGCTTGAATCGACGTTTTCTCTCTGATGAAGTGGGCCATCTGTAGAATGGAGTCCTTCCTATCCTCTGGGAGGAAGGCCCTCACTTGGGTGGTGTCCAGTAGAGCTCCTATGAAGAGGAGCTGCTGGGAGGGTTGAAGCTCAGACTTCTCTTGATTCAAGAGAAGTCCCATGGATGTAAGGAACTGGGAGGCTTCGGCCATCACTTTCTATGTCTCTTCTTCGGAAGGACATCCTAGGAGCCAGTCGTCCAGGTAAGGGAAGACTTGAATACCTAGCTTTCTGAGGTGCGCAGCGAGCACTGCGAAGCACTCTGTGAAGACTCGAGGTGCCGAGCACAGCCCAAAGGGCAATGCTCAGAACTGGTAGTGCTAACCCACAACCACAAAGCGGAGGTATCTGCGGTGATCTGGGTGTATTGGAACATGCTGGTAATCATCCTGCATGTCAAGGGACGCAAGCTTGTCAAATTAATGAATCAATAGAAGTAGCATTCCTAGGGAGACCATCTTGAATTTCTCCCTGAAAAGATACTTGTTTAACTTTCTGAGGTCGAGAATCGGGAGCATCCCAACTGTTTTCTTTGGAACCACAAAGTAATGGGAATAGAATCCGGTGTTCCTCTCTGTGAGGGGAAAAACTTCTATTGCCCTGTTGTTTAAGAGGCCCTGAATTTCGGCAGCAAGAAGGTCTGATTTAACAGTTGACAGACTGCGCTGTCATTTTGGTGGAAGGGCTGGAGAAGAGTCCATCAGATTGAGGGATTAGCCCTCCCTGACAAGTCTGAGGACCCACTTGTCCGATGTGATATGTTTCCACTGCTCGTAATAAAGGGATAGTCGACCTCCCACCACCAAGAATGACTCCCCATTGGGCAATGGAGGAGGGACATGGGCCAGAAACTCAGAGGGTGGCGCTAGGCACCTTCGGGGCCTGTGACTTCTGTGACATTTTCTTCTGCTGCTGATGAGCTGTGTTTTTATTACCAGCTACTCATCCCTTACCTTGAAAGGACTGTCAGCCATGAGATTGTCAATGGTTCCAATTTTTCTGAGAGGTGGAGGGTGCTGGTCTGACCATTTGTATGGCAGACCTAGTCTTCTCTGCAGCCTCCAGTGCTTGTTCCACTTGAGAGCCAAAAAGGTAGGCACCATCAAAAGGCACATTCATCACCTTCTGCTGCGCATCAGGTGGAAAATCTGATGTCCTAAGCCAAGAGTGGTGTCTTATACAAATTCCAGTGACCGTATCCCTGGAAGCAATATCATAATCATCCACTGCAGCTTTTGGCTGCTGGTTATTGTAGTCTATGCCCCTGGTGATGGTCTGAAGTAGCTCCAATGAGGCGTCAGATTCTGGAAGCTTCTCGACCAAAGCCTTAAGCAAGTGCCACAAGGTATATTCATACTGAGAGAAGTGCCCTTGGTAGCTAGCAATGCGCATACCCAGGGTTGCAGCTGCGAATGTCCACTTGCCTAGAGTGTCGAGTTTGTGAGACTCCTTATTAAAAGGTAGAGCAGAAGACTCCTAAGGGAGAACAACCTCATCATTTTCAGCAAGTACCACCAAAGCATCTGCAAATGCCTGCATGGACAGCACAGGTCTGTCCTTAGGCGGGGCATATTTCATATCAATGACTTTAGATACTGAAGGAATCAGAGCTGGCTTGTCCTAAATCATCTCTGATAATGTCTCCTGTTGGTTAACTAGAATCTGCAGCTTATCCAATAGGAAGGAAAATGGGCAGACTGGGTGGGCCAAGTGGTCCTTATCTGCTGTCAAAGTCTATGTTTCTATGTCTCAAAAGAGAGCAGAATCGGAGTGGTTAAGTCCACTGGAATCTAGGGGACATGCAGAAACTGCAATCGCAACAGCTTACCTGTGTCCACCGAAGAGGTCTGCAAAGCCAGGGAGGAGCCCATATTCTTGAGCAGCGACTGGAAAGAAAGATCTTTCATTATGGATCCAGCAGAGATCGAAGGCTTGCTCTCCTGCCCAAAAAGTGAGTTGTCCACATCATTATCAGAAAGGATCATGCCCGGATCAGACTCATCAAGATCTCCCTCTGTGCCAGATGGGCCACTAATGACAGGCTTGTACCAGGAAAAACGAGGAATCAAAGATGTCGCCACCAGCTTTGAAGCTCTTGGCACTAGCCGTGGCGCTGGCTGCAGTGCCAGAGACAGTGCCACTGGTGCAGACACTGAAGCAGGCCATTGAGCACTCGACACCAGAGCGGCCTGTGCTCCTCGAGCCATCCTGACAGACCTAGAAGAAAAGGGAAAAGAAGTTATAGGTAGCTGTGCCGTCCCCTGCTTAGTTGACTGGGTGGGCATGAGGGATGGATGAGAAGGACGCTAGCCCCGAGGGAGGAGTCCATGACTTTTGACCTGAACACCCTGGCCTCGACTCAATGGCACAGAATCCCGAAGGATCCGGCACCACAGCAACTACCAAAGGTAGATGGGACAAACATTGCACCTACTGCTACATAAGAGCAGCCCAATGATGAAACTGCTCACCAGAAGCCCCAACAGAGGACAACAAGGGGCTTCTGGCTCGAGAATCATGACCGCTGGGAATGGAGGGCACTGGAGATCCAACCGGAGTCAGATCGAGCCCAACATTCCTAGCCACTGACAACCTCCATGCAGACATATCAGAAGGCGACCTTCAGCAGTACCTCTTCTTCTTCGACTGACGGGTCGAAGAAGAGCTCAAGGCCGAGCGGTGCCGGATCCCCGACCTTGATAGGGAAATGGACCGCTTCTTTTTCTGCTTACAAGAGGACTGTCCTCCCTCACAAGCACTGGACTATCCATGGTCAGACTCCCCCTTCGAAAAGGGTGACAGACTGGACACAGCCCCACTGCCAGAACAACTTTCAAGCAAAGTCTCCCTACCATCACCGACACCATCCATGGTTGACTTCGTTGACGAAGGCTATGAGAAAGTTTGTTTTTTTTTAAATAAAGAAATAAGTTATTCTAAAACTAACTAATGAACTAAACGTAATACTGCTGTTGCACAGACTTGAAGACTTGACTCCCACTGGTGAGCAGCGTCAAACTGAAGTGCACGCGATAGTGGGGAAAAAAGGAACTGAGGCAGTTGGAGGGTCGATGCCGAGATAGCCTATATGGTACGAGCTAGTCTCATGGCGCCGCACATGTGCCATCCTACCTCGGGGCCGGCACTCCTGAAGATTTTTGCCTTCCGCTGGGTCCTAGCGCCTTCGGCGTAGTCCCACTAGTGTGAATGAATGGTGAAGACTTTTAGTCCAGGAAGAGCAAATTAAATTGTTAAACAACATGAGAAAGATATATGTTATGAGCTTCAGGACTTAGCAAAAAAGATCAGCAACAAACGTTACACAGTTGGGATATCAGGGATATTACCTATTCCAAAGGTTCACACAGAAAAAAATAAACAAACAACACATAGGATAAACATCAGGTTGGAAAATTGCTACTGCAAAGAAAATATACTGTTCAAAAGCCACAGGAAAAACTTTGCTGACAAAAGAAACATTATGTTCAATGGATAGTTTACACTCAAATAAATGGAGGTCCAAGACACTGGGAACTCGGATTAAAGAAATGCTTGACAGGCTAGCTTTAAAGTAATAGAAATGGGGAGAAAGTGTAATAATGCCACAGATCATACAAACAAAAAAAAAATCACATAAAGGGATCAGAAGTAGGAACGTTGAACACAGCGACATCAACAAATATATACACGGAGTCTCAGAAAAGATGGAAGAATTACAAGCATTAATTATAAAAGGGAATTATGATCTAGTTGTAATACAAGTAAAGTTGTAACACAGGCAGCGGAATGAGACAAATATGTGGGAAAAAAACTATTCAATGTTACAATCTTTACCAAAGGGACAGACACAGACAAGGTGGAGATGTAGCACTACACATAAAGGAAAGGATTACATCAGTCAGTATAACAGAACAATCTCTGGCCAGAGCCAATAGGGCTGCATGGGAGGAATTTTGGGTAAAAATATAAAAAATTACCAAAGTTACGAGCCTGCATTAGCAAACCATGGCTATGCTGGTGGGAGGGGGGACACTACACTATGAAAACAGGGAGCATGTGTGTCATGTTCTACGGGGGATCGGGGCTGGGGGGCCACACTATGGAAATGGGGAACTTAAGGATTTCTACGTCTATCGGGACTGGGGAGGAGGGACCCTACACTATGGAAATGGGGTTATGTTAGTATTTTTCTGACATTCTGTGATTGGGGCAGGGAGGGGAAACCTTATACTATGGAAATGGGGATATGGTGATATTTTACTGACAGTCTGTGATCAGGGCTGGGGATGGGGGAAGGCTGGCATGGTGCATATAGCCCAGTGCCGCTATGCTAATGAGCCCATAATGGGCATGCATGAGGCCCCTTTGCACCTTGCATGCCCAATGAGCTCATTAGCATATTTTGACTGAATATCGCCCTTGGGAGAAATGGCATATCCAGGTATGCACCACGCATTCCCCCACTGGCGGTCTTCAGCCCCAAACCCTGGACGCGCTGCGCCAAACATGGTGGCCGCCCACTATGTGTTGCACATCCAGGGTCCAATATTCAAACAGAATGTACAATCTGTTCCGATTGTGCATTCTGTTCGAAAGCCCATCAGACCTGGCTGGCCCAATTTTTTTGTGCAGTGCATCCATTTGTGCGTGCATCTGGCCGGCTCTAGATATGGGGCCCCAAGAATGGCGATTACATCGAGAACAGTGCTGGGACAAACACCACAGATGGTGGGGGCACTGAGGGAGCCCAATCCAGAGACATTCCTGATACCACTAGTGGGACAAATAATGTGTGGAGGAGTCACTGCTCCTTTAGAGTTGCCCAACAACTAAACTGCTCATACATGACATCCCTAAAGTTAACAGGGCTGTTGGAGATGGAGGCGCTGGCATGAAGAAATTTCTCCCTTGGAAAATGAGGGGATAACAGTTTTCATCACACTCAATAAAGACAACTGCTTCAGGGCAGAGTGTTGAAAACTAGACCCGGACTATCACATTTTCTTTTTGTGTAAGGGCAAGGTTGAGGTTGAGCAGTCCTGGGAACCCAGCACTGAGCGTAAGTGGGGCAGAGACTGTTTCTTTCTACAGCTGTGGGAGGACTTCTATCTTCACAGTCAAAAGACTCTCCCGTTC
Source organism: Neoceratodus forsteri (assembly GCA_016271365.2). NCBI lineage: Eukaryota > Metazoa > Chordata > Ceratodontiformes > Ceratodontidae > Neoceratodus > Neoceratodus forsteri. The sequence goes on along the minus strand of CM028136.1, from coordinate 521,891,678 downwards.
TTAAACACCCATCTAGAGATAAATAGTGGTCCAAAACAGACACGTTGCCAGATCAACTTGCCTTAGAAGGTGCCCTATCTCCCAAAATATTTTTTGAACACTGTCAAATGTGGCAGAGCTGTGAGAAAACTTGATGAAAATATGTTACAAAGTTTGTTAAAACAAAAAAACTAGGCAAAGGTGACAAAAACGTGGCAAACTAGACCTTGCATACAAAAGAAGAGTTACATAAGAACTTACCATAACAGCAGGTCTTCGAGGGGATCCCAGTCATCAGGTCACACTGTAGGAACTTCACCATTGGTGAAGTAAGATCCACACAGACGATTTTCAGCAGTACAACTGGGGCCACCCACGCCATTGACGTCTGTCAACGTCATCAACCCTTTAAAGGCGTGAGTGACCCCAATCCCTCCTCAGTTCTTTCCCCCCAGAGACAAAGGGAGCATAGCTCTAGCCATGGGGGACAGAGGAGAGAAAGAGGTGCCCAGGCCTATATGAAAGTCTGGATACACCAGACAGCCAGTTCCAGAACAAGAGCCCCAAGAAGGGGGATGGTGGGAGGGAAAGCAGACCTGATGACTGAGATCCCCTCGAAGATCTACTGTTACGGTAAGTTCTTACATAACTGTTCTATCTTCTTCGGGGGTATCTCAGTCATCAGATCACACCATAGTAATGAGTCCCAAGCAGTTGCAGGTGCAAACAGATAGCCTGGGAGGAAGGCCAACCATACATTTAAGACAGAAGGCTCTGCAGTACAGCCCTGCCAAAACCTGCACGGGCTCCAGAGGCAATGTCCAGACTGTAGTGCTTGGTGAAAGTATGGACGGTACTCCTGGTGGCAGCCACACAGATGTCAGTGGCAGAGACGCCTTGGAAACAAGCCACAGAGGTAGCCTTGCCTCTTGTGGAATGAGCTTTAACCACTCCAGGAAATTCTTTGTTGTACTTGTAGCAGAACACAATGCAATTTGCCAACCATCTGGATAAACACTGCTTTGAAACTGAAGTGCCCTCTCTACCTGGGGCGAAGGAAACAAACAACTGCTTCGACTTTCTACATTCCTTGGCACGAAGCAGGTAGTACTTCAAAGTTCTACGCACATCTAACGTATGGAGCAGTGTTTCCCCTTGACTGGCACACTCGGGGAAAATAAACAGGAAGGTGGATAGATTGGTTGAGTGTAAACTCAGAGACCAACTTAGGGAGAAACTTAGGATTTGTGTGCACAGACACCCTGTATTTGTGAAAAATCACATAAGGCCCCTTGCACCAGAGGGCCTGAAGCTCTGAAATTCTTTGAGCAGAAGTAATGGCAACAGAAAATAATGCTTTCCGAGAGAAAGCGTAGCTCACAAGTTGTGGCTGGCTCAAAGGGAGACAGGGTCAACTTCTCCAAAACAAAATTCAAATCCCAAGCTGGAACAGGAGAACGGATTGGGGGTTTCAGATGCAGGATGCCCCTTAAAAAGGTATAGGAGACATCCAACTGAGCTATCATGCAGTCATCCACGGGCTCATGAAAGGCCGAAATAGCCGAAAGGTGTACCTTGAGGGAGGAGCACTACAGGCCTGAGTTAGACACAGACATCAGGTAGTCCAGGATCTGACTCACCGGACAGGTGAAAGGGCCCAGATTATGTTTGGCAGCCCAGATGGCAAACCTCTTCCACTTCATGGCATATGTGGCTCGAGTGGAAGGCTTCTGGTGACCACCAGGACATCTGCCACTCTGTTAGAGACCCCAAACCTGGTGATGGCTATGTCCTCAGCAGCAAAGCATGCAGATGGAGGGACCATAGGTTGGGATGGACCAGGGACCCCTGAGCCTGTGTCAGCAGGTTCCTGCAAAGGGGGAGAGGGACCGGAGTTTCCTCCACCAGCTGCTGTAGCAGGGGGAACCATATCTGGCTGGGCCAGAATAGAGCTACCAGAATCATGCTGGCCTCCTCCATCTGCAATTTGATGAGGATCCTCTGAATCAGAGGGAATGGAGGACATGTGTAAAGAAACCTCCCGCTCCAGGAGAGGGACAATGCGTCCCGCCAAAAAATTCCAGGCCCTGGATCGAGCAAGCAAAAATTGGGCATTTTTGCATTGAGTGGGGATGCAAAAAGGTCCAACTCTGGATGATCCCATCTGTCGAACAACTCTTCCAAGATGGATGAGAGGAGCTCCCACTCATGCATGCTGGACTGAGTCCGGCTGAGTCTGTCAGCCAGAATGTTTAGCACGCCTGGGACATGGACCATCAAGAGTGTCAGGCCATGATCTAACGTCCGGGTACCACACTATACAAACATACTTATATGAACATACGAAATTGCCAGCAGAAACAGGCCTCACGGTCTATCGAGTCTGCTCGAGTGTGCAGTTAGCAACTCATCTCGCAGCTGCCCCTCCCACCCCCCTCTTCCCAGTATCCCTTACCCATACCCTGTCCCAACCCCTCTTGAAACTGCCCACTGCCTTACAGGACATTATCTCGTCTGGTAAAGTGTTCCATTTGTCCACCACTATTTCAGTGAAAAAATGTCTCCTCATCTCCCTCCTGAACCTTCCCCCCTCCAATCTTAGTCCATGCCCATCATCTTCCTCCCCTTTCTCATCTGGAAAATCCCTTCTGTGTTGGTCTTGTTTATCCCCTTTAGATACTTAACGGTCTCGATCATATCCCCCCCCCCATCCCTCCTCTCCTTCAGTGAATACATATTCAACACTCCCAGCCTGTCATCATAGGGCTTGCTCTCCAATCCCTGAGTAACCATTAGGTGGCACTATCCCAAGGGCTACTACCCCTGCCTGCTTGGCTAGTAGCAGGTTAAGGGGCCCTGAGTTCTGAAACGGGAGCCTCCTCCCGGAGGTCAGGGTTGGTAGTGGTCAATCTAACCTGGGCACAGCCCTCCGGGACACTGTAACCCCCCTCTTTCCTTACTAGTGACCGGAACAATACACCATAATCACTTTCACAATACCCCTGATACACCACACAAGGACCCACACTGTTTGCACTTACCACCAGGGCTTTCCTCTGGCCTGGCCCTGGGGACCCTCTGTAAAACAAGGTTATACACAGCAAATAGCAGTACACTTCTCTTGCACAAACTTCAACCCACAGTCAGGGTAAATGGAAAAAAGAGTTATATCTGATTTATGTAAGGGACTTGAACTAAGGAGGGGCGTAATCAGGTTAATTTGCTTAAAGGCTGTATCAATCAAACAGTTATGCATGCACTTCAGGGTCCATAAACAATCATACACTCTGGGTACCCAGATGGAGAATGGTGGGCTAGCCAGGAACGTTGCAGCTGGTTGGGGCCCTGTGATGGAAGAAAACAACATGCACAACACACACTATTTGTAATCCGGAGCCGGAGGGCTCAGTTCGTGAAAAAAAAAAAACAACAAGACAATCAGATGATACACTTTTAGATTAGGCTGTTGTTGCAGGGAGCTGCCCTGATGATTACTCATGATAACCAAGACTGGACACAGGCTGTATGAAAATTGAGACTGCAGGTGGTTGATCTGGAGTGCCAGGAGAAGCAGGGCCCACACGATTCACTGAGGCGTCATTCCCGTTCAAGCGTGAAACAGGAGGCTGATCCCCAGGCAGGTCTCCCATCGATGGCTTTCTCTGTGCAGTGGGTAGTCTGGCTGGGCCAGTGTGGCAAGGCCCAGGCCAAATGGAGACAAATTCGGATACAGTTCGTTTTGGACTGGGTACAGCTTCCAGCAAGCAGAACACAGTTCACACAGTGGGGAACCAAATCACGACCCACTTTCAATACACAGCACATTTACATGTAAGGAAATTCTATTGTACCAGGCAAACCGCTCTCCGGTCACGATCGCAAAGTCTCTGCACAAACCGGGGATTCAAAAGCAGCTGGAAATCCTGACAGGCCGATCGCATTCAGCAAAATCTTTGAACTTCTTCAGGTAGAAGCCTGGTAAAAAAATCAGTGGCTTACTTCATTCTCACAAACTTGGAATTAGTCCAAAATAATTCTCTTCTCTCTCTCTCGCTCTCTCTCTCAGGGGCAGCAGGCAGGCATGCAGGCCAAAAACTCAGGCTTTTCCACAGAGACTGTATTGAGCTCTTGCTTCTTCAGCTCCCAACTTAGATCTGCCTCTAACAGCAAGCAGCTTGGGAATTTCCCCAAGATCCAAAAGGTTCGGTTGGCTGATCCTCCTGTCAGTCACAACAAAGGCTCCCCCTTCAGGTGCAAAAAGCCCAAAACTACAATTCCTACAGATTTTGACTCCAGACAGCTCCTGTAGTCCAGCTCCATTTTAGGTCCCACCAGAACTGATTGGTCCAATTCAGCAGTCCAGGACCAAGATAGTGGAGATACAACAGTCCTTGCTGCAAAGAAGGCAGGTTAGACAAACTACATTATCATTATCACTCTAAATGATTTTCAGCAAATAGTTACCTCTTTCAACAGAGCTCTCTCTCAGATTACTTATGACTGCAATCCAGGCAGCTCTTAAAGAGACAGTACACAGAGGCTATACAGGCACTCTCTGGCAATCACATTTAAACTGCTAAAATGCAACACACCAGCCTGGCAGTGAGCATTTAGGCAAGCTCGAGGAAGACTTTTCAGGAACCCCCATTTGCAGGGGGTTTACACCTGGATCATCTTTGTGGCTCTTCGCTGCACCCCCTCCAACAATCCGATGTCCTTCTTCAGGAATGGATGCCAGTACTGCATGCGGTACTCTACGTGGGGCCTGACAAATGACCTATACAGGGGCAGGATAACCTTCATCCTTCTGGAGAAGATCCCTCTTGCAATACACCCCAGCATTTTGTTGGCTTTTGCTGCCACCTTCCTGCACTGAGCAGAGCTGTTCATGCTCCCTGTAATGATCACTCCTAGGTCCTTCTCCTCCTTGGAGCTCCCCAACTGTACCCCATTCAAGTGATAATCCCTCCCCTGGTTCCTGGCTCCAAAGTACAAAACCTTGCACTTCTTGGCACTGAACCCCAACTGCCATGTTTCTGCCCACTCCTGCAGCTTAGTCAGATCCTCCTGCAACCCCTTCCACCCCTCTGCATCATCAACCACAGCTCCCATCTTGGTATCGTCTGTGAACAGACTGATCTTGCTCCGGATCCCGTGTGAGGTATCTGCAATAAAAATCCCAAACAGCACTGATCCCAGTACTGCTCCCTGTGATACTCCACTCATCACTGCTGTTGGTGACGAGAGGTCCCCCCACCACCACCACCACCCTTTGCTGTCTTCCCTTTAGCCAGTTTGTGATCCATTTCACCATTTTTGGTCCAGCCCCCACATGTTCCAGTCCCCCCCCACAACCTGCCATGCAGCACTGAATCAAAGACCTTGCCGAAGTCTAAATACAGGACATCCACTGCATGGCCCTTGTCCAGTTCCCGCATCACCCAGTCATAGTACTCTACAAGGTTTGTCTGCCAGGATCTGCCCACTGCAAACCCATGCTGTTGACTATCCTGGAGACCGTTTTCCTCCAAGAAGCTCACTAGCCTCTGTTTTAGGATGGTCTCCATGAGCTTTCCCACAATCTATGTGAGGCTCAATGGCCTATAGTTTCCTGGTTCATCCTTCGGGCTACTTTTGTGGACGGGCACCACATGGGCCATTCTCCAGTTCTGTGGTACACATCCAGTGTCCAAGGAGGTATTGAACAGGTTGACTAGTGGCCCCCGCCAGGACCTCTGCTAGCTCCCTTAGTACACTAGGGTGAATGCCATCAGGTCCAGGTGCTTTGTCCACCCTTTATGCCCTCAAACCATCTAGTACCCTGCTCTCAGTAATCCCTGTATCTGTTATCTCCTCTCCCCTACCCCCCCTCACCTGGGTTATCTGCCCCCCTTCTCCTGTGTGAATACAGAGCGGAAGTATTTGTTCAGTGCCTTTGACTGCTCCGCCCCTTTCTCCATCCACCCTCTGTCCTTCTTAATCCTCACCAGCTGATCCTTGCTTCTTCTTCTCTCTCTGATGTAGCAGAAGAAGTCTTTTTTTCTACTTCTGATTCCCTGTGCCAGTCTCGGCTCCCTGGATGCCTTGGCCACCCTGACCAGTCTGGTAACCTCCCTGGACTTCTCCATGTACAAATCCTTGTCTTCACTCCTCCCCGATTTTCTGTATTTCCGAAATACTGCCCTCTTGGCCTTCACCCCTTCCATAACCTCCTGTGTCAGCCAACTGGGTTTCTTTGCCCTCCCCCTTCTTGCTTTTCTTCCTATTGCAAGACTCCGTAGCATCCGCCAGCCCTTCCTTTATGACGTCCCATTTCTGGTCTGCATCCATGTGTGGTTACATACCTGCTAGGTGCCTGCCCCAAATTCCCCCCATCTTCTTAAAGTCCGCCCCCCTAAACTCAATCACTCTTGTACCTGTTCCCCCTGTTTTCCTCCTCAAGATGAGTGTGAAATGGAAATTACGTACTTACCGTAATTCTTGATCTTCTTGGACGGAGTCTCCACCACTCATTCACACTAATGGGAGTACGCCAGAGGCACTAGGACTCTGCAGGAGCCAAACATATTCAGGAGAGCCGGCACTGGGATAAGACTGCGCATGCACGGCGCTATGACGCTAGCTCGCGCTGTATAGACTATCTCGCCATCGACCCTCCAACTGCCTCAGTACCTTTTTGACTGAGGAGGTACAGTGTAACTAATGAAAAAAAAACTGACTCTAACCTCCGGGCATGTGAAGGCCCAGATGACCCATGTAAGAAGAAGGGTCAACTGAACAATGTCTTCACAGTCCGAATAACAAGGTAGTGAAGTTCAAAAACAGAATGAGTGAGCCCGGGGATGGTGGGTGGGTGTGTGAATGAGTAGTGGAGACTCCATCCAAGAAGATCAAGAATTACGATAAGTACGTAATTTCCATATCTTCCTGGACTCAAGTCTCCACCACTCAATCACACTAAGGGGAGAGTACCGAGCTAAAAATTCCCCCACCACCACCGAGTAGGGCAGTTGGAGACAGAGCTAACCCAGAACAGAAGTCCATAAGGACTGTCCTGCCAAAGAAAGAGAGCGGTCTGGTATGGACATCCAGAACACAGTGGTTTACAAAGGTATGAACTGAGCTCCAACTCACCGCCTTGCAGGTGATTGCAATGGGTACATTAGAAATCTCCGCCAGGAAGCCGCAACCACTCCGATAGAGTGGTGTGAATCCGGCCATTCAACTTGCCTGTGACGTAGATTAGTAGTATCAGAGACATGCTACTAACCCAGTTGAAAACATCTAATGACAAGAGGTTGACCCAGCCGAGGCATGCTGAAGATACAATAGTTGCTCGGATATGTGTATCTTCATTCTGTCGATGAAGAACCGCAGAACCGTCCCTAACATCCAGAGTGAAGGGAGTGCAACCCTTCCTTCTGGAGTTAGCAAAGCAAAACTTGAGTAATGGTAACTGAGCCAGTGACAAGATGTCTACTGACTCAAGACAGACTGAAAACGCACAGAGGTGTACCTTCACTGCCGAGTATAGCCGACCTGCGATCGACTCGTCCAAGAGGCACTCCAACACGTTACTTGGTGGACAACCGAAGGGTCCAGAAGGGACTGGCACACTAGATGGAGGTTTCCACTTAGCAATGTAAGCATTCCTGGTGGAAGGCCTATGCACAACTTAGAAGACATCTGAGATGGTCTGGGGAAAACCCAGAGCTTACCCACTTCAATCTCCTCTGGGCCCGGCATGGAGATGACGGGAGTGCAGGGTACGACGGACTAAAGCCCCTGTGTCAGAGGTTCTGCTTGTAGAGGTAGTCACCTCAGGGGAACTTCAGACAGACTGCAAATCAATCTGCCGAGGCCAGTCTGGGACAATGAGAATCATCCTGCCCCCCCCCCGTGCATACAAGTTGATCAGCACCCTCTGAATTAAGGGAAGAGGAGAAAAACGTACAGGGATTGTCCTGAATATTGCAGTGAACACATCCTGACAGAAAACACGAGAGTCAGGATTTCTGAAGCAGGATAGAGGCAGTTTTGCGTGGAGAGAGGATGCAAAAGGACCAGGTCCGAACTGCCCCATTCGTCAAAAGCGACTGCACGAAATGTGAGCTGGCGCATAGTACTTGATGTACCACTCTCACAACCTCACAGTCCTACTGCAGAGAGGGCAGGGGGACACCTCACCCTGTTTGCTGATGTAATACATCACAGCTTTGTCATCCTTCTGAAAAGTAGGAACACTTCGTGGAAGGGGACATACTCCAGGACTTTGCTTATAAGATAACTCTCATCTCTAAGAAATTTATGACAAGATGAGGATCCTTCTGGCTCCACACCTGAGTGTGGAGGCCTTGGCAGTGAGTCCCCCACAGATTTTGTCCGAGGCGCTGTCATCTTGTACGGAGGATTGCGGATGTGTGGTCAGAGACCACTGCTTGCTGCGGAGGATGACCTGAGTCCCAGCAACCGCTCAACCAAAAAGGAGGCTGAACAGAGTCGTTTCCCATATTGTAATGAGCCAGCTAAAGATGTCATTTCTCCCATCCTCTGGAACGAAGCTGATGCCTTGGAGGTATCCAGGAGGGCTCCCTAAGAAGAGGAGCTGCTGGGAAGATGAACTGGCACATTCCATGAACCTGGAGAGAACAACTGAGGTGGTGTCGTGACTGCTTCCTGTGTCTCTTAACCAGATGGGCTGGCTAGGAGCCAAATGTCCAGGAAGTGAAGACTTGGACACAGAGATTTAGGGAACTGTTCTCTGAACAGGAACTTGTTTAACCTTCCAAGGTTGACAAATAGGCGCATGCCATCTGTTAACTTGGAACCAGAAGCAATGGAAATAGGAACCTGTGCTTCATTCCGCTATGGAATGATTTTTACTGCCCAGTACCCACAGAGGTCCCATATCTCAGAAGCAGAGAGTGTGTGACTGAGAGGCCGACAGACTGGCTGCCGTCTGGGTGGAAGGCCTGGGGAAAGCTGCAAAATTGGGAGAGTATCCCTCTCGAACAATCCTGATGACCTATAGGTCCACTGTAATTGACTTCCACTGGTTGTAAAACTGAATTAGACACCCCTCCTACCACCGAGAGGCACTCCCCCCAGACAGCTGGGGTGGGGTGGGGTCTGGGCTGGAAACACAGAGGTTAGTGTAGGGCAATTTCGGATCCTGTGCCCTCTACTGCATTCTCTTCGTGGCTGAGGGGTTGGTTCCTGAAAGGGGCACCTAGGCCACTACCTTGACAGGACTGCTTGTCATGAGGATGTTGTATGGTTTAAATGGCAGCCCTATTGTTCTGAGTGGCATTTAGCCGAACAGATAAGCACAGTCAAGAAGACATTAACCACCTGCTCCTAGAGGAAGAGACGTAGGTGTCCATAAAAGCTTTAGCTGATTACTGGGCTATATGCCCCTAGCAATGGAGCATTAGATTTTGGGAGGCTCTTGACCATTGCATTAAGTGTGTTCCACAGGGTGTACTCGTACTGAGGAATGTAGGAATTCAAAACATAGGAGTCTGCTTTGGTCCACAGATGAATAATGAAATGTTATGGTGGACCCCACATCCTTGAGGAAAAGGAACTGGAAAGAAGATCTTCCATCACAGTGATACAGAGGGTTTGCATTCCAGCCCATAAAATGAGTCATCCACTGTGTCTGACAAAACAGAAGAGGGAGAGACTCATCCAGATCCACTTCTACCCCAAAATAATCTCCAAAGGGCAGGTCAGGACCAGGGAGCTGCCACCACCTGGATCGAGGAGAAGTTCAGTGCCATTCGTGGTGCCGGCACCACTGCCAGCACCGCTGCCACCGCACAGTGCAGGCACTGCAAGGAGATGCCACGCCACACAGCGCCGCCTAAGGCGGCAGCACCCAAAGCATCGGTGCCAGACACGGCACCACATGGAGCAAGCACAACACATAGCACAAGAAACGCTACTGGACCTAGACTTGAAGTAAGGAGAATAAGGAAGCAGTACCCGTGCCAGCCCCTCCAGAGAAAAAGGAGAGGGGGTAGGCATGAGGAGTCAGCATCGATGGTGTTAGCACCAGAGAAGGCACCACACCCATTCTGGCCTGGCTGACCCAGCTGCAGCCCAGTGGCCCCAAGGCCCCGGACCCAGGGCCACTGGCCAGGACAAAAAAGGGCAGACGCTGTACCCCCTGCTCTAAAAGAGCGGCCCAGAGGTGAAACTGCTCACCAGAATCCCATCGAGGATGAGATGAAGACGGTCAGATCATGGCCGTTAAGAGCGAAGCCACAGGGGAACCCACCAGAGTCGGTTCAGGCTTACCACTCTCAACCAGCGACGATCAACGTGCACACATGCCAGAGGGTGACCTCAAAGGTACTGATTCTTCTTCCACCGACAGGAGGAGGAAGAAGAGCTCGTAGTCAAGCGGAGCCAGGTCACGGAACTGCTACATTTGTGCTACGGGCAGACTGTCCTCGCTCCCGAGCACCAGACTACCCATGGTCAGACCCACCCTCCGAAAAGGGCGGCAGACTGGACACAGCCCACTGTCATCACAGCTTTCAAACAAAGTCTCGCTATCATCAAAGGTCGACTCTGTTGATGGCAGGCTGAGAATAACCTCTTCATTTTCTTTTTTTCTTTTTTTAAAAAGAACAGAACACTAAAAATGGTAAGTTTAGTGAATACTGAACAGCTATATAGCTGCTGTCGTATAGACGAAGACTAGACTCCTGGTGGGTGAGTGACGTCGCATCGAAGCACGCTTGACAGCAGGAGAAAAGGAACCGAGGTAGTTGGAGGGTCGATGCTGAGATAGCCTATACGGCGCAAGCTAGACTTGCAGCACCACGCATGAACGGTCCTATCTCGGCGCTGGCCCACCTGAAGATATTTGGCTCCCACGGGGTCCTAGCACCTCTGGCGTACTTCCATTAGTGTGAATGACTGATGCAGACTTGAGTCCAGGAAGATCCACACCGAACAGTGGTCACTCCCAGCTAGTGGTTCCTCCACATCTAGATTCCTTACAGCTTCCCCGTTATCCAGTACAAGGTACAGAGTCCTTTCTAACTGAGTCAGACCCTGGACCAGCTGTCTTGAAATGCTTCTTACAGGACCCTCTCCCTTGCACTCATGGTGGACGGGGTGCCCCACTCCACACCTGGTAGGCTGAAGTCCCCGCACTACCACTGTGCTCCCCTTCCTGCCGACCCTCCCTAAGGAAGACTCATTTGGAGTTGAAGCACAGGGGTAATGCTGTTTCTGTATCACGCTATTTTGGAATCTGTGTTATCTGCAAAGAAGCTACAAGCTTATGAAATAAAATATTTTTGCATCCAGATTCTGAGTGCTGCTTTTCACTTGGTTCGTGGTTTTGATTAGTGACAGGCCGTCTCTTTGAAGCAAGCACCAACCCTGTGGCTCTAAGACTGTACACTTTACCTTTTGCATTCAGTGAGACCACCCTCCAGCCTGTTCCCTCCCTTTCTCTATCTCCATTCTCCCCCCCTTTATCACTCCCTGTGCCACTTCACCACTGCCTTTACCCATAACTAAGGGGGTGAGCTCACTAGACTCCCTTTTCCGGACCCTTTTCCTATCAGCGGTTCCCTCGCCACCCACCCCTCCTAGTTTAAATCCACCTTTGCAGATATATACTTCTCTATTCCCCATTTTAGTGCTCCCTTTCCCTCCCTGCTCAAATGTAACCTGTCCCCTGCATATGGGTTACGACTGCTCCAGGTCCTGCCCCAGTCTGACATTAATCCGTATTCCCTGGTATGGCACCAATCCCTCAGCCACTCAATGAACTCCTCTATCCTCTTTTTCCTCACTGTACTCACACATGGTACCAGAAGTACCTCAGAGAATGCCACTGACCACCCCGCCTCCTCACACTGCCAACCCAAATCCTCGAACCTCCCCTTTACCACCTCTACCATCTCCCCCACCAAGTCATTTGTACCCACGTGCATCACTATGTGAGGTTGCATCCTCCCCTTCCATGTGCATCTGAGAAGTGCCTGCCCCGCCCTTCCAGCAGTCAACCCTGGAATAGCCTCAACCCAGATACAACTGTGCCTTTCTCCCCTTCTACCCCATCTGACCCCTTTCAGTATAGAATCCCCAGCACTAGTACCCCCTTCTTCTTCTTGTCCCATACCCACCCCTCATGTTTTCACTGTCCACATTTCCAGAGTCCACACTGCCCTGCTTCTTATTACCTCTATCTGTACCATTTGTGGCTCCTACATCTTCCACCCTTGTTTCCACATCTCCCTCTGTCTCTACCCTGCTACAAGGAGTCCCATTCCAGATTCTATCATGGCCTCCCTGCATAGGGAGTACGAATAAGTCCCCTCCTGCTTGTTGATGTAGTAAACTAGACTGAGATTGTCCGATTGCACCAGCAGCTGACCCGGAGCAACGTGATCCTGAAAGACCTGCATGGCGTACAGCACTGCCCATATCTCCAAGACACTGATATGCAGGGAGGCTTAAACCTAAGACCAGGAGTCCTGAGTTTGAATGAGGTCCAGGTGAACTCCCCAGCCTGACTCGGAAGCATCCATGGTGAGGATATGCTGTGGAGAAGAAATCTGGAATGGGACTCCTTGTAGCAGATTCAAGGGGTCCATCCACCACTGGATCACTCTGCGGAGTGGAGAGGAGACCAACACCAACTGATCTAACTCGTCTGTGCGTTGATCCCATTGCACTTTGAGAGTCCACTGGAGGTGAAAACCCACAGCAGAGGGCAACTGCTTCATCACATTGAAATATGTGGGGTCCTCAGGAGGAGGCCTAGTGGTATGCTTGACAGAGTCCTTGGTAACAGACGGGGCTGTGGACTTGTCTGAAGTAAAGACCTCCTCTACCTCCTCTTCTTCATCAGGAAGAATGAGATCAGGGTGGTATTCTTCTTCACTGCTGACCTCCTCCAAATCCAGGTCTAACATTGGAGGCACCAATGACTACTTGCGGGGGGCTTCCCATGGTCAATGAGGGGGTGTCAATGCTGAGGCTATCGTCAGTGGCGCTGGTGAAGTGGGCCTGTATACACACAATTGGTGAACAATAATCAGGTAAACTTAAGTGAGAATTGCGTTCAGGTCGACGACCGTCGAAGGCTGTGTCGATGGAGGGGGTCAATGGTACAGGGATTGACACCCGCCTGACGGACCCTACGAACCGGAACAGCCTGTAACCCTGGCAGGAGAAGGGACATGTCTCGATGGGAGGCCCATCGATGACCCAGAGGTCGACGACTGGCAGCTCTGAGCATCTGGCAGATGCGCTGTCGGTATTGGTCTGGAGGGCACAGAGACTTGGATAGCGACTTTGTGCGTTGTTCAGCCGCAGCCGACAATGAACTCCCAGATGAAGGAGGAGAGGCCATCGGAGAACAAGATCACCACTGGGGGGGGGGGGAACAGTCCCGATCTCGGTCTTCCTTATGACATTTCCCCGAAGACTTGTCTTAGGCCTTAGAGGCCTGGTAGCTCGACGACCCTGCTGGCAATTGAGAGGCTGGGACCCTGGCCTTTTTGCATCGCCTGAGGATTGTTTGACTTGTCTGACTGAACTTCTGGCAGAGCTCACAGTATGAAACTTCGTGGTCAGGCCCAAGACGGAAGACACAGACAGAATCTTCATCTGTGGAGGCAATCTTCTTTCTGCAGCAACGGAAGAGAGAGGTCGAAGCATTAATTCTCGACATAAACAAAATAAATAAATTTCTCATAAAAAAGAGATTCTAAAAGTCATAGGTAAGAAAAAGCCGTAGGTAAAATGGTGCGAAACTGCGTCAGAGCTTCCATGGAGACCCATGCGAACAAGTTGATGGTGGGAAAGAACCAAGGAGGCAGCACAGCTACTCATGCCTTTATAGGGTTAATGACACTGACGAATTTCGATGGTGAGGGCGCCCCAGTTGCACTGCTGAAAATCTTCCATGTGGCTCCTGCTTCAGCGAAGGTGAAGTTTCTACAGTGTGACCTGACAACTGAGATACCCCCAAAGAAGATTAAAGTTCTGGGCCCTGACAAGGAAAGCACTGTGTGTCGACGGTAGGAAGACAAGAGCCAAACCAGTTGGGGCTGGCTCTGCTATATACCCTGTGGGTGTCCAGAAAACATGAGGCACTGGCGCTACTGGCTCCATAAGTTCTAGTTCTTGTGGGGGTTCTGCAGCCTCCAGTGCTAAGACCAGTGTGGGACTCTATGGAGAAGACTGATTCTTGAAAGATATTTTGTTTTTTTTCATGAGAAGTCAATGAAAATAAAGTTTATGAGAAAAAAACCTAAGAGAAAAGAAAGCTCAATTACCTGTTCAACACTGAGCTCATATTTTGGGAGATAAGCAACTGCATCCCGTATTTGGTTCCCAAACGGAGGATGTCTGTTTACAATCTGTAAAACATTAATTCTGAATATAACTCACAGAATAATATAGTTACATTTATTAACTGTTTACATAGTAATTCACTGGTTCAGCAGGCAACCAAGTGAAGTATGGTACGCTTATGCAATATAGGTAGAATCATTCTTAGGTAGGATGCTTAGGTCTGTAGATCTGACTGCTTATGTAATGTAGACTTGGTCGTTCACTCTGTGTGTCCCAATTAAAGGCAACAGAGCCACCTTGAGGAAGTGTTTAGCCCTAGATGTGTCACTAAGACAACTTTCCTTAGTTGAAAGGTACCATAGGGAATAAAAACAGGTTACTCACCTGTAACAGTAGTTCTAGGAGTGGTATATGTTGTTCATCCACACTTCTTGGCATGTCCCTTTCCCTTTAAGGATCGCCAGAAGGTCTTCAAGCAGGCTCCTCCCACCCACTCAGGTGGTATATCCCTCAGCTCTGCCCCATGACACCACATCTTAGCCCGCTGGAAGCCAGGTGTTGTGCGTCCACAGCCGGGTGGATCTGTGTGGATGAACAACATATACCACTCCTAGAACTACTGTTACAGGAGAGTAACCTGTTTTTTCAGGATCATGGATATGTTGTTCATCCACACTTCTTGGCAGATTGCTAGCAGTTCTCCGGGAGGAGGGAGGCAACGCACACACCCCCACTGATACTCACTTGGGAAAAGAGATTGGAGAACTGAGGCCCCAAAACCAGCATCCCGGTGTGACTCAAGGTCGATGTGGTAATGGGTAATGAAGGTGTTTACTGACTTCCAGGTAGCAGCCTGACAGATTTCCTGGATAGGGGTGTCTCTGGAAGCAGCCACCGATGCAGTCGTATGGCGGGTAGAATGAGCTCTTATCCCTCTGGGAGGCTCCATGCCCGCCAACTCGTAGCACAGACATATGCAAAATGTAATCCACCTTGAAATAGTCCATTTTGCTGCAGGTCTGCCAGAAGCAGCTTTAGCGTGGGTGACAAACAGCTGGCAAACCTTTCCATGAATTTCCACCGTCCTCTCCTTATAACAGGAGACAGCTCGTCTCAGGTCCAAGGTATGGAGCCTGTATTTGGCCTCCAAAGTATAATTAGGGTAGTATACTGGCACAGGCAACACCTGGTTAAGGTGAAACTCTGACACCACCTTCAGAAGGAATTTCAGGTGGGTGCATAGGACAACCTTGTCCCTATGGAAGACCAGAAAAGAGGAGTCCACTGAAAGTGCCTGGAGTTCCCCTGTCCTTCTGGCAGATGTGAAAGCCACTAGGAAGGCAGTCTTCCACAACAAGTGTGACAACTCACACTTGTGCATTGGTTCGAATGGCTTGCCCATGAGCTTTGCCAGTACCAGCAGTAAATCCCACGGAGGAGGAGGTTCACGCACCGGAGGGGATATGTGATCCAGGCCTTTGAAAAAGTGCCCGTCCATCGTCTCCTGTGCCAACGTCGGCTGCAAGGCCCGCACCCGGAAATCAGAGATGGCTGCCAGGTGCACCCTAAGGGTCAATGACCGAAGACCCCCTTTGGAGAGAGACCAAAGGTAGTCGAGAATGTTACCCACTGGACAGGACAGAGGGTCCAGGCCCTTGCCCTGACACCAAATGGAAAACCTTTTCCATTTGAAAGCATAACATTTCCTGGTCAATTCCTTTCTGGATGCCTCCACCATGGTGAGGACATCCTCAGAGAGACCCAAAGCCTGGAACTCTAGCCGCTCAGGTACCAGGCTGTGAGGTGCACGGACTGAAGGTCCAGATGGTATACCTTCCTCTGATTGAGAGAGATCAGGTCCGGGCATGCTGGAAGCCGCTCTGGAGGCCTGCAGCTGAGGCTGAGGAGATCTGGATACCAGAACTGGTGCAGCCAGTCTGGGGCTATCAGAATCACTTTCACCTTGTCCCTCCTCATGTTGAGAAGCACCCTGTGGATCAAGGGAAATGGAAGGATGGGGTAGAAGAGGCCTGGGATCCACGGCCTCAAGAAGGCATCTCCCTGCAGTGAGCCCTGCTGAGGGGGGCGGGCATGAAACAGCCTCAGCTTGGTGTTGTCCCTGGAGGAAAACAGGTCCACCATCAGTTTGCCCCAGTGGGAGAACAGGCTGTAAGCTACCTCTGGATGGAGAGACCACTCATGGGATGTCTCGCCTAAGTGGCTGACAGCATCCGCCAGATGGTTTGAGGCTCCTGCCACATGAATGGCTAGGAGATCTGCCTCCAGACGGCTGACGAGGGTCCAGATGTGGAGCGCTTCCCTGCAAACCAAATGGCAATGCATGCCACCCGGTTTGTTGAGGCAGTACATGGTTGTGGTATTGTCCGTCCGGACTTGAACCACTTGACCCCGGAGCCGAGGAGCGAAAGCTGATAGTGCCAGTCTGACTGCTCTGAGCTCCAACACATTTGATGTGGTATTAGGACTCCTTGGGGGTCCAGAACCCGTGGTCCCTTTTGTCCCCCATGTGGGCTCTCCAGCCCATGAGAGAGGCATTAGTCGTGAGGACGGCCATTGGCTCGGGACGGACAAACGGGATCCCTTCCTGCAACCGGTCTGGGGTGGTCCACCACTGGAGAGCGTCCCACATCTTCTGGGTCACAGTGATCAGCTGGTCGAAATAACTGTGGCACTGAGTCCACTGGGCGGCCAGCTCCCATTGGAGGGGGCGCATGTGCCACCGGGCCCAATGGACCATGGGGGTGCACGCCACCATGTAACCCAGAAGGCGCAGAAAGTCCTGGGCAGAACGCAATTGCCCAACCAGAAATGACTGAGCAAAGGAGGAGAGAATCTCTGCCTTGTCCGCCAGGAGCCGAGCTCTGGCTTGATGAGAATTGAGCTCTGCCCCGATGAAGCACACCACCTGGGCAGGCACGAGTTCCGACTTGACCTCATTGATCAGGAGGCCGAGCTGGGAGCAGGTATGGAGGGCCAGGTCCCTGGACCTTTCCACCTCCTGCCGGGTGGGACCTGCTAAGAGCCAATCGTTGAGGTAGGGGTAAATGCTGCCCCCTCCATGCCTGAGATGGGTTGCCACCACTGCGATGCATTTGGTGAAGACCTGTGGGGCCGATGACAGGCCGAACAGCATGGCTCGGAACTTGTATAGGGTCCCTTTGGCTCTGAAGTGGAGGAACCGCAAATGAGACGGATGGATTGGGACGTAAAAGAACACGTCCTGCAGATCCAGTGAACGGAACCACATGTTTCGTTCCAAGGATGGTATGATCTGGGACAGAGTGACCATCCGAAAGGTACGTGACCTGAAATACTGATGCAGGTCATGCAGATCTAGAATGGGGTGCCAGCCCCCCAGTCCGCTTGGGCACCAGGATGTACCTGGAGACAAAGCCTGGGTCTGATGGAGAATCTGCCACTGGAGCTACTGCCTCCTTGAGGAGAAGCTGAGTGATGTCTCGGAGAGCCAACTGAGTATGGATGGATACGCTTTCCTCCCGTGGGGCGTGGGTTCGGCTTGGAGGGTACTGCTCGAATTCTAGAGACAGTCCCTGACCAACCACCTCCAAGACCCACCTGTCCATAGTGATCGCAGACCAGGTGGAAAGGAAGTGGTGAAGATGGCCCCACAGGAGGACCCAGAGCTGGTGTGATGGGAGAGGGGGTGGCAGTCCCCAACCCGTCACTGAGCAGGCTTGGAGGAGGAGGATCCAGGACCTGAACCTCGACCTCCTTTACGGACCTGGGAGGGCCCTTGGCTTGGGCTGGGGGCACCAAGCTTGAGCCTGCTGCTGCTGCCCTCCTTGAAAGGAGGGTTACTAGGCCACAGGGGAAGAGTGCCAAAAAGGCTTCTTCTTCTTCTGCTGCTTCTTACTCGAAGAACCTTTAGCAGAAGTGGCATCCAAGGTGGCACTGGACTGCTCAAAACGCTGAAGGTGACCAGCCACACCTGGGCCGAAAATATCGGTGCCCAGGAAAGGCACATCAGCTAGTTTATGCTGAGTATCTGCAGGGAAAGATGAGAGTCTCAGCCAACCTTGTGTCGAGAGGCAACTGCGGCTGCCAACAAGCGGGCACAAGAGCCCCCAGTGTCCAGGGCCATCTGAAGCTGCTGTTTGGCAACAGCCTGGCCCTGGTCCTGGACTTGCTTGACCGTGGTCTGCATGTCCGCAGGGAGATGTGGGAGGATTTCATCCACAGACTCCAAGAGGGCATGGGAGAAGTGTGCCATGATGACGGCCAAACTTGCCTGACGGAAACCTAAAGATGAGGCCGCATAGACCTTCCCAGCCGAATGATACAAGTTCTTGGATTCCTTCTCAGGAGGTCAATCCATGTCGACAGAACTGCCAGTATGCTTGAACTCAGAGGCGGTCACCAGGCTCTCAGCCAAAGGGTGCTCTGTGAACCCCACAAGGGACCCCCATGGGCACCACATATTTGCAGGCCATGCGGGCAGACAGAGCTGGACAAGAGGCAGGGCACTGCCAAAGTTCTAAGGCCGGGCCAACTATGGCCTCGGCCACAGGAAAAGCCTCTGTCGGGGTATCCCCTCTCTTGAGGATGTCTGTGACAGGGTACTCTGCCTTTTTCTGCATAGGCTCCAGGGGCATCCCTGTAGACTCAGAGATGAGGTGAAGAATGCCCTGAAAGGATGAAGGACCTTCCTCCGGCTCTATCCCACCAGCCAAGTCATCATCCCCGGGATGAGAAAGTAGGCCGGTCTCATCCAAATCCGAGGAATCCGGATACAACGGTCGACTGCCCAGGTCATCTTCAACTCGCCGAGAGCAGTCCGAGGTGACAGTGACCGAAAGACGCCGGGGGAACCTGGTGTCTGGTCTAACTTCCTTAGAAGGAGCCCCTCCCACAGGCTGCTTGGGCGGTGGTTCCGCCACTATCGGTGGAGAGACCAGTTTAGGCCGAACCAGAGGTTTCGCCGGCTCCGCGGGCAGAGGAACCAACTTAATCAGCCCCAATGGAGTCAGCTTCGGCCTGTGAGGAGAAAGCCAAGTAATGGCCGGGGTAGAAGCCGGGGTTGGCTTGTGACTGGTCAAAATCAGCTGTTGCCACATGAGGACCTCGTAGTGCCAGAGTTTCTGCCGGAACCTCTCCTCATCCGAGGAGGATGAGAACGACCGATGGTGTCGCCTCTTTTTCAAGTGCTTGTGGCTCTTCCTTGGCCTGTCAGTTGAGGGGGTCCTGGACCTCAATCAAGAACGAGCAGGCCAACTCGTCGCTCGGGAGACATTGGCAGGACCTGTGATTTCCCAGGGTCAGGGACCACTTCCTCGATAGGATTCCCAGTGGGCTGGGTCTCCTCGTCGGGGAAAGAAAGGACTGGAGTCCGACTGAGAGAGCTGTCGACCAGAGTTGGTGACAATGGGTCGATCGGATTGAAGATTATTTCAACCTCGTCGATCGACACTTCGGTCGACTGGCCGAAGGGCAAAGCCGAGAAGCCAGCAGCCAAAGAGGCAATTTCGACCAAAGTTGAGACTGCCGGTTCCTGGGACTGAGACCTCTCCCGATCCCAAGAACGTCTTCGCTGAGATGAAGATGATCCCGGGTCCTTTTCCCACTTACGGGACTGAGAGGACTGCATGCCTGAAGGACCCTCTCCCTTAGTCGGGAGAGACTGACACAGCTCTTGAAAAGAGCCCAAGAAAGTGGAGCCCAGGATGAGTGGAACGAAGAAGCTCCAAGAGGAAGATTCCGCAGCACGGGCTGCTTACTCCTTGAAGGCTTGCACGCGTTCCAATTGCTCGGTGGATCCACGGCCATGGAAACTACCTACTGAGTCTCCTTTGATTTCACCCGGAGGATTCCGTTTTTCCAGCCTCCCCAACTTCAGGCATTTGAGACGGTCGTCGAGGACGTTAGGGTGAAATGCCAGACAAAAGTCGCACTTCGCGATGTCATGGTCAACACCCAAGCAATAGACGCACACAGTGTAGGGAGCTGTGCGCGACATCTTCTGGCCGCACAAACATCGATGAATCCGGAGGAAGACTGGTCTTCCATAATTGAAGAGAAACAGTTGCGATCGTTAATGCGAACTAGACAAATTTTCAGAATAACCGAAGGTTTTGAAGCCAGGGCTTACAAAATGCGGGAGCACGAAGGAGGAAACATGAATCTTCCAACGGAAAGGAAGATCTAGCATCATGGAGCCGAGGGATATACCACCCGGTGGGTGGGAGGAGCCAGCTTGAAGACCTTCTGGCAATCCTTAAAGGGAGAAAGGGACATACCAAGAAGTGTGGAAGAACAACATATCAACGATCCTAGAAATAAAAATGACATATTGTAATTTCTGATTTTTTTGGAATATCGTTGTCATTGATTCATACTAGTGGGACTTAGCCAGAAGCGCAAGGATTCTGCAGGGCCCACAATTTTTCAGGAGGGCTGGTGCCGAGATAAGCTGTATATGTGTGGCAACGCAACACTGGCATGCACTTCATGGCTTATCTTGGCATCAACCCTCAACTGTCTCAGTAGCTGTTTCACTGAGGAGGTGCAGCATAACCTAACAAGTGCTTATTTATTTAACCTAAGGGCATAAGATAGCCCCAGTGACTCCTGTAAGAAGGGTCACTAAACCAGTAACACAGTGTCTTTACAGACCAAACCATGAACAAGGAGTGAAGACCAATAAAACTTACTGGAGTGAGCCCTGGGGGATGGCGGATGGGTGTGGGAATCAATGGTAAAGACATTCTTAGAAGTCAGGAATTATGCTGAGTTCATAAATTTCATATCTTCCAGGAATCAATCTTCACCACTGATTCACACCAGTGGGTCACAGTACCAACCTCAGGAAAATATCCCAGATGAGGGAGGCAGAAGCCAAGGGCTCATGCAGGACAGAAATCCATTCAGAACTATCCTGCCAAAGGTGGCACATTGTCTGGCATGGACATCTAGGGTACAGTGCTTAACAAAGGTGTGCACTGTGCTCCCAAGCTGCAGCTCTGCAGATATCACCGATAGGCACAGAGTGAATCTCTGCCAGGGACATGGCAACTGCTCTAGTGGAGTGGGCACATACCGGACCTTCAAGCTTAACCTGAGCCATGGCATAGAAATGGCATAGGCAGCTCACAATCCAGGCAGAAATGCACTTGATTGTAACAGGCTGTCCCTTTCGATTAGGACTGAAAGAGACAAAGTGCTGTTTGGATTGCCTGAAGTCCTTGGTTCTCTCCAGGTAAAATCTATTGACCCTTTTAACATCCAGAAAATGGTGAGTGCGCTCTCCTTCATCTAGAAGTTGGCCAAATAAGTAGGCAGCATTAGTGGCTCATTCAGATGGGACTCTGACACCAATTTAGGTATGAACTTACGGTGCATGTGGAGAATTACTTTGTCCTTGTGGAAAACAGTATATGGAAGATCTGTGACCAAAGCATGGATTTCAGACACTCTGCGAACAGAAGTGATGGCCACTAGAAATGGAAATTACATACTTACCGTAATTCTTGATGTTCTTGAACAAAGTCTCCACCATTCATTCACACTAATGGGACAACACTGGAGGCACTAGGACCCCGCGGAAGCCAAAAATCTTCAGGATGGTCGGCGCCAGGATAGGACCATGCATGCGCGGCATTGCAAGACTGTTTCGTGCCTGTAAAGGCTATCTCGGCATCGATCCTCCAACCGCCTCAGTACCTTTTCAACCGAGGAGGTGCAGCGTAAACTAACGGAAGAAAACCTAACCCTAACTTCCAGGCATGTGAAGGCCTGGATGACCCATATAAGAAGGGTAAATTAAACAATGTCTTCACAGCCTGAACAACAAGGAAGTGAAGACCAAAACAGAACGAGTGAGCTCGGGGGATTGTGGGTGGGCATGTGAAGGAGTGGTGGAGAACTCATCCAAGAAGACCAAGAATTATGGTAAGTACGTAATTTCCATATCTTCCTGTACTAAAAGTCTCAACCACTCATTCACACTAATGGGAGAGTACCAAGCTAAAAATCAACCCCCCACTGAGTAGGGTGGTAGGAGATAGAGCTCACTCACGACAGAAGTTCATAAGGACTGTCCTGATGAAGAAAGTTAACTGTCAGGCATGGACACCCAGAACATAGTGCTTTACAAAGATATGCACTGAGCTTCGACTTGCTGCCTTGCAGATGTCTCTAACATTTGTATTATGAATCTCCACCAGGAAAGTCTCAACCACTCCGGTAGAGTGGTGAGAACCCAGCCTTCCAACTTCAGCTGTGCCATGGATTAGTAGTATTGAAGACATGTTACTGACCAAGCAGAAATACATCTCATGGCAATAGGCTGATCCAGCCAAGGCATTCAGAAAGATACAAAAGTTGCTCGGATGCGTATCTCCTCATGCTGTCGATGCAGAATTGCAGAACCCTCTCAACATTCAGAGAGATTAAGGGAGCACTCTCCTTCATACTGGAGTTAATGAAGTAAGGAGGGAGAAGCAAAACTTGAGTAACGGTAACTGAGCCAGTGACATGTTGTCTGCTGGCTCAAGATAGTTCAAAAACGTGGAGAGGTGAACATTCTCTGCGAGAAAAGCAGATCTGCGTTTGATAGGTTCATGAGGCACCCCAAAATTTTACTTGGTGGGCAACTAAAAGGATCCAAATGGAACTTTGCACACCAGAAGGTGAAGTGAAACCACTTAGCTGCCCAAGTCCTCCTGGTGGATGGTCTATACGCAGCTAAGAAGACCTCTACGATTATCTGGAAACCTAAAACTTGCACACTTTCATCTCCTCAGGTGATGAAGGGAGCGCAGGAAGGATGGACTAAGTCCCTGTGTCAGAGGGTCCGCTCGTAGAGGGAGTCACCTCGGGGGAACTTCTGACCGACCGTTTACGCAAATTATACCTGCCGAGGACAGTCTGGGATGATGAGAATCATCCTGCCCCCATTTGCCTACAACTTGAGCAGCACACTCTGAACCAAAGGGAAGAGGAGGAAAGTGTACAAGAGCATCTTGTCTACTGCAGTGAATACATTCTGACAGAAAACACCAGGTCTGGATTTCTGAAGCAGGACAGAGGCAGAATTGCGTTGAGAGGGGACGAAGAAAGGAACAGGAATGGACTGCCCCACTCATCGAAAAGCGACTGCACAATGACTGACGCAACATGCTCAAGGCACCACTCTCACCTCCCCACGGCCTTCCTGCACAGAGGATAGGAGAGTGCTCCACCATGGTTGTTAATGAAAACATCACAATTTTGTCATCTGTCCGAATATGGGATAATTTCGTGGCAGAGGGCCTCCTTCAGGACTTGGAAAGCATATAAGACAGCCCTCATCTCTAAGAATTTTATAAGAAGATGATGCTCCTACTCCCGGCTCCACACCTGAATGTGAAGGTCTTGACAGTGAGCTCACCAACCGATCAGGAGAGCAACCGTGGAGATGGTGATCTGGGATTTAGAGGGTAAGGGTAGACTGAGTAGAAGCTAGGCCAACTGTGTCTACCATATAAGTAATTTTGTCCGAGGTTCTGTTATTTATGCGGCTGCATGGTCGGAGACCACTGTTTGTTGCAGATGAAGGCATAAGTCCCAGCATCCCCTGCATCAAAAGGGCCTGAACAGAGTCACTTTCCATGAGGTAACAAGACATCTGAGATGTTGTTTCTTCCGTTCTCAGGTGGAAGAACCCTCGCACTGGAGGTATCCAGGAGGGCTCCTATGAAAAGGAGTTGCTGGGAATGTAAATCTGGCACCTTCCCTGATTCAGGAAACCCCTCCTGGAAGAAAGCGAGTGAGAAGCAGTGGCAACTGCTTCCTCAGACTCTAACCTGGATACGCTGGCTCGGAGCCAAACATTCAGGAAGTGAAGGTTTGAATACCCGAGGTTGTGGTGAACTCCTACTGAACAGGTACTTGTTTAACCTTTCAAGATCGAGAAATGGGAGTAGGCCACCTGTTATCTCAGAACCAAGCAAAGGAAGTAGGAACCTGTATTCCAGCTCATCGAGGAACAACTACTGTATCGAGAGGCGTCCACTTCAGACATCTGATGTGGGACGTGGGCCAGATCCAAGAGGATGGTACTGGGCCCTGAGCTCTCTGCTGCAATTTTTTTTTGCAGATGAGGAGTTGGTTCCTGACAAGGGCTTGCAGTCCTCTACCTTGAAAGGACTGTCTGTTACAAGAATGACGATGGTGCCGTCCCTCAGAGGGGCAGCAGGAGTCTGAGCACCCTCCAGAGCTCAATCTGAGGGCCGAACCAATAATCACTGAAAACAGCAGCCACCCTAGGGGCAGTGTCACAGGGGTCTATAAAACCTTTTAGCTGATTATTGGGCTATATGCCCCCATCAATAGAGCGGTAGAGCCCGGAAGTCTGTTGACCACTGAATTTAATGTGTTCCATAGGGTGTACTTGTACTGAAGACTAAAGGAACTCCAGACGTAGAAGTCTGCTTTGGTCCACAGAAGAAGTCTGAAATGTTATGGTGGACCCCATATCCCCGAGGTAAAACTGAAAAGAAGATCTTCCATCACAGGCTTTGCTGATACAGAAGGCTTCCTTTCCAGCCTCTAAAATGAGTCATCCACTGTGTCTCCGACAAAGTAGGACAGGTAGAGACTCATCCAGATCCACTTCTACCCCAGAAGAACCTCCAAAAGGCAGGTCCAGGCCAGAATCACAAAAGACTCCGCCACCCAGAATGGCGTTGAGGAGATCGGCGCCATTAACGGAGCCAGCACTAGTAATGCGTGTGAGTCGAATTCCGCTGATGGAATCAGCGTGGAATAAAAATTCTGCCAGCAGAATCTCCGCCAAAATTTCACTGGTTCTTCCGCAGAGCTCCACTACTAAGATCTGCAGAACAGCATTTTATTCCGCGGACATCCACTCCGCAAAGATTTCTGCAGAAACTGAGATCCACGGAAAAATGAAAATTCTGCGCAAATTTCATTCCACCGGAATTCTGCACAGCACCAGTCGGCACCACTCACAGCGCCGGCAGTACTCAAGGTGCAGGCACCAGACATGGCGCTGGCACCCCAAGCAGCCCCGGCACTACCCATAGTGCCAGCACCACAAGCGGCACTGGTACCACAAGCGGCGCCGGGCAGTGTCAGGCCTCCTGAGCCTAGACCTGAAGAAAAAAGGGGGGAGAAGGAAAGCGGTACCCGTGCTGGCCCATGCAGAAGAAAAGGTGAGCGGAGTAGGCATGCGGGGTCGGCATCAATGGCGCTGACACTGGAGAAGGCACCACGCACATCCTGCCAGCCCGACTCGGAAGTGGCCCAATGGCTCCGAGGCCCAAAGGCCCGAGAACCGGGTCCACTGGCCAAATCAACTCAGCAGATGTCAAACCTCCTGCTCTAAAAGAACGGCCCAGAGGTGAAACTGCTCACTGGAGCCCATCAAGGACAGGGACGGGGCTCGGTGTCAAAGATCACTGCAGTTAAGAAATGGAAATTACGTACCTACCGCAATCCTTGATCTTCTTGGACGAAGTCTCCACCACTCATTCACACTAATGGGAGTTTGCTGGAGGCGCTAGGACCCAGTGGGAGCAAATTTTTTCAAGAGGGCTGGCGCCTGAGATGGATCAGCGAGAAGGTGGCACCACAAGCCCCGGCTCGTGTGGCAATGACTATCTCGGTGTCGACCCTCCAACCGCCTCAGTATCTTTTTTATGAGGAGGTGCAGCGTAATTAACCTAGAAGGGCTAGCCTAAAAATTGGACATAAGATAGTCCAAATGACCCGTGTAAGAAGGGTCAACAATAAAGTCTTCACAGCCCAGCCATTGAGGGAGTGAAGACATAAACAGAGAAGTGAGCTCGGGGGATGGTGGGTAGGCATGTGAATGAGTGGTGGAGACTTCGTCCAAGAAGATCAAAATTTACGGTAGGTATGTAATTTCCATATCTTCCTGGACATAAAGTCTCCACCACTCATTCACACTAATGGGAGAATACCGAGCTAAATAATCCCGAGACGGGTGGCAGGAGATAAAGAGCTCATGTGCTTAGGACAGAAGTCCGTTAAGAATGGTCCTGCCAAATGACAGATGTTGTCTGGCATGGACATCCAAGGCGTAGTGCTTAACGAAAGTATGCACGGAGCTCCAGGTAGCCGCATTGCAAATATCTGCAATGGGCACATTACGGATTTCCGCCAGAGATGCCATGGCTACTTTGGTAGAGTGAGTGTATACTCTGGCTTCCAGCTTGACCTGTGCCATAGAATAGCAGTGGCGAAGGCATGCCAGCAGCCACACTGAAATGCATCTGATAGCGACAGGTTGACTCAACCAGGTCTTGCTGAAGGAAACAAACAGTTGTTGAGCCTTGTGAATTTCTTTTGTTCTACCTAGATAGAACCGCAGTGCTCTCTTAACATCCAGTGAATGAAGTGTATGCTCCCCTTCATTCTGGAAGATCGCAAAGTAGGTAGGAAGGACTAAAGGTTGGTTTAGATGAAATTCTGAGACAACCTTAGGGAGAAACTTAGGATGAGTCCTAAGAATTACTTTGTCCTTGTGAAATACAGTGTATGGGGGATCTGTGACCAGTGCATGTATTTCAGAAACTCTACGGGCCAAAGTAATGGCCACCAGGAAGGCCATTTTCCAAGTGAGGAACTTCAAGTCGCAAGTAGCTAGAGGCTCGAAAGGTTTATGAGTGAGCATGTCTAGCACAAGGTTAATGACCAAGGCTGTGACTGGATGTCCGACAGGAGGTCTAGCATGCAGAATACCCCTAAGAAACCTCTTAATTACAGGCAACTGAACCAGTGACGTGGAAAGTACCGGCTTGTGATATGCCGAAATGGTACAAAGATGAACTTTGACTGTGGAGTACTGCAGACCTATATTTGAGAGGTCTAAAAGATACTCTAAGACTTTATTCAGTGGGCAGGAAAAAGGGCTCCAAGAGGATTCTGAACACCAGATAGAGAGACGCTTCCATTTGGCTGTGTAGGTTTTTCTAGTGGCCGGCTTACACGCAACCAAAAGAATATCTGAAACTCTATGAGAAACATTGAACCTATTCACCTCTATCTCTTCAGGAGCCAAGTGTGAAGGTGAAGCGACCTCAGGTTGGGATGAACCACAGGACCCTTCGTCAGAAGATTCGTCTGAAGGGGAAGCATCTTCGGGGGGGGGGCGGTTCCGACAGACTGTTGAGTAGCAGAAACCATATCTGCCGAGGCCAGAAGGGGGCAATGAGAATCATTCTGTGCCCCTGAGACTCCAATTTGAGAAGTATCCTCTGAATTAGGGGAAGAGGAGAAAAGCATATAAAAAGCGTCTTGTCCACCGTAGCCTGAACGCATACTGACAGAAAGCGTCAGGTCCTGGATTTCTGGAGCAGAAGAGAGGCAGTTTTGCGTTGAGTGGGGATGCAAAAAGGTCCAGGTCTGGAGTTTCCCACTCTTTGAAGAGTGACTGAACGACGGTTAAGTAGGCAGACCACTCGTGAGGATCCATCTCCATTCTGCTGAGATGGTCTGCCAGTTCAATTTGTACTCCTGGCAGGTAAACCGCATGAATCACAGCCTTGTGTTCCAGGCACCACTCCCACACTCTCATTGCTTCCCTGCACAATGGGTAAGAGTGTGCACTGCCCTGTTTGTTGATGTAGTACATCACTGCTTTGTTGTCAGTTTGAAGGAGAATTTTCTTGTAACAGAATATGTTCTTCAAGGCTCAGACTGCATAAAGGATGGATCTCATTTCTAGGACATTTATGTGAAATTGGGACTCGTCCTGAGTCCACATACCTTGGGTGTGGAGATCCTGGCAGTGGGCACCCCAACCCATCAGGGATGCATCCATGGTAATGGAGATCTGATGATCCAGAGGGGCAAAGGGATATCCTTCCAGAAGACTGTCCTCCTGTGACCACCAAGCGAGTGACCTCTTCAGAGGTTCTGTCACCTTGATGAGAAAGGACTGAGGGCGAGTGATTGGGGATCACTGACCATCCACTGAGAGGTTCTCATGTGGAGACGACCTAGGGTACAGTGAACACCGAGGATGCCATGAGACCCAGCATCCATTACATCGAGATAGTGCGAACAGAGCTGTGTTCTCTAATGTATCGTGCCATCTGTAAGATATCACTCCTTCTGTCCTCTGGAAGAAAAGCCTTCACACAGGAGGTGTCCAGAAGAGTTCCTATGAAGAGGAGCTTCTGGGAGGGGCTGCAACCATGACTTGTTGAGATTCAGCAGGACTCCCATGGATGTGAGGAAGTCTGAGGCAGTGGCCACGGCATCCAAAGTCTCTTGCCTGGAGGGACTTGCTAGGAGCCAGTCATCCAGGTATGGGAACACTTGTATTCTGATTTTCCTGAGGTGCACCATGAAAATTGCACAACACTTTGTAAAAACTCGAGGCGCCGAGGACAGCCCAAAGGGCAGGACTCTGAACTGATGGTGTTACCTCAGTGCCATGAACCTTAGGTATTTGTGGTGCTCTGGGTGAATGAGAATGTGTTGGTAGGCATCCTGCATGTCCAGAGTGGCTAACCAATCGTGTTGATGAAGCAAAGGTAGCAGGGTACCTAGTGATATTATCTTGAACTTCTCCTTGTGAAGGAACTTGTTTAACTTTCTGAGATCCAGAATGGGGGCGCATGCCACCGGTTTTCTTCGGGACCAGAAAGTAATGGGAGTACAAACCTGTGTTTCGTTGATCCAGTGGAACTATTTCTACTGCCCTGTTGTTCAGAAGGCCTTGTACCTCGGAAGCAAGAAGGTCTGACTGTACTGCTGACAGCCTGGGCTGTCGTTTTGGGAGGTGAGCCAGATGGGTTTCCAAAAGATTGAGAGAGTATCCCTCATGGATTATCTGGAGGACCCATTTGTCCGATGTTATAGATTTCCACTGATTGTAGAACTGAGTCAGATGTCCTCCCACCGCTGAGGAGGTGTCCCCCCTTGGACAGCTGAGGTGGGACCTGGGCCAGAAACTCAGAATGTGGCACTGGGCGCTTTGGGCCCTTGTGCCTTCTGCTGCGCTTTCTTTTGTGGTTGAGGGTTGTGTTTTTTGTTAAAACCTCCTCTGCCTCTACCCCTGCCCCGAAAGGACTGACGGTTGTGAAACTGACACTTGTTCGCACCCCCTTGGGAGGCGGCGGGTGCAGGTCTAACCGTCTTAATGGCAGACCTAGTCTTATGTGTGGCCTCCAGAGCTTGCTCCACCTGAGGCCCAAACTGATACATACTGTCAAAAGGTAAAGCCATGATCTGCTGCTGGACGTCATTCGTGAAGCCCGAAGTACGTAGCCAAGAGTGGCGGGCAGGTGCAGATGCCAGCTGCTGCTGCCCGGGAGGCGGTATTGTAGGCGTCCATTGCAGCTTTAACCTGTTGGTTATTGGATTCGATACCCCTAGTTATGGTCTGGAGTAGCTCTGAGTTGACTTTCGATTCGGGCAGAGCTTCTACTATTTCTTTGAAGGAGTGCCAAAGTACATACTCATATTGAGAAAAAATAGCCCTGGTAACTGGCAATGCACATACCCAGGGTTGAGGCAGCAAAGACTCTCTTACCTAAGGTGTCTATCTTGCGAGATTCTTTGTTCATTGGTTGGGCTGTAGATCCTTGAGGAAGGACAGCCTTATCATTCTCTGCCAAGACCACAATGGCATCTGCAAAGGCTTGTGAGGCCAAAATGGGGCGATCCTTGGGAGGGGCATATTTCCTATCTACGGACTTGGCCACGGAAGGAATGAGAGCCGGATTCTTCCACACCATCTGAGAGAGGGTCTCGAAAGAGGGTTGTACCGGGGGAGGTTAAATCCAAAGGGATCTACGGGACGTGAAGATATTGGAGTCGCAAAAGTCTCCCATGATCGATTTCTGTAGTCTGGAGAGAAAGAGTAGAATTAAAATTTTTGAGCAGAGACTTAAAGGAAAGGTCTTCAACGACAGGCTCTGCAGAAGGATTGATCCCTGCTCCCAGGGCAGTGTCATCAACATCATCACCCAGGCGAAGATCTGGGTCAGGCTCAAAATCATCTCCTGACAGTCCAGGGGGGACTGTATAGACAAGAAAGGAGAGAAAATCAGGAGGAAGAACAGAAGAAGAAAGAATTGGAGTCGAGAAGCCCTGAAGACCGGCCAGCATTGCACCAGTCCCTGGCGCCGTAGAGAAACAAGGAGGAAGGCGCAAGCCAAAGTGGAGCCACAGACGGTGCCGACAGATCCTGCGACACTGCAGATGGCACCGACAGAGCCCCCGGCACCTCACACGGTGCTGACAGAGCCCACAGCGCTGTGCATGGCACCGACAGAGCCTGCAGCACCGTGGACGGTGCCAAGAGAGAGCCCATGGCGCCGAGAGAGTCCCAGGGGTCTGAAAACTGCGATTGGAGGTAAAAGAGGAAAAAATGGCAGGAAATAGAGGCATCGGTATAGATCCCTGCGCCACAGCCATGTGAGAAGGATAAACACCCGAGTGCGGAGTTGACAGCACTGAAGAAGGTGCCATGTGACTAGGAAGGCCCAACCACCCTACCCGTCCCTCCAAAACCGAATGGCCCGAAGGCCCCGGCATCGGACTGAATGGCCCGGGCAACTGGACCAACCTCCAAGCCCACTGCTCCATAAGAGCAGCCCACTGATGAAACTGCTCATTGGAAGCTCCTCCAATAGGTGGGGAGGGGCTCCGGTGTCAAGGAGTTTGGCTGCCAGAGACAGAAACCGACGACTCCGACAGAGGTGGAGACTGGCGGCTGGCCCTAATAACTGACCATCTACACGCAGACATATCAGAGGGTGACCTCGAGTGATGCCATTTTTTCTTCGGCCTATGTGTTGAAGAAGACCTCGAGGCCGAACGGCGCCGAAAATGGGACCGTTTCCTTTTATGCTTTTGGGGGGGACCACCCATCCCCCTGAGCACTGCACTGTCTGCTGTCAGACCCTCTCCAGGAAGAGCAGCAGACCGACCCGCCCAGCTGACTGAACAGCTTTCATACGAAGTCTCCCTACCATCACCTGACTCGATTATGTTCGACTCCGTCAATAGAGGGCTGAAGACTACTGTTGTATAATTAAAATATATCATCGGTACTGATTCGAAATAATTCTACAAAACAATAAACTGAACTATTGCTGCTAGTGAAGTTTAACTCCTGGCGGGTGAGCGACATCATCACTGAGGCGCACTCGATGGCGGGGAAAAAGGAACTGAGGCAGTTGGAGGGTCGACGCAGAGATAGTCATTACCACATGAGCTGGGGCTTGCAGTGCCACTTCCTCGCAACTCCATCTCAGGCACCGGCCCTCTTGAAAAAGTTTGCTCCTGCTGGGTCCTAGCGCCTCCGGCGAACTCCCATTAGTGTGAATGAGTGGTAGAGACTTTATGTCCAGGAAGATTGGAGCCACAGAGGACCCCACCGAAGTCGGGTCAGGCCTGCTGCTCGCCACCACCGATGATCCCTGTGTAGACGTACCAGAGGGTGACCTTGAGCGGTACCATTTCTTCTTCCACCGACAGGAGGAAGAAGAGCTCAAGGTTGAGCAGAGCCGGGTCCCTGATCAAGGTCGGGAATGGACCCGCTGCTTTTGTGCTTCAGGCGGACTGTCTCCCCCCCCCAAGCACCGGACTGCCCATGGTCAGACCCCACCTCCACAAAGGTCAGCGGACCGGACACAGCCCCACTGCCATCACAGCTTTCAAACGAAGTCTCCCTACCGTCACGGTAGACTCTGTTGATTGCAGGCTGAAATTTCTTCCTCTTCTTCTTCGTCATTTTTTAAAATAAGAAAAGAACACTACAGGAGTAAATTAATCGAATACTGAATGGCTATAGCTGCTGTCGTATAGACGAAGACTTGACTCCCGGCAGGCGAACAACAGTGACATCGAAGCACACTCAACGGCAGGAGAAAAGGAACTGAGGTGGTTGGAGGATCAAAGCTGAGATAGCCTATACAGGCATGAGCTAGCCTCATGGTGCCACACATCCATGGTCCTATCCCGGTGCTGACCCTTCTGGTGGGTTTGAGGATGTGATATACAGAATACTGGATGGGCAAATATGCACAACCAGTGTGTTCTGACACAGAGGGGCTCTGATTCCCTCTGACCTTGAGAGCAAAGCTCTAGAGGTCCATGGGAATCAGAACCCTGAGGTAGCAAAACACATTGGTTGTGCATTAAGTTGCTCATCCTGTAGTGTAATGTACTGTGTGAAATGTATGTTTGTGAGTTCTTTTGATTTCAAAATGAAACCGACCCCTGCAGTCTCTAGATGTTCTACAATGCTGTTCTGCCATCGTAGGGTAGAATCACATTCCATGAGCTTTGAACTCTGGTAGAACAGCATTTTGAAAGGGATGGAATTCTGTACAGAACAACACTTCACTATATAATATAAGGTTATGTAACACCTTTATTACACAGTGTGGCCCAGATATTCAAACTGCGCCATTCTGAGGCGCAAGCCCCTGCGCTGCTCAAAATAGTTGCGCAGGGGTGTGGCCAGGGCGATATTCAAAGGAGTTGCGCTATTGAGCAACTCCTTTGAATATCACCCCCAGCCACGCAGTGGAACTTGCGCCACCGCAAGTTGCCAGAGTTGAGCATTAAACTTGCGGTGGCGCAAGTACACCATTGCATCGCCAAATTTCCGATATTCAAAAGATGACATGCAAATGGAGCCATAATTTATGCAAAGGTGGAGGGTGGCCATTTGCATCTATTTATGGCCCCATTTGCATGCCATTAGCATGGTGCGCCGATCCCGAGGACTTTAGCCTGGCCGCCCCTTCAGGCAGCAGCCGTCGGGACCGACGCCACCCTGCAGCCCGATCGCGGGCGGTATCTTGTCATTCCCCCCCCACACATCTCCCGATGCCCGATCGCGGGCGGGACGCCGAAACAACCCCAGTGCTGCCCGATTGCGGGCAGAATGTAAAAGCCCCAACCCGAATATCTCCTGGTGGTCCAGTGGACGTAATGCCCGATCGCGGGCAGAATGTCAGTTACAACCCCCCAAACATCTCCTGGTGTCTAGTGTCCCCACCCCACCCACCCACGAAGCCCTCACCCGCTCCCACCGCCTGCCGCCCGCCGCCTGACATCATTCACAAATCTGGACTGTCATATGCGGTATGGGCTGCCGCCCGTGGCTGTAGCTCTGCACCACTGGGCGGCAGCTCTTATCGAGATGTTCGTCGGCCGCAGGGATGCTGCCGCCCGCCGCCGGGGAGCGGTGGAGGGGCTTCGGGGGTGGGGGGTGACACCAAACACCAGGGAGATGTTTGCGGGTTGTAATTGACATTCTGCCCGCCGATCGGGCATTACGGTCCACTGGACCACCAGGAGATATTCGTTGGTGGGGCTTTTACATTCTGCCCGCGATCGGGCACTGGGGTTGATACACGCTCTGCCCGCGATCGGACATCGAGAGATGTGGGTCATGTTACTTTCTGCCTCACGATCGGGCATCGGGAGATGTGTGGGCGGGGTTCACATTACTTTCTGCCCGCTATCGGGCATCGGGAGATGTGGGCGGGGGTGTCTGTTACTTTTGCCCGCGATCGGGCATTGGGAGATGTGGGTTCATGTTACTTTCTGCCCATGATCAGGCATTGGGAGATGTGTGGGGGGGGTTGTTTTTACGTTCTGCCCGCGATCGGGCTGGTGGGGGGGCACAGGGACTGAGTTGGGGGCCAGCCAGGGGTGGCAGCTGCTATGTTGCTCCCTGCAATACAGCAGCTCACCTGTGGGTGGTCCTCAACTTGATCCTTTTTTTTTTGGCTCAAGGTTGTGCAGGCGCAGGTTGGGGGTTGCGCATGCACAACTCTGCACAACCCGACTGAATATCAGGTTGCGCAATTTATGCATGGTTCCTCCCCCTCCTGTTGAGCATGCATTCATTTGCATTGCGCTGTTGCGCAACCTGTTGTCAGTGGCATAACTGCCTCCTGCGAATATCGGAATGGCGAACGTAGGACTTGCGGATAGCAAGAATCTTGTTGCGCATGGAAGTAACCTTTGAATATCTGGGCCTGATATATAAAAAGAAGGATGGATTGCTTATTGCACAAAATGGATTTAAAATGAGCTTATGAACATACAAAATTTCCAGCAGATACAGGCCTCCGTCTGTATAGTCTGCTCGAGTGTACAGCACTTCAGTTCATTACACTGCTGGTGGCCCCCATATGCTCTCCTTCTCCCACCCCTCCCGATTTGTACTCTCCCACGAATCTGTCCCATCCTCTCTTGAAGCCCCAACACTCTACAGTGATACACTTCCTCTGGCAGAGCGTTCCACCCTGCCACCACCCTTTCTGTGAAATAGTGCCTCCTCAGTTCCCTCTTGAACCTGCTCCCTTCTACCTTCATAGAGTGTCCCCTGGTTTCCCTTCTGCCTTTCAGACTGAACATACACCTGGTGTCTACTTTGTTCAAACCCTTCAGATACCTGAAGGTCTCAATCATATCCCGTCTCGTCTTTTCTTAATGATATGCATATTGAGCTCGCTCAGTCTCTCCTCATATGATCTGTCCCCAGCCGGAGGATCATTTCTGTTGCCCTGTGCTGT
Source organism: Neoceratodus forsteri (assembly GCA_016271365.2). Taxonomy (NCBI): domain Eukaryota; kingdom Metazoa; phylum Chordata; order Ceratodontiformes; family Ceratodontidae; genus Neoceratodus; species Neoceratodus forsteri. Next base: position 521,856,813 of record CM028136.1, on the reverse strand, counting down.
ACCCCCTCCAGTAGTTTGATGTCCCTTTTCAAGTAGGGGCACCAGAATTGCACACAGTAATCTAGGTGTGGTCTCACCAGGGACCTGTACAGGGGCAAGATGACCTCCCCACTCCGAGAAGTAATCCCCTTGCTACGCACCCTAGGATCCTGTTTGCCTTTGCTGCTGCCTTCTTGCATTGATCACAGTAGTTCATCTCCCCAGTTACCAGCACTCCCAGATCCTTCTTCTCCTCCTCCTTGGATTTTATTAACGGGACACCCTCTGGACAGCAATTGTGTCCTGGGTTCTTGTCTCCTGAATGCAACACTTTGCACTTCTTGGCATTGAAACCAAGCTGCCAAATATGAGACCACTCCACTAGTTTTACCAAATCATCCTGAAGTACTTTTGCTCCCTTCCCCATCTACCTCAGCACAAATCTTTGTGTCATCTGCAGAGAGACTGATCTTGCTCTTAATCCCCACTGCAATGTCAGCAATGTTAAACAGAACCGGTTCCAGCACTGAGCCCTGTGGTATACCACTTGTTACTGCCTTGGGTTGAGATGTCTCCCCCCACTACTACCGTCTGCTGTCTATCCTTCAGCCAGTTCTCGACCCACCTGACCAGTTTCCTCTCTGCTCCCAGACTCTTTAACTTGCAGGTCAGCCTGCTGTGTGGCACAGAGTCAAAGTATGTCAATACCCAGTCATAAAAATCAACCACGTTCGTCTATCAGTATCTGCATGAGACAAACCCATGCTGCTTGCTGTTCTGGAGATTTGTATCCTGTTAAATAGGGACACTGCTCTTCTGGAGATGGTCCAGAGGAGGGCGACCAGGATGATACTGGAATCATATGATTCCATGGTAACTGGTCACATCTATCACTACCACATGTGTCACCAGTTCAAATTCAGAAGTATTATATCCCTGGTTTATGACCTCTCAGATGTCCACACCTGTGACCAGGGGTTTTCCTGGGCTAATGCCAATACTTACCATGCAAACCTTTCTTCATAGGGATCTACAACCTGCTTATATAGTTTGACCTGTCCTGAACACTCCCATGCCATTCAAATAGTAGCCTCATCCTTCCAAACACTTCGGTAGTTGTTAAAGTTTCATTTGCATCACAATACTGTGTGTGTACCTTTTGCATATGCCTTGAAATGCTGGATTTCTGTCTCTGTGATTGTATGCAATATTTATCAGTGAAGTGCTGCAAGTGAAGTTCAAAAGATGAGCCCCGGCATAACTCAAGTACTGATGTTGGTTGTGGTATTAGTAACTATTACTGTTTTTAATGTTCGCTTGCGCGCATGCGCAAGGAACATTTTGGGAGAGTAGGAGGTGTGCCTCTCCCATCAATGCACTGCTCCTTGAGCAGGCATGGCAGTCCTGCACCAATGGGTGCAGGAGCTCTGTATGACAGCGGTGTTCCTCTGCTTCAAATCAAGCACCGCTGCCATACTGAGCACCAGCGTTCACGCCGTCCCCTGGCGTCCGCGCTCCCCAGCGTCTCGTCCGTCACCCCAAAGCTTTGGTGCCACGCTGGGAGCCCACCCCAGCATGGCAAATGTTGTTTGCCGGCGGGTGCCAATCCCCATCGGCTCCACGGCCCCAAGCCATCCTGCTGCCACGCTGGAGCCCACCCCAGCTTGGTAGCGTTAGCGTTTTGCTGACGGGCTGCCTAATCCCCGTCGCCCTCGGACCCCCAGTTATCTTCTGCCACGCTGGGAGCCCACCCCAGCGTGGCAAACGCCCCACGCCATCTTTTTTTTAAACTGTAAAATAAAAGCGGTCCACGCGCGTCTCCCAGCCCCCACAACCCGCACCCACCCATGCGGACCCAGCCTCCTCACACCCCCTCACCCCATACTTACCTCCGGACTCTGGCGCGACGATCTTCGGTGGACCGGGAACATGTCTGCACTCTTCAAAGGCGACCGCGAACTGAGGAAATGCCGGTAAGCTGTATAATGAGCTAGATAGGGGGGTTTCAACTTTATTGCATATCTCAGGCATTTTTTGGAATTTTTGCACCAAATTTTCAACATGGGGTTTTTGGGACCCCTTCTCATGAATGATGTCACTGTCATGGCGTTATTCGGACCCGAAGGCTGATTTCGCAGTTACTGTGTGAAATCACCCTTCAGGCCTGAATAGTGCCATGACAGTGATCATTCATGAAGAAGTCCCAAAACCCATGTTGAAAATTTGTGCAAAATTCCAAAAACTGACTATTTGACGAAGCATGCTATGCAGTTCCTACGACGTCAGAGGTTTGCTAATTTTCAATATTTCTACTCCAGATTTTCAACATTGCCATTTTATCACACCTTCTTATGAGTAGTACAGCTGTCATTTTCACATCTCACCCAAAGCGTGTTTCGCTTCATATTTGCACAATGGCGCGGTGATTATCGAAATCAATGTATGGGACACATTAAGAAAATCACAGTGACACTGTTCATGAGCAGAGGTCTTAAAATGGCTATGTTGAAAATTTGGTGAAAAATTCCTAAAATGACTGTTTTATGCTGCTAAGTTGTAGTTCCACGACGCCAGACGCTTGCGAATTTTCAATATTTGCAGTCCAGATTTTCAACATTGCCATTTTACCACACCTCCTCATGAGCAGTACAGCTGTCATTTTTCACATCCTGCCCAAAATGTGTTTCTGCCCATGTAGCGCACAATGGCGCAGTCGGTGTGCGAACTCAATGTATGGGACACATTAAGAAAATCACAGTGACACTGATCATGAGCAGAGGTCTTAAATGGCTGTGCTGAAAATTTGGTGAAAAAATTCCTAAAATGACTGTTTTACTGAAGTGTATGCTAGAATTCCTATGCGACACTGCACTTTGTGAATTTTAAATATTTTCACTCCAGATTTTCAACATTGCTATTTTACTACACCTCCTCATGAGCAGTACAGCTGTCATTTTTCACATCCTGCCCAAAACGTGTTTCTGCCCATGTAGCGCACAATGGCGTAGTCCGTGTGCGAACTCAATGTATGGGACACATTAAGAAAATCACAGTGGCATTGTTCATGAGCAGAGGTCTTAAAATGGCTGTGTTGAAAATCTGGTGACAAAATTCCTAGAAATGACTGTTTACGAGAGTGTTCTTTGCGCCGGTTCCTATGCCGCTCGTAAGTTTCGCGTTTTCAATATTTTCCTCCACATTTTCAACATTGCCATTTACCACACCTCCTTATGAGCACTGCAGCTGTCATTTTTCACATCTTGCCCAAAACGTGTTTCTGCCCATGTAGCTACAATGGCACAGTCGCTGTGTGAACTCAGTGTATGGGACACATTAAGAAAATCACAGTGTCACTGTTCATGAGCAGAGATCTTAAAATGGCTATGTTGAAAATTTGAGAACAAATTCTAAAATAACTGTTTTCTGGCGTGCGTTGTGCAGTTCCTACATACTAAATGAAAGTTTTAAATTTTCAATATTTTCACACTTCCTTATGAGCAGTACAGCTGTCATTTTTCACATCCTGCCCAAAACGTGTTTCCACCTATGTAGTGCACAATGGGGGTAACAAAAAGGTTATGCTGACAATTTATTGTGCAAATACCAGCAATCGCAAAGGGCATTAGGGTAAAGCACCATACATGCCAAACACCACTGCAAATACCTGCAAGCGAATGTTCGGCATTGACAAATGCCTGTTAACACTGTATTAAGAAAGTTACTGAACTGTAGCTTGTTATATTGCAGGAGAAGAAAGTGAAGGTGACAGGACTGAGAAGAAGAGTAGGACAAGCTTCAGATAGATTACAGTAACAGGAGAGGAAAAGAGAAGAAGAGGCAGATAGAGTAGAAATTATAAAGAGGCACGACAGAAGTTTAAGCATCAGGGTAAGCAGAGAGGTGACAAAAAAGTGAGGAGAATCAGCCAGAGTCAGAAACACCAGGAGAGTCAGAGACAAAAAAAAAAGGTTGCAAGAAGGAGCAAGCAGTAAACTACAGGCTAGTAAAAAAAAAAGTAAGAGCCGTTAGCCCATTTCAAATCGACATCATGTCTCAGTCTAAACAACTGTGCCGTGATAATACTTTTAAAGAGCTAGTGTACTGCTTGAAATTACTAGCAATTTTCAGATGCAGTCAGCTATCACTTCCAATATCTGAGGTATTTTTGTATTTTCTTTTTGCTAATTAGAAGATTTTCCACCTGGTAGTACTGGGGTGATGTGTGGCGCAGCACTCTATAGGGAGGAAAAAAAAGTCAGTTCTGTTCCTCCCACTACATCATCAGAAATGAGACCAAACAGCTTGAGGCTCCACAATTCTTGCAGCCTGAGCAGTGCCTTTCACAAGCTACCAATCAAAATGCAGGAAATTGTGACATCACTAGTAACCAGGGAGAGCCAGTCCCTGCTGCTTCATGTGAAAGTGAAACCTAGCAGTCAGAAATGGTTCTCATTGGTTGCTAGTGATGTCATAGTCAGTGTGGTTTCAGTGTTGATGTAATGGGAGGAACAGAACTGACCTTTTTCCCCTCTCTAGACAGAATACTGCTCCACAGATCAGCCCAGCACTGCCAGGTGGAAGATCTTCTAATTAGCAAACAGAAAAGAATAAATACTTGAGATACAAGAAGTGGTAGCTGACTACATCTGAAAGTTACAATTAATTGCAGGCAGTTTCCAGGCACTACACTAGCTCTTTAATGTTTCTTACTCAGCAGAAGGCAGGGACTTCATAAAACCCTCCCGTAAAGGGAACAAGCATGCATTGTGCTTGTGACTTCTCCATTTCTCATGGAGGCAACCACGATGTGAAGGTCCATCTAAAGACAATCAAGCACCGGTCAAATGCTGAATTAAAAAAGAGTTTAACCTCATCAAGAGGTCTGATGAATGCCTGGGCCAATCCACATAACCCAGTGAATGATGGAGCAACAAAAGCGGAAGTTCTTTTTCAAGGATTTGTACTGCAGCATAACCTTCCATTTGCTGTAAATGATAGCTTCAACAAACTGGTTGCTAGGATGTTTCCAGACAGTGATATAGCCAAACGATATGCATGTGGTCACACAAAGGCAGGTTATCTCATTCAGTGTATTGGGAAAGAAAGTATTGATGAGGTCAGAAAACAACTGATACCAGAATCTGGAGAAGACAAGAAATGGTATTCCCTGAGCACTGATGGAAGTTCTGATAATGATGACAAATACTTTCCTGTACTGGTTAACTGTGAAGACGCAGAAGGGATAATTAGGACTCGATTCCTGGACATGCCCACAGTCAATTATGCTGACGCCAGAAACATTGCAGAAGCTATGGAAAAATGTCTCACCACTACAGGGCTTAGTCTCATCAACTGTGCAGCTTTTGTCTCTGACAATGCATCAGTTATGATTGGCAAGCATCGAGGAGTTCTTAAACTCTTACAGGAAAAACATAGTGGAAGAGAAATTTATGGAGTAGGTTGTGCCTGTCATCTTGTACACCTTGCTGCAAAAGAGGGGGCTAAAGCACTGTCATTTGATCCACAAAATTTTCTAGTGGATATATTCTATCATTTTGACAAGAGCATGAAACGGAAGGAGTTGCTGAGAGAAGACATTTATTTCTGTAATGAAAACATTAGGAAAGTACTGAAGCATGTGTCAACTCGATGGCTGAGTATGTCACGTACACTAGAAAGAGTCCTAGAGATCTGGGATGGACTCTGAGGCTATTTTCTAACCCACTATGATGATGATGAGCCTGGTCCATCAAAACGACAGAAGACAAGGGTACAAGGTGATACTGGAGCCAGGGAGAGAAGATTGGTTAACATTTTCAAGGGACCCATCTACAAATTGTTTGTGCTCTTTTTACATGCCATCATTCCCAGATTTGGCACATTTAACATGCTGCTTCAGCGTGAAGATCCCATGATCCACAGACTGCAACCAGCTACGATGAAGCTATATCAGGAGCTGCTAGGATGCTTGATGAAACCTTCTGTGATCATGGACAATAAGGATGACCTCCTTGCCATAGATGTCACTGAAAAAAATTTGCAGAAATTGAATGCAGATTTATTTATTGGGTGTTCTACATCTCAAATGATAAGAAGACAAGATCTTGAAGGATCCTGTGAAGCTGCCAAGTTCCGTGCTGAGGTGAAGGGACTTTATCAGACTGCTCTGGTGTACATGAAACAGAAATTCCCCCACAATGACCCTGTACTTAAGGCTGTTGTTGTGTTTGACCAACAAAATCAACTGACATCCATCTTCTCCATGATAGAAACTCTGCTGCAGTATTTCCCTGATGTAATTCCACAGAACCGAACTAATGAACTGTTCATGGAGTTCATGTTATACCAGACGTCCACTGATCTACCTACCTTCTCTCTTGAAGAGGACAGAATTGATTGATTCTGGCACAAGGTGTCACAAATGACAGAACCAGCCACTGGGCAACCACAGTTTAGATTGCTGTCACAGTTAGCTAAATATGCTCTACTGCTCCCACACAGCAATGTGTTCTGTGAAAACATATTTAGCATGGTCAGGAAAAACTCTACAGAGGTTTGAAGCTCATTAGGAAAATCGGCAGAAGGACATGCAGCAACCGGAGCATATGCTGAGCATACAGGCATCAGAAACAACCTCTGTGCAGTGATGTCTTCTAAAATCAATGTGTTCAAGAACATACCGGGCAGGATATTCAGAAGGGTTGCGCATGCTTAACCCACTGATGCGCCCTGGCGTGATATTCAAAGGGGGACTGAGCCTGGCACAAATTCTGATCGCCGGGCGCATCAGTAATTATCTTGCGCAAGTGGGGGCATGCCCATGCATACTCCGCACATCCCGATATCTCAGCCCGGGATGTGCTGAGCTCATGCATGCACAACTCTACCTGCGCTGCACACAGGTGAGCTAAAAAAAAGGAGCAACAGCTGGCCACCAATAGGTGAGCTACCATATTACAGGGCGCAACATGGCAGCTGCCACCTGTGGGTGGCCACCCGAGTCTCGCTGCACCTTCGTGGTGGCGCCCCCCCATGCCCGAATGCGGGCATATGTAGAAAAGTATAATCGTCCTATATCCCTGGTGGTCTAGTGGACGCTCGTAGCCCGATCGCGGGCGTCAGTAACTAATAATGACACTCCAATCCAACCTGGTGGTCAGCGGTCCCCCTCCCAATGAGCCCCACCACCCTGCTCCCCCGGTCAACGGCGGACAGCAGCACCCACCTGCCTGCCATCCCGCGCCCGACACCTCATCTGGTATGGCTGTCGCGCCATTGGTCCACAACATGAGCCAATGGGCGTGCAGCTGTACCGTACTACACAATCCATATCTGGACTGTGCAGTGCGATACTGACTGCACGCCCATTAGCTCACGCTTATTGAACCAATGAACCCCAACCAGTGGCATCGTCGGCGGGTGGAGGGGCGGGCGGTGGGGCTCAGTGGGCGAGTGGAGAGGGTACAGCTGGACCACCAGGGTTTGGAGTGTCAGTATCATTATTATTTACTGACACCGAATGGACTGCCAGCGGTTCACTGGACCACCAGAGATACTGAACTTTCTTTTGACACATATGCCCGCGATCGGGCTGCAAGCGGTCCACTGGACCACCAGGGATACAGGACGATTATACTTTTCTACATATGCCCAAGATCGGGCTGCAAGCGGTCCACTGGACCACCAGGGATATAGAACATTTCTTTCACACATATGCCCGCGATCAGGCTGCAAGCGGTCCACTGGACCACCAGGGATATAGGACGATTATACTTTTCTACATATGCCCGCGATCGGGCTGCGAGTGGTCCACTTGACCCCCAGGGATATAGGACTATTTATCCTTCAACATATGCCCATGATCGGGCAGTGGGGCACTTTGCCGCTTGTGCAGGGGGCGTCGGCCCCCGATGGCTGCAGCCTGGCAAGGCGCCAGGCGCAAGTCGCCAGGGATCGGTGCACCCTCATGCAAATGGGGCCATAATGACATGCAAATGGCCCCATTTGTGCCTTGCATACATTATGGCTCCATTTACAAGTGCACTTTTGAATATCGTGGTTGTTGTGCCTAGCGCAATGGAACTTGCGCTAGCGCATCCCCCTGCTCCACTCTGGCCACTCGTGCTGGCGCAGTGCCACTGCGCCATGCGCACTGCAGGTGGCCAAGGTGCGACATTCAATGATGCTGTGCTATGGCGCAGCTCTGTTGAATATCACCCTGTCAACGCCCATGCGCATCCCAGTCGTGCTGCGCCCAGGCTTGCGCCATAGCCTGGCGCAGTCTGAATATCCTGCCCACCATGTACAGCATGGTCACCACCCAGTGACCTCATTCAGAAGGCTAAATCTGCAACATATAAGAGTCTGATGGCAAGAAAAGAAACAGAATTAAGAAGGAAATAACTCTTACAAGCATGTTGCATTTATTTCTAAAATTTAAAATGTACTACCATTTAATGAAATGATTCTTACTTCATTGGCAACATTGTATTCTAAAACCTAACCACTTTCCCCTCTGTTACTGTTTAAAATGATTATTTTTGGTATCTACCTATAGAACAGTTCAGTTCCTGTAAACGTTCTTGTAGATGACAACTTTCAAAGCATCAGAATATTATTGTGTAGAAATTATTGAGTCTGTTTTGAATGTAAGTTTTGAATTTTCATCTTTAAACAATTACATTTGCAAAAACATTTAGAAACTTAATGCAAAATTAAAAAGACACACTTTGTAGCTGTATGTTTTCATCCAGCACTGAAAAATGGTGACTCATGGTCCCTTTGAATAGTGAAAAACCAGAGGTGGGGAGGGGGAGAGAGGGGGGTTAAGCTACCAAACATCTCAGTTTGACTGGGACAGTCCTGGTATCCAAAGGGCTGTCCCAGTGTCCAGAAGCTTTTCCTGAAATCAGAATTTAGTCGGGTAGAGGTTGTGTGATCCAATCTGCCTACTGCACGCTCTCCTTCTCCCTGCATGCCAGCCAATGATGATCCTATTACCTGTTGCCTGCCAGCATGTGTCCCTTTAACTGAACAACCAATATCAGGTAAAGGGACTGGCTAGGAACGGCCCAGTTGGACCATTCACAGTCAGTGCTGCGCATAAGCCGATTCAACTGGAAAACAGAACTTGGGGATTTCAGTTCTATTGGCTATGAATCACCAATGGCAGGTGAGCAGCACTGTGCGTCAGGTGATCCATCTGGGGATGGGTGCCTGATGGAAATCCACTGCTGGCTCAAACAGACAGCCTGCCATTTTTCTGCATGTAGAGACTGTCATTACTCTTTCAGTCCAGCTGAAGTCTTCATCTGCTTTTTTTTGTTAAAGTTTGTTTGAGGCCCGTTTGTGACTCTGTTGCCTTGTCTGCCTGTGGAAATGGGTTGGGTAGGGATGATATGGTCAGATGGATGGAGGCGGCAGCAGCAGAGCGTACCACACAGCAATGGCCCTTCAAATCTGAGCTGCATTTATCGAAGGAGATCAAGAAAGACAGAGACCAGGGAGAGAAGAAGTCAGGTGAGTCCTACTTCTTTTATTCTTGCAGATTAGCAAGAGGAGCAGCTAAATCATGGCCATGGTGGTGTAGTGGTACTGTACTGTAACTTTTCTCTATGGGAATTTCACCATTTGTAAAGCAACCCAAGTACATAATTATGATAACATTATTTATTATTGTAGTGCTTCAAAACAAACGTGTTCAAGTTTATTTACATATAGCGGTGGGGGCATATTGTTGACTTTTGTCCCTGTTTTTGAGAAGAAGTAGAAGAAGAAGAAGAGGAGGAGGAGGAAAGGGAGGGGCAGAGGGATGGGGAGGGGAGAGGAAGAATCATCACAGGACATTGCAAAAAAGGTCATGAGGTGGAGGGTTGACATTGTTGGTCAGCCAGCTGCCCACCCCAGTTGTAGCTAAAGACTCTAAGCCAAGGTTAGACAGAGACACCAACATCCCTAACTCCAGTGAAAAAAAAATAATTTTCCCCCTGGAGTCATGAGTAGTAAACACATAAAAATAGCATCTTGTATCTTAAGAAAAAAAAAGACGTAAAACTCACTACAGATCAGACAAAAACCTAGAGCTTCTGGGGGCCTGGCCCCAGACCCCTACCTTTAAATAAGAATCTTTCACAGTTCATTACAATAATGCATAGGGTGGGTGGATGTCATTGTTGGCAAGCCAGCTGCTCTAAGGCTACTGAGTCTCCTGCATAGACACCCCTGACTCGAGGAGGAAAAATAATTGGTTCCGTCGAGTCAGGGATGGGAAAGATGTATCAAAAGTGTGTTTTATCTTCAATAAAAGCCCCAAAACTCACCACAGAGCATCTAAACCCCCAGAACCCAGACCCCCGGCTTTAATATGACCCCCCACTCACAGAAACACAGAAGTGTACCTATTTTGACTAATGAAATGTTGGAGGGTCTGCAGAAGCTCTGACATATGGGCTGATAAGAGGGGTTGTCTTCTGGGTGGATAGTCTAGAGGGATTTCTGTGAAGTCCAGGGAGTATCCCTACCGGATGATCCTGAGGACTCATGTGTCCGTCATAATGGACTCCCATTAGCAGTAAAAATGGGTCAGGTGCCCCCCCCCCAACCCCACTGGGGAGCAGAGGTCTGCCTCAGACAGCTGAGGCAGGACCAGGGCCGGAGCTTCAGAAGGTGGCACTGGGTGATTTTGGCATCTGTGCCTTCGACAGCACCTTCTTTCGAGGCTGGGGGGGGTGAGATTTTTTTTGGGCTCCCCTGCCTTACTCACAAAAGGACTGCTGGTTCTCAAAGAAATCATGCTCTTTTCCGTCTCAGGGTTATCAGGAACAGGACTGGAAATCTTAAGGGTCATTCTAGTTTTCTGAGATGCCTTAAGAGATTTCTCTACCTGCTGTGGGTAAGTACCATCAAACGGAACATTCATTACCTCTTGTTGGACATCCTGAGAAAAGCCAACAGTATGTAGCCAGGAATGCCTTCAGATGCAGATGCCCGAAGCAGCAGAGCGAGAGGCAGCATCAAAGGCATCCACAGCAGCTTTGAGCTGATGATTGTTATACTCAGTTCCGTGTGTGGCAGTTTGCAGAATCTTTTGCTTAGTTTCAGAAGCTGGCAGGTACTCTCCCGGAGACTTAAGCATGCTTCAAAGGGTATATTCATATTTGGAAAAATGCCCTTAGTAGCTAGCAGCCCACATGCTCAGGGTAGCTGCTGCAAAAGCCCAATTGCCCACAATGTCAGTCTTGTGCAACTCCTTGTTAATAAGGTGTACAGTGACATCTTTTTTTTCCTTCTATGTACTTTATGCTTTTTTCTTCCCGTAGTTTCCGGGGCCCTAGCAAGCATGGCAGTGCGTGAACATGGAGGCACACACACACTCCAGATGCCAGCTCAGCCCCTTCTGCCCCACCCCTGGATAACGCCGGGCTCCCCCACAGCCTGAACTGCCACCTGTCTTCCACTGGGTAGCAGCCAAGGGCCAGGAAAACCCCTCATCCTTCCCCGGAAGAGAAGAGCCACCTCAAGGCAGCTCAGTCCTGCTCCTTGCCCTCCCCCCACTGCAAACCCCCTTAAAAACCTGGGCTCATTCCGAAACCAGGGTCACCAGCGTAGCACAAAGTGTGGCATCCAGCGCCTCAACCGTCAGCGCTACCAGGCCAGCTCGGGCAGTGATCTCTTGGAGAAGAATGGCTTTGTCATTCTCATCAAGAATAACAATGGAATCAGATATAGGTTGAGAAACATACACTGGTCTGTCCTTAGGGGCAGTGTATTTCCTGTCTATCTGCTTGCAGACAGAAGAGATAGAGGCAGATCCATTCCAGACTGCTTCAGACAAACTTTCAAATGCAGGTGGAATAGAAGGAAGTAAACTGACCAGCATGTTAGAAATGTTTAACCACTGCAGACGGAGACGTTTTTCTGGGTCTGTGGCTGAAGGCTCAAAATCAAGTGCAGAATGCATATTCATGTGCAATGCCTGGAAAGTTAGATCCTTCTACGGAACAGAAGAAGGGCTTGGGTTCCAAGAGTCCAGGCTAGAGTCTGCATCGCCATCCTCAGATAAGATAATGTCAGGGTCAGACTTGTCCCCCTCCACATCCTCCCCGGAGGAAGGGTCATAGAGGGGGCGGATCGTAGGCCCTTCAATTCAGAACATGACCTTGGAAACATCAGCCCCAAGTGACGAGGGGCCAGAGCCAGAGGTGGTGCCATAACTGGAACTGAATCCAGTACTGGGGAGATTTCCAGAACTGAGGATGGCACTGGAACTCGTGCCAGGCCAGGCCCAGAAAGACCTAAACCTGACAGTGACACCGTTGCCGACCTATCGCTGATGACCCAGCCAGCATCAAAGTGACTGGCAATGGTAAAGTGGCCAGTCCCACCACAGTGACACTGAACGGGGTGTGCGGCCAGTGGGATGGGAGTTGGCAGTGCAGCCACTGGCAAGGCCCATGTGCTCTTGCCAGAGCCCAACGCTCACTCCAGCTTGAAGGCCCCGCCTGCAGTTCCAGTTCCACCAGCCCTGAAGGACTAGGGCCCAGCTCCACTGGCAGAGACAAATTAGTCAGACGCTGCACACTGCTCCGTCAGATCTGCCCAATAGTGGAACTGCATACCAGAGTCCCCATTTACAAAGAGAGAGAGGGGAACCAGGCTTGAGACTTTGACCTCCTAGTACCAGGGTGCCCCCGTTGACACCGATGGCACTGGTGAGGGTCACCAGCTCCGGGAGACCGAGAATCTCATGGCAGACCTCGCAAAAGGCGACCTCGAGTGATACCATTTCTTCCCTTTCTGACAGGAAGAGGAAAAACTCGAGGCCAAGCAGCACTGATAATCCAACCAGGATTGGTAAAGTGCCCACTTCTTTTTGTGTTTCCAGGAGGACTCTCCTTCCTCCCAAACATAGGACTGCCATTGTCAAAAACCTTCCCTGACAGGGAAAGTAGACCAGACATAGCCCTGCTTCCCGGAGCAGCTTGCCTGAGAAGGCTCCCTACCATCGTCCTCCATGGCTGTTGACCTTTGACTCAGTAGGGCTGTGAGAGACTGACAGAAATGTTTTTATAAACTCACTAAACTGACACAGAAATAACAAGTTCTAGCTTTAAACACTAAAACTGAGAGAAATGAACGCTGTCGTTGTACAGATGTGAAGTTCTGACTCCCAGAGGATGAGCGATGTTGTCACTGATGCGCATTCGATGGTGAGAAAAAAGGAACTGAGGTGGTTGAGGGCTGGTGCCAAGGTAAACCATGCTGTGCGAGCCAGTCTCACAGTATTGTACATGCACGCAGCTTACCTCGGCATCAGCCTTCTTGAAAACCTTGGCTTCCTCAGGGTCCTAGTGCCTCTGGCTAAGACCCACCTAACATAGAATATCATGGCAGATAACGACCGTAAGGCCCATCCAGTCTGTCCATTTTTTCTACCTTATCAATGTGCTACAGGCCTTTACTCTGTCAATGGCCTATCTATTCATACTCATATGTATTGCTCCCTTTTGCCTATCCCATGCCTGTTTGAAGCCCTGCACTGTATTCATATCCACCACTTCTTGAGGTAGGCCGTTCCATGCATCCACCACCCTTTCTGTGAAAAAGAACTTCCTCACATTACCCCTTAATCGGCCTCCCTCTAATCTCATGCTGTCCTCTTGTCCTGCTATTTTCTTATATTGAAACATGTTTGACACTTTCACCTTGTTAATGCTTGTAAGATGTTTGAATGTTTCGATCATATCACCTCTCTCCCTCCTTTGCTCTAGGGTATACATATTGAGCTCCGTTAATCTGTCCTCATATGTTTTCTGATGGAGTCCCTGCACCATTTTGGTTGCCCTTCTCTGTACTGCCTCCATTTTGTTAATGCCCTTGTGCAGGTGCAGCCTCCAGTACTGCAGGCAGTACTCCAGATGGGGCCTAACCAGTGTCTTGTAAAGAGGGATTATTACCTCCCTCTTATGACTTGTGCTATCCCTACTAATGCACCCCAACATCCCTCTAGCCTTACCTACTGCTTTAATGGTCTGCTTGGATGATTTCAGGTCATCTGTGATGATGATGATGCCCAAGTCTCTTTCTTCCCTTGTGATTGCAAACAACTCCCCCCCAACCTATAGGTGGCTTCAGAGTTTCTCTTCCCTATGTGTATGATCTTGCACTTCCTTGCATTAAACCCCAGTTGCCACTCTTCCGACCATTTTGCCAGTTTATCCAGATCTCTTCTCATTCTGCTTACCCCATCTGGATCATCTACTCTGTTGCAGATCTTGGTGTCACTGCAAACAGACAAACCTTACCCTCCAGTCCATCTGCAATGTCACTGATGAAAATATTGAAGAGAACTGGCCCCAGGACTGATCCTTGAGGTACCCCACTTGTGACTTGCATCTCTTCTGACTGCATACCATTTACCACCACTCTCTGTTTTCTGCCCGCCAACCAGTTTGCCACCCAGTTGACCAACTTCTGACTCACCCTGAGCCAACCCAGCTTATTAATCAATCTTCTATGTGGAATAGTATCGAAAGCTTTGCTGAAGTCAAGGTAGGCGATGTCAACTGCACCCCATTGGTCCACCACTCTGGTTACCCAGTTAAAGAAATCTATGAGATTAGTTTGACAGGACCTTCCTATTGTAAACCCATGCTGTCTTGGATCCTGTGCTCCTATGGATTCAAGGTGTTGCACTATCCTTTCCTTAAGGAGTGCCTCCATTATTTTGCTCACTGCCTTTGTGAATCAATAGTGAAGACTGATTCCTGGAATATTAAATGAATCCCCAAGGAAAGACAGGAAGCAACCAAGAAGGTGGGGGGGGGATGGTAATGCAAATCAAATGAGTGTCTGTAGGACTCCTAAAGCGTGCTCTCTTATCTAGCTCTCAGTAGGGGCATGGTGTGAGTTGTACAGCCTGACAATTAATATTTTCAGATGCAATATACAGTACATAGGTTACTCACCAGAAACTGTAGTTCTACTAGAGGTAAACAGTTCACATACACACTCTGGCAGTTAACTGGAGAGAGCTGAGACACGCTTCTCCCACCATCGACATGGTGTTATCCTCCGGCTCTAACTCTTGAGATCAGAGATTGCACCCTGGAAGCAAAGATCTGTGCGCCACTTGCCAGGGGAGGTCAGGTTGGTTGTGAGGCTGCGAACTGTATACCACTAATAGAACTAAGGTTACAGGTGAGTAAGCTATATTTCTATCAATGTGGATACAGTTCACTATCCATAGCCTGGAAGATTCCTAGCAGTCCTCCAGAAGGAGTGGACAAGGCATGCATCCCTATTTGGCGAACAGAGACCGGAGGACTAAGGGCCCTAAAGCAGCATGGCAATGACTCAGCACATCGAAGCTGTAGTGGGAGATGAAAGTGTGTGCTTTAGCCCAGGTTGCAGCCCTGCATATCTCCTCGGTGGGGATATCCCTGGAAGCAGTCATTGAGGCAGTGATATATCTGGCAGAATGAACCTTAAGCCCCTTGGGCGACTCTCTACCAGCCAACCTGTAGCAGAGGTCAATCCAGGAAGTGGTCCACCAGGCAATCACCCACTTTGATGCTGGTCTGCTAGGTGCAGCTTCAGCATATGTAACAAATGGCTGGCGAGTCTCGCTGTAAATTCCTATCGTGCACTCCTTGGAATAGGATAGCACCCTCTGCAGGGTACGAAGCCTGCAATCAGCATCTGATGTTGGGTTGAAGAAATACATCAGCTCCTGGAACTCACTCACCCTTCTAATAGACGAGACTGCCAACAGGAAGGTGGTCTTCCATGAAAAGTGTGACATCTCACACTTGTGCATATTCTGTAATGAGTTGTCCATGAGCATAGCCAGCACAAGCAGTAGGTCATAAGGAGGCGGTAGTTTGTGCACAGGAGGGGGCAAATGATCCAGGCCTTTGTAAAAGCCCACAAGCACCTTCTCCTGCCCACCATCAGCATACCAGTCTACACCCGGTATGCAGATATGGCTGCGAGGTGCACCTTAAGGGTCGTGTCTCACAGTACTGATTGTGACATGGACCAGAGATAGCTGAGATTCGTCACTACTGACCAGCCCAGAGCATCAAGATCCAGCCCTTGGCACTAGAGCGAGAATCTTTTCCATTTGAACAAGTGCATTCTGCCAGTCGACTCCTTTCGGGATGCCTTCACAACATGGTCTACATCTTCAGAAAGGCCCAAGGCCAAGAACTCTAGCCACTCAGGAACCAGGTGGAGAGGTGCAGGGACTGAAGGTTCAGGTGCAGGATCATCCCCTGTTGTCTTGTCAGTGGGTTGGGGCAGAGAGGCAACCTCCATGGAGATCTGCAGCTGAAGTTGAGAAGATCTTGGAACCAGAACTGTCTGGGCCATCTGAACCAATCGGGATCATCTGTGCCTTGTCCTTTCAGATATTGATCACGATATTGTGAACCAAGAGGAAGAAAAGTAAGGCATACAGAAGGCCCAGGGTCCAAGGCCAAGAGAAGACATCCAGCAGCATTCCAGTCTGAGGAGGACAGGCACAGAACAACCTCAGTTTTCTGTTCTCCTACAAAACTAAAAGATCCACCAGAGGGGTAAACAATCAGGACAGAAGCTGGTCTATCACCTCCTTGTGCAGGGATCACTCATGTGACAACTCTCCGACCCCGCTGAGAGCATCTGCCAGCTGGTTGTTTTCTCATGTGATATGGATCGCCAGGAGATTGGCCTGAAGGCTGTGGACCAGTGATGAGGTGTGGAGTGCCTCCTGACAATGAGAAAAGAAGTGCCATTTGCCCTGCTTGTTCAGGCAGAACATGGTGGTTGTGTTGTCCATCTGTACCCGACCTTGAATTTAAGGAGCAACTTCCACCAAAGCCAGATGAACTGCATGGAGAGCCAGCAGACTGATGTGGCACTGGGACTCCAATGGGTACTAGAAACCGTTAGTCATGTGGTCTTCCAGATGAGCTCCCTACTCAACCAGAGATGCGTCTGTCATGAGGGTAATGGACAGATCTGGACGGACATAGGGAATTCCTTCCTTCGAGTTCTGGAGTCACAACCACCATTCGATGGCATTCCTCATCAGCTGGGTCACTAGGACTGACTGGTGCAGGTAACCATGACACTGATACCACTGGCGTCCAGCTCCCACTGGAAGAGTCTCATTTGCTAGTGTGCCTAACCGACTATGCTGGTCAAAGCTGCAATGTACCCCAATAACTGGAAAAATTTCCAGCCTCAACAGCCGGAGGAATTCCCATGCTGGGGGTGACTGTCCAATCTGAAATGATCAGGCAAAGGAGGTAAAAGCTGACTTCCAGTTTGCAGATAGCCGGGCCTTGTCCATAGTGAATTTGATCACCTGCATGGGGACCAGCTCTTACTTGGTTGGGCTGACCAGAAGACCAGAGTCATGAAAGGTCTGGAGGGATAGATCCTTAGACCTCTCCATAGCCTCAATGGATGTGCCTGCTATGAATCAGTCATTCAGCTACGGGCACATTCTGGCATCAAAGGAAGGCCGCCACCACCACTACTAGGCACTTGGTGAAGACCCTTGGCACTAATGACAGGACAAATAGCATGACCTTGAACTGGTACAGAATCCCTTCCACCCTGAACTGAAGGTACCACCAGTGAGATGGATGGACAAGAATTTGAAAGAACACTTCCTGTAGGTACAGGGAGCAGAACCAATCTCCTTGCTCCAGGGACAGTATGATCTGGTTCAGTGTGACCACAGAAAACTGAAAACTATGTACTCGCCGTAATTCTTGATCTTCAAGGAATATGATGCCAAATGGATTATGTTGTACTATACTGCAAGCCAACTTCTTTTGTGACGAGGTACCTTTGTAAATGAGCCTCTGGCTCAAAGGTTTCTAAACTGATGTTTAACTAAATAAAATAACTAAATAAACTTCTAAACCTGTGTACCTATGTGCCTCGTAGTTGCATATGACTCTTATTCCAAGTTGTTCTATTCTTTATACCATCTTAATCTGTATAACTGTGCTGTCTGTATTACATATGTACCATTTACATGGCCCGGGTTGGGCATGAAAACGGTCCATAGGATCAGCGAGCCTACCCGGTAAACGAACAAATAAATAAATAAAACAAAATAAAAATCTTCACAGCCGGTCCATTGGCGCAGAGGGTCGAGGTGCTGGTGCCTTACTTTGAGCCACGCCAGCAACCCAGGTTCGGGAACGGACTTGGGACGCCGGGGACTGGCACGGGAAGGAGGGGATTGAGCATCCGTAGGACTGCTCTTCTCTCCTGGAGTGGGCAGAGGGATGGCGTCGCTCTGCAGTGGCCTCCGGTGGAGAGTGGGAGCACTACAGATGCAGCATAGGGAACATCACCAGAAAAGCGGAAATACCCGTTCCACGTTCAGCCCGGATGACGGCCACGTGGCTGTCCGAGACCATCAATGTCCCGCAGAGTCATCTGTCTCAGCAGCACCCCAGGGCCAAGTATTTGCTCTGGTATGCCCCCATTGGTGCCTTCCCCCTGGGGGGGACCCACCCCATGAATGGTTAGGTCGGGGTTACCCTGGGGCTGGTTGCTATGTGACACGGTGGCTCTGAGAACAGGACGGGTTGGATTCAACCATGGGATAAAGCCTGAAGGAGTGGCTGAGGTGGTAGCACATAAGGGATAAGAAAGAAAGCAAAAAAAAAATCTTCACCATGTAGTCGCACTAAGGGGTGTGCAGAGGCATAGGACCCCTCTTGAGGCTAGACGTTTTCAGGAGGACTGGTCCTAAGGTAAGTTGCATGCATGCGCAGCACTGCAAGACTAACTCGCACTGCATGGCTTACCTCGGCACCAGCCCTCAACCACCTCAGTACCTTTTCTATCAAGTAGGTGCAGCATAGCCTAACTAGTACTTATTAGCTAAACCCAACAGCATAAGATAGCCCTGGTGACGCATGTATGAAGGGTCAATGAACCAGAAAAACAGTGTCTTCACAGCCCAAACCAAGAACAAGGGGTGAAGACCAACAAACAGACTGAAATGAGCCTGGGGGATGGCAGGTGGGTGTGAAAATCAGTGGTGAAGATATTCCTAGAAGATCAATTATTATCTTCCAGGAATCAATCTTCACCATTGATTGACACTAATGGGTCAGAGTGCCAAGCTCAAACAAAAAATCCCCTGGCCTAGGGTGGTAGGAGACAAGGCTCACCCAGGACAGAAGTCCATTCAAGATAGTCATGCCAAAGGAGGCATGCTGCCTGGCATGGACGTCCAAGACATAGTGCTTAATAAAAGTGTGCCCTGTGCTCCAAGTTGCAGCTCTTCAAATATCACCAATAGGTACAGAGGGATCCAGGGATGTGTTAACCACTCTGGTAGTGGGGGCACGTACCTGGCCTTCCATCTTTACCTGCACCATGGCATAGCAATGGCACAGACAGCTCATAATCCTGGCAGAATGCACTTGATTGTAACAGGTTATCCCTTCTGATTGGGACTGAAGGAGACAAAGAGCTGTTTAGATTGTCTGAAGTCTTTAGTCCTGTCCAGGTAAAACCTAAGGACTCTCTTAATATCCAGAGAATGAAGAGTCTGTGCTCCTTCATTCTGGAAACTGGCGAAGTAAGTAGGCAGCACTATTCAAATGGAACTCCAATACCACTTTTGGTAGAAATTTAGAGGGCGTACAGAGAACTATCCTGCCCTTGTGGAAAACAGTATATGGGGGATCTGTGACCAAGGCATGGATTTCAGATACTCTGTAAGCAGAGGTGATGGCCACTACAAAAGCTGCTATTCAAGTTAAAAACTTCGAGTCACATGTCACAAGGGGCTCAAAGGGCTTGCATGTGAGCATGGCCAGCACAAGGTTGATATCCCAGGCAGTTACTGGCTTCCTGATGGGGAGCCTTATGTGTAAAATGCCCTTAAGGAACCTCTTGAAGAGTGGCAGCTGAGCCAGATAACAGGTACCAATGGGCTCATGGTATGCTGAAACAGCACACAGGTGGACCTTAACTGCAGAATACTGCAGGTCAGCATTAGAAAGGTCTAATAAGAACTCCAATGCCTTTTCAGATGGGCACCGAAAAGGGTCCATGCAGGTTTTGTAGTACCAGATGAAAAATCTTTTCCATTCGGCTGTGTAAGTCTTCCTGGTGGAAGGTTCACGGATAGACAGAAGTATTTCAGAGACAATCTGAGATACCTTGTACCTGTTCACTTCTATTTCTTCAGGAGCCAGGCCTGAAGGTGAAGGGAGCACAGGTTGGGATGGACCAGGTGACCTTGAGTCAGTAAGTCAGATCTGAGTGGGAGGATCCTTGGTATGCTAACTGACAGTCTTTCCAACAAAGGAAACCAAATCTGTCAAGCCCAACAGGGGGCGATTAGAATCATTTTAGACCCCTGTGCGCCTCCTGTTTGAGCAGTACCTTCTGCACTAGATGGATTGGAGGAAATGCATATAGAAAAAGGTTTTGCCGTTGCAGTCTGAATGCATCCTGACAGAAAATACCACATCTTGAATTGCTGGAGCAGAATCAAGGCTGTTAGGCATTGAGTGGGGATGCAAAATGGTCCACATCTGGTGTTCCCAACTGGTCGAATAGTGATCTAACATAGGCGTCAGAAGCTAGTGACCACTTGTGAGGAACAGCTTCTGTTCGGCTGAGCTCATCTGCCACAGCAATTTGTATTCATGGAAGGTAAACTGCTTGGAGCAGGATCCCTTGCTCCAGGCACCATTCCCATACTCTCATTGCCTCCTTGCAGGGAGGGCAAGAGTGTGTTCCTCCTTGCTTGTTTATGTAATACATGACAGACTTGTCATCTGTCTGCAGGAGGACTGTTTCATGGCTGACTAGATCCACTAGGGCTCGCAGGCCATACAAAACAGCTCTCATTTCCAACGCATTGATGTGGAGATGAGTCTCCAAGGGGCTCCATATATCTTGTGCTTGGAGGCCCTGACAGTGGGTGCCCCATCCCAACAAGGAGACATGCTGGGTGAGAGTCACCCAAAGCTCCAGCTGGGACAGAGGAGGTTGTCATCTACTGTCCACCCATGTGAGTGACCAAATCAGTGGCTTGGTCATTTGAATGGAGTAAGTCTGAGGATGTGATGCTTGTTGCCACTGTGCACTGAGCATCCACTGAGTCGTTCTCATGCGTAACTGTGCCAGAGGCACTGTGAACACTTAGGAGCTATCAGACCTAGCATGCATTGCATGGTGTGCACCTGCACAGATTTGTGCGCCATTATGTAGTGTGCCATCTGCAGGATTGCCTGTCTTCTGCACTCTGGAAGGAAGGCCCAGACCTTGGTAGTATCCAGAAGAGCGTCTATGAACATCAGATGTTGTAAAGGTTGAAGGTAAGACTTCTCTAAGTTCAGCAGCACCTCATGGATATAAGGGACTGAGAGGCTGTAGCCACTGCCATTCCATGTCCAGGTGGATGAGCTGGCTATCAGCCAATCGTTCAAATAAAGGTAAACCTGGGAGTCCTAGTTTTCTCCAATGTGCTGCAAGTAAGCAAAGCACTTTGAAAAGACTCAATGTGCCAAGGACAGGTCAAAGGGCAGGACTATGAACTGATAATGCTGTACCAGTACACCTAATCAGAGGTATTTGTGGTGGATGGAGTGCTCTAGGATATCCTAGTATGCATCCTGCATATCCAGGGAGGGCAACCAGTCCTGAGGCTTCAGGACAGGGAAGCGGAGATCCCAGAGAAACCATCTTGAATTTCTCTCAATCCATGAACTTGTTCAGATTTCTGAGGTCAAGACTGGGGCTCATGCCCCTTGATTTCTCTGTAACTTGGAAGTAGTGGGAATAGAAGAAAAAATTACTCACCGTAGTAATTATATTTCTTCCAAAAAGTCCTTTAGCATCAGCAATAATAGCAGTAAGCTGATCAGGCGGAACTGCCTCAGAGGTGGAGCCATGAATATTCATTAAAATAGAGTGGCCAATCAAAATCAAGCAGGAAGTTGTGCTGAGTGCAAAGAGCCCACAGGGCTTCGAAGATGAAAGGATAACAAGGACTCAAAGGACTGTGCCAACAGGCTTTAAAAGCATGCACTGGCATGAACTATAAAAATACTATAATTAACCATTAACATGCTCTAAAAACAATCCAAAAAACTAAACAAATTTGGCAAAAAGATACAGAAGCAGAGCCTTCTTAATGTAGGTGCCTGAGGAGGCAAGATGGGAGGTTACTGATGCTAAAAGACCATGTGGAAGAAATAGAATTATTACAGTGAGTAATTTTTTCTTCTCACCTCAGGAGTCCTTCAGCATCAGTAAAAATAGCAGACTATAAAGCAGTACAGTTGCAAGGCAGCTACAGAACCTACTTAGGGGAGAGGCCCTGCAGGACCGCCCCTGCCAAATTTGGCATCAGACCTTGACTATACATCCAGGAGTAATGCTTTATGAATGTGCGTACAGTCTTCCTGGTAGCTGCTTTGCAGACCTCTAGCAAGGGAATGTCTCTTGCAGCTGCCACAGAGGCAGCAGTGCCCCTAGTAGAGTGGACCCTGAGGCCTTGAGGGGGCTGTTTGTCAGCCTTGGTAAAACAGAAGTGAATACAGGAAACTATGCAGTGAGAGATAGTCCTTTTGGTGGCTGGTTTTCCCTTGCCCACCTCACCATAGGTGAGGAAAAGCTGAGTAGAGGAGCCTCTGACCTTTTGGTATGCTCCATGTAATAGGACAGAGCTCTCCTGACATCTAGGCTGTGAAGCCTTCTTTCCCCTGGAGTGGAATTGTCAGTGAAAAAGACAGGAAGAGTAATGGACTGGTTAAGATGGAACTCAAGACACCACCTTGGGAAGAAGTTCCTATTTGTTCTAAGCTCTACTTTGCTCTTATGGAGGACCATGTAGTTAGGCTCAGTGCAGTGCTTGCAGTTCTGAAATCCTTCTTGCAGAAGTGATAGCCACTAGGAATACTGTTTTCCAGGCAACATACTTAATGTTGGCTGTAGCCATGGGCTCAAAGGAGGGCACCATGAGCTTATCAATGCAGAGGTTAAGGTCCCAAGAGGGAACAGGTTCCCTAACTGGAGGCTGCAAATGAAGGAGGTCCTCAAATAACTTTTTGAAAATAGGCCTAGAAATGATAGACTTTTCTTTCCCAGTGGAAAGGTAGTCTGAAATTGCAGCTAAGTGAAGCCTCAAGGATGAGGCCTTGAGGCCTGACGATTGCAGATGAACTAAATAGTCCAAAATAGAAGGGATAGAGGCCGTCAGAGGGTCTATTCTTTTTCCTTTGCAGCAGATTGAAAATCTTTTCCATTTAGCTGCATAGGTTTTCTTTGTGTTTGGCTTTTTAGCCATGCAAAAAAATTTCAGAATTTGTTCTGAATACTGTGTATCTCGGAATTCTAGCTCCTCAAGAACCAGGCTTTGAGGTGAAGGGATTCCAGGTTTGGATGATTCACCCCTACTTGTGGTAGGGTAAGGAGACAATGAGTAAGAGGAAGTCGAATCGGCTACCTGTAGGACATGGCCAGCAGGACAGGATACCAGACTCGCCGTGGCCAGTCTGCAGCTATGAGGGTCACGGTTGCAGACTGATCCATGAGCTTCAGTAGCACTCTATGTAACAGGGGAAATGAAGGGAAAGCATACAGAAACTTCCCTGTCCAGTTCAAAACTAGTGCATCTACTGGGAGGGTGCCCATTGCTGGGGGTCTGCAGTAGTACAGAGAAAGCCGGAAGTTGAGGTGGGATGCAAACAGGTCCACCTCTGGTGTGCCTCACTTCCTGAAGACTGTGGCAAGGACTTGCCTTTTCAGAGTCCATTTGTTGTGACGTGGCTCAGAGCATCTGCCAGGGTATTGTTCTTGCCTGGGAGGTGTATGGCATAGAGACTCTCGTCCAGGGAATAGGCCAGGGACCAGATTCTCATGGCCTCTGTGCACAGGGCAGTAGACCTCGTGCCACCATGCTTGTCTATGTAAAACATAGCAGTGGTGTTGTCTGATCTGAACAGTGTTTCTCTTGACCTGAGGGGCAAAAGCTTTCAGTGCCAGGTACACAGCTCTGAGTTTCAGAAGATTTATGTGGCTGTTGGATTCCTTTGGCATCTAAGTGCCACTGACTGAAGAGCTGAAAGGGGATGCCCACTGAGAGGTTTTCCTCTTCCTTCCACCAGTTGACAGCTTGAAGCAGTGTTTTTGTCACTGGTTCTAGCTTGGACAGAGAATTTTTCTTTTGTGACCAGTGGGCTAGCAAATGATATTCAATGTCCCTCATTTGAAACCTTACCTCTGGAACCACAGCTGTCATGTAAGCCATGTGGCCCAGGAGCTGTAGAAAATGTCACACAGGCCTTGGCTGGCCTAGCAGAAAAGAATTTTCTGCAGTCAGAAAATTTTGAATTCTGTCCTGAGGAAGAAAGACTTTGGCTTGCTGAGTATCCAAGTCTGCTCCTATGAAGTTGAGGAGCTGAGAAGGTGAGATTGGATTTTTTTTGTTGAGTAGAAACCCCAAAGAGGACAGAGTTTGTCTTGTGCGGTTTGGAGCCTCTGTGACTTGATGAGGGGCCTTGCCCACTATGAGCTAGTCGTCCAGGTATGGAAAGACTGAGATGCCCTGCTTTCTCAAGTGGGCTGTCACTACAGATAGGCACTTCGTGAATACTCTGGGAGCAGAGGTGAAGCCAAAGGGCATGGCTGCAAACTAGTAATGGCCTGAATGCAGCCTGAACCTCAGAACCTTTCTGTGGGACTGCTTTACTGGTATGTGAAAAGAGGCATCCTTGAGATCCAGGAAGGTTAGTCAGTCTCCCTGCTGGAGACAGTGTATTACCATTTGAAGGGTAATCATCTTTTTAAATTTAATATGCTTTATTAAATTTCACAAATACTCCAGAATATAAGAACAGTGCAAGAACCAATACAGTAGACAATGCCACATAATCATTACAAGGTACAATGCAGTGGATATACACCCCATCACCCCCCCTCCTCCCCAGAGTCCCCCCCCCACCCCAACTACCCATCCCCTGCGAACCATCAAGAAGAAGAATGAGGTCAAATGAAACTAAGGGAGTCAGAGCTAAGGTGTAAAAACAACTCAGTGGTCTGCCTAAGGGTTAACACTAGGTATTACATGACTGAGAGATGAGATACCATATCATAGCCTTATTAGGAAAAGGAGAGCAGGAAGGGAAGTCACCTTATAACTGAGGGCCTTTTACTATTGTGTGTAGGGGAGTGACACTAAAGTGTACAGTTTCTGCCACCTAGATCTGAAGTTATTTAATTTGCCCCTTAGACTAACAATGGTTTTCTCCGTCCTTAAATTATATAGAAGTTAATTTAACCATTCTGTATAAGACAACACGGATTGATCTTTCCATTGCCTTAATACTACTTTCTTGACCGATAGTGCTATGAGGGATACAGTATACAGAAACACCTTTCTTTCATGGCGATCGAGGAGTAATCACCCACTATACATATTTGTGAAGTAAGTAATGGCTGAAGTCCTAGAAGGGGATCCAGTCTGGCCCGGATCGAGTCCCATAGGGGAGCAAGATTGGAATATATAGAACTGAGTAAGTCGGAGCCTATCATTAGTGGTATACACGTGTGTGTCTTGCCAGATCCTCTCCCAAGGAAAAGGCATATCAAGGAGAGATTGAACACCGGTGGGGGCCCATGATGTTCGGGTACATTTTGGGGAATAGATTCAGCACAAGCCTAGAAACCGCATGAGGTTGCCAGGCTAGGGTTTGGAAGTCCAGAATGGTATCTGCATAGTAAGTATTTCACAGACCTGGGCCAAACCATTTAATCAGCATGTGACGAATTTGGTAGACTGCAAAGGTGTATTTCACTGGGAGATGGAGACATGTCAATAAATTCTGATGTGGGTTTTATCTTACCATGGGATACCAAGTCCATGATTCTGACCTGCAGACCTGCAAACAGATTCCTGGGAGCCACTAATTGCCCTCCTAACCGAAAAGTACTGTTACGTAAGAACTTACCGTAACAGTAGATCTTCGAGAGAGGCTCTTGCAGTAGGTAATTACATATAGGACTCACGCCGGCAGGCGGCAGGACCCCACGTAAAATTTCTAGCTAGCCAGAAGGTGAAGGAAGGAAACATATTCAATTCAGTGCTTCAGAGTAACTGGTAACTGGTATTTTTCTTTTAAACTTAGATTGTAGGCTTGTAGTGACACTATACTTTCTTTCTGTGTTGTCTTTAATTATAATTGTTTTTGGGCTGTTGAAAATTTAAAACATAGTGGTGGTGTAATTCTGTGCTGTCTTTAATTGCTGCAAATTTTACCTTGGCTTGTCTGACTGTCCTGTAGCTGGGTGAAGGGTGTTAATTGTCTGGCCTCTGACCTCAGCTACGTGATAACTGGAGGTGGGCTTAGTCACAGTTAAAGCAGCAAACAGAAGTTCATCTTCTCAGAAGAAGCCAGAAGGTGAAGGAAGGAAACATATTCAATTCAGTGCTTCAGAGTAACTGGTAACTGGTATTTTTCTTTTAAACTTAGATTGTAGGCTTGTAGTGACACTATACTTTCTTTCTGTGGTGTCTTTACTTATAATTGTTTTTGGGCTGTTGAAAATTTAAAAAATAGTGGTGGTGTAATTCTGTGCTGTCTTTAATTGCTGCCCCCCCTCCCACCAACTCTTAATTATATGCCCTGATAAATCTGATTGACAGGAGCTAAACACAGGGTATAGTAAGAGGTGTGAAGTAGGAGGGGCATAAGGGGAAGAAGACCACCCTCAGCACCCACAAGTGTTTTGACTCATTTATTTATTTATTGGTTTCTTTTCCTTAAAAAATATATATCTGAGGATCAGTTACAGGATTTTTAATACTGTAAATAAATAAAAAGAGAACTAAGAGAGCTTCAGTAGCAGATAAGTAGTGGAATTGCAGTATAATGTGGGGAGTGGCAATGTAGTGGCTGTGGGCAGCCATATTCAGGCAGACCTTCTGGACACTGAGGTGCTGCCCCATCTGCATGCATCTCTTGGGACTGAGGGATGAGGTAGCCAGACTCAGAGCGGAAGTAAACTGGGTCAGGAGTACCATCACCCCTGTCCAGGAACCACCCAGTCCAATGCAGCTGCCTCAAAGGATGCCAAGAACGAGGAGCACTTGGATGACAGTGGGCTCAGGGAGGGTTAGAGCAGTCAGGCAGAGGCACATCCCAGATCCTATTCCTCTCAAGAACTCATATGCCACACTTGCAAATGAGGACAACCAAATAGAGGTACCCAGGGAAGTGGAAGGAAGGATGTGGAGGTTAGGCAAGGAGGTGACCTCAGTGGGGAAAGCAGTGGACCCCAGAGAGGAGGAAGGAATCCTGGTGGGGACTCCATCATAAGAGGGATCCAGCTAGAAACACAGGAGGGGAGGACAGGGAGGTGAGGTGCCTACCAGGTGCCATGGCATGGAGGGATGGAAGGAAGATACTGGGATCACTGGGAAGGCAAGACAGGAGGGTGAGCTGGATGTCATTATCCACCTAGGTACTAATGACTTGGCAAATGGGGAGCCAAAGGAAGTTCAGGAAGAGTTTAGGAAACTGGGGAGGGTCTCAAGCAAGTAGCTACTTCTGTCACTTTCTCAAGTACTACCTGTGAGAGCAAGGAGAACATAGGAGTGCATGCACCAGGAACTTTAACTCATGGTTGAAGAACTGGTGCTGTGAGGAAGGGTTTGGATTCATTGGTGACTGGGGACCCATCTGGAGGGATGGAGGTTTGTTCAAGCCTGACGGCCTGCATCCATCCTGGAGAATCAAGCACTCAATGATAAGTTTAAAATGCTACATTGACAAGCATTTAAACTGCAAGGGGTGGCAGGCCAGCAAGGATGGTACCTACTTGCTCACCCCACAGCTAGTAATGGAACCAGTGAACCAGAGGAGGGCTATCTCTGCAAAGCAGTGTGCAAAAGTTGGAGATTAGTGTCCAAAAGGTGGATAAGCAGAAAGGGAGAAATTCAGCAGAAGGGCAGACAGCAAGGAGAACCGAGGATAAATGACAACCAAGGAAGGGCTGGAGTAGAACAGTGAAGCAGTCTAGGGAGGTCAAATCATGGAAAGCCATGTGTGCAAATGCCAGGAGCCTTAGCAACAAGATGGAAGATCTGGAGGCTGTCATGGTACAGTCAGACCTGGACATTGTGGCCATCACTGAAACCTGGTGTAATGATAACCATGACTGGGAGATGGCCATACCTGGCTACAACATATTCAGAAGAGACAGAGCAGGCAGGAAGGGAGGAGGTGGCACTGTATGTGAAAAATGACATAAGGCACACAGATCCAGGAGGAACAAATGGGGAGAGATACTGTGGTTAAGCTGGAAAGGAAAATGGGGCCATCCATCCGCACAGGTGTGGTCTATAGACCACCAGCCCAGGAGGAAGAAACAGATAGGAGTTGATGCTAGCCATCCAAAGGATGGCTGACAAGGGTGAGGTAGTACTGGTTGGAGACTTCAATATACCAGGTGGACTGGAGCATCCCAGCAGCAGCATCAACTAGGAGCAGATTTATCCTGGACTTCCTTCAGGGTGCCTTCCTCAAGCAACTGGTCATGGAACCAACTCGGCAGAAGGCAATACTGGACCTTGTGCTCACAAACAGGGACAGTGTGATGGGGGTAACAGTGGGGAGCACCTGGGTAACAGTGACCACCAGTCATTGTGGTTTGAAATCACAGAAAGAGCAGAACCAAACCACACAAATACACGTATCCTGGATTTTAGGGGGGCAGACTTTGGGAAAATGGGGAGATGCTTGAAAGAGGCATTAAGGGGAATGGGACAGGAATCAGGGATTGAGGAACAGTGGGCAGTATTTAAAATGGGGATTATAAGAACAACAGAATTATGCATTAAGCAGGTTAGCAAGAGGAAAAGAAAGAGGAGACCATTATGGTTTTCCAAAGAGGTAGCAAAGAAAGTGAAAGCCAAAAAGACTGCATTCAGGCAATACAAAAGACACAGGCAGAAGGGATAGGGAGAAGTACCAGGAGAAACAAAGGAGGCAGGGAAGTCAGTAAGGGAAGCCAAAGCTCAGACAGAAGAACACATTGCAAAGTCAGTGGTTAAAGGGACAAAACCTTTTACAGGTACATAAGTGAAAAAGAAGGACAAAGGGAGGGATAGTTAGACTGAAGGGAGGATGGGAGCCGCGTGGAGATGACAACAGTAAAGCTGACATATTGAACAGGTATTTCTGCTCAGTCTTTACTAAGGAAGAAGGGGTAATGGGTCTGAAGGAATACAAGGGTGAGAATGGTGCAGAAATGGACACAAGTCCCTTTACACGAGAAAGGGTCCTGAAGGAACTGGAAGTAATAAGAGTTGACAAAGCAATGGGGCCAGATGGGTGCACCCCAGGGTCCTTAAAGAACTAAGAGAGGTGGTGGCTGAACCTCTGGCTATCCTGTTCAGCCAATCACTGGAAACAGGGAGGTACCCAAAGACTGGAGGACAGCAGATGTAGTCCCCTTATACAAAGTGGGAACAAAGAGGAAGCAGGGAACTACAGACCAGTCAGCCTCACCTCGGTAGTGGGAAAGATCATGGAAGCACTACTGAAGGAGAGATTGGTGGAACATCTGGTTGTCAATGGACTACAGGACCCAAGGCAGCATGAGTCTCACCAGGAGGAGGTCAGTCAGACCAACCTCATTGAATTTTTGACTGGGTGACTAGGGAGGTGGATCAGGGAGGGCAGTGGACATGGCCTATCTGGACTTCAGCAAGGCCTTTGACACTGTGCCACATAGAAGACTATTACACAAACTGGGGAATAGGGTGTGGGCAGGACAGTAGTGTGGTGGGTAGGTAACTGGCTGGGTGGCAGGACACAGAGGGTGGTGGTAAATGGCTGTCACTCCACAGAGGAAGAGTGACCAGTGGGGATACCAGGGATCAGTGCTGGGACCGGTCCTATTCAACATCTTCATCAGTGACATTGCACAGGATATAGAAGCAGAATTTCACTGTTAGCTGATGACACAAAGCTCTGTAACAGAGTAGACACACCAGAGGTGTAGACAGAATGAGAAGGGACCTGCAGAAACTTGAAGAATGGTCAAGGGTTTGGCAGTTGAAATTCAATGCAAAGAAGTGCAAGATAATGCATATGGGGCACAAAACCCTGGCACAATATATCAGTTGGGGGTGAGGATATAGCATGCACCAAGCAGGAAAGGGATCTTGGGGTTGTCATCTCTGATGACCTCAAGGTAGGAAACAGTGTGACAAGGCATCAGGTAAAGCAAATAGGATGCTGGGATGTATAGGCAGGGCATCACCAGCTGGAAGGAGGTCATAATTCCGCCTACAAGACACTAGTGAGGTCCCACCTGGAGTACAGTGTACAGTTCTGGAGACCATACCTCACGTAAGGACATAGACAGGGTAGAAGGTTCAGAGAAGGGCAACAAAGATGGTGCATGGGTTGCAACACAAATCCTATGAAGACAGGTTGAAGGAACTGAACATGTACTCCTGGAGGAGAGGAGGGAGAGAGGGGATATGATAGAGACATACAAGTATCTTACAGGGAGGAACAGGGTGCAGGAAAAATACAGGTTACTCACCTGTAACAGGAGTTCTAGGAATGGTATATGTTGTTCATCCACACTCATTGGCAGTATCCTTGCCGCTTTAAATCTTGCCGGAAGGTCTTCAAGCTTGCTCCTCCCACCCACCCGGGTGGTATAACTCTGGGCTCCGCCCCATGACGCCAGATCTGGCCCGCTGGAAGCTCAGGTTGTCGCGTCAGCCGGGAGGTCGGGGAAGTGTGGATGAACAACATATACCATTCCAGAACTCCTGTTACAGGTGAGTAACCTGTATTTCTAGGGACATGGATATGTTGTTCATCCACACTCGTTGACAGACTCTAGCAGTTCTCCGGGAGGAGGGAGGCAAGACGACACCCCACATACTTACTTGGGAAAGAGAGACTGGAGAACCGAGGCCCCAAAACCAGCATCCCGGCGTGACTCAAGGTCGATGTGGTAGTGGGTAATGAAGGTGTTTGCTGACTTCCAGGTAGCAGCCCTGCAGATTTCCTGGATAGGGACGTCCCTGGAAGCAGCCACCGTTGCAGCAGTATGGCGGGTAGAATGAGCTCTTATCCCTCTGGGAGGCTCCATGCCCGCTAACTTATAGCAGAGTCTATGCAGGAGGTTACCCACCTGCTTATCGTCCGCTTGGCTGCAGGTCTGCCAGATGCGGCTTCAGCGTAGGTGACAAACAGCTGGCGAACCCTCTCCCGAATTTCAGCCTGCGGCTCCTTATAATAAGCGAGCGCCCTTCTAGGATCCAGAGTATGGAGCCTATATTCGGCCTCCGAGGTGTGATTGGGGTAGAACACCGGCAGAGTCAACACCTGGTTAAGGTGAAACTCCGACACCACCTTCGGAAGGAATTTCGGGTGGGGGCGCAGGACAACTTCTGTCCTGTGGAAGACCAGGTAAGGAGACTCGATGGGCATACCTGGAGCTCTCCCATCCTTCTGGCTGGCGTGATAGCCACCAAGAAGGCGGTCTGCACTTACAGGTGAGAGAGAGACACCTGTGCATAGGTTCAATGGTTGCCCATGAGCTTGCGCAGTACCAGCAGTAGATCCCACAGAGGTGGGGTTCCCGCACTGGAGGAAATGTGATCAAGGCCTTTGAAAGCGCCAGACCACCTTCTCCTGCGCCACCGACTGCTTCCGGCCCGCACCGGTAAGCAGAGATGGCTGCCAGGTGCACCCTTAGGGTCGTCGACCTAAGCCCTTGACTAGAAAGGGACCATAAATAGTCCAAGATGCTTGCCAAGGAACAGGAGGAAGGGTCCAAGCCTTGTTCTGACACCAAATGGAAAACCTTTTCCATTTGAAGGCATAGCATTTTCTTGGTCGACTCTACGGGACGCCCAACTACATTGAGGACCTCGTCGGAAAGACCCAAAGCCTGGAACTCTAGCTGCCAGGAACCAGGCGTCAGGTGCAGGGATTGAAGGTCGGATGGAACACCTTCCTGATTGACTGAGAGCAGGTCCGGGCGAGCTGGAAGCTGCCGCGGAGTCCTGGAGCTGAGACTGAGGAGATCTGGGTACCAGAACTGGCGAGGCCAGTCTGGGGCTATCAGAATCACCTGCCTTGTCCCTCCTCGCCTTTGAGAAGCACCTTGTGGATCAGGGAAATGGGGAAAGGCGTAAAGAGGCCCGGGGTCCATTGCCTCGAGAAGGCATCCCCGCAGCGAGCCCTGCTGAGGGGGCGGGCATGGAACAGACTCAGTCGCTGTCTCCGTGGAGGCAAACAGGTCCACCTGAGGTGTGGCCCCAAAGGGAGAACAGATGCTGTACTACCTCCGCAGGAGAGACCACTGTGGGATGCAGCCCTATCCGGCCCAGGGCATCGGGTTGTGGTGTTGGAGGCCCTGCCACGTGAATGGCTGGAGATCCGCCTCCAGGCTGCGCACGCAGTGACTAAATGCGAGAGCTTCCTTGCATAGAAGCATGGAGCGCTGGCCCGCCCCTGGCCGTTTAGATAGTACATGGTCGTGGTATTGTCCGCCTGACTCGGACCACTTGACCTCGGAGGAACGGAGCAAAGGCGGTGAGAGCTAGGCGGACCGCCGTTCTCCAGCAGGTTGATGTGGCATCGACTCCCGCGGGACCAGAGGCCATGAGCCCGGTGTTCCCCAGATGGGCACCCCAACCCATCAGAGAGGCATCGGTCGACAGAGACCGCTGGCCTGGGGCGGACGAACGGATGCCTCCTGCAATTGATCTGAAACGGTCCACCACTGGAGAGCATTCCACATCCCCTGTGTCACCCGACACAAGCTGGTCCAAGGGATCGCAGCTGCTGGTGGACCACTGGCTGGCCAGTCTCACTGAAGGGACGATGTTCCAGCGGCCCAACGGACCACGCCTGGTACAGGCCGCCATGAGACCCAGGAGTGAGGAAGTCCCGGCAGGGCGCAATTGTCCAACCAGAAATGATCGGGCAAAGGAGGAAAGAACCTGTCCTGTCCGCGGGAGCACGCGCCTGGTCAAGAGAGTCGAGCTGCGCCCGATGAATAAAACTGCTCCTGCTTCTCGCTCGAGTTCCGACTTGGCCTCATGGACAAGGGAGGCCCAGTTGAGAGCAGACCTGAGGGCCAGATCTCTGACCACTCCGCCTCCTTCCTGGAGGGAGCTGCTATCAGCCAGTCGTCCAGGTAAGGGTACACCCGGACCTCGCCAAGCCAGGGAATGCTGTCACCACTGCCATGCATTTGTGAAGACCCTGGGAGCTGGAGACAAGTCAAGGGCATGGCTTGAATCAAGAGAGATCCTTCCGCCTGAAGCGAAGGAATCTCTGTGAGACGGACGGATAGGGACGTGAAAAACGCGTCCTGCAAGTCCAGAGAGCAGAACCACCCCGCTGCCCAAGGATGGTATTATCTGAGCCAGAGTGACCATCCTGAAGGTTCGAGACCTAGGAAACTTGTTTAGGTCGTGTAGGTCGAGAATGGGGCGCCAGCCCCGTCTGCTTCGGAACCAGGAAGTACCTGGACACAAACCCTGGGTCTGAAGGAGGGTCCACCACCTCTCTACCACCTCCTTCTGGAGGAGAGTGATGTCGGCTCGACGAGCCGCCAGTGAGGCTGAGGGATCCCAGAGCTCCCAGTGGCAGGGGGAGGCTCTGAAGGGTGGTGCCTGCTGCGATTCCAGAGGCAGGCCTCTTCCCACCACCTTCTCAAGAGACCCACCTGTCCGTGGTAACAGCGGACCAGGCGGAACGGAAGTAAATGAGCCGCCTCTCCACGGGGGACCTAGGTAAGGTGACGGGATGGGGCGACACCCCTCAGCCCGTCACTGGGCAGGCTTGGAGGAGGGACCGGCCGAGGGACCCTCCTGGGCCCTTTCCTCCTGCCTCCTGTTAGAGGCAGCCCTGCGTGTGGCTTGGGATGCCAAGGCCGAGCTGCTGGTCCTGACGTTGCTGGGCGGGCGCTGCTGGGGCACAGACAGAAGGACGAAAGGGCTTAGGCTGTGGTTTGAGTGCCTTGTCCTTCTGAGCGGAAGAGACCGAGTCCAAGGTGGCATTGACTCTCGATCCTCTGCAGGTGACCTTCCACCCCAGGGCCGAAGAGGTCAGTCCTCAAAAGCGAACATCCGCCAACCGTGCTTAATATCCGGCAAAGCGGTGATATCCTCAGCCAAGCCCACCGACGTGACAGCCACCGCGGTCGCCACCGATCTGGCACATGAGTTCCCTACATCCAAAGCAGTCTGAGCTGCTGTTTGGCCACTGCCCTGCCCCTGGTCCCGCACCTGCTTAACCGTAGTCTGCAGATCGGGCGGGAAGATGAGGATGACCCATCCAGGAGCCCAACAGGGCATGAAAATGTGCCATGAGGATTGCCAACTGGCCTGACGGGCGTCGGTGAGAGGACGCAGCGTAGACTTTTCGCCCGACATAGTCCAATTTCTTGACCCTTGTCAGGAGGTTTGTCCACATCCCTGCGCCGCCGGGCGCCCGGAAAACGCTTGTCTGGTAACCAACCCTCAGCAGAGGGTAAGGTTCCAAAAAACTGACAAGGAACCGGTGGGACCGTGATACTTCCTGGCCATCCTGGCCGAAGGCGCAGGGCAGGGAAGCAGGCGCTGCCAAAGTTCCAGTGTTGGACCCACTAGGCCTCGCCACGGAAGGCCTCCGTCGAGAATCCCCTCGGTCCAGAATTCGTGAGGGGATACTTCCGGCTCTGCTTGGAACGGGTTCGGTGCTCCATCCCGGTAGACCTCGGTGATGGAGCCAAGCAGTCCTAGGAAGGACGACGGGCTATCGCCCATTGGCTGGACTTCTCTGAAGACCCGTCCAGTCGCTGAGAAGAAGGAGGAATCATCTTCGGACTCGAAGAGTCCTCGGAAGGCTGCCCTCTGGCCTGAGCTACCCTTCACCTGCCGAGGTCGGTCGTGGGGAGTGAGGGTAACTGAGACCGATGGTGAACCCTTAGCCGACCGAATCTCTGGTCGGAGCCTAAATTGGTGGCTGTGGAGGCGGAGGTTCCACCGCAATCGGTGGAGCAGTTGGTTTCGGCCGGCAACCGCCTGGATAGGCCTCGGCAAGTCGAGGGGTTGTGGTCGGCTGCCCGGTGACAGTTACTTAATGGCCGGGAAGGCGCCTGGAGTCGGCTTATTCCCCGCCGAGGAGCTGTTGCAACATAAGGTCCTCGCACTGGCCGACGCACTTACGCCGGGTTTCCTCTCATCCGAGAGGAGGACGTGATGAGCGGGCGACGCCGCCATCATGTGCCGCCGTAGACCCCAGACCGCCTTATGACGGTGGGAACGGGCGACGCTGAAGAGGTCCGAGACCGAGTCCGAGAGTCCCGGAATTTCCGGTCGGTGCAGGGAGGTGTCGGCCGAACCGACAGCTCCCTTCCGCTCGGAAGGTCCATCCGAGGGCCCGAACCGAGGCACAGGCGAGCCCATCGGGATCCTCAACCTCCCGGGAACCGGAATCTCGCTGCTAAAGCGCGACAGTCTGTTGTCAATGGCCCAGAAAAATCTCGACTTCGATCAGTGGAGTCTCGGTCAACTGACCCTGACGGGACACCGTGAGGCCAGTGGTCAAGTCTGAGCGGTCATCAAGCCGACGGTCGACGGCCCGGAGAGGGACCTTCCCGCCTCCCAAGAGCGCTGACGGAGGGATTCCCCATCTTGTCCTCTTTGACCCGAGAAAAAGGTCCAGCAGACGAGGCCCTTCTCCTTTAGTGGAGGGATAAGATGCCCTTAAAGGAAGCCGTGGTAGGAAGAACCCAGAGCGTGGATAAATGCCGTTGCCGAGGAAGATACGGGTCTTACGCCGGCCTCTTCGAGGGAAGCGACCATCCGCCGAAGGATCCGCCGAAATACGCGGATACCGCTAACCGGCCTCCTTGATCTTCACTGGAGGGAACGCTCGACGGCCCAGTTGCAATCGGGCAGCACGGCTTCGAGGACGTAGCCGAGAAAGATGACAGGTCGCAAGCCCGCGGGTCGTGCTCAAGGCCTAAGCAGTAGACACACGTGAGTGTGGATCCGTCCAGACATCTTTCTTCGCATGAGGCATCTCCAAACTGAGAGTCGATGATCCATCGCAGCAGGGATCAAGACTGAAGTCTTTGCAAAATATTATTTTTAACCGCAAACGGAGAAATAGGAACCAGTCACAAACGCAGAGCGTTAAGGAGGGAACCTGAGCTTCCAAGCGGTAAGGAAGATCTGGCGTCATGGGGCGGAGCCGAGAGTTATACCACCCGGGTGGGTGGGAGGAGCAAGCTTGAAGACCTTCCGGCAAGATTTAAAGCGGCAAGGATACTGCCAATGAGTGTGGATGAACAACATATCCATGTCCCTAGAACACTATTTTTAAGCGAAAAAGATGTTTCAGGACTAGAGGGCATGGGATGAAGTTGAGGAGGACGATTCAGAGGAAACATGAGAAAGAATTTCTTCACAGAACGGTGGTGGACAAGTGGAACACCCTGCCAGAGGAAGTGGGGGCTGAAACAATCACGGATTTAAGAATGCATGGATAGACATAAAGGAATTCTAGAGGTCAGAGGTAAGGGAAATAAACTTCTAGGAAAACAAACTGAACTTACAAGCTCAAATGGGCAGACTAGGTGGGCCATAGGCCCTTATCTGCCGACAATGTCTATGTATCTATGTCCCTGAAGAGGGACCGCCCCTCACGTTAGGTGACCGCGCCAAGGGACGCCGGGGTATAAAGGGGCGTGTTCCGATGCCCGCTTCTTCCAGTTCTTTCCCCACACAGGCCAAAGAGGCCGGACGAGAGAGAAGCGGATATTTCCCCAATGGAAAAGAACTGAAAAAGCCTAGGGGATGGAGGGCGGATAGTATTATTTTCCATTGCAAGAGCCTCTCTCAAGATCTACTGTTACGGTAAGTTGTTATGTAACTGTACTATCTTACTTCGAGAGGGCTCCTTGCAGTAGGTAATTAAGTATTATAGGACTGGAATCCTGCCAGTCTGGAACAGAGAAAAGGGCACCGGAGGAGGAAAAACTACTCCAAGAAGTAACTTCCAGCTGCAAGCCTCAAGAAAGGAGGTCTTGCAAAACAGCTAGCTCAAGCCTGCCTCTCCACGGGCGAGAGGCAACATCCAAACTGTAATGTTTCGTGAAAGGTATGGATGGAAGTCCAGGTGGCGGCAGCACATATATCCACCGCAGACACATTCCTGAAACAAGCTGCAGAGGCAGCTACTCCTCTTGTGGAGTGACCTCTGACTTGACCCGGAAGGGTCTTGTGGTACTTGTCATAACAGAAAGTGATACAATGAGCCAACCATTTAGACAGGCATTGCTTAGAAACAGCATTGCCTTCCCTTTTGGGAGCAAAAGAGACGAACAACTGATCAGTTTTTCTGAGATCCCTCATCATGTTGGTGTAGTATCTCAGAATCTGGTGAACATCCATCGTATGGAGTAAATATTCCCCCTGGTCAGAGTACTGCGTAAAAAAGGCAGGTAACTCTATGGACTGATTTAATGTAGACTCAGCAACTACTTTAGGTAGAAACTTAGGATTCGTGTGAAGAGCAACTCGTTCCTTGTGAAAAATCAAGTAGGGGATTTTACACATCAGGGCCTGGAGCTCGGAGATTCTTCGAGCCGAAGTAATGGCCACTAGGAAGAGTGTCTTCCATGAAAGAAACTTCAAATCTGTGGAAGCTGCAGGTTCGAAGGGAGGAAGGGTAAGTTTCTCGAGAATAAAATTCAAGTCCCAAGGGGGGGCAGGAGTACGGATGGGGGGCCTCAGATGGAGGACCCCTCTGAGAAAGGTCTTAGAGACTTCCAGTTGAACGAAAGCTTTGTCTGCCAAGGGGACATGATAGGCCGAGATGGCCGCCATGTGAACCTTCAAAGAGGAATGGCTGAGACCCAGGTCGAACAAATGACACAAATACTCCAGCAGAAGCCCCGCTGAACAGGAGAAAGGCTCCATGATCTTGGAGGCAGTCCAAATGGTGAATCTCTTCCACTTCATGGCATAGGTGGACCTGGTGGAGGGTTTTCTGGCCTCCACTAAAATCTCCGCCACTTTCGGAGACACACCAAAACAAGATTGGGCTAGGTCTGCAGGAGCCATGCATGCAGTTGAAGGGATTTGAGGCCTGGATGGACCAGGGTCCCCTGATCCTGGGTCAACAGACCTCGAGACAGAGGAAGAGGAAGAGGAGGATCCTCTGAATATTGTTGTAGAAGAGAGA
This sequence comes from Neoceratodus forsteri, assembly GCA_016271365.2. NCBI lineage: Eukaryota > Metazoa > Chordata > Ceratodontiformes > Ceratodontidae > Neoceratodus > Neoceratodus forsteri. Next base: position 521,818,582 of record CM028136.1, on the reverse strand, counting down.
ACCAGATTTGCCTGGGCCAGAAAGGAGCTGATCAGAATCATTCTCGCTCCTTCTGAAGCTAGTTTCTGCAAGACTCGTGGGATCAGAGGAATTGGGGAAAAAGCATAGATGAATCTGTCCTTCCTATCTAGAGACAGAGCGTCGTTCCAGAAAGCGCCTCGCTCTGGAATGAGCGAGCAAAAGGTGGGAAGTTTTGCATTTTGGGGGGATGCGAACAGGTCAACCTGCGGAGTTCCCCAAAGATGAAAGATATCGTCTAGGACCCCTTGGTCCAGTTCCCACTCGTAAGCCAGAGCAGAAGAGCGACTTAGCTTGTCTGCCAGGGTGTTGTCGACTCCTGGAACATGAATCGCCGTGAGGTGAAGGTCGTGTTGTGTTGCCCAATCCCAAACCCTCACTGCTTCCCTGCATAGAGGGTAGGACCGAGTTCCTCCCTGCTTGTTGATGTACCACACTACACACGTCCGTCTGGACGGCTAGATGGCCTGGAAGGAGGTACTGGTGAAGGGCCTGGAGAGCGACAACACCGCCTCAAGCTCGAGCAATACCTGATGTGAACAGCTTGTTCTGGTCTGACCAGATTCTGGGTCCGATGAGGGCTCAGATGGCTCCCTCAACCTTCGCCCTGAGGCGCTCTGTGGTTATAGTCTGCGAGGGGGGAGGAAGAAAGAAAGGGACCCCCCGAAACAGGTTCTCTCGAACCATCCACTATTGCAAGTCTCGCATCATTGGCAAGGAGATCAGAACTGATTGATCTAGGTCATCCACTAGTTGATCCCACTGAGAGCGGAGAGTCTACTGAGAGATCCTCATGTGGAGTCGAGCTCGGGGGACCGTCAGAATAGCGGCCGCCATGAGCCCGAGAAGGCGGAGGACTGACCTCATCGAGACCTTCCTGCGGTTGTAAAGCAGACAAATCTGGGCCTGAAGAGAGGCCGCCCTGTCCGAAGGCTGGAATGCCTTGCCCATGGTCGTATCGAGGATCGCCAGAATGAACTGTAGCCTCTGGGAAGGGACCAGATGAGACTTGGAATGGTTGATGGTAATACCCAGGCAAGCAAAAAGCTGCTGGGTAAGGGAGAGGAAACGCAGGAGCTCTTCCCAGGACGAGGCCGCCAGGAGCCAATCGTCCAGGTAAGGGAAAACCTGTACTCCCTTGGTACGCAGGTGGGCCGCCACCACTGCCAGGCATTTGGTAAATACTTGGGGGGCCGAGGATAGACCAAATGGGAGCGCCTTGAACTGATAGTGGTCCCCCTGAAATGCAAAACGAAGGTATTTGCGATGGGAAGGGCGAATGGGAATGTGCAGATAGGTATCCTGCATATCCAGGGCACAAAGCCATTGACCCGGCCGGAGGAGGGGCAGAAGGCTCTGCAGAGAGAGCATCCTGAACCTTTTGTACTCTACATAAAGATTCAGGGAACTGAGATCTAAAATCGGTCTGAGATCTCCCATCTTCTTTGGGACCAGGAAGAAATGGGAATAGTAACCTGTCCCCTGAAGATGAAGGGGAACAGGCTCTATTGCCTGCTTCAGGAGAAGCGACGAGATTTCCTCCTGGAGCAAAGGAAGATGTTCCCGTGAATATGACGACTTCAGAGGAGAGTGGCGGGGTGGTTTCTGAAGAAACTCTATGGAGTGTCCTTCTGCTATGAGCTGGAGCACCCAAGAATCCGTGGTTATCCTCTCCCATCCCGGAAGGTGGAGGAAGAACCTCCCTCCTACCGGTTCCTCCGGGGAGTCCGGAGGCGGTGGGAGAGGAAAGGAGTCAGGTGGTGTAGGGCAGCACCGCAGCTGAAGCAACCGCTGCTTTTTGGGTGGAGGGGCTTAGCAGCCGCAGGGCCCGGACGCTTGTGACCCACCTTCCTGGGTTTTGCCTTGGCCATTCCGCCTGTGAAAGGGACTAGCGCTGCTGATGGAGATGGTACATGGAATCCACTGATTTCAGAGCCGTCCCCTTCTCTTGCAAGTCGGTGATGATGTCCTTGACATCACCCCCGAAAAGCACCGACCCCCGGAAAGGTGCCTCTTGAATAGCGGATTGCACCTCCGGGACCAGACCTGACATGCAGAGCCAGGCATGACGCCGTAGGCTCACGGCGAAAGCGGAGCTCCGCCCGGCAGTGTCCACTGCGTCATATGTCGCCCGCAGGATATGGCAACTGGCCGAACGAGCAGAGCGGATGAGGTCAGCCAACTCCTGTTTGACTTGGGAGTCAGGCAAGGAGTCCAGCTTGGCTTCCACCTGAGTAAGGACGGCCTTTGGTAGTCCCCCATGTGGCCGACATAGTTCAGGGCCCAAATCCCCAGTGTGGAGGAAGCATAAATCTTTCTTCCATACTGGTCCATAAGGCGAGATTCCTTATCAGGAGGAAACGAGCTCAGATGTTTAGGGTTCGACGACCGGCCATGAACGCCGCTAATCATGACTGAGTTGGCTCGAGGGTGAGAATCTAGGAAATCAACACCCTCTGGAGCCTGATATAGCCTGTTTGACTTCCTCGGAAGTGGGTCTAAAGCCGACGGCTGTTTCCATATGGTGGTGACAAGGCCGGCGTGAGGCTCTATCCAGGGTGGCACTAATGTAGGAGTTGTCATGGGCAGATCCAGATGCTCAGCGAATTTGAGACGCTGAGGGTCTGGCTCCAAAGAGTGCCACTGATGTATCGCCTGGATTTGTCTAAGCAACTCTGTAAAGGAAGGATCCTCCGGAGGAGACTTCGGAGGAGTCCTCGACCGGGGTTTCGATGGAGAGCGGGGCTCGTCGTCTCTCTCTGAGCATCTTTCGGAAGAGTCCGAGGAATCCGAGAGTGACTGAAAAAGGCGGCTCTCGACCTCCTTGGTGAGCTGAGCCTTGCCTCAGCCCACCAGGAGGCCAGAGTCTCTGCAGGTCCACCGCGCCGTGGAGTGCGGTGGAGGAGGAGGCGGGGATAAGAATATGGGGGTACCATATGGAGCGTATCCAAAACCTGTCGGCGGGTAACCCGGCGTCGGGTATTGGGACGTCGAGTACTGCGGCGTCGGAAAGCCTGGCGTTGGGTACTGCGGCATCGGATACGCTGTTCCCGGGTACACCGGTGTTGGATAAGATGGCGGGTACCCGGGAGCCAGGGGGGGCTGCCTGTGCAGACGGCCAGGCCAGCAACCTCGCAGGTGGGTCTGTAACGGAGAGCCCGGAGGGAGGGCCCGACGGGAGGAGAAACTCTCCATGAGTCGGTAAGACCGACATCGGGGCCGACGGAAGAGGCCCCGACGTCGGGGGTACCGACGTTGGAGGGGCTGGCATCGGAGCTGGTGTCCGGGGAGCCGACGTCAGGTCCGTCGCAGGAGGAGGGACTGACGGAGGGAAAAGATCCCCCGCTGCTCCGGGGGACGGAGAAGAAAAGTCCCCAGGATCAGAATGGGGGGACTCAGGTTCCCCAGACTGCAGCGAAAGCTGCGGTGAACTGGGAACGATGGACGTTGGGGGGGTCCGTCGTCGGTTCCCTCACCGGCCAGACGTCGGCTGAGCTGACTTGAGGCATAGAGGCGAGCTCTCGGCGGATGCCGGAGGAGCTGACTTCCGTCTTACGAGGGCCCTCACTGGAGGCAGGTCGACAGGAAGGGTCGGCCTGGTCCAGTGGAGGAACAGCCGTGTGTCACCCCGAAGGGTCAGACGTCTTACCGGCCCTCTCCGGGCGGACGTCAGAGGAGCCGAGGCCCGGCGTACCGGAGTCGCCCGCTAAGGTAGGCCGCAAGCCTGCGGCTGAACCGGGGCGGAGGCCTCCAATAGCCCGGAGGCATTCGCAAGGCTCAAGTGCGAGCCAGACGGGCGGGCTGACACCGCCTCAGAAACCTCCGAGGCAGCCGTCGAGGAGCGATCCCCCGGAGGGGATGATACCTGAATGCCCGCGACTCCTGAGGGAGACGCGGTAGAGGAGCCTTTGTCCCGGTGCCTGTCCTTGTCCTTTTTCTTTTGATGGCCTTCAGGGGAAGTGGACACCTGCCTTAGCTTTTTAAGCTCCTTCTCCATCGAGCTCATCTTCTTTTTGAGGATATGAGCCTCCAGGGATTGCTGCCGTCTTTTCCGGGTGGCCGCGTTAAAGCTAAGGCAATGCTGGCACTTCTCAACTGGATGATCCGGGCCTAGGCAGAACAGGCACAGGGAGTGGCCGTCCTTGTGTGGTAGTTGGGAGCCGCAAGAGTCGCACTTGTTCTTGTGCTCGGAGGGTGTAGGGGATAACATACACCGATGTTAACACTGACGTTTGCAAAAAAATAAGATTTTTCAGTAAAAAAAACGACAAAGGTAGGGCTGACGAAGCACGAACTTTTCCGCGAGGCGCCAGCAAGAGCTAACGGCGGAAAGAACTGAAGAAGGGCGTCCGGGACCGCTCTTTATACCGACGTCCCATGACGCCTGGTCACCTGATGGGGGGCGGTTCCTCACCAGGGACTGCTAGCTAGAAATTTTTCCGTGAGGTCCTGCCACCTGCCGGCGTCAGTCCTATATGTAATTACCTACTGCAAGAGCCCTCTCGAAGTAAGATATTGGGGTTACCAAATAGTGGTTGAGAGATATCCTTTAGGTTATCATATTTAAAAGCCTTGCATAATTGATTGTGGACCTTAATGGATGTGTAGTAGGAAAGTTGGGAGAGTTTTAGGGGCAATGTAGAGAAGAGACATGGGAACAATTTTAGCTTTACCCAGTAGATGTCATTCAATCTGGAGCCATAAGTAGGTATATTGGGGAGCGTCTATTGGGGAAGGAGGTGTTGGCCAGCGTAGATATTTGGCCATATGGCTAGCAAGGTAGTACATGAAAAAATTAGGAAGTTTCAGTCCTCCCAGCAGTTTCAGGGCACTCAATCGAATGTAAGACCGCCTCGGAGATTTATGGTTCCAGAGAAACTTCGAGATAATACTATGAATTCTCTTAAACCAGCTCAGGGGAGATGAATGTTAAGTATATTGAGAGGATAGAAAAGATGAGGTAGTACATTCATTTTGATAACACTGATCCTCCCCTGAAGTGAGAGATAAAGAGGGTTCCATCTATCAAGGTCCTGTTTGATGGATATAAGGAGACTATCCAGGTTAAGCTTTTTAGATAGGGCGCATGTAGGAGCCAAGACTATGCCTAAGTATTTCAGATGGGGGGACCAGGACATGGAAAGTGAAGCAATGTCTGAGTGTAGCACACTGGAATTCAGGGGCATCACCTCTGTCTTACTCAAATTCAGCCTATAATTAGAAAGATGACTAAACTCTTCGACAATATTTAGGGCAGCCGGTATAGAGGAAACTGTATCAGTGACATGGAGGAGAATGTCATCTGCATAAGCGGACAGTTTAAGATCAAAGGGGCCAACTGGGATACCTTTTAGAAGAGGGGAGGTATTCAATTGTCTAAGGAGGGGTTCCAGGTAAAGATTAAACAGCAGGGGAGATAGAGGGCAACCCTGTCTGGTAGGAGATAATATACCATTGCAATACACTTTGGCAGTAGGCTGGGAGTATAATGCACGGATCCAGTCTAAGAAGACCGGAGGAAGGCCAAACTTATCGAGGGTCTTAAATACAAATGGCCAGCTAACTCTATCAAAGGCTTTCTCCGTGTCCAGGGAGACCAACGCCATGGGGTGGTCGGACACCCTGGACACAGAGAAGATGTGGGAAAGTTTACCTATATGATCTGCCGAGGATTGCCCTTTAACAAAACTGATTAATTCTGAACTGATTAGGACATTCCATACATTCACTGAACGGTTGCCAAGATTTTGGCGAATAATTTTATATCGTAATTCATCAGCGAGATGGGACGATAAATAAAAATTACGTACCTACCGTAATTATGATCTTTCTGTGTATCTTTACCATTCATCACAGATGGGTACTGGCCGGAGATCAGGACCCCACGGGAGCTTTTTTTTTTTTTTTTTTTTTTTTAAAAGGATAGGCGGAGCCGACGCAGCATCGGCGCCGCCCTCGAGGTCGACGACCACGTGGCGCCGAGGATTAGCCATGAAGGTGCATCGACTCCACCTGCCTACCAGTTCTGAGTCGCTGGAGAGGTAAGAGGAAGGGATGGAGGGTGGGACAAGAGAGTCCAAGGGACAGAAAAAGGAAGAGAAAAACTGAACTAAAAGGAGAAATAACGACTGAGAGGACAACATAGAAGCAGTAAGACTAAGGGGATTGGGTAAGGGCCCCAATCTCTGGAAGTGGAAGAAGGGAGGAAGGGAGGGAGAAAATTTAGAGAGAGTGAGAGGTAACAGGATCCGAGACCCTTGTCCTTCACCAGACTGTATAGGAACTGCAAGGAGTAGCAAAGCTCTCTGCCAGAATTCAAGGCACAGAATAACTAGCAATACCCCAAAAGCAGTGTAGGCTATTCTGGAAGCACAGGTACAGGGACTTAGTACTCTCTGGAAAGATATTTGGTGAAAAAAGGGATTTTTTTTTTTTAAAACAGTTAGATGGATAATAGAAGGAGGGCAACCACCAGCTCCCCACCTGTAGGGGTGAGATATGTAGTAGAGAAGGAGTGCCACTGAGCTGTACCTCTTAGGGAGAAAATACCCCCTGTGTTCCCAACTTTACCCCCGCTCAAGAAGAGGGGTAGGCACAGAGGAGGAGGACCCAGAGACTGAGGCCCCAGGGATGGCAGGGGATTGTGATGAATGGAAGATACACAGAAAGATCATAATTACAATAGGTACGTAATTTTTATATCTTATCTGTGTCAATCTTCACCATTCATCACAGATGGTGAGTACTCAGGCCCCTGAAGGGGTTGATTCATTGCACCCTAAGGGACAGAGTCCCTTAGCCCCAGGGAGTGACACACTGTGGGAACCTCTGGGCCTGAGGAGGCCCGAGAGTGGGGAGAGCGAGATGGGGTCCCCTGGAGGGGAAGGAAGTTGCCCCGACAAACGTCGTCTCGCCCTACGGGAGAAGAGATAGGTTCCCTGGTGAGCGGAGCAAATCACCCTACGCCGGGCCAAGGGTGACAACCGGGAAAGACGAAGCCATGCCGATCTCCTGGTGCAGATCGCTGTCCCTACGACCCTGGTAGCTACCTCACTGGCGTCGTAAGATGCCCTTGCTTGGTGCCTTGCTAGCTCCAGGCCGCTTGCAGAGAGTGCGATAGCTTGCCTGGTTTGCTCCGAGTCAGGCAAAGCAGCTAGGATCTGACCTAGCGCGGAACACAAGAACCTGTTGTAGGCTGCATAGTGGGCCTGATGAGCAGAGATGGAGAGAAGCAACCGTAGCGAGCAGAAGGTCCTCCTCCCCCAGAAGTCAAAATCCAAGGAGTCTTGATCTGGGGGCCGGTCACGGTGGAGGGCGCCAAGCCTGGCAGGGGTGTCCAGGTGCGTCAATCCGGACTGCGGATGAGGCATAGAACCTGGAGACTCCCTGGGAGCACAATACCTCTGGCTGAGGTCCCTAGCAGCTGGAACTCCGGAGAAGGGCCTCTGCCAGAAACGCATGGACGCCTCCCAAAAGGGAGTAGGCCAGGGCGGCACCACAAGGGTGGCCGCACCAAAATCGCCTAGAAAGGCGTGCGCCGCATGCTCAGGATTGCTCACAGACAGGGGAGAAAGGTGAAGGTCCTCCATCATCCTCACGAGGAAATGCTGGTACTCAGAGAGATCAGCGGCCGGAGAGATATGGACAGAGGGTTCCTCTCCTCCAGATGAGGGGGATGAGGAGCTGGAGGTCACCAAATGTTCCAAGGGTGGCTGCACGGGGGGAGGTTGGAAAACCTGGCTGTCCATAGCCCTAACGTAGGCCGGGAATCGAGTAGCCACCGCTCTGAACTGCTCCCAGGTGAGAGGGCCGCTAGGACCAAGAATGCCTGGGAGCGCTGGAGAATGTGGCAGAGGGATAGGGGCAGAGCCGAGAGAAGAAGTCGGCTGACCTCTGCCAGGGCTAGGGAGCGGACCATGGACACCCGAGGAGGGTGTCCCGGAAGACTCCACAGCTGACAGCTGTACAACCACGTGTACTGCCAAGGCTGCGCCCAGAAGAATCCCCCCAGTGAGGTGACCGGGGCCGTATAGGTCCAGAAGGACAGTCCCCTGCCTCCAAAGAATAGGACCCCTCAAGGAACCGGAAGGGGAAGGGCGGAAGTCCGCACTGCGTCTTCGTCCAGGGCCCAGGTGGACCGCAGAGAAAGGCCGACATGCCGACCCCACACCCCTCGACCCCTCAGAGTCCGAGAGGGTCCTGGTCCTCAAGAGGGACAGCCTAGGTAGCTAGCAGCTCTGGGCTGCCCCCGAAGGGGAGACCCAGGGAGCAGCACCCTCCCCCTCCTGCAGGCTTCCCGATGGGCCCCAAAGTTGGGCGATCGAGACACACTACCGGAGGGGGTACCACCGCCGAGGGGTCGAGGAGCCCCCCAAGGCTAGGTTGCATGGCAATGGTGGCACGCATCATAGCCTGCTGGTCAGTACTACTGACCCTAACCTCGGGAACTACTTGACGCTCCTCAGAAGGGGGCTGGCTATGACTCGTCGTCGAGACCACTGGCTTGCTCTCCTCCGCAGACAACCCTGAAGGGTGTGACTGCCCGTCCGACTCTGAGCCCGACTCCGACGAGGTAGAGTCTGAGGCCCTAAGCCAAACTGTAGGAGGGCCGGGGAAGACAACCTTACCAAAGGGCCCGGCAGTCAGAGCAGTGGCCGAGCAGGCACCCGTGCCCTCCACAGCCCCGCAAGTGGGGCTGACAGAAGGCATCAGGGCAGCTCGGGCCAAAGGTCCAGAGCCAGGGCCAGCCACGGCGCCGTCAAGTCCACTGGCATCGGGGGTGGTACCATGGACAGAGACGGCGCCGACGGCAGCCCCAGCTATGACCTCAGTGCCGACGACACCGCCAGGCCCCTCGGTGCCGCAGGCGGCACCGAGGACCAAAGCGGCACCGACGGCTCCGAAGGCAGACTCGGTGCCGAACTCGACACCGCTAGGCCCCTCGGCGCCGCGAGCAGCACCGAGAGCACCAACAGCGCTGAGGACGGCACCAACTGACGACGCCGAAGGCCCCACGGCACCGTGCTCAACCTCGGCGCTGAGGACGGCGCCGAGGCGAGACATGACGAAAGGCGACGCCGAATCCAGAGTCACGGCGCCGCAAGTGGTGCTGACAGGGCCCACGGTGCCGAGACGAAGTTGTCGCCAACAGGGCCCACGGCACTGCCAACGCGCCTCGGCGGCACCGATCACGGGCGTTGAGCCGGGCTTCGCGGACCATGGAAGCGACACAAGGGGAGTCTTCACCCCTCAAGGGGCGACTGCCATAGCGGGCGCCCTGCCCGCTCCCGGGAGGAAGCGGGACGGGCCTCCTGCGCCGCGGGAGGAGCCTCGACCAAGGCCAGGCTACTAGTAGCCAAGGCTCCCTCCTCCTCGGTCCATATAGAACCGGGAAGGGACCCGGAGGAAAGGCCGAGAGAGCGCGGCTTGGCCCGAAGAGTGTGAACCCTACCCCCGAAAGTCGTCGGAGCTCGCCCCACTTTCCATGCGTGCTGTTCGAGGACACGGCGGCCCACAGAGAAGCAGGCGTCGCACGAATCCATGGCCGGGAACGGGCCAAGACACGCGAGACACCGGTCATGTTGGTCGGTAACGGAATACTTGCGGCCGCAGGGGCACCGACGCATAGGGGGCTGACCCCCCTTGGAAAACTTCTTGCCCTCCGACCGAGACATGACCTACGGAAAAAAACACCAAAACAGACTCGACATCGCAAACTTTTAAATAAAAAGGAAAGATCTTACCGGCGACGTCGAGTAGAGGCAAACCCAGAACTAGTAAGATCGACGGACTTAAACGTCGCAATAAAGGCTGACAGGCCTAGTTTTTCTTCTAACAGCTTCCCACGAGGCGACCTAAACGGCGGGAGATGAAGAACTGGTAGGCAGGCGGAGTCAATGCAGCCTAACGACTAATCCTCGAGTGCCACGTAGTACGTCGGGCCTCGAGGGCGGCGCTGACGCTGCGTCGGCTCCGCCTATCCTTTTTAAAAAAAAAAAGCTCCCGCGGGGTCCTGATCTCCGGCCAGTACCCATTTGTGATGAATGGTGAAGTCTGACACAGATAAGATCTTGTCACTCTGTCTTTAGGTTTGCCAGGCTTTGGTAGCACAATTATGGTAGCTTCCACAAGTGTGGGACCTGAAAGGCCGTGTTGACAAATATTACCAAAAAGCTGATGAAGGATAGGGACCAGATCATTTTCAAAAGTCTTGTAGAAGGAAGATGGGAGCCCATCTGGGCTCAGGGCCCTATCGTTAAGTAAGGACCAAATAGTCTTTGTGATTTCCTGATCTGTAATGGGTTTGACCAGGGAACTTTGTTGGACAGGGTTAAGGGAAGGAAGAGACAGCTGAGACAGGTAATTTTGTATATCTGCTACCAGAGGTGCTTGGGCAGAAAGACTGTAAAGCTAGCAGTAATAAGATTCAAATTTCCTGACTATCTCATTAGGAGTGGTAAGCAACGTACTGGTAGCCAGAGAAGAAAGGGAAACCACCAGTTGTGATTCCTCTTGCTTCCTGAGCCTTAAGGCTAAGAGGCGGCTCGCTTTCTCCCCTTGCTCTATATGTTAAGCTTGGGTTTTAAAAAAAAGAGCATACTCCGCTTTCTCCCTTAAAATTTTTTCATATTGGCTCCTGAGGTTTACAGATCTCAGTAATTCAGCTTCTGAGGGAGAGTGAGGTAGGGAGGATTTGAGTGTTTTAATGGCATCTAATAGGGATAGGGAGAGTGCTTCCTGTTTATGTTTCCTAGTAGCATAAATTCTAATGAACTCCCCTCTCAGGACACATTTAAGGGTGCTCCATATCTGGTCAAAGGCCGAAATGGAGCCGGTATTATGAACCATGAATTGGGAAATTAAGTCGCTCACCTGTATGACCATGCCGGCATGGGAAAGGAGTTATGTGTTCAGCTTCCAGATAGCATCCCATGTGGGTAAACAGTACCCTCAAGCCAGATAGGGGAATGGTCTGAGAGGACTCTGGGTGCTATGCCACAGCCAACCAGGCCAACCAACACTGGGCGATTTACCAAGAAGAAATCAATTCAGGAAGAGGTCTTATGGAATGCGGAATAAAAGGTGAAGTCTTGAGTATTAGGGTATAAGATGCGCCATGGGTCACAGAGGCCACAACTGTCCATGAGCTCGTGGAGTGAATGTTGACCAGGCGATAGGTTATTACCTTGAAGGGAAGATTTATCTAGGTGAGGAGCATAAGTAAGGTTCCAGTCCCCTACTAAAAGAATGGGCAGGTGGCTAAATGGGGCCAGTGTGATGGAGAGGTTGGTAAAACATTCAGGGGGAAGGGTAATCATCTTGAATTTTGGCTTGAGTAGGTGCATGTTTAGATATCTGAGGTCTCAAATAGGTCGCCACTCCCCGTTTTTCATTAATGTCAGGAAGTATCTGGAGTAGATATCTTTTCCATGCTATGAAAGGGCAACCCCCTCCACCACTTTGGCTGATAAGAAAAAATTACTCACCTTAGTAATGTTGTTTCTTCTAATGGAGTCTTGCTGTATTCTGACTATTGCAGTGATTGCCAACCTTTGAACTGCCCCGGAGAATAAAGAGTTAACTTTCCATGCAAGGCATGGAACGCTGAGCTCGAGCTCGAGCTCGGTTGAAGCCTCTGTCTGCTGTTGTTTAAACTCCAACCATCAGATCTTTACGAGCAATACTCACTAGAAGTTATGTGTGGAAAGTGTAAGACTCACACTAGCCAACTGGCAACTAAATTTATTAAAAAAGGGTTTTTTGGTTTCAAAGCAAAGACTCAAGTCAGGAAACCCAAAAAACAAAACACAACACACACCCAAAATAAAAGAGGGTGAGAAAGGGGCACCTTTAGGGTGCCAACACTGCTCCTGCCCACCCACATCCCAAAAACCAGGTTCTGAGAGGGGAGGCGGGAGGTCAGAATACAGCAAGACTCCATTAGAAGAAACAACATTACTAAGGTGAGTAATTTTTTCTTCAAACAACATGAAGTCTTGCTGTATTCTGACTATTGCTGACTTACAAGCAGTACCTCCATGGAGGAGGGACAGAACCTACTTTGGGAATAGGCTCTGAAGTACTGCTGTGCCAAACCGAGCATCACTCCTAGCCTGGATATCCAGAGAGTAATGCTTGGTGAATGTATGGACTGTTTTCCAGGTGGCTGCTTGACAAATTTCTAAGATAGGAATATCCCTGGCAGCAGCCAGGGAAGCAGCTGCACCTCTAGTAGAGTGAGCCCTCAGGCCTGAGGGTGGGGTTCTACACAGTTTTTCATAGCAGAATTGTATACAAGAGACAATCCACCTGGCAATAGATCTTTTAGTGGCAGGTTTGCCCTTACTGACCTCTCCATAAGTGAGGAACAACTGCAGGGACTCAAACCTGTGACCCTTGGTGTGCTCTATGTAGTAGCTAAGGGCCCTTTTTACATCCAGGCTGTGCAACCTCCTCTCTCTAGAGGAGGACTGGTCAGTGAAGAAAACAGGGAGAGACATAGACTGATTAAAGTGGAAATCTGAAACCACTTTAGGCAAAAACTTCCTGTTAGTTCTTAGGACCACTTTATCTCTATGGAAAGAGATGAAATCAGGCTCCACTGACAGGGCTTGCATCCACTGATACGCCTGGCAGAGGTAATGGCTACCAAAAACACAGTTTTCCAAGTCAAGTACTTAAGCTCTGCAGAGGACAAAGGCTCAAAGGGTGGTTGCACAAGCTGAGCAATGCAAACATTAAGGTCCCAAGCAGGAGCAGGGTCCCTAAAAGGGGGATTGGTGTGCAGCAATCCCTTGAAGAACTTACAAAACACAGGATGGGCTGACAGAGGAGAGGGCTTGCCTACTGACAAGAAGGCAGAAACAGCCGCCAGATGCACTTTAAGTGTAGCTGGTCTAAGTCCCAAGCCATTAAGATGAACCATATAGTCCAGGACTGTAGGCAACCCAGCAGATTCTGGAGAAATATGCTTATTAGAGCACCAAATAGTGAACCTTTTCCATTTGGAGTTGTAAGTCTTTCTGGTGGAAGGCTTTCGAGAAGCCCTGAGGATATCCAGAACCCCTTGAGAGAGGTGCAGATCAGCAAACTCTAACTCTTCAAGAGCCAGGCCTTGAGATTGAGAGATTTGAGGTTCGGATACCAAATCCTTCCCTGAGAGGATGTCAACAGGTTGTAATTCCTAGGAAGAGACAGGGGAAGGTGGACTGCTAAGGACAGCAACAGTGGGTACCAGGGCTGTCTGGCCCAGTCTGGAGCAATCAGAATCACTTTGCATGGTTGAGACCTGATCTTGACTAGCACTTTGAACAGGAGAGGAAAGGGGGGAAAAGCATACAGGAACTTCCCTTCCCAATCCAGAATCAGAGCATCCAGGGGGACTGAGCCCAAGACTGGGGGTCTGCAACAAAAGAGAGGAAGTTGGTGACTGTCTGGGGCTGCAAAAAGATCTATCTGTGGAGTGCCCCATCTGGAGAAAATCACTTCCAAAACTAGGGGATCTAGGGTCCATTCGTGATGGCCCTGAGATATCCTGCTGAGAGCATCTGCTAGGACATTGTCCTTCCCTGGGAGGTGAACTTCTATCAGAGAGGTTTGCAGGGAATAGGCCAGAGACCACAACTTCATTGCTTCTGTGAACAAGGCCATAGACCGAGTGCCTCCTTGCTTGTTGATGTACCACATTGGGGGTGGTATTGTCTGTTCTGATCTGGACCACCTTGTTCTGTACAGATTTGGAAAAGGCTTGCAGTGCCAGAAACACTGCTCTGAGTTCCAAGAGACTGATGTGAAGCAGAGATTCTTGAGGTGACCACAGCCCTTGGGTGGTAAGATCCCCCAAGTGGGCTCCCCAGCCCAGCAGGGAGGCATCTGTGGTGAGTATCACTGAATGAGACTGAGTGACAAAAGGAACTCCCTGTCTTAAATTGTCCTGATCCTGCCACCACTGCAAAGCCTGGATCAGGGTTTGAGTCACTGGGACTGGTTTGGTAAGGGAATCCTTTCTTTGGGACCAGAAGGCTCTTAAGCGGAACTGAATGTCCCTCATCTGTAATCTTGCCCCCTGGACCACTGCTGTAGAGGCTGCCATGTGGCCCAGGAGCTGCAGGAAGTGCCCTGCTGGTCGAGACACCTGAAGGATGAATGAAGAGGCCAGTTCTAGAAGGGTCCTTGCCCTGTCCAGGGGAAGGAAGGAAGGCTTTTGCTCTTATTGTATCCAGCTCTGCTCCTATAAAGGTGAGGAGCTGTACCAGCTCGAGAACTGACTTTGGAAGGTTGAGGAGGAATCCTAAGGAAGTGAGCACTTGCTGAGTTATCTGAAGATGTGACTTGACTTGGTCTGGAGACTGACCCACTATGAGCCAGTCGTCCAAGTAAGGAAAGATGGAGATCTTTTTTCTCCTTAGGAAAGCAACAACTACTGCCAGGCACTTTGTGAACACCCTTGGGGCTGACGTTAGGCCAAAGGGCATTGCTCTGAATTGATAGTGGCCTGAGGGCAACTTGAACCTGAGGTACTTTCTATGGGAGCACCTGATGGGAATGTGAAAATAGGCATCTTTGAGGTCCAGGAAGGCTAGCCAGTCCCCTGGCCTTAGAGAGGGCAGAATTATTCCCAGAGTCACCATTTTGAATTTTGGTTTTAAAAGAAGCTTGTTCAGATATCTTAGATCCAGGATGGGCCACCATTCTCCTGTCTTTTTGGGGGTTAGGAAGTACCTGGAGTACAATCCTTTGACCTTGTGTGGAGTAGGAACCATTTCTATGGCTCTGAGAGCCAGGAGGGAAGAAACCTCTGCCTCCAGAGCAAGGGTCTCTGATGGATTTGCAGGTGGAAAGGATCTGGTTCTCATCTTGGGAAATTTTTTGAAGCTGAGAACCAGTCCCTGGCTTACTACTTCCAGGACCCACTTGTCTGATGTTAAAGACTTCCAGTCCTGGACAAAGTAAGCCAGCCTGCCCCCTACAGGTATTGGAGAATCGGCTCGGGCAGACCCATCTGGGTGTCTGCTTGGCAGGGGCTTTAGGCTGAGGAGTGGAAGCAGACCTGCTCATTCCTCGTCTGCCTCTCCCTCTGAAGAATCCGCTCTGAGCATAAGCAGAAGAGGAGGCCTGGGCTTGGTAAAAGGGCCTTTGAAAGGGCCTGCCCCTGCCCCTGGAATGCTATCTCTGAGGAGTGGCTTGCCTTTCTTTGGCCTGAGCACTCCTGTAGGTGGTCCTGTACTCATCCATCTTCTTCATGTAGTTCTCTGTCTGCTCCCCAAACAGAGAATTACCAGTGACAGGGAAATCCATGGCCTTAGCCTGGGTATCCTGTGATAAGCTAGTACATCTGAGCCAAACCATCCTCCGAAGGGCCACAGATGTAGCCATGACTCTAGATGAAACATCTTTGGAGTCCACAGCAGCATGAAATTGCACCTTGGATGCCTCAATCCCATCCGCAGCCACCTGCTCCAGCTCCTTGGCAAGCTGGTCAGGGGCCTGTTTAGCTAGAGCTAGCACAGTGTCCCACCTGGACTTCTGATATCTAGCTGTGTAGGCCATATAGTTAGCATGCCTGAGTCCCAAAGATGCTGCCATGTACTGCTTCTTTGCCATGGCATCAATCCTCCTAGAGTCCTTATCTGGGGGGTGTGAAGCCAAGGGAATATTTGCCTTATCACAGGCAGCAGCCTACACTACCCCAACATGGCTGCATTGCTGGGAAAGGAACTCTGTGTCCGAGCCTGAAAGGGTATACCTCTTGTCCATTCTTCTGTCCACAGGAGGTATGGAATTAGGAGTTTTAAAATTTTAATGTCTGTTTCAAAAGATTTATGGAGGGAATAGACAATCTCCTGGACTCTGGGATGTCCATCATCTCTACAAAATCAGGCTCCTCCTGATCCTCTACTGCTTCTTCCATTGGAAGCTGGAGGGTTTCAGCCACTTTCTTGTAAAACATAAAGTGGGAAGGGGACTCAGAAAGCCTAGGAGGAGAAACACCTTAAGGTCTGTCTGGGGAGATGTCCGGGTCAATAGGCACATCCAGACTTTCATAATCACCATCATCATCATTATCCTCATACTCTCCCTCCTCCTCCTCCTCCTCCGGTTCATAAAATTCTTCTAAAGTATAATCCAGAACCGGGGGACCCACCGAACCAAGCCCCTGACAGATGGTGCCGTCTGGCCGGAACTGAAGTTAGCGATTGAACTATTCTTATAACTTTGGCTATTTCATCAGCGGTTGGAGAAAGAACTTGTGGATCCGAACCAGATGATTTTTCCGTTCTCTTTCTTTTAACCAGAACCAACTCCTCAGAATCGGTTCTCCTTTTGCCCGAAGAAGTTTCGCTCTGGTCAGAAGGCACTCCTTCTGGTTCGGTCGGAACCAAACCGGGCTGGCCATCCAGGTCAGCGGACTTCTCGGCCTCCCTTTCCTTCAGTCTACCTACTCTCTTATCCAGGGTAGCTTTGGGAAAACTTTTACAAATTTGGCAGTCTGAATTGTAGTAGTAGTAGTAAAAACCTTTATTTTTATACAGGAATTGTTGGTATTATTTACATCATTAGGACAAAGTCCTATTTACAAGATGCTCCTGTGTCTTACATTCCTTTAAACATTAGTTAAGAACAAACTAGTATAACAATACAGACACATACATGTTAATAACAATAAATATTAAACACTTCTACATATAACATTTCATTCTATAAAATTACTCGTAAAAACATATTAAATTAACCATAGCATTCGCTTTCGTACTTAATTCCAACTTCAAACTTAATAAAATGCTTACACATTTTAAATTTATTACTTGCAGCTATTTTTAAATTATTCCATGTTCTGTCCACTATTACGGAAAACGATGTAACTATATTTATTCTTTAGTTTAGAAGTAAGTAATGCCCTGATTTTTTACTGAAATTATAAACATATGTTTTCCTTTCTAATCTATCACCCAGGCATTCTGGCTGCTTTTGATAAATAACTTTATAAATTTGCATAGCCCAAGATATTTGTCTTTTTGCTTCCTGGTAAGCCAGCCCAAATCTTTAACATAAGGCAGTGATGAGTTCTATAATCCTTTTTTAGAATGAATCTAGCCAGCTTATGGTACATTTTATCAATTTTATGCAAAAGACCTTTTGATGCTAGGCCATACACATGGTTTCCATATTCCAAAACGGGTAGAAGGAGTTGTCTAATTACCGTTTCTCTTATTAATCTATTCATACAAAAACTTGTTCTTCTAAAGGTTCCCAGTCTTTCATTTACTTTAGAAATAGTGTCAAGAATATGTTTATCAAATTTTAAGGTGTAATCTATCCAAACCCCTAGGTATTTGTACTCTAATACTTGCTCTAGTTCTTCATTTTGTAATGTCTTTATAGATATATTTTCTCTACTACTATTCGATCTATACTTAGTCCTGGAAAAAAACATCAATTTTGTTTTTTTACCGTTAACTATCAAGACTGCTCTAGTCAACCATGTACAGAGTCTGGTAAAGTCTGCTTGCAACTTTTGTTCCAATTCAACTTAAGTTTGACCATCTGAAATCATTAGGGTGTCATCTGCATAAAGGTTAATACTTGAGTTTTGTATTACATCTACTAAATTGTTAATGTAAATCAAGAACAGTGATGGACCTAAAATTGAGCCCTGTGGGACACCTCTCTTTACCAAAAGTCTCTTAGATAGGACCCCATTAATACTTACTTGCTGTTTTCTATTTTCTAAGTAAGATTTGAACCAATTATGAGTTTCATTTATTAAACCCAAGTCAACTAAACGTTCTCCCAATAATTTATGGGATACCGTATCATAAGCCTTTGATAACTCCATGAACACCACACCCACCGCCAGGCCGTCCTCCAGCCTTGTAGCCAGGTCATCGACCATGGCGGTGAGCGCAGTGGACGTGGAATGACCCCTTCGAAACCCTGATTGAAATTTAGTTAGCAGATTATGTTTCGCCATAAAATCAGTTAACTGTTCTTGAACCAGTCTCTCTAGTATCTTTGAAATACTTGATAGTACAGCAATTGGCCTATAATTTGTGGGCTTATAAACATCTCCTTGAGGTGGTCAAACCCCAGACAATCAACACAGGTGGTGTGGGGATCAGCCTTAGCAAAGGCTTCCCCACACACACTACAGTGTTGAAACCCAGTGGGCCTGGTTTTTTTCTTGGGTTTCTCAGACATGGCCAATCCTATCCACAACTTACCCTTTTTTCGGCAATCCGCCAGGCAAGACACCCCTATCGGTTCCTGACCGTGTTAGGGGTCTGGGAAAAAAACGTAATTAAATCTGTTTTTTTTAGAACCGATACGGACCGGTTACCACACTCTAATAAATTCAGAAGGTTTTTGAAATCAAACTGATCGGTTCAAACCGAACCGATCCAATGTTTACAAGTTCCACACAGAAACTAAATGCAAAACCTATCTAGTACTCACGGTACCACAGACAGAGACTTAAACCGACAGGTTCAGTAGCAGAAATTCGGTAGAAATCGAGCGTAAAACAACACTTTAACCAACTTTTTTGAACCGAGCAAAGGAGAAATCTCCGGAGCGACTGTTCAGTGAGGGGGAGTAAAGAATCTGATGGTTGGAGTTTAAACAACAGCAGACAGAGGCTGCAACCGAGCTCGAGCTCAGCGTTCCATGCCCTGCATGGAAAGTTAACTCTTTGTTCTCCGGGGCAGTTCAAAGGTTGGTAATCACTGTAATAGTCAGAATACAGCAAGACTTCATGTTGTTTGAGTAGAGTCTTTACTTCCAGATTCAACAGGTATCTTCCTGTTGGGGATAGGGATTTTGATAGAGCCAGACCCCGAAAGGCAGGAAACTGCTTGAACTGTAGGGGTAGACCTTTTTCCACTACCTCCAAGACCCATTTGTCTGTGGTGATGTGGGTCCAAGCTTGGAGGTAGTAGGAGAGCCTGCCCCCTACTGGAGGAGGGGAGACGACTTGATTGCAGAAGTTAGGACTTAGACTGTGTAGCAAGGGCAGGAGTGGTGGCAGCTCTTCTCTAACCCCTCCTGCCTCTTCCCCTGAAATAACCTCTCTTTTGAGAGAAATCCAAAGGCATGGGCATAGGATAGAATGCCCTGGGGAAGTAGCCCCTGCCTTTATTACCCCCAGGTTGAGACTTCTGGGATGTAGAGACTCTCTGCTTGGCTGCATTACTTCCATAGTTGGATTTATACTCCTCCACCTTTTTCATGTATGCTTCAGTTTTGTCCCCAAAAAGGGAATTATTTTCACAGAGGACGTCCATAGCTTTGGACTGGGTGTCTTGTAATAAATTTGTTGTTCTTAGCCAGGCAAAATGTCTGAGAGAGACAGCCTGAGCCATGACCCTTGTTGCTGTGTCATTTGTGTCTGCAGCCATGTGAAACTGGTATTGGTGGCTTGTAGACCAGATTTCACTGTTTCAGCAATGTCCTGGAACATCCTGTCAGATTTGTGTGACAGAATGGCCTGGAAAGAACTCCAAACAGCCTTCTGGTACTTGGCAGAGTATGCTAAGTAAGAGGCTGTGGTATAAGATTTTTTAGCCATAGCATCTAATTTTCGTAACTCCTTTTCAGGAGGCATAGAGGTGAGAGTGACCTTAGCCTTATCACAGGCTGTGGCCTGAACCACCCCTTTGTGGTTGGGATGAGTATAAAGAACATCAGCCTCATTTTAGCCAGAGGATATTTTCTATCCACTTTCTTGTCCACTCCTGACAGGGAAGTAGGGACCCGCATGAGTTTCATAGTAGATTTCTTGAAGGATTTGTATATAGGAAGCACAATATTTTTCTATAGGAAGAAGAACCATCATATTTTTATAGTCTTCATCCTCTTCATCATCATCCTCGGTGGACTCCTGAGCAGGGAGGTCCAGGGTGTCCACAATGTGCTGTAAGAAGGTCAGGAGAGAGGAAAGGTCCTCCTGGCTACCTGGAGAGGTACCAAAGCGTGGGTCAGGCAAAATGTCTGGCACCAGAGGCTGGTCCCCATTGTTATCTTAATCATTATCATCATCACCATCCCCCGGAACATAGTAGCAGGATGTCCCAAAGGTTGGGACAGAGCTGCTAGGGCTAACAGGAGTAGACGGAGCAGAGAAAAAGGCCCCCACACCCTGTAAAGTTTGATATAGGTGCTAAGCCGTTGCCATTTCTTTTACAGGGGGTAAATCTTTATTAGGATCAGAGACCTCAGTGGGTGACTAACCCTCTTTATTCTTTTTTTTTTGTCTTTATGCTTTTTTGCACTGGCGTCTCCCCTTGCCTTGATGTGGGAGGGGCGGTGGTATGCTTGTCTTTACATCTTTTTTTTGCTGGAACAGACTCAGTGGTCTGTTAACCATTTCTTTTTTTGGCATGTCACCATTTTTATTGTTTTATCAGACTCATTTTCTGAGGGGTCCTTATCTTTAGGCTTAGGCAGAGCAGTGGACCCCTCCTTAATAGGAGAAGCATTATTAGAGGCCATCTCTTCTAGTCTTTTGGCCCTCTTTTTAATAGTTTCTGAGCAGAAATTAGAGCAAAACATTTTCTGGACCCAAGCACTGTAAACACACCACACTTAATACAATTTTTAAAACCTGTGGGTCCAGTCCTCTTTTTTGGCTTTTCTGAAATAACAATGTGTCAGAAAGCTGCAAAACATCGGTTCCCAAAATGGAAAAACTGCAAATGCAGTCGTTTCCCTAGCAACAAAGAACCACGATTTAAAATAACAAAACTCAGTAGAAACACAGAAAAAATAGTGGTCCCTGGTAAAATAAGGGAGCCTCTATTAAAAAGACCTTGAAAACCGTCGAAATACTCAAAACGTGGTATATTTTTACCCCAGGAAAGTTACAAGGAACTGAGGAAAAAAGGACAAAGTGTGGTTCCTGGGACCCAGAAAGGAACCACTAGAAACCCCTTAAAATGATAATAAAATGTAAAATACTTACAAGCTCAGCACAAACGTAAAGATTTAGGCATAAACATTTGTTTCTCAAGAATGAGAAAGAGCACCTTACAGGCAGTGTTTCTCAGTCAGTCGGAGAAAAAGTTCTGCAGCCCTGAGGGCACTTTGCATTCAGCACAACCTCCTGCTTGATTCCGATTGGCCACTCTATTTTAATGAATATTCATGGCTCCACCTCTGAGACAGTTCAACCTGGTCAGCTTACTGCTATTGTTACTGATGCTAAAGGCCTCCTGGAGTGAGAAGCCTATATTTTGTTCTGACTCTGGCAATACCTCCACTGCCTACTGTTCAGAAGGCCTACATTCTCCTGTGCAAGAAGCTCAGACACATGGCCTGATAAGAGGGGCTGCCTTCTGGGAGGATAGTCTGGAAGGATTTCTGCAAAGTTCAGGGAGTATCCCTCTTGGATGACCCTCAGGATCCATTTCTCTGTTGTAATGGACTCCAACTGTCAAGTGCCCCCTACTGGAGAGGAAAGGCTTGCCTTGGGCAGCCAAGGCAGGACCAGGGTCAGAGCTTCAGAGGGTGGCACCGGGTGCTTTCAGTACCTGCGCTTTCAACTGTGCCTTCTTTTGAGGCTGGGGAGGCTGAGATTTGTTTTGGGCTCCCCTACCTTTTGCTCAAAAGGACTGCCTCTGTGGAAAGAACCCTCATCCTTTCCACCTCTGAGGGTTAGCAGGAGCTGGTTTAGATGTTTTTACAGTTGTTCTATTTTTCAGAGAAACTACAAGAGCCTTCTCCACCTGTTGTCCAAACAGGTAAGTGCCATCAAAGGGAACACTCATTACCTCCTGTTGGACATCTTAGGAGAAACCAGAAGTATGAAGCCAGAAGTGCCTTCTGATACAAATGCTCGCTGCAGCAGAGCGAGAAGCAGTGACAAAGGCATTAATAGCAGCTCTGAGTTGATGACTATTACACTCAATACCATGAGTAACAGTTTGTGGGATCTTATGTTTAGTGTCAGAGTCAGGCAAGGGCTGTGCGAGAGACTTCAGCAAGCTCCAAAAGGTATACTCATATACTTGGAAAAACACCCTTGGTAGCAAGCAGTTCACATGCTCAGAGTGGTGGCTGTGAAAGCCCGCTTGCTCACAGTGTCTTTCTTGTGCGATTCCTTCTTAATGGGATGCACAGTGACCTCCTAGGGAAGAATGGCCGTGTCATTCTCCGTAACAATAACAACAGCATCAGCTATAGGCTAAGAAACATATACTGGTCTGCAGTTAGAAGCAGTCTACTTTCTATCTATCTGACTAGAGACATAAGTGATAGAAGAAGGCCTATTCCAGACTACATCCGATAAAGTCTCAAATGCAGGAGGAACTGGGGAATAAGGTTGATCAGCATGGTAGAAACATTTAACCACTGAAGACAAAGACATTTACCTGAGACAATAGCTCAAGGCTCAAAATCAAGTTCAGAATGCATATTTTTTTAAGAAGGCCAGGAAATTCAAATCCTCCTGAGGAACAGGAGAAGGGCCTGGGTCCAAAGAGTCCAAGTTATAGAAGAAGTCATCGTCATTGCCCTCAGAGATAAAGAGTTTGGGGTCAAATTGTTCCCTCTATAATTCTCCATGGAGGGAGGCTCAGGTAAGGGAATGGATCGCAGGGCTTTGAATCATGAATAAGGCCTTGACAACACCCGCCCCAATTTACGAGGAGCCAGCGTCAAAGGCAGCCCCGCAGCCAGAACAGAATCTGGCACTGGAAGGTCTCCTGGCACCAAGGGCAGGTTCAAGGCTGGCACCGGGACAGAATCTGAGAATAAGCCCAGTGCTGACCCCAGCACCGACTCTGTCATCGACGATCCAGCCAACACCAAAGTGACCGTCAAGTGTACCGAGGTCACTCCCATCGCAGTGACACTGAACAGGGGTGCTGCCAGTGGAACAGGAGTTGACACTGCAGTCACCAGCAAGGTCCTAGGGCTGTTGCTGGAGCCAAACGCTCTACCCAGCTTGAAGACCCTACCTGTGAATCAAGTGCCACGAGTGTCGAAGGGCCAGGGACTGGTTCTGCAGGCAGAGGCAAATGAGCCAGACACTGCACCCACTGCTCTCTAAGAGCTGCCCAGCAGTGGAACTGCCCAACAGAATGCCCACCAAGAGACAGAGAGGGACTCTGGGCCCAAGACCTCAAACTTCCATGAACTGAAAGCTCTGGTGATACTGTCAGCATCGGTGCAGATCTTCTGCTCTAGGAGGCTGAGGATTTCATGACAGACCTCGCTGAAGGTAGCCTCGAGCAGTACCACTTATTCCCTTTTCTATGGGAAAAGGAGGAACTCAAGGCAGAGTGGTGTCACAACTCCAGCTGGGATCAGGAATGGGACAACTTCTTTTTGTGCTTCCAAGAGGACTGTCCTTCCTCTCAGCCTCTTGACCACCCATCATTAGAACCCTTCCCTGAAGGAGGAAGTGGACCAGACATGGCCGCACTGCAGGAACAGCTTGCCTGAGGAGGCTCCCTACCATTGTTGTCCATGCTCGTCAAACATTGACTCAGCAGGGTGGTGAGAGACTGACAGAAATTTTTTTGTAAGATCACTAAACTGACAAAGAAATAACAAACTCTAAACACTAAAACTGAGAAAAACTGAATGCTGCTGTCATACAGAAGTGAAGTTCTGACTCCCGAGTGTCGTCGTCACTGATACACACTCAATGGTGGGAAAAAAAGAACTGAGACAGCTGAGGGCTGGTGCCAAGGTAAGTCATGCAATGCAAACTAGTGCTGTGGTGCTGCGCATCTGCACAGTTATCCCTGGCACCAGTCCTCCTGAAAGTTCTGGTTCCCGCCGGGTTCTAGTGCCTCTGGCACAGACCCATTAGTGTGAATAAATGGTGAAGAATGATTCCTGGAAGAACTTCTGTTTTACATAAATTTGCTCAGATTGTACAAATCCAGTATGTGTGCCAGCCCAACGTCTGCTTCAGCACCAGAAAGTACCAAGTGATATATCCCTGTGAAATCAGGGCATCCAGAAAGAAGAGTTACATACTTTCCATAACTGGTGATCATCCCGAATATCTTATCCATTGAGTACCACTAATGGAGCTGGGCTGGAGGCACTAGGGCACCACTTTCGCCAGGGTGGCCGACAATGGCTACTGAGCACAGTGCCTGTGCACCCACATGAGGTGCTGTGAGCCAGCAAATAATCACTGCCAGTTCCCTCACCAACCTCAGTTCTGTTCCCCAGGGCAGAAGCAAGTGTGGAAAAATAAGATACTGTAGCGCTTAAGAAATCACTAGCCCAAAGGCATAGGGAAAGGATATAGAAAGAAATAAAGAAACAACTAAATAAAACCTGACTCCCAACTGAAGAGAAAGAGAACAAGCATTTGTCAATGCCGAATGTTTGTTTGCTGGCATTGGCATTGGTAGTGTAGGAGTTACAGAGCTGCATAATAGGAATGGCAGTGAAGTATTGAACTGAAGCCAACCCCATCACCACCCTACAGATAGTGACAGGCACTGGGGTGTGCCTTTGAGTCATCAGGCATAACGGCCACGCCATTTCACCACACCCTACCGTGCAGACACCGACAAGTGTCACGGTGTGCCTTGGGGTCTTTGGCCCTTATGCACACCCCATTCCATCAGGAAATATTGTGAGATGGGTGCGGTATAGGAGAATGGGGTGAACTTTGGTGCCGAAGTGTCCAAGGCACACCTCGATGCCTCTCAATGGCTGCAGGGTGTGGGTGAAATGGTATGAGCATTGCAGGTGACAATCCCAAGTCACAGCCCTGATGCCTGTCATTCTCTACAGGGTGGGCTGTTATGGTCGGAAACCCTAACGCCTCAGGCATTCGTTGGTATTTTCACTCCAAATTTTCAACATGGATTTTTTGTAACCCCCACCTCATGAACAGTGGCAATATCAGTTTGTTAGCCGAAAGCTGCTTTTGTACAGCAACTACGGCATTTGTCACCACAGGTGCAAAAACACATTCTGAACAGGATGTGAAAAATGACAGCTGTACTGTTCATGGGGAGGTGTAAAAAATGGCAATGTTGAAAATTTGCAGTGAAAATATTAAAAAAACTGGTGAAGTCACGAGCATGTGTAGAAACTGTGCAACGTGCGCCCGTAATGTAATTAGTTTGGGAACTGTTTACGGCAGATTGTCAACACACGCATTTTGGGACCTCCGGTCATGAACAGTGTCACTGTGATTTTCTTTATCTGTCCCAAACAATGATTTCCCACAGCGACCACACATTTCTGTGCTGAAAGTGTGAAAACACATTTCGGCCATGTTGTGAAAAACGACAGCTGTACTGTTCATAAGGAAGTGTGGAAAAATGCCACTGGTGAAAATCTGGACTGAAAATATTACAAATTCATGAACTTACGAGGGTGCATGGAAACTGCGCAATGCTCACTCGTAACAGTCATTTTTAGGAATTTTTTCACCAAATTTTCAGAATAGCCAATTTAAGACCTCTGCTCATGAACAGTGTCACTGTGATTTTCTTAATGTGTCCTTACATTGATTTCAAGACACCACTGGCGCCGCATTGTGCAATTACATGGGCGGAAACATGTTTTGAAGTAGATGTGAAAAATGACAACCATACTGCTCATAAGGAGGTGTGGTAAAATGGCAATGTTGAAAATCTGGAGTGAAAATATTGAAAATTTGCGAACTTATGAGTGTGTGTAGGATCAGCGCAACAAAAGCTCGTAAGTGTCATTTTTGGGAATTTTTTCACCAAATTTTTAACACAGCCAATTTAACACTTCTGCTCATGAACAGTGTCACTGTGATTTTCTTAATGTGTCCCATACATTGAGTTCGCACACCAACTGCGCCATTGTGCGCTACATGCGAGGAAACACAATTTGGATGAGAAGTGAGAAATGACAGCTACACTGCTCATAAGGAGGTGTGGTAAAATGGCAATGTTGAAAATCTGGAGTGAAAATATTGAAAATTCGCTAACTTACGAGCGGCGTGAGTAGTAACAGCGTAATGCATGCTCGTAAAATAGTCATTTTTGGGAATTTTTTCACCAAATTTTTAACATAGCCATTTTAACACCTCTGCTCATGAAAAGTGTCACTGTGATTTTCTTAATGTGTCCCGAACATTGATTTCGCACACCGACTGCGCCATTGTGCGCCACATGCACGGAAACACATTTTGGGTGAGATGTGAAAAATGACAGCTGTATTACTCATAAGGAAGTGTGGTCAAATGGCAATGTTGAAAATCCGGAGTGAAAATATAGAAAATTCGCGAACCTACGAGTGTGCGTAGGAACAGCGCAACGCACGCTCATAAAACAGTCATTTTTAGGAATTTTTTCACCAAATTTTCAACATAGGCTTTTTGAGAGCCCATCTTATGACCACTGGCACTGTCATTTCGTTAATCAGTCACGAAAGGTGATTTCGTGCAGTGACTGTGAAATCACCCTTCGGGCCCGATTACCACCATGACAGTGACAGAATTTATGAGGAGGGGTCCCAAAACCCCATGTTGAAAATTTGGTGCCAAAATTCCGAAAAATGCCTGAGATATGCAGCAAAGTTGAAAAAACCCTATTCATTACATTATACAGCTTACCGGCATTTCCTCAGTTCGCGGTTGGTTTTGAAGAGTGCAGACGTGTTCCTGGTCCACCGAAGATCGTCGCGCTGAGCTCCGGAGGTAAGTATGGGGTGAGGTGGGGGTGTGGGAAGGCAGGGTGCACAGAAGGCGCGGGTTGGGGAGGGGGCAGGGAGACTGCGAGGGACCGTTTTTGTGTTTTCAGGGTTTTTTTTTTTTTTTTTAATTACGATGCGGGACGTTTGCCATGCTGGGGTGGGCTCCCAGCATAGGATTTACACGACGCGGGACGTTTGCCACGCTGGGGTGGGCTCCCAGCGTGGCAGCTGGAAAGCTTTAGGGGGGCAATGGAGCCGATGGGGATTGGGCACCCCCGTCGGCTATTCAGACTGTTGCCACGCTGGGGTGGGTTCCCAGCGTGGCACTCGGTAATCTCTTGGAGGGGGGACTGTGGAGCCGACTGGGGATTGGGCACCCCAATTGGCCAAACACATTGTTGCCACGTTGGGGTGGGCTCCCAGCGTGGCACCTGGAAGACCGTTTGGGGAGAGCACTTCAGTGAGCACTTCCCTTATTTGATCGTGCTCACTGAAGCAGCTCTCTCCCTTTCAACTGTAAGCCACTGCATTCTCGAGTGCTGTCATAGACAGCTGCAGCATGCACTGGGCAACTGTGGCTGCGCCTGCAAACACACAGAGGAAATTGGAAGAGGGGGTGCCACACCTCCAGAAACTCGGACGATGGCACTATGTTTCTTGCACATGTGTGCAAGCAAACATAAAAAGGGGACACACTAATGTGGCACAGATAAGGTAGTCCGAGTATTGAGCCGTAGCCTTAGGATTTAACACTTGCCAGGCAGAAAGGTTGAAAAAGGTAGTGGTAATATGGCAGCAGCCCTGTAAGCACATGGGCTCTGGCTAACAAGTCAAAGGAAGGGGAAGGCAAGATAGGACCTCTTTACAAATGAGATGGCATAAGTGCACCAACCAGTAGAGCTGCAAGTGACTTCAAATAAGCAATTAGTATGCCAACACTAAGAGGACCGTTTTTTTAATTTTTTTAAACCGTCAGGCTGCACTCCTACAAAGGAGGAAGGGGCAGAGGAAACAAGTGGTGCATGTGGCCTTGCAGGGCTATCCAGTCTGAAGGAATAAAGACATGGCTATCTACGCAGTTATCCCTGAGCCTGCTGGACATGAGGGCCAGAATGTGGCCTGAGGCAACAGCATGTTAACCAAACAAACAAAAGACAAGAGGACAATGCCTGGCACAGTCAGGAAAAAAAAACAGTAGCAAAAGGCAACCTGTCTCTTTGTGCAGCAACAGAGAAGTACCCTGTGCCAAGAGGCTATTTCAGGTTTCTCTGGTCTAGTGCTTAGCACACAGCCACAGACAGGGCTATTGTCAGGTGGAGTTACAATTGGATGGCACCCAGTGGGAACAGGTTGCATTTAGCAACTAATAGGAAAACACACAGAAAACAAGGGATATTCACCAGTCAAGAAGAAAAAGGGAGACACAAATTTTTTTTTTAAACAAGTGCTACAGGGGACGCCAACTGGGGAGTGGCAGAAGGTACCAAAATAGCGTATCATGGATGTTGCATGCCACAGGGCAAGGTGCTCAGAAGCCCTGGCTCTGCTAGAGAAGATGATGGTGGGCAGGTGTGGTACTCAACTGACAAGATATTTAGGAAGATTACCAGTAACATAAGTACGCAACTTTTCTATCTTCCCTGAAACAACCTTCTCCACTGAGTCCCATTAATGGGTTCGAGTACCAAGACTCCCAATCCATGGGAGGTAGGCTCACCCTGAAGGTACATATTTATCCTTAGAAAATGGTCAAAGTGTATTCATGTTGCTAATATTACAGTCCTGGAATAAAGAAAGTACAGTCATGTAAGAACTTACCGTAACAGTAGATCTTTGAGAGTGGTTCTTGCAGTAGGTAATTACAGATAGGACTGATGCCGGCAGGCGTCGGGACCCCACGGAAAAATTTCTAGCTAGTAGTCTCTGGCGGAGGACTGCCCCCATGTCAGGTGACCGACATCCGGCGATGTCAGTATAAAGGGACAGTCCCCCACACCCGCCTTCCAGTTCTTTCCCGCCAAAGGCCAAAAAGGCAAGACGAAAGAGAAGCGGATGTTTCCTTCTCTGGAAAAGGCACTAAAAAAGCTTAGGGGGATGGAGGGAGGGAAGGTTCTCTCGAAGATCTACTGTTACGGTAAGTTCTTACGTAACTCTACTATCTTACTTCAAGAGGGCTCATTCAGTAGGTAATTACAGATTGGACTGAGTCCCAAGCAGTCCGGAAAAAAAGAAGCAAATGGGAGGAAACTACCCAAATGTAGACCCTCTGGCTGTGAAGGTCTTAGGAAAGAAGACCTTGCAGAACAGCCAGCCCGAAGCCAGCTCTACGGCGAGAGGCAATGTCCAAACTGTAATGTTTTGTAAAGGTATGGACAGAAGTCCAAGTTGCGGCTGCACAGATGTCTGCCGCTGACACATTCTTGAAACAAGCAGCAGAGGCAGCGACCCCTCTGGTGGAGTGGCCTCTGACTTGACCCGGTAGGGTCTTGTTGTATTTGTCGTAACAGAAAGTAATACAATGAGCCAACCATTTAGATAGGCATTGCTTAGAAACAGCATTGCCTTCTCTTTTATGAGCCAAAGAGACAAACAGTTGATCAGTCTTTCTGAGATCCTTCATCCTGGTGGTGTAGTATCTCAGAACTTGGTGAACATTCAACATATGCAAGAGGTACTCCCCTTGACTGGAGTGCTGCGTTAAGAAAGCAGGCAGCTCAATGGATTGATTCAGCGTAGATTCCGCTACCACCTTAGGGAATAACATAGGGTTGGTATGCAGAGCCACACGTTCCTTGTGGAAAATCAAATACTGGATTTTGCACATGAGGGCCTGGAGCTTATTTATTTATTCAATTTATTTAGTTAGTATTTCGTTAACACCTTTGAGCGTGAGCTCTTTTACAAAGGTTCCACGTCAGGGTGGACAATAAGACAATACACATATTCAGTGGCTACAGAGGCCTGATCATTAGGCATTAAAGAGGGATTACATGACAATTAG
The DNA here is from genome assembly GCA_016271365.2 of Neoceratodus forsteri. Taxonomy (NCBI): domain Eukaryota; kingdom Metazoa; phylum Chordata; order Ceratodontiformes; family Ceratodontidae; genus Neoceratodus; species Neoceratodus forsteri. The sequence continues at coordinate 521,788,923 of CM028136.1, read as the reverse complement.
ACAAATAGGAGAAAAAATGGAAACCTCCAAATCTGTTGATAGACTGTGGCAGAGTAACTGCATAGGGTTTAACGCTATCCCAGATGGTGAGAGGCTGGGTGACAGTGAAACAAGGGGGACTGGGTTTGAACCTACCGCAGAGAGCGAGAGGTGGGGGATAGTGAAATGGGGGGCTGTAATGGGGGAGCGGCTCAGGGGCTTTGTCAAGTATGGTGTGTGTGTGTGTGGGGTTTGGGAGGGGCAATACCAAGTGTGTTTAAAGAGGACTGATAGCTTACTTAAGCCCTTGGCTAGGCTGGAATGGAGCAGAGTTCTCTAGGTAGCCCTGCTGGGTGCTATCTTGGGGGTAGGCCTGTCGATCAAGTGGGGCCTGAAAAGCAGGTGCATTCTGAACTAGACATTAGGTGCTGTTTGAGGCCTGCTTTGAATTGAGACAGGCTGTTGTTTGTTTGTAATTTCAACGGGACTTCATTTATCCAGATGGGGGCCCGATAGGAGAAAGGGCGCTGCCCTAGTGAGGTTCGGCGGAATGGTATGGACAGTGCTCCATTCTTCCTCCGTCTGGTGATGTGTGTTGAGAGAGAAGCCTCGAGCAGGTTTCCTATACAGGGTGGGTTTTTTCTGAGGAGTGCCTTCTTTCCCAGGAGGCAAGTTTGGTATTTGATCCTGTCTTTTAGGTTAAGCCAGTCTGTACGCTCATACAGAGTGCACGTATGAGTGTAGTGATCTGCATACAGGGTGAGGCGGCATGCCTTACTGAGTGCAATTTGGACCCTTTTGAGCACTGTATCAGTAGCAGCTCCATAGACCACCAGCCCGTAGTCTATCGTGGAGTATGGAGCTGGAGACTGAAATTCGAAGTTCTTCTGGGGTGAGGGATTTCTTATGCCAATAGAGGACCCCGATCTTTGTGTTTACCACTCTGACAAGAGAGTCTATGTGGTGTGCATAAGTGAGAGAGTCATCAATGGTGACTCCAAGGTACTTGAACAAGTGCACCTGCTCAATCTGCTCACCAGCCTTATTGGTGATTACGAGGGGAGCATGCTTGTGTTTGTTGTAGGGGCAGGATTGTAGCATGGCCTCGGTTTTCTTGTAATTTAGTAGCAGCTTTTGCCTACTGAACCAGTCCTCAAGTTTACTGAAAGAGTTCTGTACTTCTGTTTGTAGGGCAACCTGAGAGGTGCTACTGCTCAGCAGCACTGCATCATCCACATGCAGAATAAGTTTGGTGTCACAGGCTGTGGGTAGGTCATTTACAAAGAGGCTGAAAAGCAGGGGCCCTAGAATTGATCCTAGAGGGACTCCAAGGAGTACATCTCTGGAGCTGGATAACGTCTGCCTGATTTTGACTCACTGGCTCCTGTGTGTTAGGTAGTCATTGAGCCAATTCACGGCATTAGGTGCCACACCCAATCTTTGCAGCTGGAGTACTAGTAGAAGGTGGTTGACGGTGTCGAAGGCTTTGGTGAGATCAGTGAAGATGGACCCCACCAATCTGCCTTCATCCATGGCCTTGTGTGCATAGTCAGTGTATTCCAGCAGTGCCGTGGTGGTACTGTGTTTTTGTCTGAAACCATGTTGGTTTGGGCAGAGTAGATTGTACTTATTGAGGTATTCTGTGAGTTGACGTGCCATGATTTTTTCCAAAGCTTTGGATAGTGGGGAGAGGATAGATATTGGTCTGTAGTTTGACACCGGCGCCTTGTCACCATTCTTATGCACTGGAGTTACCAGGGCTTGCTTCCATACCTCCGGAAATTGAGCTAGGGACAAGGATTTATTAAATAGCATTGTTATGGGCATGATAAGAACATCAAGGGTGAGAGATAGTAACTTCTTGTCTAGTCCGTCACTCCCCAATCTGGTTTTGCCTAGGACTTTCCTGACCATTGTTAGGGCCTCCTTCACCATCACCTTCTTAAAGTAGAAGGCTGGGTGGTTAGTTATGAGCAGGTTGGCGCAAATTTGGTCCTCCACAGGCAGAAGGTAGTCTGGAGGCAGCACTGAGGACAGATCTGTAAAGGCCTGGTTAAAGGCATCAGCAATGGTTAGTGGATCTGAGGAGGATGAGTTATTAATGTTGAGCATCTTAGGGTGCTGCTTTTGATCTTTACCAAGGATGTTCTTGATGTTGTCCCAAAACCTCTTTCCATCTCCCCATGCGTTGTTAAGCTGGGTCTTATGGAAATTGGCTTTTGCGAGCCTGATAAGCTTGGTGCACTGATTTCTAGCCATTCTGTAGCACTGTAGGTCATGCTTGCTGCCTGAGTTTAAGGCTTTTTCACAGAGGCAGTCCCTCTCCTTTAGGAGGGAGAGGAGCTTGCCATCAATCCAGCTGTTAACCTCCCCCCAAATGTTCCGTTTTGTGCGTGATGCATAGATATCACAGATGGAATTGAAGCCCTCAGTGAAAAAACTAAGGGTCTGGTCCAGTGTAGGTGTCTTGTTGATGGGGGACCAGTTGTAGGCAGACAGGGCCAATTTAAGGGATCCAAGTTTGTCTTTCTGCAGAACCCTGCTCTCGATGAGGTGGGGTGGGCTTTTGGCAAGTTTAGTGGTCCATATAAAGGAGATTGGGGAGTGGTCACTCAGCATGTCTGGGAGAACTCTGAGTTCGGAGAATCGAGTCGGTGATCTAGCTAAGACCCAGTCAATGAGGGTGCTGGTACCAGCCTTGTAGTTCTGCCTGGTGGGATGAGTTATGAGTTGCGTGAGATTGTGGGCAGTGATTAGGTCTCTGGAGGGTGTCGCCTCCTTACATAACCAGTTAATATTAAAGTCACTGGTCAAGATGAGTTCTGAGCCCTTTCTGAGTGCGGTAATTTCTTCCATAACAAGAGGAAGGCCTTCCTTGGCATTTTTTGGGGGCAGGTAGGTTGTGGCGATGGTAAGGGTCTTGCCTTTTAGGCCGACTTGTATTTTTACCACTAGTAGCTCATAATCCTCCACAACTTTGGAGATGGGGAGGATGGAGCAACTCAGTGAGTTTCTGGCATATAGGAGGCAGCCGCTACCTTTCCTGCCTATTCTATCAAGTCAAAATGCTTGGAATCCTTCGATGGCCACCTCACCATCTTTGATCCTACCCGACAGCCAGGTTTCAGTTAGGCAGAATATGTCAGGTGCATGGATGGTCATCCAAGCCTGGAGCTGGTCGAATTTGGGAGTTAGGCTGCAGACGTTTAGCGATGCTATCTTTAGGCCGTTCACTGTATGGACCCCCCATGTTCCTCAGGGTTGTTGGTCCAGGGTTTAGGTGAACATTGCCAGAGAGTAGCAGTAGCAGAAAGATAACCTTTCTGGCAGACAGGGTGATGTTTACCTTCCCTCGTGTCTTCCATCGCCTGTGCTTCAGGTGGGGGAGGTGTCTATATGCCTGTGTTAAATTAGGGGGAAAGCTAACCATTAAGGTTGCGGTTCGGGAGGTTGGCTTGGCGATAACTGCGTATGGGAGTTGTGGGAGGTTAAAGAGCCTATCGTTACCGGAAGTGTTAGTGGCCATGTGTATGCTTTTCTTCCAGCTTGCACCCACTGAGGATTCAGAGTGGGGAGGTAGGGGTCCGAATTCGTATATGGTACCAGCAATGCCAAAAGAGGTAGTGAGGAGTAGTAGTAGTAGTAGGTGGTTGCACCCCATGGTAGTTTGTTTGGTGTTGCTGGCCTGCTTAACTGCTAGCTGGTTTATAGTTGAAAGGGTATATAGTCGAATTAGGGTGAGGTCCCTAACAATAGGGCAGGTTAGAGCAGTAATTGACAGGAGTTAGATGGAAGTGGTTGGAGAAAAAGTTGAGAGCAAATGTGTGATCCTGTGGGTGAGACTGCTTTAAAAAGGGGCAGTAAGAAAGTAGGTTAAGCCAGGTATTGAAGACAGGGAGGCCAATAGCATAAAAATGTGCAGCAGTGGAGTTGCGGTCTATTTAATACTGCGAGGGGGTGGGGGTGGGCGAAAGAGATTTCCCTGAGATCAGGAAGTGGCAGGCGTTGGAAAATCAGCCAAGGAGCAAAGCTGCTAATCAATGCCTGGCTCCTCCACTGGGCATCCAGTCAAAACATAGGCATTCAAAACCACGAGTTTCAAAGGTCCAGTGCGTACCTGAATCTGTCCGGGGGTCAGTCGGGTGGTCTGTTGGCTGTGGCCTGCTCAGAGAAAGCCAGGGCCACAGGAGCAGCTTGGGAAGCCCTCAGATGGGCTGTCTGTGGAACAAGGAGGGAAACACAGAGGATTAAGTACAGCTAGAGTACAATATCCTTCGAGCAGAAGTAATGGCCACTAGGAAGAGAGTCTTCCATGAAAGGAACTTTAGGTCTGCTGAGGTTGCCGGCTCGAAAGGAGGCACAGTAAGCTTCTCAAGAATAAAATTAAAATCCCAAGGAGGGGCTGGAACATGAATAGGGGGTCTCAAGTGGAGAACCCCTCTAAGAAAAGTCTTAGAGACTTCCAACTGTGCAAAAGTTCTGTCCCCAAAAGGAACATGGTAAGCGGAGATGCCTGCCATGCGAACTTTCAGAGAGGAATGACTGAGACCCAGACCAAAGAGATGGCGCATGTAGTCCAGAAGCCACCCAACAGGGCAAGAGAATGGCTCGACATCTTTGGAAGCGGCCAAAACAGAGAACCGTTTCCATTTCATGGCACAGGTAGATCTAGTGGAGGGCTTTCTGGCCTCCACCAGAATTTCAGTCACCAGTGGGAAAACTCAGAATCAGGCTTTAGCTACGTCTGCAGGAGCCACACGTGCAACTGAAGGGACTTGAGACCTGGATGGACCAGGGTACCCTGATCCTGGGTCAGCAAAAGTTGCGACAGAGGAAGAGGAGGTTCCTCTGAATACTGTTGCAGAAGAGAGAACCAGACTTGCCTGGGCCAGAAAGGAGCTATTAGGATCATGCAAGCTTCTTCTGAACTAAGTTTCTGTAAGACCCTCGGAATCAAGGGGATTGGGGAGAAGGCATAGACGAATCTGCCCTTCCAGTCTAGAGACAGAGCGTCTCTCCAAAAAATGTCACACCGTGGAGCGAGCGAGCAGAAGGCGGGAAGTTTTGCGTTGTGAGGAGACGCAAACACGTCTACCTGTGGTGCTCCCCAGCGTAGGAAGATATCATCTGCTACCCCCAATCCAGTTCCCACTCATGACTGTGAGCAGACAACCGACTGAGGTGGTCTGCCAACATGTTCTCGACCCCCGGGACGTGAATTGCTATGAGGTGAAGGTTGTGCTGCACTGCCCAATCCCAAACTTGCATTGCCTCCCTGCAGAGAGGGTAGGAATGAGTTTCTCCCCGTTTGTTGATGTACCAGACTACACACATGTTGTCCGTCTGGACAGCCAGATGCCCAGGCAGCAGATACAGATGCAAAGCCTGAAGAGCATACAGCACGGCCCGAAGCTCGAGGACACTGATGTGAAGTGTTTGTTTGAGCCTGGACCAGGAGCCCTGGGTCCTGTGAGACAACAGATGGGCTCCCCAACCCTCGCCCGAGGCATCTGTTCTCAGCGTCTGGGAGGAGGGAGACAGGCAGAAGTGAACCCCCCGACAAAGGTTCTCCTGAACCATCCACCATTGCAAGTACCGAACCATAGGGCTGGAGACCAGAACCTGTTGATCTAGGTTGTCCACCAACTGATCCCACTGAGACTGAAGCGTCCACTGAGAGATTCTCATGTGGAGCCGAGCACAAGGGACTGTCAGAATAGCAGCCGCCATGAGCCCAAGGAGGCAAAGGACTGACCTGGCGCTGACCCACCTGAGGCTGGACAACAGGCTGACCTGAGCCTGAAGGGTGGCCACCCTGTCCAGTGGCAGGAATGCCATGCCAGAGGTTGTGCCCAGGATCGTCCCGATAAACTGGAGACTCTGGGATGGGATCAGATGAGACTTGGCCTGGTTGATGGTAATACCCAGGCTGGTGAAAACCTGCAGGGTAAGGGAAAGGAATCGCAGGAGCTCCTCCCTGGACAGGGCTGCCAGGAGCCAGTCGTCCAGGTATGGGAAAATCTGAACCCCCTGGGCACGCAGGTAGGCCGCTACCACCGAAAGGCAGTTGGTGAACACTCGGGGCGCCAAGGAAAGACCAAATGGGAGGGTCTTGAACTGGTAGTGGTCCCCGGAACGAAAAACTCAGGTATCTGTGGTGGGAAGGGCGAATAGGGATATGCAGGTAAGCATCCTGCATGTCTAGAGCACATAGCCACTATCCCAGCCAAAGGAAGGGCAGAAGACTCTGTAGAGAGAGCATTCTGAACCTTTTGTACTACACAAACAAGTTCAGGGAGCTGAGGTCGAGAATCGGCCTCACGTCTCCTGACTTCTTTGGGACCAGGATGAAATGGGAGTAGTAACCCGTTCCCTGAAGATGGGATGGGATGGGCTCTATCGCCTCCTTCAGAAGAAGAGAGGATATTTCTTCCCGGACCAGAAGAAGGTGTTCTGGGGAGTAAGACGACCGGGTGGGGGTTCGAGGTGGTTTCTGAAGAAACTCTATTGAGTGTCCTTCTGCAATCAGCTAGAGCACCCAAGTGTCTGAAGTGTTCCTCTCCCAACCCCATAGATGAAAGGAGAATCTACCTCCTTCCGGTTCCTCTGGGAGACCCAGAGGCCGTGGGAGAGGAGTCAGGAGGTGTGAGGAAGCGTCGTGGCTGAAGTTCCCGCTGCTTTTTTGGGCGGGGGGGGATGCTTGGCAGCTGGAGGGGCCTGATGTTTGTTGGACCACTTTCCCTGAGGCTTCGCCTTGGGCCGAGAACGTCTGCAAAAGGGACGACGCTGAGCCTGAGGGGGCCTGTACAAGGAGTCAACAGACTTAAGTCCAGTACCATTCTCCTGCAGATCGGTGATGATGTCCTTGACATCGCCACCGAACAGCACTGAACCCCTGAAGGGTGCGTATTGGATAGCAGACTGCACCTCTGGGATCAAACCTGACACCCGGAGCCAGGTATGACACCGCAACCCCACGGCGAAAGCCAAGCTCCGACCAGCAGTGTCCACAGCATCGTATGTGGCACAAAGCATGTGACGACTGGCCGAACGTGCAGACTGGACTAGGTCAGCCACTTCCTGCTTCATCTGAGACTGAGGAAGGGATTCCAATTTAGTTTCCACCTCGCTAAGGATCGCTTCCTGGTAATCCCCCATATGAGCAACATAATTCAGGGCCCTGATTCCCAGAGTGGAAGAAGCATAAACCTTCTTCCCGTACAGTTCCAGAAGGTGGGATTCCTTGTCAGGTGGTGACCAGCTCAAGTGCTTGGGGTAAGCCGAACGGCCGTGAGCAGCGCTAATCACGACCGATTCAGCTCTGGGGTGTGAATTCAATGAGTCAGCACCCTCCGGAGCCTGATATAGCCTGTCCGACTTCCTCAGAAAGGGGGCTAATGCCGACAGTTGCTTCCAAATGGTGGACACAAGGTCAGCATGAGGCTCAATCCAGGGTGGAACCAGAGTAGGAGCAGTCTCAGGCAGATCCAGGTGCGCAGCGAGTTTCTTACACTGTGTATCCAGCTCCAAGGATTGCCACTGATGAAGCGCCTGGATTTTACGCAGCAACTCCATGAAAGAAGGATACTCCAGAGGGGACTTCAGAGGAGTCCTTGGCCTGGGCTTGTCTGGAGTGCATGGCTCGTCATCCGGATTGGGGCGGCCGTCGGAGTCATCCAAGGTCTCCGAGGAGGATGAAGAAGAAGAGGACTCCTCCTCCCGGCACAGGGGAGGAATAGACCCCTTGGGAAACCCTTGGGGAAGTGTATCCTCCCCTGCTGTGGAACTGGAGGGCTCGCCTCTGGTGTCCGGAGGGGAGTGGAAGTCTTCGCCTGACGTCGGGGTCCGGAACCGGGTCTGGCATCGGAAGATAGCTCTCTACTTCCCTGGTGAGCTGAGCCTTGGCCTCAGCCCACCAGGAAGCCAGAGTCTCATTCAAATCCACTGATGGCTGAGGGGGCAGTGGAGGAGGAGATGGTGGGTACGGATACTGGGGGTATCCGTATGGCATGTATCCATAACCCAATGGCGGGAAGCCTGGTGTCGGGTACTGGGGCACCGTGTACTGCGGCGTCAGGTAGGCCGGTGTTGGGTACTAGGGTGCCGGATACTGCGGACCTGGGTAGGACGGCGTCGGATACGATGGGGTCAGATACTCAGGTACCAGGGGCTCTGAAGTAACAGAGGGCCCTGGAAACGGCCCAGTGGGCGGGTCCAGAACGGGATGCCCGTGTTGGGGCAGCGTCTGGCAAGGAGATGTCATCGGGCGTCAGGTAGGCCGGCATCGGAGGATCCGACATTGGGTCATCTGGCCCAGCAGGAGGCAGACCCGACAGCAGCATGCCAACATCCTCCGTGTCACCCAGGGAAGAAGGGTTACCATCCCTGGGGTCCAGCAAGGGAGACGCTGGGGCCTCGGAATGCAATGAGCATTGCGGCGAGCTCTGGACGATGGATAGACCCGAAGGGTCCAGCATCAGCTCTAACGCCGAGCGGCCATCAGAGGAGCCGACATCCGGCTTACCGGTGGGATCCGGGCAGATGTCGGAGGAGCCGGTGAAGTCCGACTCTATCGGACCCTGGCGCTTGACGGTATACCGCGATGGAGGGGTGAATTTGTGGGTGCTTTGGAGGCCGCATGCTGCCCCAAAGGATCGGGCGTCTTATTGGCCTTACCTGGGCAGGCGTTGGAGGAGCTGACATCCGGCTTACCGGGGCCGCTCAGACCAGAAGGCCGCACAGCAACAGCCTTACTGAGAGCGGCTACCTCCTTTGATCCGGAGGCTCCCGAGGGGCCCAAATGTGAGCCTGACGGGAGGGTTGACGCCACCTTGGAAGCCTCCAAGATGTCCGTCGTGGTACTGTCTCCCATGGGAGACGTTACCTGCAGCACCGCAACCCCAGCCGAGGTCGCAGCGACCGTAGAAGAGGAGTCCCGGTCCTGGTGCTTCTTCTTGCGGTGGCCCTCTGGAGAAGTAGAGGCCCGCCTGAGTTTTTTCAGCTCCTTTTCCATGGAGGTCTTCTTGAGTTTGAGAATGTGGGCCTCCAGGGACTGCTGCCTCCGCTTTCGGGTGGCCGCGTTAAACCGTTGGCAGAGCTAGCACTTCTCCAAGGGGTGGTCAGGGCCTAGGCAAAAAAGGCACTGGGAGTGTCCGTCCTTGTGCAGGAGCTGTGCACCGCGAGAATCACACTTGTTTTTGTGCTCAGAGGGAGTTGGGGACGACATACACGGTAGCCGAGGTAAAAGCTGACGAAATTCTGAAAAAAAGGTGAAAATAGGCGGTAAAACTACTGACGATTGACTGTGAAGCAGTGAACTTAACCGCAAGGCGCTAAACGAGCTAACTTCAGGAAAGAACTGGAAGGCGGGCGCGGGGACCGCCCCTTTATACTGACATCGGTTACCTGACGTGGGGGCGGTCCCTCGCCAGAGACTGCTAGCTAGAAATGTTTCCGGGGGGTCCTGACGCCTGCCGACATCAGTCCTATCTGTAATTACCTACTGCAAGAGCCCTCTCGAAGTAAGATCTGTCCTTAGATGTCACTTCTATGATCTGGCTTAAGAATACCCTCCCTGGCCCCATGGCTTTGAGGATTGAGGAGCTGAACACCACACCTCGTGCCACACCGGCGACCCATGTTCGGGAACAAGCGCAGGCTGCCGGGGGTTCGCAGGGGGGAGAAGGATCGAGCGTCCCAAGGACTGCTCTCCTTCTCCGGGTGGGGGGGGGTTCCAGTAATCGGTGATTTCCTGCCCCCTAGCAAAGGCTGGAGAGGAGAGCAGAGCACCGACACTGACAAGGAGGGTGGGAATGGGGCAGACGCCTGGAGCGGCGCACATGGGAGAGTGCGCTTTGCCTCTGCTGGCATCCTTGCACACCCTACCTCCGAGGGGGAAAGAACAGAGTCACAATGCAGTCATGCGGATTGATGGCCCTCCCAGGACACACGCACTGGGCTCCAAGGGTGTCGCCCCCAGTACACTGGATCCAGTCCTGGCGGTGAGTAAAGGAGAGCTAGCCACCTCCTCGCCACGAGGGGTATGCCACGGGGGTATCACTGGGGGGGAGGGCCTTAATAGGAGCCGGGGTGCGCCAGGACAGTGTCTGGATGTGTGCCGACCATGGGGAGAAAAAAGAATGACTACAAAAAAAAGTATACTCTTCCTTCCATGAAAGTTTCTTCGGCTCCTTACTGGAAGGAGTTTGCTCAGAAGTATCATTCCAGGTTTTTTTAAAACACCATCTCACTTAGTTAAATTCCTTCCATCCCAATTTGGACTTTGCTAGAGGGCCTGTGGGGAAGTCAGGGCCACCCATACGCACATTTTTTGGACTTGTCCAATTATATCTTCCTTTTGGACACAGTAGCAGACGCTTTGGTCCGACTGGTGGGAGAGCAAGCAGCACTTACTCCCGAGCTAGTTCTTTTGTCGATCCCTCCCCAAGATCTAAGGCTTAGCCCTCACACAATTCTATACACACTTATTTAATTTTTATTTAGTTTTTGTTGACCAGGTAAGTGCACTAGACAAATTCTGCCTGTTTTCAGGCACGACCTGGGGGAGGGGATACAGATGAAAGCCAACTGACCTTGAACCAGATTAAGCTGTTGGTGGTATTTTTAGTGAATGGGGGGAAATTTGGCCAGGGCACCGGGGAAATTCCCCTACTCTTGGAAGGGACGCTGTTGGCCCTTGTTGTTCCAAGATGGCGGATTTGGATGGCACGGAGGAGGGTATGCTGCAGGTGGTTGGAGAGCTAACGTCTCAAAATGTTCAGATATGTGAAGATGTTGCCTATGAAGGAGAATCTGGTTACTCGATGGAAGAGGATGATGATTCTAGGTTTGCCACATCTCTTGTGCTGGATGATATGGATGGGATTACAGGAACCACTGATATTGCAGCTGCTGCTGCTCAGCTGGAAAAAGAAAAAGATGAGAGAAGGACAGTGCTACTTACAATGCTGGATGGAATGATATGAAAAGAGGAAAATTGCCTTAAACCAAAGAATACAAAATATGGATGGGACCAATGTTGCTACAGAGGCTACAAAACCCAGGTCAGATAATACTTCTTCTACTTCTCAGGCATCTATAGATAGGACTGTGACTATGAGACAGTTTATTTCTAACCAATTAGGGCTTTCTGATATACCAACCTTGAGTGATGCTTGGTCTCCAGACAGAGCACTTGGTGCAGCGGACTGGAAATCAGCTGCGAATGGGTCTTGGATCCCAGCCCAGAACTGGGATGCGACAGAAGCTCCCCTTCAGGTTACAGGGCCAGAAAGACGTGAGGATGCTACTAAATCCTCCAGACCAACCAAGTCTAGTGGACTGGAGAGGTCGGGATTAGGGCTCGCACACACGGAGGAACAAACAATACAGTAAAAAAGATGCAGAGTCGTGATGCTACGTGAGCGTCTTTCAATAAGAACACTCAAGGTAGTGTTTCTGACAAGCCGCTAGATTCAGGATTGGCACGGGGCGGGGGATCACACACTGGAGCGATGGTCGGAAGGCCAGAAAAATCTTTTCAAAATCGGACCTAGCATCCAGGATACTGTTGGAGTCACAGACCCCCAGAATGACCAGAACATGAATAAATCACCTGTAGTTACAGAGAATAAAAAACTTCTCACATCCTGATGTGGTGGAGTCTGATGAGATTGCTCCAGCTGTGAACCCATTGTTGGTACAGGTATCCAAACAGGAACAAATACAACTGGCTGGCGAAAAACAGATCTTGGATCCCGCGGCACCAATATTTATTGCTATAGCAAATGACCACCATGTAAAGCATGAGAGTACGGAGGGTGAGGAGGAGCCTAACCAGTCTCAAAATCAGGACTCAGATGTTTTTTCCTCACCAAAACTCACAACGAAAGGAGCAACACCCACCGAGAGAAGCAACACCCACCAAGAGGGCAAAACCCACCAGGAGGGCAAGCTTCACCAGAAGGATGAAATTTCGACCCCCCGACCTAAATTTTCAGACTTATTCAATAGATCAGAGCTGACCCCTCAGAGAAACGCAGTTCGGCTGTGATATAAAGGGGGTCTAGAAGTACACCCAGATAGACTGTATGTGGGGCGGACACTGTTGAAAGATTCTGAGGTTTACAGCTTAAGATGTATATGTTTTAATACATGTGTCTGGTCAGAACAACTTTAACATAGGTTTTTGGACACCAGCAGGTCTGCAGAGATTTTGGATGCTCTATAATCAATGCAGGTTTGCTCTTTTGTGGACCCCCTTCTTTGCTATCCCCCTCACAAAACCCCTGATAAAAATGGTTACGGTCATGTTCCAAAACAAAAGCATACATATTTGTGAAATTCACCATTGGCTCCAGCAACGGTGTGAAGTGCTTAGTGCACCAGAAGCTCTTTTGGACTCAGAAGCTTTCTGGACAGGGGGCTGGTGTTTTTGGGTGAAACTCCGACAAACGGCTGAGGGGATTTCCCATATCCCAAATAGTTTCTTTTTGGGCAAAGATCATGGAGTGTGTTTTTACTCAGGGCAGCCAAAAGCCTGTTATAAGTGTGGGACCAGGACACATTTATTTAATGTGCATGATAAACTACGCTGTGGTATCTGCTGGGAATTTAACCACACCAGTTTGCAGTGCAGAAACCACTCAAAATGTAATTTATGCAAGGAACATGGTCACCTTTTCCAGGAGTGCCCTTGGGCTGCCCGCAACAAAACTGGAACGGTGGATCCTGATGAGTTAATCAAGAAAGCCCAAAAGGGTTCTTTGGCAGCCGAACCAGAGCCTGATGTCCCTAGATCTTGGTCGACAGAATCCAGGGGTAACCCTGCTTCTCCTCCGGACCCAGATGTTAATGACAGGGTCCCAGAGGGAGAAAATACTCCAGCCCCCCCTTCCCCATCACAGCAACCCGCTGAGAAATAATCTGAGGAGGTGGCAGCCCCATCAATGGAAACTGATATACAAGATCCAATAATACCAGAAGATCTTTTCACATCGATTATGTCCCCCCCCCCCCAAACAGGACACCTGGCCAAAATCAGGGACAAGAAGAAAACGGAGCTTGAGACTTTCTAAAGCAGGGACTGAGGGTGGAGAAATTGTGAATGACAATCCATTTGAGGCTTTATCTTCAACAAATTGGGGGGATTCAGAACAAGACGATCTGGTGTCAGATGCGTCCTCAAAATCAGGGTCCATGGTCATCGACCAGCACCCTGGGAAGAAAAAAAGAAAACAAATAAAACCAGCCATACTAGGATTTTGGGAGTGTTTTGGAAAATGTGTCTAAATCTCTAACATGTCTTCCTTTTCAGTGGCCTCTTTAAATACTCACAGCATAAGGAATACTAGGAAACAATCAGCTGTATTTTCACTGTTGCATGATTAAGGGTTTGTGGTATCTTTTTTACAAGAAACCTGGATGCACTCCTATGCTGCAATGCAACTGGCTAAAAACAACTGGGTCTGGGGTCCTTCATATTGGTCTTTCGGGGACAGGACCAGGCTGATGGGGTGGGTATTCTATTTTCTGGGTTTAGGTTCACCTTACAGAAACTAGTAGATACTACACCTGGAAGGGCTCTGCTAGTTGATGGGATCTGGCATAACACTTCTTGCAGATTTATTTCAGTTTATGCACCCCAGACGAAAGCTGATAGGGTGGCATTATTTGATCAGCTTTAGTCTTTTCTGGCAACTGCTAAAGTGGTGTTTATGGGGAGGGGTGTGACTTTAATTGCACCTTGGAAGTTAGGGAGAGAAAATTGGGAGGAAAAAAGTTTATTGTGATTCTGTGGCCTTTCAGAATCTAGTGGGAACCACTGATTTTACTGATTGTTCCCTACATGTCTTCTCCCGATTACTCATACTTTTGTGAAAAACACTTTAACCTCTAAGACAGACTATAGTTTTGTGTTTAAACAGCTATCAATAGGTGCTACATCAGTGTTGCCAACAGAATTTTCAGATAATTTTTTACTAAAAATAGTGCTTTCAATAAATAAAACAATCTCTCTCTTTACCACTAGACTGAGACTGAATACCTCCGTTCTTAAAGAACCAGTGGTACGATTGCAAGTTACCTTTATTATAATGGCTAGGATCTCTGCTCTTTGCTTGTATGAGGATTTTGGGTTGTGGTGGGCAGGTACGAAACAAGATTTAACAGAATAGTTCCAAAAATATGGAAAACAAACATCAAATGGAAGGTTTTTGGAATATATTAAGTTAAGAATACACCTATTTAAATTACTATCTTTAACCTATCGTACACTTCTGGATTATTCTAGCCAAATTTCGGTTATAAAGAAACAGATGTCAACTTTGCAATACAACAGATCAAGATCTTTACCAGCAGAGTAGTCTTTTGGGACTCAGAAGACTCTTATAAAGATCCCTGTGAGGCTTGTAAAGACAGAAGGATTAATTCTAGTTTCACCGAACTTGTGACCTCACAGGGGGAAACCTTATCTTCCACTGGGGATATACAACAAGAAGTGGAATGATATCTAGTTTCCTTAAATCAACCCTATGAGGTATCTCAGGTATTTATATACCGATATTTGGAAAGTATTGTAATTCCGACTTTGGACACTGTTGATACAGCTAATTTAACTAATCGGATAACTCCTCAGGAAATATTGGACACCATAAATACGTTAAAGGAAGGAACCTCTCCTGGGAGAGATGGATATCAAATTCCTTTCATAAGATCTATGGAGACGTTATAGCTCCTTGTTTAGCAAAAGTGTTTAACTATTTCCTTTCTCAAAACTTAATACACCCAGATTTTTCTAAAGGTTTTTTTTTTATATATAAAAAGGGGGGCAACAGACATTTGGATAATTGGAGACCTACTTGTCTTTTAAACACGAATTTCAAAATACTTACTATTGTATTGTATTGCAAAAAAGACTATGGCAGGTAGACTTGCTCCCTTTCTGATAGGAACATAAAGGAAAATTTATCGATAATTAGAGACGTGGCTAAATTTAGTAATAGAATGGGTCAGCCGGGCTATGTGCTGTCATTGGATGATCAGCACAAAGCCTTTGATAAAGTAAGTCACAATTTTTTGCTTCACATTTTAGGTATTTATGGGGTTCCTGTACATTTTATATGATGGCTGAAGTTGATATACAGACATGCTGAGATAACACCCCTGATTGCAGGTAAAGAGGGATGATGGATCCCAGTACAGCTTAGGGTTAGGCAAGGGTGCCCCTTGAGCCCTCCACTGTATATTGTTGTTCTGGATCCAGTGATTAGGCACATTAATTTAGGGTAAAAAAAAAAATTAGTGTGTTTGTCTGAGTTAACTGAACTGAATGGTTATCTGAACAGTTATCTAGGTGTAAATCTCAGGTGATTGAAAGGGCTTGATAGCTGTGCAGTTTAAATTACTTGTAGAAAGATCTAGTAAGTAGGGGGAGTGGCTTAGCTAGAGGGAAGCTAAATTTAAAGACTGCCTTAGAAAGATTATGTTAGTAGCTTGGCAGAAGACACCAGGAGGAAGGAGTGCTGTGTGACTGGACTTCTCTACTGGGAGTAAAGATGTAGAACTCTTGTACTTGCACCTTTAATTTAGGGTATAAAAAAAAAACAACTAACAAAACAAAAAAAAAATTAGTGTGTTTGTCTGAGTTAACTGAACTGAATGGTTATCTGAACAGTTATCTAGGTGTAAATCTCAAGTGATTGAAAGGGCTTGATAGCTATGCAGTTTAAATTACTTGTAGAAAGATCTAGTAAGTAGGGGGAGTGGCTTAGCTAGAAGAAAGCTAAATTTAAAGACTGCCTTAGAAAGATTCTGTTAGTAGCTTGGCAGAAGACACCAGGAGGAAGGAGTGCAGTGTGACTGGACTTCTCTACTGGGAGTAAAGAAGTAGAACTCTTGTACTCGGACCTTTAATTTAGGGTAAAAAACAAACAAAACAAAAAAAAATTTGTGTGTCTGAGTTAACTGAACTGAATGGTTATCTGAACAGTTATCTAGGTGTAAATCTCAGGTGATTGAAAGGGCTTGATAGCTGTGCAGTTTAAATTACTTGTAGAAAGATCTAGTAAGTAGGGGGAGTGGCTTAGCTAGAAGGAAGCAAAATTTAAAGACTGTCTTAGAAAGATTCTGTTAGTAGCTTGGCAGAAGACACCAGGAGGAAGGAGTGCTGTGTGACTGGACTTCTCTACTGGGACAATATTGTCCTCCTTCCCTTCCCTCCAAAGCTAGTTCTACTTTTATAGGCACAGGATTTGACTGACAACAGGAACTTCCTGTTTGGGAGCAGGAAGTGAGTGATCACAGAGCCACCAAAGACCCACCATTCTAGAAGGGCAAGAGTAGCTCTCCAGCCCCCTCAAGCTGCTGGAGGTCTGCCTCTGAGCAAGTAAGGGGTCTACTGAGAAATATAGGATATTCTAGTCTCAGAACAGGACAATCAGGAGCTTCAAGGGCACAGAGGCAAAAAGTAAGTAGAGAGAGAAGAGAAAGAAAAAAAAAAATAGAGGAAACAGTAAGGATTCCAAACAACATTTAAGGGGCCAGAAATAAGACATGATGGGAATGGTGCAGTGCAGTGGCTGTGGAGCAGCAGTCTTCCGGGAGACGTTCTGGAGGATGCAGTGTTGTCCCATCTGCAGGCACCTCTCTGGGCTAAGGAAAGAGGTTGCTCATCTCCAGGCTGAGTTGGACAGGATTTGTGGGACCTCCTCTTCCATCCAGGGACCACCAGTGCCAATGCCGTTGCCTCAGAGGTTGCCAAGAAAGAGAAGCGGTTGGACCACAGTGGGCTCAGGGAGTGTGAGGGTGGTGGAACAGAGGTGCATCCCTCCAGTTGTACCTCTCCACAGTTCCTATACCATTCTGGCAAAGTGTGGTTCCTCTATGGAGGCACGTGCAGTGGAGACCAAGGAGGATGCTGGGAACCTCCACAAAGGACACCCACAGGAGGGTGACATGGGACCCCACAGGGGAAGGAAACAACTCCTGGTGGGGGACTCCATTGTTAGGAAGGTAGAACTGGGGGAGGAAGGAGAGAGGGAGGTAAAGAGCCTGCCTGGTGCCATGGCTTGGAGGGACAGGGAACGAATCCTCAGGATTGCTGGAGCAGCTGCACAGGGGAGGGAGCTGGATGTCATTGTCCACCTAGGGACAAATGACCTGGCTAAGAAAGGGATTACAGCAGTGCAGGAAGAGTTTGTGGAATTGGGGAGGGGCCTTAGACAAGTAGCATGCATGGTAACTTTCTCGGAGGTGCTGCCCATCTATGGCGTAGAAGAGGCTAAGGTGTTCCGCACAATGGGATTCAATCAGTGGTTGAAAAACTGGTGCAGAGCTCAGGGATTTGGCTTCACTGGGGACTGGGTGTCCACCTGGAGTGATGCAAGCCTATACTGGCATGATGGGCTGCATCTGTCCAGGAGGGGAACCAGGATCCTAGGTGATAGGTTTAAATGCTTCATTGGCAAGCATTTAAACTAGCCAAGGGGAGACACTGGAAAGAAGCAGGGAAATCCTAGCCCCCAAAACAATCACGGTAGTAAGTGCAGTAAACACCAACATAGAGGTGGCGATAGGGAGAAGGGCAGGGGTAAATGGGGAAAGTGACAAAGGCAAGAAGGACAGGGATGGGGCAAAAAGGAGTAAGGCCATCAGTAAATGGAGGGTAATGAGTACCAATGCCTGCAGTCTGGGCAACAAGCTCCCTGAGCTGGTGGCCTTGATGGAAGAGGGATGCCTGTACATTGTAGCAGTCACAGAAACATGGTACACAGAGAACCATGACTGGGATGTTAACATACCAGGGTACATAACCTACAGGAGAGACAGGCAGGGGAGAAGAGGGGGAGGAGTAGCTCTCTATGTAAAGGAAGGGATAAAAGCAACTGAACAAAAGAGTAAACAGGGAGGAGAGGAGGCACTGTGGGTCACCTTGGAGACTGGAAAGGGCACCGCAATCCGCACAGGGGTTGTGTACAGATCCCCATGTCAGGGGGAAGGAATGGACAAGGATATGATAGAAGGCATTCTTAGGATGGCAGAGAAAGGGGAGATACTGTTGATGGGAGACCTGAATACACCAGATGTTAACTGGAGTACATTTGCTGCAGCCACATCCAAGAGCAGGGCCATTCTCGATGCCCCACAGGTGGCAGGCCTCAGACAGCTAGTTTCGGAACCCACTCGTGAGGGAGCAATCTTAGACCTCGTACTCTCAAATGGGGGCAGTGAGAGGATCTCAGATCTAGAAGTGGGTTG
Organism: Neoceratodus forsteri; assembly: GCA_016271365.2. NCBI lineage: Eukaryota > Metazoa > Chordata > Ceratodontiformes > Ceratodontidae > Neoceratodus > Neoceratodus forsteri. Next base: position 521,770,689 of record CM028136.1, on the reverse strand, counting down.
CCACCTGGGAACAAGTGACCATCAAACTGTGTGGTTCACATTAAACTCAGCTACAGAGTCAAGCTATACAAAAGCTAGGGTACTGGACTTCAGGAGGGCTGACTTTGGCAAGATGGGAGAGTGCCTCAGAAAAGCACTAGCAAACGGGCTAGAAGGAGGGGTGGAGCAACAATGGGGAATCATCAAAACTGCCATCACAGAGGCAACAAGCCTTTGTGTGAAGCAAATAAACAAATCAAAATGAAAGAAAAAGCCACTATGGTTCTCAAAAGAGGTGGCTGGGAAAGTCAGGGAGAAAAAGATAGCATTCAGGAAGTATAAGGAAACACAGAAAGAGCAGGACAGAGAGCTGTACCAGTTAAGGCAGAAGGAAGCAGGGAGGGAAGTCAGAATAACAAAGGCCCAAACTGAGGAAAAGATAGCCAACTCGGTTAAGAAGGCGGATAAAACCTTTTATAGGTACATCAGCGAGCATAGAAAGACAAAGGGAGGGATAATGAGGCTGAATAGAATGAATGCATTATGCACTCTGCTATTTGAAATCTACTCCGTCTTGTTTGACTACTTTAGCAACCTTATTATACCATTGTTTTAAATTGAGCTAAGCATTGTTTTATGATTGAGCCCTGCTTCTAACTTACAGGAAGCAGGAAGAGAGCTGGTAGTTCGGGCACTGCAGTCCTGAACTACACATATATGATTTCTGGTATTTTTATTATTAAAACGGTCTCTATCAGTTGTCTGAGCCTCACATGAGTGGCTTTTGCACTTTTGTGACAAAAATAATACTTTTGGGGGGTTTTGCTTAGCGAGTGATCCCACGACCCCCTGTGACCACTTCCGGGTCGCTGCACCCTACATAACTCATCCGCAGCGAGCAGGGCGAGCGCATGCAGGGCCTGCGGGCTGCCGCTGGGCTGAGACGCGGCGTAGAGACATGCGCGTCTTAGCGTGTGTCAAGAGTGTAAATGGGGTTTGAGGGGAATTAACTTATGCTGTTGTCTGTGTAAGTATCTTATTTGAACATCGGTGTTTAGTTTTAGTTAGTGGGTTTACCCTCCTTATTCCTTATTCATTATGAATGATCAAATTGGGTTAGTACCCTTCCCTGTACAAATAATGACTCCTGTTAGTCCTTTACTTTTAAATCTTAAACAGACTATTATGACATTAGATGGTGATATTGGACTTAAATGCACTTCATGTAATATGTATATACTACTTGATGCACTGCCCACTAACCCTATTTATGTTTGTACTAAATGTGTTGGAAACAGTGTTTTGAGGGAAGATATTGAAGTGTTCTATAAGTGACTAGCTGTGTTGGAATCACAGCAGGAAGCTTTGGCTTCTAAAGTTCACACCCTAGCTGAGATTGATTCTGAATTTATTACAGTGATACAATTATCACCCTTGATTTATTTAGGGATAACAAAAATTGTTCCGGTAGCCATACAAATAAACGCAAGCGTGGAAATGATAGTAATATCACTGACAAGCCTGAGAGTGATGATTGGACTGAGGTTCTAGTAGGTCCCAGAGCTAAAACCAGACGTAGGGCCCTGGGAAATAACTTAGTCTTAAACAACAGATTTGAACCTTTAATAAATCTTGAAAATAGTGAGAATTCTAATGATAAGTCTCCTCTTTGTGTTCATGAGGATCTTTCTGAGGTTACTACTCCTGAAAACATTTTGGACTCTCAAGCTAATCCTATATTATGTGGTTTGAATGAACAAAGTACGCAAGCATGTAATGATTCTGAAACACATTTTCCCTTGATTCCTACTCTGACTGTCCCATCTCAGCAGATTTACCCTTCCCAGATTCAGAATAAAAATGGTAAGAATAAACCTAAATCAAAAACCCAAGCTTCACTGGATGATGAAACAATCTTATCCATGGATTTAGAGTCCCCCGGGCTGGATAAAAGACAGTGTTTTGTACTTTGTGATTCTATTATTAAATATACAGATAAAATTGTTTGTAGGAAAGATAAACATAACATTGCCTGTTCTTCATTTAGGGGGGCCGGTATAAGGGATATCCACAATATGTGTACTAATATTTTGTATAATTCAGGTACCAATCCTCTAGTTATTTTACATGTTGGTACTAATGACATTAAAAAATTGTCAATTGAAGCTATAAAGGAGGAATTTATTAATCTAGGTAAGACATTACAGAAATTAAATTGTGAAGTCCATTTCTCTGAAATTTTACCAGTACCTAGGGTTAATTATTATATAGAGAATAAAATAAAATGTGTAAACGAGTGGCTGAGGAAGTGGACACTTGAGGAAGGTTTCTTTTCTATACCACATTGGGAGACTTTCAGTGTTAATAGGACATTATATTGTTGGGATGGGTTGCACCTGAGTAAACAGGGTACATATAAATTGGGAAGGGTGTTTGAAAACATAATCTGTAAATCTTTAAACTAATTGATGGGGGGGACAAGGGAATTAAGAATAAGTGTCCTGAAGTAGAAAAAGTACTCAACTTAAAATCTGGGGATTAATGCTCAGTAGCCTAAATCAGGTTAAGTTAACAGAATTAAAATTTTAATTCAAGTACTTGGTGTAGATATTATATGCGTCACTGAAACGTGGTGGGATGACTCATGTGAATGGTTTAATAATATACCGGGTTTTAGGTTACTTTATAAAAACAGAAATGGGAAAAAAGGTGGTGGTATCTGTTGTTATATTTCTGAGAGTATTCAGTGTCAGGAATTGGAAATATTCAATATGCCTAACAAGGTAACTGAATCCTTATGGATAGATTTAACATTTACTCATCAACCTAAATTAAGGTTGGGAATTTGTTATCATCCTCCTAATAGCAATCAGTATGACAACCATGAGTTAATAAATGAAATTAATAAAGTTTGTAAATTGGGTGATACAATTATTATTGGTGACTTCAATGCCCCAGGTATATCCTGGGAGAGGTTATGTGGAACTACTTTATTTGAACGTGCCTTTTTAGAAGCCCTAATTTTACAAGGTTGTGACCAATTAGTTAGGGAACCAACTAGGGGAAATAATATCCTAGATCTTGTAATAACAAACTGCAAGGAACGCACTTGTAATATAAAAACATGTGCTCATTTAGGATCTAGTGATCATAAAACCATTGAATGTACACTAAAGCTTTGTAAATCCAAGATACATGGTATTACTGATATGCTGGATTTTAAGAGAACTGACTGGTCTAAATTAATCCTTGAACTTGGTAAATTTGATTGGATATCTCTTTTTAGAGATCTTAATGTTAATCAAATGTGGACTATGTTGAAAAATAGAATAACTGACGCAATTATATTACATGTGCCTAAATGCAGAAAATTTAATAGTAAGGGTAACATTCCACTTTGGTTTACTAAGCCAATAAAAACATTAATAAGTAAGAAGTGGAGAATTTTAGGAAATTTAAATTAAATCCTACTCCTTAAATAAATTAAAATATAGGACTTAACAAAGACTACTTAAAGCTTTAATTAAAAAGAAAAATTAAGCTAGAGCACAAATTAGCTAGTTCAAAGGATTGTAAAGCTTTTATGCTTATATTAATAAACATAGACAGTCTACTAACCAAATTAATACAATAACTGTTGATGGTGATGCTTTGACTAATAGTATAGATATAGCTAATGCTTTCAACTATTTTTTCATCAATATTTCAACAGAAAGATTTAACAACTTCAAAATTTGATTTTGATTACTCTATGGAAATAAATATAGATCAAGTTACTGTATTAAATGAACTAAAGAAACTTCTGCTTCTTACGTCAAGCAGGACCTGACAATATCAGCCCAATTGTTTGGAAAAAATCGCTGATATAGTTGTACAGCCTCTACACTTTTGTTTAATAAATCTCTTATGACTGGTGACATTCCTATTGATTGGTTAACTGCTATAGTTGTCCCGATTCATAAAAAGGGTAATAGATCTTGTGTTTCCAATTATAGGCCCATCAGTTTAACATCAGTTTGTTGCAAATTATTTGAGAAAATAATTAAAAGTCAAATTGAGTGTGAAATAACTTCATTAGGATTGGAGGATGTAATGCAGCATGGGTTCAAAAAGGGCCTTTCATGCAACACAAATTTGATTACTTTTTATGATTTCGTTAGTAAATTGGATGAGGGTATACCGGTGGACGTGATTTTTTTGGATTTGGGAATGGCTTTTGATTCTGTACCCCTTGACAAATTAATTATTAAATTACAAAATTTAGGATTAAATGGTTATGTTTTGAGATGGATTAATAACTGGTTAAGTAACAGAAAACAAAAAGTAAGAATTAATTCATGTCTATCCAGTGAAGGAAGTGTTACTAGTGGAGTTCTCCAGGGATCCGTGTTGGACCCTGTATTGTTTGGATTATATATGAGCGATATGGGGAGAGGCTCAAGTAGTAAAGTTACTAAATTTGCTGCTGATACAAAAATTGGTGGGGGTGTTTGTTCCCCTATTGAATATCAACAATTATGTAAAGATCTTCATTCTATTGAATTATGGGGAATTGAAAATGATATGAAGTTTAATGAGGACAAATGTTCGGTGTTGCATTTTGGCAATAGAAACCCTAAATATCAATATTTTTTAAATAACAAGGTACTTAAGGTTAATACGTGTGAAAAAGATCTAGGAGTATGGATGGATTCTAATTTTTCTTCATCAACACATATAAAAAAACCTTTTGTTAATTGTAACCGAATAATGCATTCTATAAAAAGAACTTTCATATCAAGAGATAGATTAAGTATCTTGAAATTGTACAAAACCTATGTTTTGCCTCATCTTGATTATGGAAGTCCTGTTTGGAGCCCTTATCTTCAAAAAGGATATTAAATTGGTGGAAAAAATCCAGAGAAGAATTACTAAATCAGTATATAGGTTAAAGAACTATGAATATAGTAATAGATTAAAGATACTCAATTTGTATTCTTTGGAGACAAGAAGAAGTAGGGGTGACTTGTTGTTACTATATAAAATTATACATGACCCCTTGTTGAGAGAAAATTGTGGTTTTAAATTAATTGAGAGGGAGGTAAACTTTAGATCACATAATAAGCAAATTAAAGTTCCCAATGTATCAACAGTCAGACGACTGAATTTTTACAATGTGCGTACTGCTAGATTGTGGAATTCCTTACCTAGTTATATTGTAGAAACATCAACATTTGATCAGTTTAAAATAAAATTGGATGATTATTTGTTAAAATTACAATAACCCCACCATGTAGTGGGAGACAATTAAATGGGCATTTTTTTTGCCTACTTTGTCTAATTAAACCAAGTTAAACCAAGTTAAATGGTGGGTGGGCAGAGGGGGACAGTGAAAAAGCAGGGATACTGAACGAATATTTCTGCTCAGTATTCACAAAAGAGAAGGGGGAAGTGCCTAATTCAATTAACAAAAGCACTCTTGATAGGGGGGTCGATCCCAGTCCTTTCACAGAAGAAAGGGTTCTGCAAGAACTCCTAAAACTGAAGGTGGACAAAGCAATGGGGCCTGATGGAATTCACCACAGAATTCTAAAAGAATTAAGGAGGGAACTAGTGAAACCACTGACTACTCTTTTTAATAAATCATGAGAGGATGGTGTGGTACCCAAGGACTGGAGGAAGGCAGATGTGATTCCCCTTCACAAAAGGGGGACCAAAACAGAGGCGGGAAACTACAGACCTGTCAGTTTGACCTCTGTGGTAGGGAAAGTGATGGAGTCACTTCTGAAGGAAAGAATAGTTGAGTACCTAGAGAACAGTGGGGCACAGGACCCAAGGCAGCATGGGTTCACAGCGGGAAGGTCATGTCAGACGAATCTAATAGATTTCTTTGACTGGGTGACCAAAGTAGTAGACCAGGGATGGGCTGTGGACATGGCCTACCTAGACTTTAGCAAGGCATTTGACACAGTCCCACACAAAAGATTAATAGTCAAATTAACCAGCCTGGGAGTGGGTCTCAGGGTGGTAGCCTGGGTAAAACATTGGCTGGACAACAGGACACAGAAGATAATTGTAAATGGAGTCCATGCTGAAGAAAGAGGGGTTACTAGTGGGGTACTGCAGGGTTCAGTACTGGGTCCAGTCCTTTTTAATGTCTCTATGACTTTGCAGAGGGACTGGAAGGAAAAGTATGCCTCTTTGCAGATGACACAAAGATCTGCAACAGGGTTGATACACAAGGAGGCATGGAAAGGATGGGAAGGGACTTGGCAAGATTGGAGGAATGGTCAGAAGTATGGCAGCTAGGATTCAATGCAAAGAAGTGCAAAATAATGCACCTGGGAAACAAGAACCCAGGGGAAGATTACACAATGGGGGGGAGGTAGTAACACAACAAAAAAGGAAAGGGACCTGGGGGTAATCATATCAGATGACCTTAAGGTTAGCAAGCAATGTGAGAAGGCAGTAGGGAGGGCTGGGGGTATACTGGGATGCATAGGGAGAGGCATCACCAGCAGAAAACAGGAAGTTGTTATCCCTCTGTATAGACAGTTGGCGAGACCCCATCTGGAGTACTGCGTCCAGTTCTGGAGACCCCATCTCCACAAGGACATAGACAGGATAGAGGCAGTCCAGAGGAGGGCAACTAAAATGGTGCAGGGTCTGCAAGAGAAGCCGTACGAGGAGAGACTAAAGGAGCTTAACATGTATACCCTTGAGGAAAGAAGGGAGAGGGGGGACATGATAGAAACTTTTAAGTACCTCAGTGGAATCAACAAAGTCCAAGAGGGTAGCATCTTTCAGAAAAAGAGACCTACAAGAACAAGGGGACACAATTTAAAGATGGGGAGGTGGTTCCGGGGCAATGTGAGGAAGTATTTTTTCACAGAGAGGGTAGTGGATGCATGGAACAGCCTTCCTGAGGAGGTTGTGGGGTCTAAAACTGTGGGAGAATTCAAGAGTGCATGGGACAGACATAAGGCAATTCTTGTGGGGGTTAGGAAGAAATAGGCTGTTAGTTAACTAGGATCTGCTGCCTATCCTGTAGGTAGGGAAATGGGCAGACTAGGTGGGCCAAGCGGTCCTTATCTGCCGTCAAAGTCTATGTTTCTATGCTGGTTAATCCCACGATACAGGGCATTCTAGGAGAGCATGTGCCTCAGGAGATAAAACTGGTGGCTTATGCCAATAATTTATGTCTGTTTCTAAGAAATTAGGAAACTATTTTTGCAATGTTATAAAGACATAGCAGAATTTCTGAGGCTAGTTTGAATGTACAGAAGAGTACAGGAATATGGGTAGGGACTACAGATGTAGGGGTTTCCCCAAATAGTGGGTATCATCATATGAAAGAATCCCATTAAGATTGTATGTGTTTTGGGGGGAAGGGATATGGCAAGTAAAAATTGGGAAGGTAATCTCACCATTTGTGAAGGTAAAGTAAACAGGTGGAAAAACTGGACATTTTCTAAAACTAAACAGATTTTTATTATTAAGCAGTTTCTGGTGCCATGTGTATTGTACATTAGTTCTGTATTTCCTTTGCCTTTGAAGTGTGAAACAAAACTTTTAAGAATCTTTTTTTAAATGTTATGGGGGTCACGGCTCAACCCAGTGACTCGAGAAGTGACATATTTACCTAAAAATAGAGGGGGCCTAAATATGATTAACCCGCTTGTTTTTTTCATACAATTTATTGGTCTGGGTCACTTCAATTGGCTGTCAGGGATACGAATTCCTTAGTAAAACTTGGCTTTTTAACAATTTAGATCCTTTTTTTAAAGCATGGAGTAAGATGCCATTAAACATTAATCCAAAGTGGAAGATTCCTGATAGTTTCAGATCTTCTTTGCAAAAAGCATACAAATGGGGAGTGTATAGGTCTCAAATGACAGGGAAAACAAGGAAAGCATTATATATTCAGATTTCAGATACCATAGGGCCGGCAATATCAGAATTTAAAGGGTGTAAACCCACAAAAGTGGATTTCGTAATTAATCAACTAATGAATAAAATAATTCCTTATAGAATGTGGGATATTATGTGGTTAGTTGCACATGGGAGATTAGGAGTTAAGGGGAATAGTAAGCATATGGTGGCAGAAGAGAGAACGTGACCATACCCAGAATGTATAAATCTAACAGAGACTATGGATCATTTTTTGTTGTTATGTCCCTATTCTGAAGGTTTATGGATTTATTTAGCTAGAAGATGGACATTGTCCTGGCTTTGCTCAATCACTTATGAACACATTGCTTTAGGAAATTATTCTGATCGCATGCATAGTGGTCCTGATACCACCTTAAATGTGTTTTTCTCTATTTTTAAATTTTATCTTTGGCAAGCTAGAAGTCAGTTAATGTTTCAACAGAAGAGAATGTCTTATGTGTCTTTTAAAAATTTATGTGAAACTGCTTTGAAAAAGGTTTATGTTAGAGATATAAAGTTGTATCCTAGGACAAAAATACAAGCCTGGCGGAAAGGCTTTCCCTTTTTTCAAAAATATGGCTGATCTTTCTTAGGAAGCCTACTTTGGTCAGGGTTTCAGATGTTTATGACTGACATAAACCTGAAGTAGTTTAAAGGTATAGTGAAACACATTACTTAAGGGATTACAATTAAGAATAACAATAGGATGCTTAAGGGGAATTAGGGAACATAGGGATATAATCTATATGAAATGGGTGGATCTTGGGTTTTGGGGGTTTATATGGGTTTACAGTCTGGGGGCTTGCTGGGTTTTGTTTACTGTATGGGATTCTTTGTGTAACTTTTGTTTTCATTATAATCGGATTTAGGGTTAGGGCTTGGTTTTAAATTCTTTTCTCAAGGGTTAAGGGGGTATGCAGTAATACTTACGTGAAGTCAAGGTTGGGTTTTAAGGGTTTGTTTTTGGGGAAATAAAGTATGGATTCAGGATTTGTTTTGTTTTTGATTTTTTTAATATAATAAAACAGTTTTTTCCCCAACCTTTTAGGAGTGTGTGTGTGGGGGTGTTTTCAGTGAGATATGATGAAATACTTAATTATGTGTTTTTTTTCCTATGAAATAATACCAATATGTATGCATTTTTTATTTTTGTTATTATTATATAAGGTGACTGCTTATACTATTTCTGTTTAGAAATTTGCTTTATTATGTTTATGTGTGATGTAACACGTTTTTGATGACATTTACTTTATAGTTTTTGAATAAAAAATTCCCCTACTCTTTTCAAAAAGTACCATGGGATCTTTAACATCCACCTGAACTACCACTAGAACAGGTAGACGGGACCTCGGTTTAACGTCTCATCCGAAAGACGACACCTCAGGAGTGCAGCACCCCCCTCATGCTGCACTACAGTGTCAGTATTGGGATTTAACCCAAGTACCTAGTGTGGGGATAAAACCCACAGCCTTCTGATCTCCCAGCCTTAGCGGCGAGTATGCTACCTGCTGAGCCACTGACACTGCATGTTACACACATATTAGCTGCTAAGAAGATCATCACCCATAGATGGCATCAGGCCCCCCTCCCCTGGCGCTTGCCCTTTGGCACTCAATTATGACTATGTACTATTTGGAACGACTTATTGCCCGTTGCCATGGTAGAGAGATGCAGTTTGAATTACCATGGAGACCATGTTTTTTTTATATAATAGAACATGATGACTCCTTTGTTCCTTGAGGGGAGGGGATACAGTCTTATACTAATAGAATATATAACAAGGTTGGTTAGTTAATTTTTGGTTTAGAGCTGCCCGGACCTCCACTGGTTTGGTTTTTATTAGTGTAAATGGCCATTAGTGTTGAGACAGACTCTAAATCCCCCTTCCCCCCCATCCAGCGTGAACTTTTTTTTTCTCTTCTTTCCATCATAAGTTATTAATCGATGAGGTGAATTGTAAACCCCTTTTTTCTCTAATAGAGTTACAACAGCTCTCTGATAAAGCCATTGGTATTGCTTATGTTAATTTTCCTTTAGTGGCATTCTGTAATTAAGGTATTATTTCCATTGCTAATTTGTCTGTTGGCACGATTTCTAAGATTTTAAATAAAGAGTATAAAAAAAGCATATTCATGTTGCTGATTGGCTGCAAGAGCCAATCTGCTCATCCAGTACGAGACAACAGAGACTGGAAAATTAACTAGTCCCAGTCTCCATTGCCTCATATACTTCTAAATATTACTGGGGAGTAGAATGTTTAAAAAGGCAAGTAGCACTATGTTGCTTTGCCACTTAGCGAGCGAGAACAGCCCCCCCCGGCAGTCGCCACATTCAAGAGTGTAAAAAGAAAAAGAAAAATTCACATAACTCAAGTTTTTTTTGTTTTTTTTTAACAGTCACATCTTTCAGTCGTAACACAACCTTCTCATAAACCAGCCACCCTGTCTACCACAGTGATTGCATGGACCTGAATTAGATCCTCCACACTCAGTAGCCATTCAAAGAGATGAAAAATAGAAATTACGTACTCACCGTAACTATGATCTTCCCAAATATCTTCACCATTCATTACTGATGGGTTCTACTGGAGGTCAGGACCCTGCAAGGAAAAAAGAGCTCTGCCTCTTTAACATTTTTGTGCTGGATGGAGATGACACCGGGACGGAGCCACCCCTGAGGCCTGCGTTCTACGTGACACTTACAGGTTGGCCAGTAACCAACGCTGACTCCTCCCAGCCCTCAGTTCTGTCCGCCAGGCGAGGAACAGGAAAGGGGGGTATCAGAGGACCAGGGTGCCCGAATGATAGGGAAGCATGGGAAATAGAACAAAATAAGGACGAAAGGATAACTAGGGTTAGGCCAGAGGGAAAACTAAGATGAACAGATAGGGATGACCAGAACACTGGGCAGTCCTGGGCAAAGTAAAACAACTGAGAGAGGGGTAAGGAAGACAAATGGAAGAAGAAAAACTGGCCCAACTCTCCCCTGACACTCCCCCACCCCACAACCCCACAAGACTCTCTCCCATGAGAAGTCCAGAAGACTAGATTCCACTTAAAATGGGGAAAGGAATGATACAGGACTTAAGAATCCAAGCTGGATCAAGAGGGAGGAGAAGGTGGGAGGAGCTGCAGGGGAGGAAGAGCAAGAGGCCTGGGGACCTGATCATACTGAGAAAAAATCAATTTTTCCATATTTTGTTTTAATAGAATGAGAAGGAGACAGCCTGATCTCTCATATTAATGGAATCATTTCTTACCTTCTGTCTTCATCCATACCTTCCCTCCTGGTCTGTCTTCCCATTGTCCTCCTAAGGAAAGCAGATTTCAAAGTCTGGAGGACTGCTTAGTTGGAGAGAAGCAATTGAGGAGGTTATAACCCACAGAAGTGGTGGAACAACCTCATAGCCCATCAGTGGTGGAAAAGCATCTAGACTGGACACATGGTTTGCCCAAGACAGAGTCCTGTTTTCCTATTCCCTCCAGTCCAGAGGAATGGGGGAGGGAGGCAGGTGGGAAAAGGAATGAGCCACCCAGTGTCTGATCACAGGAAGGGCGGGTGGGCATATTGAATGGTGAAGATATTTGGGAAGATCATGATTATGGTAAGTATGTCATTTCTATATCTCACCCAACTCAAAATTCACCATTCATTGCTGATGAATTTGAGTACCAAGGCGGCGAACCCTGTGGGAAAAAACATTCCCCCAGCCTCCCATGAGGGAGAAAAAGACACTGGAGGAGGGGGCCAATCCAGGCCTGGCTAGGCCCAAGGACTTGAGAGGGCCGGTGAACACTCCCAGGATCTGGGAGGTGGAGGGCGCCCCTGAAGGACTCGCCATGCCCTACGGGAAAAGAAGTGGGCCCGCTGGAAAGGTGAGGACATCACCCTATGCTGGGCCAGGGGTGACAACCTGGATAGACGAAGCCGTGCAGCCTGCCTAATGCAGACTGAGTATCCTACCAGCCTGGAAGCCACCTCATTGGTATCATAGACTGCCCTGGAGAGGTGTTTTGCTAGTTCCAGGCCCTGGGTGATTAGGCAAATGGCTTGCCTGGTTCCCTCACCATCAGGCAGTGCTGCTAGGACTTGCCCCAGCAGGGAACAGCTATGCTTTGCATAGGCCACCTGGTGCACCTGATAAGCCAATATCCACAAAAGGAGGCGTGCAGAAAAAAAACACCCTCCTCCCCATCAATCAAGCTCACTAAGTCCAAGTCAGGGAGATGGTACCGACTGAGTTGTTGATGCCTCAAAGGAGTGTCCAGGAACCCCAGACCTGAAGAAGGCCACAACATGGCACCCGGAGACCCCGCTGTTGCGCAGTATCTGCACATGCAGTCCCTACGGGCAGGAAAAGGGGCAGAGGGACGTAGCCAGACGTGTGCGATGCCTCCCATAATGGCCTCGGCCAAGGAGGGATGACCAAACTGTCAGTGCTGTACTCCCCTAGGAATGACAGCAACACAAGATCAGAGTTCCATCTGACTGGGTTGGAGATATGGAGCTCCCTCATCATCTCGAAAGGAAATGTTGGTAGGATGTAAGATCCCTCACAGTGGAAAAATGGCGTGAAGAATCCTCCTCCTGCACTGAGGAAGTCAAACAGGAGAGGCAGTCCAATTCAGAGTTTGGCGGTGCCGAAGTTGAAGGTCTGAAAATGACCTCAGAGACGGCCCTGAAGTAACGGGGGAACAGTACCGCCACAACCCTGAATTGTTCACAAGAAAGGGTGCCTTCAGGGCTAAGAAACCCAGGGAAAGGGGGTAGAGGAGGTAGAGATACTGGAGGAGGGATTACCTTTGCCAGAGCCTTGGGTTTGTCCAGATATGCCCTGATTAGGGGAAGAACCGGTAGACCCTGATACCCCAGCTCGCCCAACCCCTAAGGAGCGGGCTGGGGGACGCTCTTGGGAGAAATCGCCCGGAAGGTGAAGCTGGAGCCATGCAGTGCCACTCAGGAGGCTCCTGCCCTCATTCACTGCAGAGCCCCTCCCCAGAAGAGAGGTCGAACTGGACAGTACCCGACGACAAACCCCAATGGCCCGAGGATGCGTGGGTCGTCGTTTAGAGACAGGTCCACAAGCCCTCTTCTCCTGGGAAGAATATCTGTCCCTCTTCGGAGGCTCAGTGAAGGAATCTGGGCTTGCTCCCCTCTAAGGAAAAGACCCCTCCCACCCCAGAGGAGGTTAGAGGGTCTTCCCGAGGCTCTTCCCCGTCAGCCAGAATCCAGATTACTGTAGGACGAGATCTGGCTAACAAGATTGAGCCAGGTTTCAAGGAGGGCTTGGTTGTGGCCAAGGAAGAGCCAGCACCAACATTGGTGCTAACCACGGCACCAACCTTGGCACCACTGTCAGACACAGTGCCGGACACGGCGCCGCCACTCTACGGAACCCTCCGAAGAAGCTGCAAAAGTCCCTCAGAACCAGAAGAGGTCTCAGAAGGGTCCGCAGTAGTGACACCGCCGACAGCACCACCTCCTGGACAAGATACCAGCCCCAGAGACCCCAGCGGCCCCGGAAACACCCGTGTGGAATCCAAAGAGCCGGGGACCTAATCGGGGTCGCTCCCGTCACCATCCTCCAAGGCAGGGGAGGAGACAAGGGCCACCTCCAACTGGGCCACACCTGAAACTCTGGCTCCCCCGATGCCCCAAGAGGCAACAGGGGGCCGCTCGGACACGCTACTCCCACTGCTCCGCTCATCAGTACTGGAGGTGCCGCTGAGAGCTGAAACTGGCAGAGAGCACAGTCTTGAGGAGACCTCCTGAGGAAAGCCTGCACATAGCTCTGACTCCACCTTGGGGGTCATCTGATCCTCCAAGGAGGAGCTAGACTGCAAGGGGTGACCAGTCACCTCTCTGAAGGAAGACGACCTCCCCACCAACCCCTTGCAGGGACCCCGTGCCCCAGCAATAGGAGCGGGGGGGGGTCCCCACCCTGTTGGATCATATATGCCTGGGGGAGGGCTCAGGGGTGGCATCCAAAGTTCTTGCCTTGGCATCCTGAGTTCGTTGACACCCACCGAAAGTCGGGGGTTCCCTACCTCAATGCATCGCATAAACAACCAAGGTATGGAGAACCACTGGAAAACTGGGGTTGCACTCGTCCATTGGATAGTGGGGACCCAGGCAAGAAAAGCAACGATTGTGAGTGTTGGTGATCGTGATGAAGTTGCCACAGGGGCACCGGGGCATAGGGGCAACTCCGGACCATTTCGACTTAGAACGATGCCCCGACCCCGACATATCGTTGCTGCGGCTTAAATAAAATAAACTGAAGGAAAAAGAGACACCCGGAACCAAAATTAAACTTAGGATAACAAAAACCCTCTACCGAACGATGATTTCAGTACTCACGGCAATCGCAGAAACTGAGGCTTGACAGTGATGCAGCTGTTTGAAGCGATTCCTGCACAGGATCCATCCTCAACGGTGGAAAAAACAAAACTGAGGGCTGGGAGGAGTTGGCGTCGGTTACTGGCCAACCTGCAAACACCATGTAGAACGCTGGCCTCGAGGATGGCACCATCCTGACGTCCTCTCCACCCAGCACAAAATTTTAAAGAGGCAGTGCTCTTTTTTCCATGCAGGGTCCTGACCTCCGTCCGATAGGGCTCATCAGTAATGAATGGTGAAGACCGAGTTGGGTAAGATCAAAACATTACACATAAAACATTTTTTTTTTCTTTTAACAGCCACATCTTACAGTGTTTAAACAGCCTTCTCTAAAACCAGCCACACAGCTATATCACAGTGGTCGTGCAACTGAAGTAGATCCTCCTTACAAAATTAACCCTCAGAGCTCCGATATACAATCAAAATAAAGCTCATATTAATTAGAAAACTGTGTATAAATTTAAAGAAAAATTAAAAAGGACATCTACCTCCCTGGATGCTAAGCTCCAGAGCTTCTGTCCCTGATCAGCACCTCCATAGTGCGGTTGCCCACTTATCGGCAACCAACATATTTTTTTTTGTTTTTTTAACAACTACAGACTCTCAAGGGTGACAAAAGTCCTTAGCTCAAACAAACAAAGAAACCCACAGCATTCTAATGCAGACTGAGGAACAATTGTATTACAAAATAAATGAAACAATTAAGATGTTTAACATTTAAACATAAAAAATATATTTTTTAAACACATATCATACAGTGGACCATTTTCTAAGCACAGTAATACCCTCCAGGTAGGCAATATGGACTATACCAGACCTTCCAGGGGCTACAAGGCCCTCCACTTGCGGTGTTGGGTCTCATTATGCCCCTAGGAGACCCAGTATAGCCCAATACCGCTCACCCTGTTGGATATTATTGCTTACTCAGCTCTGTTCATGGGGGAAGAACACCTGAGGACAGAGGCTCTTCACAAGTCTGGCAAGACCTAAGATGGGACAGGGCCAGGTGGGTGCTCCTGTGGCACATAAGTAGAAGAGTCCCCAAAAGCTCCTGCCGGACCCTAGGGGGAGAATAAATAAGCCCCCTGGCAATGTGAGTTAATCACCTTATGTCAGACCAAAAATGCCAGTCAGGACAGGCGAAACCACACCATCCGTCAAATACAAACTGCTGTTCTAACCAGTCTGGAGTCTGCCTTGTTGGCATCATAAAAAGCTGATGACTGGTACCACGCCACCTGCAGACCTTGGGTAGAAAGGTCTGTGGCTTGCCTGACTGCCACACATTGTGGCATCACAGCCAGCAGGCTGTGCAGCACTATAGGCGAAGGTTGTAGGCTGTCACATGGGCCTGGTGTGCAGACACAAACATAAGGGCGTGTGCTGAGGTAGAAACCTTCCTTCCCAGTGTGTCTGTGTGGGCAGAGTTCACATCTGGAGGTCGGTCAAGGGTGAAGCTCTGTGGACCCTACAGGGTCTGCAGCACCTTAAGTCCTGAGGTGGGGTGAGGTACTTAACTTGCAGACCCTGTAGGTGTGTGATACCACATAAGCAGGTCCCTGGGAACAGCAGTAGTGGCAGAGGGTCCTCTCATCTGGGAGTAATCCAAGGGCACAGGCATTTGCATAGGGTAGAAGGCTGTGGGATAATAACCCCTACCTCTGCCCCCTCTTTGTGGTCTGCAAAAGGTAGAGGGTTTCTCTTTAGCTGCATTACTCTGATAGGTGGTTTTGTATTCCTCCACCTTTTTCAGGTAAGTCTCTGTTTTGTCCCCAAAGAGAGAACTGTTCTCACAAGGGAAATCTGCATCTTAAGTCTGAGTGTTCTGAGAGAGATTAGTAGTTCTCAACCAGGCAAACCTTCTGAGGGAAATGACCTGAGCCATCACCCTGGAGGTAGTATCATTGGCATCTACAGCCATATGGAACTGGAATTTTGTGGCTTCTAAGCAGTGTTGGAATTATACTTCCAGTGGTACCAGGGCACTAATATTTTTGGATCAGGGACCATCTGCGGCTGTTTCAAATCAGTGCGTAATGCACAGCAGTGGGTCAGATGGAAGGCACACTGCACTAAACACTATTCTTTAGTTTTGTGTAGCCCATGTTTTCTTAGTAAAAAATAAGCATACATTGTAAAGCCTTGTGTTGCATGGCTTTTAATGCATTTTCTAAACACTGGATGTTCAAAGGGGTTGCGCCAGGCGCAACCACGCATTGTGCCCCGATGGGATATTGAAAGGGCTGCCAGGCGAAGCGCAAATCCTGATGGCCGAGGCGCAATGTAATTATTGTCTTGGCGCCAGATGCGAGGACATGCCCATGCATATGTGGCACAGCCAATATTCAGCCTGGGATGTGCAGTGCATATGCTGGCGCAACCCTGCAGTCGCCGCATAGGGGGCTCAAGATTGAGCCCTGAAAAAGAGTGAACAAATCCGGCCACTCACAGGCGGGCTGCTGTATGCATGGCGCAGCACAGCAGCAGCCAGATGTGGTGTGTCTACCACCAGAACACCGTCTGCAAGCACCCGCAGAAGCCCTGGTGGTCTAGTGTCCCCTCCCACCAAGAAATGTAAAACAGACCCGTCCCCTGGTGGTCCTAGTGGACCCCGCCCTTGCCATGGGTGGTACAGTTCCCTCAGCGGAATCCATGGTGATCAGTGGCACCTCCACCTCCATCCACACTGAACCCCTTGCCTACCCGCCCCCCACATCATAGAGGGTGGCTGCAACCATATACTACATAGCCCAGCCACCTGCCGAATGACAGGTACAGTATGGGCTGTAAGCCTGGGCTTGCAAGGCATACTGTACTAGACAGACTCAAATACATTCCGTATTTGGAACTGTCTAGTACAGTATCCCTGCAACCGATGATCCACTGGGGACCAATGGGCTTACAGCCATACTATTTCGTCATCCGGCAGGCGGCTGGGTGGGTTGCACGTCACCGATGACGGGGGTGGGTGGGCAAGGGTCTGGTGTGGGTGGGAGGCGGGGGATGCCACTGGATCGCCATGGATTCCGTTGAGGGAGCTGTACCGCAATCATGGCAATGGGCGGGGGGGGGTCCACTAGACCATCAGGGATGGTCATTTACCCATATCTCAAGGAATCGGGTGGGAAGGGGACCACTAGTCCACCAGGGATGGCCATATATACATGTTGCGGGAATCGGGGACTCAGGTGGGGGGCCACTAGACTACAAGGGATTTCTCAGTCTGACATATACCGCGCTCACGGCTACGGGGCCGGGATGCCCAGGATCCTGCATCACGTCATGCTATGAAGGCGCCAGGCGCAAGTCGCCAGCTGCACTGCGCAAGGCATGCAAATGGGGCCATAATGACATGCAAATGGCCCCATTGCATGCCTTATATTTATGGCCTCATTTGCATACCCCTGCTGAATATACGGGTGATGCGCCTAGCGCAACTGCACTTGTGCTGGCGATCCCCATGTTCTCATTCCTCCTGTGGCTTTACCATGCAGTGCCACTACGCCATGCGCAGTATGTGCGCCGACCTTGCCATATTCAACGGTGCTGCTCCATGGCGCATCACCGTTGAATATCACCTGGCCCTGGCGCATCCCAGTTGTGCTGTGCCCAGGCTTGCGCCACTACCTAGCGCAGTCTGAATATCCGGGCCTTTATGTTTAAGCATGGCATAACTGGGAAAGGCACACAGAGCCAAAGCTCATTTCTAGGTGCGATCTGGGAGAGGGAAAACAACGGGGTTCCAAGACAAAAAGAGAAAAGCTACAATGTACATTTAGTCATTCATTTATATAGTTACTTATTTATTTGAAGGTAGGGAGGTGGTGGAGAACAATACAATCTAACAAGGTGCAATAAATACAAAACGATTATAACTGTAGAAGGAGCAAATACTGCAGAGAAATATACTATATACTACAATAAGGTTCATGAAGTTAAATAAATTTGCAAATGTACAAAAGCAATACACATATGGAAAAGTAACAGTACTGTAAATTGGTGAGGGTGGATGGGGGGACAACTACACAATGCAAATGCGGGGCAGGAGAGAGCCATGTCTGGAGGGTGGTGGTCAGCAGCTTTTGACATGATAAATTATACCAAGATAAAACAAAGAAAATGCAGTTGCAAATTGAGTAACGTACTATATACAACAGCACATACCCGCAGTGTTTAAATTATACAGCTAAGTGAAACAACACAGCAGCAGAACTGTCATTTCAGTGTTTCTTTCTCTACAGCTCTCATCATACTTAAGCAATAAGGCACGACAGGGCATTGGTTGCACTACGTTTACCCCACGGTCAGAGGCATTGTAAGGCACATTGTAAAGGAAAATGGGCTCAGAGGCAACTTTTAAAAAACAAAGACTCCAAAAATTTTAAAACCCATAAAAACTATAATAAAATGTTGCTAAATAATGCAAAATAGTCCCTCCACAGATGTTTTTCACCAGTCACTCACCCACCTGTCTTTCTTCATATTCAGTATACTGTGTGATTGTTCACCATGGAATAGAAGAATTCAACACCTCTGCATTATTTCAGTAGTAGAATGCTCCCCCACACACACAAGGAATAGTGACATGGAACCCACAGACGGAATGGTGACATGGAATACATAATTAAAAATTCTTCAGAGCTCCACTGGCATATACACACACAGACAGACACACACAAAGTCCTCCGGTGGAACCACAACCTTAATTTTATCAGTTGCCTGGTAAGGAGCAGGGAGTTCTTTGTCAAACTGGTGGGGATAGAAGGGGGATATTTTGATGATCATCAAAGAAACACCAGCATAAATGACAAGCATCTGCAACAAACACAGTTTGTTTTATCCTGTCTGTTTGCTGTTCCCTTTAAACTGCCCCACCATACCTCCTATAATCATGGTGACACTTCTGTAAATAAGTACAACCATTCCATAATAAGAGCAAGTTTCTGAAAGGAAAGTGGGTGGGGGCTGGGGGATGGGAATGTTCAACAAACATTACACAGCAACACTTGTAGTCAATCAACATCAAGAATTCTCTCTTCCCATTTTCTAAAACAAGTACAGTACCCTATCATCTTTGGGGGGGGGGGGGTCTGATTTTTAAAGGGCCTGGCATGGCCCTTTGACTAAATCCCCATGTGCAACTTGCTCATGCAGAGAAAAACCTTGCACAACTGAAAATGCTATTTCCAGCATTTTGTTTGTGTATTGATGGGGTTGACTGTTTTTGCCCAGGTAAAGTATGCAAAAAATGCTATTTTTAGTACTACCAGATACAGCATTTTTGCACAGCCATATAACATGAATCTATGCAAGCTGTTCTAAACTGTGAAAAGGTTGCAAAAAAACATCTTTTTGAACATTGTAAGCATGCCAAATTGTAGCTCTGCAAGGGTACCCACCGTTATGAACTGAAACAGGACCAAGGAGCATATTATATTCCAGTCTGATAGTACTGAAAATATGTCCTCTTAAGTAACTGCACCTGTGACCTTCCTCCTTTAAAATAATGAATCCCCCATCTGTTCTCAGACAGAAGGAGTGTCTATGTTATCTCTGGTATTGGTGCCAGCTCTAGAGAATGCTGTTTAACGATGCATTTAACTGTTTTAAGTACCTTAACCCATTTGCTTCCCACTGCAGTAATAGCCTTGCAAAGATTCCTTTCTCAAAAGTTGCTCTTTTTAGGTCTGAGGGGTTAACTTGCAAGTTCCTAGTAAACGATGAGGTACCGGGGTCAAAACTCCAGTCCTAGTGCACAGATTTATTTTTCATAGCTACCGGGGCTCCATGATTAATTAACGGGGCTCAGCCCCAGGAAGCCCCAGCTTAAATCCAACAGTGCTTCTAAGGCAGTTTTAACAGTTTCTGTCAGGTCCAGAGCCACTCTATCTGGGAGTTGCTGACTGATGGCCAGAACAGAGCTCTGGCTGTGATGCAAGATTTAGTTACCCATATCATCCAGTTTTCTGGATTCTTTTTCTGAAGGCTGGGAAGAAAAATACACTTTTGCTTTATCACAAGCTGCGGCTTGTGCTACTCCTTCATGATCTGGATGTGTGTAAAGGTACTCAGCATTAGTTTTATCTAGCTGGTACTTTTTCTCTGATTTCTTATCCACCCCAGGCATGGAGGTGGGACTCTGGAGTAATTTGCAAGTAGCCCTCCAAAGGTACTTATGAACTGGAAGGAGTAACTTTTTAGGAGGAGGGAGGCCCATCATATCCAAAAGGTCTGCCTCTTCAACTTCCTCAGTGGACTCTTGTTTAGAAAGGGCAAGCGTATGCACCATGTGCTGAACAAAGGTATAATATGAGCCAAATTATTGTTCAGAAATTTCATCAAGAGTCTAAAGGCTCACTCTCCACATCATCATTTCCTCCTTCAAGGAAAATGCCCTGGCCAAGGACAGGGTCAGAAGGAATAGGTATAACTGGATTGGCTGGAGACCCAGAAGAGAACCCATAGCCTGAAATGTTTGATATAGTTGCCAAGCCTTTGCCATTTCCCCCGAAGAGAGTAAATCTTGTTGTAACAGTGGTATCTCCCTTTGGCGGGAGGGGCAATGATATGTTTTCATTTTTATGTCTTTTTAGCAGGCACCGAAACAGGAACCTGCTGCGAAAATATTTTTTGTTTGACTTGGTCATTACTATTTTTATCAGATTTATTTTCTATGGGGTGCTTAGAGGACCTATCTTTTGACTTTTGATGAGTGGAGGATCCCCTTCCAAATTTTTACAGAGGGGCAGGCAGACTGAGAAGCCATACAGTAGTTTGCAGCCCAAAGACAAAATTCTTAATGAAAAGAGCAACAAAAATAGCTCTGACAAAAAACAGAGACTCGCTCCAAGTATAGGTGTGTAATGAGAATTGTGGTAGTCTAGCTAGACCACAATTAAAAAAAAAAAAAACTTATTTATTTATTAATTACTTTTTTTTTTTTTTTTAAGCCAGACTGTAAAGTGGGTCTATCTGGCTTGTCAATTGTTAGAAGACCCAGAGTGTTGTTCCCAAAAGAGAAAGTAACAAGCATTTGTCAATGCCAAATGTTTGCTTGCTAGCATTGGCATTGGTAGTGTAGAAGTTACAGAGCTGCATAATAGGAATGGCAGTGAAGTACTGAACTGAAGCCAACCCCACCACCACCCTGCAGAGAGTGACAGGCATTGGGGTGTGCCTTTGGGTCGTCAGGCATAGCGACCACGCCATTTCACCACACCTACCTGCAGACACTGACAAGTGTCACGGTGTGCCTGGGGTCTTTGGCCTTATGCGCACTCCATTCCATCAGGAAATACGGTGAGATGGGTGCGGTATAGGAGAATGGGTTGAAGTTTGGGCCCGAAGAGTCCGAGGCACACCTTGATGCCTCTCAATGGCTGCACGGTGTGGGTGGGGGTGGAAAGGTATGAGCATGACAGGCAAGAATCCCAAGTCACACCCCTGATGCCTGTCATTCTCTACAGGGTGGGGCGTTATGGTCGGAAACCCTAACGCCTCAGGCATTCGCTGGTATTTTCACTCCAAATTTTCAACATGGTTTTTTTGTGACCCCCACCTCACGAACAGTAGCAATATCAGTTTGTTAGCTGAAAACTGCTTTTGCACAGCGACTATGGCATTTGGCAACACAGGTGCAAAAACACATTCGAACAGGATGTGAAAATGACAGCAGTACTGTTCATGGGGAGGTGTAAAAATGGCAATGTTGAAAATCTGCTGTGAAAATCTTAAAAAACTGGTGAAGTCTGGCGTGCATAGAAACTGTGCAACGCACACCCGTAATGTAACTAGTTTGGGGATTTTTTTTACAGCAGATTGTTAACACAGGCATTTTGGGACCTCCGATCATGAACAGTGTCAGTGTGATTTTCTTTATCTGTCCCAAACAATGATTTCCCACAGTGACCACGCATTTCTGTGCTGAAAATGTGAAAACACATTTCGGCCATGTTGTGGAAAATGGCCGCTGTACTGTTCATAATGAGGTGTGGAAAAATGCCACTGGTGAAAATGTGGACTGAAAATATTACAGATGCATGAACTTACGAAGGTGCGTGGAAACTGCGCAATGCTCACTCTAACACAGTCATTTTATGGAGTTTTGTCACCAAATTTTCAACATAGCCATTTTAGACCTCTGCTCATGACCAGTGTCACTGTGATTTTCTTAATCTGTCCCAAACATTGTTTTCGCACACCGACTGTACCATTGTGCGCTACATGTCTGAAACACATTTAGGCGAGATGTGAAAAAGCGTAAGCTGTACTGCTCATAGGAAGTGCGGTAAAATGGCACTGTTGAAAAATCTGGTGTGCAAATATTACAAATTCGCAAACTTGCCAGCGTGCGTAGGAACTGCGCAACGTGCGCTCCTAAAACAGTCATTTTTGGGAATTTTTTCACCAAATTTTCAACATAGCCATTTTAACACCAATGCTCATGATCAGTGTCACTGTGATTTTCTTAACGTGTCCCATACATTGATTTCACACACCGACTGCGCCATTGTGAGCTACGTGGGCAGAAACACGTTGTGGGCGAGATGTGAAAAATGACAACTGTACTGCTCATAAGGAGGTGTGGTAAAATGGCAATGTTGAAAATCTGGAGTGAAAATATTGAAAATTTGCGAACTTACGAGCGTGCGTAGGAACTCTGCAACGCATGCTCGTAAAACAGTCATTTTTAGGAATTTTTTCACCAAATTTTCAACATAGCCATTTTAAGACCTCTGCTCATGAACAGTGTCACTGTGATTTTCTTAATGTGTCCCGTACATTGATTTTGCACACCGACTAGCCATTGGGCACTACATGGGCGAAACTACGTTTTTGGGTGAGATGAAAAATGACGGCTGTACTGCTCATAAGGAGGTGTGGTAAAATGGCAATGTTGAAAATCTGGAAATCAAAATATTGAAATTTAGCAAACTTACGAGCTGCGTAGGAACTACCAACGACCTCGTAAAACAGTCATTTTAGGAATTTTTTCAGCAAATTTTCAACATAGCCATTTTAAGACCTCTGCTCATGAACAGTGTCACTGTGATTTTCTTAATGTGTCCGATACATTGATTTTCCATCAAATTTTCAAAATAGGCTTTTGAGGCCCACCTTATGAACACTGGCAGTGTCATTTCATTAATCATTCCGGAAAGGTGATTTCGCACAGTGGCTGTGAAATCACCCTTCAGGCCCGAGTAATGCCATGGCAGTGACAGCATTCATGAGAAGGGTTCCCAAAAACCCCATGTTGAAAATTTGGTGCAAAAATTCCAAAAAATGCCTGAGATATGCAATAAAGTTGAAAAAACCCTATCTATCCCATTATACAGCTTACCGGCATTTCCTCAGTTCGCGGTCGGCTTTGAAGAGTGCAGACATGTTCCTGGTCCACCGAAGATCATCGCGCCGAGCTCCGGAGGTAAGTATGGGGTGGGGGGTGTGTGGGGAGGCAGGGTGATCAGTGGGTGGGTGCAGGTTGTGGGAGAGGGGCAGGGAGAAGCCCGAGGACAGTTTTGTATTTACAG
Organism: Neoceratodus forsteri; assembly: GCA_016271365.2. Taxonomy (NCBI): domain Eukaryota; kingdom Metazoa; phylum Chordata; order Ceratodontiformes; family Ceratodontidae; genus Neoceratodus; species Neoceratodus forsteri. Next base: position 521,746,867 of record CM028136.1, on the reverse strand, counting down.
GTTTCTTTTATTTCACAAGGCAGCGAGGGGCGTTTGCCACTGGTGGGCTCCCAGCGTGGCAGCTGAAAGGATGTTGGTGGAGGGCAGGGCCGGCGGGGTTGAGCACCCGTGGCCATAGCAATCATTTGCCACGCTGGGGTGGGCTCCCAGGCGTGTAGCTGGATCTTGGAGGTGCAGCCGGCGGGGGACTGGGCACCCGTTGGTCATAACATCATTTTGCCACGCTGGGGTGGGCTCTAGCGTGGCACCTGAGTTCTTTAGAGGCGTGCAGCCAGCGGGGATTGGGCACCCCGTCGGCCATAAAACATTTTGCCATGCTGGGATGGGCTCCCAGTGTGGCAGCTGGATCTTTGGAGGCGTGGAGCCGACGCCGGCGATTTAGTGTGGGGGGGAGGGGGAAGGCGCATGAGCACGCAGTGTGCGTGTGTGTGTGGAGGGGGGAGCTCTGCTCACTGAGGCGGAGCTCTCCCTTTCAAGTATATGCCACTGCATTTTCAGCTGTCATAGATAGCTGGAGCAGTGATTGGCGCACTACGACCGCGCCTGCAAACACACTGACTGAATTGGAAGAGGCTGACACACCTCTGGAAAACTCGGATGATGGCACTATGTTTCTTGCACATGCGTGCAAGCAAACATAAAAAGGCTTCCAGCGCTGTGGAGCCACTGAAAGATGACTCTCAAAGCGAAAATGAAGGAAAATTACTAAAAACCGCGGAAACCTAATAAAAATGCAATATCCATGTAAAAAATAATATAAAATATAACATTTCTGGATTTTTCACCTCAGCCGTGGTATTTTTTAGTTAGAGAAAAAGATCGGGAACACAGAAAAAAAGTGCAGTTGCATAAGAAATTACTGTGACAGTCGTCAGGACCCCACGGAAAAAACTTCTAGCTAGCAGTCTGTGGCGAGGGACCGCCTCCGATGCTGACTCCGCCCTGACGTATAGGGTATAGGCAATAAGGAAAGGAATACTTGAAGGACCGTTAGGCCGAAACCTGCTTTCATTCTGGAAGCAATGTCCAAGCTGTAGTGCCTAATGAAAGTGTGCACTACACTCTGCTGAAGAAATGTTCCTAAGAGAAGTGAAGGACGTCGCCATCGCTCTGGTAGAGTGACCCTTAACTGGTCCCGGTAAGGGTTTGTTGTGCTGTTGACAACAGAATGTGATGCAATTCATGAGCCACTTAGTCAGTGTCTGCTTCGTTACAGGTGCCCCAATCTTTCTGTGGGCAAGCAAGACAAACTGGTCTGTCTTTCTGGAGGAACTAGTCCAGGCCAAATAGTAAAGTACAGTTATGTAAGAACTTACCGTAACAGCAGATCTTTGAGAGGCGCTCTTGCAGTAGGTATTCACAAGTAGGACTAAGCTGCCAGGCATCAGGACCCCACGGAAAAATCTCTAGCTAGCAGTCTCTGGCGGGGACCGCCCCCACGTCAGGTGACTGGCGTCAGCCAACGTCAGTATAAAGGGGACGGTCCCGACGCTCGCCCTCCAGTTCTTTCCCACCAAGTGCCAAAGGGCTGACAGGAGAGAAGAGGATATGGTCCCATATCTGAAAGAGAAGAAATGAGGGGACGGAAGGAGGGAAGGTAATACCTACTGCAAGAGCCTCTCTCAAAGACCTACTGTAACGGTAAGTTCTTACATAACTGTACTATCTTACTTTGAGAGGGCTCTTGCAGTAGGTATTTACAAGTAGGAATGAGTCCCAAGCAGTCTGGAACAAAAGAAAAGTGGGAGGAGGGGAAAAAAAAAACATCCACAAAAGCTGAGCTTCTAGACAGGGATCATGAAAGGATTCCCTGCAGAACAGCTAGCCTGAAGCCTGCTCTGCGGCGAGAGGCAATGTCCTAACTGTAATGTTTCGTGAAGGTATGGACGGAAGTCCAAGTTGCGGCTGCACAAATCTCAGCCGCTGACACATTCTTGAAGCAAGCAGCAGAGGCCATGACCCCTCTAGTGGAGTGGCTTTTGACCTGACCCGGAAGGATCTTGTGATACTTGTCATAACAGAAAGTGATACAATTGGCCAACCATTTAGAAAAGCATTGCTTGGAAACAGGGTTGCCTTCTCTCTTGTGAGCGAAAGACACAAAGAGTTGGTCTGTTTCCCTGAGATCCTTAGTCCTGTGAGTATAGTATCTCAGAATTATATGTACATCCATGGTATGGAGGAGATACTCCCCCTGATTGATGTGCTCCATGAAGAAGGCTGGAAGCTCGATGGACTGATTCAGAGTAGATTCAGCCACCACTTTTGGAAGAAATTTAGGGTTAGTACTCATGGCCACCCTATCCTTGTGGAAAATCAAATAAGGAATGTTACACATCAAGGCTTGCAACTCAGAAATCCTCTGAGCTGAGGTGATGGCCACTAGAAACAAAGTCTTCCAAGAAAGAAACTTCAGCTCTGCCTCCGCTGCAGGTTTGAAGGGAGGCAGAGTAATCTTCTCGAAAATGAAGTTCAAGTCCCAAGGAGGAGCAGGGTTGCGGATTGGGGGTCTTAAGTGCAGGACCCCTCGTAGAAAAGTCTTTGAGACTTCTAGTTGTGCAAACATCCTGCTCCCAAAAGGGATGCGGTAAGTGAAAATGGCTGCCATATGTACTTTCACTGACGAGTAACTAAGGCCCAAGTCGTACAGGTGCCTAAGGTAATCCAGAACCTTATTGGCTGGACAAGAAAAAGGTTCAATATGTTTAGAACCCGACCAGATGGTGAAGCTCTTCCACTTCATGGCGCTAGTGGACCTGGTGGAAGGCCTTCTGGCCTCCACCAGGATGTCAGCAACCACAGGGGAAACTCCAAAATGAGCTTTAGCTATGTCTGAAGGAGCCACGCGTCAAGGTGAAGAGACTTGAGGCCTGGATGAACCAGGGTCCCCTTCTCCTGGATCAGCAAATGTTGCAACAGTGGTAGAGGAAGAGGAGGTTCCTCGGAAAACTGTTGCAGACGACGAGGATCATTCTCGCTCCTTTCAACCTGAGCTTGTTGAGTACCCTTGGGATCAAAGGAATCGGAGGGAAGGCATGGACAAATCTGTTCTTCCAGCACAAAGACAGCGTGTCCCGACAAAAAACGTCTCACCCTGGAGAGAGCGAGCAGAAGGTGGGAAGTTTGGCGTTGTCGGGAGAGGAGAAGAGGTCCATTTGAGGAGCCCCCCAGTGCTGGAAGACGTCATCTAGCATGTCCTGGTCGAGTTCCCACTCATGAGACTTGGCTGACGAGTGACTTAAGGCATCCGTGAGAGTGTTCTCCATCTCAGGCACGTGAATGGCTGTCAGATGAAGGCTATGCTGGGACGCCCAGTGCCAGACTCTCATGGCTTCCCAGCAGAGGGGATAGGAACGAGTTCCTCCCTGTTTGTTGAGGTACCAGACAACACACGTTGTCTGATTGCACGACAAGGTGACCGAGAAGAACAACCAGGAGGAGAGCCTGGAAGGCATAAAGGACTGCCCTCAGCTCGAGAACATTTATATGGAGCCTTTGTTCGAACTGAGACCAGCTGCCCTGAGTCTGGTGAGGCCTGAGGTGGGCACCCCAACCTGTGCCTGATGCATCTGTCGTCAGGGTCTGGGTGGGAGGGGCGGTGCAGAACGGGATCCCCAGATTGAGATGTTCTGGAACCGTCCACCATTGCAAGTCCCTGACCACAGGATCTGACATTAGGGTTTTGTGATCCAGGTTGTCCTAAGACTGGTCCCATTGAGACCGCAGGGTCCACTGAGAAATCCTCATATGAAGATGAGCAAATGGGACGGTTGGGATGGCAGCTGCCATCAGGCCGAGAAGACGAAGGACCTTCCTGGCTCCGACCCTTCTGAGACTCAATAAGAGCCGAGTTTGGTTTGACAGCGTCTCGGCTCTTTCCTGGGGTAAAAAATCCTTGCCCAGAGTCGTGTCCAACACCGCCCCTATGAACTGCAACCACTGGCAAGGGATCAGATGGGACTTAGCAGGGTTGACTGTAATCCCCAGGTTGGAGAATACTTGAAGGGTGAGGAAAAGGGAGCCCAGAAGTTCCTCCCTGGATGGGGCTGCCAGAAGCATGTATATATGTAGTTCTCATGTATATATGTAGTTCTGTTTTCCTTCCGACGAGGTACCTTTGTAAATGAGCCTCTGGCTCAAAGGTTTTAAACTGATGTTAAAATAAATAAATAAATAAATAAAGCAGTCGTCCAAGTAGGGGAAGACTTGGACCCCCTTGGTATGCAAGAAGGCCGCCACCACCGTCAAGCATTTGGTAAATACTCGGGGGCCAAGAATAGACCAAAAGGACGGGCCTTGAACTGGTAGCGGGACCACTGAAAACAAAAACAGAGGTATTTGCGGTGGGAGTGGCAAACGGGGATATGGAAGTAGGTATCCTGCATATCCAGGGTGCATAGCCACAGTCCCGGTCGAAGCATGGGAAGAAGGCTCTGGAAGGAGAGCATTCAAAACCGTTTGTACTCCACAAACTAATTGAGGGAGCTGAGGTCGAGAATGGGCCTCAGGTCCTCGGTTTTCTTTGGTACTAGGAAGAAGTGAGAATAGTAACCTGTCCCCTGACGGTGGGGAGGAACTGGTTCTATTGCTTTTTTAGCAGAAGAGAGTGGATTTCTTCCAGTAACAACTGCAGATGAGTGTGGGAGTACAAGGAAGGAGGGAGGGGGTGGTCTGCGAGTTTTTGTTTGAATGAACTCTATCGAGTGTCCTGCTGCAATTAGCTGGAGCACCCAAGCATCTGCCGTTATAATCTTCCAACCTGGTAGACGGGAGGAGACTCTCCCCCCTACCGGTTCCTCTGGACTGTGCAGAGCTAGTGGGAGAGGCAGGGAGTCAGGAAGTGGGGGGCAGAGTAGCAGCCGAGGCCCCGGAAACGTTCTTGCCTGGAGGGGCCTTGGCAGCTAATGCAGCTTTGCATTTGTTGGGACGTCGGGGTTGCGTCTGCTTAGGCCTTTGGCTGTTGGGGCACCGAAAGGACCATTTCTGCCTCTGAGAGGTTGGTACATTGTCTGAACAAACCTTAGTGCCAAACCCTTCTCCTGTAATTCGGTGATGATGTCCTTGACATCACCGCCAAACAGCACAGACCCTCCGAAGGGAGCATTGTGGATGGATGGCTGACTACACTTCAGGGGCCAAATCTGACACTCGGTGCCAGGCACGATGCCATAAGGATACGGCAAAGGCTGTGCTCCTGCCTGCAGTGTCCACCACGTCATAAGTAGCATGAAGCATGTGTCTACAGGCCCAGCGAATCTGGGGGGAGTGCAGTTTTGATTCCATCTGACCAAGGATAGCCTTCTGGTAGTCCCCCATGTGGCCGACGTAATTGAGGGCCCTCATGCCCAGAGTGGAAGAAGCATAGAACTTCTTCCCATACTGGTCCAGGAGACGGGACTCCTTGTCAGAGGGGACGAGCTTAGATGCTTAGGGTTGGCTGATCGGTCGTGTGATGCGCTAATCAAGACCGAATCGACCTTGGGGTAAAGGACAAGAAAATCCTTCCCGTCAGGAGCCTGATATAGCCTGTCAGCCTTTGGAGGAAGGGGGGGGCTAACAAGGAAGGTTGCTTCCAAATAGTGGAGACAAGATCCTCGTCAGACTCTAACCAGGGTGGAATCAGGGTGGGAGAAGTCTCCAGGAGGTCCAGATGGGCTACGAGCATCTTATGCTGGGGATCTGGTTCCACTGATTGCCACTCACAGGTTGCCTGGATTTTCTTTAGCAGCTCCAGAAAGGAAAGATCATCCGGAGGGGACTTCGGAGAACCTTGTGGCCTAGATCTAATTGGAGTGCGGGGCTCGTCCTCTAGATCAGAGCATTCGGAGTCCAAATCTGACTCCGAAGACTCCGATGATGGAGAAGCAGAAGAAGAGGCCTCCCTAGGAGGGAGAGGATCGCCCTCTCTGTGGGTTCCCCAGGGGAGCATGTCCTCCCTGGCTCAAGAACCGGAAGGTTCAGCTCTGGTGTCAGGCAGAGGAAGGGGAGTCTCTTCACACTGACCTAAGGGGTCCGGCGTCGGCACCGGCATCGGTATGTGTTTCTCGACTACTTGGGTGACCTGTGATTTTGCTTCAGCCCATCAGGAGGCCAAGACCTCCCTCAAGCCCACCTGCGGCTGCGGGATAGATGGAGGAGGGGGAGGAGGAGGAGGAGGAGAAGGCGGAGGGGGGCTCAGGTACAGGTAAGCTGGAAACCTGTAATAACGGTACCCATAACCCGATGGCAGGAGGCCCAGCGTCGGGCATTGAGGCGCCAGGTACTGCGGCGTCGGATACTGTGGTGTCGGGTACTGAGGAGCCGGATACTGCGGTGTCCGGTATCCTGGCGCCAGGGTGTCTGATGGAGTCAGAGGTGCTGGCAGCAGCCCTGCAGGCGGACCAGATGGATCAGGTGTCGTCCCGGAGGGGGACCCGGGAACCTGGAAGGCTCCGACATTAGATCATCAGGGAGCGGGATGCTGGAGGGTGATGTCAGGTGGTCTGACGTCGGGTCCGGCGTCTGAGGATCCGGCGTCGGGCTCCTCAAACCCAGCCGGGGAGGGAGGAGTAAACTCCTCGGGAGGAGCCGGAGAAGACGCGAGGTCCTCAGAAAGCAACAAAACTGACGTGCACTGTGGTGATTCTCAGACGTCAGAGATGGATGAATGGCCTAATGAAGGGTCGCCAGCTGGGCTGAGGTCGGGCAAGCCAACGACCGACTTATCAGCTGTGTCTGGCTGGGTGTTGGTGGAACCGACGCTCAGCTTATCGGACGCACTCTGACCAGAATGCCTGGATTTAAAGGGCCTCCTTTGCCCCAGAGGCTCTGGTTGGGCCCGACCGCGAGCCATACAGGGGGGTCAACGCTGGCTTAGACACCACTAAGGCAGCCGTCAAAAGACAATCCCCCGGGGGAAGTTACCTGGAGAGCCGTGACCCCAGCTGAAGTCGAGGCTGCTGTGGATGGTGAGTCCCGACCCTGGTGTTTCTCCTTGTCCCTCTTTTTCTTGTGATGGCCCTCAGGAGAAGTTGACACCTGCCTCAATTTCTTCAGTTCCTTTTACATGGATGCCATTTTCTGTTTTAGTAAATGGGCTTCCAGGGACTACTGCCTTAGTTTCCGAGTCGCAGTACTGAATTTTTGGCAGTGCTCACACTCCTCCATGCAGTGGTCTGTGCCCAGACAGAACAGGCAGAGGGAATGGCCGTCCTTGTGAAGGAGCTGGGATCCACACCAGTCACACTTGTTCCTATGCAATTCCGATGGCATCGGGGACGACATGCACAGCGAGGTAGGATTACACAAATATCAGAGTAAAATAAAGTTGAAAAAGACTGATACTTATCCAAAATGGCAAGAAAAGCGAGCGCTGTTCTTCCGCGAGGTACTTTTGCAAGCCGACGGCAGGAAAGAACTGGAGGGCAGGCGTCGGGACCGCCCCCTTTATACTGACGTTGGCTAACACTGGTCACCTGATGTGGGAGCGGTCCCCGCCAGAGACTGCTAGCTAGAGATTTTTCCATGGGTTCCTGACACCTGGTGGCTTAGTCCTACTTGTGAATATCTACTGCAAGAGCCCTCTCGAAGTAAGATCGAAGGATCCTATGTACATCCAGAGTGTGTAAGAAGGCCTCCCCTCTGTTAGAGAACTCTGGGTAGTAAACTGGTAGTTGGATGTCCTGGTTCAACGTAAACTCAGACTCTACTTTCCGAAGAAACTTAGGGTTGGTATGAAAGGCTACCCTGTCCCTGTGAAAAATAAGATAAGGCTCTTTACACATCAGAGCTTGCAGCTCAGAAATCATGCGAGCTGAGATAATAGCAACTAAAAATAACATCTTCCGAGAGAGAGAGAGAGAAGGTGTAGCTCGCAATTTGTGGCTCATTCAAAGTGGGTAAGGTGAGCTTCTCCAAAACAAACAGGAGGCCCCAAGATGGCACGGGATCTCTCCTGGGAGGTTTAATATACAAAATGCCCCTTAGAAAGGTCTTGCATAGGTCCATCTGTGCCAGAGTCTTCCCATTCAGTGGTGCATGATAAGCTGACAATGTACAGAGGTGCACCTTAAAGGACGAGCAGTTAAGGCCCAAGTCCGATAGCTGGAGAAGATACTCCAGCACAGTTTCCACCAGACAGTTGAGGGGATCTAGAGAATGGGGGAATGCCCATAAGCAGAAATGCTTCCACTTCATGGCATATGTTGCCATGGTAGAGGGTTTTCTCACTGCCATAAGCACCTTTGCCACCATTAGGGATACTCCAAATCTATCTTGTAGCTAAGTCCGCAGGAGTAATGCATGAAGATGCTGGGACTGGAGGGCCAGATGGACCAACGTCCCTTGCTTTTGGGAGAGCAAGTGTGTGGACAGGGGCAACTGAACCGTTGGTTCTGATGCCAGCTGTTGTAACTGCGGGAACCAAATCTGTCGAGGCCAGAAGGGCGCGATGAGGATCATTCTGGCACCCTCTGCCTGCAACTTGAGCAGGATCCTCTGAAGAAGAGGGAAGGGAGGGAAGGCATACAGGAACCTCCCTGTTCAAGAGAGGGACAATGCGACTCTCCAAAAAACACCAGGCCCTGGATCTAGCGAGCAGAAACTGGACAGTTTGGCGTTGTGTGGAGATGCAAAGAGGTCCAGCTCTGGTCAACCCCACCTTTCGAAGAGGTCTGTGACTTCTTGCTGTAGCTCTCACTCGTGGCTCTGAGACCGAGAGCGACTTAAGCTGTCTGCAAGTACGTTGTGGATCCCAGGAACATGGACTGCTGTGAGATCCAGGCTGTGATCCACTGCCCAAGTCCATACCCTCATTGCCTCTCTGCGAAGGGGATAAGGGTGCATGCCCCCTTGCTTACTGGGCTGGAAGACTACTGGGTTATTGTCTGACTGGACCAGAAGGGGCCCAGGAAGGAGTACCCCTTGGAAGGCTTGAAGGGCATATAATACGGCTCTTATTTCCAAAATGTTTATGTGGAGAGACAGCTCTATTGAATTCCAAGAACCCCTCATCTGATGAGAAGCACAATGTGCTCCCCATCCCAGTCCCGAGGTATCTGTAGTTAGGATCTGCTGAGCGCTGGGTCGCTGGAATGGAACCCCTTTTTCCAAATGGACCGGGGTGACCCACCAAGTCAGGGACTGATGGACCACACTGGAGAAATGGATGGGCTCCTTGAGCTCGTCTGTGCCTTGATCCCACTGTACTCGGAGGTGCCACTACAGGATCTTCATATTCAAACAAACGAGGGGAACTGTGGCTATGGCAGCGGCCATATGACCTAGAAGCTGCAGAATCACCCTTGCTGAGACCAGGTCCGAGCTCTTCACCCAAGGAGGGCACTACCAGTTCAGGGTGCTTCCATTCAGTCTGTCATCAGCACCAAGAGTTTTCACCAAGTGCCTGGCAGTGATGGTGGCAGCAGCCCTCAGGAGAGGGGATCACTTTGTCTACCCTTACCTGGACGATTGGCTTCTGAAAGCTTCATCATAAGACCAATTGAACAGGACGATGGAGGAGATGTTCAGTCTATTCCGGACTTTGGGCATTACCTTAAATCTGCCCAAGTCATACCTGTGGCTGGCTCAGAGGCTACAGTACATAGGAGCAGTCCTGGACACCATCCAAGGGAAAGCCTTTCTTCCCGCAGACCGGGCAACCAGGTTAAGGGAGGTCGCTCACAGGGTTATGTTGTACTTAGGCAGGAAATTATAATGTACAGATGGGGCTAAAAGTGATAATACTCTCCCTGGGCAGAACCCTGTTCAATCAAACTCTAATCCTCTTTTCAAGCTTTCAGACTTGTTTTCCACTAAAGGAGAACCTGCCCCCAGGCGTAACGCCGCTAGTCTTCTTTTTAAACAGGGTTTAGAATCCCCACCTGATCGATTATACATAGCTAAGACCCTGTTGAAACAATCAATGCATTTTTTTTCCTTGGAAATTTTTTGCTCTTATAAGCCTAGGCAATGGGAATTTTGACGTGAGTTTTAAAAGTGTGTCTAATTTGGATCGCTTTTGGGCCTAATATGAAAACTTAAAAAACTCCTCTGTTTGGATCCCCTTCCATGTAGTCCCTCTCACGAAGCCTTTAGTGAAAATTATCACTATTATGTTTAAGAACGAGGGAGTGCATGTGGAGGATATCATGTTTTGGCTAAAACAACGTTGTGAGCTTTTGGGTAGGCCCACCCCCACTTTAGATTCTGAACAAATTTGGGATGGTGATTGGAGGATTAAAGTAAAACTGTTCTCTACCGATGCTGGTCCTGCACATTTACCTAGTTAATTTTTTTAGGTAAGGATCAGGGGTCTATATTTTATAATGGCCAGCCCAGGTCTTGTTTTAAATGTCGATCCAGAGCTCACTTGAGCAACGCCTGTGACACTGTTTGATGTAATCATTGCTTTGAGTTTGGTCATTTAGCCTCTGCCTGTTTGAACTTGTTCAAATGCAACCTGTGCTAACAAACAGGACATGCATATGGGAGATGCCCGTGGGCCTCCCACAACGGGGATGACTTCCCCCCCAGGAAGGCCTTATTAACCAAGCACAACATTTAGAGGCCAAACGAATTGTGGAGCAAAATGCTAAGAAACAGGTGACTGTGGTGATGGTAAAGAACCCTCCTGCCCAAGCTACCCCTATACCTGGGCATCTGGAAACCCAGGAAAACTCCAGTAACCATCCTACCTCTTTTGACAGGATAATGCATCCAGAACAGTCTATGGCTGTACAAATTGATATGCTCCCAGAGACAACGAACCCCCTTTACCCTGTGGTTGCAAAAAAAAAGGTCCAGACATGGGAAAACTGTTCCGGTTTAAAATCGGGAGACTGAAATTCAGCCGGAGTCCCACCTACAGGAATGGAAAAAGGGGAATACATTTTCAGTACTACACTCAGAGTCCACTGATAGAGATTCAGACGAAGACAGTGTAGACTTGTCCTCTGTAACATCTGCCACTGATACTGAGAATAGGGATGAGGGGTCTATAGCTAAAAGAACCAGAGGCGTACCTCTAAAACCCTTTGAAATAGGTTGCTGTTTTTCCCCCACAGCCATTAGTATAAGTTTTTCTAAATAGGATTTTTCTTATGGGGAGCTTATCCATCAGCACATTAAATATTAATAGCATTAAAAGTAAAAATAAGCAAATTGGTGCTATGCTTTCCCTGAAAAAACTAAAAAGTGATATAATTTGTCTCTAAGACACTCACATTAAAACTCTACTTGAACTGCAGTTATCCACCAGGGAATGGGATTTGGGTCCTGCCTTCTGGTCCACAGATATAGACAACTGTGATGAGGTAGGTATCCTTTTTGCAAACCCCCTTTTTAGTGTCTCTAGACTTGTGAACATCCACCCTGGTAGAGCTCTCCTTCTAGACTTTACTTATGGCTCTGAGAGATTTAGATTAATTACTTCATATGCCCCTCAAACAAAAGCACAATGTGTGGCTTTGTTTAAAGAGATCCAATCCTTTCTACATTTCTCTCATTTAGTTTTGTGGGTAGGGGACTTTAATAGTGGGCTCTCTAAATCTGACAGAGGTCTCCAAACTGATAAAATGTTTAGTTACTCCTTAACCTTAGCACAGATTATTAGAACAGCTGGCCTGGTGGATGCACATAGAAAGTTGCACCCCACTGGGGGCTACACATTCTATAGAGTCCTTGAAAACATGGATTGAGTTTATTTTTCTTTCTGAGATTCTTCAAACAGACCAGATTCACACTGTTCCAAGTGCTTTCTCTGATCATTTAGGCCTAAAAATGTAAGAAAAACAGCTGGAGGTTAAATGAACCAGTACTGGAGGATGAAAAATTAAAAAAACTATGGAAACAGGAGTGGGTAGCTAGGCTCTCAGTGGCTGTGTTGTACTCTGATATTCAGGAATGGTGGGAGGACACAAAAAAAACTTAGCGCCTCTTCTTTCAGAAAACAGAACAAGTTAAAGCCCAAAATGAATATGTACAATATTTAAAATTACGCCATCAGCTGCAAAAGCTCATTTTCTTTGCAGAAACCACAAGACAGGATTACAGTGGGCAGATTAGGTCTATTAAAAAACAAACGAAGGAGTTACAATATAATAGGGCAAAATTTCTCCAGCAGGAAAGTAGGTTTGGGACACAAGTTCAGAGAAATTCCTTAGATCCTTACAAAGAATGTAAGAAAAGAACTGAAAGCAGGACGATAACTGGCCTAATTAATCCCAATGGAAACAGGGTTAGTTCCCCAAATGAGTTATTAGGCATTGTAACATGGCAAAAATGTAAGAACGGGGAGGAGGAACGCGGATAGGACAGAAGCCGTCACGTGGTACAGGAGCAACATGGCATTATGAGACGATAATGCTGTGTTGCCTCTGAACTACACAAACGAGCCACCAGACTAAAAGTAGCATTGTTCAGAGTTGTCAGTGACGAAAAATCAGAGTCACACACTGTATGAAGAGCAAGAGAGTAGCATAGATAAGGAGGGGGAGAAATGCAAGCGAGGGACATAGGTAGTAGGAGAAAGACAGAACACCACAGGGTTACAATGGAATGAGACAGCTGGGACAAATGAAGGAACACCGGAAGAGAGTGTGAGGGAGAGAAACTGCAATCTCGGCGAGCAGCATCCAGAAATGGTAGAGCGAGAGAAGCTAACCAAAAACACAGACACAGAAGCACATCAAAACACCCAAGAGAGACCAGTAGACAGTGACACAATGAATGACCCCGGACCAGAAATAGTGAGAGGCTGAGGAAGCAGTGGATGGGAACAGGGAGCCACAGGCGGGACATCCGGTAACGCATTTAACTTCCAGAGTTTCACGGTGCACGGCGCGGTAAACGTCAACTACGGAGCAGCAATGACACACCCAGACCATAGCACAGAGACAGGATAACTGACAGAAGGTAAAAAAAAAAGCCATAGTGGGGAACACAGGGTGAGCAGGACAGAATCAGGAATTGGACTCAGCAAATTACGCTGGCGGTATGCAAATGAGAAACGGAAAGAGTGTGGAAAGGGCAAAAGCTGCAGAATCACAGTCATCCTAGGTCAAATACTGATTAAACAGCCACGCATAAATCGTTGAAATGTGCACCAATCGTAAACAAATAAAGAACAGTTCAGTCCATCCAAAAACAAAAATAAGCACATCTGTATGTAACAGAGTAGTATGAAAAAATGTGAAAGTAACAGTAAAAATCACAGCACAGCATATCAGTCTCCTAGTCTTTTCTCTTGTATCACTAGCAACATGTGTACTCCATAATAACCATGCTGATGTCCATGTTACAAGCGCATTAATCCCCTCCGAAGGTGGCATCTAATGGGGAGTTAATGCATGGTTGGACCATTGTATGCACTCGGCCACAGCGGTCTCAACCATGCATTAACTCCTCATTAAATGCTACCTTCATCGGTGATTAATGCTTACTTGTAGAGACTCACAACTCTAATCTTTTTGGAAACCCCCTTCAGGAAGTGGTTTTGCATAATACACTTAGGATTCTTGGCCTACCACAAGTGTCTGAGTCTGACAGTTTAGAGATGATTAAAGACAATACCATTCGGGAGGTGAAGAGGCTATTTCTTCACTTCCTAATCATACAGCACCAGGCTCAGATGGTATCAGTTTGGGCTTTTATAAAACCTTTAAAACCGAGCTTTCACTGGTATTAGTTTTACTCTACAATCATTGCCTGCAAGAATCTAAGTATACTGCTTCCATGCTAGAAGCTGTCTTAGTTCTCATTTATAAAAAAGGGATAAGGGAGGATATTAATAATTGGTGCCCTCTAAGTTTTCAAAACAGACTTAAAAAATCTTAATCAAAATGTTATTGTCAAGGTTAACAAAAGTGGCTGAATACCTGGTTAGCCCACATAAAACCTGTGCTATTAAGGGTAGGAAACAGAAAGACAATTTAGTGATTCTTTGGGAACTTTTTTTCAGAGGGGATAGTAGAAATGTGCAAGGGTACGTTTTAGGGTTATATCAAGAAAAGGCCTTTATAGGATATCACACCATTTCTTGTTTTCAGCTTTACAGGCCTTTGGTATCCCTGATCAGTTTGTTTATTGGTTAAGAGGTTTATATCAGGACTCCTTCTTATTGCCTAATGTTAATGGGTGGTTTGGGAGAAAAGTTAAGATCCGTAGAGGTGTAAAGCAAGGTTGTCCATTAAGTCCTATTTTATATGTATTTTGTATTGATATTTTGATTTGCATGATTCTGGGGCACGATGAACTAGAAGGAATAACTATTCTCCCTAATTTTCCCCGTTAAAATTCTGGCCTATGCAGATGACCTGGTTCTGAACCTTTCACCCTGTTATAAAGAAGAAGCCTTATCCCTAATTTTGACACAATTTGCCACAATGTCTGGGTCACAGATAAATATTAATAAGTGTAAAGGGGTTACTGTGGGTAAAACTGCCCCTCCCTCAGCTGGTCAAATTGCGGGAGTGGCAATTTCTGACTCCCCTATTCCCATCCTAGGACTGGAGTTTGAGCCAGGGGATATTGCTAGAAGAAACTGGGACAGTAAACTGAACAAAGCTAGCAACTTATTTAAGAGTTGGAAAAGGTACCTGCTCTTGAAAAAGAGGAGAGTCATGCTGATTAAAAATTTACTTCTCCCATGTTTTTTATGTCTTAGTTACATTTTCCCTCCCCCCTCAGAAGTAACAACAGAGCTGTATGGTATTTTTTTTTTCAGGCCTTTCGGGGCTTTCGACTTAATCCTGTAAAAAGGGAGCTCATATACCTTCCCATTACTAAAGGAGGCGTTGGAATAGTAAACCCGGTAGCCTTTTACTTTTGTATTTTCTTGGATTATAATATAGGCCATGCTGTAAGGCCTGGTTTTGTAGTTTGGAAAGACCTGGTTATGCACTGGGTTCAGACAGCCTTACCCTCCTGGGAGGGAAAAAACCTAGGGCTTTGGCACAAGTTAAATTTATGCCCAAATATGGAAAAGAAAGTATCAGGAATATTCTTAAGTGGGGGTTCTCCACTGAAAAATTCTTGATACTAAATAGGAAATCAATTCAGGCAGAGATATTGCAGGTCGAGCGCCATGCTAAAGTTGAATTTCCCCATTGTTTGGAAACTGACACCCCATATGTGCTTAAACAATTATCTAATCCTAGGATACCAGCATACGCTTGGGACTGCATTTGGCTTAGTAACTACTATCGACTTGGCGTAAAAGCTAATAGTAAACAAACAAATCTCAGAGAGATACTGTCCTAGAGAAGGGTGCGGTGGCATTTTAGAAACTCAACAACATTTGTTTCTTGAATGCCCTTATGCCTAGGCCTTTTGAAGCTTTTTGTCTCGAATTTGGGAAGAACCATTATTTTTAAGTTTGTCCTAGCCTAGGTTTATGTTTGCACCTGAATATGCCCTCTGTGCTAAATATCATAAAGATACTATATATATAGCCTTTGTTGTA
The DNA here is from genome assembly GCA_016271365.2 of Neoceratodus forsteri. NCBI lineage: Eukaryota > Metazoa > Chordata > Ceratodontiformes > Ceratodontidae > Neoceratodus > Neoceratodus forsteri. The sequence goes on along the minus strand of CM028136.1, from coordinate 521,731,428 downwards.
ATCAGATATTCTATGTGGCAAGCTCGTTGTATGCTTCTCCTACAGCAGAAAATGGTTACCCACACAGAGCTACTATCCACTATAAGGTATGCTTTAATACAGATTCAAGAAATGGATAGGAAACGCTTCTCGCCAGAGAAGACTAGGCATTTGTGGGAAATGGTTCTTGTAATTTATATATATATTATGTAATATTGAAGGATATCAGTAATGTATTAGTTTTGTGAATCATCTATTGTCATATGACGAGAGTAAGGAAACACAAAGAAAGGCACAAGCAGGTACTGTAGAAACAAATGAAGAATTGTTAATACCAAGGGTATGAGGGAGATGGAGGATGAAATAAATGAAGTTATTGAGGTACAGATTTCAACAAATGGCATGGAACTTGAAAGTGGGAAAAGTATTGGTACTGTGGGAGTGCAGGATGCTGTACTAAAGGAAAACACAAGAGAAAATCCAGTTCAGCAATGTGAAAAGGGCTCAGTAACCCCCTTGCCAAATTTTGATTCAAACATGTCTGCATCAGGTGTAACTATTGCAGAAGCCCTGAAAAATGCAGGTTGGGTCAGGACAGAACAAACAAACCCTGGCAGACTCATACACACTCAAACACAGAAGAAGTAATGGAAGGGAGGGCAAATAGATCCACTGAAATTACCTACTGAATTGAGGTTAACACAAAACCCTACATTGCAAATGCAAGACCAGGGAGTAGACCCAAACAATTTGCAGCAAAACTTAGAATTTAGCACAGAGCAAAACATGGAAAATAAACCTGCATCCAATGAGCACAGACAAGAGACCCCTCCCCCCCAAGACCAAGAACAGCCAGCTAACTCTAGTAACACTACTGGAGATGGCGAAAGAAACAAATCTAATGGTTCTTAGCAGAATGCACGACCACAGGGACGCACATATCCGGAACTGTTTCATACACCTCAAGCACAAGCAAAAAGTAGAAATGCCGTAAGAATAAGATAAAGAGGTGGCTTAGAAGTCTTCTCTGACCGGGTTTATGTTGGGTGAAAAAACAAATAAAAGAAAGTTTAGATTCTTCTCCAGCAGAAGTCTATGAATTAATCCACAAATCTGGGGGCTCCAATTTTGATTTCAGTTTTAAAACAGCCATGAGTCTGGAACAATTCTGGCAAAGGTATCAACAAGGTAAATACATACCTCTGTGGTCTACATTTGTGGTGATTCCATTCACCAAACTGGCATTTAGAACCATAATGGTGCTATTCAAAAATGAGAGGGTGGCAGTGGAAGATATCATGCACTGGCTAAAAATGAAATGCACAGTATTGGGGGCTCCAGAACCAATCATTGACACAGAACAATTCTGGACAGGAGGCTGGAAGATATGGGTTAGACTTCCTCAAATGAATGGGGTCATACAGCACCTACCAAGTTGTTGTTTTTTTTTGGCCGGGATAGAGGCTTTATTTTTTATTCAGGCCAGCCTAAATTGTGCTTTAGGTGCAGAACCTACACACATTTAAACAGTGCATGTGACAGGTTGAAGTGCTCATTATGTGACAGGATAGGACACCTAAGCATTAACTGTCCAAACCCACAGTTCTGTAGTTTAGACGAAGAAACAATCCACGCATTCAAACATTGTCCATGGGCCTTTCACAACAAACCCACGCAGGATCAAGAAGACCTGGAGGAAATGGTGGCTAGGGCACAGCAACAAGCAGCTTCCAGACCAGCAAGAACACATGAACCCAACAGAAGCACAGCTCCCACAGCAGCAAATGTGCATCCCCGCAATGGCGATACACCAGATAAATCCAGAACCTCAGGCCATGGCACAACCTGTATCCCCAATACCCTCAACATCCACGGAAGAAAACAATGAGACAATAGAAACCACTCAGGCTATGAATACTCCCACGGAACCCGGTGAAGAAAATGATCAGTTAAACCCAGCATTAAATCCTCTTCCCCAAGAAAGTGAACTGAATATGCCGCCTCCAGGGGAAGCACCTTGGAAACAAAGAGCCACAAAAGAAGGATTACACGAAGCCAGGCAAACAAGAACAATATGGGGGCTATGCACAGTGCAGAGGATCTGCTGCAATACAAAAATAGATTTACCCCCTTGGTCAAACGGAAACAATGGGATGAGATAGAGGAAGACTTAGATGCTTCATTAGTGGCATTGTGTCAACCAGACCCCATGACAGATACCGACATTCTGTCTGGTGACTCAGAATCATCCAGATCTTCTAACTCTTCGAATAGAAAGAAATTCAAGATGAAATAACCGGAAAAAGCAAACAATTTTTATTGTTTCATCCGGTAATCTATGGCTGCTAATCTCACTTGGGAGACACTAAATGTTAACAGCATAAAAAATAGAAAAAGGAGAATGACAACTTTCTCTACATTAAGAAATCTGCATTTACATGTATATTTCATACAGGATACCAGGCTGCATTCCCTCAAGGAGATACAACAAGCCACAAAAGAATAGTTCACTGGCCCTTCATTCTGGTCACTTGGGGGAGGAGCCATGTTCTGGGCTCAGTGGCATCGTCTCAACCAGACCCCATGACAGACACTGAAATTCTGTCTGGTGATTCAAAATCCCCCAGATCTTGTAAATTGAATAGAAAGAAATTCAAGATTAAATCACCGGAAAAAGCAAAGAAGCATCAATAATCAATTTTTATTGTTTCGTCCGGTAATCTATGGCTGCTAATCTCACTTGGTGGACACTAAATGTTAACAGCATAAAAATTAGGAAAAGAAGAATGACAACTTTCTCTATATTAAGAAATCTGCTTTTACATATATGTTTCATACAGGATATCAGGTTGCCTTCCCTCAAGGAGATACAACAAGCCACACAAGAATGGTTCAGTGGCCCTTCATTCTGGTCACTTGGGGGAAGAGCCATGTTCTGGACTCGGTGTGTTGTTTAATACCACAGAGATAAAAGTAACCAGGCTTATAGATCTTGTTCAAGGGAGGGCTCTTATTTTGGATATAATTTATAAAAAAGAATGGAGGCTAATTAATTTATATAATCCACAAATCAAAACAAAAAGAGTGGAAATGTTAAAATTAGTACAACCATATTTACACACCACCAAATCGGTAGTGTTTGGGGGGATTTCAACTGCATTCTTTCCCTTACAGATAAAACAGGGTCTACCCCCAAACTTTATTCTGATTCTAATTTTCTATGCACCGTGACTGTTACTGCTAAGTTAATGGATAGCGCAAAATATAGAAAGTCCTCTCCCAGACTTATCTTTCAGAAAGGTCGTCTGACCACCTGCATAGATTTCCTTTTTATTTCTGAGTGGGTTCCATGCAGCGCACATATGGTTACACCTATAGGAACTACAGATCATAGTTTGATTAAAATCTATCCTTCACAAAATAAGCCTGGTTCATACGCACATTGGAAAATGAACACATCCATACTTCAAGAAGAGGATGGAGGGAACTAAAATGGGTAACTGAAGATAAGATCAGTGTATATGAACTACATGATAATTTTCTGTACTGGTGGCTAGAAACCAAAGCTGAAATTAAGAAATACTGTAAAAAATGGCAAAAACATCAGCACAATCAAATTTATATAAAATACTTCGAAAACAGGAAACAACTACAACAATTAACATCTCTAACTAATGAATTGGGTTATGACTTCTCTAATCAAATAAAACAGATAAAAACTGAAATGGCAAAATAACAGTATGATAGGGCTAGTTCCCTTTTTCAGGAACAAAAGTATGGAACCCAGGGAAGGGCACAATGGTTAAGCCTGATGATAACTGTAAAGGAAGGGTGGAAAAGAAATATATGCCACAAATCCTCTCAGAAAAAGAGGAATTAATTTGGAATAATCCTGATATTGTAAAAGTGGTTACAGCACATACAAAAAAATTATTTGGCCAAATTACACATTCGGTAGGGGCATTATATGCTTTCTTAGAAAATATTAACATACCCAAATTAGATCAGGGTATTAAAAAGAATATGACAAGACCTATCACAAGAGATGAAATATTGGCAGTGGTATCTCACCTAAAAAATAACACAGCTCCAGGGCCAGATGAAATTCCGGGGGAATTCTACAAAAAGGCACTAGAATTATTAGCAAAACATTTGGAAGAAATTTTTAATGAGGTGATAGAGGGTCAGCATCCTCTACTCCCTGCCTTGGCAGATAGCCTATTAATCTACTTGCACAAAAAATGAACAAAAGAAGATATTAACAACTGGCACCTCATCAGTTTAATAAACTGACTGGAAAATCCTACTCAAAATATTGTGTAATAGACTTATGCAAGCAGCAAAGTACAGTTACGTAAGAACTTACCGTAAGAGTAGATCTTCGAGAGAGGCTCTTGCAGTAGGTAATTACATATAGGACTGAAGCCAGCAGGCATCAGAACCGCACAGAAAAATTTCTAGCTAGCAGTCTCTGGCGGGGGACCGCTCCTATGTCAGGTGACCAGCATCAGATGACGTCAGTATAAAGGGGCTGTCCCCCACACCTGCCTTCCAGTTCTTTCCCACCAAAGGCCCAAAAAAAGGCAAGACAAGACAGAAGCAACTATTTCCCTTCCTGGAAAAGGAGCTGAAAAAGCTAAGGGGGATGGAGGGTGGGAAGGCATTACCTACTGCAAGAGCCTCTCTCGAAGATCTACTGTTACAGTAAGTTCTTACGTAACTGTACTATCTTACTTCGAGAGGGCTCTTGCAGTAGATAATTACATATAGAACTGAGTCCCAAGCAGTCTGAAACACGGAGAAGCACAAGGGAGGAGGAAAACTACACAGCCATAGAACCTCCAGCTGTAAGGGTCTCAAGAAAGGAGACCGTGCAGAACAGCCAACCCGAAGCCTGCTCTACGGCGAGAGGCAAAGTCAAAACTGTAGTGTTTCATAAAGGTATGGACAGAAGTCCAAGTGGCGGCTGCACAAATGTCGGCTGTTGGCACATTCTTAAAACAAGCTGCAGAGGTAGCGACAACCCTAGTGGAGTGGCCTCTGACTTGACCCAGTAGGGTCTTGTGATACTTGTCATAACAGAAAGTGATATAATGAGCCAGCCATTTAGATAGGCATTGCTAGGTAACAGCACTGCCTTCTGTTTTGTGAGCAAAAGGGACAAAAAGCTGATCAGATTTCCTGAGATTCTTAGTCCGAGTGGTGTAGTATCTCAGTATTCTATGAACATCCAAAATATGCAAGAGATACTCCCCTTGATTGGAGTGTTGCATAAAGAAAGCGGGTAGCTCAATGGACTGATTCAGCGTAGATTCCGCTACCACCTTAGGGAGAAACTTAGGGTTGGTATGAAGAGCCACACGTTCCTTGTGAAAAATCGAATATGGGATTTTGCACATCAAGGCCTGAAGCTCAGAAATACATCGAGCTGAAGTAATGGCCACTAGGAAAAGAGTCTTCCAGGATAGGAACTTCAAGTCTGCTGAGGCTGCTGGTTCAAAAGGAGGCAGGGTAAGCTTCTCAAGAATAAAATTCAGATCCTAAGGAGGGGCAGGAACGCGAATAGGGGGTCTCAATTGGAAGACCCCCTCTAAGAAAAGTCTTAGAGACTTCCAACTGCGTGAAGGTTCTGTCTCCCAAAAGGAACATGGTAAGGGGAAATAGCCGCCATGTGAACCTTCAAAGAGGAATGGCTGAGACCCAGGTCAAAGAGATGACGCATATAATCCAGAATTCTCCCGACAGGGCATGAGAATGGCTCGAAATCCTTGGAAGAGGCCCAAATCGAGAACAGTTTCCATTTCATGGTGTAGGTAGGTCTAGAGGAAGGCTTTCTGGCCTCCACCAGAATCTCAGCCACGAGTGGGGAGACCACGAATCGGGCTTGAGCTACATCTGCAGGAGCCACACATGCAACTGAAGGGACTTGAGACCTGGATGAATCAGGGTCCCCTGATCCTGGGTCAACAAAAGTTGTGACAGAGGAAAAGGAAGTGGAGGTTCCTCTGAATACTGTTGCAGAAGACAGAACCAAACTTGCCTGGGCCAGAAAGGAGAGATTAGGATCATGTGAGCGCCTTCTGAGCTGAGTTTGTGTAAGACCCTCAGAATCAAGGGAATCGGGGGGGAAGGCATAGATGAATCTGTCCTTCCAGTCTAGAGACAGAGTGTCCCTCCAAAAAATGACTCACTCTGGAGTGAGCGAGCGAGCAGAAGGCGGGAAGTTTTGCATTGTGAGGAGACGCGAACAGGTCTACCTGAGGTATTTCCCAGCACAGGAAGAGATCATCTACTACCCCCTGATCCAGTTCCCATTAAGAGCTTTGCTGACCAATGGCCAGGGTGGTCTGCAACATATTTGAGCCGCTGGAGCGTGAACCCGCCGTCAGGTGAGGGTTCTGTTGCACAGCCCAATCCCAAACTCTCATTGCCTCCCTGCACAGAGGCTAGGAACGCGTTCCTCCCTGCTTGTTGATGTACCAGACTATGCACATGTTGTCTGTTTGGACAGCCAGATGACCGGGAAGGACATCAATCAATCAATCAACCAATCAATCAAAATCTTTATCTATCCAGGCGGACATCATTGAGCAAGGCTCATTTGCAAGATGGACCTGGGGATAACAGGGTCAGGTACACAAGGAAGATCATTACATATAAAAATATATGAGCACACATACACAGATATATATACACTATATACAATTTACATATATAAACAGAGGCAATGATGATAAACAGGGTTGAATACCTGCATGGCATATTACTAGAGAACCATATACAGTTGCAAGTGATAAGTGATGGTCCATTCACATGATAGCAAATTGTGGGAGAATCATATCCTGGTGGCAGCCCCCAAATTCATCCTTTCAGTTTCAGCCAGATGTAATGATACCCTGTGGCATTTTTTTTCTGCACCTTATATTGTTATATTACTATTACAGTCTACATGTGGGCACTTATCTCCATTTGTATAATTTACACCTTTACGTGCCTTGTAATAATATTTGTCTTAATTTTGTTTCACTTCTGATTGTGATGTATTGCATATCTCTTGATACTGTATTCTATGTACCTGTATCTCTCTGTGTTGTTTACCTCCCCGGTCGTGCCTGAAAATAGTCACTTTCGTGTCTAGTGCACCTACCCGGTTATCAAAAAATAAATAAATAAAATGTGGTTATAGTTCTGGCGCTTACCTTAGGGACAAATTTAGAGACTGCTGGACGGTACAGTGGTGAGCAGGGAAGAAAAAATTACTCACCTTAGTAATGTTGTTTCTTCTAATGGAGTCTTGCTATATTATGACATATGCAGTATAACCCCAAGTTAGAACTGCTCCGGAGGTCAAAGGGTTAACTTTCTATGCAGGGCATGGAACCTTGAGCGCGTGCTCGGTTGAACACTCTGTCTGTTGTAGCTCAAACTTAAACTGTCCAGATCTTCGCAGAACAAAACTCACCAAGGTTCTGTGTGTAGGCCGTAAACCTACACCAGCCCACTGGCTACTAACTACAAAAACACATTTTGTTCTTGATCCAAAACAAAGACTCAAGTCAGGGATTCAAGAAAGAAAAAATAAGCATAACACCTAAGCACCCTAAGAAAGGGTGAAAATAAAGTGGCATCTATGAAGTGCCAACATTGCAATTGCCCACCCACATCCCAAAAATAGAGGTTCTGAGAGGGCAGGCTGGGGAGGTATAATACAGCAAGACTCCATTAGAAGAAACAACATTACTAAGGTGAGTAATTTTTCTTCAAACAACATCGAAGTCTTGCTATATTATGACATATCAGATACACAGCAGTACCTCCATGGAGGAGGGACAGAACCTACCTAGGAAATAGCTCTGAAGCACAGCTGTGCCAAATGAGCATCACTCCTAGCCTGGATATCCAGGAGTAATGCTTAGTAAAAGTGTGAACTGTTTTCCAGGTAGCTGCTTGACATATCTCTAGGATAGGGATGTCCCTGGCAGCAGCCAGAGACGCAGCTGTACCTCTGGTAGAGTGAGCCCTCAGGCCTGAGGGAGGAACCTCCCAGTTTTTCATAGCAAAATGGATACAAGAGACAATCCACCTGGCAATGGATCTTTTAGTGGCAGGTTTCCTTTACCAATCTCACCATAAGTGAGGAACAATTGGAAGGATTCAAACCTGTGACCCTTGGCACGTTCTATATAGTAACTAAGGGCTCTTTTGACATCTAAACTGTGCAATCTCCTCTCACCAGAGGAGGAATGGTCAGTGAAGTACACAGGAAGAGACATGGATTGATTAAGGTGGAAGTCTGAAACCACCTTAGGCAAAAACTTTCTGTTAGTCCTGAGGACCACCTTATCTCTGTGAAAGGAGATAAAATCAGGCTCCACTGACAATCCTTGTAGCTCACTTATGCACCTGGCAGAGGTGATGGCTACCAGAAACACAGTTTTCCAAGTCAAGTACTTAAGCTCTGCTGAAGACAATGGCTCAAAAGGGGGTTGCATAAGCTGGGCAATGCAAATATTAAGATCCCAAGCAGGGGCAGGGTCCCTGAACGGAGGGTTGGTGTGAAGCAACCCTTTAAAAAACTTGGAGAACACAGGGTGAGCTGAAAAAGAAGAAGGCTTACCTGCTGATAAGAAGACAGACATGGCTGCCAAGTGCACTTTTAGGGTAGCTGGTCTCAGCCCCAAAGAATTCAAATGCACAAATAATCCAGGATCAGTGAGCACGTCAGCAGATTCTGGAAATATGCTTACCAGCACACCATATGGAAAATCTTTTCCATTTTGAATTATAAGTAGCCCTGGTGGAAGGCTTCCTAGAGGCCTTCAAGATATCAATACACCTTGGGAAGGTGTAGGTCAGCAAACTCTAACTCTTCAAGAGCCATGCCTTGAGATTGAGAGATCTGAGGTTGGATACCAAACTCTCCCTGAGGCACAGGTTAACAGGTTGTGATTCCTTGGAAGACACAGGGAAGGTGGACTGCTAAGGACATGAGGAGTGGGTACCAGGGTTGCCTGGCCCAATCTGGAGCAATCAGGATCATCTTGCAGGGTTGAGATCTGATTTTGACTAGCACCTTGAAGAGGAGAGGGAAGGGGGGAAAAGCATAGAGAAACTTCCCTTCCCAACTGAGTAAGAAGGCATCCAGAGGGACTGAGCCCAACACTGGGGGCCTGCAGCAAAAAAGGGGAAGTTGGTGATTGTCTGGGGCTGCAAAGAGATCTATCTGCGGGGTGCCCCATCTGGCAAATACTACCTCCAGTACTAGGGGATCCAGTGCCCATTCGTGATGGCCCTGGGAAATCCTGTTGAGACATTGTCCTTGCCTGGGAGGTAAACTGCCGTAAGGAAGGCGTTCAGAGAATAAGCCAGAGACCACAACCTCATTGCTTCGGTGCACAAGGCCGTAGACCGAGTGACCCCTTGCTTGTTGATGTACCACATTGTAGTGGTATTGTCTGTTCTGACCTGAAAAACCTTGTTCTGAACAGATGTGGAAAAAACCTGGAGTGCTAGAAAAACTGCTCTGAGTTCCAACAAACTGATGTGGAGCAGAGATTCCTGAGGGGACCACAACCCTGGGTAGTAAGGTCGCCCACATGAGCTCCCCACCCCAAGAGGGATGCATCTGTAGTAGGGTCAAGGAGTGAGACTGGGGAGTGAAGGAACCCCTGTCTCAGATTGCTCTGGTTCTGCCACCACTGAAGGGCCTGGATCAGGGTTCGAGTCACTGGGATCAATTTGGTTAGAGGATCTGTCCTTTGAGACCAAAAGGCTCTCAAATGGAACTGGATGTCCCTCATCTGAAATCTTGCTCCCTGCACTACTGCTGTAGAAGCAGCCATGTGCCCCAGGAGCTGTAGAAAATGCCTTGCTGGCCGAGAGACCTGCAGGGTGAAAGAAGAGGCCAGAGAGACCAAAGTCCTTGCTCTTTCCAGAGGGAGGAAGGCTCTGGCTTCTTTTGTGTTCAGTTCTGTGCCTATGAAGGTGAGAAGCCGGACAGGCTCCAGGACTGACTTTGGAAGATTGAGAAGGAAACCTAGAGATGTAAGCAGTTGCTGAGTTACTTGTAGGTGTAGTCTGACCTGGTCTGGAGACTGGCCTACAATGAGCCAGTCATCCAGATAAGGAAAGATGGCAATCTTTTGCCTTCTTAAGTGAGCAACTGCTACTGCCAGGCATTTTGTGAACACCCTCGGGGCCGAGGTGAGGCCGAAGGGCATTGCTCTGAACTGGTAATGGCCTGAGGGCAGTTCAATCTGAGGTACTTTGATGGGAGCTTCTGATGAGAACATGGAAGTAGGCATCCTTGAGGTCCAGGGAGGCTAGCCAGTCCCCTGGCCTTAGAGAGGGTAAAATAATTCCCAGAGTCACCATTTTGAACTTTGGTTTTAAAAGGTGCTTGTTTAGATACCTGAGATCCAGGATGGGCCACCATTCTCCTGTCTTTTTTGGGGTAAGGAAGTACCTGGAGTACAACCCTTTGCCCTGGTGTCGGGGTGGAACCCTTTCCACAGCTCTGAGAGCCAGGAGGGAAGAAAAGTACAGTTACGTAAGAACTTACCGTAACAGTAGATCTTCGAGAACAGCTCTTGCAGCAGGCTACACCATTAGGACTGAAGCCGGCAGGCGCCAGGACCCCGGAGAGCTTTTCTAGCTAGCTATCTTCAGCGGGGACCGCCTCCGACGTCAGGCGTGGTATAAGAGGGGGCGGTCCCGCCAGAATCCCCAGTTCTCCAGCCGGAGATTCCCGGCCAGAGGTATCAATAGCCGAGGAGACTGAGGATCCGCCGTCAGAAGGCAAAACGGAGTACGAAAACAAACTCCCAGTAGGAAAGTAGGAAATTCCTTTCCGAAGAAAAAACTGACTCATACGTTGATCCAACCATACGGATGAAAATGAATTCCTGTTGTCTGAACTATCAGACTGGCTGGTCGAAATCATGATTATCCATTTTCTCCCTTACTCTCTAACCTAGAGGAGGAACTGTGAGCAAGAACCCTCCAAGGGGGAAACGGCGATGGATACAGTCTGCAAGAGCTGTTCTCGAAGATCTACTGTTACGGTAAGTTCTTATGTAACTGTACTATCTTACTTCGAGATACAGCTCTTGCAGCAGGTTACACCATTAGGACTGATTCCCAAGCAGTAAGGCTTGATCCCCTTCACACCGGGAGGAGGAAAGAAAGAAGACTATGCTAAGGAGCAGCCACCCAGCCTCAGTTCAGGACAGGAGGCCCTGTAGCACGGCCTGGCCGAAACCAGCTCTACGCCTAGAGGCGATATCCAGACTATAATGCCTGATAAAGGAATGCACAGAATTCCAAGTAACTGCAGCGCAGATAGAAGAGGTTGACACATTTTTGAGAGCTGCAAAAGAGGTGGCTACGCCCCTGGTAGAATGTCCCCGGACGGGACCCGGGAGGGGCTTTTGCTTGGACTGGTAACAGTGAGAGATACATTGCACGAGCCAGCAGGATAAGGATTGCTTAGACACTGGCCGGCCTCTCATTCTCTGTGCAAAGGACACAAAAAGTTGCTCCGAAGTCCTGAAAGACTTAGTTCTATTGAGGTAATACCTCAGGCTGCGGTGAACATCAAGCGTGTGGAGCAAAGCCTCTCCCCTGTTGGAATAGTTCGGGAAGTAGACCGGAAGGTCAATATCCTGATTTAAGGTCAGAGCCGAAACCACCTTAGGCAAAAACTTAGGATTCATTCTCAGAGACACTCTGTCTCGGTGAAAAACTAAATAAGGTTCCTTACACATCAGGGCATGAAGCTCAGAAATCCTTCTGGCTGAAGTAACTGCAACTAAAAACAACGTCTTCCAAGACAGAAAACGTAGCTCGCATTCCGCGGCTGGTTCAAAGGGAGGGAGCGTAAGCTGCTCCAAAACAAAAAGGAGATCCCATGGAGGATCGGGTTTTAATAGGAGGCCTAGGTGCAGCACCCTCTCAGGAACTCTCGAAGCGCCTAGCTGAGCAATGATGCGCTGGCCCACGGCTGGTGATAAGCTAAAATAGCACAAAGGTGGACCTTGATAGAGGAGTAGGCTAGCCCCGAGCGAAAGAGAGAAAGAAGGTAGTCCAAGACTGCCCCCACAGGACAACCTAAAGGGGAAAGATCACGAGCCCATGACCAAAGGCAGAATCTGCACCATTTCATGGCGTAAGTAGCTCGAGTAGCCGGCTTTTTGGCAGCAGAGAGTACCTCTGCCACCTCGTGCAAGACCCCATGTCGCATAATGGCTACGTCTCTAGGAGCCAGGCGTGCAGGTTCAGAGAACGCAGATCCGGATGCAATAAAGACCCTTGCTTCTGAGACAGAAGGTGAGAACTGCGCGGCAATGGGAGCGGAGGTTCTCGAGACAGCTGCGCCAGCAAAGGGAACCAGATCTGTCTGGGCCAAAATGGGGCCAACAGAATCATCCGCGCGTGCTCCTTGCGCAATTTGAGCAGAACTCTCTGGATCAACGGGAAAGGAGGAAAAGCATAGAGGAACCTGTTCTCCCAGGAGATGGACAACGCGTCTCGCCAGAAAACTCCAGGCCCTGGATCTAGCGAGCAGAAATTGGGCAGTTTTGCGTTGGATGGGGATGCAAATAGGTCTAACTCTGGGGTTCCCCATCGAAGGAACAGGTCCTCTGCTACCTCCTGAAGAAGTTCCCACTCGTGGACTCTGGCGGTCCGCAATCGTGTTGTCCACGCCGGGAACATGTACCGCGACTAGATTTGCGCCGTGTCCGATCACCCAATCCCACACCCTCATGGCCTCCCTGCAAAGGGGATAAGAGTGTGCGCCTCCCTGCTTGTTGAGGTATATACTACCACCGGTTGTCCGCCTGAAGCAGGATGGTACACGGCGGGATCACGGACTGAAAGCCCGGAGAGCATAGAGAACCGCCTCATCTCCAAAACATTGATGTGCAGATGAGCTTCCAGCGGACTCCAAATGCCCTGAGACTTCACCCCATCTATGTGAGCTCCCACCCGAGACCTAAGCGTCCGTGGTGGTGTAATCTCTGGGGACGGCGCTGCAAACGGACGCCTTGGAGAGCGACCCGGGGGCTAACCACCATTGCCAGTCCTGAATCATCCTTTTTGTGATTCTGACCGGATGTGCAGATGGTCTTGCCTCTGATCCCACTGCGCCTTGAGCATCCACTGCGTGACGCGCATGTGGAGCCGCGCGAGAGGGACCGTAGGAATGGCCGCAGCCATGTGACTGAGCAGGCGAAGGACCATCCTGGCCGAAGCGGTCTGATTCACCAACAGGTCCTTTATAAGTGACCTGATGCGCTCCGCCTGTCGCCTGGGAGGAAGGCCTCCCTGGACCGTGTCCAGCACTGCGCCTATGAATTGCAGGTTCTGCACGGTACCAAGACCGACTTCTCCTGGTTTATTAAGATCCCAAGTATCTGAACAAGATCTGAGTGTCTCGGATCGCTTGCGGAGCCTCCTTGGAGGCGCCATGAAGAGCCAATCGCCCAGGTACGGGAACACATAGTGGCCCTGCCTCCTGGCGGAAGCTGCCACACTGCCATGCACTGTGAAACCCTCAAGCGGGATGACAGCCCGAAGGGAGAGCTCGGAATTGAAAATGGTGGCCTGAGAGCTCGAGCGCAGGAACCTCTGATGCGCCTGAGCTATGGGGATGTGTCAGGTAGGCGTCTGCATATCTAGAGATGCTAAATAGGGTCTTGTTTTAGCATGGGAATGAGACCGGGAGGGTCACCATACGAAATCTTTGTATATGACCGATTGATTGAGGTCGCTAGTCCAGAATAGGACGGAGGTCCCCTGTCTTTTGGGAACCAGGAAAGTGAGAATAATATCCCTTCCTCTCTGGTCCCTGGGACAGATTGATCGCCCTTGTCCAAGAGACAATCACCTCTTGCCAAATCAAGTCGCGGTGCTGACCCGAGTATCGGAGAGCAGAGGAGGCCTTGAGGGTGGACGTTCTTCAATTCTAAAAAGTGGCCTTTGCTGACCAATTGAAGAACCCACCTGTCGGTGGTTATTGCCAACCCGATAGGAAGCGGGCAATGACACCCCGACTGAAACGTCCGTTGATCCTGAGGGCAGGGCGGAAAGTCATGCTGTGGCGGCTGAGGCCCGCCGGCTGGGTAGCCTTGGAAGGACGTTGACCTCGCCAGCAGGCTGCTCCCTGGGATCTTGGAAGCCAGAGCCCCTATGCTGTGTGGCGGAACGAGGCTGTTGCCTCTGAGTCTGCCACAAGCCGCCTTGGCTCCATAAAGGAGCCAGGCTCACGGATACATCGCCTGGACTGTCTGGACCGCCTTTCCAGCTCTGCAGTTTGGTAATTATAATGCCTGGACGGATTACCAAACAACACCTCACCTTCAAAGGTAGCGTCCAAAATGTTCTTCTGGATGTCTGGGGTGAAACCAGAGACACGAAGCGCATGAGTGTCTCCGAGGCCACGCCTGAAGCAGCTGCCCAGGCTGACGAGTCCGCAGAATCATGCGCGCTCTGAGCACCTGGGTTCCCACGCCTGAACCTCGTCCGGAAGAGCTGAAGCATCTCCTCCTTCTGCTCTACCTTCCGCAGCTTCTCAGCCACCTTTAGCCCCTGTTCCCACAAAGCGTTCTGGAACTGAACCATGTGGGTGAGAAAGTTCAGGGACCTGATAGCGCAAGTCGCGGAAGCGTAAGTGCGCCTCCCCAGAGCGTCCAGCTGTTTGGATTCTGGGTCCGGTGGCAGAGCACTCAAATGCTGCGGTCTCTGGGACTAATCATGAGAGGCAGTAATGACCAGGGAGTCAGCCAGAGGTTGTTGAGATAGGTACTGGTCCCCCCTTGGGGCCCTGTACAGCCTATCCGCCTTCTTCGGCACCGCCAGGAGCGAATGAGGACGCTTCCACTCAGCCTTGGTGACGTCCACAAAAGTGTCCACCAAGGGTGGCACCACCACAGCTTGGGTCCTTCTGCAAGATACTTTGCCAGGTGTAGTCTTTCAGGGTCAAGTTCTCTGCTTCCAACCCATATTCTCCTGGATATGTCTAAGGATATCCATGAAGGATGGATCGTCCGGAGGAGACCTTGGAGTCTCACGTGGGTCCGCGAGGAAGCGAGACCGGAGATGGAGATCTAGAAGAAACATAAGAAGATCCGTAGCCTCCGACGACGGCGACCGCGCCTCCTGGACCTCTTGGGACTGGGTGACCCGGAGGACAGCGATTTGGTGGAGGTCTCCTCTAGAATGTCTGCCCCTGGGAGGAGTCACAGGCTCCTGGGGACGGAATAGCCAGCCGACCTCACAGGTGAGGGTGGGGCGGGGCCAGAACCTGAGGAGGAGAAGGAGGTGGAGGAGGAGGACTGGGGTACCACATCCTTCCTGATAGTAGCCCACCAAGAAGTAAATAGGTCCTTCCCTCGGCCAAGGACAGTCCCACGGCGTCGGCTCCGGGGACGAGGGCGGGCGCCGGTCGGCGATGGCACCCAGGGGACCTCGGGCGGTGGCGAGAGACCCCGGGGAGACTCCTCGTTGCCAGGAACGCCCGCCTGGACATCGGGCAAGGCCGAATCCTCCTCGATGGGGGACTCCTGTCCGACCAACGTCGGAGGCGCAGGAGTCCCCCGCTCAGGCGTCGCGGACGTCGGTCCCCCCACCGACGTCCAATGCGATGAAGAGGCTGATGACGGCCGACCGACCGGCGTCGGCTCGGAGGAACGCTGGCGTACGACCGACGGCGGTCTGGCCGACGCCGGATCCACCGCTTCCTCAGCGAGGTGAGCTCGGCGATCTTCGGGGGGAGAGGAGAAACCGGACGTCGGGGCCCAAGGGGCGGGAGCCCGACTTGTGGTGGTGGTGGTGGCGTTCCCCCGACTTCGCCACGGCCTTTAGGGAAGAAGAGGATGACGACGGCCTGGCAGTAGAGGCCTGAGCAGGGTGTGCAGCGGGGGCCGCAGCCGGGAGCGGCAAAGGTCTGGAGGGCGAGCAGTCCGAGCGAGATCCGGAGCTCCGGGACTCGGAGGCCCGAACCGGCGACCGGGCAGGATCCCTGGACCTCTTCTTCTTTTCCGCATGTCGGTGCGTCGAATCTTCCTTGGAGGCCATCGCTCGAAGTTTTTCCTCTAGTAGAAAAGCTTGAAGGGCCTTCTGCCAGCGGATTCTGGTGCGGCTATTGAACCCCTGGCAGAGGGAGCAGGCCTTGGTATCGTGGTCCGGGCCTAGACACCTGACGCACGTGGAATGCGGGTCCTTAAACGGTATCTGTTTGCCGCACGCACACTTAGAAGAATGCCTGGTGAGAGAGGACATCAGACGCTGAACTTGATTGAAGAGAAGAAATCTCCACAGAAGAATCGAAAATTTTGAAAAGAACCACGCGACGTGTAGCAAAGAACTTTACCGAGGGTCGAAGCATGCACTGTCGACGGCGGGAAAGAACTGGAGATTCTGGCGGGACCGCCCCCTCTTATACCACGCCTGACGTCGGAAGCGGGCTGACGTCGGGGGCGGTTCCCGCTGAAGATAGCTAGCTAGAAAAGATCTCCGGGGTCCTGGCGCCTGCCGGCTTCAGTCCTAATGGTGTAACCTGCTGCAAGAGCTATATCTCGAAGTAAGATCTTCTGTTTCCAGGGCAAGTGCCTCTGATGGATTTGCAGGTGGAAAGGACCTGGCTCTCATCTTCGGAAATTTTTTGAAGCTGAGAACCAGTCCCTGGCTTACTACTTCCAGGACCCACTTGTCTGATGTTAAAGACTTCCAGTCCTGGACAAAGTAAGCAGTCTGCCCTACGGTAGTGGAGAATCGGCCCTGGCCACCCCATCAGGGAGCCTGTTTCATGAGGGCTTTGGGTTGAGGGTAGAAGCAGGCTTACTAAGAACCCCTTCTGCCTCTTCCTCTAAAGAACCCCTCTGGGCATAAGCAGAAGAGGAGGCTGGGCTTGGTAAAAGGCCTATGAAAAGGCCTGCCCCTGCCATGCTGCCTTTGAGGGTGGCTTGCCTTTCTTTGGCCTGTGCACTCCTATAGGTGGTCCTATACTCATCCATTTTCTTCATATAATTCTCTGTCTGCTCCCCAAACAGAGAATTGCCCACAACAGGAAAATCCATAGCCTTAGACTGAGTATCCTGTGACAGGGCAGTACATCTGAGCCAGGCCATTCTCGAAGAGACACAGATGTAGCCATGACTCTTGATGAAACATCATTAGAGTCTACTGCAGCATGAAATTGCACCTTGGATGCCTCAATACCATCCGCAGCCACCTGCTCCAGCTCCCTGGCAAGCTGGTCAGGGGCCTGTTTTGTTAGGCCAGCACAGTATCCCATCTGGATTTCTGGTACCTAGCTGCATAAGCCATATAATTTGCCTGTCTGAGTCTAAAGATGCTGCCATGTACTGTTTCTTTGCCATGGCATCCATCCTCCTGGAATCCTTTTCAGGAGGGTGAGAGGCTAGAGGAATATTAGCCTTGTCACAGGCTGCAGCCTGCACTCACTCCCCACATGGCTGCATTGCTGAGAGAGGAACTCCGTATCAGAGCCTGATAGTGTATACCTCTTGTCCATCCTTTTATCAACAGGAAGGATAGAATGAGTTTTTAAAATTTTAACTGTCTGTTTCCTAAAAGTTTGTGCAAGGGAATAGACAGTCTCCTAGACTCTGGAATATCCATCATTTCTACATAATCAGGCTCTTCTTGGTCATCAACAGCTTCCTCAACAGGAAGTTGGAGAGTTTCAACAACTTTCTTATAGAACATAAAATGAGAAGGGACTCAGATAGCCTAGGAAACCCTGAAGGTCTGTCTGGAGAGATGTCAGTTCAATGGGCACATCCAGACCTTCAAAATCACATTCCACTCTCCTCGTACCCCTCCTCCCTTCCTCCGGTTCATAAAATCCTCAAAATCATAATCATAATCTTGAACTGTGGAACCGTCGAACCAGCGCTTCCCTGATGGTGTCAGTTTGGACGGAACCGGGGAAAGAGACTGGACAATTTGAATAGCTTTAGCTATTTCCTCAGCAGTTGGAGAAAGAACTTTTGGCTCCACACTAGCTGACTTTCTAGCCCTTTTAGTTGGAACCGGCTCCTCAGAGCTGGCTCTTCGTTTGCCCGAGGAAGTATCGCCCTGGTCAGAGGGTACTCCCTCAGGTTCGGTTGGAACCGAACCGGGCTGGCCATCCGGGTCAGCGGACTTTTTGGCCTCCCTTTCCCTGAGCCTACCAACTCTCTTTTCCACGGTGGCAGCAGGAAAATTCTTACAAATCTGGCAGTCTGCATTGAGGTGGTCAAACCCCAGACAATATACACAGGTGGTGTGTGGGTCAGCCTTAGCAAAGGCTTCCCCACAGAGGCCACAGTGCTGAAATCCAGTGGGTCCGGTTTTTCTTTTGGGTTTCTCAGACATAGTGCCAGCCTAACCAAAACTTGCCCGTTAATGGCAATCTGCCAAGCAAGACTCTTATCGGTTCCAAACCGTGTCACGGGTCGTGGAAAAAACCGTAATAAAATCCGTTTTTTTTTAGAACCAATAAGAACCGGGAACCACACTCTAAAGGACTAGAAAGTTAATTTAAAACCAATCTGATCGGTTCAAACTGAACCGAAAAAGACGTTTACAAGTTCCACACAGAAGAAAATAAACATAAGCCTATCTATTACTTACAAAACCACAGACAGAGCTTGAACCGACCGATTGCGGTTTAATTTCAGTAAATAAACCGAGAATTACACTTTTTAACCGACAAACGAACCGAGCAGCAGGAGAAATCTCCGGAGCGACTGTTCAGTGAGGCGGAGTAAAGATTCTGACAGTTTAAGTTAGTTTGAGCTACAACAGACAGAGTGTTCAACCGAGCTCGCGATCAAGGTTCCATGCCCTGCATTGAAAGTTAACTCTTTCACCTCCGGAGCAGTTCTAACCTGGGGTTATACTGCATATGTTATAATATAGCAAGACTTCATGTTGTTTGAAGGGAAGAACCAGGTGGGGGGGGTCAGGACCCAAAAAAGTGTATAATGTTAGGATCCTAGGGTCGCTTTTCAAGAGTCAGGGTAAGGAAGTAAAAAGGGTGGTAGAAGGGCTGGGATATGGACTGGGTTGCTAATGAGGACTAAGGTGGGTATTAGGTTCTTTGAGCGGTAGGAGTATGTCACTGGGCTATGAAAACATATAGGAGGACAAAGGTAGGAAAGAGATCTACAGGATGAGTGAGATCATAGGGGATAGCGGGTTAGAAGTAGGTACGTAGCCGGCCCGGTGGCGCTGAGGGTTGAGGCGCTGGACGCCACACCTCGCACCATGCCAGTGGCCCGGGTTCGTGAAATGGCCCGCTGCTGGGGTCGGCAGGAGGGAGTAGGATCGCGCGCCCAAAGGACAGCTCTCCTCTCCCTGGGGGATCCAGGGGCATCCGGTGCAGTGGGGACCCCAGTGGAGACGGAGTACTACTGCTGCCGGGAGCACAAAGCACAGAGCCGGAGGCTGACAGCTTGGCAGAGCGTGGGCGGGGCATACGCCGCCGCTCATATGCATTGGCGTCACTGCACGCTTGCTGGCTCAGGGGAAGGAAAAAGCAGAAAACTGGGGCACTAGTCGTGGCGGCATGATGGCCATCTCCCGTAGAGGACTCTCTCGGCGCCTGAGGGTGCGCGGCAGTACCGGATCCTGATTGGGGTGGGTTGAGCTCTGGAGGGAGTGCTCCCCACCACCCCTGCCGCAGGGGTCGCTGCGAGGCCCGAATGTGGACGCCGGAGGCAGCCCAAGGAGATGGCGGCCGGATGAACCTGGGGAGATGCCAGACGTGGGAAAGGTAAGGCAGACTGGTGGTCCATGGGGGGATAAAGAAATAGGACAAAAGAAAGAAGTAGGTAGGTAGGATAGAAGAACTTATGCTGGGATCAAGGAAAGCAGTTGCAGGGTTCCTTGATGAGATGAGAATAAAGGGTCTTGAAGGTAGAGATACTGACCGGAGTACTCAGCTTCAATGTTTTCTGAAGTTTGTTCCAAAGGGAGGGCAACAGGGTGCTTATAGCTGCTCTACCAAAGCGAGACTTGACTTTGGGGACTCTCAATGAGATGGATGTAAGGCTTCTCAGGGCATACTTGCCGATTTGGTTTAAAGGGAGGCAGTCAGCAAAATATTGTGGAAGTTTGTTTGAAACTGCTCTCAGTGTCCATAGGGCAGCATTTCTGTTCCATCTATATTGGAGGGAAGACCAGCCCACGGCTGTACATAGGGAGCAGTCGCGGGTAGAAAAGGGGAGACCTGTGATGAATCTCAGAGCTCTATGGTACAGCGTATCCAGTTTTATGAGATAGGAGGCAGAACATTGACTGTACAGGAAATCTGCATAGTCTATCAGAGAGAGGAACGTTGTTTGGACCAAACGTACTTCAGCATCTCTTGTTATAAAGCGTCTGATCCTAAAAAAAAGACCCAATCTTTGTCGTAGTTGTTTTAGAAGCTCCTCTATATGGTCTATGTAGGATAGCCTATGATCCAGCCACACTCGCAGGTATTTGAATTTACTGATGAATTCCATTTTTTCTCTGAGAACTGTAGAAATCTGAGGTATTAAACCTGATAAGCCGGGTTCACTGTATGTACCAGCGGAGAGAAAAGCATGGCTTTGGTTTTCTTAGCATTAAGTAAAAGCTTTTTGTTTAGGAGCTGGTTTTGTAATAAGTTGAATTCGGCTTGCAGGTCACCGCATGCAGCTCTTGGGGTTGGGCAGCTTAAGTAGAGCACTGTATCATCTGCGAACAGATGGATGTTGGCCCTGGTTATACAGTCATCAATGTTGTTGATGTAGATGGCAAACAATAAAGGACCTAATACAGATCCCTGGGGGACCCCTCTCAGGAGAGGTTTGAGAGTTGAGAACTCACCTTCAGACTTCACTTGCTGGAGATGATCAGAGAGATAGCTATTAAACCACTGCAAGGACAGTGAGTCCAACCCTATTACATGCAGAGAGGAGAGAAGCAGTCTATGGTCGACGGTGTCAAAGGCCTTGCTTAAATCTAAAAAGACAGCGCAAACGTAGTTCCTATTGTCTAGTTCTCTTTGCCAATCATCAGTCACCTTTGCAAGCGCTGTAACAGTACTATGTTTCGCTCTGAAACCTGATTGGACTGGATTTAGGAGATTTGTAGATTTTAGGTATTGTCGCAACTGATTGCTTACAATTTTTTCCAGTAGTTTTGCCAGTACTGGAAGAATTGAAATTGGCCTGTAGTTGTTCAGATCACTAGGGTCCCCTGATTTAAATAGAGGAATGACATGTGCTGTTTTCCATATGGATGGGATAAGCTCTAGGGACAGGGACAGGTTAAATAGGTACGTTATAGGCATGGCTAACACATGCTGTGCCACTTTTAGGAAATAGGGATCAATTGTGTCAGCACCAGTGCTTTTTCCAGTATCTAGCTTCAGCATCAAATCCTCAACTTCTTTGAGTGAGGTAGGAGTCAGGGAGAATCTTGAGTCAATGACAAAGGGCTCCATTTCTCCATCACAAATCTGCTGACGTAGTAGGTTAGCAGGTGAGTTGTCAAATGTTAGGCCTGCGGTTGCGAAATGATTATTGAAGGAGTCCAATACTTCCAATTTATCATTAATGATATCGACAGAGATGATCTTGTCCAGAAGAGTTTTTCCAGGCATATGTCCTGACAGCTCTTTGAAGGTTTTCCAGAGTTTAGTTGGATTCTTGGAGGCAGCGTCAAATTCAGAGCGGTAATAGGCAGCTTTTGTTTCTCTGACCAATTTGGTGCAACGGTTTCTTACCCTTTTAAACTGGCTCCAGTCCAAGTGGCTCTGAGATTTTCGTGCCTTTTTCCATAACTTATTCCTCTCTAATACAGCAGATTTTAGTTCTGGTGTAAACCAACGCCACGTTTTGTTTGATAAATGAGCTTTAATAATCGGAGTAAATTTATTTAAGGCCCTAAGAGGATTTAGTTGAAAATGTCAGAAGCTGATTGTACTGTTTTTGCCAGGTAGAAATCTTGCCACTGCACGGAGTGTTTTAGATCGTAGATACAGGCTGGTAAATCAAAACTGCATCTGATCTCTTACCTGAGAACTTTGGTGGAGGTGAAAGTTTGCTGAATGATCTTACACCAGCTATGAAGCAGTGATCGCTTATGTCACTGAAGAAAACACTAGCGTGGGAGAAGAGATGCGGTTTACTCACTAAGATAACGTCAAGCAAAGAGATATTGTCAGGATTCTTTTTGTTACTACATGTAGGTTCACTGATTAGTTGAGTAAATCCATGCGTATCACAAAAGGATGAAAGAGGTGTTGAGGAGTTAGATAGCCAGTCTAGGTTGAGGTCTCCAATAATAATTGTTTCTAGTGACTCTTGCCCAATGAAGGTGTTGATACGAGAGAATATCTGAAGACCGGCAGAGGGAGGTCTGTAGCAACCTATTATATGCAGAGACAAGGTATGTGAGATTGCAACCTTAAGTGATAGACATTCAAACTCATTTACGATTGTTGTTGAGTCGAGACAATGTGTTGTGAATTTATCCTTCACGTAAATGGCTATCCCTCCTCCCATGGCGTGCCTGTCTGCTCTAAATAGTAGATAATTTAGGATATTGATCTCTCTATCGGGGTAGTTGGTCTAAGCCAGGTTTCAGAGATCACTAATATAGCTGGTATTGTATGACTGACCCACACCTGGATCAAAGAAATCTTTTTTAATAGGCTGCATACATTGACATGCAGAAAGCTCAGACCTTTGAGGTTAGCTAGGTCAGCAGGTGATGTAATAGCATTTGGGGGCCCAGGATTGAGCTCTGCGTTACCTGAGCATATTAGTAGAAGAAGCAATAACTTTTTTATGGCCGCAAGTGTTAGATTCAACATTCTGATCTTACTTCGTTTGCACCGGGTGGCATCTTGGATTGGCAAATCTCCCCATAGATGGTTCTTCCGGTATCATATGTCATAGATTAACACTTTGACAGTAAAGGTCATTGCAGAATCGTCTTTAGGCAGGACAGGTAACGTGTATTGCATGGATACATCAGTTCTAGTCCCAGCAACGACAGTACACCAAGAATGATACTGCAAAAGTGGGAGGATATATATACATAGGAAGCCCTGGGGACGGAATGGTAGCAACTCATAGACTCCAGGCGACATTTGCTGAGGCACCTGATCTCTGACAAATGGTATGATGAGGAGAAGGAGTGCATAGAATAAAATAGTCTGAACAGCCCACGTGTTTCCCAGAAGAGGTTTAAAATCAGGATTATCAAGGATGAGGTATCACCTACAACTAGAAAGAGATGCTCACTTTAGAGTTCTATAGATGAAGGGCGGAGAAATAATAACAGTGGATGTTATATCAAATGATAGGATATGGAAAATGAGAGGGCTTGGTTATGGAAAGGGGTGTGGGAGAGGTGTATAAAAATAACAGTCCGACTGGGAGAAGGGTGGGTGGGCGGAAAGGAAAGTTGCGGCTTTAGCCGTACCTTGTGCTGCTTCAAGTCCGCTCCTGTGGAAGCAGGTGGCGGCTAAGGGAGCGCCAACCGCCCGCTAGTCGGGAGATCCTCGGCTGAGAGCTGAGAGCCCTGGTGGTCTGTTCCTCGGTTGCAGGGAGAAAGGGAGACACACTTATTTTTAAAGCCTGCAGAAGACAAAGGGGTCAACAGCACAGGCAGGGGGTCTAATTAAGAAAAATAAAACCAAGAGATTTAGCTTGGCACTAGTGCCCAGATATTCAAACTGCGCCCAAAAAGTGCGCAATAGCAGGAGCAAGCGCAAGTCTATTGCGCCCATGCGCAAGAGACGTGATATTCAAAAACAGAGCAGGCCAAACTGCACCTACAGCCGACGACTGAATATCGCACCACCTGCGCCATATCGCAACTAGGAAGGGGAAGCTGAGCAGATCTGATGCACCATAGCGCAACAAGGGATGTTCAGCTGAGCAGTCCAGAGGTGCCATAGCGCAACCAGGGATGCCTCCCAGCAGCAGAGCAATGCAACTGCACAACCAGGGACGTAGGGACCCACCACCCATGCCACAGATGGGCACAGGAACACACAGCAGAACAGACATCATCCCCCTCACACCCCCCATGCACTGCACAACTGGGGGAAGGCTGGAATAACCACTGGCCCATGGAGACAACCAAACAACCCACAGCCGGGCCATGGTGCCCCATCACACCCTACCGGTAGCTGTGACTGGCACACAAGGAGGGCTGACCACCCTGTGCCACACCATCCCCCAATGCAGAGCACACCCGCACCGTGACCCCAGACATCCCCCATGAGCAGTGACCACCACTGCAGGAAACCCCATGCATGCCACCACCCCACTGTGACACTGCAACCCTGTGCACCACAGAACCATGCAAGCCAGCCCCACCATGAGCACCCATCAGCGGGTGGCAGCACACAGCAATGCAACAACGGCAGACACAGTGCCACCATGCACAATCCCCCGAGGTACTGCTGAGAGACCAACCATGTGTCGGCACATGAGGTACCCCATACAGGACAGGGCGTGCACCGGACACCACCACCAGTGGTACAGCACCCTGCACAGTATTCCAATGACACACCCTGACCCACCACTGGCCACAACAGCCAGCACAGACACCCACAGTGGTGCATGGAAGCATGCACCACACCGGATGCCACACAGTGTATGGACAGACACCCACCCATACCCAAGGGCACAACAACACAGGGACGCAGTGGTGGGGCAACCAAGCCCCCAGTGTGGGCCCATGTAAACTGTGTACACACAACCCACAGTCCTCCATGGCACTGGGTGCCAGCCACCCTGCACAGGCACTGTGGACCCGTACACCACCATCATTCGCCCGGAGCACAAGTCACAGACAGTGGGGCACATCCCCTGCAACACACACAAGGCACAGCATGGAGGTGGGACAACAACTGTGGAGGCCACAGTGCCACCCGAGGCAGACATGCGCCACACCAGTGACAGGAGGCAACCCAGCAATGTGAAGGGTACAGTGGCTGCCCTGCAGGGACTGCCACCACTGACATGCTAGCAGACCGTGCAGGTCACAGACATGCATGTGTGTCAGCTGCACAGGCCATGGACGGGCCGATAGGTGCGCCATGGACACAGAGCACGCACCATGGACCACTGCACACAGTCATCCAGTGCACAGGGCACAACACACACACCACAGACATTGACTGATAGCTACCCCCACACCATAGTCACCTCCACACGGACACACACACATACCCATGACCGCACCACCCCTGACGCCATGCACACCACTGCAGCTGAGCACCTATAGCCCGCTGCAAATCAGAGACCACCACAGTATTCATATAAAAATAACTGTGTATTGAACAAACATATAAAATTCAACTATTTATAATATGATGTACAAACTATATACAAGGTTGGGGGCCACAAACAAGGTGAGGGTGGGTAGGGGCAGGGGTGGACAAATGGGACGGGAAAGGAGGGTGTGAGGGTGGGTCCAGGGGGTGGGGAATACAGGGACTGATGGATCCCTAGCGGAGCGCCTCTCCCCGCTCCGACTCCTCCGAGCTCTGTGCCTCCGCAGGACCCCGGTGTTGTCTATCCTTCTGAGGATGTCCAGCGAAGCCCTTGCCACCTGGAGTATCTCCCGCAGCGCCTCCCTTATTTCCCGTAGATAGCGTGTACCTAGGACAACGGAGCACAGTCAATAGGTGTGAATGCACAACCCCATACAGCCCGCCCACTGTGCATGGCATACGGCCGTGGGACATACCTCTGTGATGGTATGTGACCACCCGCAGTGATCACGTCCATGACCTGCCCACCCAGGCGCACACAGCCATGCGGGCGCTGCACACACACACCAGCCGTCACGCTGGCGACCACGTAGCCATTTAGTGACATGGCTTATGGTGCAAAGGCAGTGGCACAACCATGTACCTGGTGCGCGCATGGACCACCATTGGCGCACTCCCAGACATGCATTGCCACTGGACAGTGCTGACTGTAACAAGTCGCGTGCATGGCAGTGGTGTTGATGGATGGTGGCCATGCCCGCTGCCCACCCTGTCACACAGCATGCAATAGTAATCATGGAGGTATGGCACTCACCTTCATTGGGCGGTCCAGTGGGCGGTGAGGCCCTCACCCCCTGCTGCACCCTGCTCTTCCTGCCGCCTCTTCACAGGCACAGCAGCGTTCCTCCGGCCTGTGGGGCAAACATGGAGAGAGGAACATCAGTACAATCCGCTAGCAAAGTCCCCTGCCCCCAGGTGTGTGCCCTCCCACCCAGCCAGACCCACCACCCCACACCCTGTGAACACCACCACAGCCAACCCCGACGGTCCCTCCCCATGTGCTGGGCGACACAACACTGTTACCCATATGGAAGATAAAAGTGTGTTGACGTAACCCCTACCTGGACGTGGCACTGTGCCCCTCCTGGCACGTGCCCGCAGGCATGCTAGTAGCTCCGGCTCCCTCCGCCACAGGTCCCCGTACCTGTGGCGGCACTGCTAGGTGCTCCTCCCCCATCCTGTGGCCTCCTCAAGTGCAGTGGCAACCTCCTCCCCCACCTGGGTCCTGGACCTGTCCAGGGGCGCCTCCCCGAACAGTGGCCCATGGTGTGGCTCCACAATGGCCACTAGGTTGGCCAGCTCTATTGCAGACCACTGGGCTGCCCTCCTGCGTGCCATTCTCGCTGCTCGGTTTGGCAACATGGCGCTCTGCAGCCGCAGCTCCCCGCGTGCAGATGCTGCAGCGGTACAGCGCTCCACCATTCCCTATCGGCGCTGTCACGAACAAGCGCAGCAGAGAATGCACCCATGCCTGGCGCATGGCGCCTAGGGGGCAGAGGTCAGGCACAGGGTCAAGGGTCTCTGGCACATGGACACGCATAGCGCCATTGGAACCCAGTGTGTGTAGCGCGATTGGCTGCCTGTGTGCCACCGCCATTAGCGACCTACCGTGCAGTTGGCCCAGAGCGCCTATGATGGCCCAGTGCCACAGCGCCATGTAGTGACCATCGCTATACCGCCACTGGCACAATGGTGGCCATGCCGTGCATTGCCTACCATGCACAGTACATCATCAGTGCGGCAGACGCCTGCATCAGCAACCCGGGCATGTGCAGTGAGGTGTGTACTACGCATGTCACAGAACTGTGCCATTGGCTCAGCACGTTCAACACAATTGCGCAAAGCGCAACAGCGCAATGTTCAGCCATCATATGCAAATCATCTAATCAGCCATTCAATAGCGCAGCACTGCAATTTGCATCTACTTAAAGTTGCGCCTCGCCTCATTTGCATGGGTTGCGCTATAAAAGTGCGACATTGGGCTGCAGTGGCCATAGTCAGTTACTACAGTCTTTTGGTGAGTTGCATGCTGTTTGGGAGTGTGGACTGTGGATTTAGAGACATGCATGGGACTGCACAGTCACAGGTAACAACTGCCATTCTTACAGGCTACATAATGACCGAGCAAGTTGTTGGAGAGGAGGAACACAGTGGTGGAAGGAGGAGGAGGCCTAACTTTACCAAGGCCGAAACCGAAGCCCTGTTTGAGGCCTACCTGGATCAGGAGCCACTTCTCAGTGGACGGCGAGAACACCTCAAGCCCGTGCTGCTGCATGGGAGGAGGTGCGCGTGCTGTGAACCAGCATGGCAGCCACCAGCACTCCGTGCAGGATTGTAAGAAAAAGATGGGCACGGACAGGAGGAGGATAAAGGAGAAGGTGGCTGCCATCAGGGCAGCATGTGCTGCAACAGGTGGGGGACAGCCAGAGGTGGTACAGCTGACCCCACAGGAGGAGAGGCTTGCTGGAAGCATGCAGCGCAGTGGCATTGAGGGTGTTTCGGGTGGTGGCTTCCAGACGGGTGGTGGCCCATCACTGCATGGTAAGTCATGGTCTGTCTATAGGGGGGGCAGGGTAGGTCACATGCAGTAACACGACTTTGCTTTCCCTTACAGATCCTGAGTGTCTGCATGGGTCAGCGGTGGTGGGCCTGTCCACTGAGGACAGTCAGCTGGAGATAGAGGAGGGCCCATCCACCTCCACAGGTATACGTGGATCATTGCGACAGTGGGGCCGCCTGGCTGTCCACACTGATGTCGTTGTAACAGGTGTGGAGGAAGCCCTGCCTGTGTCCCAGCATGCTGGCGTCCATGGATGCCAGCATGCTGTGACTGGGGCTGGTGCAGAATCCGTCACCGATGATGATGACGCTAACATCATGGGCAGTGACACGTGTGTGCCACGGGATGGCCACACAGCAGGGCACTCCGCGCCCATGGCTGTGGGTGGTGCTGCTGTGGAGGTCTGCATGTCAGCACAGTCCCAGCCTGTGCCTGTCAGCACCAGTAGGGCAGCAATGGTGTCTGTTCAGGACAGTGGGACTGTTACGGCCACTGCAGCAGCACCAATGAGCCCTGGGGAGAGGCAGCCGGAGGGGCAGCATCAGCAGTCGGACAATGGGCTTGGGGGTAAAGGGTTCAGCGGCGGCATCTGTGCACCACCTGCGGACATGCCCAGACCTGGTCCTGGTGCGCAGCACCCACCCAATCATCAGGGCCGTGCACACGTTGAGGGACAGGATGCCGAGGAGGCAGATGACCTCTTGGATGAGCACACCCGCCTACTGCAAGCATCAGTCCAGCAGCAGATGCGACTTGCGACGTCAGTGGATGCACTGCATGTGGCTCTGGAGCGGGCAGAGGAGCACTGCAGCAGGGACACCGCTCTGATCCTGGCAGGGATGGACCGTTTGCGGGAGGATGTGACCGCTGCCACTGACAGGCATGCACAGGCATTCACTGCTGTCATGGCCACAATGGGCACACAGTCAGGTGCCCATGCATCACGGACACCATGCAGTGCACTGTCCACCCCCCGTTCCCAGCGTCGTGCGACTCCCACCCTGTCGACACCGGGTTCAGCTGTGGGCATCCCGAGCACTCCTGGCGAAGGCATGTTCGGTGTGCTGCAGACCCCTGCGCGAGCACGGTCGTGTTCACGCAGTGGAACCCCTGGGGGATCATCGGTGCCACCCCATGAGGCCAGTGGTCAGCCTGTCAGTGCTGGCGGGTCTCGGCGGGGCTGCCCACGCATCCATGGCGGCCGGGGCACTGTGTCGCGTGACTGACCTGTCTCCCAGAGCGGCTACTGTTTGGTGCTGCCCTGTGTGCAGTGTGTGTTTCAGTGGGCAGTGCACGGGTGGGTACCCGGCCCTGCATGCAGACACACAGTCCACCTGCACACCCTCCCGGCTGCTGTCCGCAGTTGCGTGTGCATGATGACGCCTGCATTGCGCTGTACACCAATGTGCAATGGTGCTCAGCATCTGACACACTCACATGGACAGGCAGTGGGCGTGGTGGCCTGTGGACATGTGTGTTGCTAGGGTTGGCATTCTGGGTCAGTGTGCCTCCTGCCCTCTGTGCACGTTTGGTGCATTGTGTATGTGTGTGTGTCTGTCCACGTGGCATGTTAATCCTCACCCATCCCTGGTTGTGTCTGTGCTTCTGTGCCCTGCCACTTCCCCTGACGGCATGCACCCCTGGTGTGTGTCCATGCGTGTTTGTGGGTTGTGCCTTAGCCACTGGTGGTTGCACATGGCCCCATGACTTACCTGGGTTGGCTGAAGTGCTCCTCCATGATGGTGTCCCGGTGCAGCTGTGCCAGCCGGATCAGTCGGGGGTCCCGTCAGCCAAGGGGGGGCTGCCCAACACCATCGTCACTGGCGTCCTCCCATCGTCCCATCGCTGTCCCCCTCTTTGACTTGTACGGCTATCCCACATTCGTTGGCCATGTTGTGCAGGATGCAACAGGCCAGGAATAGCCTGCAGGCCTTTGAGGGGCTGTACTGTAGGGCATCGCCGGAGGTGTCCAGGCAACGGAAACGTGCCTTCAGCATCCCGAACACCTGCTCGATGACATTACGTGTGGTGGTGTGTGCCTCATTGTAGCGTTGCTGCGATGGGGTCGCGGGCCACTGGTAGGGTGTAAGCAGCCAGGGACGGAGTGGGTATCCACTGTCACCTGTGTGTAGAGGGTGGAGGTTAGTTTGGTGATCAGCATCACCCTGCCCCAGGCCATGTAGGCCACTACCCATGTCACCTCTGGCCATGCCCCCCCAGGCCCTATGATTGTCCATGTGGTTTGCATAGTCACCCACTAGGTGTCCAATGGGGATGTCCCCACTCTCAAATCTGTGGCACAGTGCTGACTGGTACCAGATGAAAGCATCATGTGCTCCCCCAAGGTGCGTGGCACAGACATTGATTATGCGCCCCCTGGCATCGCACACCACCTGGCAGTTGATGCTGGCATAGCCCTTGCGATTGATGTATCGGCCCCTTGGGGCCAGGTGTAGTGTCTTGTGATGGCCACATGGGTGCGAGTCTATTGCCCCTAGCACGCAGAGCAGCACGTGCTAACCTGTGGAACTCCTGTATGTTTACTGTGCGCCCCACCGGTGTGCTGGGGAAATGGATGTACTCCGCAGCATGTGGCAGCAGTGCGCTGAGGAACTGGGTGAGGTGGCGTGGCGTGGCCGACTGGGTTATGCCTGTGGTGTCCCCAGTTGGTCTCTGGAAGGTACCCGTGGCGAGCAAGCACATGCAGGCTGTTACTTTAGTCTCCACTGACAAGGCATGGCTCCGTCGTGTGGGTGCCTGCATCACATCACTGCACAGCTCACAGAGCCGCCTCAGACTTGCCCTATTCAGGCAGTACTGGCCCACAATCTCAGTATCAGTGTACAACTTGAAGCTGGTGCGGGCTCGGTACTGCCTGTTTTGGGGCATACTGTCAACGGGCCCTTCCACGGCCACGCCCCCCTGCCGCCCGCCTTCTCACCCCCCCTCATAACGGCCTCCATCTGGAAGGTGGCACTGGCCATGTCCCTGGTTTGTGTTCACCCCCCCCCGGCAGCTGTTACTGTATTCCCCCCGCTGTCCTCCCTGCTACTTTCCCTGCAGGAACACCTGCCTGTGGTGGCCTCTGTGCTGTGGCACTTCCCCTTCTGCACTGGCTGTGGCTCCCCACACCTTCCCTGTGCCTGTGTGTTCAGGGTGCCCTTTCCCTGGCCTGCCCTGTGTGTCCCTCCTGCCCTGTCTGTCTGGGTAGAGTACTGCCTCATGTGGCTTCCCTGTAGCGTTCTTGCACCTCTCCCTTGCTCCTTTTTATTTGGGTTCATTTCCGCTATGACACAACTTCCGCTTGCTCCCCTACTGCGCATGGCGCAAGTCGTTGAATAACGCACTGCGCCATTTATGCATGGTTCCTCCCCCTTCGGTTGCGCATGCCTTCATTATCATTGCGCTGTTGCTCAGCATGATTCTGGGGGCGCAACTGCCTCCTGCTGAATATCGCAGAATGGTGCAATTTCAGACTTGCGCAGGCGCAATCCTATTGCGCATGGCTCAACTCTTTTGAATATCTGGGCCCAGCCATCTTCCACGACTGCAACACAGAAGGGCTGTGATTACTAGCTCCTTCGTGGGGAATTACAGGTCAAATAATGGCAGCATTGACACAATTTTTGTTCTAAACAGTGAAACCATCTAACAAGTACATAACTAAACATTCAGAAGCTTTTAAAACAGATGCAGCAGGAGAAAATAAAAATAAAGATGAGCTGCTGTGTCGGGGACCAGTCGGAAATGGAGCCCAAAAGGCAGTCGTGTTCCAATTGGTTGCGGCTTTAGCCATACCTTGTTCTGCTTCAAGTCTGCTCCTGTGGAAGCAGGCGGCGTCTACGGGAGCGCCGACCACCCGCTGGCTGGGAGATCCTCGTCTGAGAGCTGAGAACCCTGGTGGGCTGCTCCGTGGCTTGTGCTGCTTTGAGTCCGCTCCTGTGGAAGCAGGCAGTGGCTAAGAGAGTGCCAACTGCCCGCTGGCCGGGAGACCCTCAGCTGAGAGCCCTGGTGGGCTGTTCTTTGGCATGTGCTGCTTCGAGTCTGCTCCTGTGGAAGCAGGCGGCGGCTAAGGGAGTGCCGACTGCCCACTGGCCAGGAGATCCTCGACTGAGAGCCCTGCTGGACTGTTCCTCACCTTGTGCTGCTTCGAGTCCGCTCCTGTGGGAGCAGGCGGCGGATAAGGGAGCGCCGACCGCCCGCTGGCTGGGAGATCCTCGGCTGAGAGCCCTGGTGGGCTGTTCTTCGGCTTGTGCTGCTTTGAGTCCACTCCTGTGGAAGCAGGCGTCGGTTAAGGGAGCGCCGACCACCTGCTGGCCGGGAGATCCTCGGCTGAGAGCCCTGGTAGGCCGTTCCTCGGCTTATGCTGCTTCAAGTCCACTCCTGTGAAACCAGGCGGCGGCTAAGGGAGCACCGACCGCCCGCTGGCCGGGAGATCCTCAACTGAGAGCAGAGAGCCCTGGTGGGTTGTTCCTTGGCTTGTGCTGATTCGAGTCCGCTCCTGTGAAAGCAGGTGGCGGCTAAGGGAGCGCCGACTGCCCGCTGGCCGGGAGATCCTCGGCTGAGAACCCTGGTGGGCTGTTCCTCAGCTTGTGCTGCTTCGAGTCTGCTCCTGTGGAAGCAGGCAGCGGCTAAGGGAGCGCCACCCGCCCGCCCGCTGGCCGGGAGATCCTTGGCTGAGAGCTGGGAGCCCTGGTGGGCTGTTCCTTGGCTTGTGCTGCTTCGAGTCCGCTCCTGTGTAAGCAGGCGGTGGCTAAGGGAGTGCCGACCACCCGCTGGCCGGGAGATCCTCGACTGAGAGCTGAGAGCCTTGTTGGGCTGTCCTTCAGCTTGTGCTGCTTCGAATCCGCTCCTGTGAAAGCAGGCAGCGGCTAAGGAAGCATCGACTGCCCGCTGGCCGGGAGATCCTAGGCTGAAAGCCCTGGTGCTTGGAGAGCATACAGAACGGCCCTGAGCTCGAGCATGTTTATATGAAGAGTATTCTTGAGCCTGGACCAGGGGTCCTGCGTCCTGTGAGACCCTAGATGGGCTCCCCAACCCTCTCCCGAGGCGTCTGTTGTCAAAGTTTGGGAGGGAGGTTTGCAGCAGAAGGAAACTCCCTGGCAAAGGTTCTCTTGCACCATCCACCGTTGCAAGTCCCGAACCATGGGGTTGGAAACCAGGACTTCTTGATCTAGGTCGTCCAACATCTGGTCCCACTGAGACCGAAGCATCCGCTGACAGATCCTCATATGGAGCCGAGCGCGAGGGTCTGTCGGAATAGCAGCTGCCATGAGCTTGAGGAGGCAAAGCACTGACCTAGCGCTGACCCACCTGTGACCAGACAGCAGGCTTGCATCAGCCTGGAGGGTGTCCACCCTGTCTGGTGGCAGAAAGGCCATGCCGGTGGTCGTGTCCAGGATCGCCCCGATGAACTGGGGCCTCTGAGAGGGGACCAGATGGGACTTGGCCTGGTTGATGGTGATACCCAGGCTGGTAAAAACCTGCAGGGAAGGGAAAGAGAGCACAGGAGATCCTCCCTGGACAGGGCCGCCAGGAGACAATTGTCCAGGTATGGAAAACCTGCACTCCCTGGGTACACAGGTGGGCTGCTACCATGGAAAGGCATTTGGTGAACACTCGGGGCACCAAGGAAAGACCAAATGGGAGGGCCTTGAATTGGTAGTGGTCCCCCTGGAACGAAAACTGAAGGAATTTGCAGTGGGAAGGGCGTATAGGGATATGCAGGTAGGCATCCTACATGTCCAGTGCGCACAGCCACTGTCCCTGCTGAAGTAAGGGCAGAAGGCTCTGTAGGGAGAGTATTCTGAACCGTTTGTACTCCATGAACATGTTCAGAGAGCTGAGGTCTAAAATAGGTCTCACATCTCCCGATTTCTTTGGAACCAGGAAGAAATGGGAGTAGTAGCCTGTCCGGTGGGTTGGGACAGGTTCTATCGCCGCCTTCAGATGAAGGAAGGATATTTGTTCCCGAACCAGAGGAGGATGTTCCGGGGAGTAGGACGATCTGGGGGGTGGTTTTCTGGGTGGCTTCTGTAGAAACTCGATTGAGTGTCCTGCTGCTATCAGTTGGAGCACCCAAGCATCTGAAGTTATCCTCTCCCAACCCGGTAGATGGAAGGAGAACCTCCCTCCTACTGGTTTGTCTGGTAGGATCAGAGGATGTGGGAGAGTAGAGGAGTCAGGAGGTGTGGGGCAATGCCGTAGTTAAAGCTCCCGCTGCTTTTTTGGGTGGGGGGGTTGGCAGTCGGAGGGGCCACGATGTTTGCTGGCCAACTTGCCCTGAAGTTTCGCTTTGGGCCAAGAACGTCTGCGAAAAGGGCAGCGCTGTCCCTGAGGGGACCTGTACAAAGAGTGAACAGACTTAAGTGCAGTGCCCTTCTCTTGCAGGTCGGTGATGATGTCCTTGACATCCCCACTGAACAACACAGAACCCTTGAAGGGCTCGTCCTGAATAGCGGACTGCACTTCAGGGACCAAACCTGACACCCGGAGCCAGGTATGATGCCGAAGACCTACGATGAAAGCCGAGCTCCGATAAACAGCGTCCACTGCGTCGTATGTGGCACGTAGCATGTGCCGACTGGCCGAACGAGCAGATCGGACTAGATCAGCCGCTTCCTGCTTTGTCAGAGACTCAGGAAGAGAGCATTTACCATCTGCACCAAAAGACTGGCATGCTGGGTGTTTTACAAGTCCCTTATCAGTGTGCTGTCTGCATGTTTCTATCAGCCTTACAGAATAGAATAAGATCTACATGCTCAGCGGCTAGACAATCGGCTGAGAGAGAACTGTAAAGTACTGTTTGAGATTTTGTGCAACATATCTGTGACATTTATACATACTGTATCTTTCAGTGTTTGCTGCTAATTTGGGAGTCTGCTGCTTGTTTTATTCACCGTTATAGTGCCCGAGGCATTTGACTGTACTGCGAATCGGGGGCTCGGCGGTGAGCCAATCAGCTGCGGGGTTGCCTCAAGAGGCGGGGACATCTCTCCATTTAAATCTAAATGCTCACCGCATAGGTGAAACAAGAAAGCATTTACCATCTGCACCAAGAGACTGGAGTGCTGAGTGTTTTACAAGTCCCTTATCAGTGTGCTTTCTGCATGTTCCTATCAGCCTTACTGAATAGAATAAGATCTACATGCTGAGTGGCTAGACGGTCGGCTGAGAGAAAACTGTAAAGTACTGTTTGAGCTTTTGTGCAATATATCTGGGACATTTATACATATCTTTCAGTGTTTGCTGCTA
The DNA here is from genome assembly GCA_016271365.2 of Neoceratodus forsteri. Lineage (NCBI taxonomy): Eukaryota > Metazoa > Chordata > Ceratodontiformes > Ceratodontidae > Neoceratodus > Neoceratodus forsteri. The sequence continues at coordinate 521,696,302 of CM028136.1, read as the reverse complement.
ATCTGGGAGTCTGCTGCTTGTTTTATTCACTGTTGCAGTGCCCGAGGCATTTGACTGAACTGCGAATCAGGGGGCTCGGTGGCGAGCCAATCAGGTGCGGGGTTGTCTCAAGAGGCAGGGATATCTCTCCCTTTAAATCTAAACACTCACCGCACAGCGCTAGCGTGAGTGGCTGCGCCACTCGGTAACAAAATAAAATGTATTTATTAATGCTTAAGCTTGAAATTTTATGGTATGAAATACATTTGAGACAAACGAGTACGTGGTAGAGAATTATATTGTAAGTAAGCAGGACTATATAGGTAATTAAATAGTCTTGTATTAGTGCTAAGGGTTAGACCTTTTTAGACTGCGTGACATAATGTCTTTTTCAAGATTTATGCAGACTTGTTCTTATAGTCTAGAGATGTTTTGTATTATTAGTTTGGTGTCTTGAATCAGCATTATTTGGGTGTTGAGAAGGGGGGCTGGAAGGATTTTTGTTTGTCCTGTCCCATAGTTAATTAGTATCATGATTCCTAGCCCTCCATTGTCTAGGGGATGTGAAGATGTTTACCATCTGCCTCTGCATCTACTTTTAGATTTAGTTAAAAAACGGGTAAATTTATGTTTAAAAATTACCCCAAATTTAGATTTGCATTTCTTAAAGTTATGTGATTCTTGGAAAACTGGCTTGAAAGGGAAAAATGTAAATCTAGTTTTTCTGACTTTGTGTCTCCGACAGAGTGGTGATATTAATCCTAATCCAGGCCCTGAGAATAGACATAGGTTTGGTAAGGGCATTCTTTTTACACATTCTAATATTAGGAGCCTTATGCCAAATATAGATTTGATTAGGGAATATGCAGTTGAAAACCATCCTGATTTTATGGTATATACTGAAACTTGGCTAAGTAATAAGGTGGAAGATAGGGATATAATGATCAATGGGTATAATGTGCATAGGGCAGACAGGAATAAAAGGAGAGGGGGGGTTAATTTACTCTTTGGATAAGTATTCCCTGAGCCGAATTTATCTGGATGTGAGTTTAGACATTTGTGAGCATATAACACTGGAAATTAAATTTCCGGTGGGAAAATCAATATTGCACATAGATGTCTATCGTCCCCCAAAGAAGGTAAAAAGTAAGATGCTGCAATTTGCAGCTATACTTTCCCCCTTTATTGACACCCATGAAATATTACTTATAGGAGATTTTAATGATAATTAGCTGTACCCAGCTGATTCTGGAGTAATGAAAAGTATGGCACTTTCTTTGGGCCTGGAACAACTGATAAAAGATCCCACTTATGTTAATACTAAAAATCCAGCCGACTCAACCTTGTTGGATTTAATTCTGACTAGTGACCCCTTTTATTATTCAAATGTAGTGGGTTTTAGAAAACCTAAATAGTGATCATAACACTATATATTGTGTTAGAGGAAAATCTTTTTCTCCAAAGAAGCCTAGGCTTATTTCCTATTGAGCAACTAGGGAATTTGATTATTTTGCCTTAATTGAAGATTTAGTCAGAATAAATTGGGATAGAATAACTTTGATCCCAGATATTGATCTGGCCTGGAATTATTTCTTTACGGAGCTGACGCAGGTGATAAATTATCACATGGCAATGAAAATAAGGAAGATAAAACAATCTTCTGCTCCATGGTATTCATCTGCTTTGAGAAAGTTGAAGAGGCAAAAAGGGAAGGCCTGGGTGAGGGCGCATAAATCAAACTCACAAAGGGATTGGGAACACTATAGAAGCCTTAGAAATTCCTATGTAGCTGCCGTTAGAGAAAGTAAAATAACATACTATAACACTAAATTAGAGGGCTCTGCAGGGAATGCTAAGTCTTTTTGGGACATAATTAAAGAGATAAATGGTCATCATAAACAGAGTGACACTAATAAAATTGATATTTCAGGATATGTGGGGAAGGAGTCTCTTGCAGATAGGTTTAATGACTACTTTGTGAATTCAGGGAACTCTTTTTGGTGACCCTGATCCTTGTAGTGTTACTGAGCATATTTTGCCTCTTAAAGACTTACCTCATTTGTTTTCATTTAAAAAGTTGGAGGAATACGAGGTTGTTGAGGCTCTGCTGGATCTAAAGACAGCTGAAAGAGGTGTCTCTGATGGTCTTACTCCCTATTTGTTAAAAATGTCAGCTCTACAGATTGCTGCTCCTCTTACCTACTTGTATAATTGGTCTATTTCTGAGGGAGTAATACTAATACCATTGGATTGGAAAATGGCTAGGGTTGTCCCCATTTTTAAAGGGGGGAGCCGGGACCAGTTTACCAATTACCGACCTATTTCATTTTTGTCACAGGTTTCAAAGTTATTGGAAAGATTTATAGTAAAACAACTAACTGGTTTTTTGAATTATAATGAGCTGTATGATAGATATCAGTCAGGTTTTTGCAAATCACACGATACAATATCCGCCGTGTGGAGGGTCTTGGATGACGTCAACAAAGCTATGGACAAGGGGTACTTGACTAGTGCCATCTTTGTTGACCTCTCCAAGGCCTTCGATACGGTGGATCATAAAATTCTTCTTTTGAGTTTGAGGGACATTGGGCTATCAGGTGGTGCTTTAAGATGGTTTACTTCTTATTTAGAGGGAAGGATGCAGTCAACTATTTTTAACAAGGTTGTTTCCACACTTTTGCCAGTAGTCTGAGAGGTCCCCCAGGGCTCGGTACTTGGTCCTTTACTTTTTCTGATTTATCTGAGAGAACTTGGACGCCATGTGAATAATGCGGTTTACCAACTGTATCCGGATAATACAATAGTGTATACCTCTGCTTCATCCTTGGATGAGATTCAAGTAAAATTACAGTTAAGTTTTGATAGGCTATATGAATATCTGACAAAGATGAAACTTAAAATGAATATAAGTAAGACAAAATGTATGATATTTGGCTCCAATACGAAACTTAAAGTTGGTCCTGAATTATCAGTAGGCGATGTAGATGGGGTAAAATTAGATCAAGTGATGACTTACAAGTACTTGGGTTACTGGGGGGACTCCTCAGCTACTGGCAATTCGCTTGTGGATGAGTTGGCCAGATCAGTAGGAAAGAGGGTGGGTTTTTTATATCGAAACAAAAATTGTTTAGGTGGATATACAATAAAGAAAATCGTTGAATCACAGATTTTTCCCTTATTTGATTATGAAGACATACTTTATGATTATTCTAACTCTGGAAAATTGTATAAACTAGATATACTTTATAATCGTCTGGCAAGATTAATTTTACAATGTACTAGGGATACCCACCATTGTTTGATGCATCATAAATTAGGATGGATCTCTCTGTCAGAGAGAAGACAATTTCATAAACATTATTTGGCTTATAAAATAGTTACAGCAAAAATTCCGGATTACCTGGCTGAAAGATTAGAACTCAGGGATGCAAATTCCTCTTTAAGGAATGCAGCTTATCGAAAGTTGTTAATACCAAGGACAAAAACAAAACACTGAGTACCTTTTCAGCCAGCTAGTCCCAAAACTTTGGAATAATTTTCCTTTACAATTCCATTTGTTTAACAGTAAAAATCCCTCACAAAATGCTTTTAAAACCTGGTTCTTGGAGACACTTTCAGTTCAAGTTAAGTCTTGTTGTGGCTAACTGTTTGTAATATGGTATTTGTTTGTATGTAATTGTAGTTGCAATTGTAATGTGTTTTTGTATTGTATTTTGTCTGTTATTATCTGTTGTAATTATTTGTTACTTAACCAAGGGTCACCATTTTAAATGAGTTTACTCAATGGTCTAACCCATTTAATAAAAATGAAATGAAAATGAAATGAATGAGGAAGGGAGTCCACCTTGGTTTTCACCTCACTCAGGATAGCCTTCTGGTAGTCCCCCATATGTGCGACATAATTCAGGGCCCTTATCCCCAGAGTGGAAGAAGCATACACATTCTTCCTGTACTAGTCCAGAAGGCGGGATTCCTTGTCCGGTGGAGATGAGCTGAGATGGTTTGGGTTTACCGACCTGTCGTGAGCGGCGCTAATCACGACAGAGTCAGCCTTGGGGGGTGTATTCAAAGAATCTACACCCTCAGGAGCCTGGTATAGCCTATTCACCTTCCTCAGAAGGAGGGGGGGCTAATGCCAACGGCTGTTTCCAAATAATGGAAACGAGGTCTGCGTGAGGCTCGGCTCGATCCAGGGTGGAATCAATGTTGGAGTAGTTTTGGGCAGATCCAAATGGGCAGCGAGTTTCTTCCGCTGTGGATCTGGTTCCAGAGATTGTCACTGGTGGACCTCCTGGATCTTTCTCAGCAGCTCCAGAAAAGAAGGATCTTCCAGAAACAACTTCGGAGGAGTCCTTGGCCTGGCTCAGTCTGAAGTGCGTGGCTCCTCAGGATCGGAGCACCCATCTGAATTGGATTCTGAGGTCTCCGAAGAGGAAGATGAAGACCCCTCCCAGCACGGGGGAGGAACGGACCCCTTGGGCAACCCTCGGGGAAGCATGTCCACCCCAGCCCTGGCACAAGAGGGCTCACCCCTGGTGTCGGGTAAGGGGGAGAGAGTCTCTCGCCTCTGGCGATAGGCATCTGGAACCGGGTCCAGCGTCAGCAGGTGGCTCTCCACCTCCCTAGTAAGCTGAGCCTTGGCCGCAGCCCACCAGGAAGCCAGAGTCTCCTTCAGATCCACTGGCAGCTGGGGGGGACGGTGGAGGAGGGGGATACGGATATTGAGGATATCCATAATGCGAGTCTCTATAGCCCGATGGCGGGAAGCCTGGTGCCAGGTACTGAGGCACTGGGTACTGCGGCGTTGGGTAGGCTGGCGTTGCGTACTGCGGCGCAGGATACTGCGCTCCCGAGTAGGACAGCGTCAGATAAGACGGTGTCAGATACCCAGGAACTAGGGGCTCTGATGGAGCAGAAGGCTCTAGAAGAGGCCCAGCAGGTGGGCCAGGAACAGGTGGTTCGGCAGGCGTCGGGCCCGGCATTGGGACGGCGTTCGGCAAGGGGATATCGCCAGGTCATCTGGCCCAGTGGGAGAGAGACCTGATGGGACGGGCGGACTGGTCAGTCGGGTCCGCATCGGCCTAATGCCGCGAAGGCCCATCTTACCGGGGGTCCGGTGGGCGCCGGAGCCGGGCGTCCGACTTTATCTGGGCCGCTGCCTGACAAAGGCCGTGATGGAGGAGCGGTCTTGGCTGGCATTTTCAAAGCCGTGCGCTGTCCCGGAAGGTCAGAGGTCTTACTGGCCTTGTCTGTGTGGGCATTGGTGGTACCGGCGTCCACCTGCGGACCAGCGCTTCGACCCGGAAGGCATACCGTTGTTGATCTTCCTGGGCGGCTGCCTCCTTTATCCGGAGGCTCCCATGGGCCCGACAGAAGCGCCGCCGCCTTGGAAACCTCCAAGATGGCTATCGAGGAGTGGTCCCCCGAGGGGAACGTTACCTTCAACACGGCGACTCGGGCCAGAGTTGCGGTGGCCACAGAAGTGGAGTCCCGGTCCCTCTCCTTCTTCTTAAGGTGACCCTCAGGGGAAGTTGAGGCCTGCCGAAGCTTCTTCAGCTCCTTCTCCATGGAGGACATCTTCTTCTTCAAGATATGGGCCTCCAAGGACTCCTGCCTCCATTTGCGGGTGGCAGCGTTAAATTGTTGGCAGTGCTGGCACTTCTCCACGGGGTGTTCCAGCCTAGACAGAAGAGGCACAGGGAGTGTCCGTCCTTATGCGGGAGCTGGGTGCCACACAAATTGCACTTCTTATGCGAATCGGATGGAGTAGGGGATGACATACATGGCAGATATTAAAGTTGTTCAAGAAATCGAGATAAAAAGGTGGTAATAAAACCAACAACAGACTGATGAATCAGTGAACTTAACCACGAGGTGCTTTCACAAGCTAATGGCAGGAAAAAACTGGAAGGCGGGCGTGGGTGACCGCCCCTTTATACTGACGTCATCTTACGTCTGTCACCTGATGTGGGGGCGGTCCCCCGACAGACACTGCTAGCTAGAAATTTTTCCGTGGGATCCTGACGCCTGCCAGCTTCAGTCCTATATGTAATTACCTACTGCAAGAGCCCTCTCGAAGTAAGATCATATGTCATCTTTCCCACACAGGGCTGTGCAACACTGCAGAGATCAATATTAGACAATCCAAGACTCATTAAAGAAATATATGATGCCAAAACTGCAGGAGGATATATTCTTAGCCTGGATCAATCCAAGGTATTTGACCTGGTGTCCCACAGTTATCTCTTCTCAATATTACAGCATTATGGCGCACCTGGACAGTTTATTGACTGGTTAAAAATACTATATGGTTCTACTTCTATGTGTCCTTTAGTAAATGGTCTAATCGGATCACATGTCCCCATTCAAAGAGGAGTTAGACAGAGATGCCCATTAAGTCCCCTCCTGTATGTATTCTCAGTAGACCCACTGCTCTGGAGGTTTGACTCGGATCCTGAGATAAAACATATGTTAAGACCAGCAGACATTAGGTTCCTACGTGTAATAGCATACGCTGATGATTTATGTATCATGATAGCGAATCACAGATCTAGGAAAAAAGCATTAGAAATTACTCAGAATTTTTCTAAAATAACCGGCTCTGAAATAAGTAAACAGAAGAGCAAAGGGGCTCCCATCAAAGTGCAGTCAGACCTTCAAGTAACTGAAACAGAGGGGATACAAATTCAGACACATCCCTTACAGATACTTGGGGTTACATTCGGAGGTCTGGATACAGCCACCAAGAATTGGGAAAAAATGTTAGAAAAAGTAGCAGAAAAAGTGCAGAGATGGAAAGGAAACCCCATGACCAGACCAGAAAGAATATATTTATTAAAAACATTTATAATTCCGCTTATGTTAAACACTAGCCATATATACCCCTTACCAATAAAATTAGAAGCTAGGGTGTACAATACTTTCTTTCACCTACTATGGGGTAGTAGGTTGAATCCAGTAAGGAGGGCAGTTACCTATTGGCCAATAAAAGATGGAGGCCTAAATATGGTAAACCCTGTGCTGTTTTTCTTTTTAAAACTCATTTGCTCCTGGTGGCTATTTTGGGTTGGATCTAGCAATGGATGGCTCTGATGCCATATGGCGTCTATGGGAACAAATGTGTTTAACATTCTTTTACACAAATATGGTCCCAATACTGCTAGGTCAGCAGCATGCTCTGTCCTGTCCAATAGCAAGTCAACCTCAGCACCTACTAGAAGTTCTCCAGCTCCCCCCCCCGTTCGGGTTCTCCTTCTTCAAAATCCTGACAGCTGACATGTTGATGGCCTTGGAAGCCCTTAACCTGAACAAAGGCAGCTCCCCTGATGGATTGGATCCGAAGCTGCTAAACCTGTCCACCTCAGCCATTGCTCTCTCACTGACTGCCCTTCTCAATCTCTCGTTTCAATTGGCGGAGATTCCCCTTGGTTGGAAACATCCCAAAGGGCAGCGACTCCTCCTCCCCTGAGAACTACCGCCCTATATCACTCCTCCCGACATCAACCAAACTACAAGAACATCTAGTCCTTGACCAACTATTCTCGTACCTCTCTGACATTAATTTCATCACCCAATATCAATCTGGTTTCCGTAAACACCACTCCACCTCGACCTTGCTACTCCTGCTCACCGATGCCATCCTGACAGGCATGGACTGCGGCCACATCACCACTGCCATTTTTATTGATCTAGCTAAAGCTTTTGACACCGTATCCAACTCGCTCCTGCTCTGCTCCCTCTCGTCTGCTGGGTTGTCGGAACATGCTATAAAATGGTTCAGTGCATACCTAAATGACCAGACACAGTCTATAAAAATATCCAACCACATCTCCCCTCCTCTACCCATACACTCTGGGGTCCCTCAAGGGTCCATACTTGGCCCGATCCTCTGCTCCATTTTTCTAAATGACCTGCCATCCATCTGCACCTCATCTTCCGTACATATGTATGCTGATGACATGGTTCTTTTCTCGACAGGGTCCTCACCTGAGATTGTCGCCTCCAGGTTCCAATGTAATTTCAACAATGTCCAGAGCTGGTTTCAATCTCACCAACTCTTCCTTATCGCCAAGAAAACTGTGCCCATGACATTCGGCACGCGTCAGAAACTGTCTAGGCTCCAATCTGCCCCCTCCATCACTACCCTCGACTGGGCACCTATTCTTGCCACCGAGTCGTTCAGGTATCTGGGCATGTGGCTGGATCAACATCTCACTTTCTCCGCCCACATAGACGCCATAATAAAAAAGCTTTGTCCAAAGCTCAATGCCCTTTATAGAAACCGCTCTTGCCTCCCGCACCAGGCTAGACGTGAAATTATCCAAAAAAATATCCTCCTGATTTTTGACTATTGCGATATCGTCTACTGCTCTGCTCCTGTCACCTCCCTAGCTAACTTGGACACTCTTTTTAACTCCTCCTGTCAGTTTGCTCTGGATGCACCTCCCCTTACCCACCACTGTCACCTGTACAGAGTTTTAGCCTTCCCTTCCCTAACAAATAGACGACTGCACCACTGCGCAAAATTCATCTCTAAGTCCTGGCTTGGTACACTCCTTCCCTATCTAAACTCCCTAATCTCCCCCCAACCCACTCCCTCTCAATTCCTAAGATCCCATGACCATAGACTGTCCCCTGGAGATCCACCTCTAGTGGGCAGGCCTCCTTCTGCTATCGTCTCCCTAAACTGTGGAATGCGCTTCCTACACAAATCCGATCCTCTTCCTCGCCTGGCTCCTTAAACCAAGCTCTACATAATTTCCTCTCTGTAAATTGCACTTGCCCCTAGCCCCTCCAATTTGTCTCACCCACTGTCTGTTGCCCCATCTGCCTAGCTTCATCCCAATTTGATGTACTTAATGTCTCGGAGCCTATCCTGGCTCAAGTTGTATATAGCTTCTTATCTTCTCTCTCTCTCGCTCTCTCTCTCCCCCTCTCTTTATTGTGCCATTCTTAATTCTGTAGTATGTAAGGCTTTAGGTCCCCTTTGCCACTACTCTACCTGTCATTCTAGTGTGTAAGGTTTTAGGTCCCCTTTGCCGCTACTCTACCTGTCATTCTAGCTCACCTCTAGTTAATAGCCTCAGGATTTTAAATTTACTCTACCTGCAATTATTTGCTTTCTTACTAATATATTTTTCACTTACAACCTATGCTTTTTTATCATATTGTATAACTGTGTGCGTACTCATTGATACTATGTAACTCCCATCACTCTTTCTCCTAGGTCATACCAGGAGACGAACTTGTTGTTCAGTGTACCTTACCTGGTGAAACTTTTCAATAAATAAATAAATAAAAACGTATCCTCTATATATTGTCTAAATTTGAAATACCTAAATGAAATATCTTGAGGACAAGAGTGTTATCATGCAATCATAATTCAGAGAGTAAGTATAGGGTTCTTAGGGTATTGAATAATTTTAGGGCATGGGATGTGGCAGAAAAACAAAACTATGTATTACTGATCGTGATTTTTTTTGTCTGCATATTATGTTTGGTTTATAAAAAGGGGTAGAAGGGGGGAAAGAAATGTGTAAAAGTACATCCTAATAAAAGAACAGGAAAAAAGCAGGAGTACTTAACATCAGGAGCACATATCTAGGTATGAAAATACAAAATGAATTGTTAAATAATGAGTTGTTTGAGATAACAATTGTATGAGTCTATCAATTAATTTATATAAAAATAGGCTGGCGAAGAGGGTAACAATCTATCATAATACCAGTCAAGGAGATCAATTGTTTTTTATGACTTACGACAATTAAGAGACTAGATCTGTATATTCACCAAAAACAAAAACAAAACAAAAAAAAACAGTGTTTTCTAATATGATTTTTCTGTTGTAATAAATTTGTATGCTTATTATCTTATTATTAATCAGATAAAAAATTCCCCTACTATTTTTCCTTACAGGGGAAAAGCTCTTTATATACAAGTTATTGATACACATTATACTGAGCCTATGACATTTCCCACGTGCCCTCTCTTATCTCTCCCATATTTATTAGACCATCTCACGACAGCCAGACTCCCCACTAAGATGTGGGATGTCCACTGGCTCTCATGCCATAGTAAACTAAATGTAAAAGCCAACCAAAGCACAAGCAGATGGAGGAAAGAATGTGCAGCAGACCATCCTGTATTCAACAACCAGAAAGCATGGAGCGCCTGTTTTTTTTTCATGCTCCTATATTTCTGGGTTTTGGAACCCACTGGCAGAGCAGTGGTTGGAACCACACATAGCTACAATCACATATGCCATGCTCATATTTGGTCATTTTCCAAGGAATTGGCATAACTGGCATAAAGATACTCTCTCTGTTTTGTTTACAGTCACTAAATGGTATATTTGGACTGTTAGATGTTGCTTCACTTTGCAGCAAAAACAAGTTTCTCAGGTAGAACTGGTACAGAAAATCCCACACGAGTTGTAACTTACAGTATATACCACACAGAGGCAAAACATGTAACTAAAGTTTTCTTATCTTCTGCCTGGAGAAACTTGCCTTGGGTAACAGATTCGGATGTACCAGTTACTTAGACCTCCCTTCCTCACTCCCTCCTCCTTTTGCCTTATTACTGGATTGATTTACTTTTGAAAGGTTTAGTCATCGCTTACCCATTCTTTATTGGTTACAAATGAATGAATTTGTTGTATTTTCCTTTTTTTCTCTCCCATTTTTTTCTTATTTTGTGCAAAACAGATTATAGCAGATGGTTTTCTGTTACCAGAATGGGTTGCATTCCTTTTCAGTGTATTATATTGTGTAAATTGTGTATTGTATGATTTTTCTTCCCTAATAAACTCCCCTACTCTTTTTCGAGAAGTGCCATCACTACGGTGTCAGTATTTGGATTTACCCTAAGTGCCTGGTGTGGAGCTAGAACTCACAATCTTTTGATCTTCCAGCCTCCGAAGCGAGTGTGCAACCTGCTGAGCCACTCAATGCAAAACTGACTCAATTCTGCTTCAGAAGTCCAGAACATGGTGTTTTTTTGTCAGGATGCATTCAGGCTGCACTGGACAAATTGTTTTCTGTACACACTTCCACCTCTTCCTCTCATTCATAGACTACTGATCAATCTGGAGGCACACAGTGGCAAAACTATTCTCCTTGGGCCGTATTGGCCTTGACAGATATGGTTTCCTCTGCTCGACAACTTATCAGTTACTCTCCATTTGGGGAACCTTTGTCATCCTGGCATTTTGCCAAGATTGCAGCCACCAGTAACCAAGAGGAGCAGATGGATTGCATGGAAGCAGAGAAGCGGGTCTCCTCCACTGCCTTGTCTAACCAAGAGACCAACAACAGTACCGAAGACTTGATGGATGGTGATAAGAATCCTTTGCACAACGACAGTTTAAACAACTCACAACAGAATGGAAATACTAACATCGTAGATTTGATTGCTACAACTGGAAACGGTTCCAAGAAAACAGAATCCTGAGATCTTACCAGACGGCACTCAGACAAATCAACAGGTACCTGTTTCTGTTAGAATAATAGAGGATACAATTCTCTTGGAAGAACAGCAGTACATGGAGCAAAAGAAACAGTTGCAGGAAATGAAAATTACGTACCTACCGTAATTCTTGATCTTTCTGTGTATCTTCATCAATCATCACTGGTGGGTTCTGGCCAGAGGACAAGGACTCCGCAGGAGTTTTTTTTTTTGCAAGAGGTGGAGCCGACGTCGGGATGGCGCTGCCCTCGAGGCCGAAGCATCACATGGCGCTCGCGGGTGGGCCAGTAACTGACGCCGACTCCTCCTCAGACCCAGTTCTGCACGCCGGAGAGTAGTCTAGAGAAAGGGAGGGCGGGGAAAGGAATAAAAAAAGGAAAGGAAATAGAACTAAGGTAGGAATAAAGCTGGGTAAAAGGACAAAAGGAGAAGAACCTAAGAGTGTGGGACAGGAGGCCCCAACCTCTGGGCGAGCAAGGGAGGTATAGGAGAAGAAATTAGAAGATGAAGAAGAAGGGAAGGGGGGGATTGAAGAAGACACCGCACTCCACACCAGAGGACTGAGAACTGTATGAAGTCTACAGAAGGCAAGCTGCTGAGCCATTTATATTCCTTCTAAAAGACAGAAACAACAGGCAGAGCGCAGCGCACTGATTCTGAAGAGTCCTCCAGGGAATAGGAGGCAATGTCTTCTTACCCCCCCCACCCGAGTAAGGGATAAAGAGAAGGAACAGGACTCATCCTGAATATAGAGACAAATTAAGCCCTCTTTTAACAACGTTTCTCAGAGGAGGGACAAAGAAAGGAACCCAATTTTGATTACAGAGCTACAAGAATCCCAGAGGGAAAAACCTGTCAGGGATATGCTTAACATAAATTGAAAAAGGAACACCAGGGCCTCACCATCCCCAGTTTTGAGAGAACCCTAGGGCTAGATAAGCACGGGGAGGTTGAAAATTTCGACCTAAAGGAAGGTCCCAAAGGGAGGAAAGAGAGCCCTGGTGACCATGGGATTAGCTCCCTGCTTATCTCCCCAAGCACTCCAGGCACCCTGAAAGTGATAGAGCTGGAAGTACCGGACTTACCGGCAGGACACTGTTTGGAGAGACAAACAGGGAAGAGGAATCGCCCAGAGACAGAGGCCTAAGAGGGGAAGGAGGGCGGGAAGCAGTGATGAATGGTGAAGATACACAGAAAGATCAAGAATTACGGTAGGTACGTACTAATCATATCTTATCTGTGTCAGTCTTCACCGTTCATCGCTGGTGGGCAATTACCAAGCCCCCCGAAGGGGACCTGGTACCTCCCCGAGGGACAGAAGTCCCTCAGCCTCCTGTGGGGGAGACACTGGAGGAGGGAACCCTTCTAGGCCTAGTTAGACCTGAGACTGGTCTGGGTGAGGCGGTGTTCTCCTTTGATCAGGAGAGGGGAAGTCGCACCTGAAGCACTTGCCTCACCATGCGGGAGAAAAGGCAGGTTCCCCAGAATGAGGAGGCAGTCACCTTATGCCGGGTTATGGGTGATAACCTGGAAAGACGAAGCCTTGCCATTCGCCTAATGCAGACTGCTGTCTCCGCCAGCCTGGATACCACCTCATTGGTGTCATACGATGCCCTTGCTTGGTGGTTCGCAAGCTCCAGGCCCCGCGTGGAGAGGGCAATGGCTTGTCTGGTCACCTCTGAATGAGGCAAGGATACTAGGATTTGTCCTAGTAGAGACCATAAGTGCCTGTTATAGGTGGCATGATGGGCTAGATGTACTGAAATAGACAAGGAGAACACTCTCCTCCCCCAAAAATCAAACTCAGCAGAGTCTGACTCCGGTAGTCAGTCATGTCTTGGGCGTGTATGCCCAGAGGGTGTGTCCAGGAGGGTCACGCCTGATGGAGGGTGAGCCAAGACTCCTGGAGACCCTAGGGGTGTGCAATACCTTTGCCAGAGGTCCCTCAGGGCTGAAGGAAGAGTTGAAGGACTTCTCCAGGTGCGGTACGATGCCTCCCTGAAGAAGGAGGGCCAGGCAGGAACCCTCAGGTTGGCCACACTGAATTCGCCTAAAAAGGCGTGTGCCACCTGGTCAGGATTGCGGCTTCCTAGCGTGGAGATATGGATCTCATCAAGCAACCCTGAAAGGAAGCGTTGATAGAGAGATCAGCAGCTGGGGACAGGTGGCTGGAAGATTCCTCTCCATTAGACGAGGAAGAAGAGGGAGCTGACGAGTCCAGAGAGTCAGGTACCAGCTGCACCGAGGAATGGTGGAACACCTCCTTGTCCATGGACCTAAAGTAGGCGGGAAAAAGTGCAGCCGTGGACCTGAACTGCTCCCAGGTGAGAGGTCCTGTAGGACCGACATGGCCTGAAGAGAGGGAGGTGTTGGCAGAGATAAGGGAGATAGATATCTCCGAGGAGAAGCGTGACCCCTGCCAGGGCTGAAGGACCAAACAGAAGACCTCAAGACTGGAGAAGATCTGCCGGTCACACAAGTTGAGGGTCGCTCAACCGTGCTGGAATGGCCATGACTGAGCCCTAAGAGAGTATCCTCCCCTACAAGGTGACTGGGGCTGCATGAGCCCAAAACGGTGGCCCCTAGCCTCGAAAAATGAGATCCCTCCAGGTGAGACCTCAGGGGAGAAAACAGGACCACGGCTGTGACTCCTGCCCGGGCCCCCACAGGCTCCCAGGGAAGGGCACTGTTTCTGATTCTGTCCTCTCAACCCCTCAGACTCAGAGAGGGACCTCTTCGTCAGAATCAGCTTAGGTAACTTGGTCACCGTGGCCAAATCCTGAGAGACAGTCACAGAGAGAGCACCCTCCCCTGCCCGAGATGCCCCTGCCAGCCTAAAGGTGGGGCCAGCCTGAGTAACCAAAGGAGGGGGTACGCCTCCTAAGGGAGAAGGGGAACCACCAACTCTGGTATGTCCCCCGGTGCCACCCTCAGCACCCAAGGACTGGTCGGGACCACCGACACTGGGATCTATAGTAGTCACCGACTCCAAGGGAGGGGGCTGAGCCAAAGCCAAAGCGCTGGGCAAGGACGAGACAGAAAACTCCGAAGAGTCTGGGAGCCAGTCCTGGTCCGCCTCTGAGTCATCATCCTCACCAGAGGAGGCCTGGACCCATGCCACTCCATGATCCCCTCCGGTTCCGGGGCTGTGAGCGGCACCACAAACTGGCCCTGCACTACTCACAGCACCATCACGATCCCCGGCACCATGCCACCTGCGGCGCCACCCCAATCTCCGGCGCCGCAAGTGGTGCCGGGATAAGAGGCAGCACTGGAAGGTGGCACCGAGGAAGACATCAGAGCAGACCTGAAGGCTTTATGCCATGAAGCCAGGGAAGCCTTCGCCTCTGAAGAGGCAACTGCCAAAACGGTTCCTCCCGCCTGGCTCCCGGAGGAGTCAGGACAGGCCTCCTGCACTGTGGAAGGAGTTCCCTCCGAGGCAAGGCTAAAAGAGGCGGAAATCCCCTCCTCCATGGGCCATATAGGACTGGGAGGGGACCCGGAGGAAAGGTCAAGAACCCTGCATTTGGTGTCCCGAGTGCGAGCCTGTCCACCGAATGTTGGCAGCGTATGTCCGACTTTGAACGCATGCAATTCAAGAACTCAATGGCCCATGGAAAAACAGGCATCGCAATGATCCATATCATAGTTTGGGCCCAAGCAGGTCAAGCAATGGTCATGCTGGTCCGTGACGGAATAAAGTCAGCTGCAGGGACACTGCCACACAGGAGGCCGACCCACCTTAGAGGGTTTCTTTTTGTCCCTTGAACGAGACATGACCAGATGGAAAAACAAGAAACAAAAGCAGCACTCAGCGTCATCAAAAATAAAATAAATGGAAAGATCTTACCAGGATGATGGCGCCGAGAGAAGTGGTACAGAACTAGATGTTGACTAGGCTGCTGACACAGTTTCAAATCGCTCCACACGAGGTACGTGTCGACTCAACAGTGGGAGAAGCAGAACTGGGTCTGAGGAGGAGGAGTTGGCGTCAGTTACTGGCCAAGCCGCGAGTGCCATGCAATGCATCGGCCTCGAGGGTGGCATCGTCCCGACGTCAGCTCCGCCTCTTGGGGGGGAAAAACAAGCTCCCGCAGGGTCCTTGACCTCCGGCCAGAACCCACCAGTGATGAATGGTGAGGACTGATACAGATAGGATCAGCTCATACAGATACAAAAGAATGTGCAACTGGCTAAACCCAGATGTATCAGCAGTGCTCAGCTGTCAGTCAACAGCACTGACGCAACTGCATCTAAGACACCGACAGTGAGTGGGCTGGCAAGGCCGAATGTCAGTAGTTTTTCAACTGAACAAGCTGCATTCCAAGCAGGAGAGCGAAGTTCCAAAGGCTCAGGGACAGCAAACAAAAACCTGCCAACAAATGCTATGGATGGAGGTTTGCCAGGAATGGCACATACGAGCCCTGCAGGGACTGGCCTAAGGCAACCTCAACAAACAGTACAAGAAAGTGTAAAGGGAAACGCTTGGTCAGTGGAAAGTGCTCTTAAAGCTGCAGGATGGGAGAATACAAAAGGGAGCTGTGTGTCTGGATCCTCTCCCATTCGGATGCCACACCCTGAAGACTTTCTAAGGGAAGGTAAATACAAAATGATCAAGTAGTACAAACCTCTCCTGATGGAAAAAAAATACACTGAGGTTTTATCAGAAGTGCCTTCTGAATTACGTCTAATGCAAAACCCAGCTTTACAATTTACAACAGTGCAAATGAACACAGCAAGCACAAACACAATGTCAAAACCAGCAGAGAACCAAAATGAATCTCGGACTGTACAAGATATACCAATGGAGACTAGGCCTAGTACATCCACAAACCAGAACAGGAGCGCTCCACAAAGACAAATTAATCAGGGAATTTTAAGACCTTATTCCTCCTTCTTCCACAGTCCTGGCTTTCCAGCTAAAAGACATAACGCAGTGCGCCTATGCTATATGGGAGGAATGGAAGAACCTCGACAGTGTTTTTGTTGCAAAAGTACTTTTAAAGGACTCCATGAAATTATTTGCCAATGAGATTTATGCCCTCATACACATATCGGGTGAACCTAATTTTGATATTAGTTTTAAAACAATGAGTGGCTTAGAAAGGTTCTGGGTAAGGTTTAATACTTAAAAACAATATCCATTATGGTCACCTTTCATGGCCATACCTCTAACAAAACCAGCACAAAAAAATATTACTGTGCTATTTCGAAACAAGGGGGTCAGTGTTAATGACCTAACATATTGGTTAAAACAAAAATGTACAGTGTTAGGAGAACCAGAAGCTATTTTTGATTCAGAAAACATCTAGACCAGAGGTTGGAAGGTAAAGGTTTTACTTAAAATCACTGACACTAGGGTACAACATTTACCCAACAGTTTTTTTGTTGGTAGGGACAGGGAAGGTAATTTTCTACCCAGGGCAACCTAAAGTCTGCTACAAGTGTGGGTCAGTCGCACACTTCAGCAGTATTTGTGATAAAGTTAGGTGCTCCTTGTGTAATCAGATTGGCCACACTAACATTCAGTGTGATGATACAGGGAGGTGTACATACGAAGAAGCCAGAAGGCCATTTGGTCTATCAAATCTGCTCATATTGCAGGGTCCACAGCAATCACAGTGTAATCTTTGTGAAGGAACTGGTCACGCATTCCAGAACTGTCAGTGGGCAGGCCACAATCAACCAGACCAGGCTGATGGGGCAGAAATACAGGTTACTCACCTGTAACAGAAGTTCTAGGAATGGTATATGTTGTGCATCCACACTGTCTGGCAGGTTCCTTGCCGCTTTAAATCTTGCTGGAAGGTCTTCAAGCTGGCTCCTCCCACCCACCCGGGTGGTAAAACTCTCGGCTCCGCCCCATGACACCAGATCTAGCCCGCTGGAAGCCAGATTGTGCGTCGCAGCTGGGGAGGCTGGGTGGGTCGTGTGGATGAACAACATATACCATTCCTAGAACTCCTGTTACAGGTGAGTAACCTGTATTTCTAGGGACATAGATATGTTGTTCATCCACACTGTCTGGCAGACTCCTAGCAGTTCTCCAGGACGAGGGTGGCAAGGCGCACACCCCTACTTAGGAAATAAAGACTGGAGAACCGAGGCCCCAAAACCAGCATCCCGGCGTGACTCAAGGTCGATGTGGTAGTGGGTGATGAAGGTGTGTGCTGACTTCCAGTTAGCAGCCCTGCAGATTTCCTGGATAGGGACATTCCTGGAAGCAGCCACCAATGCAGCGGTATGGCAGGTAGAATGAGCTCTTATCCCTCTGGGAGGCTCCATGCCCATCGTATAGCAGAGATCTATGCAGGAGGTGACCCACCTGCCTATCGTCTGCTTGGCTGCAGGTCTGCCAGGTGCAGCTTCAGCATAGGTGACAACAGCTGGCGAACCTCTCCCGAACTGGCCGTCCGCTCCTTATAGTAGCGGCGCTACTAGGGTCCAAAGTATGGAGCCTATATTCGGCCTCTGAGGTGTGATTGGGGTAGAACACCGGCAGAGTCAACACCTGGTTAAGGTGAAACTCTGACACCATCTTCGGAAGGAATTTTCGGGTGGGGACGCAGGACAACCTTGTCCCTGTGGAAGACCAGATAAGGAGACTCGACGGAAAGCGCCTGGAGCTCTCACATCCTTCTGGCTGACATGATAGCCACCAAGAAGGCGGTCTTCCACGACAGGTGAGAGATGTCACACTTGTGAATCGGTTCGAATGGTTTGCCCATGAGCTTAGACAATACCAAAAGTAGATCCCACGGAGGTGGAGGTTCTCACACCGGATGGGATATGTGATTAAGGCCTTTGAAAAAGTGCCCGACCACCTTCTCCTGCACCACCGACTGCTTCCCGGCCTGCGCCCGGTAAGCAGAGATGGCTGCCAGGTGCACCTTAAGGGTCGTCGACCGAAGCCCTTGCTGAGAAAGGGACCGCAGGTAGTCCAGAATGCTTGCCAAGGAACAGGAGGAAGGGTCCAGGCCCTCGCCCTGACACCAAATGGAAAATCTCTTCCATTTGAAGGCATACCATTTTCTGGTCAACTCCTTACGGGATGCCTCAACAACGTTGAGGACCTCGACAGAAAGACCCAAGGCCTGGAACTCTAGCCGCTCAGGAACCAGGCCGTCAGGTGCAGAGATTGAAGGTCCGGATGGAATACCTTCCCCTGATTGACTGAGATCAGGTCCCAGGGGCTGGAAGCCGCTTGGGAGCCTGGAGCTGAGACTGAGGAGATCTGGATACCAGAATCGGGGGCCAGTCTGGGGCTACCAGAATCACCTGCGCCTTGTCCCTCCTCGCCTTGAGAAGCACCTTGTGGATCAAGAGAAATGGGGGAAAGGCATAGAAGAGGCCCTGGGTCCACGGCCTCGAGAAGGCATCCCCCTGCAGCGAGCCCTGCTGAGGGGGGGCATGAAACAGTCTCAGCTTCGCATTCTCCCTGGAGGCAAACAAGTCCGCCTGAGGCGTCCCCCAGTGGGAGAACAGATCTTGTACTACCTCCGGCAGGAGAGACCACTCGTGGGACGCAGCCCCTATCCGGCTTAGGGCATCGGCCAGGGTGTTGGAGGCTCCTGCCATATGGATGGCAAGGAGATCCGCCTCCAGGCTGAGCACAAGTGACCAAACGCGGAGAGCTTCCCTGCACAGAGGCATGGAGCGCGTCCTGCCCTGGCAGGTTTAGGTAGTACATGGTCGTGGTATTTTCCGTCCTGGACCTGAACCACTTGACCCGCAGAAATGGAGCCGAAGGTTGAGGGCTAGACGAACCACTGAAGCTCCAGCAGGTTGATGTGGCATCGGGGACTCCTGAGGGGACCAGAGAGCCATGCGCTCTGTGTTCCCCAGATGGGCACCCCAACCCATCAGAGAGGCATCGGTCGACAGAGAGACCGCTGGCTTGAGGGCGGATAATGGGATGCCCTCCTGCAGATGTGCCGGAACGGTCCACCACTGGAGAGCGTTCACATCCCTGGGTCACTGTCACTAGCTGATCCAGTGGATCAAGTGCTGTGACCATTGGCTGGCCAGCCCCCATTGAAGGGGACGCATGTACCAACGGGCCCAACAGACCACGCTGGTGCAGGCCGCCATAAGGCCCAGGAGGCGCAGGAAGTCTCGGGCCAGGTGCAATTGCCCAACCTGAAGTGATTGGGCAAAGGAGGAAAGAACCTCGGCCCTATCCGCTGGGAGCCGTGCTCTGGCTCGTAGAGAGTCAAGCTCTGCCCTGATGAATTGGATCACCTGCTTTGGCACGAGTTCCGACTTGGCCTCATTGATGAGGAGGCCAATCTGAGAGCAAACCTGGAGGGCCAGATCTCTGGACCGCACCACCTCCGCTCTGGAGGGAGCTGCAATCAGCCAATCATCCAGGTAGGGGTACACCCGGACCCTTCGGCGCATGAGGAATGCTGTCACCACTGCCATGCATTTGGTGAAGACCCTGGGAGCTAGGGAAAGGCCGAAGGGCATGGCCCGGAACTCGTAGAGGGATCCCTCTGCCCTGAAGCGGAGGAATCTCTGGTGGGATGGATGGATTGGGACGTGAAAGAACGCATCCTGGAGGTCCAGAGAACAGAACCACACGCCTCGTTCCAAGGATGGGATTATCTGGGCCAGAGTGACCATCCTGAAGGTCGGAGACCTTAGGAACCTGTTCAGGTTGTGCAGGTCGAGAATGGGGCGCCAGCCCCCCATCCGTTTTGGGACCAGGAAGTATCTGGACACAAACCCCGGGTATTGAGGAGGATCCGCCACCTTCCTGATCACCTCTTTTTTGAGGAGCAGGGCGATATCGGCTCGGCAAGCTGACAGAGAGGCTGCGGACCCCGTAGCCTCCCGAGGGGCGACAGCTCGGAAGGGCGGTGCCTGCTCGAACTCCAGGGGCAGGCCCTTTCCTACCACCTCCAACACCCAACGGTCAGTGGTGATAGTGGACCAGGCGGAAAGGAAGTGGCGGAGCCATCCCCCCATGGGGGAACCGGGGGAGTGACGAGGCTGGTGGTGACACCCCTCAACCCGTCACTGGGCAGGCTTAGAGGAGGGACCGGCCGAGGGACCTCCTGGGCCTTTTCCTCTCTGCTTCCTATTAGAGAAAGCCGCAGGCTTGGCTTTGGGGTGCCAAGCGTGAACCTGCTGGCCCTGGTGTTGGTGCTGTTGAGCCGGACGTGCCGCAGGCACAGAAGGGTGAAAGGACTTATGTTGCTGTTGTCGATGACCCTTGTCCTTCTGGGCGGAGGTGACCGAGTCCAGAGTGGCACTGGACTTTTCGATCCGCTGGAGGTGACCTTCCACTCCAGGGCCAAAGAGGTCGGTCCCCAGGAAGGGGACATCCACCAGTTTATGCTGGGTATCCGTTGTGAAGGTGGATATCCTCAGCCATGCTCTGCGGCACATGGCCACTGCGGCTGCAACTGATCTGGCACAGGAGTCTCCAATGTCCAGAGCCGTTTGGAGCTGCTGTTTTGCCACTGCCCTACCCTGGTCCCGTACCTGCCTAACCGTGGTCTGCAGGTCGGCCGGGAGATGAGGGATCACCTCATCCAGGGAGCACATGAGGGTGTGGGAGAAGTGTGCCATCAGCATGGCCGAGCTGGCCTGGCAGAGGGCAAGGGAGGACGCAGCGTACACCTTGCGCCCGGCATAGTCCAGCTTTTTGGACTCCTTGTCGGGGGGCTTATCCACAACCCTAGCATTCCCGGAACACTGGAAAACGCTATCGGTGACCAACCCCTCGGCGGAGGGGTATTCCGAAAAAACGGACAAAGAGCTGGTAGGGACCGCATACTTCCTGGCCATCCTGGCTGAAGGCACAGGACAAGAAACAGGCCGCTGCCAGAGCTCCAAGGCTGGGCCAACAATGGCTTCAGCCACTGGAAAGGCCTTCGTGGGTGAATCCCCTTGGTCCAGTATCTCCCACTTGGATACGGGCTCAAGCTGCATCCCGGTAGACTCCGAGATGAGCCGAAGCAGACCCATGAAGGACGAGGGGCTTTCGTCCATCGACTGACCCCCCGGAGGACTCCAGGTCAATGGGCCTGGAAAACAGGGAAGAGTCGGCGTCGGACTCCAAGGAGTCCGTGAAGAGCTGCCTGGAGCCTCAGCCACCCTCCACCTGCCGAGGACGGTTAGGAGTGAGGGTGACCGACAACCTGTGGGGCAGGCCCTGACCCGACCGAAAGTCCTTGGTCGGTGCCCCCGATTTCGGTTGTGGAGGCGGAGGCTCCACCACAATCGGTGGGGCAGCTGGTTTCGGATGAACAACTGGCCCATGTTTGGGCACCTCGACTACGGCGAGGGGTTGTTTCAGCCGCTCGGGTGACAGCCACTTGATGGCCGGGGAAGGCGACGGCGTTGGCTGGTTCCCGGACAGAAGTAACTGCTGCCACATCAGGTCCTCATAGCGTCGACGTAACTTGCACCGAAGCCTCTCCTCTTCCGAGGAGGAAGACGAGGACGAGCGGCGGTGCCGTTTACTTCGGTGCCGAGACTGAGACCACTGATGTCGGCGGGATCGGCTGGACCGAGACAATGTCCGAGACCGAGATCCTCGGTGTTTCCGAGGATGGGTCTGCGAAGGGGCAGGGGACACCCGCTCTTCTCTCAGCTTGGAAGCCTTGACCGGGGACTCCGGCACCGGAGGCACAGGCAAGTCCTCGGTCTGCACCTGGGGAACTGGTGAAGAGGGGTTGTCGGCTTCACCAGTCGACAGCCCATCCGACTGGTCGAGAAAAATCTTAACCACGTCGACGGGTGTCTCGGCCGGCTGACCTGATGGGGACACCGTGAAGCCAGCGGCCTTAGCCGCAACCTCGACCAAAGTCGAGTGTCAACTGTCCTGGGAAGGGGACCTCTCCTGCTCCCATGAAAGCCGATGTGAGACTTACCTTTCGAGTCCTTCTTTTTGGACTGAGAAGAATGTCCCGATGGCCCCTCTCCCTTCGTGGAAAGGGACTGGCAAAGCTCCTTGAAAAAGAAGCTGAATAGGAGGTACCCAGAGAGAGTGGGATAAATGCCGTGACTGAGGAAGAGGATGATGCGGCCTGTGCCACCTCCTCCTCGAGGGCGATCATCTGCTTGAGTTGCTCAGCCGAGCCAGCCGCCGTGGTAACCGCCCAACGGACCTCCTTCGACTTCACCGGCCGGTAGTGCTTCTCGGGGCACCCAAGCTGTAACTGGGCAGCGCGGTCTTCCTGGATGTTGGCCAAAAACGAACGGCATAACTCGCAGGCCTGCGGGTCATGGTCTGGGCCAAGGCAGTAGACGCACGTGGAGTGTGGATCCGTCCTGGACATTTTCTGCCCACATGGGCACCACCAAAACTGAGTCGATTTGTCCATCGTAGCTCATGAGGAGTAATTTGACCAAGTCTGAAAATTTGAGAAATGTTTCGCTTAACCAAGAATTAGGATCCAGTCTACATGCAGAGCGTTAAGGGGAAACCTGAGCTTCCAAGCGGTAAGGAAGATCTGGCGTCATGGGGCGGAGCCGAGACTTTTACCACCCGGGTGGGTGGGAGGAGCCAGCTTGAAGACCTTCCGGCAAGACTTAAAGCTGCAAGGAACCTGCCAGACAGTGTGGATGAACAACATATCCATGTCCCTAGAACAGAGGCTATATGTCACACTGGCACAAAGAAGTATATTTCTAGAAAGAAAACAAACTTTGACCCCTACAGTGATTGAAACAACACAGAGTGAGAGCAGAACCTGAACTATACTAAATCAAGATACACTACCAGAGACAGAGATTCCTAACCCACCCCCCCACTGGGCACAGATACCCGGTAACCCCCCAGAAACTGCAGAACCAATACAAAGGGCAGAAGTAGCTACCACAGGAAAAGAACAGGAAGAAAATCAATCCTCTGAAACAGAAATGCAAAATGAGGAGTCGGGAAACTCTGTTACAAGCATGCCCCCCCAAAAAAACCTTCCCTAGTAGAAGGGTATTGAGAACCAGTAAACGGCAGACAGGGGGCCTTCCAAACACAAAACTACCAAAGACAGACATCATTTCTACAAGAAATAAATATGATGTCTTACAAAGCCCTTTAGAGGACTCTGAAGATTCTGACACCTCTTCAGTAATATCTTCCCAGACAGAAGTGACTACAGATTCAAAGGTTATGAAAGAGCCAGGTCCTCAGAAAAGGAAAGTTTCAGATAAACGGAAACACACTGAAGGCACAAGCAGGAAAGGGAGACCAAGGTGATAGTCACACATAACATGAATGCATTCTACTCTTTTTCTTAGTACTTTAAATATTAACAGTACAAAAAGACCTGAGAAAAGAAACAGTTTTTTCCCTTTTACAACCGACACAGGGAGACGTCATTTTTCTTCAGGATGTTCGTTTTCATTCATTATATGAAAAATTACAAGCACAAAAATCCTGGTTTCCTGGCCCATCATTTTGGTCTTTCGGCCAAGAAGCATGTTCTGGTCTAGGTATTTTATTCAAGGTCCCTGATATAACTGTCGCAAAGCTAATTGACTTAGTCCCGGGAAGGGTTCTGATACTGGATACTAAATTTCAAAATACAAGCTGGCCCACCGGCACAGCGGTTGGATTTCCGCTTGCGACGCCAGTGACCCGGGTTCAGGAACGAGCCCGGGAACTGGAGGGCTGGCCGAGGGAGAGGACTTGAGCATCCCAGGGACTGCTCGTCCTCTCTGGGGGGAGGGGAAGGGAGTGCCAGAGCTCAGCTCTTGTCTGGCAACGGGTGGAGACCCGAGGTACAGCAAGTCAGACGCTCAACAGAGGGGCGATGTGCCAGACATCGGCGCTTCAACGCCTTGACGTCCGGGGACATGGCACGCTGTGAGAAAACCAGAAAAAAACACGCAGCCTCCCAGCAGACGGAGCACCTGCGCCCCAACCTTCAATGCCCCTACCGGCCTGGAGACAGCATTCTGATGAAACGCAGATGTATCGGGGAGTAAGGCCCCCGCCCCGTACCCGCCTGGGAGGTACAACCACGGCTCCATGGGGAACAGACTGCACCGGTCTCCTGGTAGGTGAGCGAGGGCTGAAAAGGCCATATGTGTGTCTCCCGAAGAAAGGGAGAGCTGCGTGGAGTGGGAGTTAAAAATAAATAAAATAAATAATTTCAAAATCCTCTTATTTGTTTTATAAATATATATGCACCTCAGATAAAAACTAACAGGATTGAAATACTCAGATTAATTCAGCTGTACTTATTTTCTTCACACCAAATAGTTTTTGGTGGAGACTTTAATTGCACCTTATCTATACAGAACAAGAATCATCACAGTAAAACTAAAACTTATTTCTGACTCAAATTTTTAAAAGTCAGTAATAAACACATCCAGACTAAAAGATGCTTATCATAGTCATACAGGGAAACATTCTCAAACGTTCCACAAGGGCAATTTAGCAACCCAAATGGATTTTCTTTTTATCTCTAGACACATCTTGATACAACAAGTTTAGATAATTCCAGCAGAATTCACAAACCATAACTTACTGATTGCACAAATTGGTGATAACACACCATTAAATAGGGGTCCAGGAATATGGAGATTTAATTCCTCTCGTCTTGAGAATGAAGAAATAATAAAGAATATTCAGCAATTTATTGCAGCAAAAAAATCTGTCCTGATTATGTACAATTAACCGACTTTGTGGTGGGAAGACACGAAAGAAAAAATTACTCACCTTAGTAATTATATTTCTTCTAATGGAGTCTTGCTGTATTCTGACAATTGCAGTGATTCCCAACCTTTGAACTGCCCTGGAGGACTAAGGGTTAACTTTCCATGCAGGGCATGAAACGCTGAGCTCGAGCTCGGTTGAAGTCTCTGTCTGGAGTGTTTTAAACTCAAACCGTCAGATTCTTACGAGCCCAACTAAACTAAAAATTCTATGTGGAAATTGTAAAAATTCTACTAGCAACTGGCTGAAAAGTTTTGGATCCCCAAGGAAGACTCAAGTCAGGAAACCCAACAACTAAACCCAATGTACTTAAAAAAATAACAATAATAAATAGGCACCCAAACAAAAGGGAGGAGGGTACCAGCAAATACACTCCTGGGGTGCAACACTGCACCTGCCCACCCACTTCCCAAAAACAGGTTCTGAGAGGGGAGGCAGGTTAGAATACAGCAAGACTCCATTAGAAGAAATATAATTACTAAGGTGAGTAATTTTTTCTTCAAACAACATGAAGACTTGCTGTATTCTGACAACTGCAGACTACCAAGCAGTACCTCCAAGGAGGAGGGACAGAATCTACTTTGGGAATAGGCTCTGAAGTACTGCTGTGCCAAACCGAGCATCACTTCTAGCCTGGATATCCAGGGAGTAATGCTTGGTAAAGGTATGGACTGTTTTCCAGGTGGCTGCTTGACAAATTTCTAGGAGAGGAATATCCCTGGCCGCAGCCAGGGAAGCAGCTGTACCTCTTGTTGAATGAGCCCTCAGGCTTGAGGGTGGAGTTTTTCCCAGTTTTTCATAGCAGAATTGTATACAAGACACAATTCACCTGGCAATAGATCTTTTGGTGGCAGGTTTGCCCTTTCCCACTTCTCCATAAGTGAGGAACAACTGGAGGGAGTGAAACCTGTGACCCTTGGTACGCTCTATGTAGTAACTAAGGGCTCTTTTGACATCTAAACTGTGTAGCCTCCTCTCTCCTGAGGAAGAATGATCAGTGAAGAAACAGGAGAGACACAGACTGGTTTAAATGGAAGTCTGAAACCACTTTGGGCAAGAACCTTCTATTGGTTCTAAGGACCACTTTATCCCTATGAAAGGAGATAAATCAGGTTCCACTGACAGGGCTTGCAATTCACTGATACGCCTGGC
Organism: Neoceratodus forsteri; assembly: GCA_016271365.2. NCBI lineage: Eukaryota > Metazoa > Chordata > Ceratodontiformes > Ceratodontidae > Neoceratodus > Neoceratodus forsteri. Next base: position 521,670,030 of record CM028136.1, on the reverse strand, counting down.
AGAGGTAATGGCTACCAAGAACACAGTTTTCCAAGTCAAGTACTTAAGCTCTTGAAGACATAGGCTCGGGGTTGCATAAGCTGAGCAATGCAAACATTCAAATCCTAGGCAGGGTCTCTAAAAGGGGATTGGTGTGAAACAATCCTTTAAAAAATTTACAGAACACAGGATGGGAAGATAGTGAGGAAGGCTTCCCCACAGACAAAAATGCAGAAACAGCTGACAAGTATACCTTGAGAGTAGCTGGTCTGAGGCCTAGGCCATTAAGATGGACCATATAATCCAGAACCGTAGGCAATTCAGCAGTGTCTGGAGAAATATTCTTAGAACACCAAATGCTGAATCTTTTCCATTTGGAGTTGTAAGTCTTTCTGGTGGAGGGCTTTCGAGAAGCCTTGAGGATGTCCAGAACCCTTGGGAAAGATGCAGATCTGCAAACTCTAACTCTTCAAGAGCCATGCCTTGAGATTGAGGGACTGAAGATTGGGGTACCAAATCCTCCCAAGAGGATGTTAATAGGTTGTAATTCCTGGGAAGAGACAGGGAAGATGGACTGCTAGGGACAGCAACAGGGGTACCAGGGCTGTCTGGCCCAATCTGAAGCAATCAGAATCACCTTGCAAGGTTGAGACCTCATTTTGACTAAAACTTTGAACAGGAGTGGGAAGGGGGGAAAGGCATACAGAAACTTTCCTTCCCAATTCAGAATCAGGACATCCAGGGGGACTAAGCCCAAGACTGGAGGTCTTCAACAAAAGAGAGGGAGTTGGTGATTGTCTGGGGCTGCAAAGAGATCTATCTCTGGAGTGCCACACTTTGAAAAAAAATCACTTTCAACACCTGAGGGTCCAAGGACTATTCGTGATGGCCCTGAGAAATCCTGTTCAGTGCATCTGCTAGCACATTGTCCTTGCCTGGAAGGTGAACTGCTACAAGAGAGGCTTGCAGGGAATAAGCCAGGGACCACAACTTCATGGCGTCTGTGCAAAAGGCTGTGGACTGAGTGCCTCCCTGCTTGTTGATGTACCACATAGTGGTAGTGTTGTCTGTTCTGACTTGAACCACCTTGTTCTGAACTGACTGTGAGAACGCATTTAGAGCTACAAAAAAGCTGCCCTGAGCTCTAGAAGATTGATGTGGAGAAGGATTCTTGGGGGGACCACAGGCCCTGGGCAGTGAGGGACCCCAGGTGAGCTCCCCAGCCCAGAAGAGAAGCATCTGTGGTATGGACCACAGAACAAGGCTGAGCAACAAAAGGAACACCTTGCCTTAAATTGTCCTGATCCTGCCACCACTGGAGGGCCTGGATCAAGGTCGGAGTCACTGGAATCAGTTTGGTAAGGGAGTCCTTTCTCTGAGACCAGTAAGCTCTCAAGTGGAACTGAATATCCCTCATCTGGAATCTTGTCCCTTGGACCACTGCTGTTGAAGCTGCCATGTGGCCCAAGAGCTGGAGGAAATGCCTTGCTGGTTGAGATACCTGAAGGCTGAAGGAAGAAGCTAGTTCCATAAGAGCCCTTGCCCTTTCTAGAGGAAGAAAGACTCTTGTTCTGAGTGTGTCCAGTTCTTCCCTATAAAGGTAAGGAGCTGGACTGGTTCAAGAACTGACTTGGGAAGGTTGAGAAAAAATCATAGGGAAGTGAGCACTTGCTGGGTCACTTGCAGGTGAGACTTGACTTGGTCTGGCGACTGACCTACTAATAGCCAATCGTCCAGATAAGGAAATATGGAAATCTTTTGCCTTCTTAGAAAGGCAACTACTACTGCCAGGCACTTTGGAAAACCCTTGGAGCTGAGGTTAGGCCAAAGGGCATTGCTCTGAACTGATAGTGGCCTGAGGGCTACTCGAACCTGAGGTACTTTCTGTGGGAGCACCTGATGGGAATGTGAAAGTAGGCATCTTTGAGGTCCAGGGAGGCTAACCAGTCCCCTGGCCTTAGAGAGGGAAGGATTATTCCCAGAGTTACCATCTTGAACTTTGATTTTAAAGATGCTTGTTCAGATATCTGAGGTCTAGGATGGGTCGCCACTCCTGTCTTTTGGGGGTCAGGAAGTACCTGGAGTACAGTCCTTGCCCCAGTGTAGGGTAGGTACTCTCTCTATAGCTCTTAAAGCTAGGAGAGAAGAAATCTTGCCTCTAGGGCAAGGGTTTCCGAAAGATTTGCAGGTGGAAAAGATCTGGCTCTCATCTTTGGAAATTTTTTGAAGCTGAGAACCAGTCCCTGGCTTACTACTTCCAGGACCCACTTGTCTGTTGTAATAGACGTCCAGTCCTGGACAAAGTAAGCCAGCCTGCCTCCTACTGGAATAGGAGAGTCGACCCGGGCAGACCCATCAGGGTGTCTGCTTGGCAGGGGCTTTAGGCTGAGGGGTGGATGCAGGCCTGCTCATCCCCCTTCTGCCTCTCCCTCTGAAGAACCCCCTCTGCGAAAAGGAAGAAGAGGCCTGTGCTTGGTAAAAAGGCCTTTGAAAAGGCCTGTCCCTGCCCCTAGACTGCTGCCTTTGAGGAGTTGCTCCCTTCCTTGGCCTGAGCACTCCTGTAAGTGGTCCTGTACTGTCCATCTCTTCATGTAATTCTCTGTCTGCTCCCCAAACAAGAGAATTACCCACTACAGGAAAATCCACAGCCTTAGCCTGGGTGTCCTGCGAGAGGCTAATACATCTGAGCCAAGCCATCCTCGGAAGAGCCACAGATGTAGCCATAACTCTTGATGAAACATCATTAGAGCCCACAGCAGCATGAAATTACACTTTAGATGCCTCAATCCCGTCTGCAGCCACCGCCTCCAGCTCCTTGGCTAGCTGGGGGGAGGCCTGTTTAGCCAGTGCCAGTACAGTGTCCCACCTGGACTTCTGGTACTGGCTGTATAGGCCATGGAATTCGCCTGCCTGAGTCCCAGAGAAGATGCCATGTACTGCTTCTTTGCCATGGCATCAATATTCCTGGAGTCCTTGTCAGGGGGGTGTGAAGCCAAGGGAATATTTGCCTTGTCACAGGCAGCAGCCTGCACTACCCCAACATGGCTGCATTGCTAATATAAGAACTCTGTGTCTGAGCCTGAAAGTGTATACCTCTTGTCCATTCTTTTATCCACAGGAGGTATAGTGTTAGGAGACTGACAATTTTGTGTCTGTTTCCCAAAAGATTTATGTAGGGGAATAGACAGTCTCCTGGAATCTGGGATATCCATCATATCTACATAATCAGGCTCTTCTTGATCTTCCACAGCCTCTTCCATAGGAAGCTGGAGGATTTCAGCCACTTTCCTGTAAAACATAAAATGGGAAGGGGACTCAGAAAGCCTAGGAGGGGAAACACCTGATGGTCTGTCTAGGGAGATGTCCGGTTCCACAGGCACATCCAGACCTTCACTTGCATCATAATCCTCAAATTCCCCTTCCTCTTCAAACTCCGGTTCACCGGTTCCGGTTCAAGGGTATATTCTTGAACCAGGGGAACCAACTGAACCGAACCCCTGCCAGAAGGAGCTGGATCGATCGGAACCGGATGGAGCAATTCCACAATTTGAATCGCCCTGGCTATCTCTTCGGCGGTTGGAACATGAACCTCTGGATCCGAACCGGTCGATTTATCTTTGCGCTTCCTTTTTGTTGGAACCGATTCCTCAGAATTGGCTCTCCTTTTGCCCAAAGAAGTATCGTCCTGGTCAGAGGGCACTCCTTCTGGTTCGGTCGAAACCGAACCGGGCTGGCCATCCGGGTCAGTGGACTTCTCGGCCTCCTTTTCCCTCAGTCTACCTAATCTCTTCTCAAGGGTAGATTTGGGAAAATTTTTACATATTTAGCAGTCTGAATCGAGGTGGTCAAACCCCAGACAATAAACACAGGTGGTGTGGGGATCGGCCTTGACAAAGACCTCCCCACACTCACTGCAATGTTGAAACCCAGTGGGCTCGGTTTTTTTCTTGGGTTTCTCAGACATGGCCAACCTAACCAAACTTACCCTTTTTCAGCAACCGCCAGGCAAGACTCCCTTATCGGTTCCTAACCACGTCACGGGTATGGGAAAAAAACGGTTAAAACACAGGTTTTTTTTAGAACCGACAAGAACCGGTAACCACACACTAAATATGGCAAAATTCACAATCAAATGGTCGGTTCAGCTGAACCGACCGCACTTTTACAAGTTCCACACAGAAATAATAGAACAATTCCTATCTAGTACTCACGGCACCACAGACAGAGACTAAACCGACTATGTGGATACTTTTTTTCGGTTTAAACCGACAAAAAACTGAAAACTTTAACCAACTTTGAACCGAGCTGAAGGAGAAATCTCCAGAGCGACCATTCAGTGAGGCGGAGTAAAGAATCTGATGGTTTGAGTTTAAAACACTCCAGACAAAGACTTCAACTGAGCTCGAGCTCAGTGCTCCATGCCCTGCATGGAAAGTTAACCCTTAGTTCTCCGGGGCAGTTCAAAGGTTGGGAATCATTGCAATTGTCAGAATACAGCAAGACTTCATGTTGTTTGAATATGAACCAATTAAAATGTTAAAAACATTGAGCAAAACTGTTCAAAATAAGAGTTATACAGAATATATTAGGAAAAGACAGTTACAGAAAGTATTATCATTAGCATTTGAAACTAGTCAGGACTATTTAAAACAAATTTCTATATTAAAAAAAATAACTAACAACATACAGTATAACACCCAAAAAGCCAAAAATTTACAACAGCAGCAACAATTTGGCACTCAGGGAAGGAAGGGTAAGGTTTGTCTATATGAAAGTTGTTCAGAACAAATCAACAAAAAATATATGAGCACCTTATTAATGAAAACAATACTGTACAAAATATGAAAAAGGGTTTGAGAATAATTACACAATACTCAAAAAAAAATGTATGAACCGCTTTCCACTCCACTAAATGATTTCAAGGATTTTTTTCAAACCCTTACTATACCCGAAACACCTGATAAGGTAAAAGACACTCTTAACCAAGAGATCCAGGTAGAAGAAATAAGAACGGCTATTCTGTCTTTAAACAAGCATTTGTCAATGCCGAATGTTGCTTGCTAGTATGTGCTGTTTAGGTATTTGGAAGTGATAGTTCCATGCCTTCCTCCCAAGACATCCACGGTGTCTTTCCGTTCAGTATTCACAGAAGAGTGGGAGGGGCAAGGGCCACAGCAGTACAGCAGTTGCCAAGGGGGTGAAGAGGTGGACAATAGTCCATTCAAAGGCAAAAGAGTCCTGCAGGAGCTCACTAAATTGAAGGTGGACAAAGCGATGGAACCAGATGGCATACGCCCAAGGACATTAAGAGAACTGCGAAGGGAGATAGCAGTACCTCTGGCAGCCATGTTCACTGAGTCATTCAACATGAGTGAATTGGAGGAGGGCACATGTGATCCCTCTACACAAGTCTGGCAGCAGGGAGGAGGCAGGGGAACAATGATGCTTCAGCCTCACTTCAGTAATGGGGAAGATCATGGAGACATTGCTTAAAGAAAGGATAGTGGGGCATCTAGAAGCCATCAGAGCCCAGGACCATAGACAACATGGATTCACAGTGGGAACATCATATCAGACAAATCTGGTTGATTTCTTTGACTGGGTGACAAAGGAAGTGAATCAGGGTGGGGCAGTGGACAACGCTTACCTGTGATTTCAGCAAAGCATCTGACACCATCCCATATAGGAGGCTGATAAACTAGCTGGGTAGGCTGGGCATGGGGGAAAGGGTGGTAAACTGGGTTAGAAACCGGCTAACAGACAGGAGGCAGAGAGTGGTGGTAAATGGGGTGCAGTCTAGGGAAAGGGGGTGACCAGTGGGGTGCTACAGGGATCGGTCCTGGGGCCAGTCCTGTTCAATGTCTTTATTAGTAATATTGCAGAACGTCTGAAGGGAATTTTTTCACCAAATTGTCAACATAGCCATTTTAAGACCTCTACTCATGAACAGTGTCACTGTGGTTTTCTTAATCGTCCCATACATTGATTTCGCTTTTACGACGCTACGCCATTATTAAGCTACATGTGCACAAACACATTTTGGGCAAGATGAAAATGACAGCTCTACTGCTCATAAGGAGGTGTGGGAAAATGGCAATGTTGAAAATCTGGAGTGCAAATATTAAAATTTGCGAACTCACGTAAATGCGTAGGAACTGCGCAATGCGTAATAAAACAATCATTTTTGAATTTTTTTACCAAATTTGCAACATAGGCTTTTTTGAGCTCAATTACGAACACTGGCATCAGTTGTTTCATAATCGGTCCCGAAGGTGATTTCGCTGCAGTGAACGCTAAATCACCCTTCAGGCCTGATTAACGCCATGACAGTGACAGAATTCATGAGGAGGGGTCCCAAAAACCCCGTGTTGAAAATTTGGTGCCAAAATTCCAAAAAATGCCTGAGATATGCAGCAAAGTTGAAAAAACCCTATCTATCCCATTATACAGCTTACCGGCATTTCCTCAGTTCGCGGTCGGCTTTGAAGAGTGCAGATGTGTTCCCGGTCCACCGAAGATTGTCGCACCAAGGTCCAGAGGTAAGTATGGGGTGGGGGGAGGCAGGGTGCGCAGGGTGAGTGCGGGTTGTGCAGGAGGGCAGGGAGAAGTGCAGAGGTACAGTTTTTATTTGCAGTTTTTGTTTTTTTACTAAGACGACGAGGGACGTCTTATGGCAGCTGAAAGGCTGTTTGGGGGGGCTGGAGCCGACGGGGATTGGGCACCCCTCGCTAAGAGACATTTTGCCACGCTTGGGTGGGCCCCAGTGTGGCACCTGGATGCTTTTTGGGGTTGGAGCCGACGCCATCGTGGCACCTGGAAAGCTTTGGGAGGGTGTGCAGCCATGGAGCCGACAGGATTGGGCACCCCGTCCGGCTATCGACAGCTTTTGCCACGCTGGGTGGGCTCTCAGGCGTGGCACCTGGACAACTTTTGTGGGAGGCGTGGAGTCGGCGGGGATTGAGTACCCCATCGGCCGTGACAGTATGTGCGTGGGGGGGAGCGCATTAGCACGCAATATGCATGCTTGCGTGTAGGTGGAGGGGGGGAGAGCTCTGCTCACTGAAGCGGAGCTCTCCCTTTCAACTGTATGCCACTGCATTTTCAGCTTGTCATAGACAGCTGCAGCAGTGATTGGTGAACTGCGACCGCGCCTGCAAACACAATGACTGAATTGGAAGAGAGGGTGCCACACCTCCGAAAACTCGGATGATGGCACTATGTTTCTTGCACATGCGTGCAAGCAACATAAAAAGGGCACTGCACCAGGAGTTGACGGAATACCAAGATAAATCTATAAATTAATAGGCCCAGAAATAGAACTTGAACTGAAAGAGGTCTATAATCATATTTTACAGTCTAATGGGATGCTACTTTATATGAATATGGGTAATTTAATTTACCTGAATAAAAAAGGGAATAAACAGTATATACACAACTGGAGACTGATCAGCTTATTAAATAATGATTTTAAAATTCTGTCAAAAATCATAGCCACTAGATTATTAAAGATTGCACAAATTATACATAGTAAGGTTCATTCATGTTCCATTACTGGTTGGAAAATTTCTGACTATTTAATTCTCTTGTGGGAAACAGTTGCAATGGGTACTGTTGGGAAAGTGAATGTTTTTTTTTTTTATTTTCCCTGGACCCCCCCCAAAAAAGGCGTTTGATTACATTAATCACAATTTTTTATGGAATACACTAAAGTATTATCATATTCCAAATAAAATGATAGACTGGGTAAAAGTCTCTACACCACAGCAACTGTAGTTCCTTTGGTAAATGTCTGGAAGGCTCCATTTGTCACTATTAAAAGAGGCGTCAGACAAGCTTGTTCGCTTAGCCCCATACTGTATGTTATTTTTTTAGACCCTTTACTTAGAATGTTAAATTCCCCACCCTTGTTAAAACCTATTCAAAGCACAGAAGGCAGATTCCTATAAACTGCCACAGAATACGCAGACAACATTAGTCTTACAGTGCAAACGGCAGAAGCTGTAGAGAATGCAGTAAGTATTTGAAAATGGTTTGGAGATTTCTCAGATGTGTCCTTAAATCTGGACAAGTGTGTGGGTCAAAACTTGGGTAATACACAGGTACCACACACACAAGGAGCAGGAATTGCTATATCAGAAGAACCCACAATAATTTTAGCAATACAATTCGGAGCTTGTAATTCTGATAAACTAAACTGAAACAAAAAAAAGGAGCACGGAAGACACAAAGTAGCAGCCTGGAACAAACGGAAAATTGGTCAAAAGAAATGAGCATTTTCTGATAAAAACCTCTTTAATACCTTTATTCTTATATGTAAGTAATGCCCCCCAAATCTAGAAACTTCAAACTGTTTTTTCAAGCCCTATGGGGCAGTCAACTCAACCCCATCAAAAGGAATATCACCTATTTGTCATTAAAATTAGGGGATCTTGATATGATTAACCCCGTAATTGTTTTCAATAGTATCTTTTTAGCATCAAATTTAAACCAGTGTTAATAAATTTAGATATAGGATGGGAACCTTGGGTATACAATAGTTGACAGCTATAGTTTCAACAGTGGGAAGCAGGGACTTCGAAAAAGTAATGAATATACTTCTACCTCCCTCCTACATGAAAGAAACTTTTATGAGACTTAAGACAATGGCAGGTTACCAGCCAGCAGATTATGACACTACATAGGAATAACATATATAGCCTAATCTTAGAATGGACATGTCATAAATGCGAGGTATTTCCACAATGTCACCAACTTTTTAAAAAGTCTTTATATAACCTTTTGACAGACCCCAGGATACCACAACACATGTGGGACACACACTGGTTAAGTTGTCATGAAAAACTGAATGTAAAGTCCAATCAAAAACATAAAAAAATGGAGGAAAGATTTTGCAGTAGGCCCACATGAAACATTTATTTTTTGACTGTTCTTATATGTCAGGATTCTGGACACATAGCATATGAATGGTCTCAACCACTATTTGCTAAAGTGACTTATGATAATACAATATATGGAGAATTTCATGGAAGTAGATTAAGGGGCGATAGGTGCCTGATCTATAGGGCCCTATCTGATGCACAAATGTGGGAACAATTGGGCTTGGTACTGAGGGCCCAGCCACATAATACCAGAGCTCACCCATTCCAATCATTCAAGGACAAATTCACTACTAAAAAAAGAAAATTCTGGTTTAACATCAGGGTGATGGAGATCTGGAATATATTACCATGCATGGTTGTGAATAGCAAAACCATGACAGAGTTTAAACCAAGCTTGATAACTTGCTTACTAGTAAAGGCATCCGGGGTTATTCTTAATCTTAAGCCAAATTAATGGACTAACGTCTTTATATGCTCAGTACAACCTATGTTACCTAAGTGGAACAAATGGAATAGGAGCACTTTAAATTAAATGTTTTCTCTTTTCAAATGGCACTTAAGGAGTTGCCAGATGTTTATTCACTTTGCAGCAGAAGTAATGTTCACATACAGATTTTCTGCAGAAAATAAATGATATCAGGAAAATGTATCATGAAGAGGAAAAAGGTTTAGGTAGGCAAGACTTAAGAGGAAAAATGGAAGGCATTGCCCTGGATAACTACATCTGACGCACCGGTTATCTAATGAGAAAGGGCACAGGAATTATAGAAGTCTGTACTTAGAAGGCACAGGGTGTGAACGGGTGTGGGTAAAGGACAATACAGCAAACCAAAAGTTAGGTGTATAAAAAAATGCAAACATGCGTTTATCATTTTATTCCAATCAGAAAATAAAAAAAATATATATATATATATATATATATACAGAAAGCAAAAGTAAAAAGTTATTAAAAATCAACCAACTGCTTTTCTTCAACTGTTCCTGATGCTTAGCTTCAGCCTGAAATCAATCAATCGAACAGTGTGTAATCAAACACACTCCAGAGGTCCTCCACACTTGATAGTCAGTAACCAACCGACATCCCTATTTAATTTATAGCTCCTAGTAGTGGGTTTTTATACCCATCAAGGGATGACATCACCATCAGGTGATCCACCCCTTTTTCTTAAAACCAGCATAACATCATTCATTTTACTGATATTTCAACAATAAACCCTTTCACCTATAAACTGTAAATTGTGCTCTTTAGGGGATCTCAAATGCAGTAACATTGCCTTGTTTTAAAGGCTAAAACACATCATGCATAAGTAATGAGCACCAAGTGGGCTAAGCCCATCCTCCTAAGAGTGACATCATTCCTTGAAACTACTATAAATAAGTTCATTCTGAGGGCTGCCAGCCCTATAGTAAGTCATGGAATACAGCTCTCCCAGTAGAGAGCATTCTTTGGGCTTTCCACAGGTACTTTTATAAAGCTTTACATCTTTTTTTGGGACAGTACCTATTTTCATGTTTTAGTGTGCCTTGCTTGGATTTGTGAGGGTTTCAAATGGGTTTGTAGAGGGAATGGGAGAATGAGGGCACTCTCCTCTTCTCCCGCCAACCCATGAAACCTCTTCTGCTAATATTTACTCTATTTTAGGAGGTTTATTTATTTGATATAAAAAGAATAATAAAGCCATCACTTCTAGGCTGGCGAGCAGCTGTCTACAACGAGAAAGTGAAAGTGAGTACTTTTTATATTTATTGTTCTGGACAGCCACTCCCGTTTTGCTATACTTATCTTTTCATGGTCGAAAACTATGAATTCTTCTTAAAAGAGGGTCTTGGCCCTTACACTAGGAGGAAACTTCTTCCTTTGTTACTAAGAGTTTTATTCACTTATTTCACTTCCCGACGGCTGACATTTCAGCCTGTGGATAAACTTTTAATTTTGGCCCTCGATAAAGTTTTCATTCTGGCCATCAGCCGACAATGTAAGTCACTCTGCCTGATTAGTCAATGCATGCAGCTTATTCAGGAACAAGCAACTATGGAGATAAACTTATCTATTAACTGTAGTCATAATACACCCCATAGTGCCATCTTCGGCTGCAGTTACATTGATTTAAAGACAAGTGCGTAGCACGCACTGCGCTTCAGTCTGTGAAGCCCACATTTGATTTATGTTTCAACATTCTACAAGCTCCATAGAGATTCAGTTCCTGGATAAACTCATGTTTCCACTAACACATAACAGTAGTGTAATCCTGCCATTTCCTTCTATCCCTTCAGTATCTCTATGTTTTTACATGCAGTACCAGTGCATACATTCCTCTCATTTTCCTATGAGATGGGAATGGGAAACCATAAACTAAAATAAGAACAAGCATTTGTCAATGCCGAATGTTTGCTTGCTGGCATTGGCAGTGGTAGTGTAGAAGCTACAGAGCTGCGTCATAGGAATGGCAGTGAAGTACTGAACTGAAGCCAACCCCACCACCACCCTGCAGAGAGTGACAGGCATTGGGGTGTGCCTTTGGCACGTCATTTCACCACACCCCACCCTGCAGACACTGACAAGTGTCACGGTGTGCCTTGGGGTCTTTGGCCCTTATGCGCACCCATTCCATCAGGAAATACGGTGAGATGGGTGCGTATAGGAGAATGGGGTGAACTTTGGGGGTCAAGAGTCCAAGCACACTCTCGTGCCTCTCACTGGCTGCGGTGGAATGGTATGAGCATTACAGGCAAGAATCCCAAGTCACACCCCTGATGCCTGTCATTCTCTACAGGGTTGGGCATTATGATTGGAAACCCTAATACCTCAGGCATTCGTTGGTATTTTCCTCCCAAATTTTCAACATGGTTTTTGTGACCCCACCTCATGAACAGTGGCAATATCAGTTTGTTATGAAGCTGCTTATGCACAGCGACTCGACATTTAGCACCACAGGTGCAAAACATTCGAACAGGATGTAAAAATGACAGCTGTACTGTTCATGGAGGTGTAAAAATGGCAGTGTTGCAAATCTGCAGTAAAAATATTAAAAAAACTGGTGAGTCAGCGGCGCTGCATGGAAACTGTGCAACGCACACCCGTAACGTAATTAGTTTGGGGATTTTTTACAGCAGATTGTCAACACAGGCATTTTGGGACCTCCGATCATGAATAGTGTCACTGTGATTTTCTTTATCTGTCCCGAACAATGATTTCCCACAGCAACCACGCATCTCTGCGCTGAAAGGTGCCCTCAATACTCATGCACCAATCACTAGTGTTAGAACAAAAAGCAAATCTTGCAGCTGGTTTTCAGCCGACCTTAAATCTGCACTGCTTGAAAGAGATAAACTATGGAAAAGGGCAAGAAAGACCAAGGAACCAAATGACTGGCTGCTGTTCAGAAAAGCCAGAAATAGCTACACCAAAAAAGTGAGGGATGCCAAGGCTGCCTTCTATACAGCTGAACTAGATGCCTCCTACCTCAACCCAGCTAGATTCTGGGGCACCATCAAGGGGATCCTAGGGCAGGATTCTAGCACTTCTCTGCCATCCCAAGTGCACCTTAATAAAGTTGCTATCACTGACAAGCGAGAGGTATTAGATGCATTCAACAATCATTTCACTAGGGCTGGCCTTGCTTTTGATTCCTCTCCAGCTAATCTACTGCGATCACAACTTAAATTCCAAACTATTGAGGCTCAGAAGGCTGATTCTTCATTCTCATTCAAGCCAATTTTACTGAAACAAGTAGATGACCTATTGCTGCATTTAGACACTAATAAAAGTGCAGGTGCAGACTCTATGGGCCCCTATTTTCTAAAAATTGCAATACATGCGCTTGCAGTTCCTTTAACACATCTTTTTAATCTATCCTTATCCTCTGGTTCTATTCCTTCACTGTGGAAGACAGCACAAGTGTTTCCCTCCTTAAATCAGGGGACCCCACTGACCTCAACAATTACAGACCCATATCCATCCTACCAGTGCTTTCCAAAATGCTAGAAAAATTAGTGAGCATCCAACTAAGAGACTACCTCGATATGTTAATAATCTCTAAACCCTGCTCAATCTGGGTTTAGGGCCAGGATACTCTTCACTTCTGCACTAGCAAAAGTTACAAACGACTGGCAAACTGAGTTAGACAAAAAAACAGTGTCTGTGCTGTATTTCTGGATCTAAGCAAAGCCTTGATACAGTGGATCATGAGCTGCTAATCTCTTCACTGCACTCCATAGGCCTAGATCCAACCTCTAAGTGGTTCAGATGTTACCTCACTGATAGAATGCAGCAGGTGAAATATGAAGGCGACCTATCCTCATCAAAACCACTCCTAAGAGGTACCTCAAGGATCTATCCTGGGCCCTATCCTTTTGCCATTTACATTAACAACATTGATTCTAGCCTCACCAAAGCCAATGTTCACCTCTTTGCAGATGACACTGTCTTATATGTCAGTAACCCTCACCAACAAAGGCCTGTGGAAATACTACAATCAGAGTTCTCCCTGTTGCAATACCAACTACTTGAAAAAACTCCTATTAAATGCTAAGAAGACAAAAGCTATGCTCTTCTCCACCAGTATATATACTACCACTTTCTCACCAAGCATCCTCCCCAACTATCCACCATCCTTGGAGAAAGCCTTGACTATGTTGACAACTTCAAATACTTAGGGTATGGATTGACAACAGACTTGACTATACTCAGCATATTGAAGAACTCCTGAAAAATCCGACAGAGGCGCGCCTTTCTTCAGAATCAAGCATTATTTAACCAGAGAGTCAAACAGAGACTAATCCAGGCCTCATTTCTATCACTCATTGACTATGCAGATTTCCTATATGGCCAATGTAACTATTTCCTACTTAAGTAAACTGGATACCTTGTACCACAGAGCTCTAAGATTCATCACAGATCTTCCTTCAACACTCATCATTGCTCTCTCTATGCTGCAGTTGGTTGGACATCCTTACACCTCAGAAGGAACAAAAATGCTGCTTTATGGATTTACAAAGCTCTGTCTAACAATCTTCCATCCTATATCTTAGATTGCTTTACACTGGCTACAGCTAGGTCATATGCCCTAAGAACACAGCCTCATCACTTTGAAGATACCAAAAGCCTGCACCGCATGGGAGATCTGCAATCAGCTACTCTCTAGCATTTGCTTGGAATTCTCTGCAGAAGACCCTAAAGTTGACCACCTTCATACCTATAGCATCCTTTAGAAAGCTATACACAAGTCTCTTCCCTGAGATATGCAACTGCTTTCCAAGGCTCAGTCCAATCCACACCACTTACCCCCCACTTCTTTTCTTTTCTTTCTTTCTATGCAGCTTTGCTACACCATTGCTGAAACTCTTCTGCTTCTCCTGGCACTTACCTTTTTCCCATTCACTCACTACTAGTTGTTTGAGTTCCTATCCAAATACTCCCACCAGCCCCCATGTCTCTTTTCAGAGGTTACTTCAACAACCCTAACACTTTCCCACTTTTTCAGTCATAACTGTCTGATTTAGTCTATTCTGGAGCTTGAAATCTCTGGCTACCCTGCTTGTATTTATGTTTATATTATTGCATCTGCTTATTTAGAAAGTTTTTTGTATATGTCTGTTATTGTACCTTCATGTTGTTTCTCGACCTATCAGGTCCATCTTGTAAATGAGCTTTGCTCAATGATGTCCGCCTGAATAAATAAAGATTTTGACTGATTGATTGATTGAAAGTGTGAAAACACATTTCAGCCATGTTGTGAAAAATGACAGCTGTACTGTTCATAAGGAAGTGTGGAAAAATGCCACTGGTGAAAATCTGGGCTGAAAATATTACAAAGTCATGAACTTATGATGGTGCATAGAAACTGTGCAATGCTCACCCATTACACAGTCATTTTATGGACTTTTGTCACCAAATTTTCAACATAGCCATTTTAAGACCTCTGCTCATGAACAGTATAACTGTGATTTTCTTAATCTGTCCCAAACATTGCTTTCGTACACTGACTGCACCATTGTGCGCTACATGTGCGAAAACACATTTTGGGTGACATGTGAAAAATGGCAGCTGTACTGTTCATAAGGAAGTGTAAGAAAGTCTCAAACTTACTTTAGCCATGCAGAGGAACTGCAATTGACCAGAAAACAGTCATTTTAGAATTTTTTCACCAAATTTTCAACATAGCCATTTTAAGACCTCTGCTCATGAACAGTGTTCACTATGATTTTCTTAATGTGTCCCATACATTGATTTCAAGACACCGACCGCGCCATTGTGCGCTACATGTATGGAAACATGTTTTGGGCAAGATGTGAAAATGGCAGCTGTACTGCTCATAAGGAGGTGTAGTAAAATGGCAATGTTGAAAATCTAGATGAAAATATTGAAAATTCGAACTTACGATGCGTGAACTGCGCGGCCTTACGCCTGTAAAACAGTCATTTTAGGAATTTTTCCACCAAATTTTCAACATAGGCTTTTTGAGAGCCCACCTTATGAACAGTGGCAGTGTCATTTTGTTACTTGGTCCCGAAAGGTGATTTTTGCACAGTGACTGCGAAATCACCCTTCGGGCCCAATTAACGCCATGACAGTGAGAGCATTCATGAGAAGGGGTCCCAAAAACCCCATGTTGAAAATTTAGTGCAAAAATTCCAAAAAATGCCTGAGATATGCAGCAAAGTTGAAAAAACCCTATCTATCCCATTATATAGCTTACTGGCATTTCCTCAGTTTGCAGTCGGTTTTGAAGAGTGCAGACGTGTTCCCAGTCCACCGAAGATCGTCGCGCCAAGGTCCAGAGGTAAGTATGGGGCGAGGGGAGGCAGGGTGCGCAGTGGGTGGGTGCGGGTTGTGGGAGGTGGGCAGGGAGAAGCTCCGAGGGACAGTTTTTTATTTGCAGGTTTATTTTTTTACTGAGACGACGAGGGACGTTTTCCACGCTGGGGTGGGCTCCCAGCGTGGCAGCTGAAAGGCTGTTTGGGGGGGGCTGGAGCTGACAGAGTTGGGCACTCTGCTAGCTATAATATTTTGCCACGCTGGGGTGGGCTCCCAGCGTGGCACCTGGATGTTGGGGGAGACAGTGGAGCCGATGGGGATTGGGCACCCGTCTGCTACAGCATCTGCTGACACTCTGGGGTGGGCTCCCAGCATGGCACCCTGTACTCTGGGGGGGGGAAGAGACTCTGGAGCCAACGGGGGATTGGGCACCCCCGTCAGGCTATATATGTGTAGCCACACTGGGGTGGGCACCTAGCGTGGCATGTGGAAGGCTTTTGGGGAGGGAGCGCAGCACAGCCAACGGGGGATTGGGCACCCCTGTCAGCTATACAGTGTGTGCGGGGGGGCAGCACGCAGTATGCGTGCGTGTGTGTGTGTGTGTGTGTATGTAGGGGGAGCGCGCATGAGCAGGCGATATCTTATCGCTGCTCACTGAAGCGTAGCTCCCCCTTTCAACTGTACTCCATTTCATTTTGGAGCTGTCATAGACAGCTCCAGCAGGCATTGGAGAACTGCGGCCGCGCCTGCAAACACACTGCCTGAATTGGAAGAGGGTTGCCACATCTCCGAAAACTCGGATGATGGCACTATGTTTCCTGCACATGCATGCAAGCAAACATAAAAAGGGACAGTACAGAATGAGAAGAGTTACTACAGGTGGCCATCCTGACAGTGAATAATAGACAGAGAAAGAGAGAGAGAAAAAACAGATAGCTTTAAATAAATATAACAGGACAAAGGGTGAAAAGAATGTGGGGGAGGTTCCAGATACCTCACAGATGGGTATATACTTAAAACAGGGCTCACCCTGTCATACGGAGTCATGTTGCCTAAACCAAAATACGTGTGACAATGAATGCCACAAGCAAAAGGGTGTGCACTGCAATATCATGGCGTAAAACACTGACATGACACAAACAGTACACACCCTTCAAAACAATAGGATTCCTTGTTTTTGCAAACTCCACACCCTGGAATTTATATAACAAATTCTGGGGGTGACTTAGGGATGGGGAACTCTGGAAGGGGAACTGTTTTTTTTTTTAAACAAAACCTCCAAACAGTAGTAGCACGGGTAGACCTGAGGGAACTGACCCACGGTCCCAGGTCTCCCGATTCTGCCGTGTGCTGGTACCTTAGCCACTCCATCACAGGAGCGGCTTGAACAGGCACCCAGCACATGGCAACTTGATCCTGCCACGTCAATAGCGTACAGCGACAGGGGTAGCGGTAATTCCCTACTGCTGTCATACCCCTGTTGCTGTAAATTCAGTCGTGCTCTACACAGTGCAGTTAATGTCGCGCTATCTTTTTTTTTTTGGTGGCTGCCGGCCGCCCGAGATCTGCCCGGTCACGGACCCTGCTCCCGCCGAGATGAGGGGCAGCAGAGTGGGGAGGGAGACCATCCGGAATCTCCGGTAGGAGACCCATTGGTTCAGATCACAGAGGTCCAGAATGGGCCTGAGGTCTCCTGACTTCTTCGGGACTAGGAAGAAGTGGGAGAAGAACCCTCTCTCGCTCAGCCAGGGTACCGGCTTGATGGTGATTTTGTCCAAAAGGGATAATATCTCCCTTTTGACCAGTGCCTGGTGTTTCCTGGGATAACAGGATGGGGGCGGTGGTCTGTCCGGTGGAATGGTGTCAAACTCGATGGAGTGCCCAAACTCCATGAGCTCGAGGACCCACTGGACAGAGGTGACTTGACTCCACGCATCTGCGCAGAGGGAAAGCGACCTCCAACTGGCTCCCTGATGAGGTGTCTAGGGGAGGAGGGTGGCCTGGATAGTCAGGCAGTGGGAGGGGGAGGGAGGGCGGCAGTGGCTGCCTTGGCCTGTCTAGAGGAGGAGGAGGAGGCAGAGGGGCCTCTGGCTCCGCCTCTGCGACTGAAGCCACCTCGCTGCAAGTGTGGCTGCTGAGGCTGATGTCCCCCACGGCACAAATTATTTCGGTGAAAAACCAACGAAGATAGGGCTGACGAAGCACAAACTTTACCGCAAGGCGCTGCACGAGCTAACGGCTGGAAAGAACTGGAAGGCAGGCATCAGGAACTGCTCCTTTATACGGACGTCTCCTGACGCCGTCACCTGACGTATGGGTCCCCGGCCAGGGACTGCTGACAGAAATTTTTCCATGGGGTCCCCATTGCCTGCCGCGCCAGTCTTATATGTAATTACCTACTGCAAGAGCCCTCTCGAAGTAAGAAAGGGGTTTATGAGAATGCCCGTTTCGGGCGGTACATGGACTGCATGGTTCAGATGGCCTTGCCAGAGTCCTGCAGCCTGGTGATGATCTTCTCCATGTCCTTGCCAAAGAGCACGGAGCCCTTGAAGGGAGCACCCAGAATGTTTGTCTGAACATCTGGATCGAACCCAGAGACCCGAAGCCAAGCATGGTGTCGGAGGCAAATGCCAGTGATGGTCACCCTTGAAAAGGTGTCCGCAGAGTCATAGGCTGACCTCAGAACATGGGTACCCATGTCTGAGCCGGTCTGAAGCAGTTTCGCAAGCTCTGCCCACTGAGGGGCAATCAGGCATGCTTTGCACAATGCTAATTCTTGTTCCCAAAGGGCGTTCTGGAATTGGACCATGTGTGTCAGGAAGTTGAGACTCCTGATACTGCAGGTGGCAGCAGAGTACATCTTGCACCCTGTGGAATCCAGCTGCTTCAACTCTCTGTCAGGCACTAGGTGCTCAGGTGTTTGGGCCTCTGCGAATGATCGTGAGCTGCCGAAATCTCCACTGAGTCCGCTGCGGGTGGTTCGGCCAAGAAGGGGTGGTCCTTGGGGGCCCAGTAGAGCCGATGAGCCTTCTTGGGCACGGCAGAGGAGGAGCGAGGGCGCTTCCAGGATGCGAACATAACATGCTCAAAGGTGTTAACCATGGGAGGGATGACCACCGGCTTAGGGTCTTTTTTGGCAGAGGTATTAAGCCAACCGCAATCGCTCTGGGTCCAGGGCCTCAGTGTCCCAGCCCATGTTGGTCTGGATGTGCCTCATCACCTCCATAAAGCTAGGGTCATCCGAAGGAGATTTTGGGTGTTCCTCCGTGTCCTCTAAATCCGGATTGATGTCTGAGTCTGCACGAGAAGAGTCAAAGTTCGCATAGGAGTCTGAAGTCGAAGAGGATGCAGACCTGTGCCGTTTCCTCTTATGCCTCTTGTCCAGAGAGGGACAGCGGGAGGAACCCCTGGACCTGGTCCTCCTGTGTCTCTTGTCCTTATGTTTCGTAGGTGCTGGCTGCTTCCCTGCCTCTTGGTCAGAGAGCTCCAAGGCATCCGGCACTGGAACCAGAATGGGCGTGGGAGGAGGTGCCCCCGCAGGGAGATCGCATTTCACAGTGTCCCACCAGTGGGAGAAGAGTTCCTTAACCTGTGAATGCTTCAATTTAGGGGAACCAGGTGCAGGGGGTGGAGAAGCAAAGAGCCTGCCGGCACCGGCCAGTCATCGGGAGTACCGAGTCGGGTCAAACCTTGTCGCCGGTGTCCGATGGGAACCGACGTAGGCCTAATGTGTGGCGGAGGGGCGTCAGCTCCCCCGTCATCAGGCTCCGACATCAGGTGGACCAGAGACTGTGGCGATGGGGTCTCAGAACTGACATCTGGAGGCGCCGGGGTGGCCGGCGTCAGGAGGACTTTGACTGGCGGCAGGATGGTCTTTGCCGGAAGGGCAGCGGGCGGACATCGGTGAAGCATCCGCTTGTCCTTAGAGCCAGACGAGCGTCTCTCAGAGGCGTGAGCCCTGGGACGGTCTGAATTGTGCTTTGAAGATTTTTCAACCGGGCATCGGACAGCCGCCGAAGGCGGGAGCTGGTCGGAATCTTTAGATTTCAGTGGCAAGGACGAGGCCCAACCACCTGAAGACTCGGAGGCCTTGCTCAACTCCCGGGAGTTGGCCTTGGAAGAGGAGACAGAGCGGAAGGAGGGCTTACCTGCGCCCAGGCAAGAGAGCCTTCTTGGCGGGCGGATGCACCTTCAGAGGTTGGAGGGTGGTCCCTGAAAACTTGGCCGCTAAAGATCCCGTGGACAATTTGAGGGTCATGAGGTGGGAATCATGTCTAGATGACACAGACTTTGAGCCCGAGGAAATGGGCGTGACCTCTCTTTCTCCTGATGCTCCCAGTGCTTGTGGGCGGGAGGATGGTTAGATTCCCCCAAGGACGAGGCACATTCCATTGCGGCCAATTTCGACTCTGTTAGAAAGGCGGAAAGAGACTTCTGACAACTGATACGTGTTGGGAGTTGAACGCCTGACAATGGGGGCAGGCATCGGTGTCATGGTCGGGCCCGAGGCAGAACAGACACGCTGAATGGCTGTCCTTCGGGGGTATCTGTCGCCCACAGGAACACTTGCTGACGTGCCCCTTGGAGGAAGATGACATAGATGCAACAAAACTAAGAAGAAAACGGTGGAGAAGGAAGGAGAGCGATCGGTACTGCGAGCGGTAACCGAAGACGAATTAACCCTGACTGTGCGGTGGGAAAGAACTGGCGCACATGAGAAACTCCTCCCTTATATAGTGTGATGTTGGGGGTGGAGCCGACGTCGGCGGGGGGAGGCGTTCCCATATCGGTACTGCTGAAGAAATGAATTGCCGGGAGCTGCCGCCAGGTGGCATCAGTCCTAATTGTGTTACCTGCTGCAAGAGCTTCCTCTCAAAGTAAGATATGTAGTAATAATTAGCCCCACGTGAGACTCTATGAGAGAACTCGCATTGACAAAGACAACCCTATGCAATGGTCTGGGCCTAAACATGGTAAACAGGCCAGGTAGTAGTGGATGCAAGCAAGTTTATTACCAAATCGAAAAACACAAAAGGGTGATTCACCCATCATCACAAATACACTAAAGAAAGAAAAAACAAGTGAGGTCTTTGCAGGCTAACATGAAGTTCACCACTCCTGAAAAGGTGAGCTCTCTACACTGGGAAAAAGGAAACTAAGGCAGCTAATACTGGTGGTACCCTTTATACGGCACAAATGTACATCACATTACATGCTGTACCATACACTGACGCCATCAGCCCCAGAACGTCTGGCTCCTGTGAGGTCCTAGTGTCTCCTCCCTTAAGACTAAAGAGTGGGGCTCTGTGGAGGAGACTAACTCTGAAGATCACCTTAATACATGACTCTCAATTTAAGTGCAAGCCTAATCAAAAAAATACTTTGGGGGACACTGACAAAAATGCAAAATATGTGCCCTTTAATGTGCACGATATATGCACAAAACATCACTAATTGGATTTTTTTTTTACTAGGCATTATTTATTAACATGTACTGTAGGCCACAGGCTGAAAGCCTGCAGCAGCAGGAATAAAGCAGACAAAAGTCCACAAAAAGTCACGAAATCTAATAATCTACACTTTAACATGCAGTATACAAATAGTAACTAGAGCATTTTGAGATATAATTTCTCAACATGTCAGAATCACACCGAAGAAGCCAAAAAAAAAGTCTTAAAATAAAACAATGCACTTTAATGTACAATGGTAGTCACTGAATGCAGTGTTTTACATACTGTTATCTGCATGCAGAGCTCAGCAGCAGCCATGCAGAGCAGACAGAAGTCTGGGAAAAAATGAAAATAATGTACTCACCATAATTCTTGATCTTCTTGGACAAGTCTTCACCATTTATTCATACTGCTGGGTTACAGGCTGGAGGCACTGGACACTGTGAAAGCCAAAACTGTTCAGGAGAACTGGCACCGAGGTAGGACCATGCATGCACGGCACTGCGACACTGACCCGCACATGTAGGCTACCTTGGTGTTGACCCTCCAACTGCCTCAGTACCTTTTTTACCGAGGAGGTGCAGTGAAATATAACCTAAGAAACACATAACCTAACAAGAGCATAAGATAGCATGACAGATTTATATCAGAAGGGTCAATTTAAACAATGTCTTCACAGCCCAAACCAAATAAGGGAGTGAAGACCAGAAACAGACTGAGTGAGCTCAGGGGATGATGGGTGAGTGTATGAATAAATGGTGAAGACTTGTCAAAGAAGATCAAGAATTACGGTGAGTATGTAATTTTCATATCTTCCTGGACTAAAAGTCTTCACCATTTATTCATTCTGCTCGGTTAGAGTACCAAGTTAAAACCAAATCCCCCAAGCAGTGTGGTAGGATCTCACTCAGAACAGAAGTCCATTAAGGATTGTCCTGCCAAAGGAAGCATGCTGTCTGGCATGGACTTCCGGAGCGTAGTGCTTTGCAAAAGTGTGCGCTGAACTCCAAGTAGCCGATTTGAAAATATTGGCAATGGGAACAGAGCGGATCTCGCATTCCAACTTGACCTGCACCACAGAGTAACAATGGTGAAGGCATGCCACTATTCAAGCAGAGATGCATTTCATGGATACTGGCTGACCCAGCCGGTCCGTGTTAAAAGACACAAAGAGTCGCATGTCTTGATGGATATCCCTGGTTCTGTCTATGTAGAACTGTAGAGCCCTTTTAACATCCAGGGAATGGAAGGTGCGTTCCCCTGCATTTTGGAAGTTAGAGAAATAAGTGGGAAGAACCGAAGGTTGGCTGAGGTGGAAATCCGAAACCACTTTGGGTAAGAACTTAGAGTGAGTACGGAGGACTACCTGATCTTAATGAAAGATGGTATACGGCGGGTCTGTGACCAAGGCATGTATTTCAGAGACCCTACGAACAGAAGTGATGGCCACCAGAAACTCCATCTTCCAGATCAGAAACTTCAAATTGCATGTGGCTAGACGTTCAAACGGTTTACAAGCGAGCATGTCTAGCAGGAGATTAATATCCCTAACCGGGGGCCTTGTGTGAAGAATGCCTTTGAAGAATCTTTTGAACAGCGGTAACTGAGACAGAGACATGTTCTGGACTAGCTCATGATAGGCAGACAGCACACAGAGGTGTACCTTTACAGCTGAGTACTCCAGTCCCACATCTGAAAGGTTTAACAGGTACTCCAGTACCTTATCTGGAGGACACTGATATCGATCTAATTAGATCTTAGTACATCATTCTGAAAAACGCCTCCATCTAGTGGAGTAAGTCTTCCTGGTGGAGAGCTTATGTGTTGGCAAGAGAATCTGTGAGATTCTCTGGGAAACTTTAAACCTGCCCATTTCTATCTCCTCAAGAGCCAGGCATGGAGATGAAGGGAGCACAGGGTGGGATAGACCGGGTTACCTGTGTCAGGGGGTCAGTTCAAAGAGGCAGTTGCTTCGGAGGAGCCTCTGACAACTTGTTGATCAATGGCAACCAGATCTGTCGAGGCTAGTATGGTGCAATGAGAATCATCTTGCCATCGTGTGCCTCCAATCTGAGCAGCACCCTCTGAATTAACAGAAGAGGAGGAAATGCGTACAGAAAACGTTTTGTCCACCGAGGCCTTAATGTATATGATAGAAAATGCCAGGTTCTGGATTTCTGGAGCAGAACAGAAGCAGTTTTGTGTTGAATGAGGATGCAAAAAGGTCTAGGTCTGGACTACCCCACTTGTCGAAGAGCAATCGCACGACGTCTGGAGCAAGTGACCACTTGTGAGGATCTGCTTCTGTCCTGCTGAGGTGGTCTGCCAGATTGTTCTGCATTCCTGGCAGACAGACTGCCTGAATCAGAGTATCATGTTCGAGGCACCACTCCCATATCCTCATGGCTTCTCTGCATAGAGAGTAGGAGTATGCCCCACCCTGCTTGTTGAGGCAGTACATGACAGCCTTGTTGTCTGTCTGAAGGAGGACTACTCTGTGACTGACAACTTCATCTAGGACTCAGAGAGCATACAAGACCGCTTTCGTTTCCAGAACGGTGATGTGAAAATGAGACTCCTCCGGGGTCCATACTCCTTAAGTGTGAAGGTCCTGGCAATGAACGCCCCCGCCGAGCAGAGATGCATCCATGGTGATGGTGATCTGAGATTCTGGCAGGGCAAAAGACATACCTTGTAGAAGGTTGTCCTCCTGTGTTCACCATGCAAGTGATCTTTGCAGGGGCTCCTTCACCCTGATGGGGTAAGACTGTGGATGTGTTGTAGGGGACCACTGCATACTGACCATCCACTGTGTGGTCCTCATGTGCAAACGAGCTAGAGGCACTGTGAAAACGGAAGAAGCCATGAGACCTAACATCCGTTGCATGGAGTGAGCTCGTACAGGGTTGTTCTCGCTGATGAAGCAAGCCATCTGGAGAATGTCATTCCTCCTGTCCTCCAGAAGAAAAGCCCTTGCCTTGGTAGTGTCCAAGAGGGCTCCTATGAAGAGCAGCTGCTGGGAGGGTTGAAGCTGTGATTTTTCCAGGTTTAGTAGGACTCCCATGGAGGTGAGAAACTACGATGCTATGATACCGCTGTCTGCGTCTCCTGCCTTGATGGGCGTGCCAAAAGTCAATCATCTAGGTAGGGGAAGACTTGAATGCCAAGCTTTCGAAGGTGCACAGTGAGGACTGAGAAACACTTGGTAAAGACTCGAGGCACCGAGAAGCACCCAAAGGGCAGGACTCTGAATTGGTAATTCTGACCCAGGGCCACAAAGCAAACATACTTGTGGTGATCTGGGTGTACTAGAATGTGCTGGTAGGTATCTTGCATATCCAGGGATGCCAGCCAGTAATACTGTCAGAGAAGTGGTAGGAGCATTCCCAAGGAGACCATCTTCAGCTTCTCCTGACAGAGGAACTTGTTTAGCTTTCTGAAGTCGAGAATGGGCTGTATGCTGCCTGTTTTCTTCAGAACCAGAAAGTACTGGGAGTCAAACCCAGTGTTCTGCTCTGCCCAAGGGAACCACTTCCACTGCTCTGTTTTTGAGAAGGCCCAGAATTTCTGAAGCAAGAAGGTCTGACCGAGCTGCTGACAGAATGTGTTGCTGCTTGGATGGAAAGTCCAGGGGAATCTCTGCAAAGTTGAGAGAGTATCCTTCTCAAATGATCCGGAAGACCCACTTGTCTGTAGTGACAGACTTCCATTGGTTGTAAAACTGAGTCAGAAGACTTCCTACTGCTGTGGAGAAGTCCACCTCGGGCAGCTGGGGTGAGACCAGGGCCAGACTTTCAGAGGGTGGCACTGGGCGCTTTTGGTCCTTGTGACTTCTGCTGCATTTTCTTTTGTGGCTGAGGAGGCTGGTGCATGTTGGAGCTCCTTGGCCTCTTCCTCGAAAGGACTGCCTGTTATGAAAAAAATGATGGTACCTGCCACGCTGAGGAGCTGAAGGGGTCAGCCTGGCTGTTTTAATTGCAGTCCTAGTCTTCTGGGAGGCCTCCAAGGCTTGCTCCACCTGTTGGCCAAACAAATATGTATCATCAAAGGGGACATTCATGACTTGCTGCTGAGCATCAGAGGAAAACCCTGATGTCCGGAGCCAGGAATACCTCCTAATACAGACTCCAGTGGTGGCCATTCTGGAAACTGTGTCGTAAGCATTCTTAGAGGCTTTAAGCTGATGGCTATTACATTCTATACCCCATGTAACGGTCTGCAGAATCTCCATCTTGGAGTCAGACTCCGGGAGACCTTCCACCAAGGATCTAAGGGAGGGCCGAAGGGCATATTCATATTGGGAGAAGTGCCCTTGATAGCTGGTGATACGCATGTCCAGAATTGTGGCGCAAAACCCCTTTTTCCCCAAGGTATCTATCTTATGAGATTCTTTATTGTAGGACACGCTGAAACTTAGATACATAGACACTGTCAGCAGATAAGGGCTTATGGCCCTCCCAGTCTTCCCATTTGAGCTTGTTTTCCTAGAAGTCTGTTACCCCTTACCCCTGACCTCCAGAATTTCCTTATGTCTATCCCATGCATTCTTAAATCCAGTGATTGTTTCAGCCCTCAACACTTCCTCTGGAAGGATGTTCCACTTGTCCACCACCCGTTTTGTGAAGAAATTCTTTTTTTTTTTTTTTTACTTTCTCTTTATTCTCCCCCTTCTCGCAGCTCTCCCCTCTTCAGGAGACACCTACGGCCTTATCAGCCCTTGCTCACCTACCTGGTGACCGGTGCAGTCCTTCCCCCATGGAGCCGTGGTTATACCCCCCCAGGCGGGTACAGGGTGGAAGCCCTTACACCCCGATGCATCTCTGTATTTCGTCGGAACGCTGTCTCCGGGCCGGTAGGGGCACTGAAGGTCGGGGCCTGGTGCTCCATCTACTGGGAGGCTGCGCGGTTGTTTTTCCCGATGTTCTCTCGGTGTGCCAAGTCCCCGGATGTCAAGGCGCTGAAGCAACGACGTCTGGCACGTCTTCCCCTCTGTTGAGCGTTGGGCTTGCTGTATCTCGGGTCTCCACCCGGGGCCAGACAAGAGCCGAGCTCTGGTTCCCCCCTCCCCCTTGGGAGAACAAGCAGTCCTTGGGACGCTCAAGTCCCCCCCCGGCCGGCCCTCCAGCTCCCGGGCTCATTCCCGAACCCAGGTCGCTGGCATCGCAAGCGGAAATCCAACCACTGCACCGGCAGGCCAGCTTGTGAAGAAATTCTTCCTCACGTTTCGTCTGAATTGCCCTCCCTACAACTTCATCCCATGCCCTCTATTCCTGGAACATCTTTTTCGCTAAAAAAAATAGTGTATTCCTGCACCCTGTTCCTCTCTGTAAGGTACTTGTATGTCTGTATCATATCCCCTCTCTCCTCTCCTCCAGGGAGTACTTATTCAGAGCCTTCAGCCTGTCCTCATAGGACCTGTGATATAATCCCCGTACCATCTTTGTTGCCTTCCTCTGAACCTTCTCTACCCTTTGTCCTTACATAGGTAAGGTCTCCAGAACTGTACACTGTACTCCAGGTGCGGCCTCACTAGTGTCTTGTATAGTGGAATTATGATCTCCCTTTTCCTGCTGGTGATGCCCCTGCCTATGCATCCCAGCATTCTATTTGCTTTACCTGCTTCCTTGTCGCATAGTTTCCCTACCCTGAGGTAATCAGAGATGATAACTCCAAGGTCCCGTTCCTGCTTGGTGCATATTATATCCTCACCCCCCCAACTGATATGTTGTTCCACGGATTTTGTGCCCTATATGCATTATCTTGCTCTTCTCTGCATTGAATTTTAACTGCCAAACCCTTGACCATTCTTCAAACTTTTGCAGGTCCCTCCTCATTCAGTCTATACCTTCTGGTGTGTCCACTCTGTTACAGAGCTTCGTGTCATCAGCGAACAGGAAAATTCTGCCTTCTAGGTCCTGCGCAATGTCACTGATGAAGACGCTGAATAGGACCAGTCCCAGCACTGATCCCTGGTCACTATTCCCTCTGTGGAGTGACAGCCATTTACCACAACCCTCTGTGTCCTGCCACCCAGTCAATTACCTACCCCCCACACTACTGTCTTGCCCACTCCCATATTCCCCAGTCTGTTTAATAGCCTTCTATGTAGCACAGTGTCAAAAGCCTTCCTGAAGTCCAGATAGGCCACGTCCACTGCCCTCCCCTGATCCACCTCCCTTGTCACCCAATCGAAAAATTAAATCAGGTTGGTCTGGCATGACCTCCCCCTGGTAAAACCATGCTGCCTTGAGTACTGTAGTCTGTTGACAACCAGATGTTCCACCAATCTCTCCTTCAGTACTGCTTCCGTGATCTTCCCCACTACCGAGGTCAGGCTGACTGGTCTGTAGTTCCCTGCTTCCTTTGTTCCCGCTTTTGTATAAGGGGACTATATCTGCTGTCCTCCAGTCTTTGGGTACCTCCCCTGTTTTCAGTGATTGGCTAAACAGGATTGCTAGAGGTTCAGCCACCACCTCTCTTAGTTCCTTTAGGACCCTGTGGTGCACCCCATCTGGCCCCATTGCTTTATCAACTCATTCCTTCCAGCTCCTTTAGGGCCCTTTCCCATATAAAGGGACCTGTGTCCATTTCTGCACCATTCCCACCCCATGTACTCCCTTCAGGACCATTACCCTCCCCTTCCCAGTAAAAACTGAGCAGAAATACCTGTTCAGTATGTCAGCTTTACTGTTGTCACCCTCCACGTGGCCCTCCTCCTCCCCCTTCAGTCTCACTATCCCTCCCTTTGCCTTTCTTTTTTCACTTATGTACCTGTAAAAGGTTTTGCCCACTCTACCCACTGATTTTGCGATGCGCTCTTTTGTCTGAACTTTGGCTTCCCTTACTGACCTCCCTTTGCCTCTCCTGGTACTTCTCCCTATCCCCTTCTGCCTGTGTCTTTTTGTATTGCCTGAATGCAATCTTTCTGGCTTTCATTTCCTCCACTACCAACTTGGAAAACCATAATGGCCTCCTCTTCTTTTTCCCCTTGCTAACCTGCTTAATGCATAATGCTGTTACTATTGTAATCCCCATAATATTGCCCACTGTTCCTCAACCCCTGATTTCCACCCCATTCCCATTAATGCCTCTTTCAAGCATCTCCCCATTTTCCCAAAGTCTTCCCCATAAAATCCAGGATACGTGTTTTTGTGCGGTTTGGTTCTGCTCCTTCTATGATTTCAAATCACAGTGACTGATGGTAACTGTTCCCCAGGTGCTCCCCCACTGTTACCCCCATCACACTGTCCCCGTTTGTGAGCATGAGGTCCAGTATTGCCTTCTGCCAAGTTGGTTCCATAACCAGTTGCTTGAGGAAGGCACGTTGAAGGGAGTCCAGGATAAATCTGCTCCTGATTGATGCTGCTGCTGGGAAGCTCCAGTCCACGTCTGGAATACTGAAGTCTCCAACCAGCACCATCTCACCCTTATCTGCCATCCTTTGGATGGCTAGCATCAGCTCCCTATCTGTTTCTTCCTCCTGTGCTGGTGGTCTGTAGACCACCCCTGTGCGGATGGCTGACCCCATTTTCCTTTCCAGCTTAACCCACAGTATCTCTCCCCATTTTCTTCCTCCTGGATCTCTGTGGCCTTTATGCCAACTTTCACATGAAGTGTTACTCCTCCTCCCTTCCTACCTGCCCTGTCTCTTCTGAATATGTTGTAGCTGGGTATGGCCATCTCCCAGTCATGGTTACAATTACACCAAGTCTCTGTGATGGCCACAATGTCCGGGTCCGACTGCACCATGACAGCCTTCATGGGGAAGGACAGCTTTCTCATTATGTGAGGACAACCAGCCCGCATCTGCGACAGGTTGTGAGGCTAAAATGGGTCTCTCCTTGGGAGGGACATATTTTCTATCTATAGATTTGCAGAAAGAAGGAATAAGAGCCGGCCTTACCCACACAGCTTCAGACAAGGTCTCAAAGGGTGGAGGAATAGGTGTCGTAAGGTTCACTGGGACATTAGGAACATAAAGTCACTCGAGACACAACAGTCTACCTGGGTCAACAGAAGACATCTGCAAGGCTAAAGCTGCCCTCATATTCTTTAGAAGAGACTGGAAAGAAAGGTCTTCCACTGGAATTTCAGTTGGAAGCGAGGGCTTACCATCCACACTGTAGAACGAGTCTTCGTTGCCTTCCTCAGAAATTATAAGGTGAGAATCAGACTCATCCTACATACTGCAGAGGTGTTTAAGCAGTGGCTGATTGTACTCAATAAAAGAGTACTGCCCATGGAGGCACTTTTTCTGAGATCCCTTGCGGTGAACAGTGCCTTTCCACCCAATTCTTTGGACAGATCCTTAACCCGGTGGCATAAATATAATATCAAACATATTTTTCAATTATTAGGCCCACAGGGCCTTTATTCATTTGTCCAGCTCCAGGCTCAGTATAAACTGCCCTACGCACTTACACTCTCACTCTTATTCACTCCTAATATCCCCCTTCCCTTCCCCCTCCTTCCTAAATAACATACGCTCATCAGCCTTACTCACAGCTACTAACTCCCTTCTCCTTCCCCCACTGCACTAAACCCCCACACACTAGTGTTTACTAGTCCCTCCTCCTCTACCCCCTATCTTCGCTCTCCAACTCCTACTGTCAACTTGGTGCATCTCGCTTCAGCTCAAGTTCTGTTACTGGCACTTATGTAATCATGTATTGCGCTCGATGTGTACCCATGATATGTATACCCTGTCCTTGATGATCATGTTCTGTACTGTTCTCCTTATGTAACAAGTTCAAATGTAATCCCACCCAACTATGTTCATTATCTGTATTGCTCTACTCCTAATTTCAACTGCAGTATGTATACCTTCCTCCACTGTAACCCCTCCCCCCCCCCAGGTCACACCGTGAGACGAGCATCTTTTTGCTCAGTGTGCCTTTCCTGGTGAAACATTTTCAATAAATAAATAAAAATACCCCAGGGCTTCTTTCATAAGTATTTGCAGCTAAAATCTTACTTGCGGCCAATGGAGGAAGCACTGGCAGCAGTGGCTGAAAACACCCCCACTAATAATAAAATTACTTCTGTCACAGAGACAAGGTACCACTCTAGACCACGGTATCAGTCTGGCCTACTTTGCTTTGGGAGAGAAACCAGAAGACTCTACCGAGTCGGTTAGAGCCCAATGGTCCTTGGAATTGGGAACTGACCTACCGGTTACTAACTGGAAGATGGCCTCCCCACTTATGCTTAAGGCCTCGGGATCCCCATATTGGAAAGAGTTTGCATGGAAATTACAATATAGATTTGTCCGCACTCCTGCTGTGGTAGCTAGTTTTAGAGGCAATTCTGAAGGAAAATGCTGGAGGGGATATGGAGCAGTACATGTAGACCAGACTAATATATTTTGGAATTGCAGCATGCTGGGTCCTTATTGGGGGGAGGTAGTGCAGGAGCTGGTGGCAATATATGAAAACCCAGGTCTTTTTACCGACAGCTACTAATTCATTTGGTCTAAAAGTAGAGAAGAATGTATACCTGCAAACTACATTGCTAATATTGGCAGCAAAAAAGGTAATAACCAGACTATGGGGAACGAATAGGCTGCCAACTAAGGAAGAGTGGCTAAACTTGACAAGAGAGATATATAGGATGGAGAGGATGGCAGCCAGAGTACGGGACAGAGTGGAGGTATTTGATACGAAATGGAGAAAATGGATTATGATCAGTTTAGCACTTCTTCAGACTTTGTTCCCTGAAGCTAATCAAATCAATACTGGAGAAATATTAAAACGAGACTTGTCTAGTTCATGTGATTAGTTAGTCCTGATGCTGGGTGACAGTTTTAAAGTCCAATGTATAATTATATAAACTGAACGAATATGTCTATGTAAAATGTCTTGTATAATGTATAAATGTTCTCATGCCTAATAAAAATGATGTTGTTATATAAAAAAAAAAAGAATCAGACTCATCCTGCTCTAGCTCAGCCTCAGAGAGATCCAGCACTTCCCTCAATAAGCCATTG
Source organism: Neoceratodus forsteri (assembly GCA_016271365.2). Classification (NCBI taxonomy): domain Eukaryota; kingdom Metazoa; phylum Chordata; order Ceratodontiformes; family Ceratodontidae; genus Neoceratodus; species Neoceratodus forsteri. The sequence continues at coordinate 521,638,980 of CM028136.1, read as the reverse complement.
TCTGACCTGGGCAAGGGATAAACAGACAACACCTGAACCGGCATCGGAGCTGGCACTGTGGACACCGGCATCAAAACTGACACCGCGGGACTGGCACTGCAGGACCCAGCACCGCACACGGGCCTGCTGAAGTCGACGCCAGACTTAACATCGGTGCCCAATGCAGCACCAAAGACGATGTCGACTGGGGTGGTGCCACCTGAAGATCCACTCCTCACCTAGAAGAAAAAGAGGGGGAAGGGGTGGTATATCTGTGCCAGCCCCTATGAAAAAACAGAGTGAAGGGGAGGGCATGTGGAATCTGTGTCAGAGGCACAGGCACCAACAAGGGAAAAAATTCCATTGCCAGCACCAAACGGTCAACCTGCCCCAAAGGGCCCGACCATGGCCCTGAGGCTTCCAGGCCAAAGGTCCATCAGAAGGGGAAAACGAGACAGACACTGCACCCACTGTTCCATAAGAGCGGCCCAGTGATGAAACTGCCCACCAGAAACCCCACAAGACGACAGAGAGGGGCTCTGGTGTTGAGAGTCTGAGCTGTCGAGAACGGAAGCCACCGGGGACCCAAGCAGGGCTGGAGACAGCCTACCACTCTCAACTACCACAGACCTCTTGGCAGACATGCCAGTGGGCAACCTCGAGTGATACCACTTTTTCTGCTTCCAACAGGAAGAGGAAGAACTCAAGGTCAAGCGGTGCTGGGTCCCCGACCTGTATCGGGAATGGGCCCACTTCTTTTTGTGTTTACAGGAGGACTGTCCTCCCTCCCAAACACCAGACTGCCCGTGGTCAGACCACCCCCCCCAGACAAGGTGGCGGACCAGACACAGCCCCGCTGCCAGAGCAACCTTCTAATGGAGAGTCACCATCTCCATCCATGATCAACTTCTTCGATTGGAAGGGCTGAGAGGAAAATAATAAAATTCTGTCCTCTTCTTTATTGTTTTAATAGCAAATAGAATAATAAAACACTCAAGCTGAACGTGCTGCTGTCATGCAGATGTGAAGATTTGACTCCCTGCGGGCGAGTGATGTCACTGAAGCACACTTGACGGTGGGAAAAAAGGAACTGAGGTGGTTTTTAGGGTCGACGTCAAGGTAGCCTACACAGGCGCAAGCCAGTCTCGCGGTGCTGCACATGCACAGTCCTACCTCGATGCCAGCCCTCTTTAAGATTTTTGGCCTCTGCAGTGTCCCAGTGCCTCTGGTTTGTAACCCAGCAATATGAATAAATGATAAAGACTTTTAGTCCAGGAAAATCACACAGTTGCAAAATTTTAAAACCTGCACTTACTTTCACATGTAAAAAAATCATCACTAATAAAGTGTTTTGATGCACTATTTTGGTACACACAGATTTCAGAATGAAAACAAATAGCAACAAAAACAGGTAGTACAAATACCTAGTCGAAAACCCACAGTCACAAATTCTACTGTTGTGAATTATAAGTGCACATTTTTCTGAAAGAAAAAAAAAAAAAACTGTCACCATTTACAGTAAGTTTTTTAGGCATGATTTAGCAGCACACTGTGTCTCAAACTGCTGGAGAATATATAGCCTGTCTGTCTTCCTTTGCTCTTGATAGAACAGGTAACAGGAGCACATGATCTGGCTGCAGTGTCTTTTAGAAATGGTTTCCGATCGGCCTGGAACCTCCTCTGAGAGTTTGAAATCTTGCTGAATATTTTCCCCTTGAATACAGTCAAACAGTGGAAAACACTCTTTTTGGTCCCAAATACCTGGGAATATATTAGTTGTGGTATTCTGAAATCAAATAATTGGGGTGTGCACACCCCTTATGTCATGGTTCTGATCATGTCACACTGCTTTTGGCGTTGTCATTTTGGGGATTTTAATTATAAAATATAAGCATGGAGGGATGGGGACCTAAGGGCTGGGATCTCCAAAGGTTTCTTCCATGGGCTTCCACTTCTCTATGTTGAGCATCATAAACGATTCTTGTGAGTTGAGGTCTGGGTAGTATTTCAACTATTTGTTAGTACGCAATTCCCTCTTTCCTTAAGGAAATGTTATCACCTGATTTCATAAGGTACCTTTAGTCTAAAGACCTTGTTCCTGTTACACCTCTGGGGATGAAACCCTTCTCAAGAGGATTCGTTTGTCTCCATGACACCTTAGAAGGTTGGAACACAGAGTGAACAGGTAAAAGCTACATTACGTAAGCACTCAGATTCATTTTCTGAGCATACAATCCATGTTGTACAATCTTTCCAATACTTTCTTAGCAACATGCTGAACCAGTGAAATATAAATACCATTGAAACAGCAAGGCAGCTCCTTAGTTATGAAGATTTATCATCTAGTATCAAACTTCAATATTTACCATTTTTATTATTTGAAAAATGTTCTTTGGGAATTTAATATAACCTACTTACGATGCTTACAGAAATATGACTGTCAAAGATAATTGAGAAACTGCACATTTAAGTGACTGAATAAACATTTTATCTGTTTTGTATTTAAGTTTTCCTACTCATTATCACAGTGCCATATGAATTCCAAATAGCAAACAGAATAACCCACCACCAGAATGCGAGGGATTACACTCCTACTGTACAGAGACACCTCAGATTTTCAAATGTAAAACTCAATGGCCTGGTGGTGCCTTGCTTTAAAACAGTCTGATTACAGAATGGAACCACCTCCTCCATTGTAAAAATAGATACGAGAATCAACAGATACTGTATATCTGAAAATCTCTATTCTGTATTCAGAGTGCTCATGCAAAGTTTTGTCCAAAATATGCTAACCAGCATCATCCAACCTAATGTTTCACGCATTTGCACTTCGACAGAGTTAAGCTCCCACCAAGTATATGTAGATTTAAATATTGTCACATTTCAGTCGATCTACAAGGTGCCAGGGGATTGTGAGATCAATGAAATAAGTGCTAACAGTGCAGAATAAAACCGATAAAAACATAGTCTAGGAAAACATTTATTTTCCTGAATTTTTCTTTACACCTCAGGTAAATCAGTTTGTTTTGACCTAAAAGAAAGTACAAATGGAAAGTTCAGCATAAATTATGAACAATTTCCTTTACGTCATCCTGTTCCTCTAACATACACAATGATTTGTAGATCTAACGCAAATGCAAAGGTAAACACAAAACGAGAAGAACACTATCAAGAACAAATGTGTGTGTGTGTGTGTGTGGGGGGGGTTGATGCTGCAAGAAAGGGGCCAACTCAAAAAGGTCACTAAGACCCAGCCAGCTCAAGGCCCCAATGTATAAATTCTAAATTGTGCCCTATGATTTAATTTATTGCACAAGCACTCTGAATAGGAACACACAGATATTCAGATATAGCCATGGATTCCAGTGTCTACATAATTTCTACATTGAAGTATATCTGTGCTACCTCAAATGTTTTATTTAGTAGCTTAGATGAATAAAACGCATGGCTGCCTATAGCTAAAAATGATCAAGAATAACAAGTTTATAGCTACAGTAGATGGTGAGCTTCCACTTTCTGCAAGTACACTATTGGTACTATATTACTGTTTCTTCTTATTCTTGTACCACTGTGTTCCGTAACAGAAATAAGTCTTCATACAACTTCCTGCAATTCTTTATAAACCATTCTTATTAATGCCAAAAAGTAACTGAGTAATATTACTACTACAGCGAACTACACTGTTACATAAAAGCTAGATTTATTTATATTAACCAGAAAAATTAAGAAATATGTATTAGAACAATACCAGTTCAATTTCCCTTGCATTTGTATCTTCTATTTTTTGAAATGATGTGAGTCCAGCATTGACCATTGCATTAGACAGTGAAATTCCTGTAAACAAATGACAACATATAAAACTATGTTAAAAGTTTTTCTTGTGAAAATAAAGGCAGCCCAAAGTAGGCAGTTTCCCACATATCCCAGCTTACTAAAGTAGTTTATTCCAAGATCAGAGACATGCGAGTCCTTAACCTGGATTCATGAAAGCGCAATGGCTGTTTTCAAGGTCAGGAAGACAGGTAGAGCTCTTTAAGGCTAACTATAGTGTGCAGACATTAGGTCCCGGGGTAGCATAGGGTGTAATAGGGGAAACTGGATGGACTGATGGTTTTCTTCTGCAGACATTATCTGTGTTTCTGCTTTACCACAGACAGTATTTTTAATTCCCCTCAATATATCATTCAAATCAAGGAAAACTGCTACTGCTGACAGAAAAAACAAAGAAAACAAAAAGGTGATTGCTTTTGGCATTTTTTAAGATTTGTTTATTGGTTTTTAACAAGGCACATGCAGTACTAATGGCATGAGAGTACAACCACCACAGTATATGAGTACATCATAAAGCATTACAGTAGGATGGGTGGATAAAGATAGGTTACTCTCCTGCAACCATTGTTCAAGTAGTGACATACAATTTGCATCATCCACACTGGCAGTTCCACTGGAGCAGGCTTTCCATCGGACATCTTTAAGCTAAGCTCCTCCTACCGCCTGAGCCATACAGTCACCGAGTTCGCACAGTGGCATCAGATCTTTGCACACTGGAAGCAGGGATCCATGTGCCACTTGTCAGGGAAGGCCAGATGGGTTGTGTGGATGTGAACTGTATACAGTACCACTTCTAGAACAACGGTTACAGGTGAGTAACCAATTCCTTTTAGAGACGTGGATACAGTTCACTATCCACACTCTAGCAGTTCTTCAAGAGACAGGGATAAGGCGTGCACCCCTACTTAGTGAGCAGAGACTGGAGAACAGGGTGCCAAAAGCAGCATCCTAACAGGACTCTAGGTCAGTGTTGTAGTCGGAAATAAAGATGTATGCTGTCCTCCAGGTAGCAGTCCTGCAGATTTCTTTGGTGGAGATGTCCTTGGAGGCAGCCACCAAGGCAGCATTATGTTTGGTGGAATAAACCCTTAGACCTACAGGAGGCTCCCTACCAGACAACCTATAGCAGAGTTCACTGCAGGATGTGATCCACCTGCCAATTGTCCATTTAGCTGCCAGTCTGACAGACACGGCTTCAGCACATGTTACAAACAGCTAGCAGGCCTCACCTTGAACTCCAGCCATGCGCTCCTTATAATATAACAGCCCTCTCTGTAGGTCCAGAATATAGAGATTACAGTTGGCCTCCAAAGAACAGTTAGTGAAACAGACCAGTAAGTTGATTATCTGGTTAAGGAGAAACTCCAATACTACCTTTGGGAGGAAATTCAGGTGGAGGCGAAGGACGACCTAGTCCTTGTGGAAGACAAGATATAGAGACTCCACCGAGAGCACCTGGAGCTCACTGATCCTTCCAGCTGGCATTATGGCCACCAAAAAGAGAGTCTTCCATGACATGTGACATCTCACACCTGTGTATAGGCTCAAATGGCTTGCCCATGAGCACAGCTAACACCCACAGTAGGTACCATGGTGGTGGTAGTTCACACTCCAGAGGAGAGAGAGATGGTCCAGACCCTTGAAATAGCACCCAACCACCTGTACATGTAGCCATTTGTGCACACTGGATAAGAAAAGTTACACAGCTCTGCTGTTGTGAACTAATTCTAAAGTAGTGCTTGCAGCTGAATCTATGGTCTCTGCTACTTCACTGTCACAGGAGACAGAATGCATTGTAGGAACAAGAAAAGCAACAAGTCTATCTTAGATGGAGATCCTCAGGGGTCGTAAAACTACCATAATGCTAGCAGGCTAATTTAGGTAAAACTCCTAATAGCAGAGAGAGGGAAGGACACACTGGGACTTCGCACACAAATCAAAACATTCTGCACAACATATGTTTTTTTGTAAATTCTGGGTGGACTAGTCCTTTAACCACTACACTATACTGCCTCCTGGAAAAGGATATAAGCTATAAAACCATAAAAATTATAAAACCCGATTACCAACTTAGAGAACTAAGGGATGGGTCTAAGTGGCACAAGAGTAGAGGGTGTAAGACCCAGAGCCTATTTCAGCCACCTAGACAGGAAGGTGAAGGGGAGGACAGCAGCCCTGGCATATAGCTCTGACTGATACAGAACAGACCTGGAGGAATCTTTGCAAGGCTAGGATGTCAGAATCCCAACTTAAAAAGGTGTGCTCAAAGAGGACGAGAACTAGAGGAATCAAAACAAAAATCCAAGGATAAATAGTAGGAGAGGCTGGATAGCATCCAACAGCACTACCATCTTCTTGCTAATGGGTCTGTGCAGGAATAGAGGTTACCAAGGGGCACATAAGTTTGTTGGCATTAAATTAAAAAAATTAAAACAACTGCTAAAAAGGAAAGTAGTTCATCATTTGTGTTCTACCTGTAGAGATACTCAACATAACATCAGATTTGTAATACATTCCTTTTTATTATTTTTGGGGGTTTATGATGTGCTTTGCTGCTATTTTCTGCTCCCTGAAGCATAACATTGTGAGCCATGTATTTTGTGCTTGCTACTAGGATCCCACTGTGCATCACATTATACAACCAAAGTACGGGATTAATACTGACATTCAGAATTTGCAGTCCCATAGTGTCGTCACCTTTTACTGCTCCCTTCAGGTGCAGTGGTGCTCCGAATTTTCTGTGATGGGTGTAACTTGTGGTGTCCACATTTGTTACACCCATCACAGTGGCACCAAAGTTACCTTCCACTTTATTTTTTTCCTCTGTGGGAGTTGTGATGGCTGCAGCAAACTCCCAACTTGTGCTGCCAAAGTGTCTGCTTTCCCGGATCCCTGCAGTGCGCTATGAATGAAAAGTTTCACCCCCCCACCTGACATGGTGTCAGAGACTCCCATGTGTTTGCACATCACAGGTGGGGGGTCAGTCTGTGTTTCCGCAGTGCGTTTGGATGGTAGTCTCGTCGGTGCCTTTAATTAGCATATTTTGGGTGATAAAGCCCGTAGTTTTGGCGCGATCACTCCATTTAGCTGCCCACAGAAAGACAAGAAGACTACAGCAACCAAAGCAATCCAAGCTGTTACAACTGACCAGAGGTAAGGCGCTATTTGCGCTCATCATGGGGAACAAGGTGCAGAGATTGAATGGGCTGCTGTTTCACTGATCGGGAATCACTACTGGCAACATTAAGCAGTTCCGTTTTGGTTCCCCTTCGTTTAGTGTGGCTATTTATTTCATTTTTTTAAAAGAGCTCTTCAGGAATGTGAACACACACCAAGATCTGTAGTGTGTGCATTTGCCTGCCACGATGTGTGCATTCGCCCACCATGGCTTGTGTTTGTTTGCGCTACCTGTTTGGGGTTCATGATGGAAGACACAGTTGTAGATGACTTGTCTTTTGCAATGAGCAGTCACTGCCATCTTTCCAAAGCAGCTCCACTGTTTATTTTTTGATTTACTGAAGAAAAAAAAAAAAAGGTTTCAAACAACATGAAGTCTTGCTGTATTCTGAAATTGCAGTTAGCTCCAGCACTTGAAAAGCCCCAGAGAGAGAAGGGTTAAAATTCTATGCCAGGCATAGAACATTGAGCTCGAGCTCGGTTGAAAACTCTGTCTGTAGTACTTTGAAACCCAACCGTCAGATTCTTTACTCCACCTCACTGAACAGTCGCTCCGGAGATTTCTCCTTCTGCTCAGTTCAAAGTTGGTTAAAGTTGTTGGTTTTAGCCCGATTTATTTCGCAAAAAGTTCCATTTGTCGGTTCAGGACTCTGTCTGTGGTACTGTAAGTACTTAGGATAGTTCTTTTGTGGAAAGTGTAAAAAAAACTGTATTTTTAGGTCGGTTCAGCTGAACAGATCATTTAGTAAAATCTTTTGTGGAAAAGTTAGTGTGTGGTTACTGGTCCATATCGATTTAAAAAAAAACATGATTTGAAAGTTTTTTTCCAATACCCGTAACACGGTGAGAAACCGATAGGGGAGTCTTGCCTGGCGGTTGCCAAATAAAGGGTAAGTTTGTTAGGTTGGCCATGCCTGAGAAAACCAAGAAAAAAACCGGGCCCACTGGGTTTCAACACTGCAGTGTGTGTGGGGAGGTCTTTGCTGTCTGGGGTTTGACCACCTCAATTCAGACTGCCAAATTTGCAAGAATTTCCCTAAGTCTACTTTGGATAAAAGGTTAGGTAGACTTAGGGATAAGGAGGCCAAGAAATCCGCTGACCCGGAAGGCCAGCCCGGTTCGGTTCCTACCAAACCAGAAGGAGTGCCCTATGACCAGGGCGATACTTCTTTGGGCAAGAGGAGAGCCGATCCTGAGGGATCGGTTCCTACTAAAAGAAAGCGCAAGGATAAATCGGCCGGTTTGGATCCAGACCTTCATGTTCCAACCGCTGAAGAGATAGCCAGAGAGATTCAGATTGTTGAATCACTTCGTCCGGTTCCGACCGATCCGGCGCCTTCTGGCAGGGGCTCGGTTCGGTCGGTTCCCCTGGTTCAAGATTATTCCCCTGAAGACTTTTACGAACCGGAGCTTGATGAGGAGGGGGATTTTGAAATGGATGATGCCGATGGTGAAAGTCTGGATGTGCCTGTGGAACCGGACACCTCCTCAGACAGATCTTCTGGTGTTTCCCCTCCTAGGCTTTCTGAGTCCCCTCCCCAGTATCTGTTTTACAGAAAAGTTGCTGAAACCCTCCAGCTTTCCATGGAGGAGGCTGTGGAGGATCAGGAGAAGCCTGATTTTGTTGAGATGATGGACATCCCAGAGTCTAAGAGACTGTCTATTCCCCTCCACAAGTCCTTTGGGAAACAGACACAAAAAATTCTAAGGTCTCCTAACTCTGTACCTCCTGTTGACAGGAGAATGGACAACAGGTACACCTTATCAGGCTCGGATACAGAGTTTTTCTATCAGCAATGCAGCCATGTTGGGATAGTGCAGGCTGCTGCCTGTAACAAGGCAAACATTCCCTTGGTTTCACACCCCGCAGACAAAGACTCCAGGAAGATGGATGCCATGGCAAAGAAACAGTACATGGCATCATCTTTGGGACTTAGGCAGGCTAACTATATGGCCTATACAGCCAGGGTACCAGAAGTCCAGGTGGGACACTGTACTGGCACTGGCTAAGCAGACTTCCCCTCAGCTAGCCAAGGAGCTGGAGGAGGTGGTTGCTGATGGGATTGAGGTTTGAAAGGTGCAATTTCATGCTGCTGTGGACTCCAATTATGTCATCAAGAGTCATGGTTACATCTGTGGCTCTTCAGAGAATGGCTTGGCTCAGATGTACTAGCCTTTCACAGGATACCCAGGCTAAGGCCATGGATTTCCCTGTGGTGGGTAATTCTCTGTTTGGGGAGCAGACAGAGAATTACATGAAGAAAATGGATGAGTACAGGACCACTTATAGGAGTGGCCAGGCCAAGGAGAGGCAGGCAACTCCTCAAAGGCAGCAAGCTAGGAGCAGGGGCAGGCCTTTTTACCAAGCACAGGCCTCTTCTCCCTTTTCTCAGAGGGGGTTCTTCAGAGGGAGAGGCAGAAGGGGGATGAGCAGGGCTGCATCCACGCCTCAGCCTAATGCTCCTGCCAAGCAGACACCGTGATGTGTCAGCCTGGGTCGACTCCCCCATTCCGGTAAGAGGCAGGCTGGCTTACTTTGTCCAGGACTGGATGTCTGTTACCTCAGACAAGTGGGTCCTGGAGGTTGTAAGCCAGGGGCTGGCTCTCAGTTTCAAAAATTTTCCAAAACTCAGACCCAGATCCTTTCCACCTGCAAATACATCAGAAACCCTTGCTCTAGAGGCAGAGATTTCATCTCTACTGGCCTTAAGAGCCATAGAGAGAATTCCTACCCCATACAGGGGCAAAGGTCTGTACTCCAGGTACTTCCTTACCCCAAAAAAGACAGGAGAGGTGACCCATCCTAGATCTAAGACACCTAAACAAGCACCTACTAAAGCCAAAATTCAAAATGGTGACTCTGGGAACAATTCTTCCCTCTCTAAGGCCAGGAGACTGGCTAGCCTCCCTGAACCTCAAGGATGCCTATTTTCACATTCCCATCAGGTGCTCCCACAGAAAGTACCTCAGGTTCGAATTGCCCTCAGGCCATTACCAGTTCAGAGCAATGCCCTTTGGCTTAATTTCAGCCCCAAGGGTGTTCACTAAGTGCCTAGCAGTAGTGGTGGCCTTTTTTAAGATGAAAAAGCATTTCAGTCTTTCCATATCTGGACGATTGGCTCCTTGTGGTTCAGTCCCCAGACCAAGTCAAGTCAGATCTGCAGGTTACCCAGCAAGTTCTCACTTCCCTGGGGTTTCTTCTCAATCTTCCCAAGTCAGTTGTTGAGCCTGTACAGCTCCTCACTTTTATAGCAGCAGGGTTGGACACGGTCAAGGCAAGAGCTTTCCTTCCTCTGGAAAGGGCAACAGCCATCTCTCAGCTGGCCTCTTCCTTCCTCCCTCCCTCTTGTTTCTCGACCAGCAAGGCATTTTCTTCAGCTTTCGGGCCACATGGCAGCGTCCACGGCAGAGGTCCAAGGGGCCAGGTTTCAGATGAGGGACATTCAGTTCCATCCGAGGACTTTTTGGTCCCAAAGGAAAGATCCTCTTACCAAACTAGTTCCTATTACTCAGACCCTAATTCAGGCCCTTCAATGGTGGCAGACCTGGACAATCTGAGGCAAGGTGTTCCATTTGTTACTCACACTCACTCTGTGGTCCTTACCACATATGCTTCCCTTTTGGGGTGGGGAGCCCATCTGGGGGCTCTCACAGCTCAAGGGCTGTGGTCCCCTCAGGAATCCCTTCTTCATATCAACCTCTTGGAGCTCAGGGTAGTACTTCTGGCCCAGCAAGCTTTCTCCCAGTCAGTACAGAACAAGGTGGTTCAGGTCAGGACGGACAACACCACTACCATGTGGTACATCAACAAGCAGGGAGGCACTCGGTCCACGGCCTTGTGCACGGAGGCCATGAAAATATGGTCCCTGGCTTATTTCCTACAGACCTGTCTGGTAGCAGTCTACCTCCTAGGAAAGGACAATGTGCTAGCAGATGCAATGAGCAAGATTTCCCAGGGCCATCAAGAATGGTCTCTGGACCCTTTGGTGTTGAAAATGATTTTTTTTCAAGGTGGGGCACTCTAGAGATAGATCTCTTAGCAGCCCCAGACAATCACCAACTTCCTCGGTTTTGTTGCAGACCCCCAGTCTTGGGCTCAGTCCCTCTGGTTGCTCCGATTTTGAACTGGGAAGGGAAATTTCTTTATGCCTTCCCTCCCTTTCCTCTACTGTTCAAGGTTCTAGTTAAGGTAAGGTCACAACCTTGCAAAGTGATTCTGATTGTTTCAGACTGGGCCAGGCAGCCCTGGTACCCCCTGTTAATGTCTCTGGCAGTCCATCTTCCCCTGTCTCTTCCCAGGAATTGCAACCTGTTAACCTCCTCTCAGGGGAGGATTTGGTACCCCAATCTTCAGTCACTCAATCTCAAGGCATGGCTCTTGAAGCGTTAGAGTATGTAGACTTGCATCTGTCCCAAGGGGTTCTGGATATTCTCAAAGCTTCTTGAAAGCCTGCCACCAGAAAAACTTACAACTCCAAATGGAAAAGATTCAGCACTTGGTGTTCCAAGAAGCATATATCCCCAGGCACTGCTGAATTGTCTACAGTTCTGGATTATATGGTTCACCTTAATGGCCTAGGCCTCAGACCAGCTACTCTTAAAGTTCATTTGTAAGCTGTTTCTGCTTTCTTGTCAGTGGGGAAGCCTTCCTCTCTGTCATCTCACCCTGTATTCTGTAAATTTTTCAAAGGATTGCTTCATACCAATCCCCCTTGTAGGGATCCTGCTCCTGCCTGGGATTTGAATGTTTGCATTGCTCAGCTTATGCAACCCCCCTTTGAGCCTATGTCCTCAGCAGGGCTCAAGTACTTGACTTGGAAAACTGTGTTTTTGGTTGTTGCCAAACGTTTCAGTGAATTGCAAGCCGTCAGTTGAACCTGACTTCATTTCATTCCATAGAGATAACATAGTCCTTAGAACCAATAGAAGGTTCTTGCCCAAAGTGGTTTCTGATTTTCCACTTAAACCAATCTATGTCTCTTCCTGTGTTCTTCACTGATCATACTTCCTCAGGAGAGCAGAGGTTACACAGTTTAGATGTTAAAAGAGCCCTTAGTTACTACACAGAAAGTACAAAGGGTCACAGGTTTGACTCCCTCCAGTTGTTCCTCACTTATAGGGAAGTAAGTAAGGGCAAACCTGCCACCAAGAGAACTACTGCCAAGTGGATTGTGTCCTGTATCCAATTCTGCTATGAGAAACTAGGAAAAATTTCACCCTCAGGCCTGAGGGCTCATTTCACTAGAGGTACAGCTGCATCTTTGGCTGCGGCCAGGGATATTCCTTTGTTAGAAATTTGCCAAGCAGCCACCTGGAAAACAGTTCATACCTTCACCAAGCATTACTCTCTGGATATCCAGGCTACGAGTGATGCTAGGTTTGGCACAGCAGTACTTCAGAGCCTATTCCCAAAGTAGGTTCTGTCCCTCCTCCTTGGAGGTACTGCTTGGTAATCTGCAATAGTCAGAATACAGCAAGACTTCATGTTGTTTGAAGGGATTGGCGTGTGTATGGTGGGAAAGAAAAAAATCACTCAACTTAGTAATTATGTTTCTTCTAATGGAGTCTTGCTGTATTCTGACCTCCCTCCCTTCCTCCCCTCTCAGAACCTGTTTTTGGGAAGTGGGTGGGCAGGTGCAGTGTTGCACCCCAAGGGTGTCTTCAGCCCACTTTCTGTTGTGTTGGGTGCTTTGTGTTTGATTAGTTAAGAATTTTTATGTTTTATTACCTGGTTTTTGGGTTTCCTGACTTGAGTCTTTTAGGAATCTAAAACTTTTGTTGCCAATTGGCTAGTAGAAATTTTACAATTTCCACATTATTTAAGTCAGTGAGTTTAGCTCATAAGAATCTGATGGTTGGGTTTCAAAGTACTACAGACAGAGTTTTCAACCGAGCTTGAGCTCAACGTTCTATGCCTGGCACAGAATTTTAACCCTTCTCTATCCGGGGCAGTTCAAGTGCTGGAGCTAACTGCAATAGTCAGAATACAGCAAGACTCCATTAGAAGAAACATAATTACTAAGTTGAGTAATTTTTTCTTTCCCACCATACACATGCCAATCTCTGTAGTTGTTTGGAGCCTAGGGTGGGGCAAACGGAGGATTATCTCATGCTGGTGTGCAGTTGCCCTGGATAATGTCCTGACTCATTGGTGACCAGGTACTGTGCTTTAATGTTTTTATGGGAAAAGCCTGTGAATGCTCCATGATGTAAAAGGCTGTTTAGTTTACTGCAAATCTTTATACTTTGTGGCCCTGTGTTTTGGAGTGGGGGTGTGGGGGGGGTGAGTCTGCCTTTTATTTTGTACTTTGTGGCTAAATGTGTTTTTGACTGGGGGGTAGTGGCTAGGTTAAATGTTCTATGTGTTTTCATCCTTGTTTTTTGGTGTTGTTACAACAAAATTGCTTTGGCATTATGCAGTCCCATGCCATCTTTTCTCTCGGCCTGTTTGTGCATTCAAGTTCAGCCATCTTGAGGACCTTGCAGCCTCCCTGCTGCTGGGGGGGGGGTGTCCTTTGCTGTTCAGTGAATGTGCTGGTTTCAATATGGCCGAACATGAATGCTCAAACACACGCTCGATGCCTGTGATCTTTGATGGAAGAATACTGTGGTTATTAAAAAAAAAGTAAGGTCTGGTGGAACTGCTGCCTGGGGCCTGGTCCCAGGCAGTCTGTTGTGTCTCGGCCGTTGTGTGAGCATTCATATTTGGCCATCTTGAGAACCATGCGGCCTCACTGGTGGGGGTGCTAGGATTTTCAGTGAATGTGCCGGTCTCTTGGCCGAATATGAATGCTTCAGCAACCTCAATATGTTTTGTGTCCGAATCTTTGTGCTTGGTTAAAAAAACATGAAAATGGCTGGGGTTATTATGCTGCCCTGGGAGTGTGTCCCTGCCAGTCCTTTGTCTGCTTTGTGTGAGCATTCATATTCGGCCATCTTGAGCACCATGCAGCCTCGCTGCTGGGGTGTGTCTGTGTGTGTGTGGGGGGGGGGGGTGCTTGGCTTTTCAGTGAATGGGCTGGTCTCATTATGGCTGAATACGAATGCTTAGATGCCCTCAAAGTGTTTTGTGTCTGAATCATTGTGTTAGGTTAAAAAATAAATTTGAAAATAGCTGTTGTTATTATGCTGGCCTGGGAGCGTGTCCCTGCCAATCTTTTGTCTGCTTTGTGTGAGCATTCATATTCGGCCATCTTGAGCACCATGCGGCCTCACTGCTGGGGGAGAGGGGTGCTTGGCTTTTCAGTGAATTGGCCAGTCTTATAATTGCCGAATACGAATGCTCGGATGCCCTCAATGTGTTTGTTTTGTGTCAGAACCTTTGTGTTTGGTTAAAAAAAAATGAAAATGGCTGTGGTTATTATGCTGGCCTGGGAGCGGGTCCCTGCCAATCTGTTATCTTGGCCTTTGTGTAAGCATTCATGTTTGACCATCTTGAGCACCATGCAGCCTCACTGCTGAGGGTGGGGATAGGGTTGCTTGGCTTTTCAGTGAATGTGCCAGTGTCGTGGCCAAATATGAATGCTCCGACAGCCTCAGAGCTTTTGTTGTTTGCCCGAATGTTTGGTTAAACAAATGAAAATCACTGTGGTTATTATGCTGGCATGGGAGTGGATGTGTTTTTATTTCATAAAATAACTACATGTGCCTTCTCTCTCCTTCAGTCATAACTTCAAACCATAAGGCATGACCAGGAGTTAGAGCAACAGTCGGTTAATCACCCCCTAAGGGTGTAATGTCATGAGGTGCAGCAGAGTGCCATATTGCCCCTATTGGGTGATTAACTGACTATTAATCTAACTCTTTGGAGAGCTCTATTGTGATACCTCACTCCAGCCCATAGGTATATCAGGGCATTAATGTACTTCATGGCTGGCTGAAGTCACTCGGGCAAGCCCTCATGCCTCATAGCGCACCCGTGGCATGCATTAATGCTCCGATATACCCATGGTATGTCACAGGTCATAGCATATTAAGAATCCATATGCCATGGTAATCAGGCTGTACATGACAGTGTAACAGGGATTACTGTAAGGCCATTGTAATCCTAACAGCCAATCAGATTGCAGCATTTCATAAAATCTTTTTTATAGTATCATATCTTTTGTTCCGTTTAATGGTCTTGAGTATTGCGTGCCTCTCCCTTGATTGGAAGTATCATGCGGAGTGTGCATGCTGAGTTCTTGTTTGTTCCATCGAATGGTCTTCAGTGTTCCATGCCACTCCCTTGATTGCAAGTATCATGTGGAGTGTGCATGTTGGCTCTTTTGTACAGCCAAACGGTCTGGAGTGTTCTGTGTTCAGTGATAGCCTTTTCCGGGATTATCCCATGTGGTGTGCCTATCCTTCAGTATGCAGTGAAGTAATCCAAACTTTCTTTTACTTAAAGATTTCTGGAGCAATGGAGAACATGAAACAAAGACCCCAAGTACCTGCTGCAGTGCTTTTGCAAGATGCACTGAAGAATGCATGCAGGGCCACTATCTGACAGGGAACGAAGTCAGCACTACAGAGACAAAAAAAGGATCCTGAACGTTATGCAGAGTATAAGGAAAAAACAGTAGTATGCTGCAAAAGGTACAGGGCTTCTCTTAGTGAAGAGAAGCAAAAAAATATATCATGAAAAGTCACAGCTGCGAATGCAGAAAATGAGGGAATGTCGGAAGAACATCTCTGAGCCTGCAGAATGACCCATAGCGAGGGGGAGAACAAGGAACTCAACAAGAGCAGAAGAACAAAACAAGATGGAACAGAGATTATGCTGGAGGGAATGCAGAAGGAAACAGTGAGCCAATATGTCTGCACAAAAACGCATAAGAAAAATGAAAAAAGGAGAGAGAACTACAAGGAAAGAAAGGAAAAGGAGAGAAACAACAGGGTTATTGAAACTGTATCCTCCACAACAACCATCATTGTCTCTTCCTCAAACCCTATAACACTACCGGAGTCCTCAACAACTGGAAGCATATGTAAAACCCCAGTGACTGACATGCGATCAACCCACGCCATCCGGAAAGCACTACAAAGAGCATGCAGAGGACTTCCGTAGTCTCCAAAACAATTTGCCACCGCTATTTCTAAACTAATTTCATCCTGCTCCCCTGCAAAACAGGAGGCTCTATCAAGAGTGAACATGAGCATGCCCTGTCGCACAAACCTGCATGGCAAGCTGGTGGAGGTCATGAGGGACAAACTATTTTATTTAAAACATCAGTACTCAAAGGCACAATGAGAATTTAAGTATGCCTTCACCAGTTCCATTTTGGTACTGAAAAAGTACAGGTTGCTCCGTTACACCAGCAAAACACTTGGAATAAGATGGAGGTGGGTTATGAGGGTATCACACAGCCAACAAGAGAACCGTATCAACAGGCACAAGTCAGCATTGTCTGAAGAAATGGTATAGAGGTAGAAAACTTATTTGAGGCTTCAGCAACACCTTTACCACTCAAGAAGGCAGCGTAAAAAAGAACGGGTAAGGCAAAGGCTTTCCTGTAAAAGCCACTTCAGAGTCTGTACCAAGAGTTTTGTGAGCAAAACCTGGGGGATAAAACTGGACCAACAAAATTCCATAGTCTGCAGCCAAAGAATATCAAACTGGTCAAGGAGCAAACACTGGAGCAGTGCTTGTGTGAGTACTGTGCCGATGCCACCCTAAAGTTGTGATCATTAAACAGATTTGCAAATGTCCACAGACTCCCACATTGCAAGATCCCAAATATCTATAGTGCTGTAAACATGACCATATGTCCAAGGTCACCAGCTCAACAGGTCTTTGCCAAAGAATGCATAGAAAAGACCTGTGAGAACCGCAGCATGGATGCCACTGAAAAAAATGCAAAGGAACTGCTGGAAAAATATGGCATGGAAGAACTGAAATTGTACCAGTGGGACAGTGTCACCATTACCAAATGCAAGGAAGGCACAGAGACCAAACAAACTAGAAAAGTACTGAAAAGAAAAAAACTGCACTGTTACAACACTTGTTGAAATGCTGAAAGAAAACATACTGTTTTGGTGGAAGCACATGCATGTTGCATCATGGCAACAAACCCAGTTCAAAAATCTGAAAGAGAATGTGCCACAAGGTTAGGTGCTCATGTTCCTCAACTTTGCAGAGAATTACACATGTACTTTTCAGGATGAAATTCAGTCTGCCCATTGGCACCATGAACAGGCCACTGTTCACCCCATATTGACCTTCTACCGTTGTCTTACATGTGCACATACAGTCAAAGAGTCCTAGATGTTTATATTGAGTGATCTGAAGCATGACGAAAATGCTGTTAAGCACTTTGTACAAGTAGCCGATCTTCATCTGCAGAGCATCCGCTCGCTTAATACTGAGAGAGAAGTGCACTTTACAGATGGCTGCAGTTCCCAATACAAATCCAAAGTGGGTATTCCACACCATTTCGGAATCACACATACAATATGGCTTTCTAACTGAAAGATCTTTCTTTGGTTCCAGACATGGGAAAGGGCCCTCGGATGGAGGCAGTGTCATAATCAAGTCCAGCGCCACCCGAGCAGTGAGGTCCCACCAAGCAGTAATTGCCAGTGTGAAACAGCTAAATGAATATTGCAGAAAGAACATCAGCAAACAAAACCCAACTGAAGGCTGCAGCCATGATGTGCACCTTCTTCTGGGTGAGGGAGAAGAGCATAGAGAGGCATGAAAGACCACAACTCAGAGCAGTACAAGGGACATGGAAAATACATAGCATGAAATCTGTGGCTGATGGTGTGATCGCCATACAGGAGCATAGCTGCTTCTGCAATGCATGCAGAACTGGAAATGGACAATGTAAAAACAGTAGCTGTTTGGAACCATGGAAGTTAAAGACACTTAAGGATACTCAGCATATCACGTCATCAGTACCAGAGACCAGCAGTCGACCTTCAGTACACAAAGTGGATACACCTGGGACTCATGTTGCAACAGTGGCATCTTCTACCTCACAAGTCAGTCGAGATGGGGCTGACATGGTGGATAGCAGTAACAAACCAGTACCCTCACATCCTAAAGCTCCTGTACAGTTCTCTGTCAAGCAAGCAAAAGTGTCAATGGTTCCTGTACATAGTCCGCCTACCCTCACTTCATGTACCTACCTCACCCCCCCAGACCTTCGACACTCCCTCTTCATCTGCATCATCAGCCCCAGTGGTGTCTGCCAAAAAAATGGGAACACACAAAAATAAACAACTTTTATGCAGTTTATTATTCAGCAAATTTCTTTATTGCACAACTGACAGTGATAGATGACAGGAGGCGATTCCACTTCACTTTCTTAAGACACCGTGCGGATGGCACCTTCACCTGGCCCTGCAAAAAGGACAATGATGCATTATGGAAGATGAGCTGTATTTTCCATGGGCCAATAACTTTTGCAGTGCCAGGTACATACACCCTCGGACAGGAAGAACTGTAAAACATAAAAAAAGAAATATGAACAATTGCAACAGTGCTGGCAGTAAAAGTACACTGGGTAATTTTTTTCACATCAATTATGGACACAGTCACTCAAAATGAGTGACAAAGAAGGAAACTTAACCTAAGAATGAGAGACTGAACAAACACTTTGGAAGAACTGTTCTCACCTGTAAACTGGGGTATATGTTTGTCTGTTTTTATTGTTCTTTGTGTGCATATTATGTGGCATTCTCATCTATAAAAGCCTTTTTTCCAAACAGTGGTGGGTGCAGCTTTTTGCTGGCTACTGTGACATTCTTTTTAAACCTTCACCTCAGGTCAGTGGAGCAGAAATTGTTGCTGTTGTTGGCTCATCTGTAAACTGCTTATTTGTGGTGCTAGCATCTTAGAAAAGCATGCATTTTTTAAATGTTTTTAAAGTATTCTTTTTTCATCTGTTCTTTGTGTGGACATTGCCTATTCTATGAATGACAGATGAGAGACATAATAATTGATAAGGATGAAATTATGGACATCCATCCAAACTGGGGACTCTTGAGAGATATACGGTGGTGTGTCTGTTACACACATCACAGTGGAAATGTTCAGTGTTTACTGCACATGAATTGAACAGTTAATTGATATGGGGGCTGGACATATTTCCTCTCTATATGAGCCCTATGCTCGAAGGAGCAGGCGCCCTCGCGACATGTAGTGAGCATTAAGAACCTCAGCCCATTGCACTTCCGCACAGCTTTCACAACATGGAGCATACAGCCTCTATGCACACAATCCCCCACCTGTGCTGATGGCAATGTGCCAGGGGCAGGCGGGGGGCATGCCAGCACTACGCAGCATGCATAAAGCCACATAGTGCTGCTCACTGGGGCATGTAGGGGGCAGCTGGTACGTGATTAAAACCCTGCTGTAAGTCCCCTACATGCTCATCCCCTATGCACACCGGATGAGGGAACAGCTCCGAGGAAGGTGGGTATTCCCCACAGAGTGAGCTACCTCTGGTCCCTCACCCCAGAGGATGATCCCCCCAACCATACAGTGCTGCCCTATCTCCCACAGCTGCATACCCACCACAGGATGGCACCACCATGCCCACGCTGCCCACTGCCCAACACTGCGCCAGCAAGGCTCCCGGGTGTGGTGAGGCACCCCCCCCAACCTGGTTGCACTTGTCCCCTGATTGCAGCCTCCTCCAGCACCTGCCCCAGTGGTGCAACCCCCTCACCCACATGCATGGACACAGGGGTGCCCTGGGTCCTGTCACACACACTGCTGCCCATCAACCCCCCCATGTGCACACACACACACCTGCAGCACCAACACCCTCCTCCAACAGCATGGTCCGTTGGTGCCACTTCCTGGGACGGTCAGCGGCACTGCCCACCACACACCATCATGGCCGCGGCCGCTGGCCGTCCATCTGCAGGGGCACTCAGCTCATGCACGCCCAGCCACGTAAGGGATCCACTGTTGGACCCGGACCGGGCATCTGATTGGATGCCTGCCTGTGTCCGCGACTCTGTCCCCGGCCGCTTCGCGAAATGCTGCTTGTTGGGGGCACATGTCCATGGAAAGGTCACGGCTTTTGGGGAATACCAGTGGCATGCACCTGTCTGCACGTGCAGAGCTCCGTGGGTGGGATACGCACCTTGTGCGCATAAATCCCGCCCGGTTGGGCATAGGCTGGTATATTACTTAGACTTTAGTACATATCAAAAAAGTTGTACAAAACTATTACAGCTAATATTGATAGGTTTGATGCTGATTGCACACTTGTAGGATAGCCAAGTTTTCAATGAATGTAAATATACAAAAACGTGTCATCGTAACTTTAGTTGCATGTAGTGTTTGTAAAGCTTTTACATCAATACAAGAACACTTTTCTCACCTTAACAATTGTGTGGTGCCCAGTGTGGTGTTACACTCACCACGCTGTGTGGTGTGTCATGTTACACTCATCAAGCCAAGACCTTTTTACAGCTGCAGTAGGCAGAGCCTGCAGATGTTTTGCATGTAAAAAAGAGTGATGTCATGTTTTTTTTGTCTGTGGAACTGACTGAAGGTATAAATAGTCTCCTCCGCCTTACCATCCTCCAAGAAATGTTTTCCACCCTCAAATAAATACGCTTTCATGTTAGTCAATGGTTGCAGGGTACTATTTTCTTTCTTAAATGGGCGGTACAAGAACTGAAACCTGAGTAGTGGGAAGCAGCATTGTTTTTTTGGGGGGAGTAAGATCCACCCCCACCCGAGAAGCTCCTAAAGATCCACCCCCACATTTTTTTTATTCATGTGGGAGGGGCATGAGGTGGATCTATCATGTTGAAACAAGACACACTAGTCTGGGATCTGGACCAAGGAACATAACAAGTGTGTGGAGTTCCTGCATTTTATCAAGAACAGAAGACACTTAATGCCTTCAAATTGACTTAAAATCCCTTAGAGCAAATGATTATCAGAGCCACCTGATGTCTCAAAAGGAAAGAGAAATTAAGAAGCGTCTGAAACTACAGCTCCCAAGGAAAACAATAGACACGGTGTTCTGGTTGAAAGAGCCACAGGTTTTTCTTAAACATTTATATACTAAAAACATAAAGTTCAGCTTTTGGGATTAACAATATTTGTTTAACATATTCTATATATATTATGGTAGCACAGTAGTGCTACCATAGTTAGGGTTGAGGAGCCATTTCTATGTTAAACCCCAAAACTTTGCACCTTAATAACTTTGCAATCGTTACACGGATTTGGCTGAAATTTGGAATACACGATCAAGAACCATAGGCCTTGGCATCTGCCAAGTTTCGTACTGGTTGGATACACGGCTGCAGAGTTATTGTCGTGATTTGCACGCTTGCACGCTTTTTCTGAATTTCCTGTCATGTTGCATAGGTCGCATTTGTTTGTGCGACCGCCCGAAATCTTCAGGGAACGTGTGGCCAGGTCCCTGATGTATCTTTCAAAGATTTGGTGAAAAATATTAAACGGTTCAAAGTTATTCAAAAAACAATTTCCCATTATAAGTCAATGGGAAAAGTTAACAAAAAGTTCAACACTTTCACAAATGCATTTTTACTTTCGCAAATGGGCCTGTTACTTTCGCAAATTGGCCATTTTGTTTTCAGTTGGTGATTAGAAAAATGCTTGCCATTTAAATTTGGGACCCTCTAGCAACCTAATTCGTTTTGTATTCACCTAGTCGGACCCTGAGAATGCCAGCCATGTCTTTATTTTGGGGTAAAACACCCCAGAAATATGTTTTTCAGATTTCTGGAAAAAGTACTTTCGCAAAGTACTTTCGTGCTCATGAAAGTGTCGAAATGTTTTTGCGAAAGCTTTCGCAAATTGCGACAGTAATTTTCTAGTCTGTGGGAAAATGACAGCAATTCTTTGGCACTGCACTGCAAAAGAACGGTTGGGAGTTTTGGGCTGAAATTTGGAGGGAACGCAGCCGACATCTCACAGATGTGCCTTTCAGTGTTGTATTGAAAAAATATTACATGGCAGCAAAGTTACGGCACTCCAGAGTTGACGGTTTTCCCATAGGATAACATTACGGTGCCCGATGCATTACAGGAATCCTTTGGCACCCTGCTGCAAAATAACGGTTCGGTCTTTTTTCCTGAAATTTGGAGGGAAGACAGCCAACAGCCCACAGATGTGCCTTTCAGTGGTTTGGTGAAAAAATATTACAGGGAGGCAAAGTTATGGCGCTCCAAACTTCTCTTTTTTTCCCCACAGGATAACATTACGGCATTAGCGGCGCCTTCAGGGCCCGGTATCTCAGCGGTCGCGAGATACGGACTTTTCGTTGGAAAATTCTTAGCTCTCACAGGGCTAAGTACAAACTAGCCAGGACAGTCATAAATCATACGACTTTTAAATTTTTTTCACGCGATAATGTTCCTGAGATATAACCTATTTAGTATTCCAGTCCTCAATTTCTGCCCGATACCCATTATTATGCATACATTCTTTGTACTCACTGTCTTTCTATTCAGCTTTTGGGGAAAACCAGCCTGTGCGCTCATTACTGTTACCATTGCCCTTTCCGCTTATGTTCCATCTCGTTTCACTTTACTGCTGATTGTTCACGCCACCACGCATGCTATCCTTTGCATTTTCATTTGCGCTTCTGTTATTTTTGCCATTTGTGTCTCACCGTATTGTTTCTTTCTGTTTCACTTGCGCTACCATGCCCATTAACATTTCCGCTTACAGGCACCATTACTATGTGATTAAGACATCATGTACACCGCTCCTGCCTATGCCACCGTCACTGGCATTCTTCTGTTCTCATTCTGGCTAGCATTACCTTTTGTGCGCCACTGTTAGTGCTTCTGTTTGCGTTGTTGTTCCTGTTATTATGCCACAGATTATAAGAGTGGGGGAGTGCCTTTGGGCCTCAAGGCCCGCTGCTGCATTACGACCGAGCGCGGGGCCCATAGTGCGTTATCCTTTGCGCTTTCATTTGCGCTATGCTTCTGTTATTTTTGCCATTTGTGTCTACAGTACTGTTTCTCTTTCTGTTTCACTTTGCCAACATGCCCATTGACATTTCCGCTTGCAGGCACCATGTAACTATGTGACAAGATATCACGGCACACCGCTCCGCCTACGCCACCGTGTTCATTCTTTCTGTTCTCATTCGTTTGTTTACCTTGTGCGCCACTGTTAGCGCTCTGTTTGGCGCTTGTTGTTCCTGTTACTATGCCACAAGACATCATGTGGGGAGTGCGGGCCCTTGTGGGCCCTCAAGGCCCGGCTAGCTGCATTACTACGCTACCGAGCTGGCCCTATGTGCGTTATCCTTTGTGTTTCTCACTTGGCGCTTGCTATTTTTGCCATTTGTGTCTACAGTACTGTTTCTCTTCTGTTTCACTTTGCATCACCATGCCCATTGACATTTCCGTTTGTAGGCACCATATTACTATGTGACAACACATCACGTGGCAGACTGTTCCCGTCTATGCCACCGTGTGCATTGCCCTTTCTGTTGTCATTTGCGCTTGCGTTACCATGTGCGCCACTGTTAGCGCTTCTGTTTGCGTTGCTCTTCCTGTTACTATGCCACAAGACATCATGTGGCGGGAGCTCGTTATCATTCTCAAAAAGAAGGGAAATTAGAGGCAAAAAACTCCGTTTAATGCATTAGTTAGGGTTGTTCCACAACGACAAAAGTGAGGAAATTCGCTGTTAGGGTTGAAAACCCTAACTCCGAATTCACCCCCCCCAGCACCAGACACACACACATATGCAAGTATGGGGGAGGACCAAGTCAACACAACCAATGACAGACATCCAGCAGCAGGTGACAGAAATAAAAACAATTGTCTAAATGTCCACGAGACATCCCCACCCACCTGACCAGGTACTGCATGCTCAGTGGAGATCAACAGCAAAACTGAGGCCATGTACACCAAACGACACATCCCTGATTGCAGCTGTACACACAACGACCACACTTAGTAGTTGCATGGCCTTACCACCGATGCTCACACACCACACCACAAGTGGTACTGTGCCATGAATAATATAAATGCTGAAGGTGCATGATGACAGTTGTAGAAAGGTTTTAACACTAGTGAGTATACATTAATTAAGAGAAGTACATATAAATTAACTACAAGACACTCAGTATGTCAAGATAAAAGTAGTGTTACATTTAGCATATGATTTACATAGTAGTACATTTACTGCAACGGTTTACTCAAGATAGAGGTTGATGAAACGTATGGAAAAGCATTGCCTGTTCAACTCTGTGAAATTCGCATTGCCAGTATCAGATGCATTCTTACTGATGAAGGTGTATCCTGATGTACATACATAGACCTTCAGTGTGCTTCAATAAAGATGCAGTAAGTATTCTTTGTAAGAAACAGTGTAATTGTATGGATCAGGCTACAACTTCTAAATATCATAGCACTACTGAGCCAACAATGACGTACTCTGTATCGGAGATGTATATAGGATAGATTTTCCTGTAGGCACTTACTGAGTATGTTGTACCTGATAAAGACAATCTCATTGATCTGTGAAGACTAACTTATTCAAATAGTAATACATTTACTATTGTTGCAATGAGTGATCTATGCCACTTATGGACACAGTGTAATTTGTTTTAACAGTTGTTTCATACTTAGGCTGTATGCCTAGTGTTTGGGTTTGCCACACTTCTGTCACTGATGCTATCAAAGTGATAATTCTGTTAATTGTGGTACAACAGGAATCAAGTAGGTATGGTGTAGATATAAACAGAATGTCTTTTAGTACTGATTTAACTCACAATGGAGTAAGTGTACTAGGACAGCAGGGGTTATTCTCTATCACTGACTCTGTCAGTTATAATCCACCATGTTTCGATGACTGTAATGATCAAGTACACTGTTCATCTTCATGAGTTCATATTCACAGCCATTCCGGGTAACTAGACAGTGTATGGTGTAACTGGGTGGGACACTGTGTTGCAAAGCTGCTGCAGTGCCTAGCAGAGGGAGGAGTATTCACTCATAAAGACACTACAATAAGGCCTGACCAACAGTTATGTTAAATGGTCTGTTAATCACCCTGTAGAGGTTTAATGTTGAATGAGGTATAGCTGAGTGCCACATGTCGCTGAGACAGTGATAAACTGACCATTAACATAATACCTGGGAGTGGCTTATTGCTATCATAATAAAAACTGTTTTTCAAACAACATTAAACCATGTTCATCATATGGTTAGGCTCTACATGTATATTAATAAAAACTAAACATAAGGCTGTTACAATGTTTACAGTCAATTAGAAAGCTGCATTTCTCAAACCCTTGTTATAATCAGAGATATACCTGTACTAACTCTTGGTTTTGCTGAACTCTATTGTTCAGATGGCCCACCACATGTGGTGTGGTCTGGTGTGGGGCATCGGTAGGTAAGGCCATGCAACTACTAAGTGTGGTACGCTGTGTGCAGCTGCAATCAGGATGTGTATGTTTGGTGTACATGGCCTCAGTTTCTACGTTGATCTCCACTACATGCAGTACCTGGTCAGGTGGGTGGGGATGTCTCAGAGTACATTTAGACAATTGTTTATTTCTGTCACCTGCTGCTGGATGTCTGTCATTGGTTGTGTTGACTTGGTCCTCCCCATACTTGCATGTGTGTGTGTGTGTGGTGTTGGGTGATTCGGAGTTAGGGTTTTCAACCCTAACAGCGAATTTCCTCACTTTTGTCACTGTGGAACAACCCTAACTAATGCATTAAACGGAGTTTTTTGCCTCTAATATATATATATATATGCAGTTTGTGTTTTTAGTAGTTTCAAAACTTTGAAAGTATTGGTGTTAGTAATGCATTTAGAAATACATTTTTAATTGTCTTTACTGTACAGTTAATCGTGCAGTATCATGTGAGTGTACATTTTTTGAGGGAGGGGGTTAACATTATTTTAATCATGGGCACAGTACTTGGTAAACACATCCTTTGATGAAGTGTATTTTTTCTTTTAAGTTTGAAAAGTGGAGTTGCCTTGCACATGTTAAAAATACCAGCTGCAATTAACAACTACTTGTAGAAACAAAAGGCTGGTTGTTGTTTTTTTCCTACTTTCTTTTCACAAATATAAACTGAGCCAGGAAAAAAGTAAGACTGGAACAACTATCAGAGCTGCCATCCCCCTGGACATGTCATTTATCACTCATTTAAAATAACACAAATGTACAGTAGTTTCACATTTTTACTATGAGGGAAGCAAAAAGACGAACCAGCATGGTTAACAAATACATTCATTGACACCTGTGAATGAGTGGGGAGGGGTAGTTTTTTCTAACATTCCTGGTGGTTTTATACTCCCTGGAACCTGCTATTCAGGTTTTTTTTTGTATTGTATCTTGTCCCAGGCAATCTTCACAGAGTGCAGTTTGCTCTATTGTTTAATAGCTCCAGTGGAGGCCAGTGTCTTGTTACATTGTCTTTTGTTTCAAATTAACCACATTCATCATGGCAGCCAAAGGAGACACACTTTGAGTCTTAGGGTATGTACAGCTTAATTAATAAGTTTTCATATGCATAATCTTTCCATTCATGTTATTGCTAGACATACTGCAGCTAGCTTGGCTTGAGGAAGGGTGAACATTGTCAGGACCCCTTAGCAGTTGAGATGCATATGCAGCAAATAAGTCCAGATGCGCTAACTGCCTGCTGAATAAGGAAGGATTGAGGGAACCCAGGGAATGATTACGGGGGTTGGGGAAGGCTGATGGTCATTAAAATGGAAAGGGATTTGGGGCTAATCATATTGGATAACCTAAAGGTGGCTAAACAGTATACCAAAGCTGTGAGGAGAGCCAGTGGAATGCTGTGGTGCATAGGGAGAGATATTACCAGCAGAAGGAAGGAGGTGGTGATGTCACTATGTAGATCACTGGTGAGGCCTTATTTGGAATACGGTGTCCAGTTCTGGAAGCCGCATTTCTGTCATGCAACTTTAAATCACAAATGGGTTAAATGGTTCTATTTTAGATTTCTGTCCCTTTCCCCTACTTCTCCCACTGTTTAACCTTATGGAACACAACCAGAACATATCTTGGCTAGCATGATGAATGCACCTACACAAGCTGCTTCTCAGTCTACAGCACTGTCTTTTTAAAATGCTAACTTCTTGTTGAAAATATGGCATAATTTTTCCATCCATGTTATTGTTAGACATACTGTCGCTATCTTGGCTTGAGGAAGGGTGAACATGGTCAGGACCCCTTAGCAATTGAGATGCATATGCAGCCAATAAGTCCAGATGTGTTAACTTACCCTATAACTGTTAAGTGTCACAGTTTGTATTTTCGTCTTGAAATGGTTACTTTTGCATTTATGTTTATTTTAAAATATTTAATATTCTGACCATGTGATTATGTCATGGACCATAACTGATCTCGAGCCTTAACCCCCCCTCCCCCGCACTCCAACTTGTATAGAAAATAGTGCTTGTAGACAAATCTAATCATTTTGCCGCTGTGTTCTGGCGTGTTCATGTGTGTGTGTGTGTGTTTGTGTTACTGAAGCAAGAAATGTACAGCTGTCATTTTTTTACATCTTGTTCAAAATGTGTTTTTGCACCTGTGGTGCGCAATGGCACAGTCACTGCGCAAAATCTCCTTTCAGCTAATGAACTGATAGTGTCACTGTTCATGCGGTGGGGTCACAAAAAGCACTTGCTGAAAACTTGGGAGTGAAAATATCAAGAAATGCCCAGGGCGTTAGGGTTTCTGACCATAACACCCTGCACTGTAGGGACTGACAGGCATCAGGGGTGTGACTTGGGATTGTCAACAGTAATGCTCACGCCATTCCACCCCCATCCCCACCCTGCAGCCAGTGACTAGTATCGAGGTGTGCCTTTGACTCTTCAGCCCCAAAGTTCACTCCATTCTCTTATACTGTATCCATTTCAACGTATTTCCTTATGGAATGGGGTGAGTGTAAAGTTTGAAAACCCCAAGGCACACCTTGACTCTTGTCTGTGTCTGCAGGGTAGGGTGAGGTGAAATGGTGTGAGTGTTATGGGCAATGACCCAAAGGCACACCCCAATGCCTGTCCATGTCTGTGGGGTGGGGGTGGGGTTGGCGTCACTTCAGTACTTCACTGCCATTCCTATTCTGCCTGTCTGTCTGTGTGTGTGTCTCTCTCTCTATCTATATGTCAATGTAATTATCTATCTTTCTATTAATTGCATGTATCGCTATGTCTACCTATTTCTAAAACAAACCTGCATATCACATTTGCCTACACTCTGAGCACATACTTATGAAACTCTGCA
The DNA here is from genome assembly GCA_016271365.2 of Neoceratodus forsteri. Classification (NCBI taxonomy): domain Eukaryota; kingdom Metazoa; phylum Chordata; order Ceratodontiformes; family Ceratodontidae; genus Neoceratodus; species Neoceratodus forsteri. The sequence continues at coordinate 521,610,769 of CM028136.1, read as the reverse complement.
TATTTGTACTCCACTTCTACGAAGACCTCATACTTTCCTAATATTCCCATTATCAGAAACATAACTACCTTGCCCTTATTAAAAAGCGACCCCCTCTGAAAGTTAATATCACATTTTCTCTAACAGTCCATCATCATTACACCTGACTTCCTGACATCAATACACTGCTTAAACGTAACCTACACCACCTCATGGACAAAAACCCTGTTTCTCTCCAAAAGAAAAACAATTTAAATAAATAAATAAAATGTGTAAATAATCCCAAGGCTGAACATATGCCAGCCATTACTTTTTCATGTACTGCCACCTTCTGTGCCATCATGGGGATTTGCATACGTTTCCCTTGATGCTTTGCATTATTGGGATATGTGCAATTATGTTTTCTTTAAAATGTGGCTGTCTGGCCAATATCATCCGGGATAACATATACATCAGTTGCGCTTGCTCTGGGGTTCTTCTGTAAGCTTCCTATTCCTTCCATTAAAATGTACACCTCCATATATTTTTTAATAATGTTCATGCCTTCCTTAGAACATAAACTAAAACAAATCTTACTACTTACAAATCATTGTGTTGTTTCTTCATACCTCCTTAACAATTCCACACAACTTCACTAACTTCATTCAACAGCTGTGGTGGATCTGACCAGATTTTGTTTTCTTGGGCACTATAAAGGTAATTATCTTGTAACATAGCTGTTTTTTCACAGGTGGGTCACAGTATCTCAAAATGTATCACAAAATTCATCTAAGGTAGATATGAAAAATTGACTCTCACGTCACACTTTAGTAACCCCTTTTCATGAACAGACCCTACTGCAAGACTGAGAAAGAAAAAGGAGGAAGAAAGTGCCCCAGCACCTAGGTGTGAGAATAGCAAACAGCTCAACAGGCAGAGAAGAACCGGAGAAAGAATCCTTTAGCATCTACCTCTCCCTGATACCAAAGGTGAAGGCTGCACCTTGTAGCAAGTCTATGCTATCATTTGGCAGAGGCTGGAGAAATATGCAGGATGGAGACTGAGGTCATAGCAGCTCCAGGGAATATCACCAGAAACCTTCTAGGAGAGGGAGGAGCCTTTAGGATAGTACATACAAAAACATACAAGTTCTTGTTTTTAAACATTCCTTTTTTGGTTTCAGGAAAGAGGGTCGGGACATTCATCCCTGTTTTTTTTTTTTTTTAACAGGGTAAAAACCAGGGGCTCAATTTTCAAAGCCCTGAGTATGATGCAAGGGGCCTGCATCAAACATAAATGACGCAAGTGGCACATTGCATCAAAAGATGCAGCAATCCCAATTTTCGAACGCAGTCTTAATTGAAAAGGGGAGCCATTGTACCAAACTGGCATTGCGCCAGCCTTGTGACTGAAATCGGGGTGCGCCAGGTCACAGGTGGGCTTGTGACACAGTGGGGTTGCACTATCCCCTTTTTTGCAATTTTGCAAAACCCCGCACTGGACGCAGTAAAGGACTCGCCTTAGGCCATCCAGGAGGTGGTCTAAGGGACCTGTGCCAGTGCCACACACTGTGGCAAATGGGCAGGACATGAAAGCGGGTGGCCAGGGCCAGAATGGTTATTGGGGTGCCCTAGGGGGCATCATGGAGACAGCAGGCATGACGAGGAGTGATGTGGCACCCAGCGATGGGACAGTTTCATGGGGGGTTGTCAGGGTTGAACAGTGATATGGCCCCAGGTGGGCAAAGCCCTTGCAGCCACCCCATAGGTGCACAAAGGCTGAACTTTGTATACGGGAAGCTGAAGCTGCAGGTGGAGGGCTGCCAGTGGTGGTGGTGGTGAGAAACCATTCTTCCAACACCTCCAGCTTCCTAGTGCCCAACCTCCCACGATGTGGCAGGCTGCCTCCTGCTTACAGGGTTCTGCCCTTGTTCACCTATGGGGCAGCTGCCAGGGCTGTACCCACCTGGGGTCATGTCACTGTTCGGCCCTGGCAACCTCTCACGAAGCGGTTCCATCTGATCTGCTGTAGGGCCCTGCAAAGGGCACCCCCGCTGGGTGCCACATCATTCCTCATCATGCCCGCTATCTTCATGATGCCTTCTAGGGCACCCCACACCCCATCTGCCCCAGACTCCCTGCTGGTATGCAGATACCCCCCAAACCCTCACAGCCCCTTCTAGTATTGTGCCGGGTGGGGGGCTGGAATGGATCCCTGCGATAATTCCCACAGGTGCACCAGATGTTTGGCAATTGCCTGCGGCTGCGGCAACTCCTGGGTTTTTGGTGCAGGGACCCCCACTTTTATCAAACTGGGTGCAGGGTCCCGGACACACCCAGAGTTTGCCCCAGCTGTAGAGCAATGCAACTTGTGTCGCTCTAAGGGTTCTCTGAAAACTGAGCCACAGGAATTTGGAAGGGAGCAAGAGGGTTTAATTCCAACTGAAGAGAAAAAAGCTGGGCTAACCCTCCGAGGGGGAAGAGAGGCCTGAGGGAGTGGTAAGAAGATGCTGCACAGCATCACAGGGTGAGCTGCCCAGAGACCTCGGCTCTTACTTGAGTGGGTATGGTGAATGGGTGTGTGAATTAATGGTGGAGATATTCTGGAAGATCAACAATTACAGTGAGGATTGGGAAGGCTAAAGCCTGAGGTTCAATGTGGGGGGGATAGCTCTTCCCACATCCCCTACTTAAATCACAGCACTTCCGATGCTCAGCTTCAAGCATTTTGAAAATGCTGGGGATTCCTGAGCTGCATGGCTGGTGAGGCTTATATTCTTCTGTTTTCCCCCGCCTCCATTCCTTCTTCCATGCTTTCTGTGTCTCTCTTCCTGTTCATTCCCGCTCCACCCTCCCATGCCTCTGTGTCTCTGTATTTTCCTCCCACTGCCTCCGTCTCTTCCGATGTTTTGTCTCCCTCCCTGCCCTTCTTGATTCTCCACTCCCCCAGCACAGTTTCTTCAGACGACTTCTTCCCCCCTCCCGGTGTTAACCGGTATCTCCTTAGTGTTTTTCTTCCTTTCTGTTTTGCTTGGTTTCTGGTGCCTCCTGTTTCGCCAGCCACTGCTTAGTTCCTTGCAACCCACCGCTGTCGGCCTCCAACTGTGTTCTTCCCTTGGCCAGTGCTCTCGCTCTCCAGGTGTGCTAGTTCCCTGCTCCATGTACTTTCCTGAACCTGGACTCGCCCTCGCCTGTGATCCTCTGCTGCTGCCACCCAGGCGGTCTGCTGCCAGACACCCTAGTTCAGGAGCTCCTTCTGTGTGTTTGGCGGAGGGCTCCCACGACATTTCCCCCATGGGCAGGACAGTTTTTCCTTTCTGGGTGGCAACATACTGGATCACAGACAATATGGCACACATTTTTAAGCATAACAAGTATTTCAAGAATATGAGTGACTGCACTAAAACTTTTAGCTTCTGCATCATTCCACGTGTGCGCTACTCTTTTCAATCCACTACCTGCATTTTTGATAGAAAGCTCTTTAGTGACAACAGATGTCATTGCAACTATCCAACTCCCAGATTCGTGAACTGCATTTCCATTTTTTAGAGGCTGGCGAATTGATCAAAGCAAGACTGTATCACAGGGCATCTACTCCCCTTTCATTTCCACTTTCAGCCATAACTCCATATCTGGGTCACTACATTGCCTACTGCGAACTGGGACCGAATTCTGAGCTCCCATACCTGCAGGGATTCCTGTGTTTTACAGGGAACTGAAGCCATCTACAGGGAAGTCGTTTACCTTGACTTGCATTGGCTCTTCTGAAACACAGAGGCATCTGGCTCCCATAGGACTCAATGTAATCTATGGGGCAGCACAGCAAATTTGCCCTGGAGCTTCAGGGAATATACCCAATTATTATGGGAGCTCTGCACCTTGCTTTGGCTCTTGTCAATCCCACTCTTCTTCACTGGGCTCCCTTTCTTGAACTCCGATACCTTGTGCTGTATGTTCTATTGCTCCACTGAACTTCCCTTTTAAGGACTGCTCCTTCAGACTCCTTCCTATGACCAACCTCAGTGGGGGTCTCCCCCTTTCCAGCTGGCCTACATGGGGGCTCAGCTTTCAACTTCATCACTTCAGATGCTTTCTTCTGGCGGACCTACATGGGGGTCCCACCAGTCCAGCTAGCCCATGTGGGGGCCAAACTCGACTCAATCAATTCTACTCCTTCCTCGGGCAGACCAACGTGGGGGTCCTGCCGGTCCAGCTAGCCTACATGGGGGTCTAGCTCGACTCACTCACCTCTGCTCCTTTCTCGGGCAGACCTACGTTGGGGTCTTGACGATCCAGCTAGCCCACGTGGGTGCCTGGCTCACTACTCAATCACTTTATATGTTTTCCTCTAGTGGACCTCCACAGGGGTCCCATTGGTCCAGCCTGGCGTGGGGGCTTTGCTCCATGGTACATTCCAGCTTTGTTCCTGTTCCAGTTCAAGGGCATTACTCAAGACATCTCCATTGAGCACAGCTCATTTCCATGCCAGTCCTAGGACATTTTAGGTACCTTCCTATCGAAGCAATCAATGGTATCCAACTTCCATGGAAGAATCAAGACAGCGTCAGGCAGGTCTCTTAAGTCAATAAGAGCATGAACATTCATACATTGTATATCTACCTGATATCTATATAACTTCCTCGCAAACGTCCCATGTACAAGCAATGCTATCCGGCCACCTTAGTGTGTATGTTATAAACATGTCTTCAATGTCTACAACCTTGGTAATAAATCCACTGTCCAAGCAAAGCACATATGTTCAATGTACATCTTCCTCCTCATGACCCTCGTGAGGATCTCATTTCCAGCCAGTCCGCATGGGAGCCTGATCTGCAACTCCATCATTCAACTCCTTTCTCTAGTGACCCTGCATGGAGGTCCTGCCTGTTTAGCTTGGCCTATGTGGGGACCTCAGCTTCCGCTCAAACATTCTGATTCATCCTATGGTGGACTTGTGGGGGTGCCTGCCATTTCTGGTCCAGCCTCAAGGGCCTGGAATCCTAGCTCATCCGTTCTGGAGTCCTAGTCTTCCTTCATCTGCACTTATCTTTTTGGATGATTGCCCGTCCTGCCTTGTCATACTGCATCATACCTGCCACTTCTGCCCCAGAAACTCTGATGTCTGATCTCGTTCCATTTCTTCCAGGACCTGCAATACTGGACATTAATGCTGACTCTCTTCACTATTGCTTCATCATTCTCTGAAACCTGCTCTGTTTTTCTTATGCATACATGGAGCCTAGTTTACCATCGGACTACCTGTGTGGAGGCCTATCCTCGCGACTTCCTCCATGCTGCATCAGGATCCAAAGCTTCTGAACTTGCCCTGGACCTCCATGGACATCTTGTACATTTTTCTTGGGTCCTCCGGGAAGGACCTTCAACAATGACCTGAATGGGGGTCTCCTCAATCAAGCTTCCTCATGGGGTTCCCATTTAGCTGCTTAGTTCCAACCGGTCACTGGAATTTTCATCGCTGCTGCTTATCTCATCAGACTGCCTTCGAAGAGCTCATGTTTAATCTCATTCTACTATGTTATGGCACCTCCAACATCATGTGTCTCTTCTCTGAATTTCAGCAGCTTCATCAGATGCTCCTGCTCCTCAATCTGCTGTTCCTGCCTACTACAATAATAGACCTGGCATCCTGGCATGCTTCTGAGCCTTGACCTATGTAGAGGTTTTGGCTGATGCCATCTCGGGGTCTCTGTGAAGGACCCTCCTCGCTGACCTATGTGGAGGTCTTTTCGCCCACGCGCACTGACTGGGCTTTACCATCTAGTGCTCACCCATCCCTCGACTTAGCTCCCTGGATTTATCCTTTTCTTCAGATTCCAGTTCTCAATTACTATACAAAAACCCTGGACATGGTTTAACCATCTTCCCTCATCTGGACATCCATCCAAATCGGACTCTCCTTCATCTTTTAGAATCTTTATCCTTCAGTATTGACTTTCCGCTCACTGTAAAAAATTCGGAAGGCATGACTCATCGACCAGCAAGACTAGGAATAAAATTCTCAGACATAACCAGAATCAAAACTTCAGCCCACATTTAGGATTATCCCCTAATAGTTTGCCCAGAGGACAGGCAGGTCAGTAGCCATGGGTCCTCAGAGGTTTCCCTCACAGGGGTTTTTTTCCTCTCCTGCATGCTACCGGTCACACTCTCCAGAGTTGGAGGAGGTAATCGAACCATTAATAATCTTTTTGGGCCTTTACTCCTACACCTATCCAGCATTTCTACAGAGGGTGGGAAACAGAGAAAAGCCTAGGTCAAAGTTCATAAACCTCAAGCACGTAATGTTCAAGCTCATAAGTACACACAAGCACCACGCTATGTACTAAAAATTGAAGTCATTTTCACATCTTCCAGGAATTAATCGTCACCATTCATTACCACTTATGGCTCAGAGTACCAAGCTTTCCCCAAAATAAGGGAGGAGTGGTCTCACCTTAAGGGAAAAATTATTCCTCAGCCCTCTGGTGGTGACGGGGGGGGGATAACCATGGAGGGCAAGGACTCCTCAGACGCAGGGACCCGAGACTGGTCAGGGGCAGGTGAAGGTGGAGGCTCATGTGGCCTGGGAGCAGGAGGGCACCCTGACAACTCATGCCTGACACTCTTGGAGAAAAAGTGAGTCCCCTGGAAGTAAAAGTTGGGCACTCTACGCTGGGTCAGGGGTGCCAGCTGGGAGAGGCGAAGACATGCCGTCCACCGAATGCACACTGCTGTTCCCACCAGCCTGGAAATTACCTCGCTGGCATTGTAAGACACCCTCGCTTGGTGCCTCACCAGCTCTAGGCCCTTGGTGAAAAGGCGAATGGCCTGCTAACTCGCAATGTGGCGTGACACTACAAGTACACTTAGCATCGCCAACAGGCGCATGCCATAAGCTGCCTGATGAGCCTGATGTGCAGAAATGCACATCATAGAGCAGGCCACCAGAAAAACTCTCCTACCCCAAGCGAGTCATGTTGGAGGGCAGTCATGCACTAGGCACCAAGGCCCAGAGGGGGTCTGCAGTACCAGAATTCCCAAGCTGGCAGGAGGAATAGCACCTGGAGACCACGTGGGAGCACAATATCTGAGCCGAACATCCCTAGGAACTGGAGAAGGGGCAAAGTGATAGAATGAGACATGCATGGATGTCTCCGTAAAGGGCCAGGGCCATGGAGGGATAATAGAAACATCATTGCTGTAATCCCTAAGGAATGACAGCACCAGGGGAATCACTGGTACCTGCATTACTCAACATCAGAGCAGAGATAGACTGAAAAAATCTCTTTCTCGGGGGAGGAAGAGCTGGATTCAGTGAAGGAGGTGCATGACCTTCAGGCCTAAAAAGAGCCTGACCTGTCATGAGGTGGTACTATTGGAACACACTGGTTGTTGACCTGAAATGATCCCAAGTCATGGACCCCAGGAAGGAGGAGAAGGAGGGTCATGGATAACCACACCAGGTCCTCTGCCAGGGATGCAGAAATGTTCATGGGGACCTTGCTTGGGGAGGGGGGCTGGCAAACTCGCCTGACTGTGACCAATCAACATCAGTGGACCGGTCCAGATGGTGCCCTTGAGGGGAAGCTCCTAGGCGGGGACAGCAGAGCTGGACAGGGTCCACAGGGCAGCCCTTGTCCCCTACAGTGACAGGGCCGGAAGGTTCTGGAAAGAAGCTAAGCCCTGAGCCAGTACTGTGACCCCTGCCAGAGTCACCACCATCTTCTGGACGAGAAGTGGTCTGCTGGTCCAGTGTCCCATTTCAAATCCTCAACAGGGCTGACACTGTCCACAGGACCAAGCCCAGTCTCTCTAGACCACAGCCACCTCCAGAGCTGACCCAGAACCAGAACCATGAATGACACTGGAGTGACACCCGGCACCAGAAATGGCAAGGAAGCCTGAACTGGCACTGTGAATAGCGCTGGAAAGGGTCCCATCACCATCCCTGGTGTCAGCCTGAGAGGCAACACCAGGAGTGACTCCTGACCCTGAATCAGGCTCAGGAAACCCTCCATCCTCACTGACCCTGTTCTCAGGCCCAAGGTCAGCATCATCATCATTCTCCCCCTGGACACCAGGGCATTTAGGGGAAGAGACAACAATGACCTTAGGGTCTGAGACAGGATCGGCTCTGGAGCCCTTCCCTCTTCTGGCACTACAAGCAGTGCCAGAAGGGGGGCATGGTCTCTTGGCCAGCGCTGCCCCACTCACCAGTACCGGCCTTAGTACCAGGAACTGGGTTGGCCCTGGGCTGCAACGCCAGGGTGCCCACCAGTGTAGACTGGGCATATAGCTTCAGCCTCACCACTAGGGGTGTCCGCTGCCCCGAAGGACTGACAGATTGCTGGGTGTTCAGTTGGCCCCCCCAGAGGGAACTGACTGTCCATCAGACCCCCAAAGGCCTTTGATGTCTTGGAGGGGCAAGCACAGGGCACGCCCTGGACTTCCTCAATATGTTTAGTACTGGGAAGGGGCTCGGAAGAAGAGCCCAGGGACCACAACTTGGTGTCCCTGGTGTGATGCCTGCCTCCAAACTTGGGTGGATCACGGCCCCACTTCAATGAGTGCTTCTCAAGGGTAGTCCATGGAGAAGCAGGCAGCACACCTGTTCCTGTCATGGATGGCACCAAGGCAGGCCTAGCAATCCTCATGTCAGTCCTTAATGGCAATATGACCCCTTCAGGAGCACTGACACACAGAGGGGTTGCCGTTTTTCTTCTTCTTCCTGGACATGTTACACACCCTAGGATCTGACATGAAGACTTGGAAAAATAACCAAAAAATGATAAAAGAGTTTGGTGCTGAACTATCAATACTGTAAAAAACACATAACAGCACCGAAAACAGGGTGCCAAGATAAAACAGCATTGAACTGAGGCAGCAATGACCTGGGAATGGTTGTAATGCAGTTTCAGTGACTATAAAAGCTCCCACCATTTATTGATTTTTTTTGTTTTATCTTTTTTTTTAATAGCAGATGGAATGAGAGGAAGAAAACAACGTGATCCAGACCACTGTCATAAGGCCAGAATGTGGAAAAACAAAAATGTGGAGCAGGAGTACTTAAGGAGTGAGTGAGAGGGAGAGGAAGAAGGGAAAGAGAAATCCCCCCAAATATTTTATTTTAGTTTTTTTTTTCTTTTTCAGAGGGCAGAGCCTAACCTAAAGGAAGTCAAAGATTCCTGTCTGTCTCCTTATTTTTATTAAACATGCCCCGGGGGCAGGAAGAAGGGAAAGAGAAAGAGAGAGAGAGAGGGAAGAGATGGGCAAGCTGCCCAGATGCCTGGCTTGTACTGATCAGGGGATGATGGGCGGGCGTGTGTCTAGGTGGTGAAGATATTCTGGAAGATCAATAATTATGGTGAGTACGTAATTTTAATATCTTCTAAGAATCAATCTTCACCACCTATTCCCACTTATGGGACAGAGCGCCAGGCTCACCACCCAAGAGGGTGGTGTGTTCACCCTGTGGGAAATGGTTATTCCCTCAGCCTTCTGTGGAGGATAACCACGAGCTGGCAGGAACCCCTTATGGACCTAGTGAGGCCCGAGAGTGGTCAGGATCAGGCAGGGGCTCCTGTGGTCTAGGAGCAAGAATGCGCCCTGCCAACTGACGCCTGACCCTGCAGGAAAAAAAGTGGGTCCCCAGGAACTGCAAGGCAATCACCCTACCCTGGACCAAGGATGACAATCGGGATAGATAAAGCCATGTCATTGCCAAATGCAGACTTCAGTTCCTGCCAGCCTGGAGGCTACCTCATTGGCATCATAAGATGTCTTCACTTGGTGCCTCGCCAGCTCCAGACCCTGGGCAGAAAGGTGAATGGCCTGCCTAGTTGCCTTCCAATCCAGCCAAAACAACAGGAGCTGACCCAGCGTCATCCATAGGTGACTGCCATAGGGTGCCTGGTGTGCAGAGATGCACAGCATCATGTGTACCATGGCAATAAGAGGGTTCATTTGGTTTATGAATGGTCTGTGAGAGACAAGAGAGCTGTATTATTACTTAAAATGTATTCAGTAATAATTACTAAGGGAATATTTTGGTTAAATTTACATCCTAGCTCCTGAAGAAGCCCACATAGGGCAAATCATTGGGCTTGGCCAGGGGATCGTTTTGTGAACATATTAAAACAATAAAAAGTTTGCAACATTAATAATTTTTTGAGTCTGGCTGGTAATTTCAGATTTTGGACTATGAGGACTAGGAGAAGCCTGGTCACCCTGAGTACATATACTACGGGAGAGGAGCTTAGGGGAAGAGCCCAGGGACTTTACTTTGGAGTCCCATGTGTGTGGCCTGCCTCCAAAAGGGTGTGGAAGTCCATGGAGAAGCAGACATTGCAGTGGTCCATGTCATGGTCAGCTCCAAGGCAGACCCAGCACTGGTCATGTCAATTCTGGATGGAAAAGTGTCCCCCACAGGAGCACCGATGCATGAGGGAGCCCTCCTCAGACTTCTTGGTCGTCTTCTTTTGCTCCTGGGAGTTGGACATAATGAGGAATGGGGGGAAAAAAACTAGCTAGAAAAGGGCTTGGTGCGTACAACAGAAAAAGAGAGAAAAAGGCACAGAAAATGTTCCAAAAATAGAGCACTGAGTGAGGTGCGGTGACGGACTGAGGTGTGGCACAGTTAGGTGAAGGAAGCATGCTCCCAAGGTGTTGCCTTGATGGAGGGAAAAAAGCGGAATTAAGGTAAGCAGGAGGCTGTCGGCAGTTACTGATCAGTCCATAGGCACCATGTCATATGCGGGTCTAGCATGTGGCGCGTCACAAATGTTGCCCCTCCTGCTGTAGGCTAAAAGAGTTTGCTTCCAAGGGGTCCTAGTGACTCTGGCACACACCCATAAATGGGAATAGATGGTGAAGATCGATTCTTCGAAGATCAAATAATACTCAGTAAATAAGACTGAACAGCCAAACTGACTACATCCTAATAGCCACTACAGCCTAGGTAACCTTATACCTGTAGCAGTATACCTTGGAGAGTCTAGTACCTTCAATGGTGACAAGATGACTCTACGTGCAGGGAGGGCTTGGAATTCTGTATTAATAGCTGTTGAGTTCTAACAGCTAAGAGGATAAGTAAGCTGTTCTAGTGGTATCTTAGTCTTTGTGGGGGGGCAGCAAGATGGCTGCAGTGCTGCTCGGCTCCACGTTGCACGGCCTTCTGTTCCTCGTTTACAGATCACTAAAAAAGATTTTTAGTGGGTTTTATGAATGAAACCCATGCCATTTTTAACTTATTGCTCTGGAAACTTAGCTTTTTTTGATCTTGGGAAAGCTACTGACCATTTTTTGCCCTAGAATGTTTGTTTTGACTGCCTGTTAGCTCTGGCATTCTTTTGGACACTTGGTGAACCAGAGTGTGAGAGTTAAGGATGGTTGAGTGGAGCTTTCTCCTCGAATTATGATGTCACTGTGTTTGGGCTCTGAAATAAAGGCAGAGCTTTTTATTAGTATGGCAGAATAATTTAACTTCCCCGATAATTATATTATTAAGACTTTTGAGGCTCTGTACTCTAGAAATGTTTGCCTCATGGGGCGTTGGCATCTCAGGTCCATTGACTTATTTTTAGAGTAAGAAAGCACTTCTTAGAGTAAGAGTTTTCAGCTAATGAGAACGTTTTGGAATACGGAGAGCCAGTGTTGGACCGAAGATGAGGACGTGGACTGAATACTGGATGCAGTGATTCTTTTTCTTCTGATTGGACTGTATTTTTGATGTAACAAGTCAGAGTGCTTGTGTGAATAAATGCACCCACAACCCATAAAAAAGGTATGCCATGGTTGTCTAGGGTTGGAGTTATACATTTCACAATGAATTTATGAAATTTACTACGTTCTGTGGAGCGTGTAATTATTATTCTCTTCATAGATAACACTGCCAAAAAGACGGCTGAAGGGGATCAGGGAAGAATGGAGTCCCTGACAATAATTAGGTTAAACAAGAATACCTGTGGAAAACTTATACTTTAAATTAACAGTTGCACTGGAACTCCATGGATAAGGGAGTCTTGCTCCACAGTTCTTAAGAGAAAGTGAATAAGTGACTCCATTTGTCAATAACGGAGCTGTGGAAATTTTAAGAGGAACTCGTGGTAGCTGGCTGTTAATCCCCTCATATCAGGCAAAATAAATTTTGTAACTTAACATAAATGCTTTTTTGACATCATATTTCGACCCACAGTCCATGGGAATTTTGGGGTCTGAGCATGATATGCTCCAGAACCAAGCTCTCCTTGATATTTAGACTGGCTGGAGCAGTGTAATGATTATGTTATTAGTTTATCAGTCGTACTCCATTAGTAAAGGAGCAATGCCGCTGACATTTACATATATGAATGAACTTAGGGACTTCTGAGTCTAACCTGAATTTTCTTTTCTTTTTTTTGTATTATATTTTTATTAAAGTTTCAAAACAGATAATCAAGATACAAAGTGCTTCCACAGTTCATCACATTACACTGGGGTTCATGCTTTCATTTAACTAGAGAAAGAGACAAGTCAAGTTTCATTATAGATGTAATAGCTCTTTCACAAAAGTGGGTATATAGCCCTTCTCCTGTCTGTGACAAGGTTGAATAGGACCCTGTCTAGTTGTTATGGAGAGTGTGAATGCAGGGATCTGTTCTGTTCTTTCTTTTCCTGTCTCTTGTCTGTCTGGATGCGCCACCAGATTTTATCATAAGACCTAAGATTTGATTACCCCGACAGTCTCGCAGTTCTTTGCCTCTCACTGTATCTCAGTCTTCCCTTGCTCTTTCTGTCTTTTCCTCCCTTGCATATCTGCTGGTATAAAAATATATGCAGATCATTATGTGGAAATGTAACTGATATTGGGATCCCTTTGTTTAGAAATTATATAGTGTTACTCTGGAAATGTATATAATTATAGTGTGAGATGACTGCAAAAAGCTATTGGGAACTCAAGGGGTTAACCTGAGACCAGTTTTTAAGCCCTTTTTCAGCAGCTGTAGAGAAAGGGCCTCAGTTCTGGGACACTGTGTTCTTACAGCACCTGCCTGAAATTTACAAGAACATTTTAGAAAAAAAAAATAGGATGCTTGATAAGAAGAGGGGATGCAAAGACTTAATAAAAGAGAGAGAGAGAGCTGCAATGTTTGGGAAGACACAGAGATTGAAGGAAAACTCAGATGGGTCTTCTCTGTTTATTCTGCCTTTGTAAACAGTTATGCTGAACAAGTTTATTTTTTTATGTTACTGCTAGTACTAATAAACACATTTTGCAAATTCTACAACTGCTCCTGGTTTTTCCTATGCTTCCTGACCTGTGCCTCGACGACAGACGGTGTCAGCCTAAGTGGGATTTACTCTGAGCATACTCTAAGACAGGAGTTTTGTGCGTGGATACTGGAGCTAGTACCAGGGAAGCACAGAGAAAAGGTATGGATTCTGCAGCAGCAAGTCAAGGAGTGGTTACAAGGAGAATGGCAGCCAAACTAGCAGAGACAGAAGTCCAAGCTGAGCTTGTACAGCCAGCACAAGTTATGGAAAAAGAACAGGCAGGGACAGAACCTGAAAGCCTGATGGACTTTTTCAAATGGTGGGCTGTACAACAAAAAGAGACATAGAAGCAGAGAAAAAAAAAAGATTTAACATTCAGAAGCACAGAGGAGAGAAAAGATGCAGCGACAGGAGCAGCAGAGGAGAGAAGAGATGCAGCAGAGTAGAAAAGAGATGCAGAAATGGATGGATGCCTTGCAAGCTATCAAGGGCAGAGGAACTGACACAGATCCAGACGAGCAACAAAACACAAGCAACTTAAAAGTCATTAAACTTACAAAGTTGTGTCCCTCAGATGACATCGAGGCATACTTGACAACTTCTGAGAGTTGCAACAGCCTGCCAATGGCTAAAGCAGCAATGGACAATCAGACTGGTACCCTACCTGGAAAGCCCAACTTACCTATAGCAATATGCACACTACACAGTCAGAAAACTATGACTTGGTGAAAAGTGAAATCTTGAAAAAGTAAGACATGTCAGGAGAGACCTACAGGCAGAGATTTCGATCTGTGAAGTACAACTCAGTCGACAATCCTCAAGAAGCCTTCACCTGACACAGAGAACTCCTGATAAAATGGCTCCAACCAGAGGGCGAAACAGTTCCACAGATCATTGACACATTTACAATGGAGCAATTCATCAACATCCTGCCTATATATGTGCAGCTTTGGATAAAGGAACACCAACCAGAAAGTGGGAAAAAGGCTGTTTCTTTGGTCGAGGACTACCAAATGGCCAGACAGATGCCACAGCAGCAAGGTAACACCCAAGCACCGGTAAGACACTATTTTCCCATTTAAACTCCAACTCTGATAAGAACTCTGGTGGGGGTAACAAATCTGTGCCCAAAGACGTTATTTGCTATAACTGTAATAAGCCAGGTACTATTGCAAGAAATTCCCATAAGAAGAGTGACACAGGAGCAGATCTGTCCTTGGCAAACTGGGGCAAGTACTTAAGAGATGTGAAGGTGGGGGATAAGACTGTAAAGGGACTCACCGAGTTGGGAAGCAGACAGACCCAAGTGCATGTTGAAGTGCTGGGAAAATACTGTGCAAAAGGACCTGGTACTGGCGTCATCTGCATCCACGTGGACACTCGATACTATCCCACCACCCAAGTGACTCTGACCATTAACAGTGTGTCGCACCAAATGAAAGTGGGGATCGTAACTAAGTTACCTGTACCTGTAATTATTGGAAATGACTGTCCAGGATTTACTGAGTTAATCTCAGAGGAACTGAACCCTGCAGTTTCAGCAGCAGTGGTAACAAGAGCTCAGGCAAAGAAAATCTCAAACGGTGGGGACACTTTTCCTTTCAGTGACTTTGAATTGGACTTGTTTGAGCAAAGCTCCAAGATCCGGAAATCCAGGAAAGAAAGATGATGCCTCAAGAAACTGTGGCAACAAATGACTGATGGACATAAGAGGTTAATATATGAAAAGGCTGAAACTAAACTGATCACTAATTGTGATTTCTTTCAGAAAAAGCTACCAATGTTTCTCTCTAGGGTTATTTTAAGTAGCTGGGGGGTGAAACTAACACAGGGTGGACTAATGTTTAAAAAATGTAATGGGTTACTGTACAGAGTTTGGGTTAAACCTCAGACAGAGGAAATGGAAATTACGTAGCTACCGTAATTCTTGATCTTCTTGGACGAAGTCTCCACCACTTATTCACACTAATGGGATCTAGGCCGGAGGTGCTAGGACCCAGCAGGAGCAAACTTTTCAATAGGGTCGGCGCCAGAGATGGAACCACGAGGAAGCAGCACTGCAAGCCGTGGCTCATGCAGTAAAGACTTCCCCAGTATCGACTCTCCAACCGAATCAGTACCTTTTTTCCAGAGGAGGTGCAGCGTAACTATCCTAGAGGTCTAACCTAAAAAAAATCAGACATAAGATAGTCCGAATGACCCACGTAAGAAGGGTCAACAATAGAGTCTTTACAGCCAGGGGTGTAGGCAGGGATTTCAGATCTGCACACCAAGTGAACTCACTGCTACCCCCCTTCCTAGGGTGAGCTACACCCCCTCCCGGGGCCAGATAACATACAAATGTACACCAGGACCCTGTTTGTCATCTCATTTGGTGCAATAAATACAAATTTTGTATCCCATGACAATGGTTGTTGCCATGCATGGGTAAATACAAGTGCCATGCATTGTTCCCTAAGACACCCACATACTAGCCCAGAACCTGTAAAGTTGTATTGTCTTTGGGATGCACAGAGCGTATTAGTGACCAGTCCTTCCAGTTTTGACTCCTATGAATAAAATTACAGAAAGGCTCAGTATTTTCTTTGTTAGTTTTCATGGAAAAAGGAAGCTGTTCAGAGCCTATTTGCTACCCCCCTTAAATAAAATTGCACACCATGGAGTGCTTGGAGTATGCCTGCCTACACCCATGTTTACAGCCCAGCCATTGAGGGAGTGAAGACCAAAAACAGATGGGAGCTTGGGGGATGGTGGGTGGGCGTGTGAATGAGTGATGCAAACTTCGTCCAAGAAGATCAAGAATTATGGTAGGTATATAATTTCCATATCTTCCTGGACATAAAGTCTCCACCACTCATTCACACTAATGGGAGAGTACTAGCTAATAACCCCCCTGAGATGGACGGGCAGGAGAAACTAAGAGCTCACATACTTAGGACAGAAGTCCATTAAGAATAGTCCTACCAAACGACAAATGTCGCCTGGCATGGACATCCAAAGCATAGTGTTTAACGAAAGTATGCACTGAGCTCCATGTAGCCGCACTGCAACTATCTGCAATGGGCACATTGCGGATTTCCACCAGAGATACCGCGACTACTCTAGTAGACTGAGGGTACACTCTGCCTTCCAGCTTAACCTGTGCCATAGAATAGCAGTGGCTGAGACATGCTACCAGTCACGCTGAAATACACCTAATAGCGACAGGCTGACCCAGCTGGGTCTCGCTGAAGGAAACAAACAGTTGTTAAGCCTTGTGAATTTATTTTGTTCTATCCAGATAGAATCACAGTACTCTCTTAACATCCAAAGAATGAAGGGTACGTTCCCCTTCATTCTCAAAGTTAGCAAAGTAGGTAGGTACTTTAGGACTAAAGGTTGGTTTAGACGAAATTCTGAGACAACCTTAGGGAGAAACTTAGGGTGAGTCATAAGAACTACTTTGTCCTTGTGAAATACAGTGTACGGGGGGGGGGGTCTGTGACCAGAGAATGTATGTCAGAAACTCTACGGGCTGAAATGATGGCCACCAGGAAGGCCATTTTCCAAGTGAGGAACTTCAACTTGCAGGTAGCTAGAGGCTCTGAAGGTTTCCGAGTGAGCATGTCTACCACAAGGTTAATGTCCCAGGCTGTGACTGGACGTCTGATAGGAGGTCTGGTATGTAGAATACCCTTAAGAAACCTCTTTAACTACAGCTAACTGAGCCAGAAACAAGGAATGTAAAGGCTCATGATAAGCTGAAGTGGCACAGAGATGAACTTTGATAGTAGAGTACTGCAGACCTGAATTTGAGAGGTCTAAAAAGTACTCCAAGACTTTATTTGGTGGGTAGGAAAAAGGATTCAAAGAGGATTTTGCACACCAGAGAGAGAAACGCTTCCATTTGGCTGTGTAGGTCTTTCTAGTGGCTGGTTTACGTGCAGCCAAGAGAATATCTGAAACCCTACGGGAAACATTGAACCTATTCACCTTTATCTCTTCAGGAGCCAAGCCTGAAAGTGAAGCGTTTCAGATTGCGATGGGCCACGGGCCCCCGGGTCAGAAGGTTCATCTGAAGGGGAAGTGCCTTTGGGAGGGTTGCCAAAAGACTGTTGAGCAACAGGTACCATATCTGTTGAGGCCAGAAGGGAGCAATGAGAATCATTCCATCTCCCCGAGACTCGAATTTGAGAAGTACCCTCTGAATTAGAGGAAGAGGAGGAAAGGCATATATAAAGTGTTTTGTCCACTGCAGCCTGAACGCATCCTGATAGAAAATGCCAGGTCCTGGATTTCTAGAGCAGAGGAGAGGCAGTTTTGTGTTGAGTGGGGATGCAAAAAGGTCCAGGTCTGGAGTTCCCCACTCTTTGAAGAGTGACTGAGCGATGGTTGAGTCGAGAGACCACTTGTGAGGATCTGTCACTGTTCTGCTGAGATGGTCTGCCAGTTCGTTTTGCACACCTGGCAGGTAAACCGCACGGATTAGAGCCTTGTGCTCCAGGCACCATTCCCACACTCTCATAGCTTCCCTGCATAATGGGTAAGAGTGTGCACCGCCCTGCTTGTTGATGTAATACATCACTGCTTTGTTGTCCATTTGAAGGAGAATGTTCTTGTGACAAAGTATGTCCTTCAAGGCCCGGACTGCATAGAGGACGGCTCTCATTTCTAGGATGTTTATGTGAAGCCGGGACTTGTCCTGAGTCCACGTACCTTGCATGTGGAGATTCTGGCAGTGAGCTCCCCACCCCATCAGGGACGCGTCAGTGGTAATGGAGATCTGATGATCCAGAGGAGCAAAAGAATACCCTCTCAGAAGGTTGTCCTCCTGCGACCACCAGGTGAGAGACCTCTTTAGAGGTTCTGTCACCTTGATGAGAAAGGACTGAGAGTGAGTGGTTGGGGACCACTGAGTACTGAGCATCCATTGAGAGGTTCTCATGTGGAGATGTGCTAGGGGTACAGTGAACACCGAGGATGCCATGAGACCCAGCATCCGTTGCATCGATATAGCTCGAACCAAGCTGTTTTCTCTGATGTATCGGGCTATCTATAAGATATCGACCCTTCTGTCCTCCAGGAGAAAAGCTTTTGCACAGGCAGTATCCAGAAGAGTTTCTATGAAAAGGAGTTTCTGGGAGGGCTGCAACTGTGATTTGTTGCGATTTAGCAGGACTCCCATGGACGTGAGGAAGTCTGAAGCCTTGGCTATGGCGTCCAGAGCTCCCTGTCTGGAAGGGCTTGCTAGAAGCCAGTCATCCAGCTATGGGAACACTTGAATTCTGATTTTCAGAGGTGCACTGTGAGAACTGCACGACACTTTGTAAAAACTTGCAGTGCCGAGGATAGCCCAAAGGGCAGGACTCTGAACTAATGTTGACCCAATGCCATGAACCTTAGGTATTTGCTGTGCTTTGGGTGTATAAGAATGTCTTGGTAGGCATCCTACATGTCCAGGGAGGCTAGCTAATCATGTTGATGAATCAAAGGTAGAAGGGTACCTAGAGATATCATCCTGAACTTCTCCTTGTGAAGGAATTTGTTTAACTTTCTGAGATCCAGAATGGGGCGCATGCCGCCAGTTTTCTTCAGAACTAGAAAGTAATGGGAGTAGAAACCTGCATTTCGTTGGTCCGGCGGAACTACTTCTACTGCCCTGTTGTTCAGAAGGCTTTGTACCTCAGAAGCAAGAAGGTCTGACTGAACAGCCGACAGCCTGGGCTGTCATTTGGGGGGATGATCCGTGGGGAGGGTTCTGAAAGATTAAGCGAATACCCCTCGCAGATTATCCGGAGGACTGATTTGCCTGATGTTATAGACTTCCACCAGTCGTAGAACTGAGTCAGACATCCTCCCACTGCTGAGGAAGAGTCCCCCTCGGGCAGCTGAGGTGGGACTTGGGCCAAGAACACAGAAGGTGGCATTGGGCGCTTTGGGGCCTTGTGCCTTCTGCTGCATTTTCTTTTCTGGCTCTGGGGTGTGGTTTTTGTCCGGCCTTTGCCCCGAAAGGACTGACGGTTGTGAAATTGACGCTTCTGGGGTGTGGTTTTTGTCCGGCCTTTGCCCCGAAAGGACTGACGGTTGTGAAATTGATGCTTCTTGGCACCCCCCTCAAGAGGGGGCGGGCGCGGATCGAGATGGCTGACCTAGAGTTCTGTGTGGCCTCCAAAGCTTGTTCCACCTGGGTCCGAACAGATACATACCATTGAAGGGAAAGGCCATGACCTGCTGCTGGGCATCATTCATGAAGCCCAAAATACGTAGCCAAGAGTGGCGATGGGTACAAATGCAGGCCACCGCCGCTCGAGAAGCAGTATCGAAAGCATCCATTGCAGCTTTAACCTGTTGGTTGTTGGACTCGATGCCCCTGGTTATGGTGTGAAGTAGCTCTGAATTAGTTTCCGACTCAGGCAGAGCTTCTACTATTTGCTTGAGCGAATGCCAAAGAACATACTCATATTGAGAAAACTAGCCCTGGTAGCTGGCAATACGCATGCCCAGGGTGGAGGCAGCAAAGACTCTCTTACCTAAGGTGTCTATCTTATGAGATTCTTTATTTATAGGCCAAGCTGTAGATGCCTGAGGGAGGACCGTCTTCTCATTCTCTGCTAAGACTACAATGGGATCAGCAAAAGCTTGTAAGGCCAATGTGGGTCAATCCTTGGGAGCAGCATACTTCCTATCTAGGGACTTGGTCACGGAAGGGATGAGAGCAGGATTGTTCAATACCATCTGTGAAAGGGTCTCAAAAGATGGTTCTACCGGAGGAGTTAAATCCATAGGGATCTCCAGGACATGTAGGTATTAAGAGTCTTAAAAGCTTCCCAGAATTGATTTCTGTAGTCTGGAGAGAAAGAGTGGAATTTAAATTTTTCGGCAGAGACTTAAAGGAAAGGTCTTCCACCACAGGCTCTGCAGCGGGATTAATCCCTGCTCCTTTAACATCATCACCCAGACGAAAATCTGGGTCAGGCTCAAAATCATCTCCTGACAGTCCAGTGGGACTGTATGGACAGGAAACGAGTGAAAATCAGAATGAAAATTAGAAGAGGAAAGAATCGAAGTTGAAAAGCCCTGGAGGCTGGACGGTGCTGCACCAAGCATCGGGCGCTGACGAAGAACACTGCGCCCCAACCCAAGGAAGTTGACGCCATCGGAAACAGCCCAGCCCACAGCGCCGACAAAGGCCATGATGCCAATAGAGCCCCCAGCACCGCAGACAGTGCCCCCAGCACCGCGGACGTCACCAACAGAGCCCCTGGCACCGTGGATGGCACTGACAGAACCCCCGGCACCGGGGACGGCGCCAACAGAGCCCTCAGCACTGTGGATGGCTCTGAGAGTATCCCAAGGTTCCAAAAACTGCAATTTGAAGGAAAATTAACAGGAGATAGAGGCATCGGTGTGGACCCCTGTGCCGCAGCCATGTGAGGGGTGAAAACACATGAATATGGAGTCGATGGCACCGAAGAAGGCGCCACGCGACTAGGAAGGTCTAACTGCCCTACCCAGTCCCTTGAATGGCCTCGAAGGTCCCGGGGTGACCGGGCCAGGCAGCTGGACCAACCTCCGAGCCCATTGCTCCATAAGAGCAGCCCGCTGGTGAAACTGCTCATCGGAGGCCCTTCCAATAGGCGGGGACGGCTCCGATGTCAAAGAGGTTGGGCACTGGAGCTAGAAACCGGTGGCTCCGAGAGAGGAGGAGACCGGTGCCTAGCCCCAATGACCGACTGTCGACACGTAGACATACCAGAAGGTGACCTCAAATGATGCCTTCTCTTTCTCGACTTGTGCGCCAAAGAAGAACTCGAGGCCGAACAGTGCTGCGAATGGGACTGTTTCCTTTTATGCTTTCGGGGGGACCGCCCATCTCCCTGAGCATTCGCCCGTCCATTGTCAGATCCACCCTCCAGGGAGGGCGGCGGACCGAACCCAGCACGGCTGACTGAACAGCTTTCATACGAAGTCTCCCCACCGTCACCTGACCCGCTCATTTCTTTATCAATAAAATTAAATCTACTCGATACTTGTTTCGAAGATAAATTACAAAACAATAAACTGAAAACTATGCTGCTAGTTTGCAGTTTGACTCCCAGCAAGCGAGCGACGTCATCACTGAAGCACACTTGACAGCGGGGAAAAGGAAATGAGGCGGTTGGAGGGTTGACGCCGAGGAAGTCTTTACTGCATGAGCCATGGCTCACGGTGCCGCTTCCTTGCGGCTCCATCTCTGGCACCGACCCTCTTGAAAAGTTTGCTCTCGCTGGGTCCTAGTGCCTCCGGTGTAGATCTCATTAGTGTGAATGAGAGGTGGAGACTTTATGTCCAGGAAAATCAGACAGAACAATTGGTTATACCACAGAAGTATAGAACAGAGTTGTTACAGATAGCACATGATAGTCCTATGGCTGGTCACTCAGGGAGGGATTGCACCCTCACCAGATTGCTGTACAGATTTTACTGGCCTGGAATTCACGAAGATGTTGCTACCTATTGTAATTCCTGTGCTCAGTGTCAGAAATTAGCCCCAAACACTAGAAAAGACAAGATGCCCCTGCTGCCCCAACCCTTGATAGACGTGCCTTTTGAGAGAATTGCAATGGATGTGGTTGGCCTTTAGATAAAAGTAAAAAGGGTAATGGATTTATCCTGGTTGTATGTGACTATGCTACTCTATACCCAGAAGCAGTTCCAATGCATAATATCACAGCTTCAAAAGTGGCAGCACAGCTTGCAAAAATTTTCAGTAGAGTGGGCATACCTAAAGAAATTATTACTGATCAGGGTAGTAATTTTGGTGCTGCATTACTTAAGGAGCTGTACAGACTACGAGGTATCACCACCATAAGAACCTCCCTCATCACCCTCAGACAGTCTCGTTGAGAATTTTAACCAAACCCTAAAACGCATGTTAAAAAGGTTTGTAAAAGGGGAAGGGAAAGACTAGGACCATTACTTGCCTTACCCTCTTTTTGGTTACAGAGAAATGCCACAGGCATCAACAGGGTTTTCACCATTTGAAATGCTGTATGGTAGGCAGCCAAGAGGGCCACTGGATGTGATAAAAGAAAAGTGGGAAGATAACACCACTCAGAAACAATCTATAACGTCTTATATGTGTGCCCTAAGAAAGAAGCTGGCAAAATATGAATAAATTACTCACCATAGTAGTCTTGTTTCTTCTAAGGGAATCTTATTGTATTCTGACTTATGCAGTATGGTCTCACCACAGGACTGTTCCGGAGCCGAAACGGTTAATAGAACCTATGCAAATGATAGAATGCTAGGCTCGAGCTCGGGTTTCAAATCGCTGTCCCTGGTAAATAGTTCTAAACCATCAGATTCTTATGAAGCCTGCACTACGCGATTTCCTACTAATAAAATGAAAATAAAAATAATAATTATAATAATAACAACCCTCCTCAACAAACAATAAGGTACGAATAAGGGATTTACCCCCCCTTTGAAAAAAAATTAAAGCGGCATCACTAAAACTCAAGTCACAGATGCCCAAAACCAGAACATAATATACCCCCCGGTTTGCAACATCTCTACCACAGCTGTAGTGCAGTGATCATAGGTTTTGAGTAGGGGAGGAAGGGAGGGAGCTCAGAATACAGTAAGATTCCCTTAGAAGAAACAGGATTACTATGGTGAGTAATTTTTTTCTTCAAAGCCCAGGAAATCTTACTGTATTCTGACTCATGCAGATTACCAAGCAATGCCATTGGAGGTGGGCCTATAACCTATTTAGGAAACGGGCCCTGCAGGACTGCTGTGCAAACCTGGCATCACCTCTGGCCTGGACATCCAAACAATAATGTTTGGTGAATGTGTGGACTGATTTCCAAGTTGTAGCTTTGCAAATGTCTACTAGGGGATATCTCTAACAGCTGCTAGAGAAGCTGCAGCACCCTTAGTTGAATGGACCCTGAGGCCTGCAGGTGGTTGCTTGCCCACCTCGCTATAGTAAAACTGAATACAGGCTACAATCCATCGTGCAATGGATTGTTTTGTGGCAGGTTTTCCTTTTCCCACCTCTCCATAAGTGAGGAAGAACTGGGTTTGAGCCTGTCTGTGACCTTTTGTGTGGTCAAGATAGTAGCTGACTGCCCTTTTCACATCCAGGCTGTGCAGCCTATGCTCACCTGAGGTGGAATGGTCTGTGAAGAAGACTGGCAAAGTAATAGACTGCTTGAGGTGGAACTCTGATACCATCTTGGGGAAAAATCTCCTGTTAGTTCTCAGAACTATTTTATGTCTATGTACAGCAATGTACCCAGGCTCTGTCAACAGTGCCTGGAGCTCACTGATCCTTCTGGCAGAGGTAATGGCTACCAGGAACACTGTTTTCCAAGTC
This sequence comes from Neoceratodus forsteri, assembly GCA_016271365.2. Taxonomy (NCBI): domain Eukaryota; kingdom Metazoa; phylum Chordata; order Ceratodontiformes; family Ceratodontidae; genus Neoceratodus; species Neoceratodus forsteri. Next base: position 521,587,219 of record CM028136.1, on the reverse strand, counting down.
ACATATTTGAGGTCTGTGGTAGACGTGGGCTCAAAGGGAGGCTGCATTAGCTGGGCAATACAAATGTTCAAATCCCACATGGGAGTAGGCTCCCTGTGTGGTGGGTGCAAATGATGCAGTAATCCCTTAAAAAACTTCCTGAATATTGGCTTCGAAGCCAAATAAGATGCCTTACCTGCTGATAAATAAGCTGAAACAGCTGCCAGGTGCACTGTCAAGGTGGAAATACTTAAACCTGTGGAATGCAAATGGGTCATTTAGTCCAGAACTGTAGAGAGATTGGCTTGGGTATGGTCTAACTCCTTACCCTGGCACCAAATCGAAAATCTCTTCCATTTGGAAGCATAGGTTTTCTTGGTAGAAGACTTCCTGGAGACTCTCAGTATATCCATGACTCCTTCTGAAAGATGTAAATCTGCTTACTCTAAGTCTTCAAGAGCCATTCTTTGAGTCTGAGGGATCGCAGACTGGGATACATGATCCTGCCCTGTGAGGATGACTACAGGTTGTACCTCCTGGGGAGACTGACTAGCTTGGCTACTGACAATGATAGGATCATGGAGTACCAAGGCTATCTGGCCTAGTCTGGGGCAATGAGGATAACTGAGGCTAGTTGAAGCCTGAGTTTGTTCAACACTTTCAGTAAAAGAGGAAAAGGAGGGAAGGCATACAGGAACCTCTCTGTCCAGTCCAGCAGAAGTGCATACGGAAGAACTGTGCCCTTGATGGGTGGCCTGCAGCAATACTGTGGGAGTTGGTGGTTGTCTGGGTCTGCGAACAGATCCACCTCTGGGGTGCCCCACCTCCTGAAAATGGTCTCCAAGACCTGCTTGTTCATTGACCACTCATGATGGTTCTGATTTATTCTGCTGAGGGCATCTGCCAAGATATTGTCCTTGTCTGGAAGGTGGACAGCTGAGAGAGAAACATTCAGAGGATAAGCAAATGCCCAGATTCTCATCACCTCTGTGCAGAGGGGAGTTGACCTTGTGCCCCCTTGCTTGTTTATGTAGTAAATGGTGGTTGTGTTGTCTGTTCTGACCTGGACCACCTTTCTTTTTATCAGACTGCGAAATGACTGAAGAGCCAGAAGAACTGCCCTGGGCTCCAAGAGGTTGATGTGCAGGAGGGATTCCTGCTTTTCCCACGTGCCATGTGCAGTGTGATCCCCAGATGTGCACCCTGCCCTAGGAGGGATGCATCTGTCGTGAGTACCGGAGAGGGAACCTGCTGGAAGAAAGGTACTCCTTGCCTGAGATTGCCCTTTTCCTACCACCACTGTAGGGCTGTCTCTCATCTGGAACCTGACCCCTGACACAGTTGCTGTGGAAGCTGCCATATGGCCTAGCAATTGCAGGAAGTGCCTTGCTGGCCTGGAAACGTGAAGTTTGAAGGAACTGGCCACCTAGATAAGGCAGGTAAGCCATCCCTTTTTTTGCATCTAGTTCTGCCCCTATAAATCTGAGCAGCTGAACTGCCTTCAAAACAGACTTTTGTGGTTCATCAAGTTCCCCAGAGAGAAGAGACTGTCTTGTGTTATCGACAGGGCCTCCCTTACTTGCTGATGTGACTGGCCTACTATGAGCCAGTCGTCTAGGTAGGGGAATATTGACACCCCTTGTCACCTTAGGTATGCCACTACCACAGCTGGACATTTTGTGAACATCCTTGGAGCAGATGTCAGTCCGAAAGGCATGGCCCTGAATTGGTAATGACCTGATGCCAACCTGAACCTGAGATACTTTCTGTGTGACCTTCTGATTGGGATCTGAAAGTAGGTGTCCTTCAGATCCAGGGATGCTAATCAGTCTCCCTGTCTTAGGGTGGGTAGTATGGTAGCCAAAGTAACCATCTTGAATTTTGGTTTTGACAGATGATTGTTTAAGTATCTGAGATCCAGAATGGGTCGCCACTCCCCTGTTTTCTTTATTGTGAGGAAGTACCTTAAATACAGGCCTTTTACTATCTCGTTGGAAGGGACTGGTTCCACTGCCTTTTGTAGCAGAAAGCCTGAAACTGCCTTTTCCAGCAGTGCTGTTTGTGATGGGGAAGTGGGTTTGAAACTCTTGACATCAGCTTTGGCATAGCTTTGAAGCTGAGGACAAGTCCCTGGCCCACTACCTATAGGACCCAATTGTCTGTGGTGATATTTTTCCACTCCTCGAAGTAGTGGGCCAGCCTGCCCCCTACTGGAATTGGGGAAGCAACCTGAACAGTCACCTCAGTGTGTCTCTTTGGACTGTGCTGCTGGCTGAATACTGGGACTAGTACAGTCACTGCCCCTTCTGCCCTTGCCTCTGAAGTATCCCGTGGGATGATACTGGGGAAAAACCTGAGGTGGGAAGAAAGCCCTATAAGTAGGCCTACCTCTGCCACCCCTTGCATGATGCTTCTGAGTGGTAGCAGCTCTTTCTTTGGCTGCTGCACTTTTGTATGCAGCTTTGTATTCATCCATTTTCTTCATATATGCCTCTGTTTGCTTCACAAACAGAGACACAGAGTCATATGGAAAATCCATGGCCTTAGTCTGGGTATCTTGTGTCAGGTTAGTGGTTCTAAGCCAAGCAAACCTTCTGACGGACAGAGCAGATGTCATCTGCCTGGATGCAGTGTCATTAGAGTCCACTGCCATCCTGAACAGCGTCTTAGCAGCTTCAATAGCCCTTTTTACAGCTTCCCCCAGGTCAGCAGCCACAGAAGAAGGGACTGCCTTAGCAATCTGCAATACTGTGGTCCACATATTTTTATATCTGGCTGTAAAGGCCATGAAAGATGCTTGCCTAACAGCCAGAGAAGGTCCCAAGTACACTTTTTTAGCTATGTAATCCACCCTTCTAGAATCCTTGTCTGGAGGGTGTGAGGCCAGTGGGATGCCAGCTTTGTCACAAGCTGCAGCCTGCACCACTCCTTTATGGCTGGGGTGCCCAAAGAGGAATTCAGCCCCAGACTTAGCCACCCAGTATTTCTTATCCACCGTCCTGTCCGTGGGAAGGATAGAAGTGAGGATTTGCAAAATTTTTATAGTCTGCTTTCTAGAGACTTATGGAGAGGGAGGAGTAAGCCTCTTTGATGGAAGCACATCCATCATCTCCTTATAATCCTCTTCCTCCTCAGATTCCTGGGATGGGAGGTCGAGGGATTGAGCCACTTGCTTCATAAAAGCAAATAGGAGGTAACATCCTCTGTTCCCTTGTCAGGGTAATCTGGTCTGTGAGGATCAGGGGAAATGTCTGGAACAACAGGGTCCCAAAAATCCTCATCATCTTCATCATCATCAGGCTCATTTCCAAAGTCATTGTCCACATAAGGATCTCCACCTTGGTCTGTTAAACTGGGGATAACATTTGAACCAGGAGTTTGTGGAAACAGTTGTTTGTCAACTGGAACTGGGGACTCTAATGACTGAATAATCCTGATCATATTAGCGATCTCCTCAGCAGAAGGAACCGCGGATTGTTTCGGTTGCAGTTCCTGGTGTTTTTCCTTCTTCTTTTTCTTGACTACAACGGCTGGTTCAGCAGCCTTATCTGTGGTTCATGTTTTCAAAATAGAGCTACTGCCCCTTTCAGAGGGCAGCTCTCCTGGTTCATCTGGTTGGTCTGCGGCTGGGTTAGCAGCCTTATCAGCCATTTTTTCTGACAGTCTTTTAAACCATCTATCCAAGTTGGACAGTGGAAAGTTAGCACAAATCTCACAATCTGTCTAAGTGGTCAGACCCCAGACAGAATAAACAAATTAAGTATGGATCTGCTTTAGCATAAAGTTTCCCGCACTTGGTACAGTGCTGGAAACCTGTGGGTCCTGTTCTCTTTTTAGTTTTCTGTGACATAACCCAGATCACCACACCAAAGTAAAATCTTCTTTTTTTTTTGGTTATGTGAACCAACAGAAAAACCAGGAGTTACCCCAGAATGAAAATACAACAGAATACTAGGAGTTACCACGGTTGAATTCAAATACAAATGAAACCAGGAGTTACCCCGGTTAAAACACAAATAACTGAAAAACCAACTATACCGAGTCAGAAGAAAAAATGTAACTTTAATTTAATCAGTTAAATAAATAGGAAGAACGTCAGTTCCCCCTCGGTTGAAGAACTGGGATGAAAGTGACTACTTACCCCTACTTGAATAAAATCTAAACAGTTACTACCTGAAAACCAATGACAGTAAAAATAATACCAATAAAATAAATTTTACTAGTGAATAAACCGAGAAAATAAAGTTTCTTCAAGCGATGAAGGAGAGCTCTCTGGAGACTTCTTACTGAGGCAAGTGGAGTAAAGAATCTGACGGTTTACAACAGTTTACCAGGGACAGTGATTTGAAAACTAAGCTCGAGCTTAGCATTCCATCATTTGCATAGGTTCTATTAACCATTTTCACTCCGGGGCAGTCCTATGGTGAGACCATACTGCATAACTCAGAATACAGTAACATTTCCTGGGGTTTGAAGTTGAAATTGCCAATAGTAATCAGAAAGAGGCCCCAAACCAGCAGAAGGTACATTATGTCCACGGGGTAAAAAAACAGGTTACTCACCTGTAAATACAGGTTACTCACCTGTAACAGGAGTTCTAGGAATGGTATATCTTGTTCATCCACACTGTCTGGCAGGTTCGTTGCTGCATTAAATCTTGCCAGAAGGTCTCCAAGCTGGCTCCTTCCACCCACTTGGGTGGCAAAACTCTCAGCTCCAACCCATGACACCAGATCTAGCCTGCTGGAAGCCAGGTTGTGCGTTGGAAGCCAGGGAGGTCGAGAACATAGGATGAACAACATATACCATTCCTAGAACTCCTATTACAAGTGAGTAACCTGTATTTCTAGGGACATGGATATGTTGTTCATCCACACTGTCTGGCAGACTCCTAGCAGTTCTCTGGGAGGAGGGAGGCAAGGCGCACACCCCCTACTTAGGGAATGACTGGAGAACCAAGGCCCCAAAACCAGCATCCTGGCATGACTCAAGGTCAATGTGGTAATGGGTAATGAAGGTGTGTGCTGACTTCCAGCTAGCAGCCCTGCAGATTTCCTGGATAGGGACGTCCATGGAAGCAGCCACCGATGCAGCGGTATGGCGGGTGGAATGAGCTCTTATCCCTCTGGGAGGCTCCATGCCCACCAATCTATAGCAGAGATCTATGCATGAGGTGACCCACCTGCCTATTGTCCGCTTGGCTGCAGGTCAGCCAGGTGCGGCTTCAGCGTAGGTGACAAACAGCTGGCGAACCTCTCCCCGAACTTCAACCGTCCGCTCCTTATAATAAGCGAGTGCTCTTCTAGAGTCTAGAGTATGGAGCCTATATTCGGCCTCCAAGGTGTGATTGGGTAGAACACCGGCAGAGTCAACACCTGATTAAGGGGTGAAACTCCAACACCACCTTCGGAAGGAATTTCAGGTGGGGGCGCAGGACAACCTTGTCCCTGTGGAAGACCAGAAAGGAGACTCAATGGAAAGCGCCTGGAGCTCTCCCATCCTTCTGGCTGACGGGATAGCCACCAAGAAGGCGGTCTTCCATGACAGATGAGAGATGTCACACCTGTGCATCGGTTCGAATGGCTTGCCCATGAGCTTAGCCAATACCAGCAGTAGATCCCACGGAGGTGGAGGTTCTCGCACCGGAGGGGATATGTGATCAAGGCCTTTGAAAAAGTGCCCGACCACCTTCTCCTCTGCCACCGACTGCATCCCGGCCCACGCCCGGTAAGCAGAAATGGCTGCCAGGTGCACCTTAAGGGTCATTGACCGAAGCCCAAGCTGAGAAAGGGACCACAGGTAGTCCAGAATGCTTGCCAAGGAGCAGGAGGAAGGGTCCAGGCCCTTGCCCTGACACCAAATGGAGAATCTCTTCCATTTAAAGGCATAGCATTTCCTGGTCGACTCCTTACGGGAAGCCTCAACAACGTTGAGGACCTCGTCGGAAAGACCCAAGGCCTGGATCTCTAGCCATTCAGGAACCAGGCCATCACGTGCAGGTATTGAAGGTCCAGATGGAATACCTTCCCCTGACTGAGGAGATCAGATCCGGGCGGGCTGGAAGCCGCCTCGGGAGCCTGGAGCTGAGACTGAGGAGATCTGGATACAAGAACTGGCGGGGCCAGTCTAGGGCTACCAGAATCACCTGTGCCTTGTCCCTCCTCGCCTTGAGAAGCACTTTGTGGATCAAGGGAAATGGGGAAAGGCGTAGAAGAGGCCCGGGGTCCACGGCCTCGAGAAGACATCCCCCTGCAGCGAGCCCTGCTGAGAGGGGGCGGGCATGAAAGAGTCTCAGTTTCGCATTCTCCCTGGAGGCAAACAGGTCCACCTGAGGCATGCTCCAATGGGAGAACAGATCTTGTACTACCTCCGGCAGGAGAGACCACTCGTGGGACGCAGCTCCTATCTGGCTTAGGGCATCAGCCAGAATGTTGGAGGCTCCTGCCACATGGATGGCAAGGAGATCCGCCTCGAGTCTGCGCATGAGGGACCAAATGCGAGCTTCCTGCACAGGGGCATGAAGCAGTCCCGCCCTGGTGGTTTAGGTAGTACATGGCTCGTGGTATTGTCCGTCTGGACCTGGACCACTTGACCCCACACAAACGAAGCGAAGGCGGTGAGGGCCAGATGAACCGCTCGAAGCTCCAGCAGGTTGATGTGGCATCGGGACTCCCGAGGGGACCAGAGGCCATGCGCTCTGTGCTCCCCCAGATGGGCACCCCAACCCATCAGAGAGGCATCAGTCGATAAAGAGACCGTTGGCTCAGGGCGGACAAACGGGATGCCCTCCTGCAGATGAGCTGGAACGGTCCACCACTGGAGAGCGTTCCACATCTCCTGGGTCACTGTCACTGGCTGATCCAAAGGATCGGAGCGCTGTAACCATTGGCTGGCCAGTCCCCATTGTAGGGGACGCATGTGCCAACAGGCTCAACGGACCATGCTGATGCAGGCCGCCATAAGGCCCAGGAGACGCAGGAAGTCCCGGGCAGGGCGCAATTGCCCAATCTGAAATGACTGCGCAAAGGAGGAAGTACCTCGGCCCTGTCCGCCGGGAGCCGTGCTTTGGCTCGCAGAGAGTCGAACTCTGCCCTGATGAATTGGATCACCTGCTTTGGCATGAGTTCCGACTTGGCCTCGTTGATAAGGAGGCCAACTTGAGAGCAAACCTGGAGGGCCAGATCCTGGACCGCTCACCTCCATTCTGGAGGAGGCCGCAATCAGCCAGTTGTCCAGGTAGGGGTACACCCGGACCCTTCGGCGACACAGGAATCCTGTCACCACTGCCATGCATTTGGTGAAGACCCTGGGAGCTAGAGAAAGGCCGAAGGGCATGGCCAGGAACTCACAGAGGGACCCCTCTGCCCTGAAGTGGAGGAATCTCTGGTGGGACGGACGGATTGGGATGTGGAAGAACGCGTTCTGGAGGTCCAGAGAACAGAACCACATGCCTCGTTCCAAGGATGGAATGATCTGAGGCAGAGTGACCATCCTGAAGGTTCGAGACCTTAGGAACCTGTTCGGGTCGTACTGGTCTAGAATGGGGCGCCAGCCCCCCGTCTGTTTCGGGACCAGGAAGTACCTGAACACAAACCCTGGGTCTGGTGGAGGATCCGCCACCTTCTTGATCACCTCCTTTTCGAGGAGCAGGGCAATGTCGGCTCGATGAGCCGACAGAGAGGCTGTGGACCCCGTAGCCCCCCATGGAGTGACGGCTCGGAAGGGCGGGGCCTGCTCGAACTCCAGAGGCAGACCCTTTCCTACCACCTCCAACACCCAGTGGTCCGTGGTGATAGTGGACCAGGCGGAAAGGAAGTGGCGGAGCCGTCCCCCCATTGGGGGAACCCGGGGGGGAGCGACGAGGCTGGGGGCGACACCCCTCAACCCATCACCAGGCAGGCTTGGAGGAAGGACTGGCCGAGGGACCTCCAGGGCCTTTTCCTCCCTGCTTCCTGTTGGAGGAATCTTCAGGCTTGGCTTTGGGGTGCCAAGCACGAGCCTGCTGGCCCTGATGCTGTGCTGCTGGGCCGGACGTGCCGCAGGGGCAGAAGGTCGAAAGGACTTATGTTGCTGACGACGGCCCTTGTCCTTCTGAGCAGACGTGACCGAGTCCAAGGTGGCGTTGGACTTTTCGATCCTCTGGAGGTGGCCTTCCACTCCAGGGCCGAACAGGTCGGTCCCCAAGAAGGGCGTCCACCAATTTGTGCTGGGTATCCGCCGAAGGTGGATATCCTCAGCCAAGCTCGCGCATGGGCCACTGGCCACTACTGACGGGCACAGGAGTCTCTGATATCTAGAGCCATCTGGAGCTGCTGTTTCACCACTGCCCTTCCTGATCTCGCACCTGCTTGACCGTAGTCTGCAGGTCAGCGAGAGATGAGGGATCACCTCATCCAGGGAGCCCATGAAGGCGTGGGAGAAGTGCGCCATCAGTACGGCTGAACTGGCCTGACGAAGGCCGAGGGAGGACGCAGCGTACACCTTGCACCCGGCATAGTCCAGCTTTTTGGACTCCTTGCTGGGGGGCTTATCCACATCCCTAGCGTTCCCGGAGTGCCGGAAAATACTATCGGTGACCAACCCCTCCACAGAGGGGTGTTCTGAAAAACCGGACAAAGAGCCGGTAGGGACCGCATACTTCCTGGCCATCCTGGCCGAAGGTGCAGGACAGTAAGCCGGCTGCTGCCAAAGCTCCAAGGCTGGGCCAACAATGGCTTCAGCCACTGGAAAGGCCTCTGTGGGAGAATCCCCTCGGTCCAGTATCTCCGTGAGGGGATACTTGGCCCGCTTGGATACGGGCTCAAGCTGCATCCCGGTGGACTCCGAGATGAGCCAAAGCAGACCCATGAGCGATGATGGACTCGCGTCTATCACTGCCCCGGAGGACTCCAGGTCAAGGGGCCTGGAAAACAGGGAGGAGTCGTCGTCAGACTCCGAGGAGTCTACGAAGAGCTGCCTGGGGCCTGAGCCACCCTCCACCTGCCGAGGACGGTCTGGAGTGAGGGTGACGACAACCGGTGGGGCAGACCCTGACCCAACCGAGAATCCTTGGTCGAAGCCTCCGATTTCGGTTGTGGAGGCGGAGGTTCCACCACAATCGGTGGGGCAGCTGGTTTCTGCCGAACAACCGGCCCAGGCTTGGGCACCTCAACCACCGCGAGGGGTTGTTTCGGCCTTTCGGGTGACAGACACTTAACGGCCGGGGAAGGCGACGGCATCGGCTTGTTCCCGGACAAAAGGAGCTGCTGCCACATTAAGTCCATGTAGCGTCGACACAATTTGCGCCGAAGCCTCTCCTATGAGGACAAGCGGCGCCGCCGCTTTCTTCGGTGCTGAGACCGAGACCCTCGGTGTTTCCAAGAGTGGGTCTGGGAGGGAGCAGGGGACACCTGCTCCTCCCTTGGCTTGGGAGCCTTGACCGGGGACTCCGGCACAGGAGGCACAGGCAAGTCTTCAGTTTCCACCAGGGAAACCGGTGATGAAGGGTTGTTGGCTTCACCAGTCGACAGCCCGTCCGACGGATCGAGAAAAATCTCGACCGAGTCGATGGGTGTCTCGGCCAGCTGACCTGACGGGGACACCATGAAGCCAGCAGCCTTAGCCGCAACCTCGACAGAAGTCAAGTGTCGACTGTCCGGGGAAGGGGACCTCTCCCGCTCCCACGAACGTCGACGGTGGGACTTACCTTCGAGTCCTTCTTTTTTGACCGAGAAGAGTGTCCCGATGGCCCCTCACCCTTCGTGGAGAGGGACTGGCAAAGCTCCTAAAAGAAGCTGTGTGGAGGATCCCAAAGAGTGGGATAAATGCGCGACCGAGGAAGATGAGGATGCAGCCTGGGCGCCTCCTCCTCGAGGCGATCATCTGTTCGAGATTGCTCAGCGAGCCTGACGCCAGCGGACACCGTAGCAGACCTCATGAATTCACCGGTCGGATACTTGGTTTCTCGGGCGCCAAGTTGTAGCCAGGCAGCGTGGTCTTCAAGGACGTTGGCCGAAAAAGACCTGCACGACTCGCAGGCCTGCGGGTCGTGGTCGAGCCCGAGGCAGTAGAACGCACGTGGAGTGCGGATCCGCCCTGGACATCTTCTACCCGCATGGGCACCAACCAAACCGGAATCGATTTGTCCATCGCAGGCAAGGAAGAATTTGACCAAAGTCTTGAAAACTTTAAAATTATTTTGGATGAACCGACGAGTTAGGGATCCAGTCTGTACACAGAGCGTTAAGGAGGAACCTGAGCTTCAAGCAGTAAAGAAGATATGGTGTCATGGGGTGGAGCCGAGAGTTTTACCACCCGGGTGTGTGGGAGAAGCCAGCTTGAAGACCTTCCGGCAAGATTTAAAGCGGCAAGGAACCTGCCAGACAGTGTGGATGAACAACATATCCATGTCCCTAGAACAGTAGTTCTAGGAGTGGTATAAGTTGTTCATCCACACCGGCATTTTCCCCTTCCACTTTAAATCTGCCGGAAGTCTTCAAGCTGGCTCCTGCCACCACCCGGGTGGTATATACCTCGGCGCCGCCCCAAGACGCCAGATCTTAGCCCACTGGAAGAAAGACTGTGTGCGTCCGCAGCCGGGGAGACGGGTGGGTCCGTGGATGAACAACATATACCACTCCTAGAAAGTACAGTCACGTAAGAACTTACCGTAACAGTAGATCTTCGAGAGAGGCTCTTGCAGTAGGTAATTACAAATAGGACTGAAGCCGGCAGGCATCAAGACCCCATGGAAAAATTTCTAGCTAGCAGTCTCTGGTGGGTGACCGCCCCACGTCAGGTGACCGATGTCATGCGACGCCAGTATAAAGGGGCAGTCCTCCATGCCCGTTTCCAGTTCTTTCCCGCCGTTAGCTCGTTCAGTGCCTCGCGGTTAAGTTCACTGCTTCGCCAGTCTATCGTCGGTAGTTTTACTGTCTATTCTCACTTTTTCTTAAAATTTTCGCCAGCTTTTACATCAGCTGCCATGTATGTCGTACCCAACTCCCTCCAAGCACAAAAACAAGTGTGATTCCTGCGGCGCCCAGTTCCCGCACAAGGACAGCCACTCCTAGTGCCTTTTTTGCCTAGGCCCCGACCACCCTGTGGAGAACTGCCAGCTCTGCCAGCAATTTAACACGCCACCCAAAAGTAGAGGCAGCAGTCCCTGGAGGCCCACGTTCTCAAACTTAAAATGACCTCCATGGAAAAGGAACTGAAAAAATTCAGGCGGGCTTCTACTGTTACAGGTGAGTAACCTGTTCTTCTAGGAGCGTGGATATGTTGTTCATCCACACTGTTTGGCAGACTCCAAGCAGTTCTCTGGGAGAAGAGAGGCAAGCCACACACCCCCTACTTAGGGAACAGAGATTGCAGAACTAAAGCCCCAAAACCAGCATCCTGTTGTGAATCAAGGTCGATGTGGTAGTGGATGATAAAGGTGTTTGCAGACTCCTAGGTAGCAGCCCGACAGTTCTCCTGGATAGGGATGTCCCTGGAAGCAGCCACCGAAGCAGCACTATGACGGGTAGAATGAGCTCTTATCCCTCTGGGAGGCTCCTTGCCCACCAACTCATACCACAGACCTATGCATGATGTAATCCACCTTGCAATGGACCATTTGGCTGCAGGTCTGCCAGAAGCAGCTTCAGCGTAGGTGACAAACAGCTGGCGAACCTCTCCATTAATTTCCGCCATCCTCTCCTTGTAGTAGGAGAGAGCACGTCTCAGGTCCAAAGTATGGAGCCTGTACTCGACGTTCAAGGTGTAATTAGGGTAGCGTACCGGCAGAGTCAGTACCTGGTTAAGGTGAAACTTTGACACCACCTTCAGAAGGAATTTCGGGTGGGGGCACAGGATAACTTTGTCCCTCTGAAAGACCAGATAAGGGGAATGCACTGAAAGCGCCAGGAGCTCCCCTGTCCTCCTGGCTGACGTGATAGCCACCAGGAAGGCCGTCATCCATGACAAGTGTGACAGCTCACACTTGTGCATGGGTTCAAATGGCTTGCCCATGAGCTTTGCCAAAACCAGCAGCAGATCCCATGGAGGTGGAGGTTCACGCACCGAAGTGGAAATGTGATCCAGGCCTTTGGAAAAGTGCCCGACCACTGTCTCCTGCGCCAAGGTAGACTGACTGGCCCGTGCTCGGTAAGCAGAAATGGCTGCCAGGTGCACCCTAAGGGTCGAAGACCGTAGACCCCTTTTGGAAAGAGACCAAAGGTAGTCGAGAATGTTAGCCACAGAACAGGACAAGGGGTCCAGACCCTTACCCTGACACCAAATGGAAAATCTTTTCCATTTCAAGGCATAACATTTCCCGGTCGATTCCTTTCTAGATGCCTCCACCATGGTGTAGACATCTTCGGAAAGACCCAAATCCTGGATCTCTAGCCGCTCAGGTACCAGGCAGTGAGGTGCAGGGATTGAGGGTCTGGATGGAAGACCTTCCCCCTGGTTGAGAGATATCAGGTCCAGGCATGTACAAAGCTGCTCTGGGGGCCTGCAGCTGAGGCTGAGGAGATCTGGATACCAGAACTGGCGCAGCCAGTCTAGGGCTACCAGAATCACCTTCGCCTTGTCCCTTCTCACCTTGAGTTATACCTTGGGGATCAAGGGAAATGGAGGGAAGGCGTGCAGAAGGCCTGGGGTCCATGGCCTCGAGAAGGCATCCCCCTGCAGCGAGCCCTGCTGAGGGGGGTGGGCATGATACAACCTCAGCTTGGTGATTTCCCTTGAGGCAAACAGGTCCACCATCGGTTTGCCCCAACGGAAGAACAGGCTGTAAGCTACCTCTGGATGGAGAGACCACTCGTGGAACGTCTGGCCTATGCGGCTGATAGCATCCATCAGCTGGTTTGAGGCTCCTGCCACATAGATGGTTAGGAGATCTGCCTCTAACCGCTTATGAGGGTCCAGATGCGGCGCCTCCTTGCACAGCAGACGGGAGAGCGTGCCGCCCTGTTTGTTGAGGTAGTACATGGTCATGATATTGTCCATCTGGATTTGAACCACTTGACCCCGGAGCTGAGGAGCGAAAGCTGACAGTGCCAGTCTGACTGCTCTGAGCTCCAACAGGTTGATGTGTCATTGGGACTCCTCGGGGTCCAGAACCCGTGGGCCCTGCTGTCCCCCATGTGTGCTCCCCAGCCCATGAGAGAGGCAGGAGTCATGAGGACGACCGTTGGCATGGGGCGGAAAAACGGGATCCCTTCCTGCAACCGGTCTGGGGCGGTCCACCATTGGAGAGCATCCCACATTTTCTGGATTACAGTGATCAGCTGGTCGAAATGACCATATCGCTGAGTCCACTGGGCGTACAGCTCCCACTGGAGAAGACGCATGTGCCACTGGGCCCAACAGACTACTGAGGTGCACACCGCCATGTAACCCAGAAGTCGCAGAAAGTCCCGGACAGGGCGCAAGTGTCCAACCAAAAATGACTGGGCAAAGGAGGAGAGAACCTCTGCCCTGTCCACTGGGAGCAGATCTCTGGCTTGACAAGAGTTGAACTCTGCCCTGATGAAGTCCATCACCTGGGAAGCCATGAGTTCCGACTTAGCCTCATTGACCAGGAGACCAAGTTAGGAGCAGGTCTGGAGGGCCAGATCCCTGGACCTCTTCACCTCCTGTTGGGTGGAACCTGCCAGGAGCCAATCGTCAAGGTAAGGGTAGATTCTGACTCATCAACGCCGAAGAAGGGCCGCCACCACTGCAATGCATTTGGTGAAGACCCGTGGGGCTGATGACAGGACAAACGGCATGGCTCGGAACTCATACAGGGTCCCCTCGACCCTGAAGCGGAGGAACAGCTGATGGGATGGATGGATTGAGACATGAAAGAACGCGTCCTGCAGATCCAGTGAACAGAACCACATGTTTGCTCCAAGGATGGTATGATCTGGGACACAGTGACCATCCGGAAGGTGAGACCTGAAAACTGATTCAGGTCATGGAGATCTAGAGTCGGGCCAACCCCCATCAGCTTGGGCACCAAGAAAGTACCTGGAGACAAAGCCTGGGTCTGCTGGAGGATTTGGCACAGGAGCTACTGCCTCCTTGTGAAGGAGTTGAGCTACGTCGTCTCAAAGAGCCGACTGGGTGCACATGGAAATCCATTTCTCCCAAGGGGCGCGGGCTCGGCTGGGAGGGTACTGCTCAAACTCTAGAGGCAGTCCCTGACCGACCACTTCGAGAACCCACCTGTCCGAGGTGATAGCGGACCAGGCTGAAAGGAAGTGGAGGAGCCAACCCCCCACGTGAGGACCCAAAGCTATCATGACGGGGACAGGGGTGGCAACCCCCATCCCGACACTGGGCAAGCTTAGAGGAGGAGGAGGCTCCAGGACCTGAGCCTCGACCCTCGTTTTGGGCCTGTTGGGGTCCAGGCTTGGGCCGAGGGCACCAAGCTTGAGCCTGCTGCTGTTCTCCTTGATAAGAGGGCTGCCGTACCGCAGGGGAAGAGTGCCAAAAAGGCTTCTTCTTCTTCTTCTGCTGTTTCTTGCCCGAAGAACCCTTGGCAGAAGTGGCATCCAAGGAGGCATCGGACTGCTCTATGTGCTGTAGGTGACCGGCCACTCCTGGACTGAAAAAGTCAGTCCCCAGGAAAGGCACATCAGCAAGCTTATGCTGAGTATCTGCCGGGAAGGAGGAAAGCCTCAGACAAGCCCTGCGGCGAGAGGACATAGCGGCAGCCATCGAGTGGGCACAAGAATCCCTGATGTCCAGGGCCATCTGGAGCTGCTGTTTGGCAACAGCATGGCCCTGGTCGTGGACCTGTTTGACCGTGGTCTACATGTCTGCAGGAAGATGAGGGAGGACTTCGTCTACTGACCCAAGGAGGGCATGAGAGAAGTGTGCCATAATGACAGCCGAGCTGGCCTGACGAAGGCCCAAAGAAGAGGCCGCATAGACCTTTCGGGCAGTATGGTCCATATTTTTGGACTCTGTCTGGAGGTCGGTCAGTGTCAGACGAACTGCCAGTACGCCTGAACACAGAGGCGGTCACCAGGCTCTTGGCTGAAGGGTGATCTGAGAATCCCACAAGAAACCCTATGGGCACCGCGTGTTTGCGGGCCATGCGGGCAGATGGTGCTGGGCAGGAAGCAGGGCACTGCCAAAGCTGAAGGGCCGGGCCAACAATGGCTTTGGCCACTGGAAAGGCCTAGGTCAGGGTCTCCCCTCTCTTTAGAATATCTGTGAGAGGGTACTCTGCCTTTTTCTGGATGGATTCCAGGGGCATTCTGGTGGAGTCAGAAATGAGACGGAGAATCTCTTGGAAGGATGAAGGGCCTTCCTCCATACCCGTGCCAACGGATGACTCATCATCCCCAGGATGAGAGTGGAGCCCGGTGACATCTGAGTTGGGATACAGCGGTCTACTGCGGAAAAAACCCGTGATCCAACGAGAGCGATCCGGGATGACTGTAACCGACAGACGTTGGGGAAGTCCGGTGTCCAGTCAGTCCTCTTTCGAGGAAGCCCCTCCTGCAGGCTGCTTAGGAGGTGGTTCCACCCGAAAGGGTGGAAAGACCGGAATAGGCCGAACCAGGGGATGGGTCGGCCCCACGGGCAGAGGAACCAGAGTCTTCGGTTCCGGAGGGGTCGGCTTCGGCCTGGGAGGTGAAAGCCTAGTAATGGCCGGGCTAGGCGGCGGAGCCGGCTTCTGCCTGGTCAAGATCAGCTGTTACCACATAAGGTCCTCATAGCACCACCGGAGCTTCCGCTGGAGCCCCTCCTCGTCCGAGGAGGATGAGGACGACCTGTGGCGTCACCTCTTCTTAGATCGCTTATGGCTCTTCCTCGGTTGGTCGGCCGACGGGGTCCTAGACCTCGACCGGGACCGGGGAGGCCGACTCAGTCGGTTGGGAGACTCGGACGGATTGGTGAAACCTGAGGTCCAGAACTAGGTCCTTGATAGGAACACCAGCAGGCTGGGTCTCCCTCATCAGGAAATACCAGGACCGGAGTCCGTTCTAGGGAGTCGGCAGCTATGACCCGGCGACAAAGGTCGATCGGCTGAGGATAATTTTGAACTTGTCGGCCACTTCCTCGTCCCTGGTCAGACGGAAGATCCGTGAAGCCAGCAGCCGAGGATGCGATCTTGATCGAGGTCGAGACCGTGTGTTCTTGAGACTGGACCTTTCTCGGTCCCAAGAACGTCTTCACCGAGACGGAGACGAAGGAGCCTTTTTCTCTCTTCCGAGAACGGGAGGACTACAAGCTCGAGGGCGCCTTACCCCAGGTGGGGAAAGACTGGCACAACTCCTTAAAAGATCCCGTAAAGGTGTAGCCTACTATCAGGGGAACAAAGAAGCTTCAATTGGCCAAAGCACGAGTGGCTTCTTCTTCGAACACCTGCATGCATTCCACCTGCTCAGCAGAGCCCGCAGCCATGGAAACCACCCACCTAGCCTCCTTCGACTTCACTGCAGGGTTCCTTTCTTCCGGTCTCCCCAGCTTCAGGCATGCCTTGCGGTCATCCAGGACATTGGGATGGAAGGCCAAGCAATAGCTGCACAACGAGGTGTCATGGCCCACACCTAGGCTGTAGACGCACGTGAGGTGGGGATCGGTGCGCAACATCTTCTGGCCGCAGAGACACTGGCGAAATCTCAGGGAAGATTTCTCCTCCATGACTGATGCCATAAAAGCGCGATCGCTAACTCGAACGAGTTTGAGTTTCAGTAAAACCAACAATTTGAAAGCCAGGGCCTACAAAATGTGAGAGCATGAGGAAGGCAACCTGTATCTTCCAGCAGAAAGGAAGATCTGGCGTCATGGGGCGGAGCAGAGGTATATACCACCCGGTGGGTGGGAGGAGCCAGCTTGAAGACTTCTGGCAGATTTAAAGTGGAAGGGGACAATGCCAAACAGTGTGGATGAACAACATATCCACGCTCCTAGAAGAAAAGGTTTTTGAGCCAGGTGAAAAAGTTTTGCTACTGTTACCCACAGCAGTAAATAAACTGTTAATGAAGTGGCAAGAGCCTTATAGAGTGCTTAGACGTACTGGCACCATTCACTACGAGCTTGAGACCCCTGACAGGAAAAATCCTACTACGATATACCATGCTAACCTCCTCAAGAAATGGGTTGAAAAAATGCCAAAAGCTGCTTTGCTAGTTTTACCAGAAACTGATAAAGAAGATACTGATGTATCTTATGATAGACTGGAACAAACTGTAACTGCTGATGCTGTAAAGGTGAATGTTTCCTTAACCTCAGAACAAACTGCAGAAATTCTTAATGTGCTAAAGACATTAACAGTACTTTTACCACAGTTCCAGGCCGAGCAAAAGGAGGTGAGCACGTAATAGTGACAGGGAATGCTCGCCCTATTAGACAAATGACATACAGGTTACCAAAGAAGTTAAGAGCTGACGTGGTTAAGGAAATACAAAAATGTAAGAACTGGTATCACAGAAGAGTCGAGGAGTGCTTGGTCATCACCAATGGTGATTGTAAACAAAAAAGAAGGGGGTGTTAGACTATGCCTTGATTTTAGGAAACTTAATCAAGTGTCAGAATTTCAGTTATTCTATGCCCAGAATAGATGAATTGGTGGACGGACTGGGGAGTGCCAAGTATATCAGTACCTTTGATCTTGCCAAGGGTTACTGGCAAATTTCCTTAGCAAAAGAATCCAGAGACAAAACTGCATTTGCCACTCCCGTTGGATTCTATCAGTTCACCACCATGCCCTTTGGTTTGCATGGTGCACCCACTACATTCCAGCGGTACATAGATGTAATTTTATCACCTCACACTGGTTATTGTGCTGCACACCTGTATGATGTTGTGGTGTACAGTCCATATTGGAAAAGCCACCTGGAACACCTACGAGCAGTTATCCAAGCTATTAAAAAGACAGGTCTGACAATTAATCCTACCAAGTGTGCACTGGGCATGCAGGAAACCAGATATATGGGCTATGTGTTTGGAAATGGAGAAGTTAAGCCAGAAATTTCTAAAATAGAAGCTGTGGCTAACAGCCCTGTCCCTAAAACCAAGACACATGTCAGGCAATTTTTAGGGCTGGCTGTTTATAGAAACACAGATAAGTACCGTAAGGCCCATCCAGTCTGTCCATTTCTTTTTCTACCTTATGAATGTGCCATCGGCCTTTGCTCTGTCAATGGCCTATTTATTCATACTCATCTGTATTTCTCCCTTATGCCTATCCCATGCCTCTTTGAAGCCCTGCACTGTATTCATATCCACCACTTCCTGAGGTAGGCCGTTCCATGCATCCACCACCCTTTCTGTGAAAAAGAACTTCCTCACATTCCCCCTTAATCAGCCTCCCTCTAATCTCATGCTGTGTCCTCTTGTCCTGCTATTTTTCTTATATTGAAACATGTTAGACTCTTTCACCTTGTTAATACCCTTAAGGTGTTTGAATATTTCGATAGTATCACCTCTCTCCTCCTTTGCTCTAGGATACACATACTAAGCTCCATTAATCTGTAATCATATGTTTTCTGATGCAGTCCCTGCACCATTTTGCTGCCCTCTCTGGACTGCCTCAATTTGGTTAATGTCCTTGTGAAGGTGTGGCCTCCAGTACTGCATCGAGTACTCCAGATGGGGCCTAACCAGTGTCTTGTAAAGAGGGATTATTACCTCCCTCTTACTAACTTGTGATATCTCTACTAATACACCCCCAACATCCTCTAGCGCTACTTACTGCTTTAGTGGTCTGCTTGGATGATTTCAGGTCATTTGTGATGATGATGCCCAAGTCTCTTTCTTCCCTTGTGACTGCCAGAAACTCCCTCCCAGCCTATACGTGGTTTCAGGGTTTCTTTTCCCTATGTGCATGATCTTGCACTTCTTTGCGTTAAACCCCAGTTGCTACTCTTCCGACCATTTTGCCAGTTTATCCAGATCTCTTCTCATTCTGACCACCCCATCTGGATCATCTACTCTGTTGGAGATCTTGGTGTCATCTGCAAACAGACAAACTTTACCCACCAGTCCACCTGCAATGTCACTGATGAAGATATTGAAGAGGTTATTACGGAGATTTGTTCCCAACATTGTTGAGTTAGCTACTCCCCTCACTGAACTTATGAAGAAGCAGTACCCAAATAATGTAATATGGACCCCATAGTGGGATGAAGCTTTTCAAGCATTATGTTCAGCCCGTTTCAAAATGCCCAGACTTTGAGAAACCATTTTTGTTACAAACAGATGCATGAGAGGGAGGTCTAGGTGCAGTCCTGAGTCAAAATATAGATAGAACAGCAAATCCTATTCTGTACATAAGTAGGAAGTTGCATGTTAAAGAGAAAAGGTACTCCACATTTGAAAAGGAATGTTTAGCAGCAAAGTGGGCCATGGAGTTCCTTAAGTTTTATTTGTTAGGAACTGACTTTGTTCTTGTAACAGATCACAGTCCTCTCTGTTGGCTTAACCAAATGAAAGATAAAAATTCCAGAATCACAAGGTGGTACCTGGCACTACAGCCATTTAAATTCAAGGTGATACACAAATCTGGTAAAGACAATAGCAATGCTGATTTTCTGTCAAGATATTGATTGTGAATTGAGGGTTCTGAAGGCTGAGAAACATATGTATGAATTTAAACTTTACTGTTTGCTGTACTGTTATAGAAAAAAAGGATACTGCACATGTGCTTAATTTCTGAAAGTTAGAAGCTAAAGTTAATAGAGAATTAATAGAAAGTTTTGGAAACCTGTTTGATAAACCAGGTTCCCTCTTAAGGAGGGTGGTGTATGTGACAGGGTTGAATAGGACCCTGTCCCAGTTGTTATGGAGAGTTTGAATGCAAGGATCTATTCTGTTCTTTCCTTTTCTGTCTCTTGTCTGTCTGGTCACGCAACCAAATGTTCTCGTGAAACCTCGGATTTGATCACCCCGATAGTCTCACAATTCTTTGCCTCTCACCATCTCTCAGTCTTCCCTCACTGTCCTGTCTTTTCTCACTTGCATATCTGCTGGTGTAAAAATATATGCAAATCATTATGTGGAAATGTAACTGATATTGGGATCACTTTGTTCAGAAATTATATAGTGTTACTGTTGAAATATATATATATAATTATAGTTTGAGATGATTGCGAAAAGCTATCGGGAACTCAAGGGGTTAACCCGTGAGCTTGGGGGATGGTGAGTGGGCATGTGAATGAGTTGTGGAGACTTCGTCCAAGAAGTTCAAGAATTATGGTAGGTACGTAATTTCCATATCTTCCTGGACATAAAGTCTCCACCACTCCTTCACACTAATGGGAGAGTACCGAGCTAATAATCCCCCGAGAGGGTGGCAGGAGAGACCAAGAGCTCACAGATTTAGGACAGAAGTCCATTAAGGATGGTTCTGCCAAACAAAACATGTCATCTGGCATGGACATCCAGGGCACAGTGTTTGATGAAAGTAGGCACTGAGCTCCAGGTGGCCACATTGCAAATATCTGCAATGGGCATGTTGTGGATTTCTGCCAGGGATGCGACTGCTCTAGTAGAGTGAGCGTACACTCTGCCTTCCAGCTTAACCTGCGCCATGGAATAACAGTGGCAAAGGCATGCCACCAGCCACACCGAAATGCATTTGATAGCGACAGGTTGATCCAGCCGGGCCTCACTGAAGGAAACAAACAGTTGTTGAGCTTTGCAGAAATCTTTTGTCCTGTCTAAATAGAAACGCAAAGCCCTTTTGACATCCAAAGAATGAAGAGAATGCTCCCCTTCATTTTGGAAGTTCGCAAAGCAAGTAGCAAGGATAAAAGGTTGGTTTAGATGGAATTCTGAAACAACCTTAGGGAGAAACTTAGGATGGGTCCTAAGATCTACTTTGTCTTTATGAAACACAGTATTCGGAGGGTCTGTGACCAAGCCATGTATCTCAGAGACCCTGCGGGCCGAGGTAATGGCCACCAGTAAGGTCGTTTCCCAAGTGAGGAATTTCAACTCAAAGGTAGCTAGAGGCGCGAAAGGTTTTCAAGTGAGCATGTCTAGCACAAGATTAATGTCCCAGGTTGCGACCGGACGTCTGATAGGAGGTCTGGTATGCAGAATTCCCTTAAGGAACCTCTTAACCATGGGTAACTGAACCAGTGACAAGGAAAGTACTGGCTCATGATAAGCTGAAATGGCACAAAGGTGAACCTTGACTGTAGAGTATTGCAGACCTGAATTTGAGAGGTCCAAAAGGTATTCTAGAACTTTATTTGGTGGGCAGGAAAAAGGATTCAAAGAGAATTTTGCACATCAGAGCGAAAAATGCTTCCATTTGACTGTGTAAGTTTTCCTAGTGGCTGGCTTGCGCGCAGCCAGAAGAATATCTGAAACTCTGTGGGAGACATTGAACCTGTTCACTTCTATCTCTTCAGGAGCCAAGTGTGAAGGTGAATCTATCTCAGATTGGGATGGACCACAGGCTCCTGAGTCAGAAGGTTCATCTGAAGGGGAAGCGGTTTCGGAGGAGTTTCTG
Source organism: Neoceratodus forsteri (assembly GCA_016271365.2). Lineage (NCBI taxonomy): Eukaryota > Metazoa > Chordata > Ceratodontiformes > Ceratodontidae > Neoceratodus > Neoceratodus forsteri. The sequence continues at coordinate 521,565,810 of CM028136.1, read as the reverse complement.
ACATACTGTTGAGTAACGGAAAACATATCTGCCGAGGCCAGAAGGAGCAGTGAGAATCATTTGTGCTCCCCTGGGACTTGAACTGAGAAGTACCCTCTGAATTAGAAGAAGAGGCGGAAAGGCGTATAGAAAGTGTTTTGTCCACTGCAGCCTGAACACATCCTGACAGAAAATACCAGGTCCTGGATTTCTGGAGCAGAAGAGAGGCAGTTTTGTGTTGAGTGGGGATGAAAAAAGGTCCAGGTCTGGAGTTCCCCAGTCTGCGAATAGTGACTGAACTACAGTAGAGTCGAGAGACCATTCGTGAGGATCTGTCTCCGTTCTGCTGAGATGGTCTGCCAGTTCATTCTATACTCCCAGCAGGTAGGCCGCTTGAATTAGAGCCTTGTGCTCCAAGCACCATTCCCACACTCTCATCGCTTCCCTGCATAAGGGGTAAGAGTGAGCCCAGCCTTGCCTGTTGATGTAATACATCACTGCTTTGTTGTCCATTTGAAGGAGAATGTTCTTGTGAGACAGAATGTCCTTCAAAGCTCGGACTGCATAAAGGACGGCTCTCATTTCTAAGACATTTATGTGAAGCTGGGACTCCTCCTGAGCCCATGTACCTTGAGCATGGAGAGTCTGAAAGTGAGCTCCCCACCCCATCAGGAACGCGTCTGTGGTAATGGAAATCTGATGATCCAGAGGAGCAAAGGGATACCCTTCTAGAAGATTGTCCTCTTGCGACCACCAGGTGAGTGACTTCTTCAGAGGTTCTGTCACCTTGATGAGAAAGGACTGAGGGTGAGTGGTTGAGGACCACTGAGTACTGAGCATCCATTGAGAGGTTCTCATGTGAAGGCGTGCTAGGGGTACAGTGAACACCGAGGATGCCATGAGACCTAGCATCCGTTGCACTGAGATAGCTCACACCGAGCTGTTCTGTCTGATGTATCGGACCATCTGTAGGATATCGCTCCTTCTGTCCTCTGGTAGAAACGCTTTTGCACAGGAGGTGTCCAGAAGAGTTCCTATGAAAAGGATCCTCTGGGAGGGCTGCAGCTGCGATTTCTTGAGGTTTAGCAGGACTCCCATGGATGTGAGAAAGTCTGAGGACGTGGCAACAGCGTCGACGGTTCCTTGCCTGGAAGGGCTCGCTAGAAGTCAGTCGTCCAGATATGGGAACACTTGTATTCCGACTTTTCTGAGATGCGCTGCGAGAATTGCACAACACTTTGTAAAAACTTGCAGCGCCGAAGATAGCCCAAAGGGCAGGACTCTGAACTGATAATACAGTCCCAAAGCCACAAACCTTACGTATTTGCGATGCTTTGGATGAATAGAAATATGTTGGTAAGCACCCTGCATGTCCAGGGAGGCTAACCAGTTGTATTGATGAAGCAAGGGTAACAGGGTCCTAACGATATCATCCTGAATTTCTCTTTGGGAAGAAACTTGTTTAATTTTCTGAGGTCCAAAAGGGCGCATGCCCCCAGTTTTCTTTGGAACTAGAAAGTAATGGGAGTAGAACCCCGTGTTCCATTGATCCAGCGGAACTACTTCCACTGCCCACTCGTTGGAGGCCTGGATGTGCCTCATGACGTCCATAAAAGTAGGATTGTCCGGAGGCAAGCAAGGCTGGTCCTTCTCTCCCGTGGAGCGCTTGAGACTGAGAGAGGAAGAGGAGGTAGACGTTGGTGAGGAGGATCGACTATCCGACTTGGAATAGTCTGACCCTATCCTATGACCATGCCTTCGCTGACGTCGGTAGCTAGGGGACCGACGTTGGTCCGAAGACCGACTCCGGTCCCTGGACCGGTGACCGACGTCGGTCAGAGGACCGACGTCAGAAGCGTTCTCACCTCGAGCAAGAAGGGCTCCTGAAGCGTGACCTAGACCGATGTCGGTCACCCGAGTCCCAGAAGCGACGTCGGTGGTCCTGAGACCCTAAGCGGGAACGAGCCCTGGAGGGAGGTGTTGGCTGGCGCTCCGGCGACTTCCTCGGGGAAGACTCACCTCCTGGCTGTGGTTTTTCTGCAGGGTCCGGTATCGGTGTCTGGGCCAGTGACGGGGAGGATCGCTTATGGACCTGCCCCCACCAAAAGGAAAAAAGATCCTTGAGCTCATCCTTGGGGAATATTTCAGCTGCTCATTTCGGGAAGGAAGTCTCCAGAACGTCGGGTCGTGAGGAGAGCTCTCCTAAGAGCCCAGTGGGAGAAGGACTTGGGTGGCCAGGGATGTCGACTCCCTCCTAACCGTTCCGCGTTCTTCATGCCGACCACCGTCAGTGTAGGTACTGACAGCGGGTACCGCGGGGCGCGGAGAGTCGTTAGGCTCTGGAGGCACGCCTTTGGCAGGCGACGTCGGTGCCTTAGCAGGTGGGGCCGAAGCAGGCCCCTCTAAGGGCTTAGCGATGACAATTAGTGGGGTTACCTTTGGCTTCGCCGGCTTCTCCCCTGACGGGCCGGCCTTAGCCTGAGTAGTCTTCGGGAGCTCTCCAGAACCCGAGGGACGGGCCTTTTTAGGAGAGGGCCGCGAGCGCGACTGTGACCGGGACCAGTGTCGGGACCGACTACGGTCCTTGCTATGGTACTTTTTCTCTTTCCGCTTCCCTCCGAGGAGTGCAGATCCATCTTCTGCTCCAACAGGTAGGCTTTAAGGCCTTGAGGCAGTGGATGCAGGTCCCGGCTGGTAAAGCCTGGCTTAATCTGCACAGTTGGCGGTGTCGTCGTCGGGCCAAGACAAAAACGCACCGCGATGGCCATCCTTCATTGGATCTGCCTCCACACTCACACTTGTTTGTGTGTTCAGGGAAATACCGATCACCGAGAAGACATCCGTCAATCTCGGCAACGGCTGACATCGGACTTGGTAATGGAGCCAAGAGCGAGGAAAACAACGTCAAAAGGTGGAAAACCAACCAATGGGCAGCAGAGTGACGCCGGGTACCTTAAGACAGAAACCCATCGAAACGAAAGTGAAGAATCTTGATTGTAGAGCGAAATCTACAAGTTTTTAGCTGCAACTGCAAGCAGAAGCTGTTCCTTCGACTTCACATGCAGGACGTGGCAGGAAAGAACTGAGGTGGAGCTGGGTACGCCCCCTCTTGTACCCTGACCAACGTCGGGGTGGGGCCGGCATCGGGGGCGGTCCCTGCTGTGTACTGCTGGCAGAAGTTTCACCGGAGGGTCCTAGTGCCTGCAGCATAGTCCTGATTGTAATAGCCTGCTGCAAGAGCTCCCACTCAAAGTAAGATTTGACAGCTTCGGCTGCCGCTTGGGGAGACAATCCGGAGGGTTCTCTGAAAAACAGAGGGAATACCCCTCGCGGATTATCCGAAGGACCCATTTGTCCGAAACTATGGACTTCCACTGGTTGTAGAATTGAGTCAGATGACCTCCCACCACTAAAAAGTCCCCCTCGGGTAGCTGAGGAGGGACTTGGGCAAGAAACTCAGAAGGCGACACTGGGCGCTTTGGGTCCTTGCGCCTTCTGTTGCATTTTCTTTTGAGGCTGAGGGGCTTGATTTTTATTAAAACCTCCTCCACCTTTGCCTCGAAAGGACTGACAGGTTATGAAACTTCAGTTTGTTAGCAACCCTCGAGAGGGGTGGGAGAAGTCAAGCTAATTTAATAGCTGACCTAGTCTTTGTGTTGGCCTCTAGAGCCTGTTCCACTTGAGGGCCGAAGAGATACACATCATCAAAGGGCAAGGCCATGACCTATTGCTGGGCATCATTTGTGAAACCTGAAGTGCGCAGCCAGGAATGGCAGCGGATACAAATGCCTGCTGCCGCCGCTCGGGAGGCAGTATCGAATGCATCCATAGCTGCTTTAACCTGTTGGTTGTAGGACTCGATGCCCCTGGTTATGGTTTGAAGAAGCTCTGAATTAGTGTCTGACTCTGGTAGAGCTTCAACCATTTGTTTGAGCGAATGCCAAAGAATATACTCATATTGAGAGAAATAGCCCTGGTAGCTGGCGATACGCATATATGCAGCAAAGACTCTCCTACCTAAAGTATCTATCTTATGAGATTCTTCATTTATAGGTCAAGCTGTAGTAGTCTGAGGAAGGACGACCTTATTATTCTCTGTCAAGACTACAATAGGATCACAAAGGCTTGGGAGGCAAAATGGGTCGAATCATGGGAGCAAGCATACTTCCTATCTATGGACTTAGCTACAGAAGGAATGAGAGCAGATTATTCCACACCAGTTAAATCCATAGGGATGTCCGGAACATGAAAGTATTAGAGTCTTAAAGCTTCCCAGCATCGGCGTCCCATAGTCTGGAGAGAAAGAATAGAACTCAAATTTTTTCGTAGAGACTTAAATGACAGGTCCTCGAACACAGGCTCTGTAACAGGATTAGATCCTGCTCCTTCCACATCATCACCCAGTCTAAGATCTGGGTCAGGCTCAATATCATCTCCTGACAGTCCAGGAGGGACTGCATGGACAGGAAAGGATTGAAAATCAGCAGAAAAAGAGGAAGGAAAAGAAATCAGAGAGGGGACGCCCTGAAGATTGGTAGAAGAAAAGCCTGGCCTCTGTGCCGAGAAGAGTACGGCGGCCGAAAGGCCGCATGTCACCAACAAAGCAGACAGCTGAAGAACACGGTGATGGAAACTGACTGCACGAAGACGGTGCCGAAATCTCAACGGCGCCAGTGACCAACCGACTGACGATGCACTAAAACAACCCAGGGCCCCAAAATTAGAATTTGAGGGAAAAGAAGGAAGAATACCAGGAGATAGAGGCATCGGTGTGGCACCCTGCGCTGCAGCCATGTGAGGGGGGAAAACACCTGAGTGCGGAGTCGACGGCACCAAAGAGGGCGCTGCATGACTAGGGAGGCCCAATCGCCCTGCCCGATCCCCCGAAGAGCCTGAGGGCCCCTGAGTGACTGGGCCAGGCAGCTGGACCAGCCTCCAAGCCAACTGCTCCATAAGAGTGTCCCACTGATGAAACTGCTCATCGGAAGCCCTTCCATAAGGCGGGGAAGGGCTCCGCTGTCGAAGAGGTCAGAGACCAGAAACCGGCGACTCTGAATGAGGAGAACGGCAACTGACTCCAATGACTGATCGATCGTCAACATGCAGACATATCAGAGGGCGACCTCGAGTGATGCCTTCTATTTTTTGACCTAAGGGTTGAAGAAGAGCTCGAGGCCAAATGGTGCCGAGAATGGGACCATTTACTTTTATGCTTCCGGGGGGACCGCCCATCCCCTCAGGCACTGGACCGTCCGTTGTCAGACCCCCCTTCTGGAGAAGGCGGAGGACTGGTCCCAGCCCGGCTGGCTGAACAGCTTTCAAATGAAGTCTTCCTACTGTCACCTGACTCGCTCATGGTCGATTCCGTCAATGTAGGCTGAGACTTCTTTCTTTGATAAGAATAAATTATCGTAAATGGTACTTTATTCGAAAAATACTACAAAATAATAAACTGAAAACTATGCTGCTGGTTTGAAGTTTGACTCCCGGCAGGCAAGCGACGTCGTCACTGAAGCGCACTCGACAGCGGGGAAAAAAGGAACTGAGGCAGTTGAGGGTCGACGCCTTGACAGTCACTGTCAGCATGAGCAGTGCCCAGTGCCGCCTCCTCACAGCTCCATCTCTGCACCGGCCCTCCTGCAAAAGTTTGCTCCCGCTGGGTCCTAGCGCCTGTGGAGTAGATCCCATTAGTGTGAATGAGTGATGGAGACTTTATGTCCAGGAAGATCTATTTGTTTAAACATGTGTACCAGTCTGCTAGGTCCATCTCTCCACTCATCATCAACGATAGACCACAGAAGCAAGCGACAGACCTAGCTGACTGGTATACATGTTGAAATAAAAATTGTTCTGTGCCACTTGGTTCAGCCGCTCCATCCACCATCAACCAGAGTTCAGAGCTATTTTTTAATCAGGTGTGCCAGTCTGCTGGGCTCATCCATCCACCCACCATTGACAGACCACAGGAACAACGGACACACCTAGCCAGTTGGTATATATGTTGAAAAATATTGTTCAGTGCCACATGATTCAGCCCCGTCCATCCACCATCAACCAGAGGCCAGAACAATTTTTAAAACATTTGTGCCAGTCTGCTAGGCCCATCCCACCACCCATAATCAATAACAGACCAAGGAGTGAGGGATGGACCTAGCTGACTGGTACACATGTTGGAAAAACTTATGTGCTACTCAGTACAGCCCATGTTCTGTCTACCATCAACCAGATGCAAGGACAATTGTTTGAAACATGTATGCCATTCTGCTAGGCCCATCCCACCACCCACCATCAGTAACAGATCACTGGAGCAATGGACAGACCTAGCTGATTGGTATACATGTTGAAAAAATTTGTTCTGTGCCAGTCGGTTCAGCCCAAGCTCTGTCCACCATCAACAAGAGATGAGAACATTTTCTTTAAACAAGTGCGCCAGACTACTAGACCCGTCCCTCCATCCACCATCAACAATAAACCACAGGAGTGAGGGACAGATCTAACTGACTGGCATACACGCTGAATAGAACTTTTCTGTGCCAGTCGACTTGGCTGCACCTCCCTCCTCCATTAATAAAATAGTCCACAACAATTTCTGCCCTCACCAACACATACCGTTTTTCTTTTAATTCCATTCAGCATGGGCATTCCTACCCTCCATCCACCTTCCTAGACATGCACAATTTTTTTCCACAAGGACATAGACAGTACTGAATATATGGATACTGCCATGGTCGAAGATTTTGAATAACTATAAACACAGATAACAATAAGAGCAACAAAAAGCTATATCTGGGAGCATATTACAGACCCCCTAATACAACAGACAAAGAACATCAAATTATGAACCAAGAAATAAATAGAATGTTGGAGAAAGGCAATGTAATAATCATGGGGGACTTTAACTTGCTGCATATTTTTTGTGTTAACTATAGTAATCCTCCTGTGGTGGGTCGACTTCTGCGTCCGCTGAGCCTACCGAACTTGGTGTCCTTCAGGGACTTATAGCACCATGCGCGCCCCACCGGATCCCCAGAGTCGGTCCGGGAGCATCATCCTTGTCGGCCCCCATGATTTTCCTCCATTTCTCCCGTGATTGCTACCCGGGACCCCTGGAAGCGGTACCGCATGCGCATGGAGGCGCACATGTGTACCGCAGCTCCAGACTGGGTCCCTTCCACCCTCCCCATCGACCTAACGTTGGAGCTCCTCACGAGTGGCACCATCCCTCTGACCTCCACCAGGGGGAGGCCAAACTCCAAGAAAGCTGGAGATCTCCTGAGGCTGAGCGCTGCTAGCCGACAGTGACTCACATCCCCCCCCCCCCACTGGCATCCAACGATCCTGGCTCGTTCCCGGACCCAGGTCGCCAGCGTGGCATGAGGTGTGGTGTCCAGTGCCTCAACCCTCAGCGCCACCAGGCCGGTCAAACTTGCTGCATATTAACTGGTCAGATATGAAATCCACCTGTAATACAGAACAACAGATCATAAATGTCTATTAAACACAGGGTTACTTCAATTAGTGAATAAAGCAACAATGAATGACAACACATTGGATCTAATCATAACAAATATCCAGAGAGAATAAAAAAAAATCTAAATAAACTTGCAGTGACATCATGATTCACTGTCATGATAGCAGGGTAGCTCCATTAGCTCTGTGATCCAGCCTATACAATTGGATGAACTCCCATGCCAAACCGCTCATTCAGGCTTTTTTTCAGCATATACAGAAATCTCTGATGCCTAGCAAGCCGCTGCACTCAAAATTTGGGAAAAATGCCTAGCAGCCTGCTAAGATGAAGCAACTTTCTACCGATGCCGACATGGAGGGGTTTGCAGCCTCCTCTTCACGTGGTCATTTACCATCCGAATCGTCCATGGATTCAGATCTGGAAGGTGAACCCTTGCCTACCAGGTTGGAGCGAGTAATACAGAAAATCCTGAAAACTGTTAACAAAATTGAATTATCTATTGCTGACCTGCGTATGGACCTGCAGAGCATTGATAAGAAAGTAATGGCTAATGAGCAAAAGGTTACATAAGTCCTGGAGATGCAAGAGACTATAGACCATGTCCTTTTATATTTGCTAAAATGGGACAGAGAAACACATGCCTGACTAGAAGATGCTGAGAATTGTTCTTGAAGTAATAATTTTAGATACATGGTGTATGTAAAAGATACTCCCCATGATTTGAGTGCTATGAGAAAAAGGCAGGCAGGCAGTTCAATAGACTGGTTCAACGTAGAATTACGCTATCACCTTAGGGAGAAACTTAGGATTGGTGCACAGGGCCACACGTTCCTTATGAGAAAATCAAATATGGGATTTTTGTACATCAAGGCTTGAAGCTCGGAAATTCTCCAGCGGAAGTAATGGCCACTAGGAAGAGAGCCTTCCACAGAAGGAACTTAAATTCTGCTGAGGCTGCCAGCTCAAAGGGAGGCAGCGTAAGCTTCTCGAGAATGAAATTCAAATCCCATGGAGGGGCAGGCACCCGAATGGGGGGTCTCAGATAAAGAACCCCCAGTAGAAAAGTCTTTGCGACCTCCAGCTGAGCGAAAGTTCTGTCCCCAAAGGGAATATGATAAGCGTCCAGAGCCGCCATGTGAACTTTCAAAGAGGAATGACTGAGAACTAGGTTGAAAAGATAATGCATGTAGTCTAGTAGCCACCCGACAGGGCAGGAGAAAGGCTCCAGATCTTTGGACGAGGCCCAAATGGAAAACCGTTTCCATTTCATGGCATAGGTGGAGCGAGTGGAGGGCTTCCTGGCTTCCACCAAGATCTACGCCACTTGAGGAGAAACCCCAAAATGGGATTTGAGGCCCAGATGGACCAGGGATCCCTGATTCTGGGTCAACAGAAGTCGCAAAAGTGGAAGAGGAATCGGAGGTTCCTCTGAGTACTGTTGCAGAAGAGAGAACCAAACTTGCCTGGGCCAGAAGGGAGTGATGAGAATCATACTGGCCCCTTCTAAGCGGAGCTTATGCAGGATCCTCGGAATCAACAGAATTGGGGAAAAGCATAGCGAATCTACCCTTCCAGTCGAGAGACAGGCGTCTCTCAAAAGTCGCCGTGCCCTGGGTGAGTGAGCAAAATATGGGCAGTATTGCGTTTAGTGGGGACGCGAACAGGTCGACCTGAGGGGTTCCCCAATGTAGGAAGATGCCGTCTGCTATTTCCTGGTCCAATTCCCACTCGTGAGGTTGTGCCAAAGATTGGCTCAAGTGATCTGCCAACAAATTCTCTATCCCCGGAACGTGGACTGCCGTGAGATGAAGGCTGTGTAGGGTCACCCATTCCCAGACCTGCATCGCTTCCCGACCAAGAGGGTAGGAATGAGTCCCCCCCCCCGTTTGTTGAGGTACCAGACTACACTCATGTTGCCAGTCTGGATAGCCAGGTGGCTGGGAAGCAGAAAGGGTGTAGTGTGAAGAGCGTACAACACCGCTCTGAGCTCGAGCATGTTAATGTGAAGTGTCTGCTCAAGTATAGGCCATGAGCCCTGGGTCCGCTGGGATCCCAAATGAGCTCCCCAACCTTCGCCCGAGGCGTCCGTTGTCAGTGTTTGAGAGGGGGGAGGAAGGCAGAAGGGAACTCCCCGATAAAGAGTCTCCTGAACCAACCACCAGTGCAAATCCCGAAGCATCGGGGTCGAGACTAGCACCTCTTGTCCAAGTCATCGACCAACTGATCCCACTGAGACCAAAGAGTCCACTGAGAGATTCTCATGTGGAGCCAAGCGTGCAGAACTGTCAGAATTGCAGCCGCCATGAGCCCCAGGAGGCGAAGGACTGACCTGGCGGGAATCCGCCTGTGAGAAGACAAAAAGCTTGTCTGAGCCTGGAGTGTGGCCACCCTGTCTGGGGGTAGAAAGGCCATACCAGTGGTCATGTCCAGAATCGCCCCCAATGAACTGGAGGCATTGAGATGGTATCAAATGGGATTTGGCCTGGCTGATGGTAATACCCAGGCTGGTAAAAACCTGCCTGGTAAGGCTAAGAGAATGCAGGAGCTTCTCCCTGGACGGGGCCGCCAGGAGCCAATCATCCAGGTACCGGAAAACCTGCACTCCCTGAGTATGCAGGTGGGCCGCCACCACAGACAGACATTTGGTGAATACTCAGGGGCCAAGGAAAGACCAATTGGAGGGTCTTGAACTGGTAGTGGTCCCCGGAAAGCAAACCGGAGGTATCTGCGATGGGAAGGGCAGATAAGGATATGCAGGTATCGTCCTGCCATGTCCAGACACAAGCCACAGTCCCAGCCAAAGGAGGCGCAGGAGACTCTGTAGTGAGAGCATCCTGAACCTTTGTACCTACCTAACAGACTAAGAAAGCCGAGGTCCGGAATGGGCCTCACATCTCCTGTCTTCCTGGGGATCAGGATGAAATGGGAAGAAGCTCATCCCGAAGGGGAGGGACAGATTCTATGCCTCCTCCAACAGAACGGAGAGATTTCTTCCTGAACCCTGAGAAGATATTCGGGGAGTAAGACGACCGGGGGTTCTGGGAGGTTTCTGAAGAAACTCTATGGTATGGCCCTCTGCTATGAGCTGAAGGACCCAAGAGTCGGAAGTGATCCTCTCCCAACCCGGTAGATGTAGGGAAAATCTCCCGTCTACGGATCCTCTGGATCGACCAGAGGCCATGGGAGAGGGAGGAGTCAGGAGTTGTGGGCAGCACTGTGGCTGGAGCTCCCACAGCCCATTTGGGTGGGAGGGTCTCGCAGCCGGAGGGGCCCGGCGTTTGTTGGCCTGCTTTCCTTGTGGTTTCGCCTCAGGCCGTGTGCGACGGCAAAAGGAATGACGCCGCGCTTGAGGGGCTCTGTACATGGAGTCAGCCTCCTTGAGAGCAGTGCCCTTCTCTCTCAGTCCGGTAATGATGTCCTTGACATCGCCACCAAACAACACCGAACCTCGGAAGAGGGGTGTCCTGGATGGCGGATTGCACTTCTGAGGCCAAACCTGACATCCGAAGCCAGGCATGTCGTCGCAGACTCACAGCGAATGCCGAACTTTGTCCAGAAGTGTGCCTACTGGCCGAATGTGCGGAGCGGACCAGGTCTGCCACTTCCTTTTTAGTCTGGGACTGAGGAAGGGTGTCCAACTTGGCTTCCACCTCGCTAAGGATAGCCTTCTGATAATCCCCCATGTGAGCCACGTAGTTCAAGGCTCTGATACCCAGAGTGGAAGAAGAAAAGATCTTCTTGCCATATTGGTCCAGAAGGTGGGATTCCTTATCGGGTGGGGACGAGCTCAGGTGTTTCAGGTTAGTCAAACGGCAGTGGGCAGCGCTGATCATGACCGAATTAGCCTTAGGGTGTGACAAAAGAAAGTCAATCCCCTCGGAAGCCTGATACAGCCTATCTGCCTTCCGAGGAAGGGGGGGGCTAAAGCCGACAGTTGTTTCCAGATAGTGGAAACGAGGTCGGCGTGAGGCTCAATCCAGGGTGGAACTAACGTGGGTGCGACCATGGGCAAATCCAAATGGGCAGCTAGCTTCTGCCTCTTTGGATCCAGCTCCAGAGATTTCCACTGATGAACAGCCTGGATTTTTCTTAGCAACTCCGTAAATGAGGGATCCTCCAGAGGAGAATTCGGAGGAGTCCTGGGCCTGGGCTTGTCAGGAGTGCGAGGCTCGTCTGGATCGGAGCTGTCATTGGAGTCCTCCGACGAGTCCAAAGAAGAAGGAGACGCAGACCCCTCCCCACTTGGGGGAGGAACATGGCCCCTAGGGGGAAAGGTGCCACCCCTAGCCTTAGACCCCGTAGCAGTGTCTCTGGGGTTAGAGGGGAGAGGAGGGGTCTCTCACCCCCGGCGACGGGGATCCGGGACCGGGTCCATCATCGGGAGGCGGCTCTCCACCTCCCTGGTGAGCTGAACCTTGGCCTCAGCCCACCAAGAAGCCAGAGTTTCCCTCAGATCCACCAGCAGCTGAGGGGGCAGTGCAGGAGGGGGGATACGGATACTGGGGGTATCTGTAGGGCGAGTATCTGTAGCCCGACGGTGGGAAGCCCGGCGTTGGGTACTAAGGCACCGGGTACCGTGGCGTCGGATACTGCGGCATCGTGTCCTGCGGTGCCAGATAAGACGGCGTAAGATCCGGTGCCAGGGGCTCTACTGGGGTAGAAAGTCCTGGAAGAGGCCCTGCAGGTGGGCCAGGGACAGGTGGCCCAGCGGGCATCAGGTCCGTAATCGGGGTGACGTCCGGCAAGGGGACATCGGTCAGCGACAGGGCCGCTGTCCGAGGGCCCGACGTCAGGCCATCCGGATCTACGGGAGGGAGGCCTGACGGAGGCGCCAAAGAGTCCCTAGTGGCATCCGGGGGAGGGCCAGAGGGATCCTCCGGGTCCAGCTGGGGAGACAGGGGGGCCTCGGACGGCAGCGGCGAAGGCTGCAGGGAGCCAGCGGCGTTGGATAAGACCAAAAGATCCGGCACAGGCTCCTTCACCGAGTGTCCGCCGGATGGGCCGGGCGGGCGCCTGACCGGAGGGATCCAGTCGGACGTCGGAGGAGCCAATGTCCGACTGATCGGACCCTGCGCCCGAAGAAGGTTGCACAGGGGAGGTGACCTTGACGGGTGGCTTGACGGCCATGTGCTGCCCCGAAGGGTCGAGCGACTTAGCGGCTGGCTCCGGGTGGACGTCGGAGGAGTCAACGCCCGACTTACTGGAGAGGCTTGAACCAGAAGGCTGCGCAGGGACGGCCTTACTGGGATCGGATGCCTCCTTTGTCCCAGAGGCTCCCGACTGGCCCGAGCACGAACCAGCCGGGGGGGGGGGACCGACGCCGTCTCAGACACCACAAAAACGGCCGTTGGGGAATGGTCCCCCGGAGGGGACGTTACCTGAAGGGCGGGCGACCCCAGCCGAAGTCGCCGCAGCCACGGATGAGGAGTCCCGGTCCCGGTGCTTCTCCTCCTCCTCCTTAAGGCCCTCGGGGGAGGTGGAAGCCTGTCGGAGTTTTTTCAGCTCCTTTTCCATGGAGGACATAAATAAAAAAAAAAAATGTGAGCCTCCAGGGACTGCTGCCTTCTTTTGTGGGTACCCACGTTGAACTTCAGGCAGTGCTGACAGGAATCCACAGGGTGGTCCGGGCCTAGGCAGATCAGACACCAAGAATGGCCGTCCTTGTGCGGGAGTTGGGTGCCGCACGAGTCACACTTCCTTTTGTGCTCAGACGTGGTAGAGGATGACATGCATGGCAGGTAAGAGAATCCTGACGAATATATTAGAAAAATCGGAAAAACCGACAATATAACTACTGGCGACGACTGACTAATGACCAGTGGAATTTAACCGCGAGGCGCTGTCGACAGCTAATGGCGGGAAAGAACTGGAATGCGGGCGTGAGGGACCTCCCCTTTTTACCGACATCGCCCGACGCGCGGTCTCACCTGACGGGGGCGGGTCCCCGCCAGAGACCGCTACACAGGAAATTTTTCCGTGGGGTCCTGACGCCTGCTGGCTTCAGTCCTGTATGTAATTACTACTGCAATAGCCTCTCAAAGTAAGAGCTCAGATTATACAATGGCAAGAAAAGAATCCTGGCTTCTGCTTGGTCAGTTAGCTGTCACAGCAGGGATGTTATCCTGGCATAACATCCTTGCTGATTGTTGGATTTGGATGATTTGGAGGAGGATGTTCTCCTCCTCCTCCTCTTAAGAAACAAAAATATTTGTACGCTAACTAAAACAATCTTTAAAATTATTTTTTTTATTATAAAACAACAAACCATTGTATAACAGGAATAATGCCCTCCAGGGTGGTTGTTATGCTGGGATAACATCCCTTCTCAGGTGTTGGACACCCTTGGCCAGTGGCCTCGGGCCCAACCATCCGAGGTGGGATGTTATCCCAGTATAACACCCACCCTGTCAGGCATTATTCCTTTAAGAGGCTTACATCCAATAAATTAAGTTTTACTCATTGGCTAAACAATATACTGTACAAAGTATTAAAAGTATGGAAGCCATTACCAGGAAATTGCGTTTATAGCTTGATAAATTTAATTTGTGGTGACTACCCTATTACCACTTCAGGGAAAATCGGGAGGGTATATCAATCTTAGACCAACTCTTGGTGTGGTGTGAGAGTTGTTGGTTGGCTCTATGGTTATATCTCGACCACATGGCTTCAGGGGGACTTTGCGGGTGGGTGGCCTCTTCTACATCCCCACTGCCGCAGTCTTTCTTTTGGAACACCAGGAAATGAGTGCAAGGGACAGCAAGTTTTTGTTCATTTTTAAATTGACTTTTTTTTTTTTATCTTTACGTTTTATTTTTGAATTTTAATGTTTGTGAACTATGGCAACAGGATTATTGCAGTTGGAATATGGGTGATGCCTATTTCCTACAGAACTTTAGTGGACAATAAAGACTCTTTGGTACAGGCACCACCTTGTAATTGATACTAAGACATCTGCATGTATTTCTTGGAATGATAGACTTTCACCCGTAAAAGGAGGACTGGACAGGTTTGGTCAGTTTTGCTTATAATAGCCATTGCTCTGGTCATGTTTTTTGGAGCCTCGTTGGTTCCATGATTTTTGAATGCAGTTTCTATTGTAACCCCCATGTTCCCAGGGATTACTAGAATCCTAGTTAGAATCAGTGGTAGGCAGGGAAGGCAGCTAGTGAAATGCCAGTTAAATAGACTTCACTCTGTCTCACTCTGTTCTCAGTCTTTGCTGAGCTCTGGAGGGATGATGTCATTTAGAAATGTTGCAGCAGCATAAGCCACATTTGCTAGCAGCTGCTAGAGCTAGCTTTAGAATGTTGAGGGAGTAGTCTGCAGGAGTCCAGTGGAGGAGGCTGCAGAGTGTAGCTGTAGCTCTTCAGTCAGCTCTGGTATAGAGCTACCAGTTTCTTTTGACAGTTTTAGTTCTCACCCTAGTGGATGACAACTGTTCCAGTCTGTGGAAGTGGTGGAGACCTGTGCTCCATCCCAGGTGGGATCGGGTTGAACTCCAGGATGCAGGGGCAATCCCCTGGTCCATCTGGACTTTTGAAGCTGCCTTGGTACAACTTCTCTGAGTACTTTGTTGTTTCTGTGTAAACCCAGGAATACCTGCATTCATGTTAATGGTGGATTCTCTGACAAAGGGACCCTGTCACCTGAGACTTTCATTTTAAAAGTTATCTGCCTACATTTGGAGTCCAGTATGTGACTGTCCATATACGGAACTTTTAATTTCTGACACCCCTGAGGTGTGTGTAGTATGTTAAGTGTGATATACATTTTCTACAGTTTCCGCAGCTGTGTGGTGTTATTAACCAGATGAATGGCTGAGTATAAGCTTGGAAACAAAAGGTGGGAGACCCCCCATCTGGAGTAACCAGTTTACCTCTACGGGTTCTGAAGGGCACCTATTTCTTTTCATTCAGTGCATGTGGCCAATGCCCGAGGAAAGTGTTTACCCCTGTATGTGAGTTTGTTTCTTCCAGTTTACCCCTGTAAGTGGATTTGTTTCTTCCAGTTTACCCCAGTACAGTGGGTTCTGAAAGTCCTGAGCCAGTATGTGCTCATTGTGGTCGGTGTGCCACATTCATTCCTGTGTAATATGGGAACAGTACCAGTACCTGGCCGGATGTGCCAATTTACAGAGGGAACCAGTGTGTTCACAAGTATGTGTGTTTTCTTCATCCTATGCTAAATGGGAATTCAGGAATGTCTGTACCTCAGTAATCTGCATTACAAGTATGTGTAGCCCCATGGGGGTCCATCTTCACTTTGTGATTATTCCTACTCTTTACGTGAATAAAAGCCACACTCTAGAATCCCAATCTGGTTTGGATAGTCATGTTATTGCTTCCTATGGTCTGGAGTTACTTGGGTGCCCCTGTCCAGAAGTGCAAACCTGGCATAGCCCTGGGCAAATGTTTTCTCCCAGGGACCTAGGTTGTTGCCCATGGTAATTGGTCCCACCAAGTGTGTGCCAAGCAGTTGCCACACTTGGCTGTCTGTTCTGCATAACAGTCTTTTCCATCTGGCATATCCCACCTTGTATATGGTGGCTTGCTGTTGTCATTTTTTTTTACAATGTAAATCCCCACCCCCTCTTTACCCCTAGACGTTTGGTGAGAGGCGTGCCTTCTAGTTAAATAAGGGGGGGTTACACTATGGTATGTTCCTGTCTGCTATTTTGAATAAAAATCTTCAAGTTAAAAAAAATCAAAATAAAAGAGACTTTAGGGAATAGTGATCATAGAAGAATTCTCTTCATACTTAATTGAACTGTAGATTTAGTAGTTGCCGTATTGGTCCTTGCAAGAATAGATCCAGAAGCAAATGCAAATCCATTTGCTTCTGGATCTCTTCATACTTAATGTAATTTCCTTTCCTGTTAGCTCCACTACTGTCAATAGGTAATAAGAACATATGGGTAATGTGCACCCCTACTAGGGGAAATGGCACAGCCCAAGGCTGTAATCAGCACAGAATCTTGGGCACATGAACATTCCGGACATCAACAACTCCACAGTCACTTTTTTCCTTGCAGTGCCCCTAACTATGTGAAGACAGACTTGCGTAGATTGTACTGCTTGTCTTGTAATGAACCAATACACATAAACTGTTGCATACGCATACCTTTAACCAAAAGGAAGATACAGGAAACAATTCCCTACCTCATCCAGAGAGTGGGAGGACGAAAAGGGCTTAACGTCAGTTCTATGATATTGTGGAGCTTCTTTGAGGTACTGAACCAACAAGAAGAGACTTGCCAAAGGAATTAATGAAAAAGGTAACACTGGAAAGGACTGCAAACAGTGTAAGCACTAACCTGTAACAAGGGAGGCACCCTTAATAATCAGAAAAATCCAAACCTGTTAATCTACATACCAGTAACCAATATTTACATGTGAAACTGCTCCTCTTTTATATGTCCAGACAGACTTACAACCAGAAAACAATGGGCATCCCAGCGCTTGCATACCAGACAATATTCTCCCTCAGGAGCTAGGCTCCCATGAGGGCCCCACTGACAATGTTGGAGCTAACAGAAAAGAAAATTACGGCAAGTATGAATAAATTTCTTCTTTCTGTAGCTCTCCACATTGTCAATGGGTAATCAGAACATATGGGTTCTAATAAGCAGTACCCGATAAACAACCAGGTGGGGGAGAATATTGTCCCATACGCAAATTGCAAAAAGAAAAGGGAAAAGGAATTTACCTAACTGCTGCCTGCAAAACTCTGCAACCAAAGACAGCATCCCCAGAACTTTGAACATCCAATCTGTAGTGCTTGGTGAATGTATGGACAGAGGACCATGTTGCTGCCTTGCACAGTTCTGAGACAGATGCCTCCCCCTCCTCTGCCCAGGAGGTGGCCATAGCTCTGGTGGAATGAGCCTTGATGACAGTTAGAGCTCTCTTCTTTACTGCGACATAAGCCTTGGCAATCCATGCCCTCACCCACCTTGCCAGGGTGGCCTTGGAAGCTTGTTGTCCTTTTTTGATTGCCCCGAAAAGTGCAAATTATGTGATTTCCTGAACTCTACAGTCTGTCTAAGATATGTCCCACCTGCCCTGCGCAAATCTAGCTTGTGCAACTCTTTGTTTTTTGGATAAGTTGACAGCGGATAGAAGGATCGAAGACAGATTTCTGGTCCACATTGGAAGGCTGGAAGAACCTTCGAATGAAAGATGAAACCATTCTCAGAACCACTTTGTCCATATACATGACAAGGTAAGGTTCTTTGTGGGACAAAGCCTGGAACTTGCCAATCCTCCTGGCTGAACAATTCATCTAGCGGTACTGATGAAAGGGTTTGAAGGGTTCTTTACAAAGAGCATTCAAGACCAGATTCAGATCCCATGGAGGACAGGAGGTCAGCTTCTGCAAACAGCTCAGAAAATGAATAACCTCCGGTTAGTCCCCAAGGACAAGCTCAAGGAGACTCAAGGCGCCGACACCTGACTTTTGACCAGAGGCTTTGTATGAAGGATACCTTTAAGGAATCTTTTCAACAGAGGCAACTGAGCTAGGGTCATGTTTTGGACTGGCTCACGACAGGAAGAAAGCGCAAAGAGGTGCACCTTTACAGACAAGTATTGCAGACCTGAGTCTGAAAGGTCTAGCAGGTACTCCAGAACTTTTTCTGGAGGACAATGAAATGGGTCTAAGAAGATCTTAGCACACCAGTCCAAGAAACACTTCTATTTAGCCATGTAAGTCTTTCTGGTGGAGACCTTATGAGCTGTCAGGAGGATCTGAGCGATTCTCTGAGACACTTGAAACCTGCTGACTTCTATCTCCTTAGCAGCCAGGCGTGGAAATGAAGGGAGCATGGGTTGGGGTGGATCAGGGGTCCTTATGTCAGGAGGTTCGTTTGAAGAGGCAATTATTTCGAGGGGACCTCTGACAACTTGTTGATCAGGGGAAACCAGATCTGTCGAGGCCAATATGGTGCAATTAGAATAATTTTGCCATCGTGTGCCTCTAATTTGAGCAGCACCCTCTGAATTAGTGGAAGAGGAGGAAATGCGTGCAGAAAACGTCTTGTCCACTGCAGCCCGAATGCATCCTGACAGAAAGTGCCAGGTTCTGGATTTCTGGAGCAGAATAGAGGCACTTTTGCGTTATGTGGGGATGCAAAAAAGTCCAGGTCTGGATGGTCCCACTCGTCGAAGAGCGACTGCACCACGTCTGGTGCAAGAGACCATTCGTGAGGATTTGCTTCTGTCCTGCTGAGGTGGTCTGCTAGATCGTTCTGGACTCTGGTAGATAAACTGCCTGAATCAGGATATCATGATCTAGGCACCACTCCCATACCCTCATGGCTTCTCTGCATAGAGGGCAGGAGTGTGCTCGCGTTGTTTGTTAATGTAGTACATCACAGATTTGTTGTCTGTCTGAAGAATTATCTTGTCACTGATCACTTCTTCTTGGACTCGTAGGGTGTACAAGACTGCCCTCATCTCCAGAACATTGATGTGAAGATGAAACTCCTTGGGTCCACACCCTGGGTGTGAAGGTCCTGGCAATGAGCTCCCCAGCCGAGGAAAGATGCATCTGTGGTGATGGTGATCTGAAATTCCAGCGTGGCAAAGGGCAGACCTTGTAGAAGGTTGTTCTCCTGTATCCACCATGCAAGTGACTGACGCAGGGGTTCTGTCACTTTAATGGAGTAAGACGGCGGCTGTGTAGTTTGGGACCACTGTGTGCTAAGCATCCACTGAGTGGTCCTCATGTGCAGATGGGCTAGAGGCACTGTGAAAATGGATGAAGTTACAAGGTCTAACATCTGCTGCATGGAATGGGTTCGCACAGGATTGTTTTCTCTGGTGAAGCGAGCCATCCACAGAATGTCATTCCTCCTGTCCTCCGGGAGAAACGCACCCACTTTTGTTGTATTCAACAGGGCTTCTGTGAAGAGGAGCTGCTGAGAGGACTGAAGTTGTGACTTCTCCAAGTTCAGCAGAATCCCCAGGGCAGTGAGGAACTGAGAGGCTGAGGAAACCGCCTTTTGTGTCTCCTGCCTTGACAGGCTTGCCAAAAGCCAGTCATCTAGGTAGGGGAAAACCTGAATGCTGAGCTTTCAGAGGCATGCAGTGAAGACTGAAAAGCTCTTGGTAAAGACTTGAGGCACCGATGAGAGCCCAAAGGGCTGGACCCTGAATTGGTAGTTTGGCCCAAGGCCACAAAGCAAAGGTACTTCTGGTGACTTGGGTGCACTAGAACGTGCTGATAGGCGTCATATGTCCAGGGATGCCAGCCAGTCGTGTTGTTGGAGGAATGGTAGTAGCTTTCCTAGGGATATCATCTTGAACTTCTCCTTGTACAAGAACTTGTTCAACTTTCTGAGGTCAAGAATGGGGCGCATGCCACCTGTCTTCTTTGGAACCATAAAGTAATAAGTGTAGAAACCTGTGTTCCTCTCTGCCAAGGGAACTACTTCCACTGCCCTGTTTCTGAGAAGGCCCTGTATCTCAGAAGTGAGAAGGTCTGACTAAGCGGTTGACATACTGTGCTGTTGCTTGGGTGGAAGATCCGGGGGAATCTCTGCAAAGTTGAGAGTGTACCTCTCTCGAACAATCCTCAGGACCCAATTGTCCATGGTGATAGACTTCCACTGGTTGTAAAATTGAGTCAGACCTCCCACTGCTGTGGAAATGTCCACCTTGGGCAACTGAGATGACAACGGGGCCAGACTTTCAGAGGGTGACACTGGGCACTTCGGCCCTGTGCCTTGTGCTGCATTTTCTTTTGCAGATGAGGAGGCTGGTTCCTGTTAGGGGCTCCTCAGCCTCTTCCTCAAAAGAGTTGCCTGTTACAAAAAAAACTGATGGTTCCTGCCTCTTTGAAGGGCTGAAGGAGCCGGCCTGGCTGTTTTAATGGCATTCCTTGTTTTCAGAGAGGCCTCCAGGACTTGCTCTACCCATTGGCCAAACAGATAATGTACAATCAAAGGGGACATTTATCACCTGCTGTTGAATATCAGATGAAAACCCTGATGTCCGAAGGCAGGAATGTCTTCTGATACAGATTCCAGCAGTGGTCGCTCTAGAAGCTGTGTCATAAGCATCCATGGAAACTTTAAGTTGATGGCTACTACATTCGATCCCTCAGATAACAGTCTGTAGTATCTCCATTTTGGAGTCAGACTCCGGGAGACCTTCCATTATGGACAATGATGCGCCATCAAGAGTCATGGCTACATCTGTGGCCTTTTGGAGGATGTATTTGGCTCAGATGTATCAGCCTCCTGTGAGGACACCCAGGCTAAGGCTATGGATTTTCCTGTAGGGTAACTTCTGCTCAGAGCAGAAGACTGAGAATCATATGAAGAAATTGGATTTAGTACAGGACCACTTACAGGAGTGCTCAGGCCAAGAAAGGCAGGCAACTCCTCAAAGGCAGCAGTCCAGGGGAAGGCCTTTTCAAAGGCCTTTTTACCAAGCACAGGCCTCTTCTTCCTTTTCTCAGAGGGGGTTCTTTAGAGGGAGAGGCAGAAGGGGGATGAGCAGGTCTGCATCCACCCCTCAGCCTAAAGCCCCTGCCATGGAGACACCCTGATGGGTCTGCCTGGGTCGACTCTCCTATTTCAGTAGGGGGCAGGCTGGCTTACTTTGTCCAGGACTAGATGTCTGTTACATCAGACAAGTGGGTCCTGGAAGTAGTAAGCCAGGGACTGGTTCTCAGCTTCAAAAAATTTCCAAAGATGAGAGCCAGATCTTTTCCACCTGCAAATCTTTTCGGAAACCCTTGCCCTAGAGGCAGAGGTTTCTTCTGTCCTAGCTTTTAAGAGCTATAGAGAGTACCTCACCCTACACTGGGGCAAAGGACTGTACTCCAGGTACTTCCTGACCCCAAAAGACAGGAGAGTGGGCAACCCACCTGGACCTAAGATATCTGAGCAAACATCTTTGAAACCAAAGTTTAAGATGGTAACTCAGGGAATTATCCTTCCTCTCTAAGGCCAGGGACTGGCTAGCCTCCTTGGACCTCAAAGTTGCCTACTTTCACATTCCCATCAGGTGCTCCCACAGAAAGTACTTCAGGTTCAGAGTTGCCCTCAGGCCACTATCAGTTCAGAGCAATGCCCTTTGGTCTAACTTGACTCCAAGGGTTTTCACAAAGTGCCTGGCAGTAGTAGTTGGCTTTCTAAGAAGAAAAGATTTCATATTTCCTTATCTGGACGATTGGCTATTAGGTACAGTCTTCAGACCAAGTCAAGTCTCACCTGCAAGTGATCTAGCAAGTGCTCATTCTAAGGGTTTCTTCTCAACCTTCCCAAGTCGGTTTTTGAACCAGTCCAGCTCCTTACCTTTATAGGGCAGAACTGACACACTTGAGCAAGAGCCTTTCTTCCTCTAGAAAGGGCAAGGGCTTCATGGAACTAGCTTCTTCCTTCCTTCAGATATCTCGACCAGCAAGGCATTCCTCCAGCTCTTGGGCCACATGGTGTCTTCACAGCAGTGGTCCAAGGGCAGGATTCCAGATGTGGGATATTCAGTTCCACCTGAAAGCTTCTGTCTCAGAGAAGCACCCTCACCAAGCTGATTCCAGTGACTCCGCCCTGATCCAGGCCCTGGAGTGGTGGCAGGATCAGGACAATTTAAGGCAGGTGTGCCTTTTGTTGCTCTGCCTTGTTCAGTGGTCTTACCATGGATGCTTCTTCTGGGGCTGGGAGCCCAACTGCTGGTCCCTCACTGCCCAGGACCTGTGGTCCCCCAAGAATCCCTTCTCCACATCAATCTTCTAGAGCTCAGGGCATTTTCTAGCTCTAAAAGCATTCTCAGTTCAGAACAAGGTGGTTCAAGTCCCACAACAGACAACACTACCACCATGTGGTACATCAGCAAGCAAGGAAGTGCTCTGTCCACGGCCTTGTGCACAGGAAGCTATGAAGTTGTGGTCCTGGCTTACTCCTGCAAGCCTCTCTTGCTAGCAGTTCACCTTCCAGACAAGGACAACATGCTAGCAGATGCATGGAGCAGGATTTCTCAGGGCCATCACAATGGTCCCTGTACCTCAGGTGTTGAAAGTGATTTTTTGGAGGGGCACTTCCAGAGATGGAGCCTTTGCAGCCCCAGACAATCACCAACTCCTCTCTTTTGCTGCAGACCTCCAGTCTTGTGCTCAGTTCCCCTGGACACCCTGATTCTGAATTGGGAAAGGAAGTTTCTGTATGCCTTTCCCCCCCTTCCCACTCCTGTTCAAAGTTTTGGTAAAAATAAGATCTCAACCTTGCAAGGTGATTCTGGTTGCTCCAGATTGGGCCAGACAGCCCTGGTACTCCCTGTTGCTCTGTCTAGCAGTCCATCTTCCCCTGTCTCTTCCCAGGAATTGCAACCTGTTAACATCCTCTCAGGGGAGGATTTGGTACCCCAATCTTCAGTCTCTCAATCTCAAGGCATGGCTCTTGAAGAGTTAGTTTGCAGATCTGCATCTTTCCCAATGGGTTCTGGACATCCTCAGGGCTTCTCGAAGCCCTCCACCAGAAAGATCTTCTACTAAAAGATTCAGCATTTGGTGTTCTAAGAAGAATATTTCTCCAGACACTGCTGAATCTGCTTCACGTCTCTGGATTTTCAAACAACATGAAGTCTTGCTATATTATGACAATTGCAGTTTGTCCCACCATTAGAACTGCTCCAGAGGTGAAAGGTTAACTACCATTCTAAGAATGGAGTTTGGAGCGAGCTCGGTTAGAGAAGTTCTCTGTCTGGATAATTTCAAACTGAAACTGTCAGATTCTTTAATTGATCCCACTTGAACAGTCGCCCGAGATTTCCCCTACTGCTCGGTTCATTTCTCGGTTTAAACAGTATTTTCTCGTTAAATTTAACCGCGACTATTATTATTTTTAACAACAAACCGATCGTTCAAGCTCTGTCTGTGGTATTGTAAGTATAGACAGGTTTTTACTCTGTGTGGAACTTAGAATGTTTATCGGTTCGGTTCGAACCGATCAGGTTGGCTAAAACTTTAAGCATAAACATTTTAAAGCTTTAGAGTGCGTTCTCGGTTCTTATCGGTTCTAAAAAACGATCATTACGTGTTTTTTTCCATTTACCCGTGACACGGTTGGGAACTTATAAGGGTGTCTTGCCTGGCACTGCCGTTAAAAGGGCAAGCTTGTTGGTTAGCTGGCATCATGTCTGAGAAACCCAAAAGAAAAACGGGGCCCACTGGTTTCAACACGTAGTGGCTGTGGGGAAGCCTTTGCCAAGGCTGACCCACACACACATGTGTTTATTGTCTGGGGTTTGACCACCCATTCAGACTGCCAGATTTGTAAGAATTTCCCTGCAGCCACCCTGGATAAGAGTGGGCAGGCTCAGGGAACAAGAGGCCAAAAAGTCCACTGACCCGGATGGCCAGCCCGGTTCGGTGCCAACCGAACTGGAGGGAGTGCCCTCTGACCAGGGCGAGACTTCCTCGGCCAAACGTAAAGCTGGCTCTGAGGAGCCAGTTCCAGCAAAGAAAACTGAAAAATCAGCAGGTATGGAGTCCAAAATTCCTTCTCCGACTGCTGCAGAAATAGCAAAAGCTATACAAATTTGTACAGTCACTTTCTCCAGTTCTGTCCAACCGCCACTGTCTGGTAGGTCGTACCGGTCGGTTCCACCAGTTCAAGAATATGATATTGGAGATTTTTATGAACCAGAGGAGGGGGAGGAGGATTATGAACAGTGTGAATGTGACTTTGAGAGTCTGGATGTGCCCATTGAACCGGACATCTCCCCAGACAGACCTTAGAATCTCCCCCTATGCTTTCTGAGTCCCCTTCTCATTTTTCTTTTATAAAAAGGTTGCTGAAACCCTCCAGCTCACATTAGAGAGAAGCTGTGGATGAGCAGGAGGAACCTGATTTTGTGGAAATAGATGGATATCCCAGAGTCTAGAGATTATCTATCACCTCACATAAGTCTTTTAGGAAGCAAACAATAAAAATTCTAAAGCTCCTAATTCTGTACCTCCTGTTGACAAAAAGATGGACAGGAGGTACACTTTGTCAGGTCCTGATACAGACTTTCTTTCACAGCAATGCAGTCATGTTGGGGTAGTTCAGGCTGCAGCCTGTGATAAAGCTAACATTCCCCTGGCTTCACATCCTCCTGACAAGGACTCCAGGAAGATTGGTGCCATGGCTAAAAAACAATACATGGCAGCGTCTTTGGGACTCAGACAAGCAAATTACATGGCTTATGTGGCAAGATACCAAAAATCTAGATGGGACACTGTCATGGCTTTGCTAAACAGGCCCCCTGGCCAGCTTGTCAAGGAGCTGAGCAGGTGGCTACTGATGGTATTGAGGCTTCCAAGGTGCAATTCCATGCAGCTGTGGATTCTAATGTGATCCTCTAGAGTCATGGCTACATCTGTGGCCTTTCGAGGTTAGCTTGGCTCAGGTGTACTAACTTGTCACAGGATACCCAGACTAAGGCCATGGATTTTCCTGTGGTGGGGAATTCTCTGTTTGGGGAGCAAACAGAAAATTACATGAAGAAAATGGATGAATACAGAACAACTTATAGAAGTGCACAAGCCAAGGAGCGGCAAGCCACTCCTCAGAAACAGACCCCCGGGGTAGAGGTAGGCCCTTTCATAGGCCTTTCTACCAAACCCAGGCTTCTTCGGCTTATGCTCAGAGAGGGGTTCTTCAGAGGCAGAGGCAGATGGGGGCAAGTAGGTCTGCTCCCCCCTCAGCCTAAAGCCCTACAAACAGGCACCCTGATGGGGTGCCCAGGGCCGGTCTTCCTGTAGGGGCCGGGCTGGCTTACTTCGCCCAGGACTGGGAGTCTCTAACATCAGACAGATGGGTCCTGGAAGTAGTAAGCCAGGGTCTGGTTCTCAGCTTCAAAACATTTCCAAAGATGAGAGCCAGATTTTTTCCACCTGCAAACCCTCTAGAGACCTTTACCTTAGAAACGGAGGTCTCAACCCTCCTAGCTCTCAGAGCTGTAGAAAGGGTTTCCCCCCTACACCAGGGCAAGGGTCTGTACTCCAGATATTTCCTTACCCCCAAAAAGACAGGAGAATGGCGGCCCATTTTAGACCTAAGATATCTCAACAAGCACCTTTTGAAACCAAAGTTCAAAATGGTGACTCTGGCAATGATTTTACCTTCTCTAAGGCCAGGGACTAGCTAGCTTCCCTGGACCTCAAGGATGCCTATTTCCATGTTCTAACCAGAAGCTCCCACCAAAGTACCTCAGATTCGAACTGCCCTCAGGTCACTACCAGTTCAGAGCAATGCCCTTCGGCCTCACCTCTGCCCCAAGGGTATTCACAAAATGTCTGGCAGTAGCAGTTGCTCATTTAAGAAGGCAAAAGGATTGCTGTCTTTCCCTATCTAGACGACTGGCTCATTGAGGCCAGTCTCCGATGAAGTCAAATCATCTGCAAGTTACCCAGCAGCTGCTCACCTCTCTGGGCTTCTGCTCAATCTGCCAAAGTCAGTTCTGGAACCTGTTCAGGTACTCACCTTCATAGGTGCAGAATGGAACAAAGCAGGCCAGAGCCTTCCTACCCTTAGAGAGGGTAAGGAACCTGGTGGCCCTGGCCTCTTCCTTCACTCTGCAGGTCTCTCGACCAGCAAAAGGCATTTCTTACAGCTCCTAGGGCACATGGCTGCTTCCACAGCCGTAGTGCAAGGAGCAAGACTTCAGATGAGGGACATTCAGTTTCACTTGAGAGCTTTTTGGTCTCAGAGAAAAGATCCCCTTTCCAAGTTGGTCCCAGTGACTCGAACCCTGAACCAGGCTCTTCAGTGGTGGCAGGATCAGAACAATTTAAGACTGGGGTTCCCCTTCATTCCCCTGTCTCATTCCTTGACCCTCACTACGGATGCATCCCTTCTGGGATGGGAGCTCACATGGGCGACCTCTCCACCCAGGGAGTGTGGTCCCTCAGGAATCTCTGCTCCACATCAATTTGCTGGAACTCAGAGCTGTCTTTCTAGCACTTCAAGTGTTTTCTGCATCTGTTCAGAACAAAGTGGTACAAGTCATAACAGACAACACCACCACAATGTGGTACATCAACAAGGGGGCACTCGGTCTCGCCTGTGCACCGAAGCAATGAAGTTGTGGTCTCTGGCTTATTCCCTGAACACTTCCCTCATAGCAGTTCACCTCCCAGGAAAGGACAATGTCCTGGCAGATGCTCTCAGCAGGATTTCCCAGGGCCATCACGAATGGTCACTGGATCCCCAAGTACTGGGGATAGTTGTTGCCAGATGGAGCACCCCTCAGATAGACCTTTTCGCAGCCCCAGACAATCACCAACTTCCACTGTTTTGTTGCAGGTCCCCAGTGATGGGCTCAGTCCTCTGTATGCCTTTCTCCTAGATTGGGAAGAAGTTTCTATATGCTTTTCCTCCTTCCTCTCCTATTCAAGGTGCTAGTCAAATCAGATCCCAGCCTTGCAGGATGATTCTGATTGCTCCAGATTGGGCCAGGCAGCCCTGGTACCCACTCCTTCTGTCCTAACAGTCCATCTTCCTCTGTGCCTCCCAGGAGACACAACCTGTTATCTTGTGCCCAGGGAGGCTTGGTATCCGAATCTCATCCTCAACCTCAAGGCCTGGCTCTTGAGGAGTTAGTTTGCTGACCTACACCTTTCTCAAGGTGTTCTCGACATCCTGAAGGCTTCTAGGAAGCCTCCGCTAGGGCTACTTATAATTCTAAATGGAAAAGGTTTTCCATCTGGTGCTTGGGGAAGCATTTCCGGAATCTGCTGATTTGCCCATTGTTTTGGACTATATGGTCCATCTTAATTCTTGGGCCTGAGACCAGCTACCTGAAAGTGCATTTGGCAGCTGTCTCTGCTTTTATTTCAGCAGGAAAGCCCTTCCTTTCCACTCACCCTGTATTTTCCAAGTTTTTCAAGGGATTACTTCATACTAATCCACCTTTCAGGGACCTGCCCCTGCCTGGGATCTTAATGTTTGCATTGCTCAGTTGATGCAACCCCTTTGAGCCTCTGTCTTCTGCAGAGCTCAAGTATTTGACTTGGAAAACTGTTTTTCTAGTAGCCATCACTTCTGCCAGGCACATAAGTGAGTTACAAGCCTTGTCAGTGGAGACTGTCTTTATTTGCTTTCACAGGGATAAGGTAGTCCTTAGGACTAACAGGAAGTTTTTGCCTAAGGTGGTTTCAGATTTCCATCTTAACCAATCTGTCTCCCTTCCAGTGTTCTTCACTGACCATTCCTTCTCTGGTGAGAGGAGGCTGCACAGTTTAGATGTTAAGAGGGCCCTTAGTTACTATATAGAGCGTACCAAGGGTCATAGGTTCGAATCCCTCCAACTTTTTCTCACTTATGGTGAGGTTGGTAAAGGTAAACCTGCCACTAAGAGATCCATTGCCAGGTGGATTGTCTCTGTATCCAATTTTGTTATCAAAAACTGGGAAAGGTTCCCCCTTCAGGCCTGAGGGCTCACTCTACCAGAGGTACAGCTGCGTCTCTAGCTGCTGCCAGAGACATCCCTATTTAGAGATATGTCAAGCAGCTACCTGAAAACGGTACACACTTTCACCAAGCATTACTCCTTGGATATCCAGGCCAGGAGGGATGCTAGATTTGGCACAGCCGTGCTTCAGAGCCTATTCCCTAAGTAGGTTCTGTCCCTCCTCCATGGAGGTACTGCTGTGTATTCTGCAATTGTCATAATATAGCAAGACTTCATGTTGTTTGAAGAAAAAATTACTCACCTTAGTAATGTTGTTTCTTCTAATGGAGTCTTGCTATATTGTGACCTCCCAAGCCTGCCATTCTCAGAACTTCTACTTGGGTATGGGGTGGGCAGTCCAGTGTGGGCACCTGTTATGCCTATTGTTTGTTTTTCACCCTTTTGGGGTTTTGGGGTGTGGTGTTTTATTCTACCTTATTTTATTGTGTTCTGGTTCCCTGACTTGAGTCTTTGTGTTGGGACCAGGAATATGTGTTAATATTTAGGTAGCCAGTTGGCTAGTGTAGGTTACAGCTTCCACACAGAACCTTAGTGAGTTTTTGCTCGTAAAGATCTGACAGTTTCAGTTTGAAATTATCCAGACAGAGCTTCTCTAACCGAGCTCGAGCTCCAAACTCCATTCTTAGAATGGTAGTTAACCCTTTCACCTCTGGAGCAGTTCTAATGGTGGGACAAACTGCAATTGCTATAATATAGCAAGACTCCATTAGAAGAAACAACATTACTAAGGTGAGTAATTTTTTCATATGGTCCATCTTAATGGCCTAGGCCTCAGACCAGCTACTCTCAAGGTACACTTGTCAGCTGTTTCTGCATTTTTTCTGTGGGAAGCCTTCCTCACTATCTTCCCATCCTGTGTTCTGTAAATTCTTTAAAGAATTGCTTCACACCAATCCCCCTTTTAGAGACCCTGCCCCTGCTTGGGATTTGAAAGTTTGCATTGCTCAGATTATGCAACTCCCCCTTTGAGTCTGTCTTCAGCAGAGCTGAAGTACTTGACTTTGAAAACTGTTCTTGGTAGCCATTACCTCTGCCAGGCGTATCAGTGAATTGCAAGCCCCGTCAGTGGAACCTGATTAGTGGTCCTTAGAACCAATGGTAGGTTCTTCCCCAAAGTGGTTTCAGACTTCCATTTAAACCAGTCTGTCTCCCTGTTTTCTTCAATGATCATTCTTCCTCAGGAGAGAGAGACTACAGTTTAGATGTTAAAAGAGCCCCTTCGTTACATATACGCATACTAAGGATCACAGGTTTGACTCCTCCAGTTGTTCCTCACTTATGGAGAAGTGAAAAGGGCAAACCTGCCACCAAAAGATCTATTGCCAGGTGGATTGTATCTTGTATACAATTCTGCTATGAAAAACTGGGAAAACTCCATCCTCAGGCCTGAGGGCTCATTCCACAAGAGGTACAGCTGCTTCCCTGGCTGCTGCCAGGGATATCCCTCTCTCAGAAATTTGTCAAGCAGCCACCTGGAAAACAGTTCATACCTTTACCAAGCATTACTCTCTGGATATCCAGGCTAGGAGTGATGCTCAGTTTGGCACAGCAGTACTTCAGAGTCTATTCTCAAAGTAGGTTCTGTCCCTCCTCCTTGGAGGTACTGCTTGGTAGTCTGCAATTGTCAGAATACAGCAAGACTTCATGTTGTTTGAAGAAAAAATGACTTACCTTAGTAATTGTATTTCTTCTAATGGAGTCTTGCTGTATTCTGACCTCCCTTCCTGCCTCCCCTCTCAGAACCTGTTTTTTGGGAAGTGGGTGGGCAAGTGCAGTGTTGCACCCCAGGGGTGTATTTTGCTGGAACCCTTCTCCCTTTTTGTTTGGGTGCTTATTTATTATTGTTTTTGGGTTTCGTGACTTGAGTCTTCCTTGGGAATCCAAAACTTTTCAGCCAGTTGGCTAGTAGAATTTTTACAAATACCACATAGAATTGTTAGTTTAGTTGGGCTCGTAAGAATCTGACAGTTTCAGTTCAAAACGCTCCAGACAGACTTCAACCGAGCTCGAGCTCGGTGTTCCATTCTCTGCATGTAAAGTTAACCCTTAGTTCTCCAGGGCAGTTCAAAGGTTAGGAATCACATCAACTGTCAGAATACAGCAAGACTCCATTAGAAGAAATATAATTACTAAGGTGAGTAATTTTTTTCTTTCAGCCTATTCTAGTGGCTCCAGGAGCCCTCTCCTTCTGCTGTCGCTCCTTATCTTGGGTCTCTTGTGAGAGAATTGGAGGTGGGCATGGGGACTGCCCACTGTATATCGCCAGGCCGATGTCTGACACTGGGTGGGCGGTCCCAGAAACAAATTCATAGACTTTGAAGGCAGATAAGGACCGCTTGGCCCACCCAATCTGCCCTTTTCCCTACCTATTGAATAGGCTGCGGATCCTAGTTGACAGACGGAGTACTTCCTCTTACCCCCCTCTTAGAACTGCCTCATGTCTGTCCCATGCATTTTTGAATTCTCCCACTGTTTTTGATCTCAGTACCTCCTCAGGATGGCCATTCCATGCGTCCACCACTCTGTCTGTGAAAAAATACTTCCTTGCGTTGCCCCTGAGCCGTCACCCCCATCTTCAGATTGTGCCCCCTTGTTCTTGCACATCTTTCTGAAAGATGCTGCCCTCTTGAACTTTGATTCCCTTGAGGTACTTGAAAGTTTCTATCACGTCTCTCCTCTCCCTCCTTTCCTGGAGGGGTATACATATTAAGCTGCTTTAGTCTCTCTTCATAAGGCTTCTGGTGCAGACTCTGCACCATTTTAGTTGCCCTCCTCTGGACTGCCTCCATCCTGTATGTCGTTATGGAAATGGGGTGTCCAGAACTGCACGCAGTATTCCAGATGGGGTCTCACCAACTGTCTGTACAGAGGGATGACATCTTTCTGTTTTACTGGCGATGGCTCTCTATGCATCCCAGTATTGCCCTCCCCCCAAGCCCTCCTTACTGCCTTGTCGCATTGCTTGCCTACCGTTGGGTCATCTGATATGACTACACCTAGGTCCCTTACCATTTCTGTTAGCACCCCCCAAATGTGTATTCTTCTCCTAGGTTTTGTTTCAGGCATTACTTTGCAGTTCTTTGCATTACATCTAAGCTGCCATACTTTTGACCTTTCCTTCAAGCTTTCCAAGTCCCTTTTCATCCTTTCCACTTCCCCTTGTGTAGCAACCCTGTTGCAGATCTTTGTGTTGTCTGAAAAAAGCATACTTTTCCTTCCAGCCCTCCGCAATGTCACCTATAAACACGCTCACACAGGACTGCCCCAGTACTGAACCCTGTGGTACCCTGCTAGTACCTCTCCTTTCTTCAGAGTGGACTCAGTTTACCATTACCCTGTGTGTCCTGTTGTCCAGCCTTTTTTTTACACAGGCTACCACCCTGGGACTCACTCCCAGGCTGGCTAACTTGTTTATTAATCTTTTGTGGGGGACTGTCAGATGCCTTGCTAAAGTCTGGGTAGGCCATATCCACAGCTCCTCCCTGGTCTGCTACTTAGAAATCTATTAGATTTGTCTGACATGACCTACCTGCTGTGAATTCATGCTGCCTTGGGTCCTGTGCCCTGCTGGCCTCTAGGTACTCAACAGTTTTCTTCCAGAAGTGATTCCATCGTTATCCCTATCACAGAGGTCAAACTAACAGGTCTGTAGTTTCCTGGCTCCCACTTATTTGAAGGGGAATCGCACTCTCCTTCCATGATTTTAAGGGTAGTCATTGATGTCACTAGTTCTCCCCTTCGTTTGTTCTTTTAGAATTCTGAGGTGAATCCTGTCAGGCCCCATTGCTTTGTCCACCTTGAGTTTTAGAGGTTCTTTCGGGACCCTTTCTTCTGTGAATGGACTGGTATCGATCCCCTTATCCAGAGTGCTTCTGTTGTTTGGTTTTGGTTTGGTTTAGATACTTCCCCATCCTCTTCTGTGAATACTGAGCAAAAGTATTCATTCAGTATTTCTGTCTTTTCACTGTCACCCTCTGCCCACTCTCTCCTTTATTAAGCCTCACTATCCCTCGTTTCTTTTGCTCCCTATTATCTACAAAATGTTTTATCCTCCTTAACTGAGTTAGCTATTTTTTCTTGGTGTGGGCCTTTGCTACTACCTTGCCTGCTTCAACTTGTATAGTTCTCTGTCCTGCTCTTTCTGTGATTCCTTCTACTTCCAGAATGCTATCTTTTTCTCTTTAATCTTCCCTTCCACCTCTTGAGAACCATAGTGTTTTTTTTTCCCCTTCGTTTTGTTTAATTGCTTCACACAAAGGCTTGTTGCCTCTGTGATTAGCAGTTTTGATTTTTCCCCCATTGTTCCTCCACCCCTCCTTTCTAACCATTTGCTAGTGCATTCCTTAGGCACAATCCCATTTTGCCAAAGTCAGCCCTCCTAAACTCAAGTTCCTCGCTTTGTATGGATTGACTCTATGGCTGTGTTTATTTGGAACCACAGTTTGGTGGTTGCTTGTTCTCATACGGCTACCCACTTCTAAATCCGAGATCCTGTCTCCGTCCCTGTTTGAGGGTACCAGGTCTAGGATTGCTCCCTCCTGAGTGGGTTCCAGCACTAGCTGTCTGAGGCAAGCCCCCTGTAGATCATTGAGAATGACCCTGCTCTTGGATGTGGCTGCAGTAAATGTGCTGCAGTTAACATCTGGCACATTCAGGTCCCCCATCAACAATTTCTCCCCTTTTTCTGCCAGTCTAAAGATGCCTTCTGTAAGAACAAAAATATATGGCACACAGGAACAGGTGCAATGAATTCGATTTATTAAGGCACACTTGCAAATTTATGCAATTCCCCTCCCAAAATACAGCAAATATATGGACAGACAAATGAACCCTGGTGCTTCTGCTCTAAACAAGAATCTTCATTCTGTGACTACTACGATATCCAGGCATCTATCTTCCATCAAGGCCACTAGTTCAGGAAGTTTGTTATCCAGACTACGGGCATTGGTACGCCTCGCCCTCCATTTTTTATGGCCTTACCCTTTAGCTCCATCCCTGTCCTTACTGCCTTTGCTTTTTTTCTCTCCCCATTTACCTCTGTCCTGCTCCTTATTGAACTCTCTACCTTGGTGTTTACCTTGCTAACTACCCTGTTTTGTGGGGGGAGGCTGGGAATTCCCTGCTCCTTTTCAATGCCACCTCCCCTGACTAGTTGAAAAGCTTGTCAAGGAAGCATTTAAACCCATCACCTAGGATCCTGGTTTCCCTCCCGGACAGATGTAAACCATCATGACAGTATAGGCCTGTATCCCTCTAGGTGGACCCCCAGTCCCCAGTGAAGCCAAAACCCTGTGCTCCGCACCAGTTTTCAACCATTCATTGAATCCATGGTGCAGAGTACCCAAGTCTCACCCATCCCAAGCCTCACCCATGCCATAGACAGGCAGCACCTCGAGAAGCTTACCATGTGGCTAGTTGTCTAAGGCCCTCTCCAACTCCACAAACTCCTCCTGCACTGCTGAGATCCCATTACCATCTGGGTCATTTGCCCCTCGGTGTACAGTGACGTCTGGTGCTCACTCCTGTGCAGCTGCTCCCATGATCCTGAGGATTCACTTCCTGTTCCTCCAAGCCATGACACCAGGCAGGCACCTTACCTCCTTCTTCCTCCCCAGTTCTACTCCACTAACAATTGAGTCCTCCACCAGAGCAGTTTCCTTTTCGTGTGGGGTCCCATGCCACCCTCTTGTGGGCCTCCTTTTGAAGGGTTCCCAGCATCCTCCTTGGTCTCCACTGCGGTGCCTCCCAAGGATTGCAGCATATGAATTGGAGAGGTGCAACTGGAGGATGAGCTTCTGTTTCACCACCCTCACCTTCCCTGGGGCAGCCATCAGACACTGCTAGTTGAGTTTCCAGTGTGGTCCTAGCACCTAGGGAGCTCGGTCCTAAGTGTTATTGCCTACTCAAGAGCCTCTTTTGAAGGTCTGTTATGGTAAGTTCTTGTGCAACTACTTTCTGGACTGCCCGACACACTTAGGCGTTGGTCAAAACCTTCACCCTTGAAAGTACACTTGCCAGCTATGTCTGCATAGGATATATCAGCTGGCAGAGACAAGTCCTTGGCCTCTTAACCATTTTTTATTTTTTATTTTTTGGAGCCTCAGCCATCTGTATCCTGCTTTAGGGATATAGTCCTTCTGTGGCATCTAAACATCTATTTTGCCCAGCTTATGGAACTCTTTGAGCCTATGGTTGCAGCTGACTTAAGAGCAAGTGTTCAGTAAGGACGTGCACAGTATATCTTGGAGTGGTGGTTTGGGTCCTTTAGATGCCTCTGCAGTCATTCAGTCTGCTTTTATTTGTTTCTTACCTATCTTCATAATTTAATTTGTTTGCCAACTGCTAGTAAAAAGGAATCCAGTAGAAGCCTTGTGTTATGAAGTCAGAAACTCTCTACTGACGAGGCTGGCAGTGTTTGTGTGACTGCAAATCTGTTTTCAGATTTTTATGGAGAAATACTTTATGCCACCAGAATATACATTTAATGCAAATATGTGGGTTTTGATAACTTGTGAGCTAGTGTTATAATTTAGTAGGTGACATTTTCTCCATAACCAGAGTTTACTTGGGAAGAAGAAAAGAGAAGCCAATTACTGTTTGAAAAATATAATTAGATGGATCACGGTATTGGAAACATATGAAAGGCAAAGTTTGTTGCTGAAAGTAGTAATTTCTTTTGAAAAAGATACAAAATGTAGTTTCTCCTTGAATTACATTGGGCTCAGGCCGTCCCGTTGGCACTGATGGTTGAGGCGCTGGATGCCACATCTTGCGCCACACTGGTGCCCTGGATTCAGTGACTGACTTGGGTCGCTGGGGGTCGGACGGGGGGGGAGAGGGATCGAGCACGCAAAGGGGGGGGTTAACCAGGTCTCTAGAAATAATTGGAGTAGTGCACCCTAGGAGCAGATGCCTCAGTCCTTGCAGTGGAGTGTAAGTGCTTGGAGGCTCAGAGTGGACCAGTTGGGGGAGAGATGGGAGCAAAAATAGAAAGTAAAAAAAAAAAAAAAGATTAGAATTACATTGGGCTCCTAAGTAGCTGGCAGTTTCTGAAGTCACAATACCAGAATTCTGTTAAATTCTTTTTACTATCAATGTGAAAAGCAAAGGTAAAAACCCACTTGTTTCACTGCACTGACAAATATTTTATTGTAAAAGTAGAAAGCAATTACTAAAGCATCAAAATACTCAATACACACTTGCACAAAATAAATAAAATGGTCAGTTGTCTTGTTAGAAAGTAAACTGCTCTAAAATATGGCACATGGAAACTTTTCCTGATAACTATGACATCTGCTTGGAGGTAAGTAAATTGAAAGCCGTTTATACGGATCCAGACTATGTAATCTTCCACAGGGACAAAGTAATCCTTGGGACCAATAGAGACGATGTTACTTGAGGGGCTCTTGCAGTTGGTAATAACCATTGGGACTTCACCCCTGGCATCAGGACCACAGAAAACTTTATCTAGAAGTGTCTGGCGGAGACCGCCCACTGACTCACGTGACTGTCAGCTTGACCCTATATAGTGGGCAGTCCCAGTCCGCCTCCATTTCTTTCCTGCTGTTGACCTGTACACGTTGGACCTCGCAGAGAGCGCTTGCTACAGATAGACTGCCATTTTGCATGAGTATACGGTTATAAAATCTTTTCTAATTTTTCACTGTTGCTTAAATAATTATCGTGTCGTCTTCTCCAACGCCTTCGAGTTGCATGAGAATATGTGAGATTCCTGTGGCACGCAGCTCCTGCATAAGGATGATCCTTCTCTCTGCCTCTTCTGCATGGGCATGGAACACAAAGCCGAGGACTGTGAGGCATGCCTGAGCTTCAGTCAAGCCACACGAAATGCAGGCAGAAAGCCTCTGAGACCCATCTCTTAAAATTGAAAATGGCATTGATGGAGGAGTTGCAGAAGCTATGGAGTTGCCTTCTTCCAGTCTTTGGAACACTGACATAGGAAGAAGGAAAAGGAGAAACACTGGGAGCAGGATTGGTCCCCTTCTCGCCTGCAGCCTTCTCCGGGGACTGCGGACGACCAACGGCCTTCTTCCTCTGGGAAGGGTGCCTCAGCGGAGAAGCCCGTTTCCTCCCACCACCGCCACTGGTCATGGTGGTGGTGGGTGCCTCGACAGAGTCTGAGGCTCCAGCCAGTTTCAGGCCCCTGAAGACTAAAGGATCTAAGTTGGCTGATAAGTCACTCTTGGGTTTCACGGCGAGCGCACAGCCCAGGCTGATAAGTTGGCTGCCGAAGATTTCAGTGACCGCTCAGCCACAGCTGATAAGCTGGACATTGCGTCTCCTGATCCTGCTGAATCCAGGTGCCTCCGGGTCCTGTCGGGGGTTTAGACGTTGATCTCCAGTGCCCTCTGCTGCTTTGGCCACAGCCCACCCCAGAGGGTTCGCCTCACCAGGGTAACTTTGTTCCACATCCGGCCTCTCCAGATCACTTGAGAATCTTCCTGTTGACCCTCAGGACCCTTCACCACAGTCTCTAGCAGCAGGGTCCTTCATCCCTACGCCTGTTCTGGAGGGTTCTTTTGGGCTGATGCAGAGCCCTTTAGTGGGTTCCCACGCCCGCCTTTCAGGCCTCCCCACGGTCCTCCGGCCCTATGCCCCTCTGTCAGGACTTTTGACAGATCGTTAATGCAAGGCCACCATATGTCGTGTTACCATACTCCCGATATCTTCCATTGGGGTACTAGGTGCCGGGTCTTCCTTCACAGGGGTATCTGCCACCGGGGTACATGCTCATTACTATACTTTGGGTTATCAGACATCGGTATGCTCTATGCTAGGCAATGGCTCCAGTTTTCCAGCTGGTATACCAGCCCTGACCATCCTTTTCTCAGCCTCCTCAACCTCAGGAGGACTTCAGAGCTATCCTTCTTTCGTGGTGATAGGAGACTGTCTCGGCTAGTCTCCAAACTGGACCTCTGTCATCCGGTTGCGGCCTCTACTCCTTCACGCCCAGCCCTGATGCATGGGTCCGCTTCACTGGTGGAGTCCTGTCCTTTGGTGTCCAGCCTTTCATAGGGTTCGGCCTCCACCAATAAGGGTAGAACCCCTGTTCTTTTTCTGGAGATTCTTAGCTCAGGGGTCATTTTTTCAGTTCTGACCCATTCATTGGACTCTGACTCCTCCTCAGTCTCTGGGTTTGAGACACCTCCACCGGACGTGCCTAAGGCCAAGGAGTGCCCGAAGTCTCTGAGTACCCTTCCCTCATGGACCTTTTCAAGAAAATCACGGAGGCCAACGAATGGAAGTCTGATGACCAGGATCTCAAATGCAAATAGTTGGATGAGCATTCAGATATGCCTGACCTGTCTCCTGTCCTCACACCTCCTTGGTTGGAGCCTCATGAGGACTTGTCTTCCACTGTCTGATCAATGCCCTCATCTATTCTGTCAGTGGCCAAGAAGGCTGACAGGGTCTATCGCACGCCAGAGGGCAAGGATCGACTTGGTGGTCATTAGTGTGGCACAGGACAGATCTGCAAAACCCAAGCATGTGAGCACCTCCCCTCCAGACAAGGAGTAGAGGCCGTTCGATCCATTTGAGTGAAAGTTCTATTTATCATCCACTCTGGCAATGCGCACCCTAAATTATGTGGCACACATGTTGGCGTACCAAAAGTCCCTTTTTCACAAGTTGGAGCGGGTCATTGAGGCCATGCTGGACTCCGAGGAAAAGATAACTTGGGGATCGAAATAAGGATTTGGCAGGCAGGAGCTATGAATAGCTTCTGGCTATCTGCATTTTCCAGCTGACCAGGAGCTACTCTGACAAAACCAGGAGCTGATGGTAAAATTTATTAAAAACATGAGACATACAGAGGTTAGCTATGAGGCAGTGTGTCTACTAGGTACTGGTGTAGTGAATACCAGTTTGGGAACAGAAATTGCAGGTTTAATCCCACTAGAGCCAGATACTCATTTGTGACCCAAGACACCGACACTTAGCAGCCCTCATCCAGTCCCCAAGCTGTGAAATGGGTAGATCAGGATACCACTGGAACAAGATGTGGCATCTCAGCTGAACTATCCTAAATAAAATCTATGGTGGAAAAAAACAAGCATTTGTCAATGCCGAATGTTGCTTGCTTGTATGTGCTGTTTAGGTATTTGGAAGTGACAGTTTCATGCCTTCCTCCCAAGACATCCACTGTCTTTCCGCTCAGTATTCACAGAAGAGTGGGAGGGGCAAGGGCCACAGCAGTACAGCAGCTGCCAAGGGGGTGAAGAGGTGGACAATAATCCATTCAAAGGCAAAAGAGTCCTGCAGGAGCTCACTAAATTGAAGGTAGACAAAGCGATGGAACCAGATGGCATACGCCCAAGGATATTAACAGAACTGCGAAGGGAGATAGCAGTACCTCTGGCAGCCATGTTCACGGAGTCA